>OX940896.1:9588802-11038802 GCA_954871355.1 Cabera pusaria | reverse complement strand
TAGTCATAGATGGCGCCACCAATGCATTATTGTGTTAACAAATGCAATCCACTAATTTCGTTGTAACGATACTTCGCACCATGGCTTAATTGGCAAAGTACCGGAACATGTCATTCCAGAGGTTGCGGGTTCAAGTCCCGTCGGTACGATGAAATTTTGGATTGTGTTTAACAATTTACAAAAATATTAAGTGTTGAAACACTTCAAAGAAACATAATATTTGATTTACGCAGTGCAACATCTCTCGTCGGATTTGAAAACTGTAATGATTTCTTCCGAATGATTAACTTACGTAATAAGTAGTCATAGATGGCGCCACCAATGCATAATTGGGTTAACAAATGCAATCCACTAATTTCGTCGTAACGGTACTTCGCACTGTGGCTTAATTGGCAAAGCACCGGAACATGTCATTCCGGAGGTTGCGGGTTCAAGTCCCGTCGGTACGATGAAATTTTGGATTGTGTTTAACAATTTACGAAAATATTAAGTGTGAAACACTTCAAAGAAACATAATATTTGATTTACGCAGTGCAACATCTCTCGTCGGATTTGAAAACTGTAATGATTTCTTCCGAATGATTAACTTACGTAATAAGTAGTCATAGATGGCGCCACCAATGCTTAATTGGGTTAACGAATGCAATCCACTAATTTCGTCGTAACGATACTTCGCACCGTAGCTTAATTGGCAGAGCACCGGAACATGTCATTCCGGAGGTTGCGGGTTCAAGTCCCGTCGGTACGATGAAATTTTGGATTGTGTTTAACAATTTACAAAAATATTAAGTGTTGAAACACTTCAAAGAAACATAATATTTGATTTACGCAGTGCAACATCTCTCGTCGGATTTGAAAACTGTAATGATTTCTTCCGAATGATTAACTTACGTAATAAGTAGTCATAGATGGCGCCACCAATGCTTAATTGGGTTAAAAAATGCAATCCACTAATTTCGTCGTAACGATACTTCGCACCGTAGCTTAATTGGCAAAGCACCGGAACATGTCATTCCGGAGGTTGCGGGTTCAGGTCCCGTCGGTACGATGAAATTTTGGATTGTGTTTAACAATTTACAAAAATATTAAGTGTTGAAACACTTCAAAGAAACATAATATTTGATTTACGCAGTGCAAGATCTCTCGTCGGATTTTAAAACTGTAATGATTTCTTCCGAATGATTAACTTACGTAATAAGTAGTCATAGATGGCGCCACCAATGCATAATTGGGTTAACAAATGCAATCCACTGATTTCGTCGTAACGATACTTCGCACCGTGGCTTAATTGGCAAAGCACCGGAACATGTCATTCCGGAGGTTGCGGGTTCAAGTCCCGTCGGTACGATGAAATTTTGGATTGTGTTTAACAATTTACAAAAATATTTCCTTTTCTCTCTATCATTTTCCGTTCTCTCTTTGTTATTATATTTAAATCAAGAATTTGCATAAAACAAAATTTACTCAAATTAATTTTGGACTTAAGTACGCAAACTATCTTTGAGTTCCCACCGACCTAAAACTTTCCAATCTCTATCGCCCCAACAAATTGGAAGAAAATCTATTCGAGAGACAATATTGCACAGCAAAGAGATCATAAATCAAATAATGCCAAAGTGATTCGATAAAGCCTTTCTTAAACTTTAGTTTACTCCACAGAGATTTAGTTTATTCTTATGCGGGGTACACATAGGGCTGAAAGAACGCAAACAAACGCTGAATAGAGGGAGATAGAGCTTTACGCCTGTATAGATGCGTTTCCGTCCATTCGCAATAGGCACAATAGGCAAACGAATGCGTTTGCCTGTTTTTGCTTGGTGTATATCCGGCATTAGAAGCGGGAAACTCCGTATTATTACACTGAAGGCTTTCGGTCGATTGGCAGAAACGTTTATTTTGACTCTATTCGAAACTCGCATCGGTTTTCTGATGTGTACAATCGGGTTTACGCTTGCCTGATGACGATTCATAAAAAGTTCGATTGCTTCGTAAAATTCCTCTTTCGGTACATCTACTTAGAAGTGTATTGAGATTCGGTAAGTGCTTTAAATGATAGCATAAAAAGCTCGATAGGATTCCAAAATAGCATTTGAAGGCGAGGCTGTTTCTAACTTTATGTCAGGCTTATTTAAAAGTGTTAGGTGCATACTTACCCCCAAACTTTGGTGATTTTGCCATTGTTATTATTTCCGGGTGTAAAAAAAATCCAGAATCATGGGTGATACCAATATAACACGTTTAAATTAAAATAAATTAAATTAAATTATGCACATTGATTTATTGTCAATCAATATGTTTAAGTGTGTCGTGCATAGTATGTACAAGAGTTGTATTAGATTCCACTACATATCGCATACCTAGTTACTAATCATCAGGATAGATTATACATTTTACGTAGTTACCAACGTTTTATGTTATAGAAATTGTACAATAGAGAAAGATGCAGCTTTGCATCTCGTTTTATATATTGGACAGCAGTTATAAGGCCATCACTATCAATGAAGACAACGAAGCATGAGTGAGTGAGATAGGTAATCAAATGCTTGAAAAAATCTGCTTCCAGCGCAACGTGTGAATACTGTAGCAAAATACATGCCGTTGCTTCTTTGAAACACTTGTTTGTTAACCTTTCATCGCTTTAAACCACAGACAATGTTATAAACTCTAAAAAGGAAGCTTGTCCCAATACTTTCGCTACATTGTTACTCCCTTGTGGTGTATTATTGAACTTAATGGCATCATTTACCGTTTTCCGATCCCCGGGGGAACGGTGTCCATATTACTTAATGGACTTTTAGGGTTCCGTTTTAAAATTCGATAGATTTTATCTTGGCGTGATTTTTTGCTTCTGTTAGCAGCAATTTTGTCATTTCTTTTTATGATTTTAAGTGTTCAAGAGTGGTTTTTAGAGCGTAATTACCAAGAAAATATCACTAGCCAAAATTTGTGCAAATGCGAAAATTGGCGTGAAGATTTAAATTATATCGTTCTTGAAAATTTAAGTCTCTATTACAAATTAAATAATGACGAAATATAGACGGATAATATAAAATATTTGAAATAAAGTGACGGTATATTCTAAAATGTAATACCATTAACTATAAACTACTACCTATAAGTAATTATTAAACTGATAATACATAAATTGGATAATATTATACGGAACTATCCTTTCTTCCATATCGATTCAATAAACACCGCCAAATCGTTTTTCCTGCCCATTAGTCAAATATTGGTATGGTTATATGACTGATCATTCACAAATGTAACAACTGGCCACAGTTCATTGTTGCCAGCCACAAAAACGCTTTCTATGTTTCAATCAGGGCCAAATTATTATTTATTGACATTAGTTTTGGATAGTGAACATCACCCTACTACGTTTTTATGCATCATATACTTAGCTGCTGCAATGACAGTTTTTCCATTACACAAACAATGATATATTATTATTGGTTGTTTTGGGAGAAATCTATAAAAATCTTTTTGGTGCGAGTGTATAATGCTTATTTCTAAAATATTTTATGTCAGAAATCCACCTGAATTAGTTAATTATTATCATACCATTGCACGAATTTTATGAATTGACGAGTATAAAGTCTACGTCCACACCGCGGCGTCCTGCGATCTGCGGGTGCGATCTCAGTACTTCTCAATTGTTTTCTGATCGCGTTTGTTGTAAAAATTACCCTATAACCTTACCTTACTAACTTATAAACCAGTCGGTACAAATAATACTGCGCTATCTGATCGCCGCCTAGATCGCGCACGCAAGAAGCTGCCGTGTTTCCGTACCTTTAAAACTCAACTACGGAAAAAAATGATTGATTGATTGATTGATTAACACTTTATTGCACATTAGAATACAGAGGTATTTACAAATACTTTAAAAAAAACTAAATGTACAATCGGCGGCCTTATCGCTAAACAGCGATCTCTTCCAGGCAACCGGTAGACGAGTGGAGATACATCATTGTTATTATCGATGGTAGTGTGCATATAAGACATCACAAAGTATTTAAAATTATTTATAAAAACAAATACAATTAGAGCAATACATACATTTAACTACAAATATATATTTATATAAAATAAATATAAACAAATATATACATTTATACATATTCCATTCATACATGTACATATATAACTTTACATAACTTATACATATACAATATACATAATACAATAAACTTAAATATATATAATGAAAAAAAGAGACAATAAATATATAAATAAAAGTAAAATAAAGTAAGTAAATCTATAAAAAAAAAACACAACAGCGACATATACAACATTGGCAATTACTACAAATAACATTGAGACAAATAAAAGACAAAAAAATGCGTACCTAAAAAGGTATGTTACACGGACCGATAGTATAAACCGTATGATTGACACGCCTATGATTTTTATGACATACCTACGTAATATAAACACACAGCTATAAAACATAACAATTATTTTTGCTTTGCCGTAGACATATAAATCAGATAGAAAATTAAGAGAGCATCGTTTGAAGATGCTGCTCATTATGATAAAACGTGCAGAATGAACATCTCATACTTATGACAAATCTAGAAGTGCCCCGCGGCTTTGCCCGCGTTAAAGACTTCTTTTATTTACTTAAAACTTTTATTTTGTAAAAAACTTTCTATCATAAAAGACATCAAAGAAGTAAAAGCCAAATCGGTTCACCCGTTTTCAAGTTATTGCGTGACTAAAGGAAATAAGGATTCATGTTTATAAAACCCGTAAAACCATATTGATTTTCAGATTTTGTTACCCCACTTCACCCTCTTAGGGTGGCATTTTGAAAAAGCCTGAAACTCGTATTTATATATTTATTTACAGAAGTACTTGTGTGTGATGTAGAATAAAATGATTATCGAAACTTTGAACCCCCGCTTCGTCCCTTAAAAAGTGAAATTTTAAAATCCTTTCTTAGCGGATACCTACGTCAAAATAACTATCTGCATGCCAAATTTCAGCGCAATCCGAAACAATATTGATTTTCACACTTTGTTATCCCATTTCACCCTCTTAGGGGTGGAATTAAAAAAAAACCTGAAACACGTATTTACTTATTTTTTTACTGAAGCACTTGTATGAAGTTTCGAATAGAAAATACTATCTAATCTCGAAACTTTGAACCCCCGTTTCATCTCCTTCAGGGGTGAATTTAGGAAAATCCTTTCTCAGAGGGAACTAACGTCGTAATAACTATCTGCATGCCAAATTTCAGCGTAATCTGAAACAATATTGATTTTCACACATTGTTACCCCACTTGACCCCCTCTTAGGGGTGGAATTTCAAAAAAACCTGAAACACGTATTTACTTATTTTTTTACTGGAGCACTTGTATGAAGTTTCGAATAGAAAATACTATCTAATCTTATTTCTCTATACAAACTTTGAACCCCCGTTTCATCCCGTTTCATCAGGGGTAAATTTGGAAAATCCTTTCTTAGTACCTTACGTACTAAGACAAATATACCCTCTAAATTTCAAGTCTCTAGACACCTTAATAATTAAATGTTCAACCGACTTCCAAAAAGGAGGATGTTCTTAATTCGTAATACGTATATTTTTGTATGTATGTTATGCGATTACTCCGTCAATTCTGAGTAAAAAGCATCAAAGCGATTCGAATAATTCTTTTTTTTAATCGGTAGGGTACATATCCAAGGTGGTCCCATTGTAATTTCATCGAGGTCTGATAAGTATCTCCAGAGATATGACGATAATCTTCTCAAACTTGCTACTGAAACTGACTCGCGTGGCATGGTTGTCGGTTGTTTTAGTTTTTCAACTATCTTAATTATCAATTAAAATATCATTTAAGTTGGCTTACAGTATGTATTGTATCAGCTGTGCCATTTTGAGCTGTTCAATAGCAAATATATTTTATCAAATACTTATATTACGTAGGATGTACATATAAATACTAGTAATATACTTATTTTTTTGGATGTATTTAATTTAAATTAAACCATGAAATATACATGTAATTTTAATAAATGTTTCATTCACTGTTCACCAAAACTTATATTTTCACCAAGAGGTGCATTCGTATTAATTTTACATTTAAATCGGAAGTTGTGACATAGTGCGTAATAATTTACATGAAACAAAGAGTGGGAACCGAACTGGAACTGTAATGCGGGATAATTCAGTATTTCATTGTACCAATAAATATTTATTTTATATGCAGGGTCCTTAATCAATTAAAATGAGTGGGTTCATAACGAATATTTTTGTTGGGGTTGTAAGTATAGAGCGAGTTTAAGTTTTGTTAAGTAATTATAACTTACCGCACTAAACATATTTTTTAGGGTTCCGCATCCTAAGGATACCAACGGGACTATTACTGAGAATTCGCTGTCTGTCCATCCATCCGTCCGTCCATCCGTCCGTTTGTCAGAATTCTGTATCTTCTAAACCGCAATAGGTAGACACTTAAAACTTTCACAGAGTATATCTAACTATAGCCTCTATATAACAAAATATACTAAAAATAGAATATAGTTAAAAATTAAATCCCCATACAAAAATACGTTTTTTTTAATACATTTTGTTCAATCTTATTTAAATATTATTTCTACTGTAGTACTGCTCCCATGTGCGATTCCGACACGCACTATCTCTGGTAACAAAGCTGACCATTCAGCCACTGCACCACTGGATCCCAAGGGCACATTGCGGTGATGCGCAAAATTCCGTTACCTAATTCAGAATCTGTGTAGCGCGGTATCTTATAGTCAGATGTCACCGCTAACCATCAGGTAACCGTGCAGTTTGTTTATTCCCCTCATATCAAAAAACTAATTTTGCTTATAAATGTAATATAATAAAAAGTGTAAATATAATATTCAAAGAAGGTTTAAGTAAGCACAGTTCAATCTTGAGTTTTATATAAATACAAAAACAAAAACCTTAAACTGACAATACAATACAGTAGCTACCACCAAAAGGCTCGTACTTGTAAACAATTCCTTGTCTGAATTTAAATGTCCTAGCGCCTAAAAAATTCTCATCCAACCCACTCACTTTCCCAGCGTCTCTTTTAAAATAAAAACTGCAAACAATCCGAAACACCTCGAAATATCCAGTAGGGTTTGTTAAGCCTGCGTCTACAAGCAAAACGCGTAACACCGGGGTGAGTTGGCCAAAATCGTATTTAAATTCAAGATTGGGTACCCGATAACCAGAATCATGAGTTCGTTCGGAAGGGTTATAGAATACTGCCGCGTGAGCTCGCATAATTCTGACTCGGAGGGGTGTCCATGTTTTGAGGTTACTGAGCACTTAACGGACCATTTTTGGTCAAAAGGAATGTAGAATATTCCAGACCGATGTACCTATGACATCCATGACTGAAACACAGCAAATGTTAATTTTAAAATATTAGGTATCTTAAATGCCTCATAGTATGTACAAAGTTGCGATGCTTTCTGTCATTGCAAACGATGAATTGAATGTGACGAAATTTTTGCATCACGATTGATAGATCAATTATTTTAAAAATGTGCAAAAACTATGCACATCAAGAACGGCAGCAATTTTTGCCTACTTGTTAGATGCATACTCTCTCACTCATACTATCTCACCAACTGTCAGTTTATCTAGATCCAGAAAAGAAAGCTTGCTTTCACAGTGGTCTCTTTAAAATGTCCGTAAACGACATCCTTATCAGACCATCGTGAATTTGTTTAGACGCTGACTTGCTTACATTGTAGATGTCTAGGATTACAATGACCACTTTCTTATCATACATAGAGAAAATAAAAGGCAAGCACTATGAGACAATCTGCTTATCTAGTCCAGCTTTGATTCTGTCTTGGTTATATTTTGATGAGGAAGAGGAACATGAGAATGTGGTTCATTGCTAGTTTCCGGGTTGAAATAAGTAAAACAATGTTTATAAATTTAAAAGATAAACAGCAAAACAAAATGATCTACAATCTACCTGTCATACCTGTTGTTAAATTAGAGTCAGAGTAATACAATTATGCCCATATTCACCAACAATAATATGCGGTCTCATAGTACTCGCGAAAGTATAGGGTCGTGCAAGCCAATACAATTATTAATTCATCATTGATAATTATAATAATAACATAAAAGAAGTTTACCACTATGTGTTTGTCAAAATCTTCTTGAATACGGGTGTAATATAATAGCTACTTAAGAAATACTTACATTTCTTTTAAAAACGTAAACAATATTTAAGAAGAGCTCAGCTACTGCTCAACACAAATATTTATGACAAACTTTGTCCAGAACAATGTTGTTTATCTCTACATTTTTGTATTACCTGAGCAGTTCTAAATTTTAATAAAAAATTTCGACAATGTATTCTGACCTGTCAGATTTTTTCCTTCTTTATCCGCATCCCTGCATTAATTTAGGTACCCTAATCCACTGCTCTGTGGGGTGCCGTTTTCTAAAGGGGTGGTAAAGGGAAAAAGTGAGGGTGATTAAAGATAAACAGTTACGTGCCGCCGTTATTGCTGGTATAATTTGCAATTGTACTATTATCTATGCAAGTTGAACGAGTTTGCCTTAGGTGAAAGATACGTCAAAATATATCGTTTAGTTGGGGAGATAGGATGATTGGAGATAATAATATTTAGGGACGTATTCAGAGCTCTCAGAAATTAAATTTGAAGAAATGGATTCAATTTATAAATAAGAACATTAATACCTTTTTCTTGTAGTAAAAGGCAATAGGACAAGCAAGAAAATAGTCTAATGATAAACTTTTGAGTAGTTACCTGTGTTACTTTGGAAAAGTAGACGGATTGTGTAAAAAAATTGTATTAATGAACCATATTATTACTTTGCAAAACTGCTATCTGCCATCTATAACCTTAATGTAAATTGTTAAACACAATCCAAAATTTCATCGCACCGACGGGACTTGAACCCGCAACCTCCGGAATAACATGTTCCGGTGCTTTGCCAATTAAGCAAAAAAAAAAATAAATAAAAATTTGGATTGTGTTTAACAATTTACAAAAATATAAAGTGTGAAACACTTCAAAGAAACATAATATTTGATTTACGCAGTGCAACATCTCTCGTCGGATTTGAAAACTGTAATGATTTCTTCCGAATGATTAACTTACGTAATAAGTAGTCATAGATGGCGCCACCAATGCATAATTGGGTTAACAAATGCAATCCACTAATTTCGTCGTAACGATACTTCGCACCGTTGCTTAATTGGCAAAGCACCGGAACATGTTATTCCGGAGGTTGCGGGTTCAAGTCCCGTCGGTGCGATGAAATTTTGGATTGTGTTTAACAATTTACAAAAATATAAAGTGTGAAACACTTCAAAGAAACATAATATTTGATATAACCTTAATGTCACAAACCTTTCGGGGTCGGGGAAACATATACATGTTCCAAAAAAATAATGGCAATAATTATACAATCAATCACTTGCATGGCATTAACTTTGTTTAGTCCGTAAAACTACAATTACTGATGTAAGTATTAAAACTCCTATTAAGGTATAAAAAGTGGATTGACAAACATTGGAACACGTTGAAAGCTTTGTTCTATCTTTTCAATTACTGCAGATTGACGTGTATTGTTTTCGCACCTTTTTAAAATGAATTAATTACGTTTCAATGGTTTAGTTCTAGGTTCTACCTTTGTGCTTGTTGAAAATTTTTTGTTTAATTATGCGTGTTTTGTGATGATTAAATCACGCGTGCAACTTTTTATGCCTTCCCGTTTGTTTCTTATAATTATTTTTATTTAAGAATTACATATGATATTTCTAAAAATAATTATAGTGTTTTAAATGTTTTCCACTGTTTTTTTTTTTTGTTTTTTGTCATTAAAACCAAGATTTATTTTTTTAACCTATGCATTAACATAATTAGCAAATAAATGTGTCAGAGAGAAAAAGAGTAAAATAAAGCTGGTAGAACACGATAAGTCAAGACTCAATTTTACAAAATTACGAGAATTTTGTAAAATTAAACAAATTATTTTTTACTTCGCTCTTTTCAATATTTATGTCATCATAAAAAACGTATTACAATAATAATACTACATAAACGATACTCAACATTATATATTTATCCATTATATTAAAGCTTTAGGGTCAGGTCACACCGCAACGCGATGCGACGTGACGTTGCTTTTGGTTTCGCGCGGGGTAGCCTGAAGCCACCGAACTAACTCAATGAAATGTGTATTTTCTTGTGTAGTAAATAATGTTCTTTTTTTGTATCACTCTCTTAATAAGTGCGCGCCGCGACGCGACGTGACGATGCTTTTGGTTTCGCGCGGCGCAGCCTGACGCCGCGCGGCGCAGCAAAACGCGCGACGCCACCAAATTATTTCAATGCAACGTGTATCTTATTGTGTGGTTAATAAAGTTTAATTGTGTATCACGCGACGTCCCGCTGCGCCGCGCGGCGCAGCCTGAAGCCGCTGAATCAACTCAATTAAATGTGTATCATTTTGTGTAGTAAATAAAGTTCTTTTTTATATCACTCTCTTTATAATTGCGCGCCGCGTCGCATCGCAACGCGTGGCAGTCTGAGCTGACCCTAAGTAGCATTTAATATTACATAACTTACAAATACGAAAGTATCTTCATAAATCAGATACGAAAATAAAAGACAAAGACAAACATTTTCATAAATATTTCTTTGTGTACATTTCATCAAGTCTCGTCGATTCTCCTGAGAATAGGTCCTATGAATATTTTTATATGTATGTACGAATTTGTGTCATAACCAACGAATGTTTCATATTCCATGATAACAGAGCTTACTATAAACCTTATGGTTTAAGTGTTAAAGGTCAAATTGCTGTGACCGTTTTTCGGTATTGCCTTTACTATATTGTAGCTGCATTATTTTTGTAAAGAAGTAGGATTATTCGGGTGTTTCTTCCCTCTGAGGTTTGTCTTTTGTTCTTGTTAGGAAGGATTTATTTGGGCATTACGATAGGATGGTTGTTTTAAGCAAAGATTTTGGTTCCATTTTTATCGTTTTCTTTTAAGGTTTAAGTTGTTGTTTCAAGAAGATGGCAGCAGAGATCTTTTGCAAGAATTCATTCTGGAATTAGTTTTACATTTGACCAATTTTCTATACTTACATAAAATACAGTAATCAACTAAGAATTGTATATTTTCATGGTTTGAAATTGTATGTTTCATGGTTTTACACGGTGTCAATACTGTATTATAAAGTGCTGCTTCAGCTTTACGGTACGAGCACACCGCGGCGTCCTGCGATCTGCGGGCAAAGTACTGAGATCACGCAGTACTTTTCAATTGTTTTCTGATCGCGAATAGTGTGAACCAGTCGGTACAAATACAACTGCGCTATCTGATCGCCGCCTAGATCGCTCACGCAGGACGCTGCGGTGTGTTCGTACCTTTATTCAGAACAACGTTTCTAAATGTTGAGTATGGAAGAACTACTCGTATTCACTGGTAGTAGAAACATATTATGTCGACGTTTTACCTAACATGCTAAAAAAATTTGCTTGCTGCAATCAAGCAAAAGAACCAGCCGCCATATTCTTTATTGTGTTCTGACAGCACACAGCTCTTGAGAATATTCTAGGCTAAGCGTATTCACCATTTTCGACTTCATCATCGCTTGCCACCAAGCGCAATAATGTCAAACGTTAGCCTATAAGATATTGAAAAAAATTTGGACATCTTCTACCTTTTAAGCTGCAAGTACCTTTACTTGGTAGGTACACTAGCGCTAGAGCTAGGATGTTGTTTAAGTCGCTTTTAAGAAATAACACCTATCTAAGATGACGTGAACGAGAATTTTGCTGGTTTATTACTTATGTGGGATCAACATTAAGTAATTTAGATAATTTTACTGTATGAAACGTTTAAAAAATGCAAAATTGAAACACATTGAATGTACGAGTAATTTATACTTATATAGACGACAATTATTTGCAATCATGAAAAAAATTGTACTAGGAAAATAATCTTCACTATAGGTAACTAATTATTTATATTAACACTATCGACAAGGAAATACTATTACCACGGATAGTAAATACGTCACTGTAGACTGCAGTTAGTGCGGTTGTGACTATCTGCAAATGATTTCAGTATGTACTCAGGCTTAGAATAGAGCTCCAGTTAGCCCAGTCTATAAAAATATACGCTTACAAAAAAGTACTCTTAAGAAATATTCTGGTGCGTTTGGTGAAGTCAACTTTAATGCCGTAAATCGATTACTGTACAATGTCAATAAGATAAAATGAATTAAGATTAAAAAAAGCTGTTATCGAGCATTGTTTATTACCTTAGAAGTGAAAGAAAGTGTGTGCCGAATTTCAGCCCGATAGCTTCAGTAAAAGTAGGTGAAATATTGATTGCATAATTCCAGGACACACAAGTGAAGATAAATAAAAGCTTGTCAAATATATTGTATTGTTTATTTTGCTAAAATTTGTTAATAATTATATACAGGACAGACTTTACAAGACACTTTTACTGATATTTTTTCCCAAGTAACAATGGCATTATAATTATGTATATAAAATATGCTTTGATTCAAAATAAAATTAATCCTTTTATACTACGAGAACAACTACTTTATCTAGTCTTTGTCAACATTACCCACAGGCTTGTTTATAATCTGTAACGTGAATGAAAACATTATCACCTAACGCTATCTTCCTGTATCCGTCCCCATATAATACGTAACGTATTATAAACCCATTTGCAATACTTGGTAACGTAATACGCAGTATGATATCTGTTACGGAGGCTATTATCCGTAACAAGTTTGGAAGTAATTTAAATACGAATACGAGCGATGTCCGGTCGAGTTATAGTAAAAAATGATTTTTTGATTGGACCTGCTGTAATGGGCGTCATAAGGAGGTCGGGATATTTATAGAGGTGATATAACATCATAAATGGTCTATATTGTGTATAAAGTATAATATAACAGTAGTATGTTACAAGTTCGTACTCGTAATAAGTAATGAGGAGATTAAGTAAGTACCAAACTAGGGCATAGTCAAAAGAAAGTCATGCAGTCGCTGTATCCTAATATTATACTAACGTTATAAATGCTTGTATGTTTGTTATTCAATCACACAAAAACACCCAAAGAATTTGGATGAAATTAGGCACATAAATAGTTTATAACCTGAATTAGCACATACTTTTTGCCCAATCCCGAAAAGAGTAAGGGGTTTTAACAGCCACCATTTAAAGCGGGTGAAGCCACGGGAGACAACTAGTATGTATATACCTACCTATACTTTTTTATGTTTGTTTCTATAAAAAATATAATAATACATAAGAAACTCTGTTGGTAACGATGCATATATAAGAAGATACATTTATCTACACCAGTGATAGATCTTATGGAAAACCCAAATAAACAATTAACCGCTGAAAAACAATCGTTAGTGATTTTCTTCGGATTCCAACTGTGAAACAATTGTATCATCTCTCTATAGTTCCCACACTTGAGCCGAATGACGAAGCCAGGTCATCACGACTCCAATTGGGACGTCCCACTGACGGATACCAGCACATGTTATTGACCTTACCCTATTGTTAACCATATGGCAAAGCGAAATTACCCCGTGCCCTCGCAAATTAGCCAAAATTTCCCTTTAAACTTGTGAAACTGTTGAGAGGTCCGCGTATATTCGAGCTAACAAGTTGCGCACTTTTGCTTCTTTTTCACGACACGGACGCTTTTGGTATAATACGGAGCTTGTTTATGATGTAAATTGAGGTTTTAGGAGTGAGAATTTGTTAAATATGCACATTAAATGAGATGTGCTATGAATATACTTAAAAGCAGACTAGCAGAATATTGTTACAAATTTTTTTTAAATACTTTATAGGCTAGCGTTTGACCACTATCTCACCTGTTGGTAAGTGATGATGCGGTCGAAGATGGTAAGCACGCCAGGCCTAGAATGGGAACTGGCTCTCAAGGATGGCTGCCGGAACACATTAGATGTTTGGTGACAGATTTTCTAACTTGAGGGTGGTAGCTGGCCAGGCGGACACTAGATAGTGTCCTACCGCCATGCGGGGGTTGTTGGTTTCTTAACGATGTTTTCCTTCGGTGGATTTATAAGTAGTTGATGGTAATGAGCTACGATGTACGTAGCTTTGTAAACTGACTATGACGCTTACGCTTGTCTGGATAAAATTAGTGCAATTTATGTGGTAATCTAGATTATCTAATAACAACTTAACTCGAAAATATCAGACTAATGTTACATACTACTAGGTATGTACGTACTTACACCAATAAAATATTATTAAGTTTTCGTCCGGAAGCTTACCTGCAAACTAGAGTCCAGTAAGATCATACGGCCGTTCTTTGAGAAGATTTTTCGGTAGGCTCTCAACCTATATAATTTGTGTCACGATAGCTCATATTAAAATAAGGTGATATCATAGAAAGCGGGATTTGGATACTGTCATTATTTCTTTCAATTCATTAAAAAAACTAACGAAAATCCGATAAACTTCACATGCCGCGTTTGTTATTTTCAATAGCAAGTTTGAGTGTTTATCCCCATATCTCTGGAGATACTCATCAGATCTCAATTAATTGTACGATGGGACCAAACGGGAATTATGTTACCCTTTCAAGCAAAAAAGAAATATTCTAAATCGGTTGATAAATTACTGAGTTCTAAGGTAACAAACATTGAAAAAAAAACTAAAAACTGATTGAAAACTGTCTAATTATGCAATGTACATTACATCTTTTCACTAAATTAAATGCATAGAGAGACTATAACTAGATACTCACCAACATGACAAAAGAAGACGAAAACAAGGTACCACCCTACCTCCCGAACTAGCAATATTAATGACGCTAAAGACGTTGCCAGCCAAATGGCCATCCGCGACATATGCTCATCATAATGACACGGAATTATGGTCAAACAACGGTCACCAATTACCAGCAATAGACAAGGGTCGACGTGATAAAAACAGATCGTCTAACACGTAATTACGTAATTGCGCGCCCTTGCCGCCTCGGGAACGACGCCACGAATATGGTCGAAAAGTAAAAATTGTTGGAATAGTATGGATACGATTTAAGTGTATTAGTTGAGAAGTAACATTTTGATCAGTTTTCAGTTCATAATCTTCGTATGTCTTTAAGAAAGTATTTATGCATACTTTGTTCCTCAATCACGCAAAATGAAATTTGGAGCACAGATATAAATAATTAATAGTACAAGTAATATAACCTGGATTAACATTTAAGATACCTACTATTTATAGGTATTTTTTAATGCGAGCGAAGCCAAGTGGCAATAAGAAGTAGGATATATGAAGAGAGATGATTTTTATTCTACGATTTCGATTAGTTTTTGTACTCATAATCAAAAGTGTCAAATTTATATTACACTAGCAGCCCGCTCCGGCTTCGCACGGGTAGAACATATATGCCTACAAAATTTGCATCAGTTTGTCATCGTCATATTTCAACCAATTTACACAAAACCTTAACGAATTATGCACTTAAACCTTCCTCAGAAACACTCTGGCTAATGGTAAAAACCGCATGATAATCCGTTCAGTAGCTATTGAGATTATTGCGAACAGACAGACAGACGCAGTGATGGACTTTGTTTTATAATACTTACGTAGTGATATTGGACGGGCCTTTGGCGTAAAGGATAGTTACCCTGATTCTGACCCGACGGTCAAGGAGAACATCTGCCACCGTAACCATAACGTAACGAAAAAAGTAGGGGTTTATACGTTTAACGTGTGTATCTGTGTGTCTGTCTGTAGCATCTTAGCACCCAACCGGATGAACCGATTATGATTTTATTATTGATAGTTTTTTTTTTTGTTTGATAGATATTTTCATCGAGAATGTTCTTAGCTTTGATTTATGAAAATTCGTTAAATTGCTATAACACTATGAGCTTTTTTCTAGTTCATTGCGCTATGAAATCAACTTTCATAGGTCTGATCAATTCGAAAATCTTTTTCTTCAACGATATTGTAAGAACATGGAAGCATTGACCTGATGCTGGGACATATCCTGGACTCTACAGAATACTCAAATCCTCACCAACTTACAGCTCAGATTCTAAATGACGTGTTTAGAGTCATTGGAACGCTTTTAATAAAAATATTATTTATAGATCAGTCGGGTCGGTTTAAAATATTATATTATTATATAGGTATATAGATCATTATTATTTTATACAATAGATAATAAGTATATTATCTATTTGAAGTCAATATAGTAATATTGACTTCAATTGATTGTGACCGGTGGGGATCTACAGAATAGCTAAGCTTTTATTAATATTTTCGTTGTAACTATGAACTATCTGTGGTTACACTGCAAATATTTTATTAATTTTGCGACGCGTGTATGTGAAATTCGTGATATCTTCTAGAGTTTTCATTTGAATTATGTACTGTAAAGGACAATTTTAATTTATAATATGTGGCCAAGCTAATTGACGTAATTATTTGGATAAGGATTCATACTATATATTTGAAAATAGCCTTGGAAGTTAT
Organism: Cabera pusaria; assembly: GCA_954871355.1. Taxonomy (NCBI): domain Eukaryota; kingdom Metazoa; phylum Arthropoda; class Insecta; order Lepidoptera; family Geometridae; genus Cabera; species Cabera pusaria. Next base: position 11,022,258 of record OX940896.1, on the reverse strand, counting down.
GTAATATTTTTTAATAAAAATCTTAAGATTAAAATGGTTACTGTGAGTCAACCTTAAGAGACAGACATATGCTGTCGCGGACTTTTTTGTAGGTCTTATTAAGTTATACAACTCTTCCATAGAAAATATTCTTTCATCTATTTTCAATTGAGCAGCGTTCGTAAGAAACGTGTTTTTTCGACCGTTTTTTTGTCGACTTAGGTTGCAAATTAGGTCTCCACGAATTTACCTTTAATTTAAACGGAATAATATATAGCTTATTTTCATTTCGAAAGTCCATTCTATATATAAGTGAAAGAATTTTTCAAATCGGTCCAGTAGTTTTAGAGCCGAATCATTACAAACATACAAAAACACAAAAATATAAAAATACAAATATTCTCTCATTGTAATATTAGTATAGATAAAAATTGGATATTCTTGAAAAAAAAACATCAATCGAAATCCATACTTTTTCCCCAGCGATGCATGAACAGCAAGGCTCCAAAACAAGTTTAATAAGAATGTGGAAGTAAAATATTTTTCCGTACCGGAATCGTTAACGCCGCCGGTTGCGGTTTGATGTTCTGTCAGACGAATCCTTTTAATTTGAAGCCTGCGCAGGAGTTAACTACCTGCCTAATTATAGCTTAGAACAAGAACAAACAAGAGCCGAAGGCTTGTTATAGCTGGATTGTTATAAAGAATAGGAATGTCCTAACGATGTCTGTATCGATAGTAAATTTTATTTGAATTGCGGAGATTGTTTTTGACGTCTGGGTACATATTTTTAATTTCTTTATTATTAATTAATACAAAAAATTGTATGTTTCAACTACAATGTATTTTGAGTATAATAAGTAATTAAATTTCATGTACATATTTGTAGTATAAATTAAAAACTTAAATATAAAACCAACTTCAAATGCGGCCATATCAGCTAATATTCAGGTTGAAACTTAAAATATTTGAATCATATCGATAGCAACGGACATATTTACCTACAGCCAAAATACAAATACATATAACAAAATACGTACGGTGAACGAAGAACCTCCAACTTTTTACGTCTGTTAAAAAAAAAGTAAATCTCAAAAACCTTGCTTAATGATAATAGTCATATCGACATAGTGAATTAACAATCTCAGTACAAGTTAGCTATCGATACAACTGAACTTTGCCTTACAGCATCCCTAACAGCGATTATAGATTGTTATGACGCCAAGCCATATGTTTCAAATTGGAATATTTTGTGTTATTATTTCTGCTCAGCCATTATACTGAATTTGGTGAGATGATTCTTATGAAAAGATTTATGATATGTTCAAATTGTTGATTCCATTGGATTTGATTGGACACGTTCAATCGACCTTTGATTTTAACAGGCCTAAAAAAAGAAGACTTTCTAAATTCAACATCCAATAATGATGTTATTTTATTTATTGCATTTATCATACAACGAATTTAAAAGGTAAGAACCGATTAAGAATTTAAGAAGATGGCCAACAAAGATTAAAGCTAGATAAAGTACACAGAGATAATATTGAACAAATGAAAATTTACATAGGTACTTATATTTTTATTAACAAAATATATCATCAAAATATTGATTATATATTTTGTTTAACAAAATATGCCGTTAGAGAGCTACAAATGGCACAAAAAATTATCTGGAACAGACAGACAATTTTTTTATTGTTACTTATTCAGTCAACACATTTTAGTGGCGTGTTTTACAATATTATATCTCAACCTGTCATACATTTATTTTCTCTTTCATATTCATTGGCTAGCTCAGTTATATAACACAACTGATTTGACAGTTAATATAATTTAAAATCGTTTAAAAAATTAAAAAAACCGACTTCAAACGTCGCGCTAGTTAAAGTAGCCAGTAAACGTAGTAACTATTATAGAATCCGTGCCAGTAGTTAGTATATCGTCCAGAAGTGTATGTTACATAATACAAATGTTGATATGGATGGCTGGACCGATTTCGTTAAAATTTAAATGGGACCACCTGGGAAGGATACTCTTTGAATCAAAAAAAGAATTTTCCAAATCGGTTCAGACATCTTCGAGTAATCGGTGAACATAAAATAAATAAAAGAAAAAAAAAGGTTCCGATGAATTGAGAACCTCCTCCTTTATGTGAATTTGGCTAAAAAATAAGTACCTATTAAAAATATATATAGTATATCACTTCGACATAAATAGCCAGTGTTCAAACAGTTATCCACAACGAGAAACAAAATACAATGTAAGGGTCAGCTCAGACCGCGACGCGATGCGACGCGACGCGCACTTATTAAGAGAGTGATACAAAAAAGAACTTTATTTACTACACAAAAAGATTTCATTGAGTTATTTCGGCGGCTTCAGGCTGTGCCTCGCGGCGTCGCGTTGCACAGCGCGGCGCAGCGGGAAGCCGCGTGATAAACAATTAAACTTTATTAACTATACAATATGATACAAATTGCATTGAGATAATTTTGTGGCGTCGCGCGTTTTGCTGCACCGCGCGGCGTCGGGCTGCGGTGTGAACTGACCCTAATGTTAAAAAAGTCCTCCCTCTTAGAATTAATTAAGTGAATAATTTACAACTGCGCATCAGCGCATCGTTCAAACTTATGTGTTAATAAGTAGCTGACTATAATCATACCAGTCCATTTTACACCACATCACTGCTTGTACTATTTTTTATTCTGTGACACCACCTAAGTAGTCTCAGCCTAATACTAATTTCACATTTTATTCAGAGTTCATAGAACATCCTCAAAGCTCAAACTCGTTACAAATTAATGCAGACGAACCGCACTGCTTGTGTAATAAACCGAGCTCCATCAAAGATTTTGAATTCATTACTAAGTTGCCGACTGAAATTACCCACCCGCCTTCATTGACGATAGTTGGCTACAAGATCCATCCTTGTGTTATGCATATTAATGAACCAGCGTGTTATTAAGACAACACGATACGTGCAGCGCACGCTTCTCAGCCCTGCAGAAACTCAAGCTTGCTTAGAATCAGTACTAGATTATATAATGTTTATGTATATACTAGAAGTGCCCCGCGGCTTCGCCTGCGTTAAAGACAGACTTTAATTAACTTAAAACTTTTATTTTGTAAAAAAAAATCTATCATAAAAGATATAAAAGAAGTAAAAGCCAAATCGGTTCACTCATTTTCAAGTTATTGCGTGACTAAGAGAAATATGGATTCATATTTATAAAACCCGAAAAACCATATTGATTTTTAGACTGTTTTACCAACTCCTTGCAAAAATCCTGCAACTCGTATTTACTTATTTATTTACGGGAAGTACTTAAGTAAATCTATAAGTTTATATATATACTTAAAAATAAAAAGTATATCCGGGGAGAATTTTTAAAAAATCCTTTCTAAGCGGATACCTACCTACGTCATAACAACTATCTGCATTCTAAATTTCAGCGCAATCCAAAACAATATTGATTTTCAGACTTCGTTACCCCACTTCACCACCCTCTTAGGGTGGCATTTTGAAAAAACCTGAAACTCGTATTTACTTATATATTTACAGAAGAACTTGTATGAAATGTCGAATAAAATGACTATCCAAACTTTGAACCCCCACTTCATCCCCTTAAAGAGAAAATTTTGAAAAAGACTTAGACAATGTAAAATGCACTTGTAGAAACATCGTCGTGACAATAAGAGGTTGAGATGTAGTGCAGACAAATTTAAGAGAAATGAACATTCTTTATATTATAATTGCCCTCAACTCATTGATATATCATTTAGTATTATCATTAGATAGTATTAACTATAAGAATGTTTGTCCTGACATACTGACTGACTGACAGACAACACACAGCCTAAACCGCTGGCCGTTGAGACTTGAAATTTGGAGGGTATATTTGTCTTAGTACGTAAGGGTGTACTAAGAAAGGATTTTCCAAAATTCACCCTATTCGGGGATGAAATGGGGGTTCAAAGTTTGTATGGAGAAAAAAGATTAGATTGTATTTTCGATTCAAAACTTCACACAAGTGCTTCAGTAAAAAAAAAATATACGTGTTTCAGGCTTTATTGAAATAAAGATGAAAGAAGGAAAAGAGGGTGGAATGGGATAACAAAGTCTGAAAAACAGTATTTTTTCGGATTGCGCAGAAATTTGGATGCAGATAGTTATTACGACATTAATACCCTCTGAGAAATGATTCTCTAAAATTCACCCCTTAAAGGGATGAAACAGGGATTCAAAGTTTGTAAGGAGAATCAAGTTTAGATAGTTTTTTCTGTTCGAAACTTCACACAAGTGCTTCAGTAAATAAATAGGTAAATACGTGTTTTAGACTTTTTCAAAACGGGTGGCGTTTCGAAAAGGGTGAAGTGGGGTAACAAAGTCTGAAATCAATTTTTTTTTGGATTGCGCTGAAATATGGCATGCAGATAGTTATTTTGACGTTGGTATCCGCTAAGAAAGGATTTTTCAAAATTCACTCTTTAAGGGGATTAATCGGGGGTTCAAAGTTTGAACCGATTTGGTTTGACCTTCTTTGATGTATTTTATAATAGAAAAGTTTTAAGTAAATAAAAGAAGTCTTTAACGCGGGCGAAGCCGCGGGGAACTTCTAGTTATAATATGTGAATCAACTCGTGGGTTGTTATTTCGAGGTCTTTTTGGCACATTAGTTGAGCGTGTAAAAAGCTTAATGCCTTTTTTAATGTTTTTCGATTGTCTTTATCATTTATAAAATTACCCTTTGCATTGCTATAGTAACAAGTTTAAAGTTTATAATTTTAAACTGTTTATGTTTTTTGTATTGCAATTAAATTTTCTTCTATCTATTTACGAAGTAATGAAGATTAAAATAGTTCAGTTTAATATACCCTTGCCATCTTATATTAAATCAAATCCTTTATATGCAAGAATACAGTAAGACAATGGTCCTATTTATAATATGTAGGTTAGTGTTTTCAGCCTGTAGGCAGGTGTGCAAATATTCATGGTAAAATGTCATAAAAATGTCAAAAAATGTCATAAAAATGTCAAATTTAATTATTTAAACTTACATGCACTGTACCATTCTCACATTCACTACATGCAATATATCATTCACTTTTTATTTTCTTAGTTATCTAAAATTTAAATAGTCTCTAATGTTATAAAAATAATTCTCTAATAACCGTTGACTCAAATGAAAAAAAAAATGTGTTGTTCTGTAACAATTTATTGCTGTAAGGTAACTTATAAATAATTATACATATTTTTTTTATAAATCTCTCTATGATATGACCTAATATGATCTTAAACTATACTACTACATCAACAAATAATGTCGCATAGTGGTCAGAGCACAATTTAGCGTTGGAGCCCCACAGTTTGTCGCTAGACTTTGAACTAACGAATCTCAACAGCTAATTTTACCCGAGAAGCACTCTAGTCAGGTATTCATGAGTCATTTTAATTAGTGGATCTTATCTTCCCAAGAAATTTCTGCCCTGAATTTCAAATTAGAACACATTTCGGGTTTATTTACTTAACGAAATTTTCAAGAACATTAATTAGTCTATTTAAGTTTTGATGTCTGTAGGCGACCGACAAAATTACGAGTCGGCAAAATACGAGTACCTACTTCAATTATCTTTTCATGACACTTTCTAGCCTTTGACTTATTAAGCAACAGAAACTTATTTAAACAGGCTTTTTATTCATATTTATGATATTTAATTGAAACAAATGTATAACGACTAGAGTATACCCCTAATGTAAATTTTAGACGTTCTTGGAAATAGTATAGCAATTATAATAATAGCGGCGCCGTCAAAACTTCTCTCTTCGACATGAACATAACTAATAATTAAGACCGTAAAATGTTATCTCTAGAAACCAGTAAAGTTCAAATAAGAATGGTGAAACTTAATTTTTTAAATGATGAGGCACTTCTTACCAGTTTGATTCTTATTAATTAATGAATAAGAAGTAAGATTACAATGCACAATTTTAGTTGTGAGAATAATGTCGTATCTGCAACTACCACTTCTTATGAGATAAAGTATCACAGTCTCACAAGACCATTACAATATTAAAACGAAGAAGCGGCTAGGAGTCTTTTCAAATTTAAATTAATTGTAATTATAAACAATTACTGACTGATTTAATTAATGAACAAAACACAGACGTAGATACAGAAAGAGACAAAGTGCTCGAAGCCAAAGGTGTGGAAGTGGGATGTGGTGTAGATAACGCCTACGTTTCTTTGAATGCTTGTTTCGGCGAGAGATAAAAATCGTCGGTCTTATTCGTCAGTTTTTTTAATTACTTAGTGGTCCTACATGTGAACTGACAGCGGCCATTGTGTGAAATAAATACGACATACAAACTGAGCAAGACGGACATTGAGACGGTCTTGGTATAAAAAGATATGCTGAACTTGAATCCACTATTGTTTGTTTAAATCAATGTTCTATCGACAATAGATATGAAAGGATCTTGGTTGCAGCAGTATTTTAAGTAATGGTCATTTTTGTGCTTGATCTGATAAGTAAAAAACTAAACTTGATTCTATATTATTTTTCATAAACATGAGTATGATGTTGAGTTGGTTGATATTTTGTTTGCTGCCTGTCGTGAAGTATGAAATAAATGAATATGAAAAAGGCTAAGAAAAACTTGATTTCATTTGAACAGCTGTTATAAACGCTATCATTAGAAAAGTTTATCAGACGATGGCAATTTGTCTTCTCTTTTGCAATTCAAAGTCTAAGTGGTCGTTGTTCCTGTGTAATAATTTGCATGAATTATGTGAAGGTTAACGCCGTATAATTGGCGTTTCTGATTCTTAGTTAGCAAGTAAATATACGATTAGTAATGGTAATTGCAGAGTTGGATTATTGCGGAGTAGGATGGCAATTTAGTTTTTATTGTGTTGTTAGATATTTTTTGAGTTATATTCCTTTTTCATATTTAGAATGAAATTATTTTAGCATTATGTTTGTGGTGAGTATGAGAAAAGATATTTTTTAGATTGTTAAGTTACAGTTCATTGTGGTTGTGTTGTTTTAAGTAAAAATGTACCACCATTATTACAATTAAAACTCAATGTTTATAATTATTACTATGGTCAATTCTTATTCAACGTCATAAAACATAATTGTTCAGAAAGTCAAACATGTTTGTATAAAATAATATAAATATTATTCAAACCATTAAATGCCACTTAATTTAACAAATAAAATCACAACAATAGGGCCTAAAGCCAATAAAACGGGTATCTGTTTAAAATTCTCACGAAAGTTATTTAAATTTCAATCCTAGGTAAATATACCTACAATGTCAGCCACTATATAAATGCAGGTGGATAAACTCTTTCATATGGGACATATTTTAAAAAATCTACACATTCAAAGCTATTGAAGTAAAATCACAATAGAGAGGATATGTGACAGACCAGAGGACCAATGCATAAAAGTTTTTGAGTATACTATGACAAACATAACTTTGCGAACGATACTTCAACAATAACACCCTATTCATCAAGGAATACGGTTAAAAATAAAATGAGAGAACTAGTTACCATTGACGTGGTAAAGCATGGAACAAATGACATGTTCAAAAATGTCTCCGAGATAGATTTTTTTGACAATGCACAGTAATTGGTGGGTTGGGTACCTGGTTTCGATGGTTTTGTTGTTAACAATACTATTGCTGACAAAGGACCATACGGAACAAGAATATCGAAGTAATTTTCTCATTGAACTTCTTGTAATGAATATATTTGTTGAATGGATTTAATTGCGTTCAGGCTTAACTACCGGTTGAAATTTTACTCTATAAAGTCTACAGATTAATTTTAAATAGCAGCTAGCTATGAAATGCTTCAAAACATGCTTTCAGTGGAACGGAAATCTGTGCTATTAAAATAATATTGACTGTTTTGGTCGTATCCGGTGGGGTACATACTTAAATAATATACTAATCACGTGATTCCTGAGGTGCGTGTGGTAGAAAATCATACTAAAAATATTTTCACGATACGGATTCATGATACGGGTTAAATCCATAGTGGTGTAGACATGTAATTTGTAATAATTAAGATAGTTTAAAATCTAAAAACAACCAACTTCAATGCCCCGCGAGTCAATTTCAGTAGCAAGTTTGAGACTTTTATCGTCATATCTCTAGAGATACAGAACGAATCTCAATGAAATTACAATGGGACTACCTCGAAAACGTACCCTACCAATTACAAAAATAATCATTCGAATCGGTTCAGAATTGACGGAGTAATCGCGTAACATACAGCACAAAAAAACACACAGTCCAATTGAAAACCTCCTTCTTTTTGGAAGTCGGTTGAAAAGAGCAACAAGGTAAAAACCTGTGACAATTAGAAGAAACAACCTGTAGGTACTCTACAGCCAGAGTATATATCATACCATACTTCTCTATTTTTACACGTTGTCTAATTACTTTTTAAATATTGTAAATGTAAGTGGCCAGCTCCCGAAACGTATAGTGCCTATGTAATTTATCCTATCAGCTGACCTTGAGAGCCAGTTTTCATTCTAGGCCTAGCGTACCGCCATCCTCGACTGCATCATCACTTATCAACAGGTGAGATAGTATAGTCATACGCTGGGTCTATATGATATCAAAAACAATATTTGAAGTTGAAGCTATTAAGCTACGGCCACACCGCAGTGTCCAGCGTGCGTGATCTCGGCGGCGATCAGATAGGGCAGTATTTGTACCGATTGGTTCATACCAAACGCGATCTACGGCGATCAGACTAAACGATTGAATATTAGTTAGGAAATAAATTCCAGCATATGCCATTGTAGATAGTATCATCATAAGGTAATATCTTTCATAAAAAACCTAAAAAAATAATAATTTGGAATGAATAAAAAAAAAACACGCGTGCAAAATGTAAAATAAGTTAAGCCGCACCACTAATGAATACTGACCTGTTTACATCCAAAACGTTCAGGAGAGACATGAAAGGAACAAAATTGTTAGTTATTTGTATATTCAACGTTAATATTAGTAATCATGTCTATGACTACATTGCATTGACATTAGCTGCATGAGAGCAGAGATAAAATATTCTAATTAGTACCTGCTATATAAAGTGGGTATTCAAATGAAGGTATGTACATATATTGTTAATGCTCTATGTGGCGCTTTAACTACTAGCAAAGCTTTTAGTTACGTCGAAAATCGCAGACCGCAACAGCTGGTGTGTCCTCTACCACCAGAATTCCCGTAGATTGCATTTCGTCTACTTTGGTTTAATATTCTAACAATTTTTTATCAGCTTTAATGCAAGTGAATAAGGAATGTTTTCGCTTGATAGCTGCAAGTAAATTTTCGTTGAAGTTATATGACCTTCTGTTAGTGACACTATGTTCAATCTGTTGTCTCGTCTAGTTCGGTACTATAAAGCTTTTCAGTTCTGCTACGGATTGCGGAAAGAGACACAAACACGATTTCCTCAGGACCAATTTTGGGAAAATGAAAACCCTAAAATATTATGAATGATAGATACAAACAAAAAATAAAAATAATAGAAGAAAGATATGTGATTAATAATTTTATACGATTTCAAGCATCATACATTTATGCAGGACTTGACTTTAAGACAATGTTTTTGGTTGTAGTTATTTTGTTTGACCAAAAACCGGTCAAGTGCAAGTTGGACCCCCGCACCGAGGTATCCGTACAAACTTGTCAAATTAAGTTAAAGGACAAACGATCGCCGATCGATCCATAGACACGGTTATTGAACCAACCGCAAATAATAAGTAAATCCACTTTATTGTGTTATTTAACTACATAATTATTTATGGTATGGCATTTCAGAATTTTTCCTTTACATGTGTTGTAAGACCGTGCTGCTTACCAAATTCTTGATTCTAGGTAAACGAGAAGTAGGTAGGTACCCTATAGAATAGGTTTCGATTATTTTAACAGCTGAAAGAGACCGTAGGCCCAAGTACTTGTTTTAAATATCATCTTGATACCTACGTTATTGAAAAAAAAAATGCCTTGACAGACGGTCAGGCAGACGGACAACAAAGTGATCCTATAAAGCTTCCTTTTTTCCTTTTGAGGTACGGAACCCTAAACATTGGGTGATTATTGAAAAGGTTTCTAGTGTATACGCAGATTTTATTTTTTAGTATTTTTCTTCTTATTAAATGTAATTTATAAGTATATATACATTATAGTCATGAATCAAAAATCTAAATGCAACTTCGTCGCAGAGTTGACTATCAGTTTCCTTTTTAGGCGCTATCCAATACAAGTATAGGAAGGAATAGAAGTTCTCACCCACTGATCAAATAGAATATCTCAAATATAAACACACACGAGAGACAATAGTTCAATACGCCCATCAATTTGGTATCGTTGATATCTATCTATACCATAGGCCTTAATAAATCAAACGTATACCGTATGCGATTGTTCTATTTCATTATTGTTTCGAGCTTGTGTTTACTAAAGAATAGTGGGCGTGTGTTGACTTTACAAATTATGCCTTACTTCATTTATTTTGTCATGATCTAAAGCTATGTTAACGCTACTGCTGCTCCTGGTGCCTGCATTTTTAAAACTGCTTGTTACTGATTTGATTTTACGCATCTACATAATATTAGTTATAAATAAAATATGTAACTGGAATATTTAACTGTAATATCTAACTGAAACACTCAACTGAACAGTTTAATATTTAAGTTAGATATTTATGTTGAATGTTTTAGTTAAATATTTCAGTTGAGTGTTTCAGTTAGATATTACAGTTAAAAATTCCAGTTAGATATTTTATTTATAACTATGTGTTCAAATCGCGAAAGTTTAAAGTCTACATAATATTAGCCGTAGAAGCACAGAAATGTTAGTACGTAGTACTTTTAGGTATTCTGTGATATAAGTGATAAGGTAGCAAAGAACCGACGACCGCTAGGGCAAACGAGTTCTTTAGTGGAGACCGCGAATCATCAAACGCAGCGTAAGACGCCTTTAGGCTAGGTGGAGCGATGATATTCGCAAAGTGACTGGTATCAGCTGGATGAGAGTAGCTGAGAATTGTGCTCAGTGGCGTACAATTGGAGAGGTATCAGCAGTAGACTAGTATAGGCTGATGATGATGAAGATGATCTACATATTACAATACAAACATATACGAAATAAGTACAATCTTCATGTCAATTGTTAAACACAATCGAAAATTTCATCGTTCCGACGGGACTTGAACCCGCAACTACCGGAATAACATGTTCCGGTGCTTTGCCAATTAAGCCACGGTGCGAAGTATCGTTACGACGAAATTAGTGGATTGCATTTGTTAACCCAATTATGCATTGGTGGCGCCATCTATGACTACTTATTACGTAAGTTAATCATTCGGAAGAAATCATTACAATTTTCAAATTCGACGAGAGATGTTGCACTGCGTAAATCAAATATAATGTATCTTTGAAGTGTTTCACACTTTATATTTTTGTAAATTGTTAAACACAATCATCGAACAATCACAAATCAAATTGTTAAAAAAAAAAAATTGGATTGTGTTTAACAATTTACAAAAATATAAAGTGTGAAACACTTCAAAGAAACATAATATTTGATTTACGCAGTGCAACATCTCTCGTCGGATTTGAAAACTGTAATGATTTCTTCCGAATGATTAACTTACGTAATAAGTAGTCATAGATGGCGCCACCAATGCATAATTGGGTTAACAAATGCAATCCACTAATTTCGTCGTAACGATACTTCGCACCGTGGCTTAATTGGCAAAGCACCGGAACATGTTATTCCGGAGGTTGCGGGTTCAAGTCCCGTCGGTACGATGAAATTTTGGATTGTGTTTAACAATTTACAAAAATATAAAGTGTGAAACACTTCAAAGAAACATAATATTTAATCTTCATGTCGCTTCGGTTTTCAAGTCAAAAACCTTCTAGGAAAGCATTCTAAAATTAAGATGAAATCATCTCCTAGCATCAAGTGAGATACAGTCAAACGCTTACTTATCTGGTATAAAAAAAACTATCAATATTAAAATCTGAAAAGCTTTTACTGTAAATAACTGTTACATTTTATGAACAATAAAAAATAAAAGTAATGCCTCTCTATATTTTATATCAATCAGATAATAATCACAATCCCCAAAACAAACACAATTCCTTACGAACGAGTGCGTAATTTTTAAAGCGGGCACTCACATTGCTCTGAGATATCTCAAATATGTATATCCAGTCGAAGACACTCCAGTTTCTTGGTCCTAAGTAAACATGTTACCGTCGTAGTAATTGCTTGCTTTGTTTGCAGTCTTTTATTGTATATTGTAGATCAAATATTATCTTTGGATGCATCAGTTGTCTTACCTACAGCTGCGATGGATATACGAGCCAAATTTTCGGAAGTTAATTTAGCGTTGACTTTTATTTTATTGTGTTTGCGAAGGATTGGTAAACTACTTTTTTGTTTGATATAGATTGTTGATATACTGCAAATAAGGAAACCGATAATAATACGAGTTAGTATAATAATTGAATTTGGCGAACATGTCTGTGTTTCTAGGTATACAATGTTATCGACAGTATTTTTTTTAGGTACTCGATAACATTGTATTAAACGTTTGTTAATTTTAGCTTGAAGATTTTTAAGAATGATTGAACTAGTCTCTATTAAGTTAAAAAATCTGTTGCCACACATCTAACAGGGTGTTTTAATAGCTTTCATTGAGTGCCAGTTCTCAATTTAGCCAAGCGTGTCATTTTTGACCACATCGTCACTAACCAACAGGTGAAATAAATAGTGGTTGAAAGCAAACCTGCTATCAAAAAAAATCAAAATAATTTTGACGCAACACATGAGCATGAAAAGAACATCAAAAGTTAATAAATCCATAAATTGAGAGTTAAACATGTCTAACTTAGATGCAAAGATAACAATCAAGAAGCAGGTGAAGACAAAGAACGTCAAACCAAATTACGTTCCCGTTTTGAGAATTTATGAATAGCTTCTTGACTCCAGACACCATAAAACCGATTTCTATCCGCCCATAGTTACACCCATCAACAAACTACTGAGTAGCCGCTACGAAATCGAAAAAAAAATGCTGTGAGTAACCTAATATGAATGAACGGTCTACCTTCCATTCTAAAGTTACAACACTACAAAGACGCTACCGTGTAATTTGAGTATCTATAGGAAACTAAAGCGACAAGTTGACAGACTGCGACATTAAAAAAAACACTTCCAATCGAGCGAAAAAGAAATTCAATATGCCATTGCAATGCGGATTAAATTTTGCACAATCTTGAGCCGCAATCGACAGATGTTGCCAGATTTTAGCTAACCATTTATGTGATGAGATTTCTCAGAAGGTTTTGAACTTCTACAATTTTGGCTAAAATAATTAAAGATAAGGCTCGGGGGGATGATAGCGAATAAAACTTTCTCTTAGAACAATATTAATCAAGTCTGACGAAAGTCTTACATATTAACTTCCTCAAAAGAATTTCAAGTATCTGTCCACTTATAATTCCATGATAATGGCGATTAATTTGATCAAATATGCGGTTTGATTTATTTGTAACACAAGAAATAATATCTTTTTTGCTTATTTCTATTAAATTCATATAAGAACATTTTATATGCATTTAAATACAAACTTTCTAAAAATAACAACTGAATAATATCAAGAAAATTGCCCTATAAAATTTCCATTACCGAAACGCACCGTATGGTGATGTTCTGTGTTTATCTTACCCGTCGTGGATGCCAGGTTTTACGATCGCCATAACATCAGTTTTCAATAAAATCACAATGTCAAGCTGCTACGGAAACAAGGAGTACAAAATTACCATACAATAAATATAAAAGGTAAAAAGTGATTCATATAAGCACTCATTATATTTTATATGCTTAAACCAAAACCTTGTTATAAAATATAAAGAAGCGTTAAAAGATAAAATAGAAAATTCAATTCAAAGTAAAGTTAATAGATCTTGTTCTTGAAAGTCACAAAATACAAGTCTCTGGTGGATAAATATCTCTAGGTTCGCTTTGTCCAGTAATTTGAGATGTCTCCAAGCCACTAAGGGGGAAAACATCGAGCGAGTAAATAAAACGAGGCACACGGCAAACAATCAACCAGTCTTTGCAGACGTGTAATCGGATACAAAATGGTCCTTGCTACCACTCAAGTCTGCGGCGACTCAACAAACAGTAGCCTTTCTATAGGAAATTACAACGAATTACAACTTTTCTCCCAGCGGAGAGAATATAATAATATTATATGAATATATATTATAAGCAAAGATGTAGTTGAGATATCGGCAATTTCTTCCTTATCATTGGAAACAAAGAAACTTCTTGAATTTTGTATGAGCTTTAATGACAAAGTGGCAATATATTGAGTTTTGCCATTGATTATTTGTGAGCTTATAATTATTCGGTAAAATCTTGTTTTACCGTTAAAATATAACGTAATTTGGTAAACACTACCATTATTTCAGAGCCACAGTCCTTACAGCTCGGCGTTTTTTGATACCACTCAAAATAAGAAATGTCATAGAGTAGTCAGTAGTCAGAGACCGTCGTTGGTTGCCTTTATTATTTCTCTCTCGAAAGCTTTTTACAGCAAACGCTCTCTCCGTAACGACATCGAGTATCCTTTGTCTTGAATATAGGAGCAATTTTTATTTAAAGTTGAAAATTTTTTCAACTATAGGTAAATGATTCAGCATCGCAAAAGTTTCTGCGCTTCGTAATTTGTGTGTATCTCCGGTTGACGCTGAATATGCAATTTTATAGTTATTCGTATGAATGGTTCGATTTGTGGCGTAATCCGCGATGATGGATGGCCAATATGACTCGAAAGAAGCCGAGTGAGTGACTCTTCAAAAACGTGCCAATTTAGGACAAGCGATTTTATCTGATTTTATATTTGCAGAAATATTTAACGTCTTATCTTTAACCCTTGCTAAATCTTTGTACTCTTTGAATAAATGAATGTCTGTTTTTTATGTGATTTTTCAACACGTGGACGTTTTTACCTTACATGATTCTCACGAACCGTTTTTATAATCAACTAAAAAGGTTACTCCTTTTGTTAAATAAAAATACCCAGTAGACTTTGGTGACATATCAGAGATCTTATCCGTACTAAACCTTCGCACAATGCCCGTTAATAATGGCTGCACAAAAAATGATCGGTATCAAAAAGCACCAGTAAACGGGGACAAAAATATATATAATGCACACATACAAGGATAACTGGTGACAAAAACTAAACATTGTTTACATGTGTGCGTATCACTAAAGGGTTTGGAGCTATAGATATTTTAGATTGAATAGAACTTTTTAAAAACGGGAGCACAACAGAGAAGGTAATTTATTTTAAAATGTTTAATAACAGAGTGGGTCGTAAAACTAGAACTACTTTCATAGCTTTGTTAATCTGATCTTTAGATGTAATATCGTCCTCGCATCTCGGCTACTCTAGTTAATGGGGTACCTATGAACCGATGGCCGAACCCGTATTGTATGTATACGGGAGATTTCTATACCGGCGACCCTACGTGACAAAACTTTGTCCCTCCCTACATTCAAATATCTGAAGGAGCAATTGAAATCGGAGATGTTAAAGAGAATTAAAGCGGGGTCTTTTTGAGCGTTCGTTTTGTTTCGTGTTCGTTTCAAAGCAGGGCTTCTTTTGAATCTCGATCAACCAACGAACTGGAAGTGGGGGACGTTTATTAGGATTCCCTATGGCCTACCAATCGGCCGATGCGACATCGTAATCTAATAGCTTATTAATGATGGGGAAGTTTTTTGGGCCCCTATTTTCTATCGTAGTCAACTTTTAAAATAATTGATTGCGTCTCGCTCGTTTTATTTGTCGGCTCATTGAGCGGTATCGCCGTCTTGTTCCTGCGTCGAGTACGCATCGCAAAGTGGGAAGGTGGTCGATAGCCCCTCCCACTAAATTTATAAATACAATAAATGAGCGACGCTGCGGCGCGGAATCGGCGCGTTGATAACAAGTAATGTGAGGTTATTGCGTAAAAACAAACGGCAAAAAACCCGTCAGCGAGAGAGATATACTGTTTCGCTTAGCGGACCTTTATGATCCTAGCCGGAGCGAATATACGAGTGGTAGATTCACGCCATGGATTATGTGTGATATAAGGAGGATAATTTAAAATTACGTGCGCCACAATTTTGCTATCAACCATACCTGGTGAAACATACGTGGCACAGTAAACATTGTTAGATAATATGCAGCTTAGACCAATATGGGTAGAACATTTTTGTTAGACTTGCTAAACGGAAAAAAAGTTCAAGATTATTTTAAAGTTCAAGTTAACTTTATTTGGAATAAAAACAGTAATGTTAAATTTACCACTTTTCACAACATTTCGAAAAAAGTGCTATGTATAATAAATGACCATAAAAACTATACCTAGTACATACTAGGTATAGTAACTGAACTATAAATAGTACTTAAAGGTTCTTATAATAAAAAGGAAAATTATGTAAAATTTGTTACTAATCTGATTATGAATGGTGAAGTTATCAGGAAGTGATTTGTAGTTTCTATCTTTAGCGTGAAATCTTACACGAATTTCTTGTTGTTTTCAATTAAACATTCTGTGGCGGTTAATGTACCGTAAAAATCACGGACCACCCTTTAGACAAGCCTATAAAAAATAGTTTAATTTTATGTCTAAGAAATATTTATTTTATAGCATGTAAAAAGTGCTAGTTTACATTCAAGTTAAGAAGTAACATATTAAATTGATAAGGTAAATTCATTTTACATTTTTATTTATTTCATTTACTGAGCTGATTTTGATGAGCGTGGTTTTGCAGAAATGCTTTCGTATGTCCAGGCTCCATTGGATGTCCGGCTAGAAATTAGATTATCTAATGATTATTTTATTTTGTCATGCCTACAATTCCACGGTAGAAGACTTAATATCACTTAATTTGTATTTGCGACATCCCTTCTATCAAAATATAAAGTAATACATAATACATGCGCCGAATCCAATAATTCGCTTTTAAGAAAATAAAAAACATTAAGCAAGTACTCATGTGAAGTGTTTTTCTTTGTTACGATTTAATCTTCAAATGAAATTCAAGGAATAATGACAATAACGTTTTTTTGGCAATGAGTCGGCATTATGTAGCTATTATGAGGAGTGAAACGTATTAAAAGGAACGAGAACCTTGCGTGTAGGAACTTAAGAATAAGTTACCATACATTACTGGTTTTGTTACTTTCTTACTCGACTAATCCTAATGGACTTGTCATGTTATGGTAATAAGATAGTCAGCGATAAGGTCCATGCATCATAATAACAATATGTAAGAAATACCACCTAGTGTACCAGTAGCCTAGTAGATCCTTCGTTATCGAACTTTGATTAATGTTTGGGACAGTCATGTCTGGCTGATAAGAAAGCATTAAAAGTGTGGTTTGATTGTAACTGACAAGTATATTGACTGAATTTTCCATGTGATTTCATCCATATCGTAAGAAAGTTATAGGAATAACAGCAAATTAAGTTCTATTATAAAAACTCACGTTAATTTTAAACCTATAGATTTAATAAACTGGCCAAGTGCAAGTCGGACTCGCACTAGTAGGGTTCCGTACCACACTACAGTATTTTATAAGATCGAGCAAAAAATACCACTATCATTTTTCGCCAGCAAAAAATAATAATTATTAAATTTTTTTTTCTTATAACGCCATCTAACGGTTAACAAAGGTGTAAGGGATCGATATTTCAATATAACGCCATCTATGAGACGTTTACCTAACTAAGCGTTCATAGATGGCGTGAAATTCCGTTCACACCACGTTTTTTGTATGGGGACGCTCGATTATTTTTAACTTTATTCTGTTTTTAGTATTTGTTGTTATAGCGGCAACAGAAATACATCATCTGTGAAAATTTCAACTATCACTGTTCATGAGATACAGCCTGGTGACAGACGGACAGACAGACACACAGATAGACAGACAGACAGACAGACGGACAGCGGAGTCTTAGTAATAGGGTCCCGTTTTACCCTTTAGGTACGGAATCCTAAAAACGATAAAATTGCAAAGGAGGTTGTGTCCTAGTGGTCCTCTGATATTTTTCTATCAATTAGCTGTTTTAGTTATTAACCGACTTCACAAAAAAGTCGTCGGAATCTTTTTTTTTTACACACAAAATATTGTTCTTTAATTTTGGTACTGCCATTTTAACTGCTCAAAAATTGATAAGGTTTCTCATGTGTCAATATATTTTTAATAATTATGTAGAAATAAAGTTGTCGGCATAATTCAATAAGCTTTATCACAAAAATTCTAACAACACCATTGCATTTAATCAGAAACTCAAGAAATTGAGATAACATTTCTGAGGCATAAATATTATACGGAAACTTATCAAAGAAATAGTGTTAGTGACCTGGAATAGGCTGATGTTATCAAATGAGCTATGGGCCATAAATAGGTCAGTTTTATTGTTTTTAGGGTACAGAGTTATGTGTTGACTATCACTTTAGAAATGGAGAGATAAGGTCTGGTGTTACAGAAGTCGTTCTCACATGAATCTGTATTTTTTTATTTTATTTTTTTATATCTTACTAGCAGCCTGCCCCTGCTTCGAACGGGTAGAACATATATGCCTACAAAATTTGCATCAGTTTGTTGCATCGAATATAAAATATTAACATTTTTTTTTAATACTTTATATGCTAGCGTTTGACCACTATCTCACCTGTTGGTAAGTGATGATGCGGTCGAAGATGGTAAGCACTCTAGGCCTAGAATGGGAACTAGCTCTCAAGGATAGCTGCCAGAACACATCAGATGTTTGGCGACAGATTTTCTAACTTGAGGGTGGTAGCTGGCCAGGCGGACACTAGATAGTGTCCTACCACCATGCGGGGGTTGTTGGTTTCTTAACGATGTTTTTCCTTCATCGAAGGGCCACTGTGAAAAGCGCACATACATTTTTCAATAGAAAAATCCATTGGTGCACGGCGGTTTCAACGCGGTACCTCTGGCATCAAAGCAAACCGTTCTCCCGATTACGCCACTGAGCGCTCAAAACATATAATAACATATAGTTAATTACTATAATGGCAATGAAAGATATTATGATACTGTGAAGTTAACACATTTTTAGTAAAAGCCATAGGTAGTTTAATGGTGAATCGGTAAAAGATATATAAAATGTATTTTCTTTTACTTCCCGATGCAAAAAGAAGGGTTGTTAGTTTGATGTGTGTATCTGTGTTTTTGTGTGTCTGTCTGTGGCATCGTAGCGCCCAAATGGCTGAACTGATTTTGTTTTTTTTTTTTGTTTGATGGATGTTTTAATTAAGAGTGTTTTTAACTTTGATTTTTGATTCATAATAATCCGTTCTGCCAATTTATGACCATGAGCTTTTTTCTAGTTGTTGACTGTGAAATAAATTTTCATAGGTATGTCACTTCTAAATTCGATATTTAAGGAGCATGGTTGCATTGACCTGATGCTGGGACATTTCCTGGAATCTGCAGAAAACTCAACTCCTCACCCACTTACAGCAGATATGTCGTGCTTGGGCTCATTGAAATGGTCTCAATTAACGGCTGATTATGATGATACTTTTATCCCGATATTCCCACGGAAACGATGTCTACGCGGGGCATAGCGGGGCAATTTAAAAAAAATCGCCTATTAAAACGACAAAAAATCAATAAATTAATCCTGGATGACGCATCAAAATATCTTCCAAATTAATAAGAGGAATATATTTTAATGTATTCCTTTAAAAGTCTTACATCATAATTAATATTTTTGATTTCTAAGTCCTCAAACACAATAACCGAGGCATGCTCGTATCTTTCAGATGCAAATAGCCATGCTCCATAACTTTGTTTGTAGCAAACTACAGTAGGTACAGTACCAGGCCGAAAATATTACACATTGAGTTTTTGAAACTAAGAAAGTTGTAAGTGCTATTTTATATGACTCACATGGTCAGGATTTCATGCTTCTACATAATCTCGTATCATCAAATAAAAAATATTACGAGTTCCAGACTGTCAAAGTCCAAATACAACCTTTTCAAAGTTCAAAAGACGTCGTAGTTTCATAATAGAGACCCTCATCCTTCGTAACGAACTATAATTTATTACACCGTTAAAACTATAATCCTTACAATAAGTCGTCAATAAGCCTTACATTTATAGTGAGCCACGCCAATTTTGTCCTACGAAATACTAACAAATTAAGGATCATAAATTCATATACCTGTAGGTTCACGCTTTACATTATCGTCATTATCAGCTTATAATAGCCCAGTTCTGGAAGCCAACTCCGAAATGACACATCCGAAAGTTCGGACGCGACCGACACACGACCAAATTTGCCGATGACCTGCTACGAAAAGTTCGGACATATTTTACATAAAATGACCATAAAACTCTTGTCAAATTATCGGTCAAGCTTTTTTCGTTTAGTAGGGTTTACGATACAACAAAATGTCAAATGACTTTCGGTCTGCCGATAAGCCAAACCGACCCACCGAACCGAATGTGATTCGTAGTAGGAAATGTCCGATAATTTTGGCCGATACTGCGGATCGCAGTAGGCCTCCTGGACATAGGCCTCTCCAACTGTACGCCACTGAAACGTATGCTTAGTTGGAGAGGCCAAATTCGGCTACTCTCACGCAGAGCTTGCCAGCCACCTTGCGAAAATCATCGCTTCACTTAATCTGAGACAATCTAGACTTTGCTCTAAGCTACACTTTCCGATACGCGTCTCTACTCAATAATTCGTTTACCCCAAACAGTTGTCGTTGTTCTTCGGCTGATATTGTCGACCCTACCACCACTTAAGTTTGCTAATCCGGTGAGCTACGTCGATTACTTTGGTTCTCTGATCACCTCGTTCCGAATTCAATCCATCAGAGAAAGTTAGAAAAAGTTTCCATAGCTGAAGTAAACTGACTGTGGCCGATATTATTTTTAAAGCTCGATGTGTATTATAACTTGTGCTTGCAACTCTAAAGATAATTTTAAAAACTCTCACGTACACTTTTCTCATATAATTTCCTCGCATGTGTAACTAAACTCAGACAAATACAAAACGGGCACTTGTAAACAGTACCTGTTTCAATGCTTTTTAAGTGCTTGCGCGTACTCTTTGACAAATACACAGGCATTGTTGAATTACTAAAGAAAGAGGAAAGACAAAAGGCTCACGTAATGCTTAAGGGGGTCGCATCTCCTGTGAAATAACGAACTAGCCGCAAACGCGGCATGTAATACTCTAGTTTTAAATGGAATTCTTAATACCCACTCCAGAAATGTAGAATGTAATGTCGTATTTGTGTTTGCAAGATTATGAGTGATTTAAGCAAAGGAAAATTTCACTGAAATTACTACGGCGAATAAAAAAAATAAAAAATATATATAAGAAATAAAATTATTGTTTATTTAGTTTGGCCCAGATATGCCCGTATTGAGCTTATTCAATTCTTTTTAGTATCTCACATAATGTAAACATTAAGTAAGTACCTAAGTTTACGAATTAACTATTCTATGATCTGTTCCTAAGTTAATTATGTCGATGTGTATTTTTAGGCCGTGAATTAAGGTAAAGCTAGCGGTAGTTCCCCACGTAATACATAATTTGAAAATACACAATTCAGGCTTAGACTAAATTCTAAAAAGTCTGAAAGGATAAGTGTTATTTAATCTTAGTATTTAGTTCATGACAAAGCAACATTGACAATTAACGTTCTATGATTTTAGGTAAATTTTCGTTTTACATCGGTAATTTTATATTATTTGTGTCGAGGTCGTAATAAATGAAGATTACGCAGCTATTTTGAGAATGATTTGAAACTGGAAACTATATATGGAATATATGGAATATAAATACGAAATAGGTTACGTCTCCATTTTTGATAAGCTTCTAAAGGGTAAGGCGATATTTTAATAAGACTTCTTGGGTAAGTCGAAAGTTAGTTTGTCTTCCTACATTTCTAGGAACCACGTTCTATTTTGACTGAAATGTGTACCTATTTTCCTTTGAGTTAATGTTTTATAATATATTATATTTAATACAATATAATTTTGTCAATAATTAAATGTTAATTACGATAGGAATTGGCTGACCCAACACACGTCGTCTGTTGTCAAATTCGTAAAAAAAACACTTTCAGAATTACCTTAATTAATTTTAAATATCAAGAAACAATATTTTTATAATCTTTTATTACATTATTGAAATATAATGTTATTTATATGTTTGTACATAATTTTAAACAATACAAAATTTCGCCGTTCAGCGAGACTCGAACCCGCATCTCCTAGGTTACACGCTCAAGAGCTTTAACCAACTTAGCCATGGACGACTCCCACTGAACCGACAAAATTTTAAAAATAGCCAAGTTTTATTGGTCCATTTAAGCGATGAGCTTAGTAAAGGTATGAACACACCGCGGCGTCCTGTGTCCATATACATACATACATATAGGTACAGAAGAAATCTTCATGTACATATTCCAAATTTAATTAAACGTACTTTCCTATGTAAACGAAAATAAACTTTGAAATTTACAAAAATTCAAAAGATTATATTCTGTTACAATATGTGCCATATTCAGACGGTCACACACGCGCCACATCTAAGATAAATCGCTGCAACAAATAACTCGTAACAAAAACTCACGAATCTCTACCGTACAATCTATACACTTTCAAGCATAATTTATTATGTTCAGTTCACTTCGATCCATTGACTTTTGTGGCTATCCGCATCTTTTGTCAGCGAGTCGAGAGCAAGCGTCCGTGTAATATGAATTAATAAGCACAAAGAATGATTATCATACGTTTATTTGTCGCTGGATTCCAAGATGGTTTTGGTTATTGTGAAGACGCAAGCTGTGCTGGCCGGAACGAATTTAGGTGATCGCGTGCGCGCATGCTTCGAGAGTTTGATAAAGAAGAGTTGGTTTCGACAGAAGGTTCTTATGTTGGTAGGTATACATTTTAGTACATAATATAATGTGTGTCACAAATGTGCTATTTTATGCCTCTTGATACGGTCGGTATAATGGACAAATTTGAAATGGCGTTTCTGTTGAAGAACCATGTCGACTGAGAAAATTTAATGTTATAAGGGTCATATTGTCGTAAGTACACTGAATATACCATTGCATGACATTTTTTTTCTCCATCGAATAGTATTTTTAGCATTTTGATATCTATAAAAATATAAAATATCTCTATATAGAAATCATCGTTCTAGAAAAAAAAAAAATTATGATGTTTTTAGATAACATTTTGTTTTTTGGCTCTCCTGAAAAGTAAAAGTTTGTCCCTAATGACATTTGAAATTGCCACAATCGATGTGTATAGCGAAATTACAAGTCGTATGAAACTTGACACTTAGAGAACAGTGCAATGATGCGCTAAATTCTGGTAATACAAAGTTTTAGTGTAACATAGCACCAGGTGTTGACATCACATATCATTAGACGAGTGACTTGCTTTGCCTAAATATCGTAAGCAAATACTGATTTAACATTTTAAACCAACTTGAGAAGTTTTTATCTATGTAGTGAATGACTCAACATAATAAAATATGAAAAGATTGCACCGCATCCATAGTAGGTATAAAAATGCTAAGTAGATATAACTTCATTGAGGTTCGTTTAAGGTTTTCGAATTGAAAATGTCTATGAGTCTAATTATTTGACCTCTATGGTCATGAAAAGTATTTGGCCGAAGATTAAAAATTATGAGTAGGTAGGTACTATACTATTTTGAAAATACTGTGGTCCTCTACTGGCCCATAAAATGTCATCTGGGGCTGTGTATAGGATACCTAAAAGTACGGCATTTTAACTCTAAGTTTTATGAGGTAAGGCAACAAGCTCCGAGGATAACTTGGAGGTGCGTTCCGTTGTCATTTAAAATCAGTGTGAAACGTCCATGATACATAAGATTACGTGAAACGGGCACCTCACGACAGCACGTGATAAATGCTGCCATTTCTATTCGAGCTAATAGAGATCTTGAGCTCTACCTGACCGGCGATGTTGTCGATGTCCGATCGTGGTATGCGCAGTGTGATGGGGAATCAGAATAAGGAATATTCTGGTTCATCCAGATCCCCCATTGCCAGTGAGGTAAACTCGAGATCCTCACTTAGCTCGAATAGAAATAGCAGCATTTGTCACGAGCCGCTCATGTATGTATCATGGGCGTTTCTCCCCGATTTTAAATAAAGACGGTCCGCACTTCCAATGTTTCAAGACGCTAATGAAGGAAGGTAGCCCATAAGGACTGATCAACTGTATGTTAATATGATAAAATTTGGAACAAAAGCGTTTACAAGTATCTTTTTCTACACTAGCGGCCCTGTCTGACTGAATTAATAAGTTGGTTACAATATAAAGAATTTATATTTTTACGCCCTTCATAAACCGTAGCTCATAAAAACGTGTAAGCAACTAATATGGTGACAAGATTTTTAATTTCCATCAAAAAATATGTCGTTGTCTTTCGAAATTTATTGCTAGATTAAAAACGAACTAATAAAAAACTAATTTAAAAGTGGCTTAGCATCCCATCAAGTCCCATGTGTTGAGAGACAGAAATAAGTTGGATGTTTCTTTATGATGTTCACGCCACTGTAACTTAGGGAGGTCTTAAAGCGATTTTGGTAATGTATGATTTTGATGACTATATTAATAGGAAAAGATAAATAACATCAATGCTAGTCATTGCAGAGTAAATTAAAAATTGTTTTATAAGAACTGTTCAGCTAACGTTGAGGATTAAACCATGTTTTTATTACTCGATCTTCGCAAAAAAATAAAAACCGGTTAAGTGCGAGTTGGACCGAGGATTCCGTACAAACTTATCAATGTAGGATAACAGAGAAACTTAACTTTGTAGTTTGATGCCTAGACACTGTTAATGCACTAGCCGCAAATATTAAATTTGTAACGGTACATTAGTTTTTTTTTTATTAAACTAAATAGTTACATTTTTCACATTTTCTCCTTTTAAAGTGCTGTAAGACATTAAGCTTCTTGCCAAATTTAAGATTCTAGGTCAACGAAAATTATCCTATAGGTTTTGATTAACTCGTGAAATAGAAATATATACGAAAATATTTCACATAAACGGTCGGAACGCGTGGACGTACAAGTTTCAATTTTTCACTGCTAAAATAGACCGTAGACCTGAGTTATCAATCAACATAATACTTCTACACGTTCCTGAGAAAAAGGGTCTTGTCTTGACAGACGGACAGACAGACAGATGGACCGACTTACATACAAACAGACGGAAACACGGACAACGAAATAATCCTATAAGTAACCACTATTTTTTTTTAGGTACGGAACCCTAAAAAACAAGGTACGTAACCCTAAAAAACATGGGAGGCCAGTTGCACTGGTAAAGTTTCAGATAGTTATCTGCCATATACAAAGTTGTAGTTTATACGGCAGACTTAAAGATTCTTATAAGCTTTTATGGACTCAGTCAGGAACCAGTGAAACTCGCACTATAATATAAAATGTTCTAAACAAAATCTGTCACATAAGGAGCTGTAAATATATTTTCTTCAGGTGATATCTCAAGAGGCAGGCTTGTCTCAGAGTCTATATTTGGAAAGATCTCTGATCGCCGGAGGTCATTTCGTGCCAATTCTCTTTACGTACTGTCTACAGATTCTTGTCCCATTTATTTATAGTTGAAAGCAACGGATATAGCGCTGCTTTGGTTGAAGTCAATCAGAGCATGATGTTAGGAAATCTAAAATATTTTTAACTATGTATTCACATTTTCATAACTACAAAAACGTTAAGCTATCGTACATAAAACTGTTTACGTCAATATTTTTTTATTATTTATATATATTATAGGCTAGCGTTTGACCATTATCTCGTCTAGTTGCAGCTTAAAAAAAGGAAATACATTTACCATTAATTTTATTTTATTTATTATTAATTGAAATAGTTTTTAGCATAATTAAGTTGTATATATGTGCTATTTGTAAATATTTGGTATAAATAAATTAAACAAATGAAAATGTTACTATATGTAAACAAATTGATTAGGCTTTAAAATAAGCAGATATCAAACGCTGTTTATTCTGTCATCGCACTGTCAATGCCTCTTTCTAATCAATTATGAAGTGCATTTCCATCCCAACTATTCACATGCCAGGCTTTAATCAAGTAAGTAGTTAGGTACGTTCGCAATCACACTGTTTTCAAAGTGAATTAAGCCAGGTAAGATCTCTATCAACCAGTCAATTAGCACTGAGAAAACAAACAAACTACGGAACGGTTGTGTCGTCTGAATTATTCACTATTTAGAGTTATAGTGGATATTACGAGCATTACCTGAAATGGATAAAAGAATATCTTACATTTTCAATGCATTGTCTATTTCTATTGTGTTTAATCTAAGGGTGCGTACAGACTATGTAACATAACATGTTATAACATTGTTATTTAACATGTTTCAGATAATGTGAACACGGAATGTTATAAAACATGATATTATAACGTGTTTTATAACATTCCGCATCCACATTATCTGAAACATGTTAAATAACAATGTTATAACATGTTTTCGTACATAGTCTGTACGCACCCTTAGATTAAACACAATAGAAAAAGACAATGCATTGATAATGTAAAATATTCATCATATAATGTACGCGATATACAAGTTTTCCAAATATCATTTAAAATTAGAGCGTATGAGGTCTCAGTGGCTCAGTGGGGGAATGGCTTTGACGCCAGAGAGTTCAAATTCCCGCCGTGCACCAACAGACTTTTTTTGCAAAATGTATGTGCACATTTCACACACTGATGAAGAAAAAACAATTTTAAAAACCCAAACATGGTAGTAGGACACTATTTGGTGTCTGCCTGGCCAGCTATTACCCTCAAGTTAAAAAATCGTTTTCTTCGTATTTTTAAACAAAATACAATTATATTAGTATTT
Organism: Cabera pusaria; assembly: GCA_954871355.1. Taxonomy (NCBI): domain Eukaryota; kingdom Metazoa; phylum Arthropoda; class Insecta; order Lepidoptera; family Geometridae; genus Cabera; species Cabera pusaria. Next base: position 10,995,235 of record OX940896.1, on the reverse strand, counting down.
ACATCGATCTTAATTAATTTGTTAATACCTGAATCAAATCAGCTATTAAAGTCTAGATGTGAAAATAAAATGCCAAACATTCCCAGCCTAACCAGCTTTTAACGAGAACCAATATTTAAATTAATCTCGCTCTCATAGCAATTAATTGAAAACTAATAAGCAATCCGCTTAAATGATCCGTTTATCATTACTAGCTTCCGAAACGACTACTTTGCAATAAAAATTAGTAGTTTATATGGAAACAGCAATCAATGTATGGGAGTATATTCTCGTATAGAAGCAACGAGCACTAATTAAAAACAACATCATCTCAACATGCACGTTAACCGATTGAAATTTATGATGCCGCTAAAACAGGGAGAGACCATATTTCAAATCATATCTAATAAGAAAATTATGTAAAACGAGCCTATTATAATTAATAATTCAGGTTCAAATGAGAAACGCATTTATATGGGACTTTAACGAGCAAAGACGTGGTATTTTCTAACAAATTAAATGGGCTCAGACATTGTAACACCAGATTGGAGCATTGAATGTTAAATTAATTGTAGATGACCAGTTAAATTAAAGTACACATCTAGTAGGAGATTTAAGGTCAAAATATTTTTGTTATACTTCCTACTAGCGCGCCGCAGCAACGGATGTTAATGCAAACTATCGCCATAATTTGTCACTGATTTTATACTTACCTACACCATTACTTTATCTCTGTAATCGTATTAGTAAAAAAAAATGTTTTAGTTAAAGTTATGGCAACTTTACTTTCTCTGACTGTATTTTCGGTGCAGAGTAAAAACAGTAACAAGACATGGGTCGCGAAAGACATAGGCAAATAGGCTCAGTGAAATTCTTAGGTGCATTGTTCACTATCCAGATTGTGTTTAAAGGAAACGACTTATCTAAAAATAGTTTCATACATATTTTTACTTTTAAAAGTTACTGTAAATAAACAACTATACATTCGGCCATTCCCTCCCATATAAACCAAATATCATTTTAGAATACAATCTCAAGTCGTTAATGCTCGTAATTAAACGAATCTCGTATCAATGACAACTTAAATTTATAGAATCACATTCTTTGAGAAAAGCAAGTGTTAAAATGGAATCTGACTACTTTTACAAGATAACAAACCAACTTAAATGTAACGCTAACCGTAAACTTAGTGGTAATAAAATAAATCACAATATTAAGTCTTGATAATGCATGTGGAAGCGACATTACATTAATTGGAAACTGATTTATTAGAAGACAATGAATTGAGTGTTTGATTAAAAGGTAATAAATTGTTTGGTATTCTGTTTTCTTGTTTAATAGAGTTGTGTAAGTCTTCTCGATGTATAGAATTGACATTTGTACAAGAATTGGCACAACAATAAAGAACAAAGGATGTAATTTTAGAGGTTTTAGTCAAATGATACAGGAAACATGAAATAAAACTAGTGCTCTTGTAAGCTGTAGATCTCGCGACTCTATTTATTGCATAGCTTTTTTTTATTTTCCATACCGATATATCACTGCTGTTTTGAAGAATTAATAAATCTGCAGAAAAAAAAACCAAATATTTATGAAACCTGCTCAAATGTCACAAGAAATCTTTTGAAAAATGCGACCTGTGGTCACAGAATAAATAATAGTACAAGTACTATGGTAAAGTGAAGAATAGCTGGACAGACATACATACGCAATTTTTTTGTCATTATAATAAATAATTATTTTATTATTTAATATAGGCCTAGAACTCTATTGTAGCTCCATCTACCGGAGTCAATTGTAAATTTAAACCATCAAGATATTCAGCCACACAAAACATCATTAAATCGGTCCAGTTTATCAGGATGTTTTTTTTAATTACCATATTTTATATTGTATTATGATATAACCTAGAATAAAAACGTTGTTATAGTTATGGTGAATATATAAATCTGAATCTGGAATTTAGTGACATTATACACGTACCTACAGAAGAAGTTATATAAAGAGAGGTTTATTACATAGTACACTTACTTATTTCTGAGATAAGGTAGTAGGTACATTTGGTTTAACTGGAATAGTTTCTTAGAAAAAGAGAAAAAGTACGGCAAAGTAAGTGTAATTTTTCTAAGACAATTTTGTTTTGAAAAAATTACAGCACGGCATCTGTCGGGTCAACTAATTCACTGTAATAAAAGTTGGATCTGCATATTATTAAATCACATATTCGGCAACCGTCAAGTTGCTAAGTACCTACATTCAGTCACAAATTTAAGTTGTTCGTATCATATAAATCAAATTCCCATACAAAGTTATAATTCAAAAAATTACTCTTTAATTTCATGCTCGAGGCACAATAAAAAGTTGGGATCGTAAAAACACTCCTGGTGCCGCCATCTTGAATTCGCGGCGGCTGTTGCGCGCGCGCATTTTGTTCGCATCCAGGTGTTTCTGACAAAACAATCGGCTCTCGAGTGAGAAAGGGGCGGAGGGCCCATTCATAAAACTTTTACAAAATCCACCAAAAATAAAAGTGAGAATGCACAAAAAGTCGAATGCTTATTTTATTCGATCGGTAATATTTCATAATATTAACTACTTAGGGATGTGAATAATGGGAGTGTTATAAAATTATGATATTGGCTGTATTGTTCAGCTTCTTGTAGTTTTTGTAGTAGGGACCACCAATTCGATGAAAAATATTTTCAATTATTAAATGTAAGAACGAGTATGCTATTTTTCAAGTGCGTCATGGATTTAGTAAATCTAATAATGTGGTTATAGTCTAAAAATATTATAATATTTTCTTTAAGAAATATAGTGATTTCAATAATGATATTGTTTTACATTCCTATTTACTTGTTGTTTGTATCGTCTGCTAAGTGTAGCCATCTTCTGTTCTCATCTCTACAGAATATTGTCCAGTCTCCAACGTAGCCGATAAAACTAAGCGTAACAACAGTGCACCTATCACAATAGCCCAGATCACAGATACTACTGTATTGTTAGTATTTGTTACATGTTTTCATAAGCCTCAAGGGCCACCTTTACAACGGGCTGAAGATCGCCACGCACCGGCGAACTTCAATGCAAATAATTAGATGTATACCTTACAATTTGCCAAAGATTTCCATTGTACGCATTATATCCTAAGTGGATTCAATCTACAAAGGATCCAGCTTGACATAGCTACCGCTCGCTCGCTCGTTCCGAATGTGTATAATGTTATTATTCTCAGCCGCATCTGTCACAAAAGCCGTTGCGTTGTAATTTTACAGTTTAATCAGCGTTAAATGCTCACAACGTTACCGACGAAAAAAGAACCCGCAAAGACGCCGAGGAATGCAAGGTTCATAAATCATTCGACTATCGATGACGTTTTGTAAAGGGCACCACTTGAAGTTGACAAAAACGGGACGGATGAAAATGAAGATCTTGCTGTAGTAAAATCAGTATTTTTAATTTCCATCACTTCTATTGAAACAAGAAATTTAACTCTAGCAAAATAGAATCAAAATTTTCCGTTCAATAGTTCACTGCTTAGATATACTTCATAATCAAAAACGTTTCACATAAGACAAATGATAAAGATAAAGATATAGTCTACAAAGTAAGATAATTCAGGAATAAAATAAATAAACTTGCGAGGCCAGTATATCATCCACGTCCCAACAAAATTTACTTTCACAATAACTTTCGGTAGCAATTACAGCGATAGATCTAAATAGTCGCATCAAAGGGCCTCAGTTTATAGAAATAATAATATTAAACGACTAGACGTGAGTTCATTCATACACAAAGAGATATGTCATCCATTATGTCTCATTGTGGACTGACCACTTAGCGTGGAGAGGAAATAATTTATTCAGAGTGCGCCGCGGTCTATCTTCTGGGCCACTTGGAGAGATGATACTGAGAGATGTTTTACGGTTGTGTTAGAGTTTGTAAAGGAAAATTAAAGTAGAGAACGTTTTACTTGCATTTAAAGTAACGATCATAACAATTTACAATAAACATAATACAATAAAGGAAGTTTTACTCTTTACAGCACACTTATACGTTGCAAAAATTAAGAAACTTCACTTAAGTAACTTTAGTTTAGACAGTAGATACTATGTGGTATTCATCGATCTTCAAGGAAAAAAATGTATATCATTGGCCTAAAATTTAAAAGCTTATTGCAAATATTTGTTATTCGCGGTAATTCAAAATCATTAGTGACTTATTGTTTTCAATTTTCACACTGTTAAGGACGTAGTTACGAATGCAGTAAAACGTAATAAGTATTGTGGTAACAAATAATAACAAAGATACCAATGCAAACCAATACCGTGATACCTATTAAGAAAAATAATTAATAGAATAGCAGAACTACTTTTCCAGAACACTTCTTTTCCTTTCCTCTTTCACTTATTAAATATCATTTATAGCCAATATACTAGTTACTTAATTAAGGCAACAACACGTGTTTCGGCAAATTCATTAGTCCACCACGCCCTCGCTAAATTGATTTGTTATTACCAACAAATTGGTGTGAAGAATCAATTAACGTCTGGGAGCATAATATTAATTAGGTTTCTCCGGTCTGATTCACAAAAACAGCAGATGTAAGAGTACACAAGGTGCATTATTAGCTGTTCAGTTATGTTCTTGTTTTTTCGATTCGCTAACCGCCCGCACTATAACGCCATCTGTGAGCCACGGTTTGATACGAGATGATACATACTGTAATGGAGATAGAGAAACATATTTTGCAGTAACCGAGTCACCAGTTATAAATTACTGTTCTTATATTTTTGTAGTTCTTACGAGTAAATGAGATTTACAATGTCTTATGAAAGAATCAAGTACCTATTTATTACATGTGTAAGTTGAATTTGTACTATTATTTATTCTGTGGTCAAATTATTCAGACTTAACGACGAAGGGTTCTGCATCCATACACCGTACAATGTTTAGTCATTTTGAGCAAAATGCCAAAAAATGTGTTTCTATATGACGACCGTCTATAATTTATATATCACTAGCTGTTACCCGCGGCTTCGCCCGCGTTATTTGTGTCTTTATGACCATTGAGGTCTAGATCGATGATCTCTTAGGCCAAATCACCATAGGTGCCCTCAAAGTCGAACTCAATATCCTCTATTGTTAAAGTCATTAATCATTTTGGTTAGGTTAGTATACGAAATTGTGCTGTTTAAATGTTTGACTCAATACAACAGTTCCTAAAACATTTCTTACAAAGAAAATAAGGTGAATAGCTGCTAGTGAAAATTTTTTATGGCGTTTTATAACCCTGACAGTTTAATGACCTAATCATCAATTCAATATAGATGACTCTTAGGTCGAACTCGATTTCGTCTATTGTTGAAGTCATTAATCATTACTTGGTACTTGGTAAACTTAACGAAGGTTTACCAGCGAGCGCGAAAATTTTTACGTCATTATATGACCCTGGCAGTTTTTATAACCAACTAAATCAACACCGATGACCCTAAGGTTAAACTTGATATCCACTTATTTTAAGGTAAAAATCATTATGATTATTGAAGTCTGTACTGTTCCAATTCATGTCATGTTTTGATGAATGTGGCTATTAAAATACAATTATTGCTGAAATGCTTCCTACAAAGTAGATATAACTAATGCTTGCACCACCGGAGCGAGCGCTATTACTGCGCGAGCGTAGTAAGCGCTATCACTGAAAACGAAACTGAAATCACGAAAAATGTTTAAGACCTTTTATGACCCTGACAGTTTTTATGACCTACTAAGTCAACACTGATGACACAGAGGTTAAACTTCATATCCACTTATTTTAAGTTTAATATTAAATATGATTATTGAAGGTTGTACTGTTTTAATTTATGGACTCGTTCTGATGCATGTGGCTATTAAAATACAAAAGTTGCTGAAATGTTTCCTACAAAGTAGATATAACAAATGCTGTGAGACCGGAGCGAGCGCTATCACTGCGCGAGCGAAGCAAGCGCTATCATTGCGCGAGCGAAGCGAGCGCGAAAAAATTTACGACCTTTTATGACCCTGACAGTTTTTATGACCTACTAAGTTAACACTGATGACACAAAGGTTAAACTTGATATCCAATTATTTAAGGTTAAAAATCATTATGATTATTGAAGATTGTACTGTTTTAATTTATGGACTCGTTCTGATGCATGTGGCTATTAAAATACAAAAGTTGCTGAAGTATTACCTACAAAGTAAACCAAACAAATTATTGCGCGAGCGCAGCGAGCGCTATCACTGCGCGAGCGAAGTGAGCGCAAAAATGTTTACGTTTTATGACGCTGACAGTTTTTATAACCTACTTAGTCAACATCGATGACCCTAAGGTTAAATGTGGCTGTTAAAACACGAATGCTTATGAAATACTTCCCACAAAGCAGATAAAACACGTTGGGCAAGCAAAGCCATCGCGTAAATTTTGATGACTTTTAATGACCCTGACAGTTTTATGGCCTAATTAAGGCACTTATTAAAATTAGTCATAATCTATGAACCTAAGGTCAAACTTTTATGATTATACAAACTCTATGTAAAGTTAACAAAAAATATAGGCACCCACACTTAACTGCCGAAAAAAAGTATTCTTTGCCCGTTTATGCCCTATTCATTGTGTTTGTACAAAATTTCATCTGAATCGGTCAAGCCGTTTGGCTAAAAAGAGGCCACACATTTACAAAATTCCATAATAAAACTATAGAAAACCAAATTTCCACCCAAAAAAAAAGTATTCGTTGCCCTTCTATGTCTTTATGACTGTCTGTGTACAACATTTCAGCTTAAATGGTTAACCCGTTCGACCGAGAGTAGGCCACACATTTACAAACTTCAATTTAAAAATTCTGGACACCTGGACTCGACTGCCAGAGAAAAAGTATCCTATGTGATTCTATGCAATATGAACTGTAATATATATAAAATTTCAGCTGAATCGGTCTAGCTGTTTAGCTGATAAGCGGACACACATTCACAAAATTCAACAAAAAAAATCTAAACACTCAGACTCGATGGACAAAAAACAGTATTCTATATTCTATTTTGCCTTTTGAACTGTCTTTAAACAACATTTCAGGCGAATCGGTCAAGCTGTTTATTCGAGAAGAGGTCTTATATTTACAAAATTCAATTAAAAATATCTGGACCCCTGACTCGACAGCCAAAAAAAAATTATCCTAAATCCTATTCTGCCCTATGACATGTATTCACACAAAATTTCAGGCAAATCGGTCAAGCCGTTTATTCAAGAAGAGATCTTATATTTACAAATTTCAATTTAAAATATTTGTACCCTCTGACTCGATAGCCAGAAAAAAAGTATTCTATATTCTGTTCTGCCTTTTGAACTGTCTTTAAACAACATTTCAGGCAAATCGGTCAAGCCGTTTATTCGAGAAGAGGTCTTATATTTACAAAATTCAATTAAAAATATCTGGACCCCCTGACTTGACAGCCAGAAAAAAAGTATCCTATATCCTATTCTGCCCTATGACATGTATTCACACAAAATTTCAGGCAAATTGGTCAAGCCGTTTATTCGAGAAGAAGTCTTATATTTACAAAATTCAATTAAAAATATCTTCACCCCCTGACTCGATAGCCAAAAAAAAAAGTATTCTACATCCTATTCTACCCTACGAACTGTCTTTTTACAACATTTCAGGCAAATTGGTCAAGCCGTTTATTCGAAAAGAGATCTTATATTTACAAAGTTGAATTAAAAATATTTGGACCCCCTGACTCGATAGCCAGAAAAAAAGTATTCTATATTCTTTTCTGCCTTATGAACTGTCTTTATACAACATTTCAGGCAAATCGGTCAAGCCGTTTATTCGAAAAGAGATCTTATATTCACAAAATTCAATTAAAAATATTTGGACCCCCTGACTCGATAGCCAAAAAAAAAGTATTCTATATTCTTTTCTGCCTTATGAACTGTCTTTATACAACATTTCAGGCAAATCGGTCAAGCCGTTTATTCGAAAAGAGATCTTATATTTACAAAATTCAATTAAAAATATTTGGACCCCCTGACACGATAGCCAAAAAAAAATTATCCTATATCCTATTCTGCCATATGTTCTATCTTTGTACAAAATTTTAGCCAAATCGGTCAAGCCGTTTGACCGTGAAGAAGTCCCAAACAAACAAACAAACAAACAAACAAACAAATAAACAAACTGACTTTCGCATTTATAATATTGGTGTTGATTGGTGTTGATTGACAAACAAAGTGAACATTTCAGGTACGTCTATTACGGTTCATATGACGCACAGCAGAGTCTCAGTCATATGGTCCCGTTGTGTGCAGAACCCTAACAAAAATAAAATGTAAAAGTCTTTCATTTTAGTTGACACAAATACTTTGCTGCAATTCATAGTTCTACTACAAAAATGAACATTATATTCCAAACACAATTAATAAGCAATTAATTAAATTCAATGTTAGTGGTTTTTATATAAGCTTTCTTTAAAAACTTTTTATAGTACTGTAACTTTCACCGTTTATACGGTACAGCTTTTGTTTGATAATCTTTTCGAGAGTACGTATAAACGGAGATTCTTAATTATAACACTTGTCTATATCTCGTGGTTGTATGAATGTAGATCAGAGATTTATAGCGCTTGTGCCGCTTGCGGTTGCTCGACTTTTTGTTCTGAGTGCTTAATCACTGGATGATCTTTGGGTAAAATGTTTTTGGTATCTTCTGTGGCCGGTGTAATTATTGTACTGGATTTTTTTTCTTGGCTTACTTTGTCAATCGTATTTTTTTCACTATCGACACTATAAACTCATTTATGAATATTTGATTTCCATTTTATGATTATATTTTATTGTAATTACACAAGATCATGTTTATAACGAATAAAAGTGTTGATATCTTCAAAACTTGTCTTTTGTTTCAGACATAAAGTTAATGGCTAATATCATAATATTGTATTTATGACGGTCTAAGTTTTTGTCCTAAATGAAGATATTTATAGATTTTATAGGCATATATTTTTTATATGTACACAAAATATATTATCATCCATAAAACCTTTATCATCAAGAGATTATATATCTTTCAAAGTGTATATTTCATTACATACTACTGCATTTAATAATCAAGATTGTATTTCATAGAACAGGTTTGAACAAAATGTTTATCATAAATACTTTAACTAGCTGGATATTTTATTTTGTAATTCATATTAACTTGGAACGATAAATCTGTTTTAAATTGATTATCGTTAATTCACAAAGAACTGGACCGCCTATCTTTAATTACTTTTACAAGACTTTTATGATCATTGCGGTCTGTTTTATTATATACTTCTTATTATTGGGCTGTGCTTTGACTTTAGTAATCGACGTAAATTTTTATTTCACTGTATGATTATAATTTTAATACTGATAGACTTAAATAAATAGTTTATTATTGCTAAGAGAGTTAAAAGAAGTCTTAAAATTAAATCAACGATTTTTTTTGATAGAGGTGCATATATTCCAACCAACAAACATAGAAAAAACTTCACAATTACCTTAAGGTACGGCCACACCGCAGCGTCCTGCGATCTGCGGGCGCGATCTCAGTACTTTTCAATTGTTTTCTGATCACGTTTGGTGTGAACCAGTCGGTACAAATACTACTGCGCTATCTGATCGCCGCCTAGATCGCGCCCGCAGGACGCTGCGGTGTGTCCGTACCTTTTCTGCACAAAAAATCAATACAAAAATGCTTTTTAGGGTATACGAAACGGTAGAATCCGTCGTCTTTTAAACAAAATTTCGTAATTATGAGCAACGCCCTATATGAGAAGTACTACCTAATTATCACTGTACACATATTTTCTATATCTATACATTACAGAAGGCAAATTTCAATGGTTCTGATAAGCCTATTTGGAACTGATCTGTCAGATTCTCAACTGACTTCCAAAAAGAGGGAGCTTCTCAATTCGTCTGTATGTTTTTTTGTGTATGTTACGCGATTACTCAGTCAATTGTGAACCGATTCGAATGATTCTTTTTGTAATCGGTAGGGTAAGTTTTCGAGGTAGTCCCATTGTAATTTCATCGAGATCTGATAAGTATCTCCAGAGATATAACGATAAACGTTTCAAACTTGCTACTGAAACTGACTCGCGTTGTTTTAGTTTTTAAACTATCTTAATTGCTATGTATATTTTAACAAGTCGTTATCAGTTGGATGTTTACGCATATCAGGAAGGTTTGTATGAAGTAGCAATGGGAAAATTAGCGAAGATCAAACCGGTGAAGGCTTCCGCCCTGTACAAAGAAAGTACCTCTACAAAAAATGGTAAAAATATTCTAAAATTTTATAGGTAAGGATAGGTAGGAAAGGATAGTAGGATAGGTAGAAAGAATGGGTAACGTAAATAATAAACTAAGTAACAAATATGTTTGTTTAATTGAATATTTTACTAAAGCTGATTGATTACATCACAAACGAAATCAGAATAGCACTCATCGTCGTTCATTCCATGTCATTGTTAATACAATACGTTACTCAATTAGTATCAATGACTTGTAACATACCAAATAAAGGCATGCATCTGTTGTTATAAACTTGATAGGCCGTCCCGCGATATAAATCAAGATTTTCAACTCAGGAAGTTTAAGCAGTCACAACTTCTTTTCAAAGAGCTATAAAATTTGTAAATAGTCGTCCATAGCTCATCCCCATAAAAACTTCATTCCATAAATAATAACAACGCTTGACAAAATGATATTTAATGTCTCCCTTGTATGTGTGAGTAAAGTCATTACCAAAACTCATTTAAGAGTAAATGCCCTTGAAGAATTCATCCTTAATTTAAAGGACGCGTTTTTTCAACGCCGCTTCACCATCAATCTGTTCTTCTTGAATGCTTCGTATGTCCTTGTTACTTTTTCGAAGTTCAAATGCAAACTTCAAAGCAGTAGCTTAGTCTTGGCTTTCTTATCCTTTGTACTATTCAATATCAACTATTCTGTACAAATACGTAGTACAATAATAGATTGTGACCTTACAAGTTACCAGAGTCTTCAAATTGCGAGTGAAGACGTATCTACTAAATTAGCATACTACATCGTCGACCACGACATCGTCGATACACACGACCGCATCGTCACTTAACACTAGGTGAGATAGTCGTCAAACGCTTGCTATTTCATAAAAAAATAGAAAAAGATAACCTCGACTTGAAATATTGTCTACGTTATTTTGGTTTGAAGTTTAAACGAATTCTATTGATCCTTATCAATCACATATTTAATTCTAGAATAAATTTGTATCCTTAAGCGTTTTATCGCTAACTGGTTTTAAATAATCATGAGGAATCCCAATGGTAAATTAGTTCAATAAATAAATTATCGAGTCTTTATAATTAAAGTTAAAAAAGAAAATTGATCTCAGGTACTGTTAATAGTCCTTTACACGATGCTACTCAAGTCCTTGTTACTCTTTCTCTGTAACTCTCATTCAGAGGGCAACAAATAGAGAACGCATTATCTATTTTGTCTCTAGTGACAATAATTAATGAGTGGATTTAAACGCTTCCTCACGCCCGTGACATTAACGTAAATAGAATGATTTTCGTTTGCTCACCATCCCCTTTGATTCTTGTATTTTTAGCATTGCAGTCTCTAGATTTGTGTATTAATTTGTTTGTCGCGGTATTAAACTGCTTTGATGTTTCTTGTTTGGTATCTGGTGATCCTCAGATTAACAGGTATTAGTAGCTGGACAGTGTTGAATGTGTTAAATGGTCCTGAGCTGTTCTGTTTAGTATTGAAATCTGATGGTTCAATAACATTGTCACGGAATAAACATTAAACAATTCTGGTATGGATAATATTAATTGCTTTAAGTTGCCACAAATTACAATGTTAATAATAAATTACAATTGCTCTTAGCAAGATTTAACCATGTTAAATTGTCCTAGATTTTAACTCATTCAATATTTCTATAACGAGTAACTTTCTGCTTGGCATCCATACTATCAATACCGCAGCAATAATAATATTATAAATTGTGTATATAGTTATATACGGTTGGACTGATGTGGCTTACATTTCGCAAAATGGAATAAGTTATATTCTTAAATTACGTTCTAAAGACCGCGGAACCATAGAATGCAACTAGTTTCCTAATATGTAAAAAAAAAAATATATTCAATGTTGACTCCCCACAGTCCGGCTCTATCATCAGGACAGCTTGATGGTACCATATTATTACTTTGTCACTAAGATTCGCAAGGATACCAAATTTTAGACCAATCGAACGTCAGCAAGTGGTCCTATATTAGCTTTCAAGATTTGGCGCATACATACATACATACTAACTCGTCACGTAAAATAAAAAACTTGTAAAATAGATTCTCAACATCACATTAGCAAATTGCAGACATAATGATCAAACCTCAGGACAAAGAGTAAAGCTAATATTAACTAGCCATTTAGAAGACATGTTTAGTATTTCACGTGAGGTAATAAAGAACACGATTGATGAAAATAGAAGCAAAATTTACGACAGCAAGACAATAGAGATTGAGAATTATGGGCAGAAAATGGAGCTCGAAGTGGCATTGAATTATGTCAATCAGGTGCTTCGAATATCTCTTTTGTTAATTGCTTTTGTGTATTAACACTAAATTATCTTATTCGTAATGAGTCAATCGCAAAAAAAAAAATTGACAGTAAGTATTAACTTACTGTCAATTAATTTTTACTTTTACTCGTGATGATTTTATTATTCAGTATAATGTAAAAAGCGAACCTTACTGACTGACTGACTACAGCTCAAACCAATAAATGGATTGCGCTGAAATTTGGCACGCAGAGAGTTATTATGAAGTAGGTATCTGCTAAGAAAGGATTTTTCAAAATTCTACCCTTAAAGGGATGAAACGGGGGGTTCAACGTTTGTATAGAAAAACAAGATAAGATAGTCTTTTTATTCGAAACTTCACACAAATACTTCTGTAAATAGATAAATAAATACGAGTTCTGGCTTTTTCAAAATTCCATCCCTAAAGGGGTGAAATGGGGTAACAAAATCTCAAAATCAATATGGTTTTTTCGGTCTTATAAAAATGAATCCCTATTTCCTGGTCAAGCCATAACTTGAAAACGGGTGGACCAATTTGGCTAATTCTTTTTTCATGTGTTTTTAATGAAAGAAAGGTTTTTAAGAAAGAAATGTTTTTTATAAATGAAATGAAAGTTTTTATCGCGGGCAAAGTTGCGTGGCACTTTTAAGTTCTACTAATGGTATAAAGAGGTTAATTTATACTGCTTATTGTAGGTAAGCACTGCAGTTATACGGTCACATGTGCATTATCGCTTCTAAGAATTTAATAGAAAAACTCAGTATATATTTTTTAGTTTGACCATTATTTCACATATTTTGTAAGTAAAGTGCAGTAAGTCATGCACTATTACACTCTAGGCTTGGAATGGAAACAAGCTCATATGAACAGCTGTCTGTTAATCATTTGCCAATAAAAAGTACATGACGATTGACACGACTATTCAACAAAATCGGATTAATAGTTCAGGCACTACGGAAGAACATACTTAAATACAATATACATACATTTTTTTGTAGTTGGGTAAAAATACATTGATCTATTTATAAATATTTGACAAAAGAAAGTCAAGAATGGGTCAAGCAGGCAGAAGCTAGTAAATACTCAACTATTTTTTTAAATATATTATAGCGTTTGACCACTATTTTGCCTGGTGGTTTAAGTGATGATTTGGTCAAAGATGATGAACATGCTAGGCCTAGAGTATTCTGACTCTCAAGGGCTGTGTGTTGCCGGAACACCGTAATGTTATGGCGACAGATTTTCTCCCTGATGGTGGTAAGCTACAATTTGGTACCAAGTCAGGCAGAACATCGATTTAATATGAACTTACCATCTGTGGACAAAAACCCGTACTATGATTTGAACCAGAAACTTCTTACTTAGACGTTAAACCACTTTACGCTAACGGGGCTTTTAACTTAGTTGGTACAGTCATGAAAATATTAGCAAATAACCTTAGAGCGTGTCATGAAATTCAATCTTACATTAAACACTGTCATAGTAACCTTACATTGTATTAATACTTTAGACTATAACTCATGGTAGGTTCTGCCTCCAGAAGATTATGTCGTTACAAATCATAAAAGTATGTGAGGCTTGCTTGCAACATTTTCGCAGAAACATTAATTAGCTAAACTTGACGTCGCATGACAGTGGAGATCTATATCTTTGGGTTCGCAATAAAACTAACGAGGGACATATCTCACGATGAATACACAGATCATAGTAGTCTTCACAGTGGCACAGGTTAAAGGAAAACCCACAGAAACTATTATTCTAGTTAGAGTAAACTTTTTTAATAAACTCAGTTAATCGGAAACATTACTCAAACCGATCGTCTGATGACAAAATTATATTTAAACTTTATTTAGAAAGTACAGGACTTATTCTAGTCTTCAGTTAAAGAACGCAGGCTGGGCATAAGTACCCAATGTAAGTAGATAAAGGTGTATTTTCTTAAACAACTTAGGACGGCAAATTTTTTTATGCGAAAATATAACAAAGTATTCGAGTATTTACCAAAGGAGATGTTAACGCAAGGCGTACCCCTCTGCTGGCTATATAGCCATTTTTGGCCATATGAGCGTGCGTAACTTCGCTGTATTTTTAATAATGTGTGCGTATTTTAAGCTAGTGTGCGGGATCGTGTGATTTGTGTGTGTGCAATGCGTGTTTACCTCGTCTCCCGTAAGTGTCGGCAGAAAAAAATGTTTGCGGATTACAACGTTAACATCTCCATTGGTAAATGCTCGAAGGCGAAAATGGGTAGCTTTGACCACTATCTTACCTGATGTTATACTAGCAGCCCGACCCGGCTTCGCACGGGTAGAACATATATGCCTACAAAATTTGCTTTGTTGGCAAAATCAGTTTGTTGCATCAAATATAAAATATTATCATATTTAACAATCATCGTCATATTTCAAACAATTTACACAAAACCTTAACGAATTATGCACTCAAACCTTCCTAATAAACACTCTGGCTATTGGTGAAAACCGCATGATAATCCGTTCAGTAGCTATTGAGATTATTGCGAACAGACAGACAGACGCAGTGATAGACTTTGTTTTATAATACTTACGTAGTAATATTGGACGGCCCTTTGGCGTAAAGGATATTATAGTTACCCTGATTCTGACCCGACGGTCGTTGGTTCTAATCCTAGCTATATACCTACCAATGAAAGTTTTATGTGCATTCATGAATCATGGTTTTTCGTACAGAGGTAGTGGGATCATTGAATCAAAATCAATCAAATCATGGGATCAAAAAAGGGGTATTATACGTTTAATGCGTGTATCTGTATCTGTCTGTAGCATCTTAGCACCCAACCGGATGAACCGATTTTGATTATATTATTGATATTTTTTTTTGTCTTCATCGAGAGTGTTCTTAGCTTTGATTCATGAAAATTCGTTCAATCGTTATAAAACTATGAGCTTTTTTCTAGTTAATTGCGCTATGAAATCAACTTTCATAGAACTGATCAATTCGAAAATTTTCTTCTTCAACGATATTGTAAGAACATGGAAGCATTGACCTGATGCTGGGACATCTCCTGTCCTCTACAGAATACTCAAATCCACACCAACTTACAGCTCAGATTCTAAATGTCGTGTTTAGAGTCATTGGAATGCTTTTATTGAAAAGATTATACATAGATCAGTCGGGGTGGTTTATATATAGATCATAACTATATTATACAATAGAATTTTATACAGTAAAAATATATTATTATACTATATTGACTTCAAATTGATTGTGATCGGTGGGGATCTACAGCATCGCTAAGCTTATAATAATATTTTCGTAGTAACTATGACCTAATCTGTGGTTTAACTGCAGATATTTTATTAATTAACCGACTTCACAAAAGGAGGAGGTTCTCAATTCGTCTGTATGTTTTTTTTTTGTGTGTATGTTACGCGATTTCTCCGTCAATTGTGAACGGATTCAAATGATTCTTTTTTTAATAGGTAGGATACGTTTCCGAGGTGGTCCCATTTTAATTTTATCGACATCTTATAAGTATCTCCAGAGATATGGAGATAAATACCTCAAACATAGGAGAATGTACTGGTTTTAGTAGAAGAGTCCCAAGAAGATTATACACAATGGAGGTTGCTATTGCATATACTTTTGAAGACTAAAAAATATGACCTTGAATAATGTTTTTACATCTTTCTTCTCGTTGATTTTGGTTTTTGACAGATATTCTTACGGTAACTGTGAGCGAGATAGAAATAAAGGTGGGGATAATTAATATTTTTTATTTTTTTTTATATTTTATAGGCTAGCGTTTTACCACTATCTCACCTGTTGCTAAGTGATAATGCGGTCGAAGATAGAGAAGACTAGAATGGGAACTGGCTCTCAAGGATAGCTGCCTGAACACATAAGATGTTTGGCGACAGATTTTCTAACTTGAGGGTGGTAGCTGGCCAGGCGGACACTAGATATGTCCTACCACCATGCGGAGGTTGTTGGTTTCTTAACGATGTTTTCCTTCACCGGAGGGCAACTGTGAGAAGCGCACATATATTTTTCTATAGAAAAATTCATTGGTGCACGGCGGTTTGAACTCAGTACCACGGCATCATAGCCGACTGTTCTCCCAATTACGCCACCGGGCCCTCAATAAATAATAATATATTAATAATTATAATAAATAATTATATATAAATATAAATAATTTGTCTTCACAGGAATGTTCTACCGGGCAAAGTCTTGTTAGGGTGCAAACTTTTTTAAACATACCTAAGATTTTTTGACATGACATGACATTTGGCGAAGATGGCGGCCATTTCAGTCCCGCGACACTGCATACATTATTAAATAACTCAGAATTATGAACGTACTTTGTACCAATCAACACTGCAAAAAAAAACTATAAGTATAATACCACAGATTATATAATAGTTACTACGTAAATAATACTTTCCGTTGTTAGGTTGGCTACACAGTGCTTTCATAATTCGGGTTTCAACAATATAGGGAAGTGCCTGTTATAACGTAGTAGAGTGATTCAGTACTCTGTTGGCCATATGGCGGCAATTAATGTTAATAATCGCAAATTATACTTTTTACCATTGCCACTCAAAAAAGAGCACTTTATTCATCGATAGCAGTGAATAAAACGCTCTTTTACTCACTCGGTGAATAAAAACATTTTGAATTTGGAACAAGCACGAAATACGAATTATGTACAAAAAATAAATAAAACTTCCTACTACCTGGCTAAATAGAGGTATACTATAGAAGCTATATAATTAAATAGAAATAAAATACCTGCCAATTTTGGTTATTTTTTTTTTGTTTTCGTTTTGCTCCACACGATTAGTGTATTCAGCCAGAATATAGTATAAAAATTATTCAAGTTTTTGTGAATTCAAGCCTTAAAGTTGAGTCAAAAATACATTCACAGTATAATCCAATTATACCCTTAGTAGAGATGTGAACGTTACTGAAGATTTTCAGTGCAATTTCGGTGAGAACGCAAATAGCATGTTTTTTCAACATTGTGCCGATTCCACACATTCGCCGACATAAATGATTTAAGGTACACTGCAGCGTTCTGCGATCTGCAAGCGCGATCTCAGTACTTTTCAATTGGTTTCTGATCGCGTTTGGTGTGAACCAGTTGGTACAAATACTACTGCGCTATCTGATCGCCGCCTAGATCGCGCACGCAGGACGCTGCGGTGTGTCCGTACCTTAATAATCCAGATTTATTACACATTAATAATAACATACGATAAATATAAATAGGTACTATAAGTAGGTACTACTATTTATTTTCTCGCAGTCAATGGTAAAAAGCAGATTACACGTGTCGAGAATAAACAATTTAATCTCGGTCCTTGTATCTCTCGCTCCACTCAGGATTCTAATCTAGAATCCCTCGCTACGCTCGGGATTCAACTCAAGAATCCTTCGCTGCTCTCGGGATCCAACTTAGTCCCTCGAATTAAATTACCTTTTTATTCACGTGTTGTATAATCTACTATTTTAATATTCAGTTGGAATACAACTAGTCCGTGTTATAAAAGTATTTGGAATTATTGTAATAAAATAGACAATTAATTATCATGTGTGTCAGATGCTTTAATTGCACAGGGCCATTTTGGACATTGTCCTTTGATACCTTGTTGACATCATTAGTACTAGTGAATATTTTCACTTTAGCGCGGCATTTAAAGTCAATTTTTTTAGGGTTCCGAACCCAAAGGGTACCAAATGAACACTTTCTGAGACTTTGTTGTCCGTTCGTCCGTCCGTCCGTCCGTCAGTCCGTGTGTCTATATGTGCGCACTTTACAGATTTGTATCTTCTTAACCGTTATAGGTACATACTTGAAATTTTCAAAAAGTATATATCCGTCAGTGTATAACGGCCCAGACACGAAATTTAATAGATGCATGTAATTTAATCAAAACTTGTTTTGCACTAAAAAGGGTAAAATAAGTTATTTTTCAAAAAAAATTAAACCGACTTCATAACCACAAAAAGGCACTCAAAAGCGAAAAATAAATTACTTAAAATTATGATAAGCGCTACCCACTTATCTATTTGAAGTCGGTGCCAGCCAAGTCTATTGGGTAGTAGATAGATACTATGTATGTAGTAGTAGTAAGTAGATACATGTAGGTTAGTAAGTAGGCAGATACATGTAGGTATTATCTATCTACTACCTATTAGACTTGGCTGGCACCGACTTCAAATAGATAAGTGGGTAGCGCTTATAATAATTTTAAGTAATTTATTTTTCGCTTTTGAGTGCCTGTTTGTGGTTATGAAGTCGGTTTTTTTTTTAAATAACTTATTTGGGTGATAACCCCCACCTCAAATTAGAATTAGAACCCTTATATGAACTTATCTGCTAGATTTTTAACAACTGTTATATGATATCAGTAGTCTAATAACTTTCTGAAGAAGAACTATCTTCATCGTGATTATGTAGCAACATAGTCTACTCAGTGCATCTGTGGCTTAACTAACAAGGACCTATATCTCACAGCGCGAGTTCAAGCCACAGATAAGGTTTGAGTCGTAAAGCTAGGACCGCTATTTTAGCATCAATGTTATGCAAAGTTAAAGCAACTACGCTAGAACCTGTTCTTTGTTGTAGGAAGATTTTTTGGAATGTGCGCTTCCACCTTATCTGTATAAAGATGGTGTAAATGGCCTCGTCATGGACTTTTATCTTGACTGAGAAATAGAGAGATTCTGTACAAGAATTTTAGAGCTTAAAAAATTTGAGTCTTTCCCCGTTTATTACCGCATCTAGGTATTGATGTACTCACTATCAATAACTGCATTATATGATCATGGTTTATAGTTTAAGCTACAGACCAAATAAATTGTCTCCGACCAAATAAAAATATATATGTATATAAAATACTAGATGTGCCCCGCGGCTTCGCCCGCGTTAAAAACTTCTTTTATTTACTTAAATCTGTTCTTTTGTAAAAACGATTCTATCATTAAATACATCAAATAATAGCCAATAGCCAACTCGGTTCACCCGTTTTCATGTTATCGCGTGTCTAAGGAAAATCGAGATTCATATTTATAAAACCCGAAAAACCCAAATTTTCAGACTTTTTTACCTACCCCATTTCGAAAGTCCTACAACACGTACTAACTTATTTATTTACAGAAGTACTTATGTTTAAATTTTCGAATAAAACAGACTATCTCATCTTGTTTCGCCATACAAACTTTGAATCCCCGGTCCGTATCCAGGAAGATTTTTTAGAATATCCTTTCTGAGTGGATACCTACGTCATAATAACTATCTGCATTCTAAATTTCAACGCAATCCGAAACAATATTGATTTTCAGACTTTGTTACCCCAGTTCACCCTCTTAGGGTGGCATTTTGAAAAAGTCTGAAACTCGTATTTACTTATTTATTTACAGAAGTACTAGTGTGAAGTTCGAATATAGAGGCTATCTTATCTTGTTTCTCCATACAAACTTTGAACCCCCGTTTCATCCCCTTCAGGAGTGAGTTTTGAAAAATCTTTTCTCAGAGGGAACTAACGCCGTAATAACTGTCTGCATGCCAATTTTCAGCGCAATCCGAAACAATATTGATTTCAGACTTTGTTACCGCATTTCACCCTTTTAGGGGTGGAATTTCGAAAAATCCTGAAATACGTATTTACTTATTTATTTACTTTTGAGTACTTGTGTGAAGCTTCAAGTAGAAAATATCTATCTTATCACGTAGTTAGTTTTTTTTTACTGGTGCACTTGTTTGAAGTTTCGAATAGAAAATGCTATCTAATCTTGTTTCTATGGACAAAGGGGATGAATTTTAGAAAATCATTTCTCAGAGAAAACTAGCGTCGTAATAACTATTTGCATTCCAAATTTCAGCGCAATCCGAAACAATATTGATTTTTAGACTTTGTTACCCCATTTTACACTTTTAGGGGGGGAATTTTGAAAAAGCCTGAAACACGTGTTTATTTGTTTTTTTTTTACTGAAGCACTTGTGTGAAGTTTCGAATAGCAAAAAATATCTAATTTTGTTTCTCCATACAAACTTTGAACCCCCGTTTCATCCCCTAAACGGATGAATTTTGGAAAATCCTTTCTCAGTACACCTTTACGTACTAAGATAAATATACCCACTAAATTTCAAGTGTCTACGACCAGCGGTTTAGGCTGTGCGTTGTCTGTCAGTCAGTCAGTCAGTCAGTATGTCAGGACGAAGATTCTTATAGTATTAGAAGATATGTAGTTTTATAAGGTTACGCATGATGTTCGTTGTTCGAACTACCGAATGGTCTATAACATTAATGATTATTTCGATCTAACTGCACCGGAATGAAGAGGTTGCTGCTATGCAACCGTGTAACAGCATCTTTTTTATTCCGGCGCAAAAAGGCGACGAAATAAGGTTTTTAAACATTATGTCTTAGAGGTCAGAAAGGTCAACATTTTGTGTTTTATGATTGCGCTATTACTATCGTCTAAAGTCGGTTGTACATTTTGTCCAACTGACTGCTGTCTACAAGCTTAAACCCTCAGATAAATAAAAAAATTAAACCGTTAGGTACGTGATCAAAACTGTGTCCAATTATATACAAAAAATATTTCATACGTTTTTTCCCCACGCCGTTTTTTTACACGCCCCAGGCGGACTAGCAGAAGTCCTACCACTACAAAAATATATAAATATTTTTTAAATTTGCTAACTATGCTTGCCCATTTGATGCACAACAGAGCATCATTAAAAAAATTGTTCATGACTTTATGCCTCAGATCACTATTCTTTATGTTCTCTAGAGGGAGATTCAATTTAATGTAACATCACATAACCTGTAACTAGTGGATAATCAAGACACATCCAACAATACCTCATATAAGGAGTTTCAATGTTCTGAGAGAACAGATGAACATATACACATAGTGCTCAAAATACCAAAAAAAATGTAATAAATTGAAAGATCTATTGTATACACTGCTTAATCAATATATACTATATTCTATTCTATGATAAACAATTGCTTACGTGGAAGTTATGCTATGTATATTTTCCATTTAAAAATGTAATGAGATTTTTACACTTCAGGATATTATTACATGGTTGATTTTAGTAGAAGTACTTTATATACGAGTAAGTGCTAACCAGTCATATCATACTGTAATATAAAGGTTCCTACAAGGATTCATATTTTTAGAAAAATGAAATACTTCGCGCTTCTTCTCGTAATGGCCATATTAACTTTTAATTTTATTGAAAACTGCAATGCAAAACCACGTCCGATATCTGAGTGAGTAAAATGTTTTCCATGAATTTCCCAAAGAAATATTGGTACTCATTGTGTATCAATATGTACATCGATAATACTACGAAAGGTAGCGAAAGACCCCCTCAGACTTAGTTTAGCGATAATTTTCACAAGGTGACTGGCAAGAGCTGGATGAGATTAGCCGAGGATCTTGCTCAGTATCGTCCAATTAGAATAGTAGTGGACTAGCAGTGGACTGTTACAGGATGATGATGATGACCTCATATATCTCACATCTACTGATTTATATAAAATAATATATAAATAAAAAATATTGTATAAAGATACTATAATTGTATTCAAAGATGAGAAGCAAAATACCTCAACGAGCAGTAGAAATGACTTGCGAGGCAATGAGGTGTTTAAAAATAAAACAATATTTTCTTTCACTGCCATCGCATTTTGGAGAAAAACAAAAAATAATTTCAGTACTGGGCCAGTTAGCAAAAAAAATAACTATAAAATATTATGTTTAATGTAAATTGTTAAACACAATCCAAAATTTCATCGTACCGACGGGACTTGAACCCGCAACCTCCTGAATAACATGTTCAATTAATATTTAACAATTTACAAAAATATAAAGTGTGTAACTCTTCAAAGAAACATAATATCGTGATTAATTTTTGCATTTCCAAGTAATACATATACGCTGATATTAATTCTACGTATTTTGTAATAGTGGTGAGGTAAAAATCAAGCAAGATAACTCATATTTTTTATTGTTGCTTATTGCTTGATGATAATATCGAAAATTGGCCCTTTTATCCTAAATATTCTTGCTACTGTCAAAAATGCGATGAAAGTGACGGACATAAGTTTTCTCTTCTGAAAACGGCTCATTGAAGTTGGCCACTTAAACGATTTTGATATTTTACTAGTATTTATTTAACTGGCAATGTTCGTATGTAAGCTGCCCGCTTCATAAGCGAAGTATTTTCAACAACTTACTGTTATCCAATTGTGTGTACACAATTCAATAGTATGGTAACATCGAGTTATCTGACTACAGAGCTAGGATTTAGGGTCTGAAATTGCCTAATGGCAAATGGTAGAATACATTTGGACCTGTATGTAGTGTCTCTATGTATGAGAGTACTTTCTTACATTTACTTTATTTAATTTATTTGTTTCACACAGTGTGATGAGTTGACAAAAGATGTAAAGACTGAAAACTAAAAATAATCTTTGTGTACGTACAAAGGTGAAGGTTCACACAAAGCTTGTTTTTAACCCCCGACTCTAAAAGAAGGGGTATTATAAGTTTGACGTGTATCTCTAAACACACGTGTATCTTTATTCTCTATTTACGTGTATCTGTATATGTGGCGTTGGCTTCATAGCGCCCAAAAGAATGAGCCAATTTTAATTAAGTTTTTATTCATCTTTTATAGGTCTGATCAATTCAAAATTTGGTATTCTTTTACTTCAACTAAATTGTAAGAACATGGTATATTTGACCTGATGCTGGGACTCCTGTACTTTGCAGAATACTCAACTCCTCACCAATTTCAGCAGAAATGTCTCATTGGAATGGTATTAATGAACAGAATGAAATGATCGTTTGGGACTAGTTTTAAATTTATGTATTAATAAAAATGTTTTAAACGATATCTTTGTGTATGTTTCATAAACTTCACAGGCGGCTGCGCTACCGGGACGGAACGTGTCCATGGCATATGCGTTCCAAAATGTCCTGACGGATATGACCGCGATGACTTGGGCAATTGTGTTGCCATCGAAAACAAGTTTTAGCCTCGAATTTCAAACTAAAGTTTCAAATGAGGCGTTTTCTTTTAAAAAAAATATATTTCTTGTTATTAATTTTGTTTAGATTTTTATTTTATCTAACTATTATAATGTACTACATTTTTTGCAATAAATTATTCTGATTATGATGAGGCCAGTTTTATAAAAACGATACTTAAGCAATGATCCATATTAGCACAGAATGAAGACAAAGGTTTTCCACAGGTTGTAGGAGTATTATATCGATGTTCAGCCTAACTTACTACCAAAAAGTACCTTACCACCATCAAGGAGAAAATCTTCCGCTAAAATCTTACGGTGATCCGGCAGTACAGCTGCTTTTGCCATTCTAGGTCTTGCTTGTTTATTATCCTATACCACATGATCGCTTATCCCCAGGCGAAATAGTGGTTAAACATAACAAAATTAAGATAATTGCAAATCTACGTTTGAGCATCGTTCCATAATTATACTGGTCGTAGTAAATGTAAACCCAAATAGATGGCGTTGATAAAGAAATTGGTAAAAAAATAAAAACTGTGAAAACAAATCTAGATTTACGATAGTATTGCATAAAATTAGCCAATAGGGTGGAATAGGACATACGAAATATTTTAATACAGGCGAAGCAGCAAAGTGCAACTTTTTTTTACAATTTAAAAATTAAGGCTTTTAAGGCTGAAATAGTTTTGACAAGAGAAACATCATATTTGAGAAACTCTTTGTATAAACCAGGCTTTAGGAAAACTAAATTATATCAAGTCCGACTAAACATCATTAAATTAACCCTTAGGGCTATACACATCCCGACGATATACGTTTTTTGTCGGAATCAGGATCAAATTCTTTCAATTATTGAACTCTGGCATTGAAATGCCATCACAACAGACAATAGTCAGATAAAAATATTAATAATTAAGATGTATGTTTATTGTAAGTCTTTTTCTAGATCTAAATAAGGCCCCAAGAGTCAACATAGCCGTTTGATCATTATTTAATTATAAAAACATATTTATAAATTATTTATGATCCCAGTCCGACTCGGTTGGAATGCAATGCATTGTTAAGTATTAATTTATTGAACGCTTTGACCATCATAAATATTATTGGAATCGAATTAAGTGTTCTCTAAAAACATTTAGAAGTTTGATCTGTTCTGATTTTTGTTTAATTATAATAAGATAGAACGATTAATTTCTTTGTCACAATCATTCTGTATTAAAATGTTTGAGCTAAACGAGACTTGCTTGCTTTTTAGTGTAAGCGAGATTTTTTTTCTGATAAAATTGTAAGAATATTTTATAATGTCACTGTATGTTTATGTGTTTTAGCAAGAGCTACGGCATTAAAACGATTTTGTTGTACTTCAGATAATCATTTTTGTTTTGCCTGTATTACTTTAGTGGCTAAATATTATGTAATTCGAACTAAAAATATAAACGAAGCACAGAGTCAGGGAGAAAATTTGTGACGCTCAATTTAAGAATAGTACTCATCTATAGTATTTTTTAATAAATTGCAGGTAGCAACTTTCACCCCTCTTTACAAATTAAGTAAAGGAAACTAAAGTTAAAGTTATCTTATCTTAAGTTAAGTGTTAACTTTTAAGGACACGTTAAAGAAACATATAAGTTAGTATGTAGATTTTATACGTTCAAGTCATAACATTAAAAAAGAGCATTTTATGCATTTTAGTAGATACCCATTTATATGAATAATAATCTTATAATATCTGGATGATAAATCATGGCAACGAATGAATGCAAATCACAAATAAGAGTAGGTCACATCTTTTCTCGAACTACTGCAGTATACCTCTCCCAAAATGATTGATTGTTCATTGTAAAGTGACATTTTTACGAGTGAGGATGTAATAGAAATTTTTAGTGTCTCGAGTGGTCTTTGTGTGTGGCTCTAGTAGGTGGTTATTGGGTGTTCTACTCCAGCCACATCTGTTGATTAAACGATATACCCAACTGCGTTCGCTCCGCTTGCTGCGCTCACTTGTTGCAGTTGGGTATATCGTTTAATCAACAGATGTAGCTGGAGTAGAACACCCAATAACTAAAAATTGATTATCTCTCGCCACTTGTGTTTTAGAACTCAAAGCCTCCGGTGTAATAATTTTGGATTGTCTCTCGCCGTTTGCGATGTCTAAACACAATCGGTTAAGTGATCCATGGTAAGTTTCACTCTGGGAGCCCAAGGTCGGATTATCTCCACCGATTGCGATTCCTAACCTACCTGTGTTTTGAGCATATCGTATAGTCAGATAAACCTGTTCTACTACTTCTACTAAAGCCGTAATGACTTTTTGTTGGAATACTTACGATAAATTATCGCGCCCTAACCTACCTGTGTTTTGAGTATATCGTATAGTCAGATAAACCTGTTCTACTACTTCTACTAAAGCCGTAATGACTTTTTATCGGAATACTTACGATAAATTACCGCGCACTATCCAGTGCGACTTATTACCTTTACCGTGCACCAGTCAGTGCAATTAAGGATAAAAGTATAGTGTGACTGAACCGTACCGCACACTATACTTCAAGATTATAAAGGAAAAGTTTTGGGTTTAGTTAATTAATAACACAATGTCAAATTCTCAGGTTGTTACCAGTATTTTGTTCTGGTCCTAACTGAGAATTTAAAAAAATATAATTTTACTTACATCATCTTACAAACCATAAAACCAAATGAAATGTTCAGTTGTTACTGGTGTTTTTCACTGGTAGTGACTAAAAATTTACTTACTTAAATCTTACAAACTAATTTTGTATGACGAAATATTTATTAGATCAAACAAGATACATTTGTATAATTCCAGAGCGTAGGTGTTCATACTGGAAATCTGAAACAATACAAAAAATATTACAAAATTAAAATCTGCTACCCCTAAAGCACCAACTTTTATATTTTCTGTGCTTTAAAGAAATGTGTGTATATACGTTAATTAAAATTCAAGCGTAGTCACTCACCATTTTCATCTAAAGGATTTTAATTTATTAAATTCATGAAGATCTCATTGTCCCTGCTGCTTGTCGCTCCTGTAAAATAGAAATTGGTACACATTAGTTTAAAACTAAGAATACACAATTTAATTAACAAAAATCTTTACTCAGAATAAATCAAATTAAACTTGGAAATAACTAAACATTAAATCAGTGTGTAGTTAATATAAACAGCAATCGAAAAATAATCATTTTTATGTAATTTTTTAATATTATTTTCTTTACATAACATGTTCAAAATAATTAGGATCGTTTAAAAAACCGACTTCAAATGCTACTGTATTCAATTTGAGTAGCAAGTTTGCGGTTATTATCGCCATATCTCTGGAGATACTTGATAAATTTACAATGAGACCACTACAAAAGTATAATCTTTGAAATAAATATATAATTAAAAAAATCGGACCACAATTGACAGAGAAAAAAAAAATATTTTACAGTGAAACATAGAACATCCTCCTTTTTTTTAAAGTCGGTTAATAGGGCTTTTTGTCGTATGAAGACCTATTTTATTTTTTCGATTTCTAGTTATTGAGAAAATCTTTATTATATAATACGACAGAAACTTGGTTTTTAATTTTATTTTCGAATCAACCAAAAAACTTTACGTTGCAAAATATTATACAATAAAAGCTAGGTACTTACTTGTTATTTCCAAAAAGTTACAGAACTACACTCACCGACACCACAGCCGAAACCGTGCACTTATAGAATGAGGTTTTGTTCACACGCTCGATAGTAGGTACAAACGTATCAAGGTAAAATGGTTTGAATTACAATATGTACATCGTAAGCATTTCTTTTAAGGGTTCGCATACACGTTCGTTTTTAACTCTGCGATTGAACTGTTCTGTAGGTACTGATAAATTTTTATACCATTAAGTTTGCACTGTACAGTTAATTGAATGCTATTTTAACCGACACCTAACCGAGGAGTAGGTTCTGAATTCGTCGGAATCTTTTTTTTATGTATGCTTCTCGATTACTCAAAGATGGCTGTACCGATTTAGAATATTTTTTATATTTGTTTGAAAGGACATGCTTTCCAAGTAATTTCATTTAAATTTCATCGAGATCTCATGACATATCTCAAGAGATATGGAGACAAACACATCAAACTTGGCACATGACTAGCGCGACATTTGAAGTTGGTTCTTTTAGTTTATTAACGATTTTAAATTATAATTATTACCATTCAGTTAAACTATCATTCATATGTATAGTCACACTATTTAGTGAAAACGAGCAGTTTAAACTCAAGGTGTGTAGCGGCCTTAGGACAAATTACTTTTTAACCGACTTAACAAAACGAGGACTTAACAGATAGCGTTTGTACGAATTACTTTTTTGTTTATTATATCATAGCTCAATCATTTATGAACTGATTTGTTTTTTTTTTTTTTTTTTACTGACTTCACAAAAAGGAGGATGTACTCAATTCGTCTGTATAATTTAATTTTTTTGTCACTTCAGAACCTCATCATTTATTAACTGTGTGTGGATTTGGACAATGTTTTTTTTTTATTTTTTTACCGACTTCAAAAAAAGGAGGAGGTTTCTCATTTCTACCGATATTTTTTATGTTTGTTCGCGGATAACTTCGTCGTTTATGAACCGATTTTGATTATTCTTTTTTTGTTCGAAAGGAGATATTCCAAGTGTAGTACCATGATAATTTTATCGAGGTCTGATGAGTACCTCCAGAGATATTGAGATAAACATCTCAAAATTGGTACTGAAAATGAATAGCGCGGCATTGAAGTCGGTTCGTTTTTAGTTTTTAAACGATATTATTATTAATAGAATATGTTTACAGTGTAGTTCCATTTTAATTTTAACGAGATCCGATAAGAATCTCCAGAGATATGGAGATAGATACCTCAAACTTAGTACTGAAAATGACTTGCGCTGCATGTGAAGTCGGTTTTTTTGTTTTGCAAACGAACTTTAATTATGTAAGAAAGTAAATAGTAATACTTCCCGTGTGGTGTATTGTACAGTTCAAATAATTAGATACCGTCTTATTATCTAAACACATAAAATATGATTGTAATATTTTATGCACTGACTTTTAATTTTTCTATCTTTTAATCTATCGTAGTCGGGTAATGGTGTGAGTTTTTATATTGTCATCCGAGTAGGCGCTATCTTTCTTTGATCCGATTTCAAAGGTGGTGCGACCATTAGCTTCAAATTTGCTTGTTTTGTTAAAGTACGGGTACTTAATATCTTTTGAATTGGAATATTATTTGCTGACACATAAAAAGTATTTGCTATAAAATCGCGTAAAATTAGAAAACTGACATATTCTTCGCTGGTTCATCATCCTCGAGAATCTCGCTGCCTGCCAGACCCTACCAACCGCCCGCCACCCTGCTCAGCCACCGCCTGCCACCCTGCTCAGCCGCCGCCTGCCACCCTGCTCAGCCGCCGCCTGCCAGACTCCGCCAGCCACCGCCAGCCCGCCTGCCGCCTGACATTGCGCAGCCACGACACTTCGAGAAAACATCTACAGAAATATGTGAGTGAGTATTGTCTTATTACGTGTTTTTTTAAAATCTTTGTTCCATCCATACTCATTTTTTTTTTTTTCTCAGGTCGGACTCTGAATACGAATCTGAAGCAATCGTGGCCACAGCACCGTCGGTGTTGTCGCAGCCTACCAAGAAGCCAAAAGCCTCAAAGCGCAAGATCACCCCCGTCGTTAACGCTGCTGCCCTTGCTAAGCGCGGTCATGCATCATATTCACCATCCTTCACACCACCCGATTTGCAAGAGCCGGAATTTTCGTGGTACGTATATATATATATATATATATATATATATCTGATAGGTTATCGTTTTTATCGCTTGGTGGTAACTACTACTAGGTACCGATGCAGGGCCCCAACCGTACTATAATTAACGTATATACGATAATTTAGGCCTCCGTATTATGTACGCAAATACACGATAAATTCCATACACCACAAAGTTTGAGAATTACGCTCATATTCAATAAAAAATTGAGCATATACTATTGTTTATTGGTCACAGCGCCAGCTTATTTCTTCATTTCAAAACGTTGGTACGCTTATAAAATCTGTGTACTGTGGTCTGTCTTCTCAGCCCGTCTGCCTGTATGGAGTTAAATATACATTGATTCTGTTCTGTATACACAAACAAAGTGTAATAAAAATTATCGTTTTATATGATTTTTTAATGTATTTTAAGCCATTATACTGAGTGTACGATAATCTTGTTTCAAAAACGTTAAAATACGATAATTTCACGGCCCTGGTACGATAATTTCCTCGCTTCAGGTTGGGATCCCTGTACCGATGATGATAATAATTATTTAACAATAATGTATATTGTATGGAGTGAGCAACTTTAAATGATTATTTAACTCTGAATCTAATTATGATGATAAAAGTTCCTAAATATTATCATAACAGTATTTCATCATATTTTATTTTCTTTATTTTACAGGTCTAAAAAACGCAAGTCAGACATCTTTTCGATTCTGAAAGGGGAAGAAAGCGTTGCTGCATCTAACGCATCACAAAGCGCCGGAGGCAACGTATCGACTTCTTCTTTCACGACGAGGGTTTCCGGAGGGCAGAGCCGACGCACCGCAATAGTCTCCGAAGGCGACTTTTACGTTGAGGTGAAGCTTTACAACGTCGTCGACGTTCAAAATACGCCTCCTCAAGAACGCTATAAAAAAGCGTTGACGAGTGTAAAGCTGCGTCTCAACGAACAAACTAAGGAGTGGGAAATTTTACAAGAGTTTCTCATTACGGTGTTTAAATTATTTAAAGATTCTAAACCAACAAAATATAGTGATAAGATTAATTTTAAATAAACAAAACGTGTGCATAGGTTTATTATGGTTTTTATTTTATTAAATTAAGTTAGGTTCATAAAGGTAGATAGAATTATTATAGTATGTTTTGATATATGTAGTGTAGGTAGACTATATTAAACTTTCAAAGTAAAATTTTTAATTAATTTGAAATAAAAAAGAAAATTAAAAGCGTATAATATTATAATACTGACTTCAAAAAATAGGTAACTTTCTATGTAGGTAGGTACTTAAATTAATAATTATATCTAGTAGGTAAACAAGCAAGTAGCTTCTACAATGCCATTCTGTTCAGTTTGTAACACATCTATAAGCGGTAGGCGCTGGACAGGTCATTTGCGAAGTAATACACATAAACAAAACGTTTTAACTGTACCGCATATCGATGTGGAAGGCGTAGATATTGTAGCGACAGCATTTCAGAACCGAATAATATCTTACAGGATTGCTGCGCAATACGCAAATGAACATTCTATTGATGTATTTTTAGATTCAATACGAAACAAAGTCAAACTCATTTTAGATGAATGCATAAAAAAACATATTTGTGTCAAAGTCAACTTCGAAATATTCTCAAAGTTTTTACTTTTCAAAAATAATGAACAAGAAACTAAATCGTTTATGACAAAAAATATCCCTGTTTATGGAAATTATAATTTTGAGCATTTATATTTAAATGTAATCAATACAATACGCACAAAAATTGACCAATTCGAAGAGCAAGATTCGGGTTGGACTTTTCTTAATTGTATGCATATTGAGGTTAATGTTAATAAATATCAACCACTTCGCGGCTCCACGTATATTGAACTACCAATATTCATCAAGAAAAAGAAAGCATGTTTAAATATTCAAAACAACGATAAACACTGTTTTCTGTGGAGCGTGGTTGCAGCCCTCTATCCAACTAAAAACCATCCTGAAAGGGTTTCGTCATATGTACATTTTCGCAATGTACTAAACACTGAAAACATTTCGTTTCCCATGACTTTATCTGATGTTAAAATATTCGAAGAAAACAATCCAAACCTAAGTTTTATCATTTTTGGCTTAAAAAATAACAAGACTGTTGTAGGCCCGCTTTATAAATCAGAAAGCCATGAAAATAAAAAAACGATTCACCTTCTTTGGATAGAAAACAACACAACATCTCACTATTGTCTCATAAAGAATTTATCGAGACTGGTGAGAAGTCAAATAACGAAGCATAAAGGACAGATCTATTTTTGTGACACTTGTTTGTTGTTTTTTAAAACGGTTGAGGATGTAGAAAGTCATACCTGTAACGGAATTGTCACTGTCCTACCGGAAAAAGGGTCAGTAATTAAATTCAAGAATTTCGAACGCAAACAAGACATTCCTTTTGTAATTTATGCTGACTTTGAAACTATGCTAGAAGATGTAAGCAAAAGTGAATCAGATCCTCAAAGTTCTTATACGCGCACTACACAAAAGCATACACCTATCGCATTTGCTTACAATGTGATTAATTCTCTTGACCCTTCTTACAATAAATTCGTAATCTTTAGAGGTCCTCATTGTGTAGAAAAATTTGTTAGCTCTCTTTACAAAGATGTTCGGGATATCCATGCAGTGTTATCACAAAACGTTCCCATAATTTTTAATGCAAACGATGCAATTGATTTTAGGAATGCAGTTCGATGTCATATTTGTGAGAGTTTTCTATTCGGAGATAAGGTCAGAGACCATTGTCACCTTACTGGACAGTATCGGGGTGCAGCTCATAGCTTATGTAATTTACAGTACAAAGTTCCAAAGTTTGTGCCAATTTTTTTCCACAATTTAGCAGGGTATGATTGTCACTTGTTTATAAAAACACTTGGTGAAGCGCCTGGACCAATAAAAATAATTCCTAAAACGAAAGAAAATTATATCTCTTTCACAAAATTCATTCCAATATCAAGAGACGAGTTTGTTCAGTTAAGATTTGTAGATTCGTTTAAATTTTTAGGAACCAGTCTAGAAAAATTGGTTAAAACCATGAAAACTCATGAGTTTACTCATTTAAGGAATATTTACCCAAATGAAAATGAGTTTTCCCTTCTAACTCGTAAAGGCGTTTACCCTTACGAGTACATGAACGCATGGGAACGTTACAACGAGCCATTTCTGCCAAGCAAAGAAAGTTTTTATAGCTCTCTCAACAATGAGCACATATCAAATAAAGATTATGAGCACGCACAGTCAGTTTGGACCCAATTTGAAATTCGGAACCTAGGCGAATATACCGATTTGTATTTAAAAAGTGATGTGTTGTTGTTAACAGATATATTTGAAAACTTTAGAAAAACTTGCAAACATTACTACAACTTGGACCCTGCATTCTATGTTACAGCACCGAGTTTATCATTCGATGCTATGCTTTATAAAACAGGCATTGAGTTAGAACTAATAGATGACTTTGCTATAGTAGATATGTTACAGACAGGCATACGAGGAGGTGTGGTAATGGCAGCACATAGGCATGCCAAAGCAAACAACGAATTTATTTTCGACCATGATCCGTTGATGCCAGAATCATTCATAGTCTATATAGACTGCAATAATCTTTATGGATACAGCATGTGTCAAACATTGCCCTTGTCAAACTTTAGGTTTCTTGATCAATCAGAAGTTAATAAACTAGATGTAAATAATGTATCTGATGATGCAGAGTTCGGCTTCATTCTAGAAGTCGATCTCATTTATCCAAAAAAATTACATTGGGAACATAATGATTTACCGTTTTGCCCCGAAAAAGATATTCCACCGGGTGGAAAAAATGAAAAGTTAATTCCAAATCTTTATGACAAATTTAATTATGTTATACATTATGTACATTTAAAAACCTGTTTAAGACATGGTTTGATCTTGAGACGAGTACATCGTGCTATAACGTTTCGACAGAGTGCATATTTAAAACAATACATCGATCTTAATACAAATTTGCGTCAAAAAGCAACGTCAACTTTTGAGCAAGACTTTTTCAAATTGCTCAATAACAGTGTTTTTGGTAAAACGTTAGAAAACAACCGCAAGAAGGTCCATGTTGAGTTGATAAATCAATGGAATGATCAAAACAATAGAACTAAAAAAAGAAATAACGCAGAAAAATTAATCGCGAGTCCAAACTTTCACAGTGCTTCAGTTTTTACGGAAAGTTTGGTTGCGATTCAATTAAAGCCTAATCGTATAGTATTAGATAAGCCACTGTATATCGGATTTACAGTTTTGGAATTATCAAAATCACATATGTATGATTTTCACTATTCTATATTTAAACCATTTTACAGGGACCGCTTGACGATGTGTTATACTGATACAGACAGCTTTATTTATCACATCCAAACCAAAAATTTTTATCAAGATGTGAAAAATACGTTTTTGGAGTATTTTGATACCAGTAACTTTTCTGTTGATAATTATCACAAATTACCAATAATTAACAAAAAAGTACCAGGACTTTTCAAAGATGAAATGGGTGGAAAAATAATCACTGAATATGTAGGATTACGCTCTAAATTATATTGTATAAAAAATACTGACACTGAAATTAAAAAGGCTAAGGGAGTAAAATCATGTGTTGTTCGAGATCTTAGTATCTTAGATTATACAAACACATTGCTTACATCAAATACACTACGCAAGAAAAACATATTGTTTAAAAGTATAAAACATGAAATATTTACACGTTCTGTAAACAAAATTGCGCTTTCTAGTAGCGACGATAAACGATTTATTTCGCAAGATAAAAAATCAAGCAGAGCTTGGGGTCATATTTCAATTCTTGGGGTCTAATCTAATGAAAGTAGCTTAAGATTATCTGTAAGATGAAATAAATATGTAATATAATAATAATAATAATAATGTTATAATAATGTAAAGTGAACCTTAAGTAAGAATATAGTGAATAAACGAATTTCATTTAGAATACTTGTTGTTTTTATTTTATTTTAAGAGCCTTAACATCTAGCTTAAGTTAATAATGCAAAATCAATTTAATGTTTGTGAAAAATTTTGTGTAAGCTATTCCTGTAATCTACGTAGATACTTCAAATTCACTAACGCAGCATAAACTTTTAACACCGACGCAGGTGCACTGACATGTCACTACATGATTTTGCACATTCGACAAACATTGAATAAAATTCATCATGCCCTGCTCATTATAGCCTGTTCGAGCGTCGTAGTTAACACACATATTCACATACTTTCAAGTCGACTTAAGACGTAAGTTTTGAACTTTTATTCCTTTATTTCTATTTACTCGATATTATCCATAAAAATGACCCTAATAGTTTTCTATTTTGTTTCAGATTATGACAGACATTGTAATAAATAATAACAGTGAGACTCAAGATGGACTTTTTGGAATTAATACCCAAGACCTTCTTTTCCACTGTGCGCAGAATCCGTTAGAAGGCTTTGACGAAATTTTTCCAATCACTAATCAGAAGAAATCGTCTCCAAAACGTCCAAAACGGAAGACAAAGAAGACACCTGGTGAAACTAAAAATCTTCGCAATAGTATGCGGCGATCATCATTTGTTTTAAACCGTGAAGCATACAAAGGGAGACGTTTGATTCAGATCAAAATAATAGACATTAGTGGTGATAACAGTGACACTGAAAGTGATGTTGTAATATCGGCTCAATATATAGTAAAAGATTTTACGGACAGAATATTAGATCAAACCGAAAGAGTGATTAAAAATATATCTGAAAATATAATAAGTGATTCTGACTGATGAGACGCATAATTGAATAACATTATTTTTAAATAGATCAGTTAAATTAAATTAGAAGTGATTCTTAAGATGTTTAATCAAATCAGTAAGTAGTATCTCCCTGAATGCATTGTACTATTTAATTCATTAAATTTAAGATATGTTTTAATTTTCGATATTATATTAAAAACCTATTCAAATATCTGCTGTATTTTAATTCCTAAATACTCACCACTTTAATTCTTTAAAATATAATTTGGTAGAATAA
The DNA here is from genome assembly GCA_954871355.1 of Cabera pusaria. Taxonomy (NCBI): domain Eukaryota; kingdom Metazoa; phylum Arthropoda; class Insecta; order Lepidoptera; family Geometridae; genus Cabera; species Cabera pusaria. Next base: position 10,959,743 of record OX940896.1, on the reverse strand, counting down.
AACAACAACCAGTTTAGGCAATAATTATTTTATTTTATTTAAAACATTAAATTAAATTCTTAGCTTACATTGAATAAATGTATATTATTATTATCATACCACTTTTTTAAGCACAATACATTTTTTAATGCACACATTTTCGTGTGTTGTACACAATTTAAATTTATATTAGGTTTTTCATAGTCGTGATATAATTTTAAAAAATTAGGACATCCTTTTTCTCCCACATCTATTATTTCACAGTTCTCACAAAGGCCTTTGATCCACATAACTTTCTCAGTTCCTTTTGCTAACACTTTTTTATTATTCAAATATGGTATTATAATTCTTTTGAATTCCCTGTAGTCAATGTGGCCTTCACTCCAGAAATATCCTCGATTTGCTTCTATCCACCGCACTTGTTTCTTTTCTTCGATCGATAAGTTTTTAAATGGATAGGGGGGCTTGACAAGAAAGGTTTGGGTATTTTCTTCGTTTAAAATAGACAATTCTTTTATAATAAAATTATTTTGTGTATCTTTGAATCCTTGTACATCCACGAATATATATTTTATTCTGCAAGGATTCATATTTTAAGATATTTTTTTTACTATATTACTCAACGGTCTGTACTCGATGATGGAATCGTTTAAAATAAGACAATATGCAGCTGTCTGATCAGGTATTTCTGAATGACATTCAAGTTCCACACGTACGCTAACTACAGGACCTGACTTAAGGTTTTCGCTTTGTCTAGAGCAATCGATTACAAACAGCGGTGCTTTTTCTTTGAATTCAGAAGTACTTAGCAGTGGTTCACTTCTGCGTCCATAATAAGATGTCTGAAACCTGACATATTGCTCATACAATAATGAATATTTATGATCATCAAGACTAATATTCAAGTTTTCATATGGAAAATAGTTAGAGTTAAGATATACTTTGACATCTCTTAAATAACAAGGGTCGAATTTTGATATATCGCGATCAGCTAAATTTTTTCTATTTGTTTGTAAGCCTATGATTACATATCTTGGCTTTTCAATCTGTGAGGACGTTTTAATTGACCAAGTATGCTTAGTTGTTTTAGGTAATAAGGGATACTCATATAAATCCCAATTTCTAAAAGCCAAATATAGAGAACGATCCTTTTCCAATAACTTTAGTAAATTAACTTTTTCTTTATCTGATACCTTGACGTGTGGAACGCGCCAAACTAACTTATTTATTATTATATCTTCAAGAACCTCACCAGATGGAACTTTCAAAGAATTCAAATTTGTATTACTGCGTAATAATATCAGTTCATGTTTACAATTCATAATTATTTTCTTATAATCTTCAGCAAAGCCCAAAATATTACTAAGAGGTATTGAGGCAGAAAAACTATTTCCATGGGTTGTTTTTGTTCCATTTATATCCCAACCCCAAGCTTTTGCTATCTTAGCTTCATTTTCATTAAATGATACTAAACTCTTCATTGTTGTAGTCATTCCAGCATTTTTGATTCTATCTATTTCAACTCCATTTAGTTCATAACGAATATCTTGAAAAAGAAACAGTAATGGATTGTTTGTGAATTCCACAGCAGTAACTTTTAGTTTTGTATCCTTCTTTATGATGTTTACTGTTCCTTCTAAATAAAGGGTACTTGCTGATGGTAGTATGTATAAATCCTGCTGATTGATAGGTATGCGGATTTCATCATTCCTGTTAAAACTTGTTACGTAAGGTTTATATGAATGATATTCGATGCCGTCTATGGTGTTATCGTATGCTGGTGAACTTGTTATATCCAAAATGTTCATTTTAATAGACCAATTAATTTCAGGAACTTTTTATTTTCCCTGGTCAATTTAATTTTTTTCTTAGTTGTTCCTTTTCGGATTGTTCGATGAGTACTGATGTGTTTCATTATTGAATTACTACTTTTATTGAAGTCGATCATCTTTTCCTGATATGCAAATATAATTGAACTTCTTCACCGCGTAGATTTATTAAATTATTATTAATATCTAATAATCTAATATTAATAGTGCTGACGTCAATTTGATTGACAGGAAAATAAATTATATTCTTTGGCACTTCTATTATTCGGTATCCTGGAGGCACGTTAGGAGCAAATTCATAAAGAATATGGCTTGGTTTTCCATTAATATATGATCCGCTCACTATATCACATTCGACTCTTACCACTGTTGTCGATAAAATGTTAACTGGGAGTTGCGACTCGTGTATTATATTGGCTTTAAGAGTTTTATTACCAAATCCTAGTAAAGTTCCTGGAGAATTAGCTTTTTCAAAATGGATATCTTTAGAGCAGAAGATAAACGATTTCAACGTGTTATTATTGCAAAATAAATTAAAAGCGACTCCTTTTTTTACGTTTGACTTTAGATAATCAGAAATATCTTGCAGTTCATAAGTGCCTTCTGGTATGTCTACGACTTCGTTATTGTCATAATAATATTTATTGTTTCTGTTATCAATGTTAGGTATTGAATTGAATGTTGAGAAATATAACAGAGCACACTCGTATTCATCATCAAATTGTAAAGCTGGATAATAGGTAGTGGATAAAATAGAGGTGTTGCCTGTTATTGACAGCGTGAAAGACATTTTAGAAATGATGGTAATAAAAACACGTTTATAAATATATAGTCACAATACTTTATTAGAACATTTTATACAAATAGTATTAGCATAACATTTTTTCCAAAATTCACTTAGGAACTTTAAACATAAATGACCACAATTAGATGTATTAAAACGTTGATATCTACAATAATTGTATGTTATATTAAATTTTAAATATCTTAGTAACTCAATTGGTGGCTTTAAATCACCAAAGCTATCAAAATACTCACAATAGTTAAAATGTTTTACATAGGCTACCCAATGGGTTCCTTCATTCTCTGAGCTATCTAAATTAACAATCGCACACTCAATGTCCTTAGGCTTTGGCGGCAATTCATTTCTCATGAAAACACCTCTAAAGTAAGGTATGTGTTTAGTAGCATACTCTAATATGTCTATATCAGTGAGAGCACGCTTGGGTAACCTTTCTATTAGTTTTTTGAACTATTTACAAAAAGACCATTGCCTTTTTTATATGGTTTTATATATAAGCCTTTTCCTAAGGCGATACTTTCCATCGTTTTATTATGACGTTGGGCTTCTTCCAAATTCTTTTTAGCTGCTTTATGATCATTTACAGCTTTAGTAATACCTGCTGCACCTCCAACCAATGCACCTAGAGCAGACAGTCCTGCGAATATTGGTATAAGTGGTAAAATACCACCTGTTTTTGGTAACGGTATTACACGAGGCAGACACACTCCTTTTTTATTTTTTATCAGTTTTTTCGCAGCTGAATATGCAGCTTTAATAGCTCTAGAATTGCTTTTTGGTTTTAATTTTTTCAGTCGTTTATGTATTGTAGAGACGATCGATTTAAATGTTCTCACGCCAGCACCATGCTTCATTTTGGTTTTCATCACTTTGCTCACAAGCCACGAAGACAGTTTTTCTCCTCTTCCTGCATTTTTCGATTTCATCCGTTGCTTTGCCATATTTAATAATTCTAAATCAGCTCTGTGTCGATCTTCCAATTTATTTGAATTATCGTATGCTATATCGTGTCTCATGCAAGCATTATCAAGCTCATTAACTCCTTGATCACCTCTCAATAATCGTTTTCTTAATCTGGTACCAGGTCCACAGTAATTGTACCCAGGTAAATGCAATTCAAATGGTAAGTTATTTATGATGCTGTTAACGAGTCCACCACCGTGCATAGCTGAGTTATAAATGAGATAAAATATCTAAATTGACTTAATTTTATATACTTAGGTATGTAACTCTATAGAAAAGATAATCATACAATTGCTCGTTTTTCAATCCAACTGTTTTCAGTACTAGGTAGACCTAACCACTTTACGAATAATTTATTACCTTTTTTTCTTATAACCTTTTCAATTAGATACACATTAGGACACTTAGTTTTTTGAAGTTCTTGTTCATAAAAACTTCCTAAAATTGGTTGATAGTGTAGATCTTTTATGGAATAAGTGATAGGTTTAGAACCATGAACTTTTTTAATCAAAAACAATTCCGTAGACCAGTTTGGGGTGTATCCTTTTTCAAAGTTACCTTTATATTTACTTATACGAACATGGTCACCAACTTCTAATTTTCTGGTCTTTGACAGACAATTAATTTCCTGTGATTTGATTATATTTCTCAATACTTCACTTTGGTTTGATTGGTTAACATCGTTTGGTTTATATTTTATTGTTCGATGTATTGTGTTATTGTATGTTGCCATAACACTTTCTAAAAGCTTTCCAATCCATTTATAACTACCATTCAAACTAAATTTTTTATACAACTTGTTCTTGAGAGTTTTGATTAGTCTTTCTACTATAGAAGCCTTTTTTATGGAATATGTAGAGTAATGATTAATTTTATTTTTTAGCATAACTTTTTTAAATTCATCGTTATAAAATTCTGTGCCCATGTCAGTTTGTAAGTTAACTGGCTTTCGATAATTTTTAAATAATAGCGAACTAAATGCATTTGCTATTTCGGATTTAGTCTTCGTTTTAACAGGGATAGCCCAGGAAAATTTAGAAAAACAATCTATTACAACAAAAATATACCTATATCCATTATTACAACTTTTTATATTTTGAAAATCCATAAGATCAGCTTGCCATAAATCATCAATTCCTCTTAATATTACAGATCGTCGAACAAAGTTTTTACGAGCTATTTAATGAATTTCATTTACTATTTGTAGCTTACTCATTTCTTTGATTTAATGATTTGGTCTAATTCAGCCTTTGTATAATAATCTGCTTTTAAATTCTCAATGCCTTTTTTAACATCTGCTTTTAAATCGTTGAATATTATATCGACTTCTTGCTTTTTTACAAACAATTGAGATTGGCTGTCTACGTATTCCTTGTTCACAGCATCGGTATTTTTCAATGGAATTGTAATCCCAGTCAACCTTGTATTTTGTAAATCGAACTCTCCGGTTTCAGTTCGCATCAAGACTTTATCAAAATTTTCTAAAAAGTCTGGTAAACGCAATCGTTTATGAATATGATGTCCAAACTTATCCATTATTGTGAACTGATGGGTGTTGTTGACAAAGATCAAATGATACTATTTTTAGAAATGTATGCTATTTATTAAGGTATAATGTTGCTTTCGCGCAGTTCTTCTATAATAGATATTATTTCATTATCTAACCCAGTGTTACCAGCATCTTTTGAAGCAATCAATAGTTTTAATCTTTCAACCAGTTCATTAGGATTGTCCCAGTAAACGTAGTCAACATTTTTCTTCCACTGTTTCAACAGAGGTAGTCCTTTTCCTTGATGAAGTAAATCAGGTTGACTACTGTCAGTGCTCGCTGAAACTTTACGCAACTTAAATAGCGGTTTTATTATATTCAAGTATTTTCGACCTCTGTTACTTCTGATTGGTTTATTTGGATCGAATTCTCTTCGGTGCACATTTGTTTCTAGTAACATTATTTTATAATGTCTCAAATCTTCATCAGTTATTGCAGATATATTAGGTACTTTTTTAAACAGAAGTTCCTTTATACCAGGAGTATATTTGTACTTGTTTGCACCAACTTGAATATAATCATCAAAAAGAGTTACACGCGAAGATCCCATCATGTGTTTACCTCGTTCATTTCTCACGCCAAACGGAACATCTTGTAAAGTTTTGGAAGACATGGACCACGAAGAAATTTCTTGATCACTTGAACCTGATTGCACTGATTTAAATGATTCCTCATTTTCTTCATTATCAGATTTTTCTGAATTCTCATAGCTTTCATCTGAATCATTAGAGTCTCTTGGACTAAATACGTCGAACTCGATGTTAGAATCTCTCTTAAGAGTTTTGTCCTTGTCTAATGGACTTGAAGTTTCAAATTGTACTCCTTTAGTTTGGGAACACGTTTTAGATTTTTCCACCATTTCATTAAGAGGACTTGTAATTGGTTTAAAAACAGATTCCAAAATACTATTGTTTTCCATTTCAATATCTCGCATCTTTTTAACCTTATTTTTAACAGCTGCCGCAGCCTTTACAATTTGTCTCTTTAGATTTTTTTCCATATCTTTAAATTGAATTTCAATTGATTGAACTATTGTCAGTGTTCTCACGAAAGTGATAACATGTGTTTTTACTTCAGCTATTTATAGTAGGCTAGCAATAGAGTGTAATCAGAAATACAATCGTGTTATATTGGCGAATACTCGCCTACAAATTGGACACTTATTACCAATGGAAAAAGCACACTTTGCACAAGCCGCAGCATGACCACAAGGTAAAAAACAAGTGTTAAGCTCTTCTTCTAAACAAATTTTACAGATTATTGAAGATGATGTATTTACTATCAAAGGTAGATCATCCAGTGGAGTCTGTTGGCAATTTTTTTTAATTTCTTCGTATACATAATTTTTCATGCTCTTAACGTAGTCTTTTCCTTTCATTACTAAAACATACGGACATGACTGGAACCAGCGCGCATGCTCTACCCATGGTTGATCTTCAGAGTTCCAGTCTTTAAGCCTTCCATCGCAGTAAAAACAAATAACTCTGTCGTCACAGCCTGCATAAAAAAATCCTGCTTCAGCCATTTCTTGTGGTTTTTGTGTTAATCCTCGAGGCCAGGTATCGAAACTTCTTAAACGTTTGTATACAGTGGAGTATATACGGTTCACAGGATTATTAAACATGATTTCTATATTTAATTATTAAGTTTACTGCTATTAGCTGTTTACTTTTCAACACCTCGACAAGCATTGACATATTTACGACATACATACTAATGAAACACAACAAACGTATCGAATTTCTTTCGGTAACATCCTTTGTTTTTTTCACAATCCTTGTTAATCACTACATAACTGTAGGGTTCTTTCCATATATTTGCACACATTTCTCTAAATTCCTGCCACGTCATATCTGTATTGACGTGTTCATCATAAATATGTCTCATATTTATATCATCTTGCTTAAAGAGAACAATTAAATTTGCATTATCTCTCACTAACTGTTTTGGTATTTTGCTATAAGTCTGATTTAGATAAAAACAGTCTATATATTTATGTCTTCCCATTGCAAAATAGTCGCGCATATTATTTTGATTCTCACACGCTACGTCATCGAATATAATTATTGAGTTACATTTTGCTGCCTCTGGAGTAAGAACTTCTTCATTTTCATGATACTTAGAAAAAGTAACACCAGGAACCATTCGTAATACCTGTTCCAAATACATGTATCTCGGTTGATAAAGAGTTTTTGAATAAACATAAACATTTTTAAATTGCAAACCATTTTCATGTAAGATGAGTCCGATAGCCAAATTAGTTTTTCCACAGTTCGACGGGCCACATATTATACATCGTATTGTATTTGGTAAAAGCTTTCCATGACGAAAACTGCGTTTTTCAGAATTAATATTTATATTTTCGAATTTTAATGATATTGGCTGCTTAACGAACTTCATTGCAAGAGCGCTTTTCGCAGAATGATAAGTAATGTTTAGTAACCACATTAATAAACATTATAATTTTCACCGGAGGCTTTGAGAGTTCTAAAACATGTTGATCAAAATTATTACACCGGAAGCTTTGAGAGTTCTAAAACACAAGTGGCGAGAGATAATCAATTTTTAGTTATTGGGTGTTCTACTCCAGCCACATCTGTTGATTAAACGATATACCCAACTGCAACAAGTGAGCGCAGCAAGCGGAGCGAACGCAGTTGGGTATATCGTTTAATCAACAGATGTGGCTGGAGTAGAACACCCAATAACCACCTACTGGCTCTAAATAAGATTGTTGTGAATGGAGTTTTTTTTGCAGTTCCGGACATTGATGAATTATAGTTAGGTGTCGTCGAGAATTCAATATTTTTGATGCAATGTTGGTACTAAAATTTTGTTTTGTGGTTTTTTATTAAACCACAAAAAATGAAGATCAATGTCTGAAATGCTCAAATTTTTTATTTTCAATTTCATAAAACTGTGGCAATAAAAAGTTTCGTGCAAAGCAAAGAATGTAAGCTTTGAGTAAAAAAAAAATAAAGGGCCGACTTAAATAAAGCTCTTACCATAATCATTATTGAAGTTTAAAACCGCACAGATCCAAGTTTCCTTGTACCAATTTTGCCATTAACTCTGTAAATTGTGAGCTATAAAATGCATAAAAGGTTTTGATTCCGAGCATTCAATGTAAAACTGAACATAATCGAGCTGACGTCGTATTCGAAATATTTATGTATTAATATAGGCTAATGCGTACCCCCAAGACGTTTTGGCCTAATTTGGGATACAAATAAAAATCCCCAGAATTCGGTAAGCGATTTAAAAGATCAAAAAGCAGTCTGCAAAATGACTGTTTTGATCTGCATCTCGTTCGCATAATTTTATTGCTTTTGATTCAAGAGATTTAAATTATTGATTCAACTTTTAAGATGCCGCTTGGATTATTGGAACGCAGGTATTTTAGAGCTAGAAGGCAAGTTTCAAAGTAGTTATACTGCAATTTCACGTGTCGTGACGTTAAAAAAATATTACTAGGTACACAAGGTGGATTTAGATAAGACCTCTACCATCGTAGATACATTTTTAAGAGACCGGCAAAAGTGATTGAATACATTTTTAGTTTCAATTAATGATATGATAATAATATAATATATAATAATGATATGATATATGATATGAACAATATGAAAAAATAATTACAGGCTGTAAGAATATGACAATGAACAGTAAACACATCGTACAAAAAATATCAATTAACAGAAATAGCATAACACAAATCGTATTAGTGTCTGCTCACTTAACTAACAAGTACTCCTATCTCAGTTGGTCCCAATGAGTGTTTTGATCTTAGCCCTTAGGATCCGGTTTCAAAAATCCACACAGCATATACAAACTAGCAGGCAAGCTAGTAAGTACTAGGATTTAATACAAGAAGTTCAGCACATCAAAAGTCTCAGTCCATAAAAAGTTTAGTCAAGGATTTCCAAAGCACATCTAATACTCTACATCAAAATGATTCCTCATTAACCAGTCACGGAGCCAGAATTCTAATTTTCTCTACATTATGATGCGCTCGTCGCCGTGGTACATCAATCACACCTCGGTTTGTAGATGAGACAAGCGCGTGTCGTCTATTTTTGTTAGGTTCCGCATTGATGACGACATGGTTCGCTCATATTTTACGAAAATATGTTACTGAGATGTTGAAAGAGTTGACTCGTTTTGACAGACAATTCTTTTTTTTTTCGGTGGCGGTTGGTTCTTTAACAATTGGAATAAAATAACAAGAAACATCAATGGATTTGAAGATAAAAGTAAACTGATAATATGAAAGTGTATGTCAATTTAACACGTTAGCTGCGGAACCAATTTTTGCATACTTTCCGTTCCTGCGGCACGAGGTATAATCGGCCCGTACCGTGACCAGACGTTAGGGCGACACGCGGTCTATTAGACCCCACCTCCTTTTACAGACTAAAATCCATTTTCTGGCGCGAAATCAAAGATAAATGAGAATTTTGGTCCTTATTGATATAGACAGTGAATTGATGAACCCTAATCCACCGTCGCCCCGGGATCTGATGGCTAGTTTAGGAATTATTAGCAAAACAAAATATGGGATCTTATACACCTCGTAACGCACTGAAATAGGGCAAATTTTCGCTGCGATTAGTGATGGGAAAAATTATATCGACGTTTTTAAACTGTCTTAACTACGCAACGACTTGACCGATTTTGATCAATTATATCTCATTAGATCGTTTTAAGGGCAAAACCTGGCAAAACAACACAAAGCTATCAAAGGATACATTTTTTTTAAAATAATCTAAAAGGACGTGCTCTCCAATCGACGTGATGCACAACACTGGTCGGGGGAAGCTCGCGTTGAGTGCGGTACGAGGTCAGGGGGGATATGGGACGTTTTAGCCTCGTTCCGCACTGCATTAAAATTATATTAATTCAGTGCGGCACGAGGCCTAAGACATCCGGTACCAAGGTAGGTACACCACCGAGTCCGGGAACCATTAGTGATCTCAAATATATATTTATCTCTTTCCTACACTGGACCAAACCAAAGCTATGCCATTCGCACGACAGAGAAATTCACTTTTTTGCTTGCCGCACCACAGGGAAGTTGCATCAGGGGTGATTTAGGCCTCGCTTCGCACTTAACGTGTTAATTTATTTATCATGAATCACAAAACAAAATACATAGGATGAGTTCCTGTCTTACATAAACTGTATATAATACCGGTATGTTGTAGAAAAGATCGGCAAAATGATTGTCAATATATAGCCATAATTTCTGCTTTTTACTGACACTATTGGATGTAAATCTCTGGATTGGTAAAGTATACAGCGCCTTACCCGAAACATCAAAATTCCAAAGCTAGGCTAGCTATTAAGAACTGGTTAAATTGACTCTACGTCTCATATAACTTTTAACTTCACTAGGCATTGTATCCTACACACTTAAAAACTAAATATTTCACGACTGAATAGCTGGCAAAGTGGCGGTACCAAGTAGACTAACGGAAATCTAACCACTAGCAAGTACATGTAGAAGTATAGATAATGTATTAACGGCTTTTTTGTTTTAAAACTAGAGTTATATTTATTATTTTATGGAACTCCAATAACTGAGTTCCTTTACGAGAACTGATTCACAAAATTTGATGATGATGAGTTATGTAACGTAATCATCTGTAACATTTGACGCGGGCATTGCCCAGTGTGTACCGTCAGCAAAATACTTCAAGAAATTAAAAATAAATCTAGTTGATAGTATAATATAATAAAATGAATATAATTCTTTGCTTAAACTGGCAGGCATAGAGACTTGGAGAATACACTCCTGCAGAAAGAAGAGACTTTTCAATTATTTTCTTAAAGGGACCTACATTTTTGGATCATGTAAACTTATATCGTCGATGAAACCAAAAAAACGCCATACTAAGGTTATGAAGGCTAACATGTTACTGTTATTAGATGAAGCTGACTTGGCCTTAACCGCTTGACACCTTAAGAGTTGTGACCAAAAACGAATACCTATTACACTGAAACGGCGCGATGAAGCAGATGCAAAAGAAATGGCAAAAAGAAAAGGTGCCCTATGATTACTGGACAACAACATCACAGATAGTTTAGAAGTCACAAAAAAGTCGTCTTGACCAATATATGGACATTATAGGTTAAAAATAATCAATTAAATAATGGGTATGTATACAACGTACATTATAAAGTTAGCAAATCTTTAGGCAACTAAGCTGGTAAACAAATTTCTGCGTTAACTATTCCCACGTTCTTGTTCACCTGACGGTACTACGTGTTGATGACGATTAAAATAATACAGCGTAACATCAGACCCGTTATTTCATCCCATACAAATCTGTGACCTCATACGCAGGTAGTCGCTGAGAGATTTGATAACATACATAGGTACTGCTTGCGGTAGTGTTATGTATTTTCGTGTAATTTGGTCAATGTTAAGTACTATTTTGTGGAAGTGTAGATCGATAACGAAGAGTGGAGGATCCGTGTATTCGAATCGTTATTCTGGCTGAAGTTTGAATGATAAACATAGGGGATTGCTTCATGAGATTTGGATATTTATTGAGTGGAAAAAATAAAACACAGTCAAGTACCATCAACTACAACAAGTTAGAAAAATTTTGAAATTCAATATTTTTACGATTTCGATTCTCAATAATACACCTACTTATTAAATGAAATGTAAAATTGCAATGAACTATTTAATATCTTTATGTATTCCTTCCAATTCTGAAATCAAATAGTTAATTGTATATCTTCAATAGCTATATCTATATCAACCTCATCATCATCATCATTGTCAGCTGACAATAAGCAGACAGCTTATTACTGGACACTGCAGGACGTAAGCTTCCTCGCTCCTACGACACTCATCCCTGAGCTACCTGAGCTACTCTTGGCTATGTCCTTTCTGTGTACTTTTCTTTGTCGTCGACTCACCTCTGTCTACCAAGTTCTTCGTGTTTACATGAGGTTACCATTCTATTAGGGACTTAACTCCACCTAGTAATAATAAACAATTGCAACTAATATATGATGTATTTAGAAACTATGTATATCATAACATGAATGATTCACAAGCTGCGTCAAAACCACAGAAATATGAATAATAAGGTAGGTCAAAACAAAACACGTGTGTGCAGTCTAAAGGTTTTTCGATAACAACTCTTCCAGAAGCGGCCGGATCAATAACCGTAAGCAATAATCATTATATACCTCATTTATGAACAGTTTTACCTTCATATTGGCTTGGCCGGATGAAGCGCGCCGTGAACCTAAATCAAAGTTCAATTTTGTATATATCTATCGTTTTGAGGTACTTTTAAAGAGTCTTTTCAGACGTTAAAATGTTATACTTACTATAAAAACTATTTTTTACTATAGACAAAAATGTATATATGCCGACCTGCCGTAAACTAAATCACAAAACATGATTGCTTTATTGTTCAATGTTTATTTTATACTCCTATAGAATCCTCATAAAAATATTTTTCATTAAAAAATTGTCTCGGAGGTCTTGCAAAAATCACTTACATACAAAATAATGACGATTAGAAAAAAACAGAACCTAAGCCTACTATTAATTTAGATTTAAGATTTTTGTCTGTGTGGTGAAAACTGAAGGTGAAACTGTTCATGTATCGGAGGGAAGCTGTAACAATAATCATTACCACAGCCCGTCAACCTTGGAACATGCTTTATTGTCTTGATTCGGCTTGTTCTCAACTTGTTATACACAACAAAAAGTAAAAAGATATCATCAAACTCGTATTAAAAAGCTCACGCGAGTTTTGAACCGTCTCGTACCTAAGCCTGTAGATTGTTGTATAGATTCGTCCTCTGGAGAATTTAAATCAAGACTAAAAAATTCCAAATTTCTTGAAGTGGTTGAAAATTGGGACTCCGAAGGTATTTTAAGGTCCAGTGATTTATTTATAAACTTGTCGCTAGTAATAAACTCTTACCTTCAAATAATATAAAACACGGTAAGTTGGTTTCGTTTAAAATCGTTTAGGTACTGTGTAGAAGATAGATACATACGTTTAATATGTACGAAAAAATACACAACACATACTTTTTAACCGACTTCACAAAAAAGGAGGAGGTTCTCAATTCGTCTGTATGTTTTTTTTTTTGTGTGTATGTTACGCGATTTCTCCATCAATTGTGAACGAATTCAAATTATTCTTTTTTTAATAGGTAGGATACGTTTCCGAGGTGGTTCCATTTTAATTTTATCGAGATCTGATTAGTATCACCAGAGATATGGAGATAAATACCTCAAACATAGGAGAATGTACTAGTTTTAGTAGAAGAGTCCCAAGAAGATTATACACAATGGAGGTTGCTATTGCATATAAGATATTCTTACGGTAACTGTGAGCAAGATAGAAATAAAGGTGGGGATAATTTTTTTTTATAATTTATAGGCAAGCGTTTGACCACTATCTCACCTGTTGCTAAGTGATGATGCGGTCGAAGATAGAGAAGTGGACTAGAATGGGAACTGGCTCTCAAGGATAGCTGCCGGAACACATTAGATGTTTGGCGACAGATTTTATGACTTGAGGGTGGTAGCTGGCCAGGCGGACACTAGATATGTCCTACCACCATGCGGGGGTTATTGGTTTCTTAACGATGTTTTCCTTCACTGGAGGGCCACTGTGAGAAGCGCACATATATTTTTCGATAGAAAAATTCATTGGTGCATGGCGGTTTGAACTCGGCACCACGGCATCAAAGCCGACCGTTCTCCCAATTACGCCATCGGGCCCTCAATTAATAATTATATATTAATAATTATAATAAATAATTATTATAATTATAAATTATATATAAATATAAATAATTTGTCTTCACAGGAATGTTCTATCGGGCAAAGTCTTGTTAGGGTGCAAACTTTTTTAAACATACCTAATATTTTTTGACATGACATGACATTTGGCGAAGATGGCGGCCATTTCAGTCCCGCGACACTGCATACATAATTAAATAACTGAGAATTATGAACGTACTTTGTACCAATCAACACAGCAAAAAAAAATATAAGCATAAAACCACATATTATATAATAGTTACTACGTAAATAATACTTTCCGTTGTTAGGTTGGCTACACAGTGCTTTCATAATTCGGGTATCCACAATATAGGGAAGTGCCTCTTATAACGTAGTAGAGTGATTCAATACTCTGTTGGCCATATGGCGGCAATTAATGTTAATAATCGCAGATAATACTTTTTAATATTCATTTTGCAATACAACTAGTCCGTGTTATAAATGTATTTGGAATTATTGTAATAAAATAGACAATTAATTATCGTGTGTGTCAGATGCTTTAATTGTACAGGGCCATTTTGGACATTGTCCTTTGATACCTTGATGACATCATTATTACTAGTGAATATTTTTACTTTAGCGCGGCATTTAAAGTCAATTTTTTTAGGGTTCCGAACTCAAAGGCTACCAAATGAACACTTTCTGAGACTTTGTTGTCTATTCGTCCGTCCGTCCGTCCGTCCGTCCGTCCGTGTGTCTATATGTGCGCACTTTACATATCTGTATCTTCTTAACCGTTATAGGTACATACTTGACATTTTCAAAAAGTATATATCCGTCAGTGTATAACGGCCCAGACACGAAATTTAATAGATGCATGTAATTTGATTAAAACTTTTTTTGCACTAAAAAGGGTAAAATAAGTTATTTAAAAAAAAAAAAAACCGACTTCATAACCACAAAAAGGCACTAAAAAGCGAAAAATAATTTACTTAAAATTATTATAAGCGTTAGCCACTTCTCTATTTGAAGTCGGTGCCAGCCAAGTCTATTGAATATTAGATAGATACTATGTATGTAGTAGTAGTAAGTAGGTACCTGTAGGTTAGTAAGTAGGTAGATACTTGTAGGTATAATCTATCTACTACCTATTAGACTTGGCTGGCACCGACTTCAAATAGAGAAGTGGGTAACGCTTATAATAATTTTAAGTAAATTATTTTTCGCTTTTGAGTGCCTTTTTGTGGTTATGAAGTCGGTTTTTTTTTTTTTTAAATAACTTATTAAAACCTATTTTTCCTTCTTATCAACCAAAACCTGCGGGGGCATTACCTACCTTTTCTAATATTTTCTAACCTTAAACACAGATTTGTGTAAAATAAAGCTTATTTTCTTACCAAATTGAGGTAATGTTAGTTAAACATACCGAAAGACTTCATAAATCTTAAAGTTTCTGCTACAAAATGTACACGTGTAACCGAGCAAAGGATGATTTATTTTCTAACGCTCTGTACCTTTTCTTACAAGCTACCCACGGAACGGCAAACTTTATTTTATACTATCCCTCTATCCTGAAATTTGTCGCCGACAAAAGTTAAGTATCTGCTTATCTGTATTGAGATATAAGATAATATAATAAAATACTTATCAATCGTTCCGTATTCATGTGAAAATTCCTGCGCCGTAGAAAGAAAACTTTTAGATTTCTAATCGCTGTTATTCCTGTCGGATATTTTGGATAACAGTTATAATGCTTTGCCATTCTGTTTTTCCTGACCTGTACATAATTTACATTATTTTAAGTAGTAGTAGTTTTTATCGTAAATGACAACTCTTTAAAATTTTGTACAAAAAGTATTTATCTATCTATCTATTCAGTTGCTATAAAATGTAAAGTAAATAATATTCACAGGCTATATCTATAAATTGCAAGGCATTTTATCAGAGTTAAATTTAAAGCGCCTTCTGAACGACGTTGTTTATCAACCACCAATAGCTTATTCAGAGTTCAACCACAATAAAACATCGCATTATGTTATTATTCCGCCATACCCTCGTTCCCAATCCTCAGTAGCGAACGGATAAAGTCCGAACGAAGTATATTTTCAAACGAAAAGGCAATAACTTTTTAAGGCCACCATGAAAGTTACTTTTACGATTGTTAGAAATTAATAACTGAAAAATGGTCTGGAACCCTCATATCTTACGATAAGGTTCCAATATCGAGGAAATATGTTTCAATATTCTTTTTTGATACTTTGTAGCGTGAATTTTCTCGTTTACTCGGTGTTTAATTAAAATTTAGATACTTTCAATCGGTTTGAGTTAGACGTGGTGGTTACTTTCTATCCTTTTTTTCTTAATCGGAAATACAATCTAGATTTCATTTTTCTGAAATTGTCAATTTCTTCCACGGAAAGGAAATTTAGTTATCTATCCTCTCAGGCTTAGAGCTAAATCTTACAAGCAGTCTTATTGTGGTAGTGGTTGCATCACTAGACTACGGGTAAACTTCAGCTATGAATGAAACCAAAACACCGAACATAAGCATGTCATCACGGGGCTTATAATGTTCGGTGCCAGCTCGACCAGGAGACGGGCTGGTGGGATAGTTAGAGTACTGTGCTAAGAAGTAGCTGTCAGCACTTCGTTTCACTATCGTCTCGTAGGAGACGAGAGTTACATCTTAGGAAACGAGTCCCCCATTGAGGAGAAAATATGCCGTCAATAACTTTACGGTGTTCTGGTAGCCCACAACCCTTGAAAGTCAGAGTATTCTAGGCCTAGCGTGTTCACCCCACCTTCGACCACATCATGTATATTATGTATAGTCATACCATATAGCAACTCGAAGTATGAATTTGACTATTTTGAAAAAAAAAAATTAATAACATTTAAAAATTCTCAATTAAAACATAAAGGCAATTAAATTTGCAGACGTTTTTGCTCTGAATTCATTTGAACAAGGCATAAAATAACATCCTTTTCGTTATTACAAACCTCGTCTGAAAAAGGTCACCTAATTTGTCTGTCGGAATTCGACATTACTCCCTGCTCCCATTGTTTGTGTTACGATTACCACAAGGGTTAAATAGGCCGTTTAACCGTCGACTTTTTCGTCCAACTCCGTTGTTTAGGGGAGTGAACTTAAAAGGGTTAAACTGCTTTAATTGTAAACTGCTTGCGTTTCTCTTTTGTTTCTAGATTTTTGCTCTCCGCTTGTGAAATGCTCGAGCAGGGATTACCCTGCTAGATTCTTGATTAAGATTCTTACGCAATCGTAAGAATCGTTGAGGTTGTAAAGGTTACTGAAGGTCGCTGTAGCTAATTACGATTCTTGTACTTTTATGGGAAAAATTTAGCAGTATTTTATTCAAAATTAGCCAATTGATGATCAGATCAGGTTTATGACCTTTATATGTACCTATGACAAAATCTTTGGGTAAGTGTATACAAATTAACCTATGTAAAATATTTTGTTTTAAATGTTCTATGAATCAAACTATAAAATGCTAGAGTTGGTTTATGTAGCAAGTTACAAGATGATCAAGATGTTGGTGAGTGATACGTACTCGTATTTCTGTAACAGATACCGAGGTACGCAAAACCACAAGTTGGGAGACTTGTGCACATCACTACATGACGATATACAATTATAATAATATTACAATTCGACGATATCAAGATATTTAGTCTGCTACCCTGGAATTTAATTTTATAGCATACAATTACAACTAGAACCTCCAGCTGGTATTTGGCTTAACTATCCCAGAAGTGCCATGAGAACAGTACTCTTTACACGGTCAAACTTGTGCATGATACAAATTGAGCAGCTGTCCTGGTGTGAAGTACTGTCTCACCTTAGCCAGAATACCGAGCTTTTTTGAGTAAGTTGAGCTGAGTGTAAGTGTTAATAAGATTCCAAAAAGCTTGAGGTGGTAAGTTATCGCTACAGATACATTTTGACAAGTAGGATCGACTCCTTTTTGCGGAGAATAGACATGCTTGGGTCTTAGCAGCATTGAACTTGACATTCATTACTAATTCGTAGGTAAATAATCGATAGAGGAGTGGTATATGTAATCCCAGACGAACTGGCAAAAGAACTATCACAATAAAAATGCTAATTACACCAATACTTGGTTTTCATGAAACAAAATTGCACTTCTTCAAAGTTGTGTCTTTAGATGCAGTCTAGCCTACGTCCCACTTCTAAGATAAATGCTCGACACTTAGGCCTTCCATTGTGTCGTGCCAAACTCTATCGCATCTCACGCAAATCTCGCAAGCTATTAAGCATATACAGATAAGCTCATTGCAGCCAATTTCGACTCCACGTTCGAGTTATCTTCCTTTAGGTACTTACGTTGATTTAGTTAGTACTGGATGAAGCAAGAGGCGGATACAAGAGCTATGTTGGGGATTTAAATTTTAAGATATTAAATGTATGCTGGAATACCGTTTAATATTTTTATTTATAGTTGGATAATATTAAACTAAACAAATGACGATTATCATCAACATTGGCCCTTATTAACCGACTTCACAAAAAAGGAGGAGGTTCCCAATTCGTCGGAATTATTATTATTATTTTTTTTTTCATTCATTACGTTTTGGGTGCTCTCTTCTACTTCTGACTCAATGTGGACTTTCTTGTCATCCAAGCTTAATTGTTTTTAACCGTATAGGTAGATAATTAATTTTTTTATAAGTATAAACATTTATGGAAAGAATGTAGGAGTACACCCATAGGTTACTTAAGAAAAGGTATCATCATACTATTTCGAAATTTGTTTTACTATGGCGTCTACCCACAGAGTAAATATCACAGTAATTACCTTTGATTAATTTACCCGTTCCAACAAAATAGCTATGATATTCAATTACATATAAGTACTTATCTATGTCTTCACGAGCGGAGAACTTGATTCTAAGAAGATATAAATAAATGGTCGATGTTATATTTTGAAAATTATGAAAGCGGTAGCATTTAAATATGTGTGTGCCCTGTTAACCATGCTTGATATGATATCAGTCATAGTCTATAAAGCTGGTTATAATAAACATACCCACAAGTTGTCCTACGTATGATTGTGTATCATTGAACTTTCTACGCAAAGCGGTGGGCAGTGATTGGAAAAGAAGAGCCGAAGATCGGACTCAGTGGCGCATCTTGCGAGAGGCCTACGTCCAGCAGTGGACTGACACCGGCTAATGATGATAATGATAAACTTTTAGGTTTGCGGTTTGCAAGAGTACGAATATTAAGTTTATTAGATAGAGTTGAAACAGTGACCTTAGGGACATTTTCATTATCAAGGTCGATGTTGCCTGCCTACGTAGACCTTAATCTACCCTACTTGTGATCCCTGTGTGGCTCGAGCCACCCACCAGAAGAAGACTTGTCCCCAAACGGTTCGCCGCATTTCGGATTCCCATGCGGTACCAGCCAGTTTGAAAGACAGGTTGTGGTAGCGGCGCTCTCAGTGCCGGACGGCACAACACCACAAGCACGATTTCATCTTAGACCGCATCTTCACTTAACATCAGGTAAAATAGTGGTTAAGTGTCTTTCAGACAAAAAAAACATCCCAGGAAATTGGGCAAGTAAGAACAATATCTTAATCCGACCAACTCATTTGAAATTAATTAATGAAACAAAAACAACCTTAAATTGTATAATTGTCTTAACAATGATGTATCGTTGTATATTTAATTTAGAGTATTGTAAATAAATAAACTTCGTTAAACCGTTGTAGTCTTTTGTTCCCATTAAGCGAACTGGTTCGAGGCACAGTTAAACTAAAACAAAGCCTTAATAAGGTGTGAAATTCACAGATCTTGCTATCTCGAAAGCTGACTATCAATTCAATCCATGTTTATCAACAATCGGGTCCCTTAATTGTTGCACTGCGCATGTTGGGATTTAATTAGTGAAAATACTCACTCCCTATCTGGCCAGCCATCTTTGATTTTGAATGCAATTATTGTACCGTGATAAAGGGACGATGTTCAGCTTGATGGAGATAGTAAATTTATTGACAGCCATTGTTTGTTATGTAGAAAAGAACAATTAATTGATTGTGACAATGTTTAAATTAAATAGATGTTTCAATTTTTTAGCCATGTTTAGCTACGTTTAAAATGTCGATCTTTTATTATTTTAGCAAAACCACTTATATAAAAACGTATCTATTTTTATTCCTCTCCATAAGCAATTGTGTGGAAGAGATCGCTTTAGTAATAAGACTGCCATTGGAATTACTTTATAAATATGTTTTAAAAAGCTACGTTATTTTGTTTAAAAAAATACTAAAAGAAAATTATTCACCTTTATAAAAAAGCTTCTCAATAGAAAAGTATCAAACTTAAAAATAGAATTTCGCGAGCACATACAATATCTAGTTCTGAAGTTAGTTTCAAAATGTTTCCCACTTTTAAAGTGGCAACGTTACATTCAATTTTATAGACGACTGAAAAGTGCACCCCACGGGGTTCTTTCCCTTCGTGAGGTTATTTAATATTCTTAGACACGTATTTGAGAACAGTAAAAACTTTTCCATTTTGTGTTCAAATGGTGCTTTACAACTTTTGTTCACATTTTATGTTTCTTCAAAGGTAAGATTGCATGGACTATATTGTTTGTTGTATATTTATGTACATCGATTCTATGATGAGTTTTCCATTCAGTAAATTGCGCTCTATATTCCGTGCCATATAGATTGGCACTAAAGTGCATCGACCTTTCCTCAGCCGCTAAGAAAAAATGAGTGTAACTTAAAAAAAATCCAAAATTAAAACCACAAATATCTATTTATCATTGATTTTTATTACAATTCTACATATTACTAGAACACATTTGACATATTTAATGTCGTATTTTCACGATCTCGATATTTATTATCCGTTTTAATTGTAAATGTTTCTGCTTGAAATTAAAAAAATAACCATTACAACAGCTTTTATGATACTTACGGAACGATTACCTGAAATTATACAAAACGCGAGTTATGTCACTTCACCTGGAACATTTTTTACGTCAGGCAACAGAGATGCGTCACCTTCGGTGATAATAAATTAACTTATTTTATAAATTAATTTCGGCAAGAATTAAGTGATGGCAATTATATATAAATGTACCAAAAATATAAAATAAATCATATGAAATATATTTTATTTATTTATTTTCCAACACATATTAATCTTACATTAAACCCAATATACTAATGCAGACTCCACCTCAAATAAATATGTATACATGTTTCAGAAAAAACACTTTAGATATTTTAGTGGCAAATGAAAATTAGAACACACCGCTAAGTAAAAAGAAAACCTAATTATAATCACAGTCATAAACGGTTTGTCACCGCTGCTAGACCACTGAAAGATCAACGCACTTTAGTGCCAATCTATATGGCACATACTATAGTATCATCATCATCATTATTTCATATTCAGCCAGTGTCAGTACACTGCTGGACGTAAGCCCGATCTTCGGCTTTTCTTTTCCAGTCACTGCCCACCGCAGCTGTGATAGGAGTATTACGTCGCTGGCCCACCACTTTGCGTATGTCGTCGCTCCACCTGTAGTAGGTATATCGATGACATATTAAATAGACTACAACGAAAATTGAATCTGCTCTACCTTAGATACATGCTTTCTCTTATTTTTAACCGACTTCAAAAAAAGGAGGAGGTTTCTCAATTCGACCGTTTTTTTTTTTTTTTTTTTTTTTTTTTTTATGTTTGTTCGTGGATAACTTCGTCGTTTATGAACCGATTTCGATTATTCTTTTTTTGTTCGAAAGGAGATATCCCAAGTGTGGTACCATGGTAATTTTATCGAGGTATGATAAGTATCTCCAGAGATATTGAGATAAACATCTCAAAATTGGTACTGAAAATGAATAGCGCGGCATTGAAGTCGGTTGTTTCTTAGTTTTTAAACGATATTATATTATTCTGTATAAATAGAAATGAAAAACGCACTATCACAGAATAATTAATAGTACTCTGTAGCATAGTCCTAAATTATTCAGACTGGAAGCTTTGATTTTTTTTTAAATATTATAAGCAGAGGAGCATTAAGTTTTGTACCTATTACTAAAATTTGCCTGTATCTGCGTCGAGTCATGGGGGGCGTATAATTTTAATATGTTAGAGGTATGAACGCGAACAAAATTACAATATAATCCTATCAAGCGCATATTGCATAAACCCATTCAAATAATCCAATGTGGTTGATCTTTAGTTGCTCACTGAAACGTGTGCCTGCTTTCATTTTATTCTGCGACTGCCGTGGAAAGCTGATAGGCTTAAATTTTAATTAATTTTTACTCCACGGACTTTCTTTAATAAACTGGGGGCTTAATTGCCAAAATATTTCACAATCCTTTTTAGAAGGGCGCACCTTGAGACGTATTTAATTAGGAACGTGGAATACATTTATATTGCGTTTCTGGTACTCTAAAGTAATACTTAATAGGATCATACTTGTTGGTTTACAATTAAGGAGTTAGCAATATAGTATTATTTTATTTATATACGTGTAAGGAAAAGCTTTTATTAGTTAGAACATAAGTTTCATATACAGCCTGTGGATTGACGTGCAAAAAATGTATGAGGTCATAATCATGTTTTAAAGTAATAAGGGGACAATACAACTTTTTTGGTGGTAATCGTGCAATAGAAATGTTATTCGGGTGATCCAAAGTGTTCAGTACGAAGTGGTCACCAAAATTACACGGCATTTGAGACCTATACCTATCCACAGTAGTTTATAAATAACATTACCCTGACTTAACTCAGGGTATAACAGGTACAGTGCAATAAGGCAACAAATCTTTGAAATTTTGTTACAGTATATTATGATAGGCAGACGTAATTACTTAGGTACTATCAAGTCAGCGTCTTGCTTGTCTTGTCGTACCCTTGCATTAAGTCCGTTTGTAAACACTAAATATCTTAATGTGTTAAATATGTAATCCACAGGTGGCAGCAGCAATATATCGATGCGCCGCCTGATTTGCTACCAATAAGTAGCTTACCACCATTAAAGAGAAAATCTGCCGTCATAATCTAACGGTGTTTCGGCAGCACACAGTCTTGATAGTCGGACGATTCTAGGCCTGACTTTCTGAAAAAGTCAGGTCTACAATCGTCCGCCTTTTTCACAAACCGGCCTGACTTTTTCACAAAGTCAGGCCTAGAATCAAGACCGACCATTACCGATCATCGCTTACCATCCAGGTGAGATAGCTAGAGGTCCAAGGCTAGTCTATAAGATATAAAAAATAAGTAATGAAAGTTCATTTAAAACCCTTTATCTCTATCCCGAAGCAACAATGATCGTATATTTTATCAAATACCTAACGTAAACAAGGATAAAAATAAATTACGAATACCTAAAGTACTTTCATAAAGACCCATTAGGGCTAAACGTTCATAAATTAAGGAATAAACGTGTTACAAAACATTATCCATTATATCCACGTTTAATGCCACCGAACAAAACGTTTCCAATTCATTTGGTTATCTATTTAAAAGAGCGGGTTTGTAACACATTCAGAATCAATGAAGCTTAATGTCACAAAATGGCGACGGATCAGCCATTCAGCGTGTTGGAGAAAAAAGTATGGGTTCTATTTGTAATTATAGTACTCTACATTTTAAGCTAGCTGCAGTTCTTGCCTTCAGTCATGGTGAGTTGATTATGAATTTGAATTAAAAGTCTACTATGACGTTATTAAAAAACAAAAGGATAGCTAAGCTAACTACGGTAAGTAATAAGAAATTATGATTACAGACCATTCGGAGTTTCTCTGAAAAATAGAATCTGGTACGAGGTGATCGACAGAGAACCAATGATCGATATAAGAAATCGATAGATATCTTACCGATTAAAAATGAAATTGATAGATCATTTGGTTTATTATTTTAGTGTGTTGTTCAAACGCAATACCTACTTATGTCACTACATTTCAATACACAATCCAAAATTTCATCATACCGTCGGGACTCGAACCCACACCCCCCGGATAACATGTCTAGGTGCTCTGACCAATTAAGCCACAGTCCGATACTATCGATATGACGAAATCAGTGAATTACATTTTTAACCCAATGATGCATTGGTGGCGCCATCTATGATAACTTATTCGAAGTTAATCATTCGAAATAAATCAGTTCATACAGTTTTCAAATCTGACGAGAGATGTTGCACTGCTTAAATTAAATATTTCGTTTCTTGTGTTACACACTTACACACCCAAATGTGTGTATTTAACATTTTATGTGTTACACACAAAAATGCATTCCACTAATATCGTCATATCGATAGTATCGGACTATGGTTTAATTGGTCAGAGCACCTGGACATGTTATCCGGGGGGTGTGGGTTCGAATCACGTCGGTACGATGAAATTTTGGATTGTGTATAATATTTTTACAAAAATATTAAGTGTGTAACAACACTTCAAGAAACATAATATTTAGCATTAAGTTATGTTACGGTGCGTACAGACTATTTAACATAACATGTTATAACACTGTTATTGCACATGTTTTAAATAATTTGGACACGGAATTTTATAAAACATGTATATTATCATGTTTTATATCATTCCGTGTCCACATTCTCTGATACATGTTAAATAACAATTTTATAACATGTTATGTTACATAGTCTGTACGCACCCTTAGAATTTAAAAAAATCGTACATAGGTGTACATAACATTATTTCATAACTACAACGAGAAGAGATCCGCTCTTCTTATACGTAGTTGCCAAAATAAAACTTGAAATAACCACCGTCCATCCTTTATATTTCTCTCCTGTCCGTTTTAAGTGGGACTCGTCGTACAGATCATTGGGACTGGTGGGACTCGTCTACAGATCATTGGGACTGTAAATAATTGAACTGTTGAACTGTATAGATAATAGACCTTCTATGAGCATATGTACACAAATAATAAAATGTAAGAACGCAAGTTACATTTGGCTTTAAGAAAAACTAAACAACTCTTACTGGTATTCAACATGATCTGTATCGAATTGAGAAAAATAAGAATATGCTTCTCACGTTATTTAATCACGCGTGAGTTCTGAGGTATATTTATAAACCTGTTATGGCAAAATAGGCTTACCCTTTTGGGATGTAGGTGTATTTATCATTCAAATCGTAATGTACATGTCTAGACAGTTCCAAATTTTCTTTTACATTATACTTATAACATAAGGTTATAAGCGTGAATACTTATAAATTTTCTTAGTATCTCTATTTATCTCACTCTCTATTTACTTCCATTTCAAATCTGGATATTGTCGGGCCATCAATTCAAGAATGAGATATGGATATAGCTATATGCTTAAAATGTCTATAGACTACTTTTAAGGATTGCATGCAAAATTAAATGATCGGGCACAAACAAATAAAGTTGTTACATAGCCCAAGGAATGAGAAAGTTTAAGTTAATTATTGGCAGTGGGATAGTCACATATTATTTTGTGAGTGACGTGGCGATTTTAGCTCGGAAAACGTATAGGAATACTAGTTGACCCAGATGGTTGAATTGGTATGACGATATCTGTCAAGTTGCTAGACGGATGAAAAATATGAAAATAAAAAACCCCATGCTCTGGTTACTTGTAAAGAAAACAACTTTTTCCAGTTATTGATGGCGCAAAACTGATGAAGATGTTATTTATCCTCTATTTAGATTTAGAATTTTCGAAAGTCTTTCCATAGTTGCCACCTATATTATTGTATAAAACATAGATTTTCGGATGCAACTAACCTTAAACAAACGTTACAGAGTATACTTAAACACATCATTATAGATTAATTACTGACTTGTTTACTATTGTAAAACATTTCAGATGTATATAACACACTTAATATTTACACGTGTTCAATTTATTTAAAAAACAACAAAATTACGAAATAGTTTGACCTAAATCCTATGGAAGGTAAAAAGGAAATCTCGAATAGAGAAAATCGGGAAAGAAATTCGATTTTTCCGATATCAGTGTGGATACGAAGATAAAACTGACAACGCAAAAAACTTTTATACACTCAAAGGCAACTTCAGGAGACACTTCTTATTGTGAAGGAAACTTATTTCGCTATACTAGAAAGTTATTATGTTGTGCAATATTCAAAACAATGCTGGTAAACAATATGTTTGGATTATTTATTCAAAATTTATAACTTTGATAGTAGAACAGTCATACGTATTTTTATTACAGACGAATTCTCCACCAGTTTCTCACTTAATTTTAAACGAAGATGCAGTTTATGATAGAATCTTGCTTAGACAATGAAGTGGAAGACTAAATGCTGGAACTTACGAAATGTTAGTCTTAAGGTATGCACCGCAGCGTCCTGCGTGTGCAATTTAGGCGGCGATCAGATAACGCAGTAGTATTTGTACCGACTGGTACACACCAAACGCGATCAGAAAACAATTGAAAACTTGAAAAGTACTGAGATCGCAGGAAGCCGCTGTATGGCCGTACCCTAACAGTATATTATCGCTCTCTCTCTTTATATTGCAGAAAGACTAAATGAACATTCTCTTAATTGAAAAAAAAACTTGGGCAACAAACATTCTTGTGGTAGGTCCCCCAGGCATGTGGTAGTCGAGTAAAATTTTTATAGGACATCAACGACCGCTGCCAAATAGCATACTTTAATATCGGTCTCTGGCAACTTACCATTGGCAACCGGCAATGGTTGAAGCCTCCATGGCTCTTTCGGAAACATAAACGTGGTGTATTTTACTGGTCTGGAGTCTTATAAAGAGCTTTCTGAATAAGTAAGCTGCATTCATTAACTACAGAAACTTTAGAGTCAAACAAGCTTTTGAATAGTTCATGGTCTAATATTTTATTAGTGTTTTACTGTTCAATTTTGTAGGCAGACAGTGCCCTGCCAAAGACATTGCTTAAAATATTGAGAGGGGCTGGTTGAGATTTTGAATTATGTGTTTTATAAGCTAAATCAAAAAAATATTCGATATTTGGGTAAAAACTAATTTGGATTTTAACAACAGCGCTAATTGCCACCTTTGATTTTAGCTATGAATAAAATGAGCACGATGAATGATATTATTTAATACTTAAGTATTAAATGAATCAAGAAATCACTGAAATCATTCGTGGGAGAACAAATGAGCACACTGGTATTTCATTAATAAGATATAAAATAAGATATAAAATAATACTTATATTCAAAATGTTAACCACCCTCGACTGATCTATTTATAATCTGTTCATTGAGACCTCCAATAAGCCCAAGCACAACGTACTTGCTGTAAGTTGGTGGGGAGTTAAGTTTTCTGCAGATTCCCGGACATGATCAGCAACAGGTCAATACCAACACGTTCTTACAATATTATTGAAGTAAGAAGATACCGAATTTAGAATTGATGAGACCTATAAAAGTTGATCACATAGCGTCATGACCATCATCTAAAAAACACAAAGTATTCATACCTAAACATACAGCCTTACAAATTACTAGCGTTTCAGAAGCAAAAATCATAATAAACTTACTACACAAGTTATTTATATTCATAGATAACCAGAGATATAAGAGTACTTACTAGCTATAACATCACACAAGATCAGAGATTTTCTATTTGCGGCAGAGACGAAGAATATAGCATTTTGCTATCTAAATTATCCCCTATCTAGTAAGGTACTTGTAGTCAGGTATAGATAGCGGAATATGGGGAAAATATTTTTGCAGAGGCTTTTACGTTTGTCTCGGTCGCGATAAAGCAAATAATATATTGTACACTTGACTTAGATAAGCCTTGTTTCTTCGATGTGCGTTATATCGTGAATGTTGTAGAGATTTTCATCAAATGTTTATGGTTTTCTACTTTGCAAAATGTATTATTATGTTTTATATCGAACATATAAGCATTTAGCAGCGCGACGCTCACCCGATAGTAAACACTGACGTCTACCTGTAATTAGATAACGCTGCATGCAAAAATGCATAGTTAGAATTTTGTGTCTTTGCACTGCGCCTGTTATCTCGAGACATATAAATAGATGTTAAGTCTCACATGCCCTGTTCACTTCCCGTAATGTTTCACTGGATACATTGCCATTTATACCGAAAAACATTTATATTTTACGGCTGATCTAATTGGCAAGGCAGAAGTTCTACCACTACAGCTAGGCCGACAAAGTCGCCAAACTAGTCAATCATCAAATCGTTATAGTTGATACTTTATAACCATATATGTACTTATAAATTATTCTATTCGCTTAATTTTCTTTATGTGGCTTTAGATTACTAGTATCTGTTGATAGTTTTGGAACGTTTTGTTCGAAAGGGTACGTGTAGCTGCTACTTAGTGTCATATTAACTTTATCGAGATTCTCATAATATTTTCAGCCTTCAACTTGCAACTGGACTGTGGAATCAGACCGTTTCAAAGATTTTAAACGATACCTTTTTTGTATCTACTCATCATAATCAGCCGGTGTCAGTCCACTGGATATAGTAATCTAAAGATACGCCACTGAGTCCGATTACGGCTCTTCTTTTCCAGTCACTGCCTATTGTATCTGCTTATTGTGTTTAAAGCGGTATGAAAAAAAAATAATTTGTCACTACTAGTATAATTAAACAATCCAACGCATAAACCAAGATATTAATAAAAAAGTGACTATTTCTAAAATACTAAAACCATTATAACCGCCTCATTAACTGAAGAATACATTAACAACGACTTTAAACCTGATTTATATATGCTCTTGAAATCATATTTAATGTATGATTCAAACATACACAAAGTCATGACTAATACATATTCTTACTTCTTGTATTTTCATAATAATAGCTAACAGGACAAGCAATATACTTGCCTGATAGTAAACGATAACATTTGCTTATAACAGAATCTGTGACACGTAAAACTTTAGATTGAACTCAGAATTTGCGCATCACCACACCACACTGTGCTTTTAGGCCTAGGTAACCCTTGCAGTAATAAATAAATATATAAATGCAGTATTTGACCGAGCGAGTGCAAAGCGTCTTCGTTTTAGCTTGGGCAAAAATGCATTCGTATGTTCGGATGACCGGCTGTTCTCTTCTGTAGGTGAAATTTTGTGAGCAGGTTCCATAATTATATAGATATTTTTCTCGATTCATTCGATTTTCGATTTTCATTTTTTTTTCAATATAGCGGATATCCGTCCGAAAAACAAAACATTTATCAGTCATTTTTAAATATATATTTTTTGTAAATTGTTAAACACAATCCAAAAAAAAAAAGTAAATTGTGTAACACTCCAAGAAACATAACATTGTTAAATATGTTTAAAATTTGCCATAAAACTTAATTTTTTCCCTTATTGAGACGCAATTTTTTCGTCTGCACAACTTTTTCATCTATTAATCTTTTAGGGGTCGGCGGTGTGTTATTCAGTTTTAAGCTATGAAAATCGCGAGGTCTACAGCTTACAGAGTCACATAAATAGAATAAATAATAAAATTAAATACATAATTTATAACAAGCATGAACAGCAAAATAATATATTTCAGAAATGTATTACAAGAGATGGTAAAATCCAAATAAAAAGCTCTAACATACTCTCTAACCGCTCTACTCTACCATCTACGAGTTTAAAATTAGGCTATAAGTTGTAGATTTATTATTTTGACTATTACTTTTAGCTCACAAGTAGTACTTAATAAACTACTTCTCCGATACAATATTTTTGATATGAGGTGCAAAATAGAACACTATATTCCGAAAATTGGAAGACATTTCGGTAGCCATTATAAGTGTTAAACGGACAGCATTCCATCTTATCAGTAAGTCAAGGGGTCTCAGTTCAAGACCTGCCAGTATAACGAGACCTCAAACTTTTGTCGAGAAACTCTCGAATGTTTGAAAGTTATTCAAAAGCAGAGAAACGTAGCAGCTCTATTTGAATTGGTGGTATCGCTCACGTGGGAGGTTAAGAAATCAAGATGGTTGCAAACGGAAGCCAGGTGATGCATTGTGGAGTCGCTCACTCAATTGCCAGATTGAAGATTATATCGGGTTTGCTTTGGAGAACCTTTGCTGCTTTTATTTGATTTTCCTCGATCCGTTTTGTGGATAGGTTTTCACAGCTTGGTCTAATTGAAACATGTGTTTATGAGGTTATGAGCTAAATCTATATTTTTTTAGTATTACCTTCAGAGCTTTAGGTAAGTACAGTACTAAACACATAGTATGTACGTTTTGAAATATATTAGATATTGGTTATAGCTATTTCTTTTTGTTTGAGAGATTATGTTTTCCATTCGGCCCCATTCAAATTCTATCGAGATTTGATAATCATCTCCGGAGATAATTATGGAGATAAACAATATAAAATAGTATGTACGTTGTTAAACACAATCCAAAATTTCATCGTACCAACGGGACTTGAACCCGCAACCTCCGGAATAACATGTTCCGGTGCTTTGCCAATTAAGCCATGGTGCGAAGTAACGTTACGACGAAATTAGTGGATTGCATTTGTTAACCCAATTATGCATTGGTGGCGCTATCTATGACTACTTATTACGTAAGTTAATCATTCGGAAGAAATCATTACAGTTTTCAAATCCGACGAGAGATGTTGCACTGCGTAAATCAATTATTATGTTTCTTTGAAGTGTTACACACTTAATATTTTTGTAAATTGTTAAACACAATCCAAAATTTCATCGTACCAACGGGACTTGAACCCGCAACCTCCGGAATAACATGTTCCGGTGCTTTGCCAATTAAGCCATGGTGCGAAGTAACGTTACGACGAAATTAGTGGATTGCATTTGTTAACCCAATTATGCATTGGTGGCGCCATCTATGACTACTTATTACGTAAGTTAATCATTCGGAAGAAATCATTACAGTTTTCAAATCCGACGAGAGATGTTGCACTGCGTAAATCAATTATTATGTTTCTTTGAAGTGTTACACACTTAATATTTTTGTAAATTGTTAAACACAATCCAAAATTTCATCGTACCAACGGGACTTGAACCCGCAACCTCCGGAATAACATGTTCCGGTGCTTTGCCAATTAAGCCATGGTGCGAAGTAACGTTACGACGAAATTAGTGGATTGCATTTGTTAACCCAATTATGCATTGGTGGCGCCATCTATGACTACTTATTACGTAAGTTAATCATTCGGAAGAAATCATTACAGTTTTCAAATCCGACGAGAGATGTTGCACTGCGTAAATCCATTATTATGTTTCTTTGAAGTGTTACACACTTAATATTTTTGTAAATTGTTAAACACAATCCAAAATTTCATCGTACCAACGGGACTTGAACCCGCAACCTCCGGAATAACATGTTCCGGTGCTTTGCCAATTAAGCCATGGTGCGAAGTAACGTTACGACGAAATTAGTGGATTGCATTTGTTAACCCAATTATGCATTGGTGGCGCCATCTATGACTACTTATTACGTAAGTTAATCATTCGGAAGAAATCATTACAGTTTTCAAATCCGACGAGAGATGTTGCACTGCGTAAATCAATTATTATGTTTCTTTGAAGTGTTACACACTTAATATTTTTGTAAATTGTTAAACACAATCCAAAATTTCATCGTACCAACGGGACTTGAACCCGCAACCTCCGGAATAACATGTTCCGGTGCTTTGCCAATTAAGCCATGGTGCGAAGTAACGTTACGACGAAATTAGTGGATTGCATTTGTTAACCCAATTATGCATTGGTGGCGCCATCTATGACTACTTATTACGTAAGTTAATCATTCGGAAGAAATCATTACAGTTTTCAAATCCGACGAGAGATGTTGCACTGCGTAAATCAATTATTATGTTTCTTTGAAGTGTTACACACTTAATATTTTTGTAAATTGTTAAACACAATCCAAAATTTCATCGTACCAACGGGACTTGAACCCGCAACCTCCGGAATAACATGTTCCGGTGCTTTGCCAATTAAGCCATGGTGCGAAGTAACGTTACGACGAAATTAGTGGATTGCATTTGTTAACCCAATTATGCATCGGTGGCGCCATCTATGACTACTTATTACGCAAGTTAATCATTCGGAAGAAATCATTACAGTTTTCAAATCCGACGAGAGATGTTGCACTGCGTAAATCAATTATTATGTTTCTTTGAAGTGTTACACACTTAATATTTTTGTAAATTGTTAAACACAATCCAAAATTTCATCGTACCAACGGGACTTGAACCCGCAACCTCCGGAATAACATGTTCCGGTGCTTTGCCAATTAAGCCATGGTGCGAAGTAACGTTACGACGAAATTAGTGGATTGCATTTGTTAACCCAATTATGCATTGGTGGCGCCATCTATGACTACTTATTACGTAAGTTAATCATTCGGAAGAAATCATTACAGTTTTCAAATCCGACGAGAGATGTTGCACTGCGTAAATCAATTATTATGTTTCTTTGAAGTGTTACACACTTAATATTTTTGTAAATTGTTAAACACAATCAAAAATTTCATCGTACCAACGGGACTTGAACCCGCAACCTCCGGAATAACATGTTCCGGTGCTTTGCCAATTAAGCCATGGTGCGAAGTAACGTTACGACGAAATTAGTGGATTGCATTTGTTAACCCAATTATGCATTGGTGGCGCCATCTATGACTACTTATTACGTAAGTTAATCATTCGGAAGAAATCATTACAGTTTTCAAATCCGACGAGAGATGTTGCACTGCGTAAATCAATTATTATGTTTCTTTGAAGTGTTACACACTTAATATTTTTGTAAATTGTTAAACACAATCCAAAATTTCATCGTACCAACGGGACTTGAACCCGCAACCTCCGGAATAACATGTTCCGGTGCTTTGCCAATTAAGCCATGGTGTGAAGTAACGTTACGACGAAATTAGTGGATTGCATTTGTTAACCCAATTATGCATTGGTGGCGCCATCTATGACTACTTATTACGTAAGTTAATCATTCGGAAGAAATCATTACAGTTTTCAAATCCGACGAGAGATGTTGCACTGCGTAAATCCATTATTATGTTTCTTTGAAGTGTTACACACTTAATATTTTTGTAAATTGTTAAACACAATCCAAAATTTCATCGTACCAACGGGACTTGAACCCGCAACCTCCGGAATAACATGTTCCGGTGCTTTGCCAATTAAGCCATGGTGCGAAGTAACGTTACGACGAAATTAGTGGATTGCATTTGTTAACCCAATTATGCATTGGTGGCGCCATCTATGACTACTTATTACGTAAGTTAATCATTCGGAAGAAATCATTACAGTTTTCAAATCCGACGAGAGATGTTGCACTGCGTAAATCAATTATTATGTTTCTTTGAAGTGTTACACACTTAATATTTTTGTAAATTGTTAAACACAATCCAAAATTTCATCGTACCAACGGGACTTGAACCCGCAACCTCCGGAATAACATGTTCCGGTGCTTTGCCAATTAAGCCATGGTGCGAAGTAACGTTACGACGAAATTAGTGGATTGCATTTGTTAACCCAATTATGCATTGGTGGCGCCATCTATGACTATTTATTACGTAAGTTAATCATTCGGAATAAATCATTACAGTTTTCAAATCCGACGAGAGATGTTGCACTGCGTAAATCAATTATTATGTTTCTTTGAAGTGTTACACACTTAATATTTTTGTAAATTGTTAAACACAATCCAAAATTTCATCGTACCAACGGGACTTGAACCCGCAACCTCCGAAATAACATGTTCCGGTGCTTTGCCAATTAAGCCATGGTGCGAAGTCACTAGTCCACTAATTTCGTCGTAACGTTACTTCGCACCATGGCTTAATTGGCAAAGCACCGGAACATGTTATTCCGGAGGTTGCGGGTTCAAGTCCCGTTGGTACGATGAAATTTTGGATTGTGTTTAACAATTTACAAAAATATTAAGTGTGTAACACTTCAAAGAAACATAATAATTGATTTACGCAGTGCAACATCTCTCGTCGGATTTGAAAACTGTAATGATTTCTTCCGAATGATTAACTTACGTAATAAGTAGTCATAGATGGCGCCACCAATGCATAATTGGGTTAACAAATGCAATCCACTAATTGCGTCGTAACGTTACTTCGCACCATGGCTTAATTGGCAAAGCACCGGAACATGTTATTCCGGAGGTTGCGGGTTCAAGTCCCGTTGGTACGATGAAATTTTGGATTGTGTTTAACAATTTACAAAAATATTAAGTGTGTAACACTTCAAAGAAACATAATAATTGAGTATGTACGTTTTGGAAGATATTGAATATTGGTTGTAACTAATGAAAGTCCTTACTGAAAGTTTTTTTTTTTTAAATATCTTATAGGCTAGCGTTTGACCACTATATCCAAGGTCTTTACATAATGATATAAAGACCTTTCAGTAAGGACACTCCTTTTCTTGGATATAATGACGTACATTATAAGGTGTTTATGATAAATATTGCATTTTATACTATTACAGCTGGATATTTGAACAACAGCAATTAAATAAAAATTTATAAATCGTTGTAAAAATAACCAGCCAAGTGCGTGTTGGGCCACGCGTAGTATAGGGCTCCGTAGTAGCCTGTTATTCAATGCAAGTCTTTACCCGTTATAAACAAGCAACTATAGGTACTCCGTCTTTGTCACTTTAAAAGATTTATTCTAAGGATTTTGTATTTGGTACAAAGTTATCTAACACCCAAGTTTAACGACTATTACTGCTAAACTCATAAAGTTATCTTAACCGCTATAGTTTTCCTGTAAAATTCATGAAATGCGCTATTATCACGAATTTTCCCAGATTTTTCAAGCCAGCAGTTTAGGTTTTAGAGGGGGGGGGGGGGGGGAGGGGACGCCCTACTGGAACAAAAATTTGCACATTAAAGTTTAATATTTCGTAAATGGAGCATTCAATCGAAAAATGGTATTAGTAACCCTGAAGTCATTTTAAAAGACCTATTCAACGATATTCCACACTATATTATATTCACTATATACCACGCTATATGGGGTAGACGATGAAAAAAAAAATCATCCCCACTTCTCATATAGCTACCCAAAAAAAAATATTTTTCACAATTTTATTTCAGCACTTTGTCGGCGTAATCTAATACTATAAGAATCTTTGTCCTGACATACTGACTGACTCACTGACTCACTGACTCACTGACAGACAACGCACAGCCTAAACCGCTGGTCGTAGAGACTTGAAATTTGGAGGGTATATTTGTCTTAGTACGTAAGGGTGTACTAAGAAAGGATT
Organism: Cabera pusaria; assembly: GCA_954871355.1. NCBI lineage: Eukaryota > Metazoa > Arthropoda > Insecta > Lepidoptera > Geometridae > Cabera > Cabera pusaria. Next base: position 10,924,571 of record OX940896.1, on the reverse strand, counting down.
TTCCAAAATTCACCCCTTAAGGGGATGAAATGGGGGTTCAAAGTTTGTATGGAGAAACAAGATTAGATCGTCTTTTCTATCCGAAACTTTACATAAGTGCTTCAATAAAAAAATAAGTAAAGACATGTTTCAGGTTTTTTTGGAATTCCACCCCTAAGAGGGTGAAATGGGGTAATAAAGTGTAAAATCAATATTGTTTCGGATTGCGCTGAAATTTGGCATGCAAATAGTTATTACGACGTTAGTTCCCACTGAGAAAGGATTTTCCAAAATTAACCCTCGAAGGGGATGAAACGGGGGTTCAAAGTTTGTATGGAGAAACAAGATTAGATAGTCTTTTCTATCTGAAACTCCACACAAGTGCTTCAGTAAAAAAATAAGTAAACACGTGTTTCAGGTTTTTTTTAATTCCACCCCTAAGAGGGTGAAATTGGGTAATAAAGTGTGAAAATCAATATTGTTTCGGATTGCGCTGAAATTTGGCATGCAGATAGTTATTACGACGTTAGTTCCCTCTGAGAAAGGATTTTCCAAAATTGACCCTCGAAGGGGATGAAACGGGGGTTCAAAGTTTGTATGGAGAAACAAGATTAGATAGTCTTTTCTATCCGAAACTCCACACAAGTGCTTCAGTAAAAAAATAAGTAAACACGTGTATCAGGTTTTTTTGAAAATTCCACCCTTAAGAGGGTGAAATGGGGTAATAAAGTGTAAAATCAATATTGTTTCGGATTACGCTGAAATTTGGCATGCAGATAGTTATTACGACGTTAATTCCCTCTAAGAAAGGATTTTCCAAAATTAACCCTCTAAGGGGATGAAACGGGGGTTCAAAGTTTATATGGAGAAACAAGATTAGATAGTCTTTTCTATCCGAAACTTCACACAAGTGCTTCAGTAAAAAAATAAGTAAACACGTGTTTCAGGTTTTTTTGTAATTCCACCCCTAAGGTGAAATGGGGTAATAAAGTGTAAAATCAATATTGTTTCAGATTGCGCTGAAATTTGGCATGCAGATAGTTATTACGACGTTAGATCCCTCTTTGAAAGGATTTCCCAAAATTAACCCTCGAAGGGGATGAAACGGGGGTTGAAAGTTTGTATGGAGAAACAAGATTAGATCGTCTTTTCTATCCGACACTTCACATAAGTGCTTCAGTAAAAAAATAAGTAAAGACGTGTTTCAGGTTTTTTTGTAATTCCACCCCTAAGAGGGTGAAATGGGGTAATAAAGTGTAAAAATCAATATTGTTTCGGATTGCGCTGAAATTTGGCATGCAGATAGTTATTAATTACGACGTTAGTTCCCTCTGAGAAAGGTTTTCCAAAATTCATCCCTGAAGAGGATGAAGCGAGGGTTCAAAGTTTGTATGGAGAAACAAGAATTGATTGTCTCTTATATTCGAAACTTCACACAAGTAGTTTAGTAAATAAATGAGTAAATACGTGTTTCAGGCTTTTTGAAATTCTATTCCTAAAAGGGTGAAGTGGAGTAACAATGCCTGAAATCAATATTGTTTCGGATTGCGCTGATATTTTGCATCCAGATAGAAATTTTGACGTGGGTATCCGCTGAGAAAGGATTTTTCAAAATTCACTCTTCAAGGGATGAAGCGGGGGCTCAAATTTTGGATAGTCATTTTATTCGACATTTCACACAAGTACTTCTGTAAATAAATAAGTAAATACGAGTTTCAGACTTTTTCAAAATGCCACCCTAAAAGAGTGAACTGGGGTAAAAAAGTCTGAAAATCAATATAGTTTCGGATTGCGCTTTATTGGGTTTTCGGGTTTTAAAAATATGAATCCTGATTTGTCTTAGTCACGCGATAACATGAAAACAGGTGAACCAATTTGGCTAATTTTTATTTGATGTCTTTAATGAATATTAGAATCGTTTTTACAAAAGAAAAGTTTTAAGTAAATAAAAGGAGTTTTTAACGCGGGCGTAGCCGCGGGGGACTTCTAGTCTAATACTATAAGAATCTTTGTCCTGACATACTGACTGACTCACTGACTCACTGACTCACTGACAGACAACGCACAGCCTAAACCGCTGGTCGTAGAGACTTGAAATTTGGAGGGTATATTTGTCTTAGTACGTAAGGGTGTACTAAGAAAGGATTTTCCAAAATTCACCCCTTAAGGGGATGAAATGGGGGTTCAAAGTTTGTATGGAGAAACAAGATTAGATCGTCTTTTCTATCCGAAACTTCACATAAGTGCTTCAGTAAAAAAATAAGTAAAGACGTGTTTCAGGTTTTTTTGGAATTCCACCCCTAAGAGGGTGAAATGGGGTAATAAAGTGTAAAATCAATATTGTTTCGGATTGCGCTGAAATTTGGCATGCAAATAGTTATTACGACGTTAGTTCCCACTGAGAAAGGATTTTCCAAAATTAACCCTCAAAGGGGATGAAACGGGGGTTCAAAGTTTGTATGGAGAAACAAGATTAGATAGTTTTTTCTATCTGAAATTCCACACAAGTGCTTCAGTAAAAAAATAAGTAAACACGTGTTTCAGGTTTTTTTTTAATTCCACCCCTAAGAGGGTGAAATTGGGTAATAAAGTGTGAAAATCAATATTGTTTCGGATTGCGCTGAAATTTGGCATGCAGATAGTTATTACGACGTTAGTTCCCTCTGAGAAAGGATTTTCCAAAATTAACCCTCGAAGGGGATGAAACGGGGGTTCAAAGTTTGTATGGAGAAACAAGATTAGATAGTCTTCTCTATCTGAAACTTCACACAAGTGCTTCAGTAAAAAATTAGGTAAACACGTGTTTCAGGTTTTTTTTAAAATCCACACCTGAGAGGGTGAAATGGGGTAATAAAGTGTGAAAATCAATATTATTTCGGATTGCGCTGAAATTTGGCACGCAGATAGTTATTAAGACGTTAGTTCTCTCTGAGAAAGGATTTTTCAAATTAACTCTCGCAGGGGATGAAACGGGGGTTCAAAGTTTGTATGGAGAAACAAGATTAGATAGTCTTTTCTATCCGAAACTCCACACAAGTGCTTCAGTAAAAAAATAAGTAAACACGTGTTTCAGGTTTTTTTGAAATTCCACCCTTAAGAGGGTGAAATGGGGTAATAAAGTGTAAAATCAATATTGTTTCGGATTGCGCTGAAATTTGGCATGCAGATAGTTATTACGACGTTAATTCCCTCTGAGAAAGGATTTTCCAAAATTAACCCTCTAAGGGGATGAAACGGGGGTTCAAAGTTTGTATGGAGAAACAAGATTAGATAGTCTTTTCTATCCGAAACTTCACACAAGTGCTTCAGTAAAAAAATAAGTAAACACGTGTTTCAGGTTTTTTTTTAAATTCCACCCTTAAGAGGGTGAAATGGGGTAATAAAGTGTAAAATCAATATTGTTTCGGATTACGCTGAAATTTGGCATGCAGATAGTTATTACGACGTTAGATCCCTCTTTGAAAGGATTTTTCAAAATTAACCCTTGAAGGGGATAAAACGGGGGTTGAAAGTTTGTATGGAGAAACAAGATTAGATAGTCTTTTCTATCCGAAACTTCACACAAGTGCTTCAGTAAAAAAATAAGTAAACACGTGTTTCAGGTTTTTTTGTAATTCCACCCCTAAGAGGGTGAAATGGGGTAATAAAGTGTAAAAATCAATATTGTTTCGGATTGCGCTGAAATTTGGCATGCAGATAGTTATTAATTACGACGTTATTTCCCTCTGAGAAAGGTTTTCCAAAATTCATCCCTGAAGAGGATGAAACGAGGGTTCAAAATTTGTATGGAGAAACAAGAATTGATTGTCTCTTATATTCGAAACTTTACACAAGTAGTTTAGTAAATAAATGATTAAATACGTGTTTCAGGCTTTTTGAAATTCTATTCCTAAAAGGGTGAAGTGGAGTAACAATGTCTGAAATCAATATTGTTTCGGATTGCGCTGATATTTTGCATCCAGATAAAAATTTTGACGTAGGTATCCGCTGAGAAAGGATTTTTCAAAATTCACTCTTCAAGGGATGAAGCGGGGGTTCAAATTTTGGATAGTCATTTTATTCGACATTTCACACAAGTATTTCTGTAAATAAATAAGTAAATACGAGTTTCAGACTTTTTCAAAATGCCACCCTAAAAGAGTGAACTGGGGTAAAAAAGTCTGAAAATCAATATAGTTTCGGATTGCGCTTTATTGGTTTTTTCGGGTTTTAAAAATATGAATCCTGATTTGTCTTAGTCACGCGATAACATGAAAACAGGTGAACCAATTTGGCTAATTTTTATTTGATGTCTTTAATGATAGAATCGTTTTTACAAAAGAAAAGTTTTAAGTAAATAGAAGGAGTTTTTAACGCGGGCGTAGCCGCGGGGGACTTCTAGTTTATATATATTTATATACACATCCCGACAAAATAATAGCTTTCTAGTATTAACGGTCTCTTAGCAAAACTTTGAACAGACAGACAGACAGACAGACGGACATGACGAAACTATAAAGGTTCCTTGTCTGGACTACACGACCCTAAAAAATACATCTAAAACGCAAATGCATTCGTTAGAAACACAATCTTATCCCATACTCGAAAACAGTTATTTTAGCTTACCTTATTGCAATATCATCTAACCTCACCCTGCCTCATCGTGGTGCTTAATATCCGATCTAACATTGAAAGATGTAAGTAATTCCTCCGATGATACATTCTCATTATCTTTGCTACCCAATTAAACTTTCCCCAACTTAAGATCATTAAAGTATCAAAACATTCAACAACTAGACATGATCAATATTATTTACCGGCTAGAGTCTTTTATACGAAGCGATATTTTATCAAATTTGTCTCTATGTTTTTTTGTTGTTCTATGTTTATTACACGATTACTTCGCCAATTTTGAACCAATTGAAGTTATTCTATTTTTCATGGGTAGGTTAGTTTTTCTCGTAAGTGGTGTCGTTTAAATTTTATTCATGAACAAGATGTGATATATATCTCTAGAAATATAATATGGCGATAAACATCTCAATCTTGCCACTGATACTGACTCGCGAGGTAAGTGAAGTCAGTTGTTTAGTTTTTAAATTGTCTTAATTATGGTTAAATTACTAATTACTATCTACTTAACTGAGAAAATGAGACAGTATTCAAACAAAAATTGTGCCTTATTTTTTTACTTCTGTGAATGCGCTACATAAAGCGCTCTGTGTAAAGGGCATCGTTAAGCGCAGGAAGCGTCAGATACCATCTTTGATTAACGTTTGTAATACAACAATCCATTTATTTTAACTGCAAGTTAGAAGTCATCGAAGAGTTTTGTTTTAATTAGTGAATGTCAATCTTTTATTACTAAATACTAATTGAAAATATACCTCAATAAGTAGTGAAATATTATAGAAGTAGTAGTAGGACAAATTAACTTCGCCGTAAGATCCCTAGAAATAATAAGTTTGTTGTAGTGATATCACTTAGTTTTGTAATTTAACTAAATATTTTCTAATTTCAGATTGTTTCTTTTACATGTGCTGTAAGACATTGACTTCTTGCCAAATTTAATGATTCTAAATGAACGGGAAGTACTCATGAATGTAAAAGTATACTAAAATAGGCGTCATAAACGGTCATATCTTTTGATCGCATTGACTTACAAATTTTAATATTTCATAGCTGAAAAAGACCGTAGATCTAATAGACCGTATAGACCGTATTTGATACAAATTTTAACTTGATATCTTTACGTTTTCCTAAAGTTACGGCCACACCACGGCGTCCTGCGATCTGCGGGCGCGATCACAGTACTTTTCAATTGTTTTCTGATCGCGTTTGGTGGGAATCAGTCGGTACAAATACTACTGCGCTATGACAAAGTGATCATATAAAACAACATTAATATTAATTGAGTATCAAAGTCAAACAGAAATAAACTTTGTAACATTAGGGCTCAGACTATCATAAAAAAGGTAGACAGATTCGTGCCGAACACCCGAGTGACCGCAAGTTCAGTAATACCAAATTCTTAAGTAATAAGTTTCCGCGCTCAGTCCGGCATAGTCAACACGGCATGATTACTACGTAAGCAACGCTGCGAAGTAATACTGCACAGAAGCGTCCAACCCTGCTGCCGTTTGATAACAAACTGAGCGCGGAAGCGTATTACTCAAGCATATAGTATTACTGAACTTGCGTTCACTCGGGTGTTTGGCACGAATCCGTCTGTCTTGTTTATGATAGTTTGAGCATTAGGGCTGAGTTGCACCATCTTACTTTAACTATAACAAACGTCAAAAATCTGTCAAAATCCATATAAAAACACCGGTTAATAGTTATAGTTACGGCTAAAGTAAGATAGTGTAACTCAGCCTAAAAAATAGACTGTAATAAAACAACTACATAAGAATCCCAAAGTAACAGTTTACAGATCGCCGATACTATAAAACATTTTGCTCCTTAAATTGCCTCAGTTTATTAGAACTGCGTCTATGTTGCAATCATAGGAACGATTAAGTTTATTTAGCTGTCCGCCGACGCGTTTCATTAACAACTGTGATTTGTTTGACGTACGTGTATGATATGCGCACGTAAGCGCTTGCGCATACAACATGTTTCCCGCGGTTTTGATCGAGTATTGATCTTGTAAAGTAATAAATATTAGAAAAGACCCACAAATATACATGGCGATTGAAATCAACACCAATATTATAAATGCGAAAGTCAGTTTGTTTATTTGTTTGTTTGTTTGTTTGTTTGTTTGTTTGGGACTTCTTCACGGTCAAACGGCTTGACCGATTTGGCTGAAATTTTGTACAAAGATAGTACATAGGGCAGAATAGGATATAGGATACTTCTTATTTGGCTATCGAGTCAGGGGGTCCAGATATTTTTAATTGAATTTTGTAAATATAAGACTTCTTCTCGAATAAACGGCTTGACCGATTTGCCTGAAATTTTGTGTGAATACATGTAATAGGGCAGAATAGAATATAGGATACATTTTTTTCTGGCTGTCGAGTCAGGGGGTCCGGATATTTTTAATTGAATTTTGTAAATATAAGACCTCTTCTCGAATAAACGGCTTGACCGATTTGCCTGACATATTGTATAAAGACAGTTCATAGGGCAGAATAGGATATGGGATACTTTTTTTCTGGCTATCGAGTCAGGGGGTCCAAATATTTTTAATTGAATTTTGTAAATATAAGACCACTTCTCGAATAAACGGCTTGACCGATTTGCCTGACATGTTGTATAAAGACAGTTCATAGGGCAGAATAGGATATAGAAAACTTTTTTTCTGGCTATCAAGTCAGAGGGTCCAAATATTTTTAATTCAATATTGTAAATATAAGACTTCTTCTCGAATAAACGGCTTGACCGATTTGCCTGAAATTTTGTGTGCATACATGTCATAGGGCAGAAAAGGATATAGGATACTTTTTTTCTGGCTGTCGAGTCAGGGGGTCCAGATGTTTTTATTTGAATTTTGTAAATATAAGACCTCTTCTCGAATAAACGGCTTGACCGATTTGCCTGACATGTTGTATAAAGACAGTTCATAGTGCAGAATAGAATATAGAAAACTTTTTTCTGGCTATCGAGTCAGGGGGTCCAAATATGTTTAATTGATTTTTTTTAAATATAAGACCTCTTCTCGAATAAACAGCTTGACCAATTTGCCTGACATGTTGTATGAAGACAGTTCATAGGACAGAATAGGATATAGAAAACTTTTTATCTGGCTATCAAGTCAGGGGGTCCAAATATGTTTAATTGAATTTTGTAAATATAAGACTTCTTCTCGAATAAACGGCTTGACCAATTTGCCTTGAATGTTGTATAAAGACAGTTCATTGGGCAGAATAGGATATAGGATACTTTTTTTTGGCTATCGAGTCTGGGTGTCCAGATTTTTTTTATTGAACTTTGTAAATGTGTGGCCTCCTCTCAGTCAAACGGGTCAACCATTTCAGCTGAAATTTTGTGCACAGACGGTCAATAAGACATAGGATACTATTTTTTTGGCTGTCAATTTCAGGTGTCCATAATTTTATTATAGAATAATGTGTTGCCTCTTAGCGGCAATCGCTTTGACCGATTCAGCTCAAATTTTGTACAAATACAGTTAATAGGGCATAGAACGACAAAGGATATTTTTTTAACAGTTGAGTTCGGGTAACTTATTTTTTCTATTGCATTTTTTAAACGTGTGACCTCTTCTCGGTTAAACGAGTTGACCGATTGAGCTTAAATTGTACAGAGACAGTCAATAAGACATAGACCAAGAGTAGAGTCCGAGATCCGAGCACATTGGTTACTTTTTTACTATCGAGTCCGGTAGTCAGTTTTTTATTGTTGAATTTTGTATATGTCTGGCCTCTTTTCGGTCAAAAGGCTTGACCGATTCACATGACATTTTGTACAAAGACATTTAATAGGGCATAAAAGGGCAACGAATACTTTTTGATTCGGCAGTTAAGTGAGGGTGTATATATTTTTTGTTAACTTTACATAGAGTTAACATAATCATAAGAGTTTGACCTTAGGTTCGTCTATAATGACTTATTTAGTGTCTTGATTTGGCCATAAAACTGTCAGGATCATTAGAAGTCATCAAAATTTACGCGCTGGCTTTGCTTGCCCAACGTGTTTATCTGCTTTGTGGGAAGTATTTCAAAAACTTTCGTGTTTTAACAGCCTAAGGATAATTGGTGTTGACTTAGTAGGTCATAAAACCTGTCAGGGTCATTAAAACACGTAACATTTTTTCACACTCGCTTCGCTCGCGTAGTTATAGCACTCCCTGCGCTCGCGAAAGCATTTGTTTAATCTACTTTATAGGAAATATTTCGTCTTAAAAAACTTAAGCTTTTGAATTTAAATAGCCACATGCATTAAAACGAGTCATAAATTGAAACAGAACAACCTTCAATAATCCTAATGATTAGTAACCTTAAATTAAGTGGATATAAAATGTAACCCTAATGTCAAGTGTTGAATTAGTTGGTCATAAAAACTGTCAGGGTCATAAAAAGTCGTAAAAAATTTCCGCGCTCGCTTCGCTCGCGCACTGATAGCGCTCGCTTCGCTCGCACAAGCATTTATTTTATCAACTTTGACGGTAATATTTCAGCAACTTTTGTATATTAATACCCACATACATCAAAACGAGTCATAAATTAAAGCTGTACAATCTTCAATAATCATAATGTTTATTAACTTTAAAATTAGTGATTATCGACTTTAACCTGAGTGTCATCAGTGTTGACTTAATAGGTCATAACAACTGTCAGGGTCATAAAAAGTCGTAAAAAATTTTCGCGCTCGCTTCGCTCGCGCAGCGATAACGCTCACGACGCTCGCGCAAGCATTTAATTTCTCTTTTTTTTAGGAAATATTTCGTCATCTTTTGAATTTTAATAGCCATATTCATCAAAACGAATCACACATTGAAACAGAACAACCTTCAATAATCATAATCACTATTAACCTTAAATTAAGTGGATATCAAATTGAATCCTAATGTCATCGGTGTTGACTTAGTAGGTCATAAACACTGTCAGGGTCATAAAAAGTCGTAAAAAATTTTCGCGCTCGCTACGCCCGCGCAAGCATTTATTTTATCAACTTTGTAGGTAATATTACAGCAACTTTCGCATATTAATAACCACATGTATCAAAACGAGTCATAAATTAAATCAGTACAACCTTCAATAATCATAATGATTATTAACCTAAAATAAGTGAATATCACGTTTCACTTGAGTGTCATCAGTGTTGACTTAGTAGGTTATAAAAACTGTCAGGGTCATAAACAGTCGTAAAAATTTTTCGGGCTCGCTTCGCTCGCACAATTATTTATTTTATCTACGTTGAAGGTAATATTTCAGCAATTTTGTATTTTAATAGGCACATGCATCAAAACGTCATAAATTGAAAGAGTACAAACTTCAATAACCATAATTATTATTAACCTTAAAATTAGTGATTATCGACTTTAACCTGAGTGTCATTAGAGTTGACTTAGTAGGTCATAAAAACTGTCAGGGTCATAAAAAGTCGTAAACACTTTTAGCGCTCGCTTCGCTCGCGAAGCTCGCACAATTATTTATTTTAACTACTTTGAAGGTAATATTTCAGCAACTTTTGTATTTTAATAGCCACATGCATCAAAACGAGTCATAAATTAAAACAGTACAACCTTCAATAATCATAATGATTATTAACCTTAAAATAAGTGAATATCAAGTTTAACCTTAATGTCATGCGTGTTGACTAAGTAGGTCATAAAAACTGTGAGGGTTATAAAAAGTCGTTAAAAATTTTTGCGCTCGCTACGCTCGCTCAGTGATAGCGCCGCTCGCTACGCTTGCGCAGGCATTTGTTTTATCTACTTTGAAGGTAATATATAAGCAACTTTTGTATATTAATAACCATATACTGTTTAAATGTATGACTCGTTTTGATAAACGAGTCATACATTTAAACAGTACAACCTTTAATAATTATAATGATTATTAACCTTAAAATAAGTGAATATCACGTTTTACCTGAGTGTCATCAGTGTTGACTTAGTAGGTCATAAAAACTGTCAGGGTCATAAAAAGTCGTAAAAATTTTTCGCAGTAATAACGCTATATAGCGTATAATAGCGTGTTTCAACAGCCTCATACATTAGACTGACTCAAATACTTAAACAGCAAAACTTGGTAAACCTTGGTTAGGTTTACCAAGTAATTATTAATGACTTTAACAATAGTCGATATCCAGTTCGACCTAAGAGTCATCTATAGTGAGTTGATTATTAGGTCGTAAATTTGTCAGGGTCATAAAAAGTCATAAAAAATGTTCGCTCGCGCAATGATAGCTCTCGCTGCGCTCGCGCAGCTATTCACCTTATTTTCTTTGTAAGAAATGTTTCAAGAACTTTTGTGTTGAGTCAAAAATATAAACAGCACAACTTCGTATACCTAACTAAAATGATTAATGACTTTAACAATAGAGGATATTGAGTTCAAATTTAGGGTCATCTATGGCAACTTGGCCTAAGAGATCATCGATCTTGACCTCAAAGGTCATAAAGACTCAAATAACGCGGGCGAAGCCGCGGGTAACAGCTAGTATTATAAAAATAAACGGATTTTCGTCACTAGTACATATTAAAATATTTTTTGTAGCTACTGATGAGATGTGATTTTTTTCGAAAGAAGAGCAGAAAAGGGAGACTAATAGGCGAACTGATTTTTGACGTATTTTTCACAATAACATTTTTTTTATACCAGTACGGGAGGTGTTTGACCACCTGATATAAAGTGACGAAGATTAAAAGATCCAAGACAACCTATGCAAAGTCTGCAAGAGGCATTAGTCCAGAGATAAACATGTAACTAAGTCAAAGAATAAACAATAGCCTAACGTAACTACGCTCACATGTCAAACAAAATTCAAAATTGATTCAGTGGTGAAAAAGGAATGATTTTCGGTTTGAATGGCAATGTTTCTACTGAAATTACAGGGCATGCAAGACTTAACATTTATGTCTCGAGGTAACAGCGCAGTGCAGTGACATGCCAAATTGTGGCTATCCAGAATATTGCAAGCCATTGTACCTGTAATAGGTAGACGTCATCGCTTACCACTAGGCAAGCGTCGTGGTTGTTGTGTTACTTTTTATCATAAAAAATACCGGTTGAAGTTTTGAAGAATATTAGTGTTGAGCTTAGAGATACGTAGACCGTACATACGATACGTACTAATAGAGTCAGTAAGTAGTTTAGAGTAAGAAGACAAGATCATTACTAACGGCCGTATTCATGAAGATTTGGACGAACGCATAGTTGTGGATTAGACAAAATGTATGTCAATAATATATTGGTTTGAGTGACACTATGTGTACGCAAGCACTGTGAGACCGTATAGTGTTGTTTCTGAAAACGGGAGTAAGCTATCTAGTAGTTATATTAGCTGCTACGCCTTGTTTGTGTCTGGGGACACAATAATATAGCTAGACCAACAGCCAGAACCAAACTCAAAGTCTATAGATATCAAAAAACACATAAGTTATGACGTGGGTGTCCGTTACTTAGAGGAACAAGACGGTTCATCACGATCGGTTATAGTTCCCTGTTAAATTGAAAACGTTTTATGACGGCCTATGGCGTTGATTGATAGTACGTTTTCCAAACGTTTTGTACTTGTTAGTTTTAATTGTTTGTTTTAGAAGGATGGTGTGACGAAATGAGAATTGATTTGGATAGAACTAATGAATGAAGAATTCCTTTCTGTAACGTTAAGTATACGTGTGTACGACTTGATTAGGTTAAAGATTGTGAGGAACAAGACTATTAATAATTATTGTGATACGTTTGGTGAGAAAACGTTAACTTAGGCTAAGGGCACACTGCGATTATAATCACTGTGATTTTTATTCTTCAATCTGTTAACAACATCAATGTACCTACTAGTGACCGCACACTGCAGGAAAAGTCATTTATACAAGGTGTGGTTTTTCATTCTTGCCATATTTGCAGGGGTAGTAGGTCCATGTATAGAACAAGAATCAGTTAATTTTTTTTTTAAATTCATTTTAATGATAGAGCCAGCTAAAAGAGCGGCGTCGGTACACATCACTGACCGCCACAGCCACAGCTAACCGCTCTATCAGTGTCATAACATCATCTACGTATGTGTGTACGCGCCTGCGCAGTTTACAAGGCGTTTTTCTGATATTACTCGGGGATGATTCTGAAAAAAAATTCTTTTATCAAATATCCGGGTATTAATTCACGGGCGAACTTTAATAATATTATTAAGTGATTAAAGGTACCCGTTACAATCGACTATGCAAATATGGCAAGAATGCAAAACCACACCTTGTATACCGTGTACGCAATAGTACCATTTTATTTCGCAACGAATAAAATCGTAGTGCACCCATAGCCTTATAAAATGTTGATATAAAAATAAAGTTATACATACTAATATAATTTTGCGTATTTTTTACCCCTGATAAAAAAGGGTGACCACACCCGACTGTAGAATGGGTAGATTAAGAAGCAAGTCTAGTATTTCGCGACTAATTTTTAAATTCAACAATTTCAAGTTCATAACTCTCAAATTCAGCAACACAATCTCGACAACATTTTATACTTAGAATCTAGTCATCACTCGACCTTTAAACAACTTAACTCCAAGCTTGTATCTAACAATGTAACAGCAGATAAATCTTCGGTTTTAAACTTCGTTCCGCGAGAGAATAAATAACGTACCTTAAACGTCCCTAGGTGCGTTAAAATGCGCAGTTATAAGATAAGAGAACTGTCGCCTCACAAAGGATTGTACGCAACTAAACGCAACGTCTTTCTTAGACTCTGCAGGCTCATTATCTTCAACACGCCGCAGAACTTATGCACCATGCGGCCGTATCTTTTAAACACCACTTTACGTAGCAAAATTGCAGCGTGGCCAGTAGCGCAACTTGCTTTGTTTCGTGCTAACGTGTGAAATTGGATCCTCATTTAGGAACTTGTTAATTAACATTGCGTAATTTCTCATCAAAATCTTCATAAATACAGCCGCTACACCATAGCTATGAATGAAGTAACTTTAAATGTGAAGTATAATTTGAATCTAAATCCGTTAAGCGTTAAGCTTACTACAGATTTAGATTCAAATTCTATTCAAAATATTTTAACATCATTTTGAGAGTAATGACTTTCAAAATGATGTTATTTATTTATGTATTTATTTATGATGTTAGTTATTATTTTGATTCCATATTAATGAGAATATAAATATCTATAACAAGAGTAAATGTGAAATCTACGAGTCAGAAATCTACAGATTTTTTTCAAGATAGACTCTTGACCGATATTTAACAGTAGTCTGATGTAGCTTGAATATGATAATGATCATGACCATGATCTTGCTTCAATTTCATGAAAAATGATTTACTTACATTCTAATATAAAACGTGCTAAAAAGTTGACGCTTAGTTCTTTAATATTTACTTAGAGAATAATCAATATATTCCGCAAGAACTTAGCACGCTGTACCTATAAATTCCTTAAGCTGGACTGAACATTCTCAGGTCCACATCAGATAGCGGAGTCCATACGCTTATTTATTTACCATTATTTACGGTGCCCCGTGTAATAGCTCGTGGTATCTCGTTTTTCTTCACCATGCATCATTTGTGCGATTCGAAGATCTAAAACTCAAGGAGGCTTTCCTTTTATATTCGCAACAGGGAGCTGCTTAGCATAGGAAGGTGATTTGAACAAATTGCCCTAACGATTTTTGTTGGGGCTTTGTTTTTGTTGAGATGGATTGGCCATTGAAGATAAAAGCGACGTAATGATTGATGCTTTTTTTACTTAACAGCGTTAATATTCACGTTCAGTTGAGCTGTTCTTCAATTTCTATAACAATCAATTTGAGAAATAAATATTTCGACACAAAATCTTATTTATACCTATAGATGTATCTTATAATGTAGTTTGAATTTAAAATAAGCAATAAACCTCCCAAGCGAAGTCAGACTCACACACGAAGTGTTGTTCCGTGTTAATTTGCTAAAATATTTTTGTAAATTTATATCGTACTTCTAGCCCCGGATTGGATCCACTTAAGTCAACAATATTATGCATTTTAGATTTATAGTTATCATGAGTTTGAATCATGATTATAAATTGCTGACTATTATAGTATAATAGTCAGCAATTTATAATTAAATACATAATTTTGATTATAAATTACTGACTATTATATTCACTACTGATTGTTGTCGACTGTCTCGACCTAGGTCAGTGGTCGTCGCGATCTCGCTGCGTAAACTCCCGAAGAAGTGCATCGGACATGCATGAAACCTAGGTCGAGACAGTCGACAACAATCAGTAGTGAGTATAATAGTCAGTAATTTTTAATCAAAATTATGTCTTTAATAAATTGTGGTTATGTATGATTATGTATATTTACGGTTTATGAAGGTATATCATTATATAAGTAGGTAGTAGCAAACTATTTAAAATTTACTTTACAACTAATTTTTGTTTATAGGTTTGGGATGAAAGCTCAATAAATACGTGTAATAAATACTTCTATTATTCGTAATTTTATTTTTCTAATGAACCCACAGTTGCCTGGAAAATATCGCTGCTTAAGCATAAGGCCGCTAATCGTACTTTAGTTAAAATAAACATTGTATCCTAGATTATTTTGAAAGTGCGATTAAGCGTATTCTATTCTATATTCTTCTAAGTCCAAATAAGAAGATTGCTAAGTACGGCTACCACATAAATACTCTATCATTTATTTTTCATGTATATTATGCTTTATATATTGGTGTAATTTTTATCTTACTCCCTTTTGGTAATGACAATATTTCATTGATTAAATTCACAGCCAACCATTGCAAATTACCAAAACGTGTCCTTTCCATGTTTCTAGTAACATTAATATCCGATAACGATATCGATAACAGCGTAATTATAAATATTATGAGGTTTTGTGATATTTTATGTCATTTGTATGCAGTTATCTGTTACGATACCATCATTGAGACCATTAACACGAATATTTATGTATAAGCTTTATTACCTTTTGCTGAGGTTCCAGTGCCGCAGAAGTGTACTCCAAGAAGAAGTGTACTACAGAAAGTACTCCAAAATTGATTATTAAACAGTAATGTTTGAAATTTTTATTAGGGTTCCGTACCCAAAGGGTAAAACGGGACCCTATTACTAAGACTCCGATGTCCGTCTGTCTGTCTGTCTGTCTGTCCGTCTGTCACCAGGCTGTATCTCATGAACCGTGATAGTTAGACAGTTGAAATTTTCACAGATGATGTATTTCTGTTGCCGCTATGACAACAAATACTAAAAACAGAATAAAGTTAAAAATAATACAGGGTCCCCATACAAGAAACGTGTTTTTTTCGGCATTTCATGCCATCTATGAACGCTTAGTTAGGTAAACGTCCCATAGATGGCGTTATATTGAAATGTCGATCCCTAAGCCCTTTGTTAGACGTTATAAGAAATAAAATGTTTATTAATTACTATTCTTTGCTGGCGAAAAATGATAGTGGTATTTTTTGCTCGATCTTATAAAATACTGTAGTGTGGTACGGAACCCTACGAGTGCGAGTCCGACTTACAATTGGCCAGTTTATTTATTAACTACTTTTTACAATTATGTAGGTTTTATTTGAGGCAAAGTCTCTTCGAATAATTTTAGGTAATAATAATTTTTACATCATTATCATTATTTTTCCACTTTTTTCTATCCTATGTGAGCAAGCATTAGTTAGTGGTTACTAACTAATGCTACTCTTTTAGTCTAACTGCTGTCTGATAATTAGCTATAATTATTTCAAATATTATGTTTCTTTGAAGTGTTTCACACTTTATATTTTTGTAAATTGTTAAACACAATCCAAAATTTCATCGTACCGACGGGACTTGAACCCGCAACCTCCGGAATAACATGTTCCGGTGCTTTGCCAATTAAGCCACGGTGCGAAGTATCGTTACGACGAAATTAGTGGATTGCATTTGTTAACCCAATTATGCATTGGTGGCGCCATCTATGACTACTTATTACGTAAGTTAATCATTCGGAAGAATACATTACAGTTTTCAAATCCGACGAGAGATGTTGCACTGCGTAAATCAAATATTATGTTTCTTTGAAGTGTTTCACACTTTATATTTTTGTAAATTGTTAAACACAATCCAAAATTTCATCGTACCGACGGGACTTGAACCCGCAACCTCCGGAATAACATGTTCCGGTGCTTTGCCAATTAAGCCACGGTGCGAAGTATCGTTACGACGAAATTAGTGGATTGCATTTGTTAACCCAATTATGCATTGGTGGCGCCATCTATGACTACTTATTACGTAAGTTAATCATTCGGAAGAATACATTACAGTTTTCAAATCCGACGAGAGATGTTGCACTGCGTAAATCAAATATTATGTTTCTTTGAAGTGTTTCACACTTTATATTTTTGTAAATTGTTAAACACAATCCAAAATTTCATCGTACCGACGGGACTTGAACCCGCAACCTCCGGAATAACATGTTCCGGTGCTTTGCCAATTAAGCCACGGTGCGAAGTATCGTTACGACGAAATTAGTGGATTGCATTTGTTAACCCAATTATGCATTGGTGGCGCCATCTATGACTACTTATTACGTAAGTTAATCATTCGGAAGAATACATTACAGTTTTCAAATCCGACGAGAGATGTTGCACTGCGTAAATCAAATATTATGTTTCTTTGAAGTGTTTCACACTTTATATTTTTGTAAATTGTTAAACACAATCCAAAATTTCATCGTACCGACGGGACTTGAACCCGCAACCTCCGGAATAACATGTTCCGGTGCTTTGCCAATTAAGCCACGGTGCGAAGTATCGTTACGACGAAATTAGTGGATTGCATTTGTTAACCCAATTATGCATTGGTGGCGCCATCTATGACTACTTATTACGTAAGTTAATCATTCGGAAGAATACATTACAGTTTTCAAATCCGACGAGAGATGTTGCACTGCGTAAATCAAATATTATGTTTCTTTGAAGTGTTTCACACTTTATATTTTTGTAAATTGTTAAACACAATCCAAAATTTCATCGTACCGACGGGACTTGAACCCGCAACCTCCGGAATAACATGTTCCGGTGCTTTGCCAATTAAGCCACGGTGCGAAGTATCGTTACGACGAAATTAGTGGATTGCATTTGTTAACCCAATTATGCATTGGTGGCGCCATCTATGACTACTTATTACGTAAGTTAATCATTCGGAAGAATACATTACAGTTTTCAAATCCGACGAGAGATGTTGCACTGCGTAAATCAAATATTATGTTTCTTTGAAGTGTTTCACACTTTATATTTTTGTAAATTGTTAAACACAATCCAAAATTTCATCGTACCGACGGGACTTGAACCCGCAACCTCCGGAATAACATGTTCCGGTGCTTTGCCAATTAAGCCACGGTGCGAAGTATCGTTACGACGAAATTAGTGGATTGCATTTGTTAACCCAATTATGCATTGGTGGCGCCATCTATGACTACTTATTACGTAAGTTAATCATTCGGAAGAATACATTACAGTTTTCAAATCCGACGAGAGATGTTGCACTGCGTAAATCAAATATTATGTTTCTTTGAAGTGTTTCACACTTTATATTTTTGTAAATTGTTAAACACAATCCAAAATTTCATCGTACCGACGGGACTTGAACCCGCAACCTCCGGAATAACATGTTCCGGTGCTTTGCCAATTAAGCCACGGTGCGAAGTATCGTTACGACGAAATTAGTGGATTGCATTTGTTAACCCAATTATGCATTGGTGGCGCCATCTATGACTACTTATTACGTAAGTTAATCATTCGGAAGAATACATTACAGTTTTCAAATCCGACGAGAGATGTTGCACTGCGTAAATCAAATATTATGTTTCTTTGAAGTGTTTCACACTTTATATTTTTGTAAATTGTTAAACACAATCCAAAATTTCATCGTACCGACGGGACTTGAACCCGCAACCTCCGGAATAACATGTTCCGGTGCTTTGCCAATTAAGCCACGGTGCGAAGTATCGTTACGACGAAATTAGTGGATTGCATTTGTTAACCCAATTATGCATTGGTGGCGCCATCTATGACTACTTATTACGTAAGTTAATCATTCGGAAGAATACATTACAGTTTTCAAATCCGACGAGAGATGTTGCACTGCGTAAATCAAATATTATGTTTCTTTGAAGTGTTTCACACTTTATATTTTTGTAAATTGTTAAACACAATCCAAAATTTCATTGGATTGTGTGAACATGTTATTCCGGAGGTTGCGGGTTCAAGTCCCGTCGGTACGATGAAATTTTGGATTGTGTTTAACAATTTACAAAAATATAAAGTGTGAAACACTTCAAAGAAACATAATATTTGATTTACGCAGTGCAACATCTCTCGTCGGATTTGAAAACTGTAATGTATTCTTCCGAATGATTAACTTACGTAATAAGTAGTCATAGATGGCGCCACCAATGCATAATTGGGTTAACAAATGCAATCCACTAATTTCGTCGTAACGATACTTCGCACCGTGGCTTAATTGGCAAAGCACCGGAACATGTTATTCCGGAGGTTGCGGGTTCAAGTCCCGTCGGTACGATGAAATTTTGGATTGTGTTTAACAATTTACAAAAATATAAAGTGTGAAACACTTCAAAGAAACATAATATTTGATTTACGCAGTGCAACATCTCTCGTCGGATTTGAAAACTGTAATGTATTCTTCCGAATGATTAACTTACGTAATAAGTAGTCATAGATGGCGCCACCAATGCATAATTGGGTTAACAAATGCAATCCACTAATTTCGTCGTAACGATACTTCGCACCGTGGCTTAATTGGCAAAGCACCGGAACATGTTATTCCGGAGGTTGCGGGTTCAAGTCCCGTCGGTACGATGAAATTTTGGATTGTGTTTAACAATTTACAAAAATATAAAGTGTGAAACACTTCAAAGAAACATAATATTTGATTTACGCAGTGCAACATCTCTCGTCGGATTTGAAAACTGTAATGTATTCTTCCGAATGATTAACTTACGTAATAAGTAGTCATAGATGGCGCCACCAATGCATAATTGGGTTAACAAATGCAATCCACTAATTTCGTCGTAACGATACTTCGCACCGTGGCTTAATTGGCAAAGCACCGGAACATGTTATTCCGGAGGTTGCGGGTTCAAGTCCCGTCGGTACGATGAAATTTTGGATTGTGTTTAACAATTTACAAAAATATAAAGTGTGAAACACTTCAAAGAAACATAATATTTGATTTACGCAGTGCAACATCTCTCGTCGGATTTGAAAACTGTAATGTATTCTTCCGAATGATTAACTTACGTAATAAGTAGTCATAGATGGCGCCACCAATGCATAATTGGGTTAACAAATGCAATCCACTAATTTCGTCGTAACGATACTTCGCACCGTGGCTTAATTGGCAAAGCACCGGAACATGTTATTCCGGAGGTTGCGGGTTCAAGTCCCGTCGGTACGATGAAATTTTGGATTGTGTTTAACAATTTACAAAAATATAAAGTGTGAAACACTTCAAAGAAACATAATATTTGATTTACGCAGTGCAACATCTCTCGTCGGATTTGAAAACTGTAATGTATTCTTCCAAATGATTAACTTACGTAATAAGTAGTCATAGATGGCGCCACCAATGCATAATTGGGTTAACAAATGCAATCCACTAATTTCGTCGTAACGATACTTCGCACCGTGGCTTAATTGGCAAAGCACCGGAACATGTTATTCCGGAGGTTGCGGGTTCAAGTCCCGTCGGTACGATGAAATTTTGGATTGTGTTTAACAATTTACAAAAATATAAAGTGTGAAACACTTCAAAGAAACATAATATTTGATTTACGCAGTGCAACATCTCTCGTCGGATTTGAAAACTGTAATGTATTCTTCCGAATGATTAACTTACGTAATAAGTAGTCATAGATGGCGCCACCAATGCATAATTGGGTTAACAAATGCAATCCACTAATTTCGTCGTAACGATACTTCGCACCGTGGCTTAATTGGCAAAGCACCGGAACATGTTATTCCGGAGGTTGCGGGTTCAAGTCCCGTCGGTACGATGAAATTTTGGATTGTGTTTAACAATTTACAAAAATATAAAGTGTGAAACACTTCAAAGAAACATAATATTTGATTTACGCAGTGCAACATCTCTCGTCGGATTTGAAAACTGTAATGTATTCTTCCGAATGATTAACTTACGTAATAAGTAGTCATAGATGGCGCCACCAATGCATAATTGGGTTAACAAATGCAATCCACTAATTTCGTCGTAACGATACTTCGCACCGTGGCTTAATTGGCAAAGCACCGGAACATGTTATTCCGGAGGTTGCGGGTTCAAGTCCCGTCGGTACGATGAAATTTTGGATTGTGTTTAACAATTTATAATTATTTCCTCTGTAATAATTTACGTATCCACTCTATTTTATCCATATCTTCTACCACACAGTCCATCCATTTACACTATCTTCTGTCTTCTTCTCCTTCTATTTAAAATTATAGCCATCTCTTTTAGGTTCACTTTTATAGTTACGTGGTCTTCATTTCTTCTCATAACATAAGGTAAAAGTATCAGAATTGTTTGCGCCGCAGTACTTACTAAAAATGATTACATCTTTAAGATTTCGCAGAAACATATATTATATATATGTATATTATTTGTAAGATCAATATTAAGTTCATAGATAGAGTCTGGATTTCGTAAGCAGCGGTTGTGTTCACCGTTTTATTTGATCATTGTCGAGTTTGAAAATATTTCATTTTATTATTTCAGTTCAGATTTGCCAAGTCGATGTTACAAACAATTGCAATAAAACCATAAAATAAGAGACAAAACTTGCGCAGAAGCAAACAATATCGGCTACTCCTAATAAACTGATCCCGTAACAACATGGCGTCTTCCACAGTTTACATCGTAAAGCCCTTTTTATCTTTTGTTTTTGTGTTTGACGGGTGGCCGGTATAAAATAAAGGCTATTTATAACACGTCGAAGAAAGTGTTCCGTATAACATTAGAGGTAATAAATATTAATAACCTGTCTGACTTTCGTTTATAGCTATCGATGCTTCAAACAATGGGGATTAGAGTTTTGTCTGTCCTTTGAAAGGTAACTTCTGGTTTTATGCTTTTATGATAGGTATTGAAAATGCAAGGATGCGCTTTTACTTTCACATTTTTTTATATGTTGTTTTTATTTATTGCAAACAGACATAGTACTTTTGAACAAGATCATTCCAGTCTTCCAGTCTTCTTAGAAACGTGCTGGTTTAAGACTAACGAAGCGCTTGTCGTCTGTCTTTTACAATACGAAATTGGATAACAACTATATGAGCTTTATTTTATTACAATTCAAAATACCCCTTATTTTTTGTGTCGAGGAAAAAAGTGCTTTGATTGATTACTAATGAACATTGTTTTTGTTCTTTAATTGAACGTTATACTATAATATTCATCTTATCAACCAACAGCAATTAAAAGACAGAGCAAGTTCCAAAAGCAATCAACCTTAATGAAACATAATTACTTTACGACACAAAACTAGTCGAAAACAAAAAGCTCAATGCGAAAAGACGATCCATTCCGATCCATCACCAAACAATAAAACAAAAGAAACGTATGGATAATAAATAAAATTAGATTAGCTTTCCTTTCCTCGCCTATAAATCGCTGCAAGCTACCCACAAATAAATCCTATAAGAAAAGTTCCTCCCAGCCAATATTCTTTGTGGGTATTCATTTGAATTTCTTCTGCCGATTGAGGCTGAGTCAGCTCATACTGTTCGTCATTTGAGACCTTTGAAAATTTGATTCATGAATAAGGGGACAACTTCGAATGCGTATTCGAACTAAAACGTTGGTGTCGGTGAGACTTAATGTTATCACAAAATGAATTCTTCTTGGGATAAGTTGATTATATTTTGTACAGTAATTTTGTATAGGATTTAAATTTGGTAAGTATACCAATGCTCGTTTAGTGGATAGGTATGCAACATCAATGTAAATATTAAAAATATACAATACATGACAACATTTCTTGTCAATAATTAATTTGGTGGCAAGGAGACTCAAACAAAGATTGAACTAATAACAAAATACAGTTTTGACCGCAGGGTTAACTTGACAACCTTTTTAGCCAAAACGTTTTATATGCAGACAGTGCACTACCGGCCCGAAAGAGATCTAACTGGAATGGAGTTTGTCTCCTTCTTTTGAATGTGCCACATATATATTATACATTATAGTATGGTTCATATATAGTACTGGCAAATTGTTAGACAAAGACACACTCCCATTCTTGGTCCCTTTTGTTGAGGCCATTTTGATGTACATTGCAATTACAACCACATGACAACCTAATGTGTAGAGCATACGGATTAAACTAAATTTGTAACAGTGTTGTTGCAATAGTCAATAGTTTTGCTATCGATAGTTGACCTTGAAAAATAGTCGATAGTTCGATAGTGCTATCGAAAATATCAAAATACTGCAATACTATCGATAGTATCGATAGAGAAAATTAGGCGATACTATTGAACTTTGTCAATACTATCGATAGTATCGCGAAAAAATAGTCGATACTATTGATACTATCTATGACCTATCGACGCCTTTCGATAGTATCGATAGTATTGGTTTAGTAACGTATCGACGTGATTTCGATACTTTTGACTGAAAATAAAACAACACCTAATAGGCTATTCTGTAAGCTATCTCGATAGCGGAATCCGCGGTGAGATTCGAATTTCGTACTACGAAATTCAATCGTATCACGTTGGTAATACCTACTGTTGAATTTCGTAATACAAAATTCGAATCTCACCGCGGATTCCGCTGTCGAGATAGCTTACAGAATAGCCTAGCTAGTTGGTAACACAGGGACAAAAATATACGGCATGTTAAATTTTTATGAAAGTATATTACACCCGAATATTACACGGTTGCGCGTGACGTATTGTCAAGCAATACTATCGTAAAATGTTCGCCTATCGATAGGGCACAACTATCGATACTATTGATAGTTTTTGTAGTGATACTATCGATAGTATCGATACTATTGATCTTAAGCTATAGTATTACTTATTTTTAACAATAGATACTATCGATAGTATCGTCAGGGTTCGATAATTTCGATAGGGCTATCGATAGTACG
Organism: Cabera pusaria; assembly: GCA_954871355.1. NCBI lineage: Eukaryota > Metazoa > Arthropoda > Insecta > Lepidoptera > Geometridae > Cabera > Cabera pusaria. Next base: position 10,900,823 of record OX940896.1, on the reverse strand, counting down.
ACTGATTTTCAAGGTCACAATAGTATCACGATACTATCGATAGACTATCGCTATCGCAACATCGCTAATTTGTAAAAACATCTGCTGCGCTTCATCTTTATATTCATCATTATATTCTTAATCCTTAAAATGTTATCAGCTGATCCAATGATTGATTAGCGTATGAGAAACCAAAGCGTTAGTGGAATACAAAACATAAAACATTCATAAGGGGATAGTCAAACGTTTATAAATTAACCAGAGGACTTATAAAAACAAAAATTACACACAGAAATTCTAAAAGTTTTCTACCTACCTGCAATTCGCTTTGGAAGGCCCAACCTTGCTTACGATGTGGCTGAGAAAACAATCCTCAATCCTCCGGCTTGCCTTTAAGCAAATCCGCATGAATTCCTAATCCTTATACGGTCGGAGTCCCGAAGGAGCTCAATAGAAACAAAGTTTCTAGATATGCCTTGATCTTGAGCCTAAAAAGCCTCAAACAATGTACATAATTGAAATGTTTCTTTATCAGTTGTTGTTTTCTTACGGAATAAAATACTTTTATTGCTCATAATAGATTTTTTTTGTACTCATGTAGACTATGACTCTTTGTAGTCTTTTATTTTCTGTTAGTAAACATTTCTCAATAACTTAAAAAAAGTATATACAGTGCATTTTATATTTAAAAATGACCACTGTTCACAGTATCTACCTATATCGGTGCTGATTCAAATTTTACATCGATATAACTAAACTAAACTTAATTTAACAGCACTATATGTAATGCCATCTTCTTTACATACTTTCGAATTGAATTGCAAATTAAAAACATACTACAAGAATTTTAGCTGCTGTTTAGAGCTGTCAATAATAATATTAAATTCAAAATTTTAAACCACTCCCGACTGATCTATGTGTAATCTGTTCATAGAGACCATTCTAATGAGCCCAAACTCGACATCTCTGCTCTAAGTTGGTGAGGATCTGAGTATTCTGCGGATTCCAGTATTAGGTCAATGCTTTCATGTTCTTACAATATCGTTGAAGTAAGAGAACACCAAATTTCAAATTGATCAAACCTATAAAAGTTTATTTTCGTAGCGCCATCAACTTGAAGAAAGCTTATAGTCCTAAAATGGCTGAATGGATTTTCATGAATCAAAGCTAAGAATACTCTTGATGAAGATCATCACACAAAAAATATAAATCGCATAATCATCTAAATAAATATCCAGTAACAAACGAGTATGTAAATAATTTTAAAAACCCGAATTGGATGGTATTGTAATTGCAAATTAAGTCATAAACTTTAATTTGATTTGTACATATTTGTTAAATTAAGATAATTGCAGTCTTAGATTTTAATAGTGCTAAAAATATTTCATGTTTTAAATTGTTTAACTGTTAACTCACGAAGTGGTTTAACAATATCGAATTTTACGCTAATTTTATGGTTGTAAATTTAATAATATAGCTAAAATTTTGAAATGGACCCGTACGATTACCGACATACCTATTTATACAAGTTTGAATTAATTAAAACAAAATATTTTTTAGTCCACTATATTTTTTATCTATAAGATACGGTATATCCAGAATAAACTTAAATCTTTCGTGACTCGAGAATACGTAAGAGTATTCTTTGTTCTAATGTCAAAGTCACTCTACGATTAGGACCCGCTACGAGAACGATCCCCTTCTTAATTACCATACCTTACTTGACAAAATAAAAGGATTAAACCTATGCCATCCCTGCGTCTGAAAAACTATAAAACAAAAGCATAAACAGGTTTAGTTTTATTTTATCCTTTGGTTATTTATTTCGGTTTGCTTGGTTTTTGGGGCGAATAATTATTTATTCTATATAAACATCATTGTAATAAAATTCTGATACTAGACACTATATTGACCAGAATGAATAATGAATGCTTACGTTGCTATTTACTTAGTTAATTATCTCTAGAGATATGGAGATAAACACCCCAAACTTAGTACTGAAGATATAGTGCGGCATTTGAAGTCGGTTTCGGGAACACTGAAAAGTTCATAATTTTTCAAGTAATAAATGACTCATAATAAGTTATTCGTAGCTTATTATTATAATCATAGAAACATCATAAAAATATTATTAATATAGTAAAACTTATTTAAAGCTTTTATTTAATTTGCAACGTGTTTGTTCAGTATAGGTCAAATTTTTAACTGAATTTTGAAGCAGTTATTCTCAACCGATTGAGCTAAAATTTGGCTTATTATGAAGTTTGATGACGATGCTATATGATGGTTACCTTTGAGCTGACCTGATAATGGAGCGTTGCTGGGATTTAAACTCCCTCATAGCAAATGCTAAGACAGATGAATCTGAGCTAGTATGTATAATAATACATACCTACTTATAAAACTAGTAATAAAATATGACAATAATTGTTATAATTATTACTTTACATTACACACAATGACGTCTGTACATTTTCGTTTTATTCATGAATATAATAACAGACAGTTGTAGACATAAACGTAGTTTTCAACTGACTTTAAAAAAAAAGGACTTTTTCAATTCGTCTGTATGTTATGACGATAAACGTCTCAAACTTGCTACTTAAAATGACTCGCGAGGCATGGAAGTCGGTTGTTTTAGTTACAACTATCTTAAATTTTGGTTTTATTTATTTTTACGATATAGAGCCGATTAATGGTCGAAGCTTCTTTGCCTTATAATAATTGGTATTTTTAACCGACTTCAAAAAAAGGAGGAGATTTCTCAATTCGACCGTATATTTTTTTTTTATGTTTGTTCGCGGATAACTTCGTCGTTTATGAACCGATTTCGATTATTCTTTTTTTTTTCGAAAGGAGATATCCCAAGTGTGGTACCATGGTAATTTTATCGAGGTATGATAAGTATCTCCAGAGATATTGAGATAAACATCTCAAAATTGGTACTGAAAATGAATAGTGCGGCATTGAAGTCGGTTGTTTTTTAGTTTTTAAACGATATTATCTCTACATAGTCTCAGCTGATATACTGTTCCTAATGAGAACCTCATAAAAATGTTCATTATTAATTTTATTGATAATAGACCATAAAATTCATTTTAAAATTACATTAAATGTTATATGGCTTAAGTGACTTTTTGATTGATATTTTACGAGATTGTGTCTACTGGCACAGAATAAATAATAGTACAAATACGTGTCTACGAATTAATAGTTGCACGGGGATATGCTTATGATTTATCTTATCTTAGCACTTAAATCAGAACTGGCGTCAGTTCTAGAAAATTAAATATTCTTGCTAATTTTTAAAGCATTAAAAAGTATCTAACTGTTGAAGATCTACATCTCAATTAGTATACAAGTAAGTACAAATTTAAGGAGATTATACATCTTCTAGCTTTACAAACAACAATCAACCCATAAATCCTGAGAAATCTAAAATAAATATCCCTTATTCAAAATTAAACGCTTGAAACGCAATTTGTTTTTAACAGATGAGCTGCCACCTAAATCAAATGTAATAGCAGCATCTAATTTATTCATTGATTTATTTTAAACGATACTAAATAATTGTTGAGCTTCGACACCATTATTTTTAACTATTGTTTAAGTTAACCGTTGAAAAATGAGCTTACTGTTGATTTATAGGAAAGCGTAGGCGTTATAGAGATGTGCTGTGACAGAATCGATGTCGATGAAGTAGAATTACGTATTTAATTAGTTAGGCAACGCACTGGCAATTACTACATGTGTTGCAAGTGTTTATAGGCAGCGGTAACCACTTACGATTAGGTGGGCCGCTTGCTTTTTTGTCATCTTTGATACAAAAAAAATACATTTGAAAGAAAATAGAACAAAAATTCATAAAAAGGTTTTTGTTTTATTTTACGTAGTAAAATTACTGTCCAGACTTTTGTGACATTTTAGGTTTATACAACAACTTACAAGGTTATCAATTTTAAATCACTACAACATTCTCAACCCTAAAAACGCTCTACATTAACGATTACGTTCACTAGTTGCCTGCATAGGCCATTATCTAAACATAATAGGTATATATTTTTTTATTAGTGGTAAATGTATGTAGGTACGCGATTTTAATATCGATATAATTTTCGTCATCGGACATCTCTAAACGTCACGCGAGTACAAGATTTGAACTGTTCACCGTCTACATGATAATTAAATTTTGTCCGCAGGCAAAGCAAAGCTTTTGTATTTATGACAGAGAAACTTGACACATCGTGGTGTTCCAGGTGCTAAGAACTTTCAGCTCAGAATCAGAAGAAAACAGACTGTATTTATGACGCCGCGTTTTTAAGACTAACATTATTCAGTACTTAGGAACTGCTGGCGGGAGGAATCTTAAAATTGTTCATAAAGATCATCCATATACTGTCAGATCCCACTGTACACACAGTATGGGCAAAAAAAAATGCTGATAAATAAATGACTATAAAGCTTCTCTCGTATGATGCTGTATATGACTGTGAATCTCTCGTTTAAGTACCTAGGTATCTACAATCCGAGATTTTTTGACAATACTCGTAAGTGGGACGGTAACGCTACGCTAAAAGTGTAATAAAAAAAAAAAAAAAATCATTGTTTATTATTTGAAAATGAAAATGAAAATGAATCTGAAAATCAGGTTCTATATTTAATAACACTGTTACATATACTTTCCATCAAGTTAAATTGTAGTTGTATCTCCAGTATAAAAGCCTAGTACGTGATAAACTTTGTGCAAGTTAAGTGGTTCGTTAACAAGAGACCTTAACTAAATGATTACAGTAGGAGCTCCGAACCATTTGAAACTCATGTCGGAAAGTTGCTTTTAACAACGAGATTGCTAATTCATTTTTATTGCTTACCAATAAAACTTATATTCTCCTAATCAAGTATTTCTAATTCAAGCAAGTTGCAACGAATACGGCGGTCTATCAGCACATAAATCGTTAACTCATTAAAGATTACGATTCTGAATATGATTCTTATACTAAAACAGGTAATAAATAATATCAAAACAAGAAATCAGCTGTTAATAAGACCACACCCACCGAACCACACACTCGCACCTATAAACAATAATAAAAAAGTTAACGCAGTTTTGATTGGCCTTCTAACCATTATTGGTGTTAACTGTCATATAAATACTTTCACAGATTCTTTTATTAGAAAAAAACAAAAAGAATGTCTGATATTTGTTAGATAAGTTACCGGATACGGGGCTATTAGAACGGCGCAGTAAATTTTACAAATTAGTAGAGTATGACAAACTAAAATTAATGAATTTTGTCAGCCGCCAGCGTTATTTTTTGAATACGTTCGGTTTGTAGGTGCCTTAATGATGAAGCAGATGTCATCATCGACTGAAAAATGAGATTTCATATTTTTGGTGGCAGGCTAGTTCGTTGCCCTCTAGAATTTTTTTTTCTTAGTTCGCCTGTACATTTTTTAAGCAATCCATTTACTCATTCTTAAGTTTTCGGTGATTTCGTACTAGGAACAAGTTCTTAATAATGTGTTATAGAGTTCCAATCCAATACATTGCTACCAAAATAGTAAGTTGTTACATTTGGAATTCGGGTATTGAAATGTGTGCTAAGTACCTACAGAGTTGAATAAAAAAATACCATCAATAATTTGCAATGCACATTATGTTCAATTTGTACTAGAATTTAACCTTGTTAATAACATCGTATTTGTTTCATTAATCGGGACGCGAATGCAATAAAGACTCCATCTATGAAATATTACTCTATACCGAAATGAAATCCTTAGCTAATTATTAATTTGTGGCATTAGCGTACCTTCTCATACTTTCACATACCATCTCCGCCTTTTAACTCATGCCTATATTACCATCACCCATATAATATCTAGAACTACCTGAAAAGAATGCCATCTCTACATTCATTTGTATCATTAGATTAATTAGCGTACCTTCTCATACTTTCACAAACTATCTCCGCCTTTTAACTCATGCCTATATTACCATACACCCATATAATATCTAGAACTACCTGAAAAGAATGCCATCTCTACATTCATTTGTATCATTAGATTAATTAGCGTGCCTTCTCATACTTTCACATGCCATCTCCTTCTTTTACGTCATAACCATACTACTACTTTTCTTTACTCATGTGACCATACGCCCAAAATTCTAGAACTACCTGAAAAGGATGCCATCTCCATTAATGTACATGACTCAGTGCCTCCTGTATGAAATTTTAATCAAAGTTGGTTCCCCTAGCGAATCACCGGATACTGTTTTAATGGCTCCGATACAGTTCCTCAGTAAGCAATTCGCGTTTCAAACTTGTTTTGATCACAAAAGTTTGCGTTGTTTGATTTGAAATTACAATTTTATTGCAGTATTTTTGTAATGAAGTTATTGTGTTTGCAATCGGTAATGGTCTTTGTTTTTCCTTAACTTTTTATGCTTTCGAATGTTTAAATTAGCAAAACAAAGTGTGCAGTTTTCGTTAAAAAAAATTTAACAATATATTTTATTGATAAGCATTTATACCAATTTTGTAGTCTTTTTTGCAAGAATTATTAACAGTGGATACAAACAACTCAATTCATTCATTTAATTTATTGCTTCATTTGGGTACATTTTACACTTTTAGCTATCTAAAAGTACGGCCACACCGCGGCGTCCTGCGTCCTGCGGGCGCGATCTCAGTACTTTTCAATTGTTTTATGATCGCGTTTGGTGTGAACCAGTCAGTACAAATACTACTGAGCTATCTGATTGCCGCCTAGATCGCGCACGCAGGACGCTGCTGTGTGTCCGTACCTTAATGCTATAAGAATCTTAGTCCTGACATAGTACTTACTGACCGACTTAGAGACAACGCACAGCCTACACCACAGGTCATAGAGACTTGAAATGTGAAGGGGATATTTGTCTTAGTACGTAAGGGTGTACTGATAAAATTAAAAAAAATCCAAAATTCACCCCTTAAGGGGATGACACGGGGGTTCAAAGTTTGTATGGAGAAACAAGATTAGATAGTCTTTTTTATTCGATACTTTACATAAGTACTTCTGTAAATAAATAATTCAACATTTGTTTCAGGCTTTTTTGAAATTCTACCCCTAAGATGGTGAAGTGAGGAAACAATGTCTAAAAATCAATATTGTTTCAGATATCGCTGAAATTTCGTATGCAGATAGTTTACGACGTTTGTATCTACTAAGAAAGGATTTTCCAAAATTTACCCTTTAAAGGGATGAAACGGGGGTTCAAATTTTGTATGGAGAAACATGATTATATAGTCTTTTTTATTCGAAATTTTACATAAGTACTTCTGTAAATAAATAAGTAAACATGTGTTTCAGTTTTTTTTTTTAATTGTACCCGTAAGAGGGTGAAGTGGGGTAACAAAGTCTGATAATCAATATAATTTTTTAGGATTTATAAAAACGAATCCCTGATTCGCTTAGCCACGCGATAACTTGAAAACTGGCGGACCGATTTCGTTAATAGTTATTTGCTGTGTTTTTATGATAAAAAGGTTTTTACAAAATAAACGTTTTAAGTAAATTAAAGAAGTTTTATCGTGGGCGAAGCCGCAGGGCACTTCTAGTGTGAGTATACCTACAAACTATGTCTTGTAATATGTGATTTTAGATATAAACAATTATTATGTTGGAATTAAGACTTAATATTTAGAATAATCTTCCAATTCGAAACAACAATCGCTTAATTGCTATTAAACAAATCTAGCCAATTAATTTTATTCTACCGCAAAAAGAAACAAACCTTATAAGTCACTCCTAATTCCGAACTTGTGATCAAATAAAGATTTCCCCTGTCCAATATAATTTAGTATTCATTCCAATCGGGTCAAGTTTTACGTAACTTACTTTAACAAATCGTTCGGAGAGTCCCAAGAGTGTCCATAACTCATCAAGTACGAAGGCTGGAAAACTATACATCAAGTTTGATAGTCAATTATTAGTGGGCCCTGGAAACTGCCCTGGTTTATGTATTGAGTACCTTTGGGCCGTGAAATTTACGAGTTATAGATATAAGAGTTTTTATTCAGTACTTTTTTGTTACCATTTCATCGCTTTTGTGACAGAGGAGAACCTTTTGCTTAGAAAAATTTCATGTTAGTTTTTAAATAAATTATTAATTAGGAATATATTATAAATAATAAAATAAAAAATAATTTAATGAAACAAAGAGCTGTAGATCAAGCTTATTGACATACCATAAGATAAAGCCTATGTCCAGTATTGGACAGATATAGGCTGATAATAATAATGATGATATTCTAAATTATATTATAGTTAACTGGGCAAGTAAGATGCCCATCTGACGAATGTCCTGAATTTTGGATTCCAGTTTCCAATTGTACCTGAAACATCTGAACGTTTCGGGTTTACACGACCTTTTCGGAACTCTCGTTGCCAAAACTGTATATCTTAATATTTTTTTTAAATAAAACATAACTTACCTAAACATCAACCATCCTAACGAAACACTCAATAGTTTCTACAAGTGAATAGCGAAATCGAACAAAATCTTATTTAGGAATCTAATGAAGTTTTAAAACTCAAACTTTAATTTCGTGGCCCCCATTAGGGATAGGTTTACGTAATATGCTATTCATAAGGCAACTATCAGCCAAATAAAGGTCTTCCCAAGGGAGGTTTTGATTCATGGACTAATTTGATAACATAGATGCGGTGTGAATTTAATGTATTTAGGGATGCTCGAAGCGTGTACTTATCTCAGTATTACGTAATAGGCGTAGCTAGTTGCGAAGGAATATGTAATTATATAACCATTTTAACTGTCATTATCTCTGTACAAAGTAATATATTTTCTTTATAAAAAATGTTATGATCTGATATCACAAGAAATGTTGGTCGTCCGGCAGCAAGATGGGTGTGGATGATAAAATAAATTAAAAGTTAAAACTTTTTTAACAAAACGTTAACATATATGTCATGAAAAGTACTAATGATATCAATGCATACTAGCTCAAATTCGTCCATTCTACTATTTTCCATTACGGAGTTCCAGTTTCTATGGCCCGGCTCCATCATCAGGTCAGCTCGATGGTACCATATATTATTGCGTTGTCACCGAAAATACGCAAGTATTATCATCATAATCAGACGGTATCAGTCCACTGCTGGACATAGCCCTCTCCCAAGTATACTAGATACGCAAGTATACAATCGAACTTCTGGAAGTGATTCTGATTTAGCTTCTAAGGTTTGACCCACACTTACATACATTCACACTAAAGTTAAATAAAAGCTTGTAGTTGACGTTGGTCATCACAGTTGGAGTGACTACAGCTTGTATACTTAACGCTAATAATATTAAAAACTCACGATAAAGATAACTTCAGAAAGTGTCATTTTAAGCTCCTTTAAGTTGAACGTGCCATAAAAATTGACAGTAATGTCGTCCACTCATAAAGAAGATTCCTCTATAAAGATTCTTTATTGACTTAGATTGAATTTGAACCAGTAAAGTGAAATTGGGTACCTACAATTGATTCTATTCTCCTCTTGTAAGCGTGTAATTAAATTTTATCGATAATTAAATTATTATAGCTAAGTTTTAACGAACTTTATGAGCATTTTTGTTTTAATAGCCCCGACAGAGCGCGGAGCTTGTGAGATTTATGAACGGAAGGATACTAAAATGTCATCCAGCAGTGGTGTAGAAATTAGTGGTACAGCTAAAGAACTTCAATTTTAATTAACCTAGAGGAACCTTCTTATTACTGAATTCGCGGTTAACTTATATAATTAGTTATACCTTATACATATAATACATACTAGCTAGCAGTATAATTAATATTTATCAGTATTTCCTTATTTGTTTAACATTTGGGTTTAGAATTGGTTGATAAAATATAGATTTTCGACAAAATTTCTTAAAAGTTATTTGTATTTAACCAAATCTCAGGTACGACTTTAGTTCTACTCCAATCGATTTTAGGGGTGGGAGGGGTGGAGGGGGTGGGGGGAAGGGCTAGATCCCCCCCCCTTGAAGGAAAAGTTGCGAAGCCCCCCCTTTTGGAGATATGATTTTGTTTGTATTGAACATTTAACAATTAAATCATCTAAATAAGTGAAAAATTGGTAGGAATGTTACATTAACTGACATCAATTTCAAGGGGAAAAGGAGGCGGGGGGATGGGTAAAACCACTCCCTGAAGAGGAAGTTGCAGAAACCCCTCCCTTTCTGAGATATGATTTTTTTTGTTTTCTAACCAAACTTTTTAAAAATTTGCTGGAGTAGGATATGGAAAGGGTGGGTTGATGGGCTCATACACTAAAGGTCATGTACGCATTATGTGAAACACCTCTGCCCCTTCCCCCCACCCCCTAACCCCCCTCGAACCCCTAAAACCGATTGGAGTAGAACTAAAGTTGAGCCAAATCTCATGACTAATATAATATATTCTTTGCAGTCATCCAGAATGAATTAATGGAATATAAGACTGCGCAAGTTCCAGAATTCACAGTCAAAATAATAGTTAACTGTACTTAACAAAATCTATTGTACTACCGATCTGTCCTAAACGACACTCTTCGAACAGATTTAAAAGAGCACGCTTCGAAATTTGAACATTTCAACAGATGAAGAGAATGTTGTAAGCTTGTAAATGCACAAATAGATGTTTACTGAAATAGATTTGTGAACGTGTTCTTTGGACTAACAAAAATTTTTTCGAGGGCACCGGTGCATGTGATTAAGGGATGGGACATTATCTAAGTCGCTTTTGTCCCCGTTTGGCCTCGTTTTGCGGTCTGTGGTCTACATAATAATATCCGAAATTGATTCTTACTGCCTTTATAATAAGATAACAGGTTTCCTATGTTGGTTATGAATTGTATTGAGTTACGCAAACCCAATACCGTTGCCTAGACGAAAGCTGATATCTGCCGGTGACATCTCCAGAGTACGTAAAGGATTATCGAATGACAATGTGGATTTTTTCTATAAACATTTAGTAGATTTCCAAGGGGATCCGATGCTTTTAAACTAGGATGCTATTAAATTGCGCATGCGTCTTTTGTCACGCCACATGGCATTTTCCAGCAGATGGTTCTTTTGTTCAGATTCGAAGTAAGCTAATATTTTCAAGTATGTAAAATCACGGGTCGTAATTGAATAGACATTTTATTCTATTAGAAAGGTAAGCACTTCATTTTTTGCGTTTTGCAAGTTTACTTTCCTTTTGAAATGTAGGGCTCTATTTTCGTATTGGATATAATAAAAGCATAGGCCCTAGTAGTTATTTTGGTATCGTTATCTGTAAAGTTTCACGCCCAGTTTGAACAAATTGTCTTTCCTAGAAAAGTCTTAAATAAAATGCGGATACGATCTCAACAAATTAGAAACAGTTCGTTAAACTTTACATACTCATTAAATTTAACTTATAAATGTATAATATGTATCTTTTATTTTTCAGGTTATCATTTTATAGCTTGACTAAGGATGATTTTAATGGGATCGGCCGATAATTTTTCTCAGTTAACTGGGTTATGATGTCGATTGATAGCGAAGTTCTGAACTGAAGGGCTTCTCCGCGTAGACACGCGGAGAATCTGGAAATTCAGCAGCGGGCACAATATGATGGAGCAGAGTGGTCTCGGTGGTGGTCCTGGTGGAGAGTCCAGGCAGATGCTTGTAGCCGAGAACGGGGTACACATGTGTCCCAGGTGGCGATGGGCCTTTTGGGCAAATAGGCAAGGCCGGTGACGGCCGACAGTATGCAAGCAGGGATAATTTGCCATTCGCACACCTATCATAACAAGTAGATGGAGGGTGTGGTGCATTGAGAAAACGGCGCGCTATACTCTATTATAGTGGGGTAACTGTTGGAGAGTCAGGTAAATCTCCAATGGCTTGCATTACTCCACATGATAGTTGAGGGGTGACGTTAATGATCATTATTTTCCTTTCGCAGCGGCAGAGGCGCCATCTGAGTATGCCATCGGGGCAAGATGGTTGAATTCTAGTGCGACCCCTCATCAAGATCCTCAACTTTAGTGGGGCAAGCCTCACTACAGTTGAGGACGGCTCACCCTAGACTTTTAGTACGGTATACTTACGTAGTAACCATTTTGCTCCTCTAGATCAGTGGCATCCATAAAGGATTCCTTTCCTTGGTAAAAAATCCATAAATACCAGGATCCTGATTAGGTTAAAAAAATATAATCTCATAATTAGAATGAATACGTATCGACGTTCGCGATCGCTTTATGGTTGACATTTCATCTACCCCTACAAAAGTTTTGCTTCATCTTTTATCGTACGGGGTCTTCAAATCGCGAATAAATAGTTATCTTCTAAGTAATGCATGCTACATCGTCGATTGCATCATCACTTAACAGCCGGCGAGATATGGTCAAACGCTTGCCTATCTAGTAGAAAAAAGAGGATGCGGTAGGAGAACTTATTCCTTCTCCTATAACTGTATTGCATCTTCCTTGATGACTTGTCTAAACCATAAAATAAAAAATACAGGTAAACTATGTACATTCATTCAAACAAAAGTAATATAATCTTTATCATTCACATATAAAATAACAAAAACCATCGCCTTATCTTTCAATGACCTCTGCTGGACACAAAACCTAAATTTTATGTGTACCGACCCTTTCTGAACATAAACTGAGTTAATCACTAAACTAATTCCATTATGTGATCCTTGTCCACTAACATTGGGACCCGAACCGTAGGGTCACTAATCGTTATAATATTTGTTTAAAGTTTAGTTCAGTTTTATACTACGTTTATCTCTGATTCTCTTTAATTTCAACTTTTGTATACAATTTTCTACTTTTATATGTTTATAAGGTAAAAACAGGGTACGACATGCAAGACTCTCTTTTAATAATTTGCAACGATGTCTTCATTTATAAGACAACCGGTAGCCAACAAACCCTGGTTGCCAGGATTTTGCGCCTCACTGCACTGCGCCTGTTACCTTGACATAGCTAAATGTCAAGTTTCACATGCACTGCATTTCACTGCACTTTATCGAATTTTCCAATTAGACGTTTACTACGATAGCTAATATTTGGATGTATATAGTAATAATATTTTTATGTATAATTGAATATACAGTGTATTAGAAAATGTAAGGCAACTAGAAACTTTTTCGGCTGCAGGCGCTTTGAAACTTGCGATCATGTCTGTATCGCAAATCAGATATTTCATCCGGATTGTTGTACAGTGTAAGCCATTGTGGAAGACGAATTAGAGAGAAGAAGTAGAATTAGACTTGTTTCGGTATTGGACTCGAGTCAATTATGTTTGCCTTAACACTAATATCAATATTACTATTCACTTATTCTGGTATTATTTGCTACCGTCTTCCATTTTCAGACAAGGGCTGTTTTATTTAATTTCAAGACCAGATCCATCGTTACACGGTATTTTGTTTAATCTAAAGGCAAAGTTTCCAGTTAAATTACAGGGCATGTGAGACTTAGCATCTTTTTGTCTCAAGGTAACAGGCGCAATGCAGTGACTGAAAAAATCTGGTTATCCAGAATTTTGCATGCTCCTGTATTGTCCTCCTTGTCATAGGCAGACGTCATCGTTTACCATCAGGCGAGCGTCGTGCTTGCTTTGTTACCTTAAATCACAAAGAATTATCCCAAACTGTGCCAATGGGCCCTCAAACATTAATAATTAGACCATAATGACGATGAATGCAATGCAATTCTGGATCTACTCTACAATTCTTAATAAAAATAAAAAGTTTTAATTTTTAGGATTCCGTTAATGTCAATTTATAGTTACCTTTTTTAGCGATGTGAAACTATTGTATTTTATTCATGAAAAGCAGGTACGTAACTGTGCCTTCATAGTTTGATAGGACATAGCATACTTACTAAAACTTTTCACATCAATGGTGTTCAGCCCCATTTGCGTCTCTCATGATGAGGGTGCGAAAGTCAAATATAACTTATGTTGATTCCTTTTTGATTCACCCGCAAAACGATAATAGCAGTTTCATGACATGATCGCTAGATGGCGCCAGTAGTCATGCCGGCTGTAACTAGATATAAGAGGATAAAACTGGATATAACTGGATACAGGGTGGAAAATATGAGAATTTATTGCGAGCAGTGTGTTTGTAATGGAAAAAGAATGGTGTGAGAAGTCGAGGGGCGGGGTACTGATAAGGTACCGTCGAGATTTATGTTTTTTATTACAGTTCGAAAGCGGCCCCTTTAACGTGATACGTGTAGCGCTTAATCGTAAACTAACGGCTTTTATAAACATGGGCGTTTGTTATTTTGAAAAATATTGGAAATTCGATATTGATATTTACTACCTACTCGTATCTTACGTGTAATTTTTTCGATAATTTATGAGCCTTTTTCGATGTTAACCAGCATATTGCATTTCAACAATTTTTTTAGTTATATATTATATATTAGTAACATTTTGTTTTCTTTGTAAGAGAGAAAACTTTAAACTTACATAGGTAAGTACTGAAACGTAATTTACATAACAATAGATGAAGACCACATAATAATATTACGACTATACTTTGGTATTAAAGCTCTGATGACGCAAACTTAGCTAATCACAAATTGACAGCACTAAAATAGTGCTATAGGTACATGAAGCTAAATAGAGACAACAAGATAGTGCTATCCAAAAGTTGGTTGACATTTTACATTTCATTACAAATTTGATTAATAAGTTTAATTATTGCAACATCAGAATCGACACCATTGCGAAAATAACAAATGAATAATCATACCTGACACGTCACATATACGCACGGTAAGTAAAAAACCTTATAATGAAATGAGTAAGAAGATCTCGCGTCAACCGACCCGAAAGCTACGACTGCACGGATATACTTAGACCTAAGTAAGTTAAGCTTGACATTAGTCTCCTTGATCGATCACCGGTTAAATTGATGTCGAAGGAAACTTTACTTTGCCCTGTTGTAATCCAATTTTGCTGGTCCCACAGACATTACAGTGACAAACAGTAGTGTGCGGTTGAGCTTAGGTGATTGTGCGTGGAACTTAATTAAAGGTGAAAATGGTGATGTGTTTTTAGAAGTACGTGTGTATATGCTATTTGTATAAAAGGTAAGCTTTTTATCGACCTTAATTAATTTTATCTTAGTTAGACTTTGTCTTATAGTTATAAAGTAACAAGGCAAGTAAGGCAGTGTTAAGGCGCTCGCTTAGTGGCGATAAGTGATCTGCGGAACTTCGTATGTTACTTTGATAATTCTAGAAGGTGAGTATCGCAGGTGCTCTGCAATTTTCCTGGAGGAACCCTTCAAACCGCAAAATACTCCTATTTTAATGAAACTAAAAGCTTCATCATCTCACCTGATGCTAGGTCATCTCGATCATTTCGAGTTATAAAGCGGTCTATAGCTTAAATAAAAAAAACACAATAATTAAATTTTGCACCGAATAATTATTTTAGGAAAAGTTGCAATAAAAACATTTGAATATCAATTCTCATTCTGAAAATCATTAAATATAACATTTAGGTGTTTTTCGTTTAGTAAACAATTTTAAATAATTTGATTAGTAAACGCAATTAATCTCACTCATAAAATTTCCATACCATATATGAAAATCAATTCTTATTGAGTAAGTAAACTCCAATAAATAAAAAAATATTATAAAATAATATGTAAAAAGAACCAAACCGGCAAGTTCGGCAGCTTTTTTCTTCGTTACTTCACGAGAAGCAGCTTCAACTTCGCCCATACTATAACTGCTTTCCTTTTAGCCAGCGTAACTTTACGGAGTGACTTTCAATTTCCGATATGTTTGCATATTGGCTAAAAGCGTTAGAACCTACTTCTACTCTATATTGGGTACATACAAACTTTCTGAGTGCTTGTAACTATGTTGGGAACTTGATAAAAGTGTTTGTATTCATTGCCTAGGCAGTAGGCACTAAGTTACGGCAAACTGTTTAACTTAATGAAATACTCTTAAAGTTTTTGTTGTAGCTGATTTTCTAAATAACTGTTGAGTATGCTACAAGTTAATTATAATCTTTTACTTACTTCAGTAGCTATTTTAACAAATAAGCAAACGATGAGATCGTAATTAGTGTTAGATAATAGTAAAAGGTAAAATAAAGGAAATAAAACAAAACAAAAGAAAATTTTGAAAATGTGTATTTCGTTTCTCTTTTCAAATTAATATCTTCCTTCAATATTTACATGTATTTACAAAAATCATAACTATTTACAGGCTCTTTTTATGACAATAACTTGCAGTATAAAATTAAAATAAATGCATCTGTACATAGATTTAACTTTGGCATTATTATAATTATTTTATGCGTTCCAAATATCGTAATCTGTGATGTCGATTAGAATATTTAAGTAAACAGTTTTAAATTATTTACATTGGTTATGTACCTATCTACACGTATAAATTACTATCGCAGAAATTAGGAAGTAAATCCGTAACAACTTAAACTAAACTAGCATCCTATTCTATACAGGTAAATGCGTTATCGTAGGCACGATTCTTATGCTAGACAATAAATATAATATGGAACAATCTTATGAGTTAATTATCACTTTTGTTGGACTAAAACGCTTAAGCGTTGCAAGGTATCAGTGTCTGTTTACCTGCGTTGAAGCATACGCTACGCCCAGAGAGGCGCTTGTGGTGGCATGCGGTGTGCGTGCGGGTCTCGTGCGTGCATGCTGCCAGCCAGGGCCAGCCCGTCGCCTAGCAAGGGCGGCAGCTTGCCTGGCGGTGGGGGAGGGGGCGGCGCCGGCGCCCGCCCGGCCCCCACTGGCGACACCGACGCGTAAATATTCACTGTCGACCGATGATATTGACACTTCCGCAAGTCCGGCATCGCGAACCTTAACTTTTGCCAAAACTGTCTATCACCCCACTCTATACACGTGTTCGCTTTCAAACACAACCTCAACTCCGGATCGATGTCTCTATTCGGAATGTCACCTAGTAGTATTATTATCAGTCTTCTTCGTCTCTCTTTCAGTACTTCGTGGAGCGCCGTTTTGAATTCGAAACGGCACCATTCGTTGTTGATGAAATTTTTGGATAGGACTATTATTGTCCTCTTGGATGACTCTACAGCTTCTATAATCGTGTCAGCCACGTACGCCGAAGCGTTGAAATCTCGGTAATGTAGGCAGAGCCGGAAACTCGGGTCCGTGGATTCTAGGCCGGGCGCTAACATTTGAGCCACGAACGCCTCATCTTTCACGCTATAACTTATGTAGGCGTCGAATAGTCGGTCTTTATCTGCCTCCTCGTCGAAAGCTGTGCTTTTGTAACACATTCTTAGGCCGCAGTGGTAGTAGATCCATACTCGAAGCTCTCTTCGCCAGTAAAACACGCCGCATATTAGTGCCGAGCTTACGACGAACACGCATAGCGATATCAATAGTAGCGGAAGATAATCGTTAATTACTTGATTTTCGATAATCGATGATACTCCTCCAACGAGACTCGTGCAAAATGAAGAATTAAAATCGGACATGAGAGGACCAATAGCGTTCGTTTTGTTATCGATGACGCACGTGATCTTATTAGCGTCTTCTACTTTCCCCAGATTGTTTCTAAACCAATTTCTAAATTTATGCATGTACAGACAGTCGCACGACCAAGGGTTCCGCGAGAGGCTTATCTCTACCAAATATGGATTCATCGTGAATTGCCACACAGCAAAGCCGTAAATGTTATTTCCTTCCAAGCGCAGCACCTCTAAATGCCTCAACTCCATGAAGGTTCGATTGTCGATATAATGTATTTTATTGTCTTGCAGATGCAATTCGCGTAAATTCTCCAACGGTGACAATTCAAAACCGAGTAACTCTTTAATATTGTTCTTTTCTAAATGCAAAACAGTTAAGCGTTTTAGTCCACTAAACGTGTTATTATACAAAGCGTCTATATTAGAATTATTCGCGTACAATATTTTTAAGTTCTTACGCCCGATAAAAGCGTGACTTGTTAAACCACCAAAGTTATTACCGTCTAGATAAAGTTCAGTAGCGTCCATAGGTATACTGCTAGGTATTTCGGAATACCCAGCGGCGGAACAGTCCACAATGTTCGCTGACCACGGTTGGTCATGATAGCACGTACAGTTCGATGGGCATGTCATTTCACAATCACAAGCGTCAAAATCACAACAATGACACAACGTAAAACAATGAGTTTTATATGTACACAAAAACTGAGATGATTCTGCTTCGATGAGCGGAATATAAGTCCTTTCACGATTGTAGAGCAACTTGCAGTAAATGCTCTCTAAGTCCATTACGCGCGGGTGTTGCCTCAGGTGATCCAGTTTGTTTATGCGTTGAAGCCACTCCATAGTACAATCGCACTGGAAAGGATTTCCTCCAATATAAAATTCTGGTAATGGTCGTCCCGGATCGACCGGAGTCAGCCGCAAAGCATTGAGATCCATACTAGTAATCTGATTTGCATACAAATCGACTCTCGTTAAATTGGTTTTTCCAACAAAAGTTTGAGCCTCAACTTGCGTGATTTGATTATCATTTAGGAACAGGAGCTCCACACTGCTCGGTATTGAGAAAGCGGATATTTTTGTCATTTTATTAAAACTCGCGTCTAACGTTTGAAGGCGAAGTTCTTTGTCCAGCCGGTAGCTATTTTCTAGTTCTTTGATGTTATTGCTGTGAAGATCCAACCACTGTAGTCCCGGAGGAATAACTGTGTAATCAAACCATCCTATTTGGTTATCTGACACGTTTAACCACAACAGAGAAGGGATGTTTACAAATAAACCTTGTACGTCTGTAAGCTGATTAGCATCGAGTCTGATTGCTTGAAGCGTAGTTAGCGTTTCAAATGCGTTCATATCGATATGTCTTAACTTATTGCGAGCTAAATTCAGAATTTGAAGAGAAGGTAAGTCTGAGAATACATCTTTGCTTATGTTCTCTATTTTGTTTCCGATAAGACGTAATCCGTAGACGTTATGCAAACCGACAAATCCCGGCTCTTCGAGGGATGTTATCTGATTTTCTCCAAGATCAAGAGTTCTAAGTAATCGCATATTCCTTAGCGCTATGGGTACTTTCTTCAACCGATTTCCATTTAAATTCAAATCTTGAAGGGAAGACGTATTCCGGAAAGCTTCGGGGTGAAGTTCGTCGAGATGGTTATTGTCTATAGATAGTAGAGACAATACGTACAGGCCATTCAGGGCATATGCATCGATATGAGATATTTTGTTGTACGATAATATCAAAGTGTGTAGATTATTCATAGGAGAAAAAGTATCCGCAGCGATGCTCTCCAAGCTATTATGTTGTACATTTAAAATTTGTAGAGTGTACAGGTCTTTAAAAATCTTCGGATCAAGCTTCGTTAATCTATTGTTAGATAAGTTCAACAATACCATTCTTATAAGACCGGTGAAAGTATTCTCATTTATCCAGGTGCTTGTTAAATGATTATTAGATAAATCTAACGCTAACAGCTGATCTAAGTTAGCGAAAAGACTCGGCGAAAGCACACTGATCGAATTGTTTTGTAAGTATATTTCTTTTATCATCGGCCTGCTATCTTTAAATAGATCTTGGGGAAGAGCAACGATTTTGTTATTTGAAAGATCGATTATCTGTAACTGTTTTAATCCAGATAACGCTTTGTCTGCAACCATAGAAATTTCATTGTCATGAATATGCAGTTCTTTCAGCCTTCGCAGAGCCATAAAGCCATTTTCCGGCATTAGCACAAAATGGTTACTCGAGGCGTCTAGTACTTCAATGTCTAAAGAGCACGACGAATGTGAAATAAGAGACGTCGGCACTGGTCCATCTTGTTCACTTATAAGAGCTTGATGCATTGCTCGTTCTCTGAACCCTAGATCACTCACGTCTTGCAGTCGGTTTGAAGAAACGTTCAAATACACTAGATTGGTTAACGGGCAAAACAGGTTCTCGGGAAACGACCAAATGTTATTAAAACTGAGATCCAACTTTTCCAACTGTCGAACAGCCGTAAAGCTTTCTGATGCTATCTCTAAACTCATAGCGGCCCATTCCGTATTTTTCGTTCGAATCGTTAAATTTCGGAGATCTCTGAGACCGGAGAGTACACCAGGCGGCCATCTTCCAATTTTACAGTTATCTAAAACAAGTTCACGCAATTTCATTAAATGCGCGAAACTCCGATCATCTAATGAGCTTTTGTACATCATTTCTTCATTGCACTCTATTCTGAGAGATGTCGTATGTTCCGATGGTATGACACTGAAGTTAGTCGTGTCAAATTCGCTATTTATCGTGCGAAGTTTACAAGTGAGAGAAACTTCGTGAGCATCATTAGGGCCTCTGAGCCACCACTGGCAATCATCAGGAGCTTCATATTTCAGCGGTAATGAGCTTTGATCGGCCACATTAATTCCGATAACAAACCAAAACACAATTTGGCTGAAGAATCGTTTTCTTGAAGGAAATTGCTGTAGAGCCATTATGAGGAAAATCAAATATCAAGGAAGAAAGAAAACAAGACACGAAAGGCACAGTGTCATGTTTTTTCCGTCGGCGTTCGTGTGCTTCGTCCCCTTGCCGGATGCTGATTATCCATCAATTTATAGAGACTTTCGGCGTCAATTTAACAAATAGTCCGTGTTAGTTTGATCCACATTATTATCTTATGAGTTATAAATTATGATACACTGTCCAAAATACGCTTCCGCGAAACGTAAACAATCTTTTCACAAAAACAGTCCACTGTTGTTGAAAGTCTGATGCGCACTGACTATTTAGTTTTTACGATAACCGAGAGACCGAGTAACTCGATTTTGATTCACGAATTATAAGTTTGTTATTTCGAGAGGTTGTGATAAGCGTGTTTTTTCAGTCACGTAAGTTCCGATCAAAGCGTCGAGTGGCGCGGCCGTTCACTGACGCTGCTTCGGGTCGACTGAATGCTTGTAAAGCATTGCAGTCGAGTAGTGTATACGTTCCAGAGAGGAGGGTGAAGGGCGCGGGGCGAGATGAGCCGAGCGGTGGCGAATGTTCACGACGACTTATTACAATAAATTATTTTTTCCGGAGATTTAAGCGATTGGCTATACGAATCCCTACCCGCACAACTTTGAATGAAATGTATCAGCTGTTTTCAGAAGTCCTGAATTTTGGTTTTATGTTTATTCAGACGCTAGCCCATATTTTTTAATTTAAATTTTCATGCAATGCTACTAATAATATTATTATTTAGATTCTGTTGTTATTTTTATTGCCAATATCATCAATTTGAAAGGTTGTTACAATTCAGTTTGAAGAACATCCGAAACCTCGTATTCTACATGCGGTAACTTAATCGATCTCAAGCCTTACTATGACTTCGTAGAAATTATCGAACGAAGCCTTTAGCTAAATTTTAGGATATTGCGGTTAGTAGCGCATAAGATATAGTAAAGAGAAAAATTGTGGTTTCAAAAAATAATGCATGAGGAATTTTAAATAGAAATTACCAGAGAGTGCAATTAGTGAACTAAGTAGGTACGTAAAATAATTAGATTCGCGTGTTCTAAGTGGCAAAGAAATGGTTTATAACAGTTTTAAAAAAAACATTATGCAGATATTATTATTGTTTATCATAGGCGCTAGGTATTAATAATAGAGATTGAATTGAATATATACCGTGTTTTGTCCTATTCAGCCTTTGTATTTGATTTAATTTAATTACTTTTACCTTGATTTTAAAAACATTGTAATAATTATGACATTGACTAAAACATGTTTATACTAGTCTATACTAGGTATTCAGCTTTAATGTGTTCAATTTAAGGAATAATCCAAGTTTTTATCTAAAACTTACTAAGGTACTAACTTTTTCGGATGTATCACTAACGAAACTGACAGTTTGTAACAAGGTTTCATCCATTAATCAAATTACTAATATCCTAATCCGTAAACACGATTAGGAAACTTTCAAAAGTAAGAAAACAGATTTAAAAGGAGTAGAATAGGCCAAAGCAAATCTTAATAAATTTATTTCTAATACTATTATAAATAAAAATTCCCTTTCACAAATGGAAACCACAAAAAGAATGAGCGCAACAAAAGAGAGTCTGCCGTTTGGTACGTAATCTGGATTAAAAATCAACCCTTTAGAGTTTAATGCTAAAAATTAAAAAGTGATGGCATAAAGGTATTAAAAGCTTAAGGTAACAAAATTCTGAGCGTTCCAACAAAAGATTTTTCTGTTAACGCTTCGTGGACCACACTGCCTGTGAGACGACGGAAGATATCATTTTAATCCTTTTAGTTAAGTTGACTATGAAAAGACAGATGCCTTGCCGGCATCCGTGTTTTTCTTTTGTCACTTTGCTGACGGTTCACGCTTCACAGGATATAAATTAATTGAAACTTTTTAAGAGTTAGGATCCAGACACAATATTGGATGTAGAGTATTTTAAACTTTTTGTTTTTGTAGCATCGTATGTTTTGTTGCAAATACTAAAATAAATAAGTTACCTCAATATTAAAGTAAATTAAGAAATTATAATTATGGATATTAGAGATTTAAATTACTAGTTTTAAATTATAATTAACTGGATAACTGGACTGGATATACTTATTTTAAAAAGAATATAAAATTTAAGCAGTAACCTGACAATTCAACATGGCTTTTAATAACACCCAATCAGTAGTGTATTATAGAATCCAACATGAGAGAAGTGGTTTAGTGTACAAGATTGCTGTTATAAGAGATCTCGCAAGTCTATCTTTGCTTAGCTTAAACTGAATAACACACCTCCAAACCCTGAAGTTTATCGATTGAATAATTTGTTCTTAGAAAAAAGTTGCGTCTTAATAAGGGTGACAAAAAAGTTTACTGGCATTATTTAAACATTTTTTGAAATGGTTGAAATAGTACCTATGTTTTTTTTACGTTTTTAACCACGCAATTTACAAAATTCAATTTAGAAAAAATTTCAAACACTGAATCTTCAAAAGAATCCATATTTATTATAGAACCTGCTCACAACATTTAACGAGAATCGTTGAGAAATGCGCACAGCAGAGGAGAACACACAACATTTTTGCCCAAACTCAAACAGGGACCCTTCGCTGGCGCTTCGGGCTTGCTCGGTCAATTATAGTTTAGATGAGTAAAAGTTGCTAGCGACTAATAAAATAAATACACACAAAATTATATTTTTTCAGGGCTCTCAATTACCATATCGATTACATAGTTCTTATAAAAATACAATGTGGACGTACGGAATAACAATACACACTCGTTGGTACGATAGAGCTGTTGAAAAAAATATCGTATTGTTTCAGACAAAACCGAAGACGTAATTATCTATCTCATTATAAAAAGTACATAATGTTTGGTATGCATCTATCAAGGAGACGTCAAAACGTGTTAAAGTTATTATAACTGAAGTGTTCACATCCAAATCCGTCAAGATATAATATGATTAATGGAACATCTTGTTCGCGGTATCTCTTTGAGTGCAGAATACCGATAATGCAAAGTGTTTAAAGTTTTCAATACTTTTTGAAGCTTCGTTTGCTGAGCGATGGTGCAGATGGTGATTATATTTTAAAAGTTATGATGTAATTTTTTAAGATACAAAATACGTAGGTATTACATATTTATTGACCCCCGACGTAAAAAGAAGAGGTGTAATAAGTGTGAGGTGTGTAATCTGTGTACATGTGTGTACATGTCTGTCTATTGCATTGTAGTGCCCAAACGGTTGAACCGATTTCGATTAAGTTTTTTTTAATAGGTTTTTTGATCAAGTGTTTTTAAATTGGATTCATGAAAATCGATTTTTCTAGTTGATAAGGATATTACGTCAACTTTCATAGGTCTGATCAATTCGAAATTCGGTATCCTCTTACTTCAACGATATTCTAAGAACATGTAGCATTAACTTGATGCTAGGACATCTCCTGGAGACTGCAGAATACTCAACTCCTCACCAACTTACAGCAGAGATGTCGACTTTAGGCTCAGTGCAATGGTCTCAATGAACAGATTCCGAACTCGAGACTTGCATCACTAATGTTTTTAACCATTCGACGTAACTTATCCGCTGATGGAACAAAAAGCTCGATATCTTCGGCAGAACGGAGATTAGTCAATCTTCGCCCGCCAACATCGTTATATCGATGTCTCTTCAAGTAAGTAGTTAATATGTTATATTTATCTGTACATACATACATTCGTATTACATGTAGTACATTTTCCGCTAAGAAACTGAGAGGTATAATGTAACATCCTACGCCCGAAGATATTACGTAGGTAATCATACCCACCAGTATATATAAACTTCGATACCGAAATATAAATTTGTTTGTCTCGAATATAATGTTTCGGAATAAGATAATACGGGTTACGTTAGTACGGGTTATTAGAGAGAGTAGGTACTTAAGTAGGGTTGGACAAGCTAACGGCGGGACGTTTTAAATATGTGTAACAATAATAATTCATAACAAAACTTATCATTTTGTTACACTTTATGTTATTTCTATTCGAATTTATAGACAAAGGCCCTCCGTAATTTTAAAAATATTTTAACTATCCCGGACAATGTATATGGTGTTTATGAGATTTCAATCATTATTAAGTTTGCATCTTCACATACAATGTAGTAAACGTTCCAAATCTATTTAAGTATTTTATTCGTTTATTGCATAATAATTTGCAGTTTTGTGTTTTGTTGCCTACGTATTATCTTATTTGTCCTCATTGTATTATTTTAAATGCAAAATCATTTTTAAATTCGTCATTGTTTTTTTGCTAAACAACAAACTGAACATTGGATTCTATTGAAAAAACCTGTTTAGAACTAACATTATTTCAATCCCCACCGTGCACCAATGGATTTTGCCATTAAAACAAATATGTGCGCTTTTTACAGTGGCCCACCGGTGACGGAAAAACATCGTTAAAAAACCCCCAACCCCTTCATGGTGGTAGGACACTATCTAGTGTCCACCTGGCCAGCTACCACCATCAAGTTAGAAAATCTGTTGCCAAACATCTAACGTGTTCCGGCAGCTATACTTGAGAGCCAGTTCCCATTCTAGGCTTAGCATGCATTCTCAGCATCCACGACCGCATTATCACTTACCAAAAGGTACAAAAAGCCTATAAGATATATTTAAAAAAAAACATAATAGTATTTTTTTTTTATGCAAAAATAATTTTTAAATTCGCTAAACAATAAACTGAACATTGGATTCTATTGAGAAAAAAACTGTTTATAACTAAAAATATTTATCTACCTACCTAGACTTTACTGTGAAAAATTAAAGCTACATAAGTAAACGAATTAAACAAAAACAAGCAGCCCAAAGCAATTTCTAGATACAAAAGCATTTATGAAAAAAGTTTCTCTTTTTCACTTTTATATTAAAAAACTATCTTGTTAAAATTCTAATCGCCAGAAAACCATTTAAGATCAAAGATGGATGGTACATCTCAATGAATATAAGGGTTTAAACTATAATGGTTGAAAGCTTACAAAAAATCTTGTCATTTTATCTTTTCACCAAAGCCTATTAAGTTATCTTTAACGATCTTTTGGTAATCGATGTGAGTTAAAGTTAAAACAGTATAACTAACTTGAGTTTTGTGTATTTTATGTGTAAAAAGCGGATGACAATTACTGGCGTGTGCTACTACGCTAAACAAGTACTATTTTGAAAACCTTTTAAAACACAAGTTTTTACATAACCTAGGACCAGAGTAAGTCAAGACAAATCTAACGAGCCCAAACACGTCGGGTATAAGGGATAACATGTGTAGTTTAGGAGTTCCTTTGGCCTTCCAACTCTATCATCAGATCAGCACCATGTTATATTGCATTGTCACGCAATTACCACATGTATGCAAGATTTCAGCTCAATCGGCCACCGGGAAGTGGATCAAATTAAATTTGCAAGATTTGATGACAAACATCGGGACAGGTGAAACTAAATAAAAGCTTTTTTTTATATCTTATCCACTATCTCACCTGTTGGTAAGTGATGATGCGGTCGAAGATGTATGCACGCTAGGCCTAGAATTGGAACTGGCTCTCATGGATAGCTGCCGGAACACATTAGATGTTTAGCGACAGATTTTCTAACATGAGGGTGGTAGCTGGCCAGGCGGACACTAGATAGTGTCCTATGCGGGGGTTTGTTGGTTTCTTAACGATGTTTTTCCTTCACCGGAGGGCCACTGTGAAAAGCGCATATAATTTTTTCTATAGAAAAATCCATTGGTGCGCGGTGGTTTGAACTCGGTACCTCTGGCATCAAAGCCAACCGTTCTCCCGAATACGCCACCGTGCCCTCAAGGCTTATAAAAAATAAGTGTGACCGAATGAGCCTAATGCATTGCTTAGCCCATCTTCGCATTATTGCCTTTCTAATTAAAAGTAACCGATATATATTTTTTTTGTTTTGGTCGTTACCTATGACACATTACATGACTAATAATAAAAAGAAGAAATAAGATCGTTTAAAAAACTAAAAATAACAGACTTCACTGCCGCGCTATTAATTTTTTTTACCAATTTTGAGGTGGTTATCGCCAAATCTCTGGAGATACTTATCAGACCTCGATAAAATTACCATGGTACTACATTTGGGCTATCTCCTTTTCAACAAATAAAGAAATCAAAATCGGTTCATAAACGACGAAGTTATCCGCGAACAAACATAAAAAAAAACCATATATACGGTAGAATTGAGAAACATCCTCCTTTTTAGAAATTCGGTTAAAAACATTTTTCATGTGACATTATATCATTATTATAAGTAAGTATGCTCGGATTTCTCAACAAGTATTAAAGAGAAATTTCATATAGCGGAAAATGTGAGTTATGAAAATGATAACTACATTGATCCAGATAATATCGCTTTGCGCGCTACTATGGCGGATGACTACTACCTATTCTGTGCTACAAGCGGTTACCCAATTATCCAGAAAACTAGAGACGCGCCCCGGATTTGCACGGGTAAATCATAAAATATATATCTTGCATGAGCTTGTTGTGTCGAGTATGAATTAACATTTTCAAAACTCATAACATAACTCAAACGTCATATTTCAACCATTACACAAAACCTTTACAAATGATACAAATAAACTTTGCTCATGAATAACTCTGTATTTTGGTAAAAACCGCATGACAATCCCTTCAGTAGTTTTTAGGTATATCGAGAATAGACAGACAGAAGCGGTGGGGGACCTTGTTTTAAAATAAGGAGTGAAAATGTTAGATTATAGGTATGCGTGCATGAGACATGATAATAAAATTGTAGCTTCAATTAAACACGTTTAAATATATATATATATATATATATATATTATTTATTATATGATACGAATTATATTGTTAAGAGGTGTATATTGTATATTGAGTGTATGCAGGTTCTTAGGTTATCTACGAGTAGTCTTGCCGATTATAATAAGTCCTTTTCAAATCAGAAAAAAATATATAATCGCTTTACAACATACTTCCGCCAAAAAACCAGAATCGTTAATAAATACCGATTAATTCAGACCTCACAAAGTTCTAAAAAGTATAAAGTAAACTTCCTGGTGGAAATTTAAAAAAAGTGGTAAAAAATCATATCCGTGAATTGCCAATATTTCCTTCTTTACTTTTAACACTGTGTTGACAGTTACGGTCACCAATAATCCGATAAAAGATTCTCACAATGACCAAAACCTGAGAATAGTAAACATTCTTTTCATAAAAGATTCCATATTTCATACCGTAGAAAATCACAAAATATGAACCTCGACAGATCGCGTGAATCACTAAATTAATATCCTTGAAATCTAATCAAAGCAATTAAGAACGCTTCTTTTAGATTCCACTGGTGATGTGTGTCCTTGTCTATCATGTATCATAGTAACTATCTGTCCTTTTCTTGTTGAGTTTTTTAAAGTCGTTGTGTGACAAGGGATGGTCCGCAATATTTCATGAAGAACCGAAAAGCATCCAAGCTCAGGTAGCAAACATTATCACATTTATCACTATAAGCGTCGAATGTAACTTAAAAAGGTACTGTTAAAAAAAGGAACAGAACGGTAGAGTAGCCAAAAAGCTAAACATATGTTAATCATCCTTTATAAAACAATTAGATACTACATTTTTAATAGGTACGATTAAAAATCATATTTTTGGATTTTCTAATAAATATACCGCATTTTTTTATCATACAAGGAAACACAACAAGCAAGACAATTGCTTGATGGTAAGCCATGATGTCTGCCAATAATTACTAATAAATACATAAGTACTATATAATAATAAACATATACGAGTTATATAAACAGCAGTTGAATATTGTTATTTCATAAAAACTAAACCTTTTTTTCATTACATCAAATTTTTTTTAGCTCTGACCCGCTCTATACCCTTGGTCGGGCTTGAACCCAACTCTATGAGAAAATGAGTGCAAGGTGAGACCAAGAAAAAACGGCTTGAAAATATTAATCTCTAAAATACTAATAAAAAAGGGATGGCAGCAAACCGTACTGCTATCTTTTGTGCCAATTATTAGCTATCCTTATTTTTTAAAATAGAATATGGTGGGTGGGAACTTGTGGACAAACCATTGTTAAGTCTTTTTTTAAAATAAATAAATAAAAAAACACTTTTTAACCGACTTCAAAAAAGGAGGAGGTTTCTCAATTCGACCGTATATATTTTTTTTTTGTTTTTTTTTTTTATGTTTGTTCGCGGATAACTTCGTCGTTTGTTAACTGATTTTGATTATTCTTTTTTTGTTCGAAAGGAAAGATCCCAAGTGTGGTACCATGGTAATTTTATCGAGGTCTGATAAGTATCTCCAGATATATTGAGATAAACATCTCAAAATTGGTACTGAAAATGAATAGCGCGGCATTGAAGTCGGTTCTTTTTTAGTTTTTTAACGATATTATTAACTATTTATTTCGTGCACTTGTACATCATTGTTTATTTAACATAAATAATGTAAATTTACAATGTGAAACTTAATTATTTGTTATGTATCTATGTTTATAGAGATAGATATACTTTTTTTAACGGCATGCAGATAGTTTTGTATTTTTATTTATAATTTAAATGGACAAAGTGACGCTTATTTTTAATCGACTTCAAAAAACGAGGAGGTTATATGTTCGACGTGTACGTATTTTTTTTAAGGATATAATAGTTTATTTTAATTTAGGTCCAACTTTAGTTATTTAAAATGAACATTCTAATCTACTTATAGATGCTAGTCGGCGGTTCGATTTAAAATCGTTTTTAAATCGCTCCACGTAGCAATTCAACAAGCTGTATGCAAAATAAAGCTTGGCATACACTGCTATTTACATTTTTACCGAGTTTACGTTATATAATAGACAATGTGATAGAAAAAAGAGCTTATTTTCTCTTCAATGTAAAATACAACAAAGTTAAACAATTTTCGATTATAATGTAGTAATTTTGTGTTTAGTTATTAAATTATATTTGTGTTTGGCAGAATATATTTTGTACTATTTTTGGGTTCTTTAGCTTTTATTTTAATAAGGTAATCAACATTATTAAGATAGTTTAGAAATCATCTAAAAAAGAATATTATACATAATTAAAATTGTTAATTAAAAACTTAATTAAAAACTATACCACCGATTTCACATGGTGTGCTAGTCATTTTCAGTAGCAAATTTAAGCTGTTAATCTACTATACTCTACTATATCTCTAGAGATACTCATCAGATCTCGACAAATCGTATAATGGAAACAAACGGAAATTACCCTCTCAAAAAAAAATCTAATCGGTTAGTGAAAGATGGGAATTCTAAGATAAAATACACATAAAAAAATCGAATGTAGAACCTACTCTATTTTTGAAGTCGGTTAACATGTGGAGGTTAGAGTGTATATTATATATGAATCTGCACACTCCAGTAAAACCGAGTAGCTAGCTGCGCTACTCGGTGATAGTAGATAGTTTAGAAATATATTAAATATGCAAACCTAAATGATAATGAATAAATTATCTTGAATTTAATAACCAATTATTAAAGCATCAAATCGCAGACTATGTATATCGTATTTTTATAGTTATTTAGCGCGTGTTTAAAATTAAACGGTCAAATATTGCTCCAATAATGTCTTCAAGTTTATATGTAAATGATAGAAGCAGTTGTTTTATGACATTTTAATATGAATTTAAATAAAATAACTGATTCTTATTACGTTTTGTAATCCAATTTGGATATCTTGATTGACTAGAACAGGATCCTACTCTCGTAAATTGTGTTTAAATTGACATTTTTATCACAAAAACCAGTATAAATACCTAGAAAGAAGTTAGCTTGTATATTCGCTTAATATATTACTAAGTCTAGTATTCGCCTACGCATTTTGATAACTGGCGATAAACAAGCAATAAAAAATAACTAAAATCCGTATTTGTTAGTATCAGAAATATTTATATACCTGCTATTGGTGATATCTAAAATGATAAAAATTTGCATGATTGCCTTTTTTATTTTAAAACAGTGAAATTTCGTGCGTAATATTTTTTATGCATTAGGATGATTTGTACCGATTGTAACATTTGTTCTTACATATAACACCACTTTTCCTTGTCCTTTTCTTTTAGATAGCTGAAAGCCATCAAAATGTTATCCAGTCTAATTTCGGGCAAATGTTCGGTATAGTTAGTATAGCGGGTTACAGTGCCTCTAGGATCCTCAATATTGAGTTGGCGACGAGAGGCTTGTGAGGTGTATAACTGGCCGTAGAAGTATTCAACTTCTCTTAGAAAATCATTAAAAACTTCGTTTAAGTGCCGTGCCAGTCATTTATAGTAGCAAGTTTGAAGTATTTATCTTCATTATGTCAAGAGATACTCATCAGATCTTAGTTTTTTTTAAAAATGACAGCTACTTCAGAATAATTAGAATCGTTCATAGTCAGTGACAAGATTGAAGTGTTTATTTCCATATCTCTGAAGACTCATCAAATTTTTTTGATAAATTTGGTTTATTCTACATCATCATCATCATCATCAGGCGGTGGCAGTCCACTGCTGGACGTAGGCCTCTCCCAAGATGCGCCACTGAGCCCGATCTTCGGCTCTTCTCTTCCAGTCACTGCCCACAATGGGACCATACGGAAAGTAAACAAAAATAACTCGTAACCAAAAAAATAATTTTCAAAATCGATCAATTAATGACGGAGTTTTCAGGAAATACAAACAATGTGACCCTCCTCTTTTTTTGAAATCATTAAAACATAATAACAAAATACAATTTTTAAATTCAAAGCCAAACTAGAAGCATTTAAGCTATTGATTATCACATCAATGCAATTAATGCCACCGTCCGTGACTATCGAACGTTTTTAGAGAATATTTATTAGGTATTAAATTTGTAGATAAAAGTGTATAACCGCCTTTAGCACTGCATGGTTCCACAGGCGTGCAAGCAAATTATACTGAACCCAGCGGGATGGGCCAGACGGCCTGCTTAACGCAAGATAACTAGGTAGAAAAATATCTCTCTACATTAAATAGATACTATTGATTCTATTATCGCTGAACGTTGACTCGTGTTTTAGTATATTTGATTGCACGATGGAATAAAGAATTTGAAACATGAATGTGTTTTAACATAATATAATTTGAACAGGTTGAATACAGACACTTTTAAGGAATCTGACATATAAAATTCAATCATCATTATCATCATTACCGTCCGGTAGCAGTCCACTGCTGGACATAGGCCTCTCCCAAGACACGCTACTAAAGAACTAAAGTGATCGACATATCTCAATGGCTTAGCAAAATGTAGTGGCAGTGGGCTTGTCATATCTACCGTAGGACCGATAATATGACGCATTCGTATCACAATAGTGCAATACAAGTTAATTTTACTCATTCGATAGCTTTATATTAAAAAAAAAAATTAAACAGAAAATTCATTCCATTAACTCACTAATATTTTTAAACAAACGTATTTCAGTTCATCCCTCTAATTTAAAGGGACGCCTGTACCCTGTGGGATCCTTTAGTCAATATTACAAAACTCAATCCCAATTCGTCAAAGGCGAACAAAATTTCAACATCCGTTACATCCCTAAAACCTCAATTTCTTTATTTGTGATTTTGTTTGTACAAACTCGTTAAATTTCAAAAGGTAAATAGGTAATACGGAACCAATCTTTTTAAGGATAGATTATCTGTAAGGATAAGAGACGGTGATGATAGAACGGAGAATTAGCATAACAAGATTAAAAACGAAGTCAAAAGATAAGAGGTCTACATAAAAAGGATTTATGTAAGATAAATCAATTCGAGTGAACACGTTTCACTTACTTTAAACTTACACCCATTTAATGTTCAAAACTAGAATTTGTTATATCTAAGAAAATTTCAAAAGTTGTGTCTTACATTACAATATTATGTTAATTTCTTTTTTAATGGCACTGTAAAAATAATAGATCGCCAACTTTGTAGACATGCTGAAAGTTTGATATTGGAAATAATGTTCGTAAGTCCTACACAGTATTAGATATGTAATTATATTGACAGTATTTTATCTCTAACAAAAGCACATCTACTGCTGACTTGATGACGATAATGTTTCATAGTTGATACATAATATTGTACAGTACAGAACAGTACAATTCAGTGTTAAGTAATAGCTACAAATTCAAATGACAGTTAATAATTTCAAATCATTCATCATTAATTATCATCATTATCATCAAATGTATTTATTAATGCATCATATTGATAATACACTAATAAGATTTTTTAAGTGTATTATTACGTTAAACGTTTAAAAGTTAATAATAAAGGTAAAGCGAAGATAATTTAAAATGTTCATAATCAATTTAATGTCCTCACTTGGCCTTTAACCAGCGGACAATCAAGATGCTTCCAACGATACCTCATTTGTCAATTAATTATGATAAAGAGTTAAGTAAGTTAGGAGGGAACAGATGAACATACTGGTATATAATACATGTATGTAATATATGTAATACATGTATTATGTACCTATTGGTAAAAATCTACACCCCTCCTGTAGTCGGGTAATAAAAGTGACAATAATCATCTTACTAAAGTAAATAGGAATCGTTAAATAAGTGAATTATTTTAGGAACAAAAACCCGACGACGTGTTAAAAATTTGGTGAATAAACTATTCCAAACTCCAATAAAACATATAAAATATTATGTTTTTTTGAATTGTCTCACACTTTATATTTTTGTAAAATGTTAAACACAATCCAAAATTTTTAAAACATATAAGGTATCCCGTACCGTTCAAAATTATTTATTTTGATACCACACTCGATGAATTTTGAAAACAGTGATATATTTTTTTGTGTTATTGTTTTGCTAATTCTTAATTGCAAGTTTACGATACAAAAGACTTCAACGCGTGACTGGTTTTTCCTTCCGAATAGTCGAACCTATGCTAATCCCAATTTTACTCAAGTTTGCGATACAAAATACTTCAACGCGTGACTTGTTTTTCCTTCTGAATAGTTTCCGAATAGAACCGTAATGTGCATCTCGTTATTTTGAAATTACCGTTTTGGCGCCAAAAATCCCAAATTTTTTGTTTTTTTTTTTAAATTTTGATCACCCAGTGTCACTCTCACGACTAAAACGAATCTATTGACACCACTCACATTAAAAAACGACAAGCTGTTTAGGCTCTAGGGCGTGCCAAAGAAATAAACATACATACATATATACATACAATCATACACTCGAAAAACATAACCCTCCTTCTTTCGCAGTCAGGTAAAAAGCGTTTAATGGAAATAAAAAGGTTTTTTTTATTTTATTATTTTTTTTTTTAATAATCTGCGGTCACCCCAAACTATGCTTAGTGTACTCATGACTCGGTCGTTACCTTTACATGCATATATTTTACGTTCTTGCTAAGACTTAAAGCTTAGGTACTGACCTAACGCTGTGTAATATTACCATGTAATTAAAAAACTTCAGACATTGATTTAAGCTTAAATATTGCAAGCTGCAATACTAGAAGATATTGTTTTTTGTTGTTTTATGTCTAAACATTTAATTAGTTTTGATTTTGAAGATTGTTACTCAGAAACTTAAAATCATCTAAGATTTATGAGCTTAGAGCTATCTCTAGATTATGTTTGTATTGACTCAAGTACCAACAAATTTACTATAAAATAAAATAAGATAGTAACTAGTTAGAAACTCTATAGTTTTCAAGTAATTAGTACATATCATAATCAATGTATACTAGAATAGTTATTCATTAATAAACTAATGAAAACTACAATAGTTGAACATTTTTTGTAACAATTTTTAAACTTTTTTTCCGACTCTTGGTAATTTTTTTTTATCCAGGAATTATGTTTGAATTTATATAAAAAATCAAGACAGATTCAAAACTAATTGAAATATATACAGACAGAATTTGAATGACAAATTAAGCAAAGTAGTTTAGAATATCTGTCTACCCAAAGAACAATATATTATAGAGAGTCTGAACCTATTCACCATATCTCATAGGCAAGCCAGCGTCGGACCACTATCTCGCTTGGTGGTAAACGATGATGTGGTCGAAAATGGTGAACACGCTTGGCCAAATAGAATGGTCTGGCTCTTAAGTAGCCTCTTTCCTTAACGAACTTTAACTTTTGATGTCACACAAGAATTTTAATTTAGAGGTTGACTTAATTTTAACTTTACTCTATGAAGGCTGTTTCATTACTACAACTGCGTACAAACTAAGCTCCATTAGAGACTAGATGTGACCGCAGCTCATAGCGTTATATTTGCTCAACTGCTACCAGTTGTCCGTAATTACAGAACTCTGTATTTGCTAAGGAAGTCACTGTTTGAGCATTATTACGTTCGCCTTGTAACTTCACGGATTTCTTAGCTATTGAGTGCGGTGGCAATAATGGAAAGGCTTTGGAGTTCGACGATTAGTTTTAGTTTCGAGAGTAGGGATGAATTAGAATAAGGATATGCTTGCATGATTGTTTGATTATCAGTACTTCTACTTGGTGCGATAAATATGATTTATTATAAGAATACATATCAAAGGACAAGAAGGACCCTCGGTTTAGGGCGAGCGATTACCTATATTATGTGTACTACCTGGAAGCAGTCAAACTTTGCCAATTAATTTCCAGCCGTGAAATAGCAATGTTTTTTGGTTGAAATGGCAAGGTGTCCAGTGAAATTACAGAGCTTGTGAGACTCAACATCTTTATGTCTCAAGGTAACAGGCGCAGTGCAGTGACGTGCAAAACTCTGGCAGTTTAGAATTTTGCCGCTGTATCTGTTATAGGTAGACGTCATCGCTTACCATCAGGTGAGCGTCGTGCTTGTCTTGTTACCTTTTGCCATAAAAAAAATGTTTTTTTTACTGAACAACTGTGCAATATTCTGGTCTGCGTTGTCACTTACCATTAGTTGCAATATCAACCAAAGATTTTTACAGTCTGCCATCAACACCAATCAACACCAATATTATAAATGCAAAAGTCAGTTTGTATATTTGTTTGTTTGTTTCGGACTTCTTCACGGTCAAACGGATAGACCGATAAAGCTGAAATTTTGCACAGGGATAGCCAGTACTATAGATTAGGCTATAGCATACTTTTTAACGCGAGCGAAACCGCGGGGCACAGCTAGTATACAATAAATGGTCATTTTTAGGGAGTATCTCAGTTTTCTACAAGACATTATTTCATTTTTTATGTTTCTATGAAGTGTCACACACTTTATATTTTTGTAAATAGTTAAACACAATCCAAAATTTCATCGTACCGACGGGACTCGAACCCGCAACCCCGGTTTACACGTCCAGGTGCTCTGCCAATTAAGCCACGGTTCGATCCAACGATACGACGAAATTAGTGGATTGCATTTGTTAACCCAATTATGCATTGGTAGCGCCATCTATGACTACTTATTACGTAAGTTAATCATTCGGAAGAAATCATTACAGTTTTCAAATCCGACGAGAGATGTTGCACTGCGTAAATCAAATATTATGTTTCTATGAAGTGTCACACACTTTATATTTTTGTAAATAGTTAAACACAATCCAAAATGTCATCGTACCGACGGGACTCGAACCCGCACCCCCCGGATTACATGTCCAGGTGCTCTGCCAATTAAGCCACGGTTCGATCCATCGATACGACGAAATTAGTGGATTGCATTTGTTAACCCAATTATGCATTGGTGGCGCCATCTATGACTACTTATTACGTAAGTTAATCATTCGGAAGAAATCATTACAGTTTTCAAATCCGACGAGAGATGTTGCACTGCGTAAATCAAATATTATGTTTCTATGAAGTATCACACACTTTATATTTTTGTAAATAGTTAAACACAATCCAAAATTTCATCGTACCGACGGGAATCGAACCCACACCCCCCGGATTACACTTCCAGGTGCTCTGCCAATTAAGCCACGATTCGATCCATCGATATGACGAAATTAACTATTTACAATTGTTTAACTATTTACAAAAATATAAAGTGTGTGACACTTCATAGAAACATAATATTTGATTTACGCAGTGCAAGATTTCTTGTCAGATTTGAAAACTGTAATGATTTCTTCTGAATGATTAACTTACGTAATAAGTAGTCATAGATGGCGCTACCAATGCATAATTGGGTTAACAAATGCAATCCACTAATTTCGTCGTATCGATGGATCGAACCATGGCTTAATTGGCAGAGCACCTGGACGTGTAATCCAGGGGGTGCGGGTTCGAGTCCCGTCGGTACGATGAAATTTTGGATTGTGTTTAACTATTATTTTATTTTGTTGCACCTACTCAACATGTTTTTAAATCTTACAATCCCTTTAATTAGTTTGTGTTTGTTGTTTAAAAATTTATTGCAGAAGCAACACCTTCAATAATTAAGTGAGATAGCAATCTCTTTTGATAATGATTTCAAATAGCCAATTAGCTCTACCCAAAGTCGCGATGAAACAAATGACCATCGAATGATAAGCAACAAATCAGAGAAATTCCACTCGAATACAAAAAAAATGAGAAAGAACTCAGTTCAAATAGTGAGAAGTCGATATTCAAGTATAATAGTCTCGGAACTCTCGAACCGAATCGAATCTTTTGTGCAGTCAGACAGACAGCGTGAACAACTCATCCGGAGACTAGGTTAGAGTTTTTACGTTTCTTCGATTCTAACCAGTAACCAGCCAGAGCGAATGAACTTTGTAGATTCATGATTAGAATTTTACAGCCCTTACTAATTGTTGTGGCAATTTTGATGATGACGTGGCACTTTGTATACCATCTGAATTGACTGCATTATTAGGAGCTCTAAACTTATCTGTAAGATCAATAATAATTTTGTTACTTAAGGAAATAATAGTAAACCCGATTTTAATATTTTTTGACTACTTGAACACAAACTATCAGTACTTAATTGTCATCACTATATATGGAGGCCGATGTAAACTTTAATTTTTAACCCCCGACGCAAAAAGAAGGGTTGTTATAAGTTTAACGTGTGTATCTGTGTGTCTGTGTATCTGTGTGTCTGTGTATTTGTGTATCTGTGTGTCTGTCTGTGGCATCGTAGCGCCCAAACGGATGAACCGATTTTGATTTAGTTTTTTTTGTTTGATATGTGTCTTCATCGAGAGTGTTCTTAGCTTTCTTTCATGAAAATACATTCAGCCGATTAAATATTATCAGTTCTTTTTTGGTTGCTGAAAGTACGATTGCAACTTTCGTAGCCTTTTGACCGCGGACGTCAAACAAGCAAAATGGCGCTTCTGCGCACTATGTACCTGTCACTCTGCTGCCGTCTTTTTAGCGTAGTTTACATTATTCGAATTAAATGTATTAATTTGTAATTCAGTACCCTGTTACTTAAATTATATTGCAAGAATATGGTAAACTTTACATACTGAGACATCATAGAAACTGTAGAATACATTATACAAATCAGTCGGGGGTTTAAAATTTTATATTTAAGTATTATTGTCATGACAAGTCGAAGAGTTAATGAATACACCTAGACTTCAGCATCGACAAGATATTGCGTGTATTTCCAATTCATAGCTAATACTTAATGAAATATCATTCACGCCAATGCATTCAATAAATTGTTTATAACGACACAAATTAAACAACCAATCAGTATCGTCTATAAGAAACCAGCTTGCGACTAACAAAAAAATACAAATCATTATCTGAATCGTAACTAAACGATTTTATATGTTTCTTTAATTAATATCAACATTAAGATAATATGAATATTCACATACTTAACATCTTGAAATTTACGATGACGATATGTATCAACATATCACATAAAAAAATATATTTAATTTCTCTAATTCGCGTCCTAATCTTACATCGCTATAAAATTAAAACGACTCGAATCTCGGCTCCGGAACAGACTTTGATGATACAATCTTCAAGCACGTATGTACAAACATAATGGGGGAAAATGTACGGGATGTTTGGACGCAGCGTGTTATGAAGTTACTTCGAACATATTTTTTTGTAATATAAGATCAGAGGATAATTTTCATAATAATAAAAATAGGGATGTTCTTCAGTTGAAATGGCAAGGTGTCCAGTAAAATTACAGGTCATGTGAGACTCAACATCGTTGTCTCAAGGTAACAGGCGCCGCAGTGCAGCTAGCAGAAGTGTATTTTATTGTATTTTATTCCACATATTACATACCTAGATACAATTAGTTTATTTTATTTCTATTAAATTCTAGTAAATTTGAATAAAAGACAATGACAACTATTATAATAAAATTATATTAAAAATGAATCCTGTATTATAGAATTGACGCCGGCAGCATAGCGGCTGCAAGGAGAATAACCTTCTGCCTATGCATGTCGTGGCTTTTTGCTGCTCTCGAATCCCGAGACAGATTATTTTAATGACAGTTAGTCTAAGCTCGCAGCAATATTTTTAAAATTCTGTGGAAGTAAGATTTCTTGACATAATGAATGTAATGTATCTTTTTTGACAATGTTATTACTGATTTTGGCATGATTGTTCTTTGATTATGATTTGATTAATGTAATTGGTGTTAATCATAATAATTGAGTAAAATATTTGTATTAAATTCGCCAGAGAACTAAAGTGATCGACATAGCTCAACGGATTAGCAAACCGAAGTGGCAGTAGTCTGGTCATATCTGCCGTAGGCCCGATAAACGTTGGGGTAGACTGGTTCTAGAGTGGAGACCGCGAATCGGCAAACGTATCGTAGATCGCCCTGTGACCAGCTAGACTATTCTGTAAGCTATCTCGACAGCGGAATCCGCGGTGAGATTTGAATTTCGTATTACGAAAGCCAACCGTATTACAAACGTGATACGATTGAATTTCGTAGTACGAAATTCGAATCTCACCGCGGATTCCGCTGTCGAGATAGCTTACAAAATAGCCAGGCAGGTGGAGCGACGACATTCGCAAAGCTGTGGGCAGTAACTGGAAACAAAGAGCCGAAGGTCGGGCTCAGTGGCGTGACTTGGGAGTGGACTGATACCGGCTGATTATGATTATGATGACGATGAATAAAATAAATTAAATTACATTAAAATATATGAAATTGTTACGACTAGGCAGGTGTTTTTCATCATAATTATGGGAAAGGTTCCCATGACTTACCATTAACTACTATTAATAGCACTGATAGTCATTCTGCAATTACGCTTGGTAACCTTTTCTATATTGCGCTAAAGTAGAACAATTTTCGCTGATGGCCTCAAGCCTTTGCCTTTTCGCAAATTGCATCAAGCGTAACTTTATGGTGATTTTAGCTCAAATGAACTCGTCTGATATGACAGATTTTGCCAGCTCAGTGCCATGTTTAGCGGCTTATTCAGTAATGTCAACTAAGTAAATAATATCTACTGTATATATTTAACTAGCTGCGGTCCACGGCATTGCCTACGTTGAAAAGTTTACTGTCTTATCCACTACAGCGGCTATATTTGTGCAAAATTTCATCAAAATCGGTCAAGCTGTTGAAGCCAACTGAAGAAGTCCCAAACAAACAAACACACAAACCTACTTTCGTATTTATAATATTAGTGTTGATATAAAATAAAAGCTTAATTGTAATAACAAAACACAATGTAAGTACGAGTTATCAACCAACTTCCCAAAAAAGGAGGAGGTTCTCTATTTGCCTGTTTTTTTGGTTGTTTTTTTGTTTGTTACCTCAAGACTCCGTCAATTCTTAACCGATATGAAAAAATATGTTTTTATTTGAGAGAGCATGCTTCCCGTTTG
Organism: Cabera pusaria; assembly: GCA_954871355.1. Classification (NCBI taxonomy): domain Eukaryota; kingdom Metazoa; phylum Arthropoda; class Insecta; order Lepidoptera; family Geometridae; genus Cabera; species Cabera pusaria. The sequence goes on along the minus strand of OX940896.1, from coordinate 10,860,545 downwards.
GCCCCATTGTAATTTTATCGAGATCTGATAAATTTCTCCAGAGATATGAAGATTAACACCTCATACTTAGCACTGAAAAAAAAACAGTTGATTTGAGAACCTCCTTCTTTTTAGTGAAGTCGGTTAAAAATGACTATTGCGGCATGTGAAGTTAGTTTTTTTCCGTTTTGTAAATATTCTTAAATTATTTTACTGCATGTTGTACACAAATGTAATGATATGTTACTACGTATGTAGAAGTCTTAATTAAGCACAAAGAAGACAAGTTATCCAGCTACCGATGAAAATATTCCATCGATCATAGTACAGTTGATTGATAATAGAACGTGAATTACTGATAGATGGAGCTGCCAGTCGACCAGCGATCGTCTCAATTTATTTACATGTGTTTGTATCACTTGTTGATGCTGCCAACGGTAAAATGCTGCGTTTTTTGGAGCTATGACATTTGGAGGAGGCATTTTTGTCGCAACTGAAGTATGGATTATGGTCAACCGCTCGTTTCAAGCTCTAATTACCTTGGTTTGTACACAAGTAAACGCAATTTAGCTGTAATAATAAAATCGGTACCACTTATTATTTGAATAGGAATTTTATTTTAATCTCACGTAAGACGTAACATACAAACTAGTAGTCTGATATTCGCACTTATAATATTGGTGTTGTAAAATAGAGTTTGTTTACTTATAACGACTTTTTTATATTTCTGTTGCCATTATTATCAAGTTTTAAAGTTGAGCATACTCGTAGATGTCGTAGATGTTCACTATTTCCGTCTTTAATGTATACTTAAGCTACCACATCCAAAAACATCAACCATTCGAATCAGATATCGGAGTGCTAACGAACCGTCATATGTGATTGAAAATCATCGCATAGGTATGTCCTAGACGGAAGCATTATAAATCATGGCTCGACAGTAGCCCATACATCAATAAGGTCGATTATTTGATAACTCCACAGAAAACACGGTCACCTCTTGTTTCAAATAACTAGAGAAAGCGCGGTGAGTTTGATTAAGTTCAAGGTTCCGCAGCTGATTTAAAGGCAATTGAGATGAGGGTGAAGTTTAGAAGTGAGCGCGAGCTTCAAATAGCGAATGTGTGAAATATGCTTAGGTTACAAACTGTAGCAACACGTTTGGCAAAATATCTTATTATTAAAGGCTTTTCAGTAAAAACAACAATTTATTGTTACGTCTGATAGAGTTAAAACTCAATAATAATCGATATGACCAGAAAACCATTACTAAATAGTAGGTACTAAATGGTTCTCTAGCTGAGTTAGCCAGTCAGACCGCTGCGTTTTTTTTGTAACACTTGACTTTCGTCGTGATAGTTTACACTTTTAGTTTGTGACTGTGGAACCCTAATAAAAACCGGCTGCATGCTGGCGAGATGTAATTAAAATAAAAAGTTTGTAATAAACATTTCTATTAAGCAACACGTAGGTAACGGTGAGCCAAATCGTAATTTTCGAAATATGTTTAATTAGAAAAGCGTTTTTGAGGTTTAAGCATGCAAGTTTGCTTTTAGAAATGTATTTTGATGCAAGTCAATATGAAAATTGATCATGTTGTGTTAGATAATGGACATATCTAGTGAAATAGAGAAGCTTTTAATATAAATGTTAATTTGTATATAATGAATAATAATAATAATGTGAAATTTATTTGACTCAAAAAATTTAAGGTACGGACACACCGTACCGTCCTGCGTGCGCGATCTAGGCGTCGATCAGATAGCGCAGTAGTATTTGTACCCACTGGTTCACACCAAACGCGATCAGATAACAATTGAAATGTACTGAGATCGCGCCCGCATATCGCAGGACGCCACGGTGTGGCCGTACCTTTACAAACAAAAAAAATATATATTGATGACGTTTTGTTAAAATAAAAATATAGGTATTGAACGTAGATGGGAGTTTTAGTGGTATTTAAATATATTTTTTTACTGTAGGTGCAATATCCGTCACAAGGTAATCCATGTTGGATGATTAAATTGTAAATGCGTGCGCGATCTCAGAACATTTCAATTGTTTTCGCGATCAGAAAACAATTGAAATGTACTGAGATCGCGCACGCAGGGCGCAGGACGCCGCGGTGTGTCCGTACCTGTAGAGAATGAGAACTTTAGTCCACTTACAATGTAATCATACAACATTGTAGTGAGGTTAGCTTGCCGGATCTTTTCCCTCCACATTTCTTCAAAATATAATCACCCGCAGCTTTTTCATCTACTTCTAGATTAAAAGACTTTTTCTGTTTTTTTTTTATACCTGATAGACTAGCGATGATAATGTTCGAGGATGGTGAACATATCATCACAATCAGCCTGTGTCAGGCCACTGCTGGACGTAGGCCTCTCCCAAAAGACGCCAATGAGCCCGATCTTCGGCTCATTGGGAAGGGTATGCCCTAATCGCCACGCTGGGCAGGCGGGTTGGCGATCGCAGGACGTAGCTCCTCATACCGGTGACGCTGCTGCCCGTCACCGGCCGGTGAACACGCTAGGCGTTTAATCACAGATTAGAATGGTCTCACTCTCAGGAGCTGTGCAGCTGGAACACCGTAAGGTTTCATCGGCAGATTTCTCCATGTTAGTGGTAAGCTTTAACCTTTAGTTAGTAAGTTAGGTGGAACATTTAAATAATGCTCCAACCGCTGCTGTTATGCCACTTAACCCCATTTTAAACTATTCTTGGCCACGTTTCCTAAAATAACTGTTTGCAATTATTTTCTAAGAATCAATGTAAAACTTTTGCTGTATATTTCTCCGCAACTTTATTACCTATTACAACGTAGCGGCAAAAATAACACCCATGTTTCTCGTGCTCATCAACCTTTCCGCCCGCTCGCAGCAATCTAACGGTTCTCTACAAAACTAGCGAAGGTATTTTGATTGGCACCCGTGACCCCCGACTGATTTATGGACCTCGAATTTGTGAATTGATATAATGGTATCATAACTATGTTTCACGCCCTTAATTTTTGGTGTCACTCTTCTGGTCACCTTTTTGGTGAAATGTGATAACACTTTTGTCTTTATTGTGATTTTTCCTTCTTGGGAACTAACGTATTGTATTGGTTACAGTGGCGCGCTTTTGTTTATCTAAAACAGTGATTTTTGGATTACTTTGAATTTTGATCTTTTTGAGTAACTTTTGACTGACTTTACAAAACAAAGAGGTATGATAAAATATCGAACATGTTACAGTTGTGGTATTAAAGATACCTATATTGAAGTTTTATTGTATATTCTCTGCCTATGTTATAAGATGCATATAAGGTTGGTTACATATGAATAATTAATGAGCAACCTGTAAAGTGTGGAACGAGTTGCCGTCTGTTGTTTTCCCGCAGAGCTATGACATGGAGTCCTTCAAACGGGGCGTCATAAGAATCTTGACAGGTCTGCTGACCTGTCAAGATTCTTATGACGCCCCGTGAGACACATGAGTCACGAGTGACTCCCCTGGTTTTGCAAATGTTCATAGGCGACGGTGTCCATTTCCCATCAGGTGGGCTTGCTTGTTTGCTACCACTGTCATATAAAGAAATTAACTAAAATAGTAGTATAGTAGATAATTGTATAAAACTTCATACCTAATTGAAAGCATTGCTTATTGAAGTACTGCAAACGTTCTCCAATAAGTGTTATTAAAAATTAAAACTTATATACAAAAGCTTCTAAACACTAACATCGTAACGAAAACCATCAAAAGATCCTACCCACAATGTGAACACTAATACACGTTTATAACTAAAACCTTTTATATCTAACAATTACCTAATTAGAGATCTAAACGATAACCAGGCAGGTGTAACCATCAAAGATGAAGACGATCATCGGGCGGACATCAATTCGTTACAAATTCGACCATTTAGACACACCTCGTTGGTTCAAGGACTCTCAAACTCATTCCATACACAATGAGGAGAAAAAATGTAACAAATTAAACGATTGAACCTGTTCCCAAAGACCCCTAAAGAGCGGCTCGATGTTAAGTGAACTAATTTATACTTGGATGGCTCATAAACAATATGAATAAGCGGTAGTGGAGGCTTTTGATGTCGGTTGGAATATAATCCAGTTCCTAATTGTGATGTGAATGTTTTTATGCGAATTAGGGTGAGACTGATATTTTAGGCGGAATTAACAAGGTTAAGACTGAATCAAGTTGTTCTTAAAGACAGCAGTGAAACGTGGTGTTGGACAACTTATAATAACCATAGCAAAACTAACTCAACCCGGGTCAACCTTCTGAACTGGGTGGCACTATTCATAGCAGAGCTTGAAAGACTAATCGGTAATAACTGTTTATTCGGTAGGTGATTCCAGTCCAGATACGGCCTACTATTACAGTGCTATCCTATTTAGCATCCAAGTATCAAGGTCTGAATTCTATGGACGCGAGATGGTAACAATAGTCCTGCCGTAGTAACAATAATACTTATATAATTAACTATATTACTAATATTTTATATTTAACATTTACTGTAATACCTACTTCAAATGTTTTTTTTTATAACTTATAGGTTATCGTTTGTACAATATCTTACCTAGTGGTAAGCGATGATGTAGTCGAAGGTGGTGAGCATTATGATTAGGTATGTCTTTTAAATAAAGTACCTACTTCTATTTAAAAGGCATACCTAACGACATTTTCGGCTGATTATACAATATATTTTTTCAAATCAAAAGACTAAAGACTAAGTAAGAGAGCCAGTTCCCATTCTAGGCCTAGCGTGCTTACCATCTTCGACCGCATCATCACTTACCAACAGGTGAGATAGTGGTCAAACGCTAGCCTATAAGGTATAAAAAAAAAAAAAGTACTTGAATTAGGCTAGTGAAGTAAAAATTTGGCTAGTATAATTTAGGAACTAAGTATCTAGGTGACTCTAAAACCTATATTATAAAGTAATCTACTTTATTATAAAGGTTTTATTAGATTATAAACTGGAGTATTATATATTATAATCAGGTTTTCTCTAAATCAAAAGCTTTCATAGTTAAAGACGCGAGTTTCGCGTAAGTTTCTTTTTCGACCTTTATAAATACATTCTGGTTTTTTTCTTGTATTATTAACGAGTATTATATTATATTTATTTTTTAATAGATTTATATCACGGATCTATCATAAATATGTACCTAATGATGACGCACTTTTGGTTTTCCTCACATAAATGATAATATAGGTACATGCGAACATAACAATAATATTATAGAGATGTAAGTTGCAAGAATGGCAAATAAAATGTACGTAGCATTATTTTTCTCATCACAGTTTATTATGTATCACACACGCAAAGCACAGCCTTTTCTATGATTTATTTACCTTTATATATTAATATAATATGCACAATGTACATATCTAACACTTCAAACACTCGTTTTACAGCATCAGAGCTAAAAACATGTTAACAAGTCAAATAAAACTTACGCGTGCGAACTTATGTCATGTTTATAAGACTACCCGCGGAGTTTGTAAAAGCATGTCGCACTAAAATGTCGTTTCAATTTTAGAATGACGTTTTTAAACATTCATTTGCCTTTTATATAAAACTATAAGGCCAATGTTATTAGACGGTTTTATGCAATAAATTGCATGGTTTGCTTCATTTTACATTGAAACCTACCAGGGGGTTGCGTGTATGAACGAATGAAGATTGTAAAATAAAAACATTATTTTTACTTTTTGCCTTATTTTGCGGTATTGAACTTGATTGAGAAAGACTTAAAAATACAATTTTTATATTTCATGCGACATATTTATTATGTACCTTTTTTGTGATATAAAATACTTGAATACGCTTTATACTAATCGGGATAAATATTACTAATAACAATTCGAAACGTGTACTTAGTTTAACATTGGCCTGACTTGCTACTAAAAAGTAGCCCAACACCATTTAGGAAAAAATCTGCTGCCATTTCATTTGTTTACGGTATTCCAGCAACACCCCTTGAAAGTGAGAGTGTTTAAGGCCTAACGTGTTCACCATCTTCGACCACATCATCGGTTATTACCAGGTGATGTAGTAGTCAAACGCTAGCCTATAAGATATGAAAATAAACTGGCCAAGTGAAAGTCGGACTCGCACTCGCAGGGTTCCGTAGCACAGTAGAGTATTCTATTAACTATGATTTTTCGCAACTACAAAAATAACTTTGTTTTTCATAGTGTTTGTATGAAAAACTAAGTTATCTTTGCGGTCGGTATATCTCAAAAACTGCTGAATGTATCTCGTTCCAACTAATTTTCGTTGATAGTTTTTATTGAGATCTACAGAATATATTTTTTGAAATTTTTCACTCCCTTACTTTAAAAATTAGAGGGGGGGGGCACACAATTTAGCACTTTAGACGCGCCTATCTTTTAAATGATTGACTTTGAATAAAAATGTTTTAGAAACCTCAATGTTATTTTTAAAGACCTATCCATAGACACCCCAAACGTATGAACAAAAAAAAATATTTTTTGTTTCAGTTCCATGTATGTGATGCCCCCCCTTAAACTTTTATATTTTTTATTTTTGTATAAAAATCGGAAAGCGGTTCGCAGAATACATCCACCTACTATTATTTTTTTGTTTCAATTCTGTAGTCCTAATAGTTTCGGAATAAAATGGCTGTGACATACGGACAGACAGACAGACAGACATGGCGAATATATAAGGGTTCCGGTTTTTTGCCATTCGGCTACGGAACCCTAAAAACAACCTACATTGCCCTGGTCACGAGGAGACTGGCGATATAAATATGTGTTTAAAACATTTTGAAGTTTAAAATTAGCCTAATCTTCAGGCAAGATCTGATTTATGCATGTGAAGCTGACTAGGCGAAGGGTTTTCTCATTATTTTTTAGTTACGTCTACAATTACTTACAGTGAAGGTTCTGCACTTCTGCGAGCGTCTGTACTACGGTAGTACAGACAGCCTCTTGCAGAAGTGCAGATAGAAGTAAGAAATGTAGTACGCCACATATATAAACTCGTTTAAAAAACTAAAAAGAAACGACTTCAATGCCGCGCTATTAATTTTAAGTACCAATTTTAAGGTGTTTATCTTCATATATCTGGAGATACTTATCAGAGCTCGATAAAATTACCATGGTGCCACACTCCTCCAGGACCTCCTTTCCAAAAAAAAATCGGTGTATATAATGTACCTACGCGTATAATATATATATATATATATAATACGTATAATGTACGCCCATTTGATATGAAGTCCTCGATATATACGGTCGAATTATGAAACTTCCTCATTTTTAGAAGTCGGTTAAAAATATAAAACTGGTATATAAATAGAAAACGATTTAACTATCATTTTTTTTTTGTACCTAACTAGACAGCATAGATATTGAAATTACGCAACGTCCATCGGTTACACAAATTAGTTACCATTGGCGCCCAATATTAAAAAGGTCCTATTTGGACGGTCAAAAATATTCCATTTTCTTGCCAGTGGGGGTTCGGCCGTTTCAATCGTGGCTACAATTAATCAAAGTAGAGCTTTGTCATCTACCATCGGTCAACGGTTGTGTAAGTCTTTTTTTTCTCATTTAGCGTTTGTTGATATGATTGTTACTTTATAACTGGAATCTATTGAACAAAATAGAGCAGCAGACAGACGTATGTATATATTTAGGTACATTTTGCAAAATGTTTAAATTTTCTTGAAGATCGGCGCTTATATTTGCAGTTTCTAGACGGAAAATTTAAGGCATGCAAAAAGCGATAATATTTGTCTACAAATATCCAGATTAATATTATAAATACTTTAGCTACTCTGTCACTTTGTCTGTTTGATACCTAATCACGCCTAAACGGACGATCTGAACTTACTGAAATTTAACAAGAAGATACTTGGAGTATGTGAACGTAGTCGGTATCAGCTATTATCAGTATAAATGTTGATCTCCTCTAAGAATTATGAATCGATTTACTATATCTTACCAAACGCTTGAAAATAGTTTATAATGAAAACATCAATTAGTGAATTTATTATCGTAGAAAGTTTTAAAACTAGGCGTGGAAAAGAAAAGCAAAATCCTTTACTCAATTTAAACTTTCTCCCTATTCCACTTCCACTTTACTATGAACCAACAGAGCGCTATCGACCGCGAATTTGGCCTTAAAATTCAAATTTAATTTTGGCAACTGAATCTGAAATTCCAATTAGCAAACTAATTCCAACAAAAAATTAAACTAAAAGTATTGCTTTAATGGAATAATTACGATTGCGAGTCGAAAATTAAACTCATTATTTTATGGTCGATCATAAAAACGAACATAAAGAAGCTTTCTCATAAGGATTGGATTAAAATAATGATCGTATTAAAGCTTGCCAAATTGATAATAATGTTTATAATAAAATCCGGTTGGATACAGAAGTATTTTAGGATCATTTGTTATAGTCAATGTCTTGTGGTGTAACTAATACGGTAGATATTATCAATTATATTAGGCTCCTCAATGTTGAATTATACTTTTGTCAGTTCATTATCGATACATGGTAATCTAAAAAAGCTAGCTATAATTAATACCTTAATCGACAATAAATCAATATTACACCATTATACCATATACAAATTTAGTCTACCAGTAGGTAATGTTCCCAAAATGGTGGCTACAGTTTTCCCCCGTTGAATGGCGATGCTCAGTCTCTGGGCTAAATACATGGCAGCATTTTGATTCCGTGTCGTTTCAATCAGCCGTGCCGAGCGATATTTAAATTGCCGTGCACCCGTTCCCTACGGCCCTAGAGTCTCAACCCCAAAAGGTACTAATAGGACAATAAAATCCGTATGATTATAAACTACCGCGCAGCACGACGACACCTCCCGAGGATCGGATATGCACAAAACCTAGGTCGAGACAGTCGACAATAAACAGGGCCCTTATTTAGTATGACCAATGAGATAACTTGCCAAAAACGTGTGATGTTGTAGCGTGCTCTACACGTAAACGTGTTCCTCAAACGCGCCACGGCACATTATCGAAAAATGGTATTCTGTATGCCAAACAATATGTTTCCTATGTCCAGTTTTCGATTCCACGCCATTCGTTCATAAACCTTACTTCCGGTTCCATCGGTAATTTTGCGGTTTCATACATTTCTTTATTTTTCTGTCTTAACTTTATATTAGGTCGATTTACCAGCAATAAAACTTCAATAGCAATTCTGTAGCTTAATTTAAAAACTAAAAGACATTAAATGGATTATAAATATTTTTTTATTGAAAACAATCAATGGATCCTCTTATAAATGCACTAGTTTTGGAACGACAATAAAAACTTCATTCTCAAAATGCCAATTATTGTCAATCATTGCTTTGTCATTTTATCAATAACTACATGCGCCCCACAACTTCACCTGCGTTGAAAAGAAATCTATCATGTATACGGGATAAAAAGTATCCAAGGAGTTATACATCACAGTATTGTACATAAACTATCTATTTACCAAACTTTACCCAAATCCGTTCAGCCGTTTTTGCGTAAATATTAGCAGGATTGTTAATATAAGTTGTACATACATACACTCACTCCTTTTTGCTGTTGGGGAAGGCAGAGAAGAAAAGGAAATAAGTACCTAGGTACTTCGTTACTTTGCTTACTATTTAATATGAGTTTTACCTACTCACATAATTTAGGCTATTTTTGTAAATAGTTGAACCTACCCTTAGTCCATCTTATTGCAAATGTAATGTTGGTCATCCTTGTATAACTTGTTCAACAAACAGAATAATGAAAATTGTAAATGTTTTTATGTATATATCATGGTGCACCGCGCATGCGTAGTTTTACGCGCGCTTTTTGTTTAAATTCCACAATGTCACTTGCTGATAATTTTACTTCAAAAAATCAAGACGCGCGCGCGCGTTACACGCCATCTTACCTCACGATATTATGACAACACTAAACGCGCTCACTACCGCGTTTGCCAAACTTGATATTGGCATAGAGAATACCTTTGATGCGAATAACGTGGAGATATTGTAACGCGGCACGTTAAGACTTTAAAATGGTCATGCTGAATTAGGCCTCAGTAGTGAGTATATTAGTCGGTAGTTTATAATCATGATTCAAACTCACGATACCATAGGTTCAGGTACGGACACACCGCAGCGTCCTGCGTGCGCGATCTAAGCGGCGATCATACCGACTGGTTCACACCAAACGCGATCAGAAAACAATTGAAAAGTACTGAGATCGCGGCCGCAGATCGCTGGACGCCGCGGTGTGGAGTCTAAAATATTATACATTATATTATATTTGATGTTACATTTTCGCCTCAAATTCGATTAAATTAAATAAATACCACAAAATAACTTCAATGAACTTCGATTCATTTTATATCCAAATTGAGGTTAATTTAAGAACGTTTATACGAATTGCATCGATTTTCGGGGTTTTTCAAAGGTAATATCATAGCGGTGCGAGCAATAATTCATAAAGTGCATAAATAGTAAAATAAGTCAAAATAAAGTACAACATTTTACTTTTGAAATTTAGTGCTGGGTTAGACGCGACAACAAACGCCCCGTACTTGAAATCAATCTTGTAGAAAGCCATATGAAGCCAAATCATTGTCGATTACTTCACGTAATTTTTCAAATATAATACACAGACTACAGAATAACTGAAAATGGACAAAATAAGTATTTTACATTTTTGAGGCATTGGACAATTTATATAAGAAGCCTGCAGTGTTGTTAAATTATTTTCTGTGATAGGCTATAAATAAATCTAGAATACAAAGCAAGTTTATTGCGTAAGTGGGGTGGTCTAGCTATTATTATGCAAAGTACAAGAGCAATCGCAACTCTGTCATAATATCAAAGCCTTTTAAGCCTTACACTTTGCCTTTAAAGTTAACTGGTCGCAAGTATAAAGATAACAATATTAAATTGAAATATACATACATACATAAAATCACACCTTTTTCCAGTTGGAGTAAGCAGAGACTACTTCTTTCCATATGCTACGATCCTGACATACCTCTTTTGCTTCTTCCACTTTCATGAGCGCCTTTATATATGCTCGCCGAATATAGGTACTTTGACTTGGCCTTTCCTTAAAATGACTCCATCATTAAATTAAAATATATGTCTAAAAAGTAAGTTTTTTAGTCGACCTTTTTTTATGTCTTATAGGCTAGTAGTGTTTGCCCATAATAGATAGAATAAATCGGCAATGAGTTTTCACATATAATTATTATCAACCACCACTTCTTGCTGCAATTTTTACGAGTTAAATACTTAAAAAGAGGCTTATACAAACTGCTACCAATTCTACGGCCAGGGTCATGGGTAACATGAGAGCTCGCTAATCAGAGACGCAAAACAGGAATTTATTGTTTGCAGTGTACCGTGGCCGGTCCATTGTACGGTGCAGTGAAGGGTGCAATTACTCGTGTTCTGACCCTTTACTGGTTTTTACCCCTTTAGTACCTTTACAAAATGTATATTCAGCTTTCTCATTTCTGAATCTAGCAAAATGTTTATAATATATTATTTGAAGTTGTTTTCGTTAGTTCGGATCGTTGGCTTGAACGTTAAGATTATTAAAAAAATACTACAACAGCTTCACTGACAACTTTTGTCTAGATAATATTTTACCTGAGATAAAAGCTATAAGTTATAACACTCTTCCAAAATAATACAACATACTGTATACTGTAGACCAATTAAAATAACTTATATGAAATAATAAACTCACGAAAAATACAGTACAATAGGCGGGGACTTATCGCTAAAAGCGCCTTCCAGTCAACCTTTGGATGGAGCAAGATACTAAGTTAAGCAAGGTCGGTGATGTGCTACTGCAAAATAAATAAACTGGCTATGTGCAAGTCCGACTCACACTTGTAGGGTTCCGTACCACATAGTATTTTATAAGATCGAGCAAAAATTCCACTATCATTTTTCGCCAGCAAAAAATAATAAATAATTAACATTTTATTTGAAATTTAAAATTTGAATTTTAAAATAATAGGGTTCCCCTATTTTACATTTATTCTGTTATAGCGGCAACAGAAATACATCATCTGTGAAAATTTCAACTGTCTAACTATCACGGTTCATGAGATACAGCCTGGTGACAGACGGACAGATAAACAGACAGACATACAGACAGACAGCGGAGTCTTAGTAATAGGGCCCCTGTCTCTTATAGAGACATTGCGAGTTTCTTGGATAAATTGAAACCCGTAAAATATGCTGAATTTCGTATATTGCCTTGAATGGTTAGTTTATAATGCAGACTTGTTACATTATTATATATATATAGTATTACATTGAATGTTAGTAGCCGAGTTTGAATGTATAGGTCCAGCTACTAGGCAGCCAAGCTTGGAATTGATTAATTTTGGGTTCTTGGGTCCCATTGATTGTGTTTCAGGGAGCAAGATATCCCAGAACACGTCCGCCCCGAGGAGAACGTTGATTTTAGCTGGTAAGTTAAAGTAAGGATCGGCCAACTTTATGTTAAAAGGTAGGTTTGATCTTTGTATGTTTGTATGAGTCTTGGGTAGCATGCCTGTAAGCTCTGTGAGTACAAGGCAAGGTAAGTTAGTTTGGTATGGATGGTTTAGTGATTTTAATTGTATCGGGCAGCTTTCAACTACATTACTGCATGAACTGTTACCTATTCCAATAACCTTAATTGCGTCAATCGATTGTGTAGTTAGATGTATGTTTTGTTTTAGATCATCCGATATAAAAGATGATTGAGAGCCGCAGTCCAAAAGCGCGCGGACTATCACCGTGGCATGAGTCACCGGGTTCGAGACTTCGATGACCGCTGTGGACAATAATACCTCGCTTAGACCCTGCTTAGAAAAGTTAACAATCGTCTCTGTAGAAGTGGAGTCTGCTGAAGCTGTATCTGCGTGAATAATAGTGTTGTGCCTTTTGTGGCATATTCTACAAGAAGTTAATTGACAGTCAGTGATGGAATGACGTTGTCGTAGACAATTTTTACATAGATTGTGTTTTGTAATATCAGCTAACTTGTCAGTGATGTTTTTGCTTAGAAATATTGGACTATTGTATATGCGATGTGGATTTTTGCAAATAATGCAACAGAGTTTTATTTGTGTGTTTGTATTGTTTGTGTTTGAGGTGGTAAATGATTTTACAAATGCACCTTTATCCTGGCTATTTGAATTGAGATTAAATTTGCCATTCTTTTTTTTTAAATTCATTATAGTCAAGCGTTTGACCACTATCTCACCTAATGTTAAGTGACGATGTAGTCGACGATGTAGCACGCTTGGCTAAGAGATGGCATTGTATTGTTTGAGACTTGGCATATTTACTGCGATTTATTGCCTGAATCAGATGCCATGGCTTTTGTTATTCGATAAGTTATTGAATTATGATTAGATTTTTTATTTAGATTGAATTACATTTTGTAAAACAATGTCAAAGCTATATGTGTAAAATTCTCGTTAAATATTGAATATATTAAATATTATGTTTCTTTGAAGTGTCCCACACTTTATATTTTTGTAAATTGTTAAACACAATCCAAAATTTCATCGTACCGATAATAATACAATAATAAAATAATAATAATATATAAATAATTTTGGATTGTGTTTAACAATTTAAAAAAATATAAAGTGTGGGACACTTCAAAGAAACATAATATTTGATTTACGCAGTGCAACATCTCTCGTCGAATTTGAAAACTGTAATGATTTGTTCCGAATGATTAACTTACGTAATAAGTAGTCATAGATGGCGCCACCAATGCATAATTGGGTTAACAAATGCAATCCACTAATTTCGTCGTATCGATGGATCGAACCGTGGCTTAATTGGCAGAGCACCTGGACGTGTAATCCGGGGGGTGCGGGTTCGAGTCCCGTCGGTACGATGAAATTTTGGATTGTGTTTAACAATTTATTGAATATATTGATAAAATTATTTCTGACTTAGCTGCAGTAGGGTAAGGTCTCACTCTCGCGGCAGTGGTGCCGAGATCCCGCGGGACCCTGGCCTATGGTGACGCCCGCCAGCCGGCCCGTGCCGCGACTTGCTGAACACTCGTAAACGGGGTGCCCCGGTTAAATCTGGAATATTCGGCGAATTGGATCAAAACTACGCATATAACACTAGTTTCTTTTGTCTTTGGATATACACAGGCTTTATTTAGATAGTTATGATGAATAAAATGGTATGTAGGTAGGTAGCTCACGTAAATGATGATAAAACTTGCTTGAATTTCGTATTAAATGATTAAATATATTTGAAAATGGAATGTATATGAATGTGAGCATACAAAAACTTTGTATTAGCTAATAACTAGAGTGACCAATCAATATTTTTCGAATTTAAGATGTTCTAAGGCAAGATTGCGTCAGAATGACCTTCGGACTTCGCATTGTAGGTAATACGAAATTAAATTTTGCACATATTTCGTTGTAAATGTTCGAGTAATTGAATTTATGTGATTTATGTGAACTTTAAACACACAGTAAAAGCAATAACATTGAATTTAATCGTTAGAATATCGTATGGGTAGGAAGAAGGAAGGACACTTATCTGTCTTTTTGCTGTAGTTCCGTGACCGTGGCGAAGTCTTATCACTGTTGCTTCGCTGCCAGATCTGCCGGTTGCAATGTTCTTTCGTCTTCTTCACTGATTGAGCGTTGATTTTATTGGATTTCCTCGATATGACGTCGTAAGCTTCTCGCTACTTGGCACGTCGACTCAAAATTGTATATTTGTCTCCGAAAAAAACGTATGTCTCTTATAGAGACATTGTGAGTTTCTTGGATTAAGTGAAACCCGTAAAATATGGTGAATTTCGTATCCTTGAATGGTTAGTTTATAATGCAGACTTGTTGCCTGTCGAACGTTGTATTTGGAATGAATGTATGTAATAGATTTTTTATATAGTAAAAGTTGTTAGTTGGAGGGTAGATTATGTAGGGTAGATTTGAAAACAATTTATAAAGTTGGTGTATGGATGTTCTTCGGATACGCGTTAGAGAAGCGGCAATATCAAGCCGTGACAGCCCGTTTTACCCTTTGGGTACGGAACCCTAAAAAGGTAAAAATAATAATTATGAAGTAATAATTATAAAACAAAACAATAGGATTATATAAATATATTATTTGTATAATATACATACACATTGTACACACATATACGAAAAAATACATCAAACAAAACCAACATAGTAACATTTTAAAATAACTTAAAAACACCAAAGCAGCATCTATTTCCAGACATTTGCTTCCCCTTCTACCGCAAAAGTTCAAAACAAAGCAAAAAGGGTTTAAAAATGCTCAGATTACAACTGCCAAGATAACCGCAAAAGGTGAAATTCGTCAAGAAACACTCAGATAAAAGTACTTACATTTTTAATTTTAAAGTTTTCCGTTTCGCGTCGGCTTGCTTCGTTTAATTTCCGGCCAGATTATCAGAATTGAGTTGAGTTATACGGATTAGAGTTTTCAAAACCATCTTTGTTGATATTTACAATGCTGGTAATTTTATCGTCATGTCATAGTTATTTTACATAGAATATGTAGTAAGTTGATAGATGCAAGTTTAGATGTGTTTATGTGCGTATATTAATACTGCCAGTATCTAATACCACACCCCGGACACTTGACTAAATCTCCATACAAACTAGCGTTTAACGACCGACACTGTGACACCGACACAGACTCTACACACATGTCGTTTTTCTATACGTGCATTTGTGTGCGTGATGTCTAAGGTTGTCGCCCGTAATCACCGTATCACAGATTATATAATAGTTACTTCGTACATACGTACTACGTACTGACCGTATGAATATTTTTTGTACACTTACCCAAAAAGCTTTTAACACTAAAAATAACTAATTACTACTTTACTAAACTTTTTATTACTATTTTACTAAACTAGTCGCTATTTCGTAAACCATCGTCTACAGAAACATTAAATCACAACACTTCAACTCAATTGCGAAGTAGGTAGGTCGTGTGTCTTGCTCGCACGTTAGAGCGACATCAAGTAAAGAGAATATAAATACTACGTACCTACATCAAGTTCCCAATTGATGTGTTATAAAAATGTTTAAACGTGAAAGTTTTTTTAAATATTTTACAAATTAAGCGTTATTTACGCACGAGTATATATATCGTTGTTTCATTTATGAAAATGAATTCTAAAATACGAATATGTAGGTAGGTATACTAATATAATTAAGTGTTTATTAATAATCTACGTAAAAAGAACCTACGTAAATTTGAACCTCCAGTGTCTACTGGTACCAACATAAATGTATGAAGTTGATGTTCTTCTCTCCGTGAGTAGTAATTGTTCTATAGTTGTACGCGTGTGGCGTCCTTGCTCAGCGCAGCTCCTCGACAGCTCCAGAGCGGTGGTGGGGTGAGGAAGCCCGGAATTGGTGAGGGGAACAGAGTGTCCGTGCTATACGTAGTATTATTATCTTTTCTATGCTAATACTATAAGAATCTTTGTCCTGACATACTGACTGATTGACTGACAGACAACGTACAGCCTAAAGCGCTGGTCGTAGAGACTTGAAATTTGGAGGGTACATTTATCTTAGTACATAGAGGTGTATTATGAAAGGATTTTTCAAAATTCACTCCTTAAGAGGATGAAATGGGGGTTCAAAGTTTGTATGGAGAAACAAGATAAGATAGTCTTTTTAAATTCGAAACTTGTCACAAGTGCTCCAGTAAAAAAATAAGTAAATACGTGTTTCAGGTTTTTTTGAAATTCCACCCCTAAGAGGGTGAAATTGGGTTACAAAGTGTGAAAACCGAAACAATATTGTGTTTCGGATTGCGCTGAAATTAGGCATGCACATAGTTATTACGACGTAAGTGCCCTCTGAGAAAGGATTTTCCAAAATTCACCCCTGAACGGGATGAAACCGGGGTTCAAAGTTTGTATGGAGAAACAAGATTAGATAGTATTTTCTATTTGAAACATCATACAAGTGCTCCAATAAAAAAAAAAAATACGTATTTCAGGTTTTTTTTAAAATTACACGCCTAAGAGGGTGAAATGGGGTAACAAAGTGTAAAAATCAATATTGATTCGGATTGTGCTGAAATTTCGCATGCAGATAGTTATTATGAAGTTAGTTCCCCCTGAGAAAGTATTTTCCGAAATTCACCCCTGAAGGGGATGAAACGGGGATCCAAAGTTTGTATGGAGAAACAATATTAGATATTCTTTTATAGTTGAAACTTAACACAAATACTTAATTAAGTAAATACGTGTTTTAGGTTTTTTTTTTAATTACACCCCTAAGAGGGTGAAATGGGGTAACAAAGTGTGAAAATCAATATTGTTTCGGATTGTGCTGAAATTTCGCATGCAGATAGTTATTATAAAGTTAGTTCCCTCTGAGAAAGTATTTTCCGAAATTCACCCCTGAAGGGGATGAAACGGGGATCCAAAGTTTGTATGGAGAAACAAGATTAGATAGTCTTTTATATTTGAAACTTAACACAAGTACTTAAGTAAGTAAATACGTGTTTCAGGCTCTTTCGAAATTCCACCCCTAAAAGGGTGAAGTGGGGTAACGAAGTCTGAAATCAATAGTATTAAGGATTGCGCTGAAATTTGGCATGCAGATAGTTATTTTGACTTAGGTATCCGCTAAGAAATAATTTTTCAAAATTCTCTCTTCAAGGGGATGAAGCGGGGGTTCAACGTTCGGATAGTCATTTTATTCGACATTTCACACAAGTACTTCTGTAAATAAATAAATAAATACGAGTTTCAGACTTTTTCAAAATGCCACCCTAAGAGGATAAACTAAGGTCCAAAAATTATTTTGTTTCGGATTGCGCTGAAATTTAGAATGCAGATAGTTATTATGACGTAGGTATCCGCTCAGAAGGGATTTTCTAAAAATTCCTGCGGGATACTGAACGGGGATTCAAAATTTGTATGGCGAAATAAGATGAGATAAAGTACTAGTTGTAGGATTTTTTGAAATGGGGTGGGTAACAAAGTCTGAAAATTTGGGTTTTTCGGTTTTTATAAATATGAATCCCGAATTGCCTTATTCACGCGATAACATGAAAACGGGTGAACCGATTGGGCTAATTCTTATTGTATTTGTAATAATAATGTATTGTAATTCTTCTTGTGATATGAATGATAGAATCGTTTTTACGAAAGAAAAGTTTTAAGTAAATAAAATAAATTTTTAACGCGGGCGAAGCCGCGGGGCACTTCTAGTACTGAATAAATGCTTTGAACTTTGAACTTAAATTACTGTTTTTAAATTTTAAATAATCATATTTGAAACATACGGGCTCTCAATTAGTATTTAATGAATACTTTTTAGCTATTCTACCCTTTATCTATTATTATATATATATATCTATTCACTCATCAAGAAACAGAAACTATTCTCCGAGTCCTTTGAAACCCTCATCCCCTACCCCTTACCCCACACCACATTTATCACTACTCACATGCTATCACATACAAATCTCTTCTTATTAAGTTCATACTGACATTACACACTCACCATTGATTCTCTAGGTACACTCTAATGATAACCTCTCACAACAGTCATAACACACTCAAACTCAATTACTTAACAGCACACTTTTAGCACATTTTTATTAAGTTTCCCTTTTATTATAACAATCTAAATAAATGTATTCATGCATGTAATAAGTACAACTTACATAATTAAGCCTATAGGTAATTCTTAAATCTCATCCAAATCTTGGCGCACTTGCACGCACGATAACCTCTAAAATTATGTTTCTACCGCGAGGGCCCGGTTACGTGTAATACAGGTTTTTATTAAACCTACATCAGGCACCAGCTCTCACAAAGTTGTACTAGTTTAAGATTCATCTTTCTCTGATTTTACTAAGTTATTTCATGTGTACCTTTGTGATGAGAAATAAATAAATATTATTATTATTACCTTTTATTCGATTACATTCTCGGGTCGTAAATGCCCGGTCCTTTATAAGGCATTGACGGAGCCGAAGCCAACGTCAAAAGGCCCTCTACAATTTTTGCAAAACATATATGGTTTGTGGATGGAGTGACGAAAAACTATAAAAAGATGGTACATAAATTTATCATGGCTATTGATTTGTGCTGCTTGATGTCTGATGCCTGGTCTATGGGATGAGGTACGGCACCCGCCAATTATGCATCATTACAAAATATTTAGGCAGGTGGTGACTTGTTTTACACTGAATGGCCACTGAATCCCCATAAAGGCGGACCGTTATATTGGCGCCAAGGGGCAACATTGGCGTGGATAGCTAAGGGTTTTGAGAAGTGTGCTGCACTTTCACTAAACGCTACTAGCTGCTTTATGCCTTTAACACTTCCACCCTGGAGCTTAGGTCTTAGCTCTTGTGATTCCCACCACCGGCCAGCCGGTCAAGACAAGCCGAGGGGGTTAGACGGTCTCATTTAGCCCTCACGGGATAGGGGCACGCGGTTTCGCCACTCACCGTCGGCTCGCCACAAAGCCGCCCCTGCGGGAATTATTATAAATATTATTATACATTCTACAATATACATTTATTATTAGCCACATTTAACATTAGAATTTAACTAGTTACAAAGTTATTACAAAAGCACAATATACAAAACTATTATAATATACCTACAAAAAAACACGTATGCGTGCAGTATAGAGGCACCTCTTGATTCAATATATCTTAATGGAACTAAGCCAGGCTTTTGCTGCAGCCTTCATAAGCACGTCAACAGTTTTCTCTCGAAATACGAGTAATGCAAAGTTGCAGTGATCAACTTTTGGAAAAATAAATATCAAAATATTAAATTATATTTTTTGTTGTCAGCTCTGGCTTTGACCTTATCTTGTTTTCTTGCGAATGACGACTTATACATTTTTCCATATTTATTGTGTTTAAGGTAATTTCTATATAAAATTTTCTGAAACATTTTCTGAAATCAAAATCTCAGTTAAACTTGCCATTATGGTATTCTAGCGTTTTATTTAAAAGACGACACACAAAGCCGTTTTGTTTCAGTTGACAAGCAGGTTCATGGTATCCTTTTGGTAGCCACAAAAACCTAACTATTACAGAAAATATATTATATAATTCGAAACCCTGTCTATCAATAAATTATCAGGTACTTTTAAGCTTTTTAGGGTTCCGTAGCCGAATGGCAAAAAACGGAACCCTTATAGATTCGTCATGTCTGTCTGTCTGTCTGTCTGTCCGTCCGTATGTCACAGCCATTTTATTCCGAAACTGTTAGGACTACAGAATTGAAACTTGGTAGGTAGATGTATTATGTGAACCGCTTTTCGATTTTTATACAAAAATAAAAAAAATAAAAGTTTAAGGGGGGGCATCCCATACATGGAACTGAAACAAAAAAACATTTTTTTCTTCAAACCTATACGTGTGTGGTGTCTGTAGATAGGTCTTTAAAAATGAATTGAGGTTTTTAAAACCATTTTTTCTCAAAGTCAATCATTTGAAAGATAGGCGCGTCTAAAGTGGTAAAATGTGTGTCCCCCCCCCTCTAACTTTTAAAGTATGGGAGTGAAAAATCTAAAAAAAATATATCCTGTAGATCTCAATAGAAACTAACAACGAAAATTGGTTTGAACGAGATACAGTCAGCAGTTTTAGAGATAAGGCGACCGCAAAGATAACTTTGTTTTTCATACAAACACTATGAAAAACAAAGTTAATTTTGTAGTTGCGAAAAATAATAGTTATGGAATACTTAACTGTGTTACGGAACCCTACGAGTGTGAGTCCGACTTGCACTTGGCCAGTTTATTATGTATTGTATTGCTGAGAATGTATCAAACAAAGAAGGAAGTATAGAAACCAAAGCAATTTTCATATTCTCGTGAATCACAAACCGCGAATTCAGATTTCAACTCGTGAGAACAAAAAAGCATGATTACAGTCGATTTGCGCGATATCCTTACGTAGAGGCAATTTTATGTGTGGAGTGATGGAAAGTTCTAGACGAATCGCACCTACGGGCATTACTGTCGGGTAATAACTACGTAGGGTGATCGTTTTGCCTGCATTTTAAGTCGGCTCGTTTTAGCCTAGGGTTCCAAGTATGAAGGTGCTTGCTACTCTATCATATCGTTTTTATTTCATTCAACTTTTTACATCTTTTTGGTGTTATGATAATAGATTAATTTGTTACTGTTCATAAAAGAAGACGGGACGTCACTTGCTATTTTACTAAAAATTATGTCTGATATAAATAGCATACATACAAATAGTATTTTCAACAAAATGTTACAGCTTTAGGTAATACTTTGCATTTTTTGGTTGATAAATTGGTAAAAATGATGAGTCAAATTATTATTCCTGCTGCATTTTTTTGTCATTGTTATTACATTTTTTTAGTTTCACATAGGTTATTTCGATCTTTCGCCCTCAAAATCTTGTCAATTTGGTGTCAGTTTTAACCGTTAATCATTCACCTGGGTATTGAGCGTCATAATTTTCAATTTCCAAAAAAGTTAATGTAAGTTCAAGTCTCAGTTCAAGACGTTGAAGAAGAAGTCTAGCAGATGCGATAATGTCCGTAAGGAAACGACTGTACTACAGATTTATAATACTAATACCTATAGCTATGCAATATAGTGTATTACGATACATGTGACTTAAGTAGTCTATTATTGCACGGCGCGAAGTTACGCTGTGC
This sequence comes from Cabera pusaria, assembly GCA_954871355.1. Classification (NCBI taxonomy): domain Eukaryota; kingdom Metazoa; phylum Arthropoda; class Insecta; order Lepidoptera; family Geometridae; genus Cabera; species Cabera pusaria. Next base: position 10,838,848 of record OX940896.1, on the reverse strand, counting down.
AATAATAGACAACTTAAGTCAAGAGTATCATATTTTTTAACACACTTGCTCATAAAGTGGCTCTTATTTCATTGCAATTAGGCACATAATGACACCTGTTATCAAACTGTGTCTTTTTCTTTGCTATTAATATTGCATTAATATTATTCCCAAGTGAGTTATAGTTTTTTTTTAATTTCATTGGTTGAGTTGCTTTGTTCTTAAAAAAGTTTCGATACTAAAAAGATCGTGTTCATTAGTACAAATAAATTAATATACCTATTACTTGCTCATTTCATGCAACTTCGTATTTAAATAGATAATTTAAACTTGTACGTGTTTAATAAACAAAACATTCACTCAAATATAACTTTTTGTTTCTCTGTAAAAACTATAAATTCCCCATTTTGTACGTGGCTATCCGCGAAATAAAAAAACAATCAAAAATAAAGAAATCACATTCTTAAGGGGGTACGATTTCCATACAAAAGTATAATGCACAAATATAAGTAAATGGAGCAAAAACTTGCACTGAAATCACATCTATTGGTCTTGTATAAGTCTTTAAATGTCGGGAATTATGTTTACCTACATGATTTAAATGAATAATATAAACATTATTCAATCAATATTTTTTGTTTGAACTTGAAATTTTATTATTATTCAAAATAATTTCATCTAATGCAATCAAATTATGTAAGTAAACAAATTTCCCGACATGTGAATACTTATAAAAGACCAATAAATGTGATTTCAGTGCAATTTTTTGTTCTATTTATTCATATTTGTGCATTATACTTTTGTATGGAAATCGTACGCAAACCCCTTTTTAGTCTATGGCTGATCGCCATTGTTAGATGCGCGCGCATAGGAAAACTAATACATTTTCCCCGCTATTGCAAAAAAGTTTCACCACTCGTTTTCACTGATGAAATTATAGTTATTTATTAATTCACATGTCTACAAGTACTAGTTATGAAGAAAATGATTTATGATGTACACCGCCGCCCCCGATATAAGATGTGAAGCCCTTAACGTTATGGAAAGTTTACTACCTGAAAACTCCACGTTCCACTCCAGGAAATGATTTTTATGTATTATTTTCTTCACAAGTATGTTAAAAAACGTCGTATGATACACGTGTGTATTGATGATTACCGTCCTCGGCTCTCTTAAGACCCTCACCTAACGGCTCGGGTCTCAATGGCGCCTCAGCGGTAATCACCAATATTACACACTTGTACCATAATGTACTATTATTTGATAGCTGTCAGTGTGACATAAACCCGCACTTAACGCTTGCTACGCTTTTCCGTTAAATAGAAGATTATTGCACGGCGTGAAGTTGGCACCTGAGCGTAGCAATGGTGCTAAACGTCGTGCAATAATCGACTATTTAAGTCACGGAAAAGCGTGCGTTAAGTGCGGGTTTAGATCACACTATGCTATAAAATATATAACGACCAATTTTTTTCACGCCTATTATTTGTACTTCTATAGTTTCAGTGTAGCTTTATCTGTAAAAAATAAATAAATAGATACACCTCATCTGGTTATTCAAATTAAACACAGATTATTTATTATACTAGATATTTTGTACATTTGGTGGTATATGTGAGTGGATCTATCCATATCTTTGCTCTCTTCTGCGACTCAATTAGGAATACCAGTGCAATAAAAAGAACAAAACAAAAAATCTTGTTTGAAAGGGAAAAAATTTTGTATTTAAAATCAACTCTTTTAATAGACGCAGCGTTAAAAGAAGGATTTCCTTATTTAAATGACACTATCAAGTATCTAATTGCGCTTGACCGCATTTCTTGCATCATTCTTTTAAAACGTGCAACTGGTATTAATTGAACAATTAGCTTCATAGCAGTCTGTTCAGTTTATAACTTTGGTTTTGTGACGACGAGTTATTGCAATTAAGAAAACACCTGTTCTTTGATTCGTTTATTAGAGCTTAATGAAAATATTATTTCAGGACAGCTATAAAATGTTGTACTTTCTTTAGTATTCCGTACTCCTTTCTCTAAAAAAATAATTCAATTATTTATCTGAGTCTATGTCTTCAGTCTTCACGCACATGTGCTTCTACTTAGTTTACCAATAAAAACAAAACAGCTCCCATTCTAGGCCTAGCGTGCTACCATTCTTGACCCCATCAACACTTTACCCCATCATCACTTAACAAAATGTGAGATAGTGGTCAAACGCTAGTCTATATTATATAAGAAGCTACCTGCCACAACTTTTTTGGATGTTGCTTATAAGTTAGTATTTTAACACCACAGAAAGTCACCACACAAGCAAAACCTTGCTCTAAAGTTACGTTAGAATATATCAATTTTTATCACCTTATTTTCCTCGGAAGCAAAATCGTGTTGTTGGTTTAGAAGACGAGCACAATAGTTAAAGTACAGCATCTTTTTATATAAGTTCATAAAAAAAAAACACATATGAATTCTAATCATACCTAGCTGCACAGCAGCCGTATTATGCCAAATATCTTGATACTACATAATTTAAAAAATTGTTGCTACTTTGAGTTCTGTTTCACAATAAATCGGGCACTATAAAACCTCATACCACTAACATTAATAAACTTGCACTACATAAATTTTATCTTCCTATCTGTATTTAATTATGCCCAGCTTTTATTTCCAGACAATAAACTGCTTTACTATCTCGTAATAGGATAAATTTAACACTTGAAACCAAACACCATAAAAGAATGCTATTTTGCGCTAAAGCTTATGAAACCCCTATAAATCGTGGTAGGTCCAAATAGGCCCTAAAAGAGTCGCATAGTCTTTACTCTGAAACTAGAATATGGAGTGTGTAAAGCATGAATACTGGTAACACGAGAGTTCTGAAACGGCAGTGGAACAGTACCTTAACTTTACAGCATAATGTTTTTTATTACCGACTTAAAAAAAGAGGTAGGTACTTAACTTTTCTGTAGACCTACACAGAAACTTTAATATTCAATCTATCAATTACATTATATACATTAATATATTTTTAAAACTACCTAACTATAAAGAAATAAATATACCATAAAAACTAAAATTTAGTCTACCAAACCACTACCAGTAGGTAAAGTTCCCAAAATGCTGGCTGTATTCCCCCGTTGAATGACGATGCTTAGTCTCTGAGCTAAATACATGTCAGCATTTTGGTCCCGTGTCGTTTCAACCAGCCGTGTGGAATGAAATGCATCTTTGAAAATGCTATGTGCACCCGATCCCCACGGTCCTAGAGTCCTAGACCTACATATATTTTTTTTATAAATGTTTGTTCACCGATTTCTCTGTAAATTGCAGACCAATTTTCAACATTCTTATTTTTATGAAAAAGAGCGTACTCTTGAGGTGGTCCCCCATTGTAAATTATTTGAGATCTGATGAGTATCTCCAGAGATTTGAAGATAAACACTAGAAAATGTACGTGGCATTTGAAGTCGTTTTTTTAAATTATTTAACGATCTTAAATTATTTACACTCTTGCTTTATTTGTTGGTCATAAAATAAAAAAATACCGTGGCTTTGTGAAATAGCAACGTTAACTACTAATACTAGATAATAAACATCATCAATGTTATTTTTATTGTAAAATTATAGTGAATTTGTAACATTATTAATGTTATATACCGGCTGTAATTCACGTACCTTTAGTCGATTTTCTCGACTTAAGTTTCGAGTGAGTCCGTCGCTCTTCCTCGGGAGTGAGGCCACACGGTGAGATTGCAAATTCGACTCCATTACAGCCGGTATATATCATAAATAATCATCAATGTTTTTCAGACATGTATGACAACATCTTCATACTAGTAAATGTCTCTGGGTACCAGACAAATATATTATTATGTCATCAGTCATTACTCATTACAGCATTGGATTGATTTCCTGAATTTGCATGCTACTCTTTGTGTTATAAGCAGACGAAAATGCTTTCTAGAACCTAACGCACTGTTTAATGCCAAGTATACGGTAATACACCGAGATAGTGGTCCCCTTATTGCTCCGGCCCTAAATTGTGGTTTCAATGCAATGCCTTTGACGTTAAATTATTGTCGCCATGCAACGTTACACCGTACTAGAACACGTGTGCAATGGTCTTATAGCCTGTTTGCGCTATATCTGGTCGTAACAGAGTTCTAATGGAGGTGGTTTATGCTGTAGATGTTTTGAAGATGGTAAGGTATTCTATATTGATGATATTAGAAGCTTCTTCTGTGATTAGCTTGTGCACTTGAAATTATCTTTTAAATATTTCCACATACATCGACATATAGTTGCCAAGGATCTTTGTGGATTCTGCACTATGTAGATTAAACTCGCCTTCCAATTCCAGATAAGTACAATTAATTATGTTAGACGCAGGGAATTAATGCATTATTACCCGACGACAGAAGGGTTATGATTTTGACAGGTGTGTACTATGAATAATCCCTAATAACTTTTAAGCTTGAAGCGTCTTGATTGTCCGCTGGTTATAGTCTATGTAATGTCACATTAAATCAAAAATGGTGCTCTCTAGAGGACATAAAGATCATGAACTGAAAGAAAACAAAATGGTATGAAATGAAAGGGATTGATTGCCTTTGCTTGCATGCACCCGATAATTATTGAGATTTTTTTAAAGCTTCCTAGCAATGTGAGTTGCACATTTACTAGTAGTCTTGTTAACCCCTCCAACTAAGCTAAATATGCTTGTGTCTGGAATGGGTTCACGTCAATAGTACTCACGATCTCTCGATCGCCAGGCTGACGCCTTGCCATTGGGCTATTGCCACAGAAGAGATACTAGTCCTACGGACTATTGTCGCTTATCTCTAAAACTAGAGCGTGATTTTTCAGTAGTCGGGTTTTAGTGAGCTTACATTGATACTTGCTTTATTGAGTATCCTTCTCATGTAGTTTTGCACCTTCTTAGTCAGATACGTACTAATGCCAATTAAGTTGGCCAATTTGCCTTTCAACCGGAAAACATAACTTACATCAAAACATTTTGCTAATATGCTCTCAGTAAAAACTCTCTACAAGAGCTCTCATTTAAAAGATTAATGCTTACCCATAATCGATATTCGGAGCTCGTTCCGCAAACGAATTAAACAATCGATTTTAATCGTTCTCTTAATTATGTAATTAATGTCGTAACGTGCGCAACCGATGTTTAATGCGGTGGTGCTCCGCCGCAGAATGCAGTGCACATAAATACATGGCAATGCAGGTACTATATAGGATACTATTGTACGGTTGTTAATGAGATAATTAGCTGAAATAGTATTGGTGATTAGTTAATTGAAGAAATAGAGATTAGGTGATATGGAAATATATGGTTTTTAGGCAAAAAAAATCCTTTGCATTAATATATGTGCGATCTTAAAGTACTTACTTAGCTTACCACCGATAAGATGAAAATCTGCCATCATAACCGTACGATGTTCCGGCAGCACACAGCTAACACAGCCCTTGAAAGTCAGAGCTTTCTAGCCTAGCATGTTAACCATCTTCGACCGCATCATCGCCTACCACCAGGCGAGATATGGGTCAAAAGCCAGCCTATAAATATTAAAAAAAAAACAATTTTATTTCTATCCTAAGAAAGGTATTAAAATACCCAGTAGGTACCTATAAAATACAATGAATTTTCTTAGAAATGATATTTATGTTTTATTTTAAATTGAATAGCTACTAATAGCAAAAATAAAAGCTAATTTATAATTCCGAAACTAAAATTTTCATAATTTAATTTAATTCAGTTTAATTTTCTCTTAAGAACCCACTTAATTTTATCTACGTTACTGTGTAGGTATTCATCAACATTCATAAGCAGACTTTACATTTATCTAAATAATTATTATCTCATTACGTCAAGTGATCCTGAAAACGAGTATTCTGTTGATAATTACTCGCACTGACGTTCCAGAGAAGACCACAAAATTTACTATCTGTCAAAACAAATGGCTCAATCATAGCGTGCCATTAATGGCACATCTATTTTAAAACCGCGAGAGGCGTTGCCATAATTATAAGAAATAAAGTCAAACTAATTATGACCGTTCACACAGAATCGTTAATTAAGTTTATTACATTTCATTTCGCTGAGAAGTCGTAAATATAAAAATAGCGAACGCGTGCAAACTAAATAAATTTAATTGTAGTCTTAAGGCGCTGTTAAACGCAACAAATTAAGGCAGACATTTCAATTAAATTCCTGTACATTGTCTCTGCTCCTGAAGGCTTTTAGTGGATTCCTTTAACGTCTGCTTCCAGCGCTTTCCAGACAGCTTAAGGTATACAAGTGCTATGGGATCTGGCATTAACATGGTTACTATTTGCGTACCGTTAAACAGTACTTAGTACAATTGCATTTTTCAATTTGCGTTCACTACACTATGATCTTTTTTATTGCAAATTTTTGCAAGAACCAAAAAAGAAAAGAAACAACATTTTTGACCACTATCTCACCTGATGTTAAGGTGACGATGCGGTAGCACGCTTATCTAGTAGATACCTGTTCACTCGCGATTTGAAGACCCCTGGGTTGTAGCCCGGAAACACAGAGGATCGTCTAAGATAGAATTGTGCTTGCCTGAAATGGAATACTGTATGAGATTACGTTTTTTTAAATCTAATAGGCTAGGGTTTGACCACTATCTCACCTGTTGGTAAGTGATGATGCGGTCAAAAATGGTAAGCACGCTAGGCCTAGAATGGCAACTGGCTGTCCGTGTAGGAGAAATAGCGCAACAATTTTAACCTTGCAACATTATCAGTTCATCCACGAAATAATCTAATCATCTAAAATCATCTAATAATCAGTTGCAGCAAAATGTAGGTAACTAACTTTTCTTTAATTGTAATCATAGAAATAGGAATAATAATTATTATTCCTATTTCTGTGATTGTAATCAAGTGAGCCCGATCTTCAGCTATTCGTTTTCTACCGCTGCCAGCCAGCTTGCGTAGGTATATCATGGCTCCACCTATTTGGAGGGCGTCCTACACTACGTTTTAGTACGTACCATGGGAGAAGCCTATGTCCAGCAGTAGGTGGGAATTGGCTTATAATAATGATGATCAATTAAGTGCAGACTAGCCGGAAAAGGTACTTAACATGAATGAATAGCACAGTTAAATCGAATAGTACCACCTAAATAAATAGAAACGGTCACAACAGTTACACAGAAAACAGTGTTCGGATACGTTTCAGTAATTAAGATTGAAGTCGCCTTCTTCCAATAAAGTTCTGACGTAAAACGTTCAGGGAGTCTATTTTGTAACTTTATTGATTGTTGGTATTTCATAATAGATTCAACAAAAAATAAATTCGACTGCGAATGTAGTAGCTATGCTCAACTTCTGTATTATAATATTGTTATGTATCGATATACTTTAGTCAGGTAGAATCCTAATCAACCTGATATTACAAGATCTACAAAAATATTGATCATGTCCATCACTGAATGATTTCCTTTTCTTTTCTTTTATATCTTAAATGCTTATAGACTAGCGTTTGACCACTATCTCGCCTGGTGGTAAGCGATGTGGTAGAAGATGGTGAAAATGCTAGAGCTAGAATACTCTGACTTTCAAAGTCTTTCCGATGCCGGAACACCATAAGGTTATGGCTGCAGATTTTCTCCTTCATAGTTGTAAGTTACTTTTTGGTAGCAGATCAGGCGGAAAATCGATGTTATATGATCCTAGCACCTAAAATAATCTTCAACTGACTTCAAAACCTACATCTGTGTCTATGTATGTGTTTTTTTTTGTAAAAATTACTTAGCATCAAGAGACTCAATTTTAAAGGGTTTTTTGACGATAAAAAGTTTTTTTTTAACTGATCGAGCAATTAAAAGCACAAAAATGTGATACAAAATAAGACTTCAGGTCTTCAGGTCTCAGCGTCGTAACTCTCGCAATTAAGTCGAATTAAAAATAAAATCGAAAGAAACCCTAACAGTGAAGGTTAGTTGCCAGCTTTCTACCGCTTTCAAAGGACAAAGTTTGCTATGACCATGATTATTAATTAAATATAATATATTTATCAATAATATCTCCACATATGTTAGGGACATTAATCGATGTTTTGCTTGATTTGATAAAAAAAAGTAGCTTACCACCAATAAGGAGAAAATCTGCAGCCATAACCTTTATTGTTGTTTACACCGAACTGGGTAGTACTTACCGTTATCTCACCTGATGTTAAATTGAACCTTGATTTAAACTGTTCCGGCGGCACACACCCATTAGAGTCATTCCATTTGAATGTATGTGGTCAAAGATGGTGAGGCCTAGAGGCCTAGCGTATTTACCATCTTTGAGCACATTATCGCTTACCATCAGGCGAGGTAGTGTTCAGACGATAGCCTACCAGATATAAAATTATATAGGTACAAGATGTTTTCAGGAATTGTGGTCACTGCACCAATTAAACACACAAGTATATTTGCATCGCCATCGCATCGGAAAGTGTGTTGGCATAGTTGTGTATTGTTGTTTTATTGAAGTTAGCAATCCAAAAGATTTCGCGGGAGTCATAAGTTGCAAATTTGGGTTGTTTCTCTCTTTAGCTCTCATCGCACCTTGGTAACAAATATATGGCACCAATTTGCAGCTATCTACAAGCTATTTACGAAAAAACTTATTAAAGTCGGTCAATAGATGTCAGAGTATATACATAAACTATGTACAAATGCTCCCACATTTAAAAAAAAAACGAATTGAGTGCCTCCTTATTTTGTGTCTTCGGTTATAAAATATTTTTTTTATATTACAGGAAATCATATTAGTCATAGTAGAAGTTTTTAAAAAGACAAAAAAAAAATACATTACTTCTCTAACATCGGTAACTCTAAATCGTTGACACCCTACAAAAGCTGTTGATTAAACGCCATCTCGCGGGCTCCCCCATCAATAACAACAGTTTAATTAAAACAGTTTTATTTTCGCCCGAATGGTCCACACCGAGTTTTAATTTACTTTTTATTTATAATTATTTTTTATGCTTTTTTAAATATCGTTTTACATACAATTGTTCAAAGTAACAATGCGTAATAGAGCTTTGGAAATAACTCTTATGGTTCTCGACAACTTTACCTTTAGTCATAAATATTAATAGGTTAGTAATAGTGATTGGATAAATGAAGGAAAATGAATGAATGTATTGTATTTGTAAAAAAATATTGCATTACTCATTCGAAGAATAATGTCCTGTCTGCAAGACTGGGTAAGGACATTTGGTAGAAATTGTAAACACATTTAGTATCAAAACTAAGGAACTTCAGATTTCGAATTTTTAGTATCTATGTTTTTTTTAAGTTAGTCTAGTTATATACTATTTCCCAATTTTTAAATAGTATTATTTAGCGAATTAGTGGGTCTTATTTTATCATGAGACGGAATTAAGTACTAAAGTGTTTAGTGAATATGAGACGTTACTTTACGGAAATGTCTGAATTATAATACGTCTTATATCAATATCATATTTTTTTCAACGTTCTTATCTATGTATTTAAGGTCCTATCTGAATTATAATACTTATTAAATTTTAGCAATCTTACTGATATTGTTAACGGCATGTTCATTCTGGACCCCAAAACGGCTGGACGGATTTAGATGTAGAGATAGCTTATATCCTAGATAATAACAGTTTACCTTTTATCTTGAATATTCCACGGTGTCGGGAACTATACGAATGAAGCAGCGGGGCGTTCGCTAGTATTAACATAAAAATTTGATTTAAATTTTAATTAATAAAATCAAAATTTTGTAAAGAACTTATAAATTCGCATTTTTTTCTACATTTTTGAGGTGACGTATACTAATAATTGCGTTTTTTCCCAGCGCAGTTACCTGTCGTTAAATAATAATAAACAAACTAGTAAGCAACTCAAGAACTTACGTAGGTACTTAGTACTATAAATTTATATCGATAGGATAGGAGAATATGATATTGATGTTTCGCCTGACTAGCGACCAAAATGTAGCTTACCACCATAAAAGGGAAAATCTGCCGCCTTAACCTTACGGTGTTTCGGCAGGACATTTCCCTTAGGAGTCAGACAGAGTATTCTAGGAACCATGGCATTCGTGTTCACCATCTTCGACAACATCATCGCTTACCACCAGGCAAGATAGTGGTCAAACGCTGGCTTATAAGACATAAATAATAATAATATTTACCAATCAGACAAATAATTATAAATATGTATAAAATACTTTTAGAACGATAACAAACCGTTGAACAAAGCTCCATGGGACAAATCTTGATTAAACAATATTTCAAGTATATTTTTTTCGGAAGTCGTAACAAAAATAAAAAATGTTACCCAACTTTGATAAGAGAAATAATAAAACCAGTAGATAATTAGTATATCCCTAATCATGTTTAACTTTCATTGTTAATTATCATAAAAAATACATTACTACTAATTTGATAACGTAATTAGTAGGGAATAAGATAGTAAAAAGTTATGTGCTTCACACATCAATATAAGTAACAATCAGTCTATGTTAATTTTATTAGGGATATGAAATAAATTGAATGAATTTCAAAGAGATGTCGAATTGATTGAGAACTTCACATTGTAACCAGTGTTGCAGTATTATTAACTGTAAAAGCGCTATTTATAGGACCAGTTTCACATGATGGCATATACGGAACTGTCAGTTATACTACAACTTTTGTATGGTGTCATATTATGTCGGATTAGTATCTGAAACTTTGAAAGAAACCTGTGAAACTGGTTTTGTCCAATGTCCTTAAGTTTTTAGAAAATAATTTTAAAATGCATAGAAAGTATTTTTCCAGAGTAAGCGTGCTATGTAAATGTAAGTAGTTTGAAACTCAGCGCAGGACAGTGTATAAGGAATATCCATCGACTTAACCAACACATTTCAACATCAATTCTAACGTATTACTTGCTTATGTACTAAAGTATACCACTTCCAGGAAAGTATATATAAAATACTGCAACCGTAGAATCACAGACCTAAAATTACGCTGCGCGTAGAACAGTTGGGACATGTTGGTATTAATTTTGCTTGTTTTGTATTATTTTTGTTAGGCTGGTCTTCTCAAAAGAAAGGTGTTGTTAAGTGTCAAATTGCTTCAATGAAATAAAAATAATAACATTGTGGAAAGGTTGACATCGTTACGAAACCATAGGGACTTAAAATTTACTCATGGTGTGTGTGTATTGCAATAACTGCTATAAGATCAAATAATAAAAACTAATAAATAAAAAATTTAAGGGTTCCCCATAAGAGAAACGTATTTTTTCGGCACATATGTATTGTTCAATCGAAACCCTGCGTGTGCGCGGGTCCAACTCGCACTTGGACATTTTATTTATATTCGCGGTACGAAGTTCGCCGGGTCGGCTAGTAAAATATATATATATTACTAACAACAAAAATTTGTACTGAAATCTATGATACTATAGATACGTTCACTCCCATAAATAAGAACTTCACTGAATAAAAATTATTGGCGAAATTAAAATACCATTATCCATTTATCATTATCATTATCAAAATATTTATAAATCATGAATACCGCTCGCTAAGCACATTGATAGACCAAACGCAGCATTTCCAACAGAATTAAACTCACGTATGAATTAAAATGCTATAAATTTGGTAAAGTGCAATCGAAAGGTATTGTCGGCCACGAAATAATGTGTCAGCATAGATAACAACAGCACACTCACTTTATTGTTATTGACAGAAACATAGATAAGTAAAGCAAGATGAAGTGCGAGGCGGTCTTTTGAAACAAGGTTTTTCAAATATATCTTTGTGTGTAATTTAGTTTACAGGACTTTTTTTAATAAATTGTATTTGCTATTTTTTTATACATTTATTATTTTGAAATTGACATTTCGCAGACCATGTAGCACACTAGCGCCTCTAGCGGAAAATTCACACGCAATAGCCCCCATTGCTGAGAAATGAAAAACAGCAGTATGTAGAGGTGAGGGACAACTAACTCATATTGAAAAACTGACCATTTAATTTGGAATATTTTGTGTTTTTTTGAAGTTGGCTTTATTTTAATAAGACCAAAAATGTTCGAATTGTGATATGTAAATTAAAAAGTAAAACGTAAATGTCAATGGCAAATCTTTACACGTCATATTGAAATACAAGAAATGTAGATATGTCATATATGAAAAGTAAAAATATATTACCACGAAGGATTGCAGGAGGAGAGAGTACTTAAGCTCCAGTCGTGCGTAAGAGCTGAAACACACCTTTTTTGTAAAAAATTGAGTTGAAATTAAAACAAACCAGAATCCTTTGTGTGTTGAACCGAAAAAACGAAAACCCTTCTATTATACTATGTCTTCGCCGTATAAAACTGATAAGAACAATATAAAAGTCTTTTAACCGACTACGTACCTACTGTTATTTCTGTTAAAGTAATGGGCCGATTTGGTTTGTTTTAGAACCTTTAAATTTTACGTGGTAAGACAAGCCTTTATTTTACGTTTGGAAATTTCAATGAAGAAAATACTAGTGTATTGGAGCAAGATAAAAAGTGCCTATTTAATATCGATTGATATCTTTTAATATTTTTACAAGCTTTTCTTTAACTTGCAATGTATGTAACTGTATGTGTATGGATGTACGTCACTATGTATGTTCGGGTGGAATCTTGGAAGCTAAATTAGACCCACTTCACGATGTCCGATTGGACTCAAAGTTGGTGTACTTATGTATCTTCGGTGACAATACAATAATATGGTACCATGGAGTTGGTCTGATGATGGAGACGGAAGGTGGCCACGGCATCTATGTGATAAATCAACATAACCCCACCGTGTTTGGGCTTGATTGATTTGTCTTGAAGAGAACTTTACGCCTAGATGATATCCAGGGTCTGATGATGAAGCTGGAAGGTGGCTACGGCATCTCTGTGATAAATCAACATAACCCTACCGAGTTTGGGCTCAATTACTTCGTCTTGAAGATAACTTTACACCTAGATGATATCCAGGGTCTGATGAAGCTGGAAGGTGACCACGGCATCTCTGTGATAAATCAACGTAACTCTACTGAGTTTGGGCTCGATTGATTAGTCTTGCAGAGAACTTTACACGTAGATGATATCCACGGCCTGGTGATGAAGCTGGAAGGTAGCCACGGAATCTCTGTGATAAAACAACAAAACCCTACCGAGTTTGGGCTCGATTGATTCGTCTTGAAGAGAACTTTAAACATAGATGATATTAAGCGACTGGTGATGAAGCTAGAAAGTGGCTACGGCATCTCTGTGATAAAATAACGTAACCCTAGCGAATTTGGGCTCAAATGATTCGTTTTGAGGAGCACTTTACACTTAAACGATATCCAGGATCTGAATGAAGCTGTAAGGTGGCCATGGCATTTCTGCTATAAAGAAACATAGCCCCACCGAGTCGATTGATTTTCCTTGAAGAGCACTTTACCAATAATCACATCAAATATCCGTGGAATATTTTAAAACATCACGCCTTCTCTTAAATACTTAGGTAGTAGGTAGGTAGTTGGTATCTATACCGCTATCTATATCTATCTATACCAACTAAAAAGTTTAAAATAAATTATAAGTAAACAATTTTTTTAAAAACAAGCTTTTATCTGGGATAAAGAACTAAAATGTTAAAAATAAATTCTAGTAAGTATTTGGCGAGTAGGTACTTTCCTATATTTTTAAAAGCTTGAGGTACTGAAGTATAGTAATTACCTAGCCTGAAAATCGGGTCTTGTTTCAAGCTTTTAAAAATATAGGTAAGTACCTACACGCCAAATACTTACTAGAATTTGTTTTTTACTTTTTAGTTCTTTATCCTAGATTAAAGTTTGTTTTTAAAAATATTTTTTACTTATAATTTATTATTTTACTATGATGTTGTTTGAATTTTTCATAAAGTCAGAAGAATTTAACTAGGATTTAAATTGTTCCAATCGCAACGATGCAAATTGTTTTCGGCAACCCTAGTACACCACACTAGGTATCTAACAAGATAACACTGAGACGAATAAGATATCGACTAGATTGTGGTGATGTAGGTAAAGGCAAGTAGTAATTTTTATTTAATATCTTACAGGCTAGCGTTTGACCACTATCTCACCTGTTGTTAAATGATGATGCGGTCGAATATGGTAAGCACGCTAGGCCTAGAATAGGAACAGGCTCTCAAGGACAGCTGCGGAACACAGTAGATTTTTGGCGACAGATTTTCTAACTTGAGTGTAGTAGCTGACCAGGCGGACACTAGATAGTGTCCTACCAGCATGCGGGGCTTGTTGTATTCTTAACGATGTTTTCCCTACATCGGAGGGCCACTGTGAAACGCGCACATACATGTTTTGATCGAAAAATCCATTGGTGTACGGCGGGGATTAAACTCGGTACCTCTGGCATCAAAACCGACCATTCTCCCACTTACACCACCGGGCCTTACCACACTTGTCATTTATGTTAGGAACAAACAAATTCTTGTAGTCCATACTGACATAGCTAAGAACATTACCTCGTATAATATAATGATGCTACAGGCAACACTTCAACTGTTTCTTTAAGTTTGGGTACACGCGTCTCAGTTTCATCATCCTTACCACCAACAGTAACTGAAACTCGAAAGTTTGTAGAAACCCTGAAGCGCAAATACTAGAGCAACTTCGTTCTTCTCACGTAATCATTTTATGAATGTTATGAGTTACACGAGCAGAGATACGGCGCGGGGAGACATCTTATTTATGTGTTTGTAGTTACACGGTTGAAACTTGTGGATAAGACTTGGCAGTGCGGCGTAAAATTTTAAATGTATTTTGTGAATGTATTTAATATAAAGTACCGAATATTGTACTACTCAGGACTATTTTTATCGATTATCTCGCCTCATGTTTCGTGGATGTTCGATGCACGTCTTGAATAAACTTCTTACACTTTTGAGGATGTGCCTCGGACGTACAAACTGAGATCGAATTAGTAGTAAAAGGATATTCATTTATCAAACTAAGAAAACTGTAATTTTAAAATAATGTTGAATATTAAAGAACATATGATGATGTAAATTTATACCTCAAACGAATTGAAAAATATTGAACTGTGCTTGCATGTTTTTGTTATTATTTTCCAAGTGATATACCGAGCTTAATTTGTGTGGGTTATGAATAATAATTTAAAATCACACCAAATTTTATTACATTTCTTGTAAAATTTATCTTGTGATGAAGATGCATACAGATTAAACACATTATTTATTTTCTTTAAACTGGTACAACTACACACAGGTACACATCGAGGCGATCTACACTATTCTTTCAAAATAAGATAACGTTCACGCAAAACTCGACAACTACTTTAACATTTTATGGTAGAGTTTTTTAAAAGTGGCTCTCCAAGCACTCACAAATATTTACTTTAGAATAGTTTTTAACAGTTTTGCAATTTTAATATTTTGAAGTCGTTTTCTTCGTACTAGACAATTTTCTTGGTAGCTTATTGGCTACCAGTATAGAAAATGGCGAACATTTCTGCTTGGATGTTTATAATAAGCTTATTTTATCAGTTTTTGATGTGAGTTGATCTGGGTTAACGATCGTTGCTAGCCCATTGTAGCTCGGCGGAAAAAAGTAAGCAGTGCTTTGTTATTGCTTGCCATGGTTAGTACTAAATAGGTAGGTATACTTCTTTTAATCAGTTACTCATATTTGTAATTATATAAACTTCAATTCAAAATTTAAAACCATCACTGATTAATTCATGTATAATCTGTTTATTAAGTCCATTCCAATGAGCTCAAACGTGACATCTCTGCAGTGAGTTGGTGAGCTGCGGTGATGTGTGAGAGTTGGTGATGCTGGGGCATCTCCTGTAAACTGCAGAATACTCTACTGAGTATTCTGCAGTTTACAGGAGATGCCCCAGCATCAGGTCAACCCATGTTCTTACAATATCATTGAAGTAAGAGGATACCGAATTTCGAATTGATTATATATAATGAAAGTTTATATCATAGAAAAAACCTTATACGTCTTAAAACGACTAAACGAATTTTCATTAATCAAAGCTAAGAACACTCTCGATTAAGATACAAATAAAATCTAACAAATAAAAAATAAATATCGGTTGATCAGTTTGGGCGCTTCGATGCCACAGACAGACACACAGATACACACGTCAAACTGAAAACACTCCTTTTTTGCGTCGGGGGTTAATTAGGATTTCAGGACAGTCAAGACGCTTGCTTGGTCGTGACTGAAGACAGTGGCCTACAAGTCCTACAACGGATGCTGTGGCAAGCAAAGCTCTTTATTACCAGAATTCGTGCGCCGTTGACTGCTCCCGTTACCCTGAGACATCCAAAATTTGAGTCTTTTTTTATATCTTATAGGCTAGCGTTTGACCACTATCTCACCTGTTGGTAAGTGATGATGCGGTCGAAGATGGTAAGCACGCTAGGCCTAGACTGGTTCTCAAGGATATCGTATATTATAAGGAGTCTTATCATAATGTTCCTCTTTAGAATATTATGCAACTTAATGTTTTTATAGCACAGTGTTACCTAAACACGCACTTTACGCACGCTTTTCCGTGATTTAAAAAGTCGATTATTGCACGACGTTTAGCACCCTCGCTGTGCTCGGGCGCCAACTTCACGCCATGCAATAGTCTTATGTGACGGAAAAGCGTAACAAGCATTGCTAGTCATTGATCCGAGATAAAAAGGTGGGTTTATGTCACACTGACAGCTATACAATAATATACGATACTCGTGACTTAAGTTGTCTATTATTGCGCAGCGTACTACTACACTAACTTCACGCCGTGCAATAGCAATAATTGACTACTTTAGTCACACGTATCGTAATATGTACTAACTAATTTAATTTTAAGTATAGGCCTATGAGTTATTTTGTTTCTAACAAAATAATTCATAGGCATTCATCAAAACAATTCTTATTATGACAAAAATGTCAGGCGAAACAAAAGCGAACCGTGTCTTGAATAACTGACAAATAGTTAAATGTTACACAAGTTCGACATTTATCGGTTTCTACATAATCATAGGCTGGTGATCTTCACGTTAATACTTTTAAATAATCAAACATAACAATCAATTACATGTGTACAAGAATGATGTTCAGTAGAAACACTGTTAACATTCCAAAAACAAGACTCAGCTACCCAAAAATGAGGTGTATCTTATTTCAAATTACCTCCATAGCTTTAATACCTTAAGCTTTTATTCAAAAATAATTGGCTCATAAATTATACACTATTACCTAAACTTTATACGCTATCAAATACTTTTGTGAATGTTATATTGTATTCACGTAACAAGAAGTGACTCCCACACTTTAATAAAGAAACCATTTTAATAATGATATAACAAGGTTATAAAATTGGTTGCTGTAAATAATGAAAGGTAAGATGACTTCACACCTATAATGACCGTTTTACGGAGATCATTTACGAGATCAGTTTTGAGTAATTTACTCATTTTATATTGGAGACAACATTTTGATCCTTAACTACATATCTATAAACTACTACTAATCTACAAAATACTATCTTTTTAAGTCAGCAGAGCTTAAAAATAATGAAAATACCGAGAACTAAAATATATTCAGGAACTCTTGATCTTTGATTTCTTCTTTTTAACCCCGATGCAAAAAAGGGTTTTATAGGTTTGACATGTCTATCTGTGTATGTGTGTGTCTGTCTGTGGCATCGTAGTGCCGAAACGAAAACGAAAATCGGTACAGCCGTTTTAAGACTATGAGCTTTTTTCTAGTAGATGACGCTATGATAGATAGATCTGACCAATTCGAAGTTCGGTGTTCTCTACTACCTACTACTACTATTCTAACTACCGTGAAGAACGAAAAGATGATCTTTCGAATCAGTTCACAATTAGCGGAGTAATGGTGAATGAAACTTATAAAAAACACACACATACGAATTGTGAATTTTCTCTTCTTTCTTTCTTCTTTATTGTAATTCGATAAGCGGCAATAGCCCAATGGATAAGGTCTAGCTTAGTTGGAGGAGTTTATAACGGTACTAGTAATGTTCAACCCACATTGCTGGTAAGCTTAAAAAAATATTGAAAATCATTGAATAAGAACCCCCTACGGTTAGTAAGTAGTCTAGGCTTGGCCCCGAACGCGATTGGATATCATCAACCTTTTCTTTAAAAATAGTTTAATAAAGCGATGACTTTGTAAGAGTACTACCAAATACAGCAACAATGTTGCCATGTCAAGAACTACAAGCACAGTCTACAAGTCCACTAAAACTTTTCAAAACTTTATAAAGTAGACGAAAACAACTAAAACATTGTACAGGTATAACTATTTTCTAAACTTACCGGTCGATATTAGAAAACTTCCAACTAAACATGCACTCAAACCTACAATTATTTGAATGTTGTTCTAATAAACGTTATACGTTTTAACCATAAGCCCTTGAAACTTTGAACCACAACTAAATTAAACATAGGTAGGTACTTACTACACTTGTACGCAATTCATAATACGAACTCGTAACGGGTGCGAGTAGACTCGAATGTGGCCCTTACTATTGGATACCTTCTGAAATTTCTAATTGTATTATTAAAAAAAAGGTTTAAATATAGATAATAATTGTCTTATGTTATGAAGATAAAAATATTGCTACTGGATATGATATGACTCAAGCGGCAGTTTTCGGCAATTCACGCGAGGCTGGTTAGTCTTTAATCGATTTTATCTTAAATACTTGTTGGTCGTTAGGTTTTGCTATAAGTCATTGCATCATGCATTGTTAAAAATCTTTAGAAAACGCTCCTTGTGAAAACAACGGGAGAATCCGTAGTAGTTTTTGCACGTATACGATTATGTACACCATAATAATTTCTAACAAGGGACAGTACTTTCTCTTAATTGCCTTCTCATCTCACATACATCTTATGGAAAAGTTAAAGGTACGCAAACACTCGGATAAAATTAAGTTCTAAATATTATTCTGAGGCGCGTCTACGTTTGCTTAATGTAACGGTGTACTTAGATCGTTAACATTTTAGTCTAAGTAAATAGGTAAGAAACTTTGGATAAAATGAATAGAAAATAAAGAGAAAATATCGGGCCTTTTTGCTAAAACATTCTGAACGTGGAATTCTTGTATTTTACTAAATGTTTAGTACTTAACATTTCTGACTTAAATAATTATTCCAGAATAATATCAGAATCATTTTTTGCAGAATGTATAGATAGATAGATAGAAACTCTTTATTGAACACCAAACAAATAAAACTTAAAAAATAAACATTTAACAAAAGGTGTAACAACAGGCGGTCTTATCGCTTAAAGCGATCTCCAGACAACCTTAGGGTGGAGAAAGAAAAACTTAACATACATGGCGGTATATAGGTGTTAAAAATGAACAAAAATAATAAATAAATAAATCAGAATAGGTAATAAGTACATTATAACAAAAGTACGTACATATTTTATACATTACAATACACATACATAACAATACCGTACACACAATAAAAGTATACAATACAATATATATATATACAAAACTATGCATATATACATACTATACATATACATATATAAATATAATAAAATATATAAGAGAACTTAGATAGAAAACAGTAGCAGTTTAGGAGAGATAGTGGGCCTTGACGCGGTCTTTAAAAGTAGCAAGTGTTTGTGAGCGTTTTACTTCCAATGGAAGCGCATTCCAGAGTCTGACAGCTTGTACTGCAAATGATTTGTCATAGAATGAGCTATGATGGCTGGGCATAGAAAGTGTATGATTCTCTGATGACCGTAAAGACAGGGTATTGGAGTCGCGAAGGAATTGGAACATGAGCTTAAGGTAAGGAGGGGAAGTAGGATTAAATAGGATGTTGTAAACAAGAGACAATATATGTGCATTCCGGCGAAGGCGAATTGGCAGCCACTTGAGCTTAGAGCGAAATTCAGAAACATGGTCATATTTGCGTAGGCCAAATATGAACCTGATTGCAAGGTTTTGTAGTCGCTCAAGTTTATTTAGCTGCTCTTCAGACATGTCAAGATAGCTAGCGTCAGCGTAGTCGAGGATAGGTAGAAGAATAGATTGTGCAAGCGCAATTTTAGTAGCGGTAGGCAAGAAATTTCGAAGCTTCCTCAGTGAAGCAGCAGAGGCATAATGTATTTTTACTATTTACACTGCAGTGCAAGGAGGTTTGTTATGAAATTTATGCAGACATTGCAAACGTTACTTTTGCGGTAATAAGTAGGTAGGTAGGTTAGAAAATAATACGAGCATAGTTCAATGAAAAGATAATTATTATTTTACCTTTTTGCGTTAATTAATTGAGCTCTGAGAGGCGTAACATGTAAAGATAAGATTTTTGGATTTCGAATTGATCTAGTAAGTTTTACTCACCTTTTCAACCAACTTCCGAAACAGAGTTTCTCGATTCGTCTATTGTTTATGTGTGTTACGCGGATACTCCGCTAAATTGGTATTCGAATTTTTTTATTGTGGGTAGGGTAAATCTCCACGATGATATCAATTTATTGAGATATGATGAGTATCTCCAGAGATAAACATCTCCAATTTGCTACTGAAACTAACTCTCGCGGCACGTGAAGTTGGTCTTTTAGGTTTTTAATCCTTTAAATGATTTGCAAATACGTTTTATGCAATTTTAGTCTTATTTTCAAGATACTTACATGCTTGGAAAAGTGTAATAAATAAGTATATTAGCGCAATAAACACTAACCCTACCACATATTAAAACTTCGCTCTCGCCTTCTCGTAACCTCGCGTTGTAGGAAATTCTTAATTTTAATCTTTATTCGCTTAGTCACACAAAAAAATCTGTTGTGTCGTCTGTTGTATAAACAACGGTTGTAAGAGAAGTATAAAATTCAACGTCAAAATAGAAACAGGTCAGGTTATCAAGAACATTTATCACGAATACTATTAAGTTTGCTCACGTAGTAATTCTAAGTAACGTCTTAAACAAAAATTATGTGTATGTGAACGCCCATGCTCGCAGGGTAATTATCGGCTAGCCACACTCCGTATGAAATAACTGAGAGCAGTACCTCAACTCTCATGGTTCTGGACCTTGCGGCCAAACTACCTTTTAAATACATTATAATGACGCCGGGTAACAATGTTACTCGGCGTTATTATGTAATGAATTTGGCACATTATGAACATGTAATGAATTTGGCACATCACTACACTTAGTGATGTGCCAAATTCATTACATATTTGATAAGCGTCTTGCATAAAGTGTGTGTAATACACGTTGTATTAGTGTACTTATTATGTTTATCGATAAGCATACTATAGCATAATATAGTCTAACTAAGTTTAGACACAACCGCACCTAACTTAAGTGATATATAAACACCAATATTATATATGAGAAAGTCAGTTTGTTTATTTGTTTGGGACTTCTTCACGGTCAAACGGCTGAATTGATTTAGCTGAAATATTGTATATGTTGGATGTTGGATAGCCAGTACTGTGGATTAGGCTATAGGGTACTTTTTAACGTGGGCGAAGCCACAGGGCACAGCTAGTTAGATTCTATTCAATTCATTTCATGAAGAAGATGAAAACATTATTATTTTATTGCATGGGATAATATATCAGTATACTTTCCAAAGAGGGCTCTTAGCATCCGTGGGATGTTAAATTTCTACAAAAATATTGCATTAAATTATAATTTGTGATCTTTTATAAAACGACAAAAACCGATTTCAAATGCCGCATTAGTCATTTTCAGTACTAAGTTTGAGGTTTAATCTTCATATCTCTGGATATACATATAAGATCCCAATAAAATTACAATGAAACTAAATGGTAAGCAAATTCTTTCAAAAAAAAGAAAAAAAATCCAAATCAACCAATGACGGAGTTCTGAGGTTCTGAGGATAGCTAATCGGGAAGTGCTCGAAATAGAGTTGCAAGATTCAACCCGAAACGAAAGACAGACAGACAATCAAACCATAAAGTGACTTAATAAATGTAATTAAACAATATGTATAGCTAGATTGACTGAATTACTTTTTAATTATAAACAATACAATTCTTCTATCCTATTAAATTCGAAGGATGTTACAATGTTGAGCATTGAATTATCAAAATAGAATTATAAGAACCGAACATACCTACTGTCTTAAATCTGTAATGCGTCGTTAATGTGATAATTTCTAAATGTTATGCTTTGATGAGTTCATCGAAACGAAAGGTACAGAATTCCTCTTCCAGGTCATTAATTACGTTTTTTCGTGTAATTTGTCAGTTCTGATGTCTGTGAAGCTAGTTGGTACTTGTTGTCTTCATTAGTGATGGTTAAGACATTTTTGATACCATCACAATGATATATATATTGTACTAGTTGAATCCCGCGGCTTTGTCCGTGTTTAAAAGTATCCTATGGCCTAATCTATAAAACTAGCTATCCATGTGCTAAATTTCAGCTAAATCGGTCCAACCGTTTGACCGTGAAGAAGACATAAACAAGCCACAGTCTCTCGCATTTATTATATTTTTGTCTTCATTAGTGATGGATGAGAAAATGTTGACACTATTACATGATATAAATTATACTAGCTGCGGCTCGCGGCTTTGCCCACGTTTAAAAGAATCCTATAGCGTTATTCATAATACTGGCTGTGCCAAATTTTCAGAAAAATCTGTCCAGCCGTTTGACCGTAAAAAGGTTCCAAATAAATATAAAAACTGACTTTCACATTTATAATATTGGTGTTGGTTAGAAAATACTTCGATGGTGAGTTAAGTTCACGATGTATTTTTTTAAACTGTAAGTTACCGTGAATTACGAAATGTAAATGCGCTTTTTTGGATCATCATCCCATATATTCAATTAAATTGCCTCATCAACATAAATATTGCGGAGGATTCATTGTTTTATTTATTATGGTAACGTAATGAATGCAGAATCAAAACTCAATCAACTTTATACATACATACTTAAATTACAATATGTATGAACCTACCTACCTAAGTACCTATATCTAGAAACCGCTAGACAATCATGAGAGATTCTCAAAGGGAACGCTATTAGCACACAAAGTAATTACCGACCTCAAGGCGTCGGTCGGGATGCGCAAGAGTCGGTAACAAGACAACATAATGATTCGGACCGCCTTTTGTGTGTGTGTTTCGCCACCTGCCCAAACAGCGAAGTGATGGGGCGATATCGATATCGGCAAACAATGGAGATCGTCTAGATATCAATCGATTATTCGGTGAAGGCTTTTTCTGCAAGATTTACGCTGTTATGTACTTGCCATTTCGGAAAATAACAGAATCTGAGATATCGTTACAGAAAATAAAAATCTGAAGTAATAAAGAAGCTTATATTATCATAGGTGGTACTGATGTTCCACCTGACTTGCTACCAAACAGTAGCTTAATCAAAGATAAATTCTGCCGCTCTTACCTTACGGCGTTCCGACAGAACACAGTCCTCGAAAGTCAGACCATTCTAGGCCTAGCGTGTTCAGTTTCATCCTCTTTGGCTACATATTATGTACATTATCTGCAACATCAAAATTACCACTTGGCGAGATAGTGTTCAAACGCTAGCCTATCCAATAAAAAAATCAATCTTAATGAACCCGTCAAATGATCGGTATATACCTATTTTATATCACTGATTAAATGCTAGTTTATAGCGATTTTTTCGAATGTTGTTTAGTAATAATAGAACAAACACACGAAAGTAGATTAGTTAGTTTTGTATAGAGAATACAAAGTTTTAATTTTAATTATTATGATCAACAGCTATCGGCTGATACAACCCCTAATAGGCTTTCAAATTTAGCTCAAGTTCCGTTACACTTATTATATTACCTGAATATCAGTAGAACACAAAATTATAATGACTGGGCAATAACCAAAGCTTACATCAACATTATAATGAAACCGCGATAGTAATCTAAAATCGAAGTGCTATCGTATTAAGCTTTACGAATCACATTTAGCACGTCTTATTACAGTGTTCATATCATCACAAAAAAGAATGTGCAAAAAGTATCGATAAAAAGACAGTGGGGTCGACATCCTTATAATGACGGCTTGTTAGCGATTGCCATTCCTTCCCGCGAAGAGGTAAGGTAGATAATGTTTATGGCAGTACATGAGATAGGTGCTTTATTTTGAATGTTTTGTATTATAGTCGGTGACTGCATAGTCGAATTAATTGTTTGAAGATCGAAGAATAATTACGTTATAAAATGTGTAGTGTTTTAATCATCTATTGGGTTGAGGTCGATAAAAATAGTTTAGTCATATTTTTCCCTTTCTTTTTTAAATAAAATAATACAATACTTTATTGTACTACTACTACTACGTTAAAGTTCCCCCTTCAATTGGTGATGTACCATTAATTAGACGTTGCTCATTGTGGCTATGCATGCTCGATGGGAGGCAAACAGTCTACCAAAGACCAGGAGAGCGCCATAATCAAGCTTGCATTGAAGAAGAAGTACCATACGGCGTAGGTTCCATACACGTGTAGGCTAAAATTTCTCTGGCGTGTCTCAGCCTTGACTTTCAATGCTGCTTTTCGAGTTAAGCATCGTTTGCGGGTTTAAATTGCTTTAAGTTTGCTTCAGCAAGACGCCACCTCTTTGTACACATTTTTTTCCACTGAACTGTGTAGCAATATCTCACCTGATTTAAGTGATGATTTGATCGATAATGGAGTGCGCTTACCTAAAAGATACCTATTCACTCACGATTTAAAAACCCCCCTTCGGATAGCTCCCTCAAGCATGTAGAAGGTGCTTTTTGACTTGAACAGCCTTTTTAAATCGATTTCTCAACATTTGTGACACTATAATATCGATCCTTTCGCGCTGTCGTGGACTTTGTTCAGCCGGTTCCTGGTCTCTCTGGAATATTGGATCCAGTTTCTTCAAATCGCTGGAATCTAGTCTGCTATACTGCGTACTGCGCCTGTCTTTTAAGGTGTCCGAAGCTTAACAACTGTTAAACCGTATACTAAGACGATGCAAGGAAACGAGGCTCAATTTTTAACTCAAAGGTGTGATTTCGGCATCGTGGGGAAGTGTTAAAGTATTTAATATCGGGTTTAAACCGATTAGGGTGATTATTTTGTCGGAAAAGTTGTCGCTCAAACTAAATGACGATGTAATGGGATCTCATCATATGATAATGTAATGTCAGTGATTGGAGTTGATTAATTCGGCTTATCTTGATGTTGGTCAGATATTTGATATAATTGATTTTTAAAGTGTTCATAGATTAACCCAAATAGTGGGGCGTATCACTTTTATAAGCACACAATAAAATGTTGAAGACTGTTTATGTTTTTGGTTATATTATGTAATATACTGTACTTTAATATGATAGCGATAGGCTGTCCAAATTATCATCATCATCATCAGCCTATATCTGTCCATTGCTGCTGGATACAAGCCTCACTTACGTCTCTATACGAATACAACTTAAATAACTTTATTGTTAATTATTAGATATTATAAATATTATTATTTCAATCTTAAAAAGCCAGCAAGAATATTTTGATGACATATTAAGTAGCCTGTGGAAATCTAAACTTTAGTAAGTCTGAGGGCCTGATGACGCAGTGGAAGAATGGCGAGTTCGAATCCCCGCCGTGCACTAATGTATTTTTCTTTTGTAAACTATATATATACGCATTTCTCAGCGTCCCTTCGGTGAAGAAAAAACATGGTCTAGAAACCCCCAGCATGGCCACTCTCTAATGTCCGTCTGACCAGCTACCACACTCAAGTTAGAAAGTCTGACACCAACTATCGAATGGTTCCGGAACTTGTCCTTGAGAGCCAGTTTATCTAGCGTGCTACCATCCTCGACCGTATCATCATTTACCATCAGGTGAGATAGTGGTCAAATATTGCACACGAACTACTTGCACTGTTCCTGTTACTTTGATACATCTACTAGTACCTAGATGCTGTATCACACGCACTTTTATTTAATCTGGAATATTAAGACCTTGAGGTTAAACCCTCTTTGTAATAAATATAATAAAAATACCTAGCACAATCTGAGCCATTTATCATAGACCGTGTCTAAATACCTATCCACCCAAACTCCACATAAAGTAGTATTGCCTTTCTTTGTAAGTTATTTATCGCTTTTTCATGAGCTTTATTTACTTTTATAGACGCCCTGTAGAAGTCTGATAGGGATAGAAAGAAATATAGTTTGTCCGGAATAAAGATGTATGCCTACTTGTACTGTAATTGCGTACTCTATTACATACAATCAAAAAAATTACCATTACATACTGACGGGACTCGTATGACCCTAGGACCCTACAAAATGGTAAGGTCGTACTGAATCTGAACAGTACAGCACCGGACATTGTCATTGTATCCCAAGAAGGCGTGGGTTCGAGTCGCGGCGGTACGGTGAAATCTTGGATCGTATATAACTATTTATAAAAATAGTGTAGATAACACTTAGAGAAACATAATATGTAATATTGTAACTGTAAAATTATTATTTTTTAATTACCAGATAGGCAAGCGTTTGTCCACTATCTCACCTGACGTTAAGTGACAATGTGCTCGACTATGTAGCACACTTACCTAGAAGATACTAGATACCTGTTTACTCGCGATTTGAAGACTCCGGGTTATCGGGGAATACAGACATAAGCAAGAAATTCCATTCTTTGGCAGTACGTATGACAAATGATGTAGCAAAACGTTAACAAATTTCATTTTATATTAATTACATTTTAATACTTACCTACTTAACTAATAATTGAGAAATTTTGCGGCATACGTTACCGACTTTGCTTGAAGTTTATACGTTGTTTGATGTAGCTCCAGGTGATACAGTGATCTGTGGTCACCCACCACTAAGTTCATAGGTTGATACAAGACAGCCATAAAGTAACCATTGTTGTTGTTGTTCCTATGAAAATACAGAACCTTTGCTTGCGCTGTGCAAGCCCCGCTTACCTGTCAAGGCAAACCAAGGTCTACCATTGATAGGATATTTATTAGTAATTAAATTCAGTTGTACCAGCGGTTTTAGCACTTTACCACATGGACATCCTTTAATTGTATTTTCTGTTATTTTTTTATATAAATTGTAGTTAAGTTATCATTAAACTCTGTATTAAATTAAATTGTAATTAATTTATAAAATTAATTGTTCTAAACCAGGTAAAATAAGGTCAAAATTTTAGTTAGGTTTCGTTTCAGCGTCCAAAACAGAAAAATAACCTTAATCATTTCGTACGCAACCAAACAGGTTTCATAATTAGATGGTAATGATTAAAAAAGAAGCCGGATTGGCAGAACATCCGAAACATCTCTAGTCACAGCTATAAATTACCAACAACTATGGTCAGAAAACCGGATGCTTGCTACATATGTTCCTCTTATTATGTATTAGGGTATAAATTATAAAGATTTATAAGCAGCGTTGTAATAAACAAACCTTTCTAGTAACAATCAAAATGAATCAAAAGGAATGGTGTCGTTATAATTGTTCAGTTTACCATAAATATTTTGTATGATATGAAATTAGTATTGTATATACTTTAAAGATATTGTAATAAGACCTAGCAGTATAGAACATACTTTATTTAGTTTGTGTTGCAATTTCATTTTCAGTTTGGCCATAGATAGGTACATTTATTAGGTAGGAAACAAAAAATGGCTGTAAGAAAACGTCTTGAATTTTAACAGCCGCAGGCACTCTTCTAGATTATTGTGTTTTTGTCACAGAATGTTATATTTTTTTACAAATAATAACAAGGAACAGTTACAGATGATTGTTGATTTGGGGTTTCTGGTTTTAATGATTTAAGCAATTTATTTTTTAACTCAATAGTTTTTTTAGGGTTCCGTACCTTAAAAGGAATAGAGGAACTCTTATAGAATCACTTTTTTGTCCGTCTGTCTGTCTGTCCGTCAAGACCCTTTTTCTTGGGAACGCGTAAAGATATAAAGTTGAAACTCATATCTTTTGGCTGTGAAAAAATAAAACTTGTAAGTCAACGTGATCAAAACATATTTTTCATCCCATCTATTCGAAAAGTGATCGTTTGTTCCTCGATAAGGGCGCGCAAAAAAGGTCTTTTCCGCTCTAGGGAGGGAAAGTAATTTCTTAATTTATGGCTTATGACTGTTCTTTTATAGTGCCATGTCTGGGGAGGTTCAATAATAATATTGTACGGGAAATGTTACTGTCCTATTAAATAGAGAGTGTTTGGCGTTAATTAAGTTAAAAAAATATGCTTCAACGTCATATAGACGGGGAAACAAATTAAAAAAAAATTAAGCGCGCAAAGTGGCACAATGCACATATCTTGTGGTGGCCAAGAAGAAAAAAAAGCGCTAGAATTATTGGCATTTTTAGTCTGTGGTCACAGACTGTCATAATAACACATTTAACCATGGAGTAGGAAATACATATAGACATGGAGGTGCCGCGATACATTTGCTTGTAAAGATATAACTTCAAAAAAAAGTGCTTAGAAGTCATAATGGAACCTAATATGACTGCCATTGATTGTCCATTGGTCCATTGATGACCTTGATTGACACAATTCTAGCAATGGACCAATGGACAATTAATGGCATACGTTTTAGGTTTCGATATGCACCTTATGTATAATATGTCAATGGGTTCAGGGTAAAATGTTTATCGTTTAATATTATATATATATTAATATATATTATATTGCCTTTTGTCTATTCCCTTATCTCATAGAGGGTGATTAAAAGCAGAGTGTAAAACGCGGCTGCAATATTATTTTCTCTCGGCCGACGTACTTTAAATCCCTCGCTACGCTCAGGATTCTACTTCAGAATCCTTCGCTTCGCTCTGGATTCAAAAAAGTGGCCTCACAGAAACGTACTATATTGCACCCTTGGTATACAATCTACTATTATGACCGTTTATGTGCCATTTTTTCGCATATATTGCGATTTTACTAGGGAATCAAAATCTATTGGGTACTTTCCGTTGAATTATGAAATTTAGCAAGAAGCAAGGTCTTGAAGCACTTATATAGGAATCAATCTGAAAACCGTAAATATGTAGTGTAATAACGAATAAAAAGCTAATTTACTATTATAAACTCATAATTTGTAGTTGGTGCAAGACATTTTCTATGGATCGTATCAAAGTTAAATTTGTCCTGTAGCCTATTCTGAGAAGTTGGTACGGAAGCCTCAGTGGGCGAGCCCAACTCGATTTGGCTGGTTTTTTTTAAATTTATAGTAGCTTTATTTAACCGCTTTACCTAAAAGCTCTCCACCATTTTACTTTCCAATGTATTTTGACAGCAGCGGCTCGATTTATTTTAATATCATCCAGGCTTGTGTTTGACCACTCACCCGGTGGTAAGCGACTAATAAATAGGCTAGGCCTAGAATACTCTGACTCTCAAGGTCTGTCTGCTGCCGTAACACCGTAAGGATATGGCGGCAAATTTTCTTCTTAATGGTGGATGTCTCTCACATTTTGATGGTCAGTAATAATTTTCTACATATTATTATCACAAACCCTTGTAACTGCCCCGAGAACTAGTGAACATATTTATTGGCCATACGGTAAGAGTCATTACAGAATTTATTGTTTTACAGCGCATTCCAACCATAAATTCTTTAATTAGGGGCAGTCTTTACGCTCCGCGGCCCCTTAATTTACAAGGGCAACCAAGAACAGTATCATTTTTTTAATATACTACACGTATAGTTGAGGCAATTCGCTTCGACGCCGCAGCTAACAAGCTCTTCGTCATATAATTTGGAAAGGGAATGCCTTCACGTCAATGATTTTGATATTTAAGTAGGTAGATATGGCATTGGCAGGCTCGAAATGGTATGGCAATATTGTCTAAAACAGACAAATCAGTTTGTGCAGATCTTTGTTACATTTACCACGAAATAAATTCGTCACAATATTTTTACACTCCATGCATTGAAAAAAATTCATCACATGTATATCGATAGTGGTAATTTAGCGTGTAGAAACAGGGGTCATCGTGAGCTAGCTAGCTAGTCGCAGTTCATAGAGAGCTAGTTACTTATTAACTACGAGTGGCTAGCTGTTTTTTAAATTCTCATAATTTTCTTGTAAAATTATACCAACTCGTAGGTTAATAAGATATTAAAAAAGGCGAGTGAAGGCCGGTTAGTATGTATTTAAAAACTAAATACGATTATAGCTCGTGATAATTTCATAACTCAAATAAAATATTATTCACTGCTGGATAAAATTTGACACAATGTGTAGGACAAAACCCATCCCAGATTAAAATCATCGCGTTACATTGTTAGGCAGCTGCTTTGCTAAGACTCGCAACATAACAATTTTCACATTTAAAATAACAGTTTACGAAGGATAATCTTACCGAGGTCGTATTTATAATGTATTGGGACGCCACGAGCCTTGTTAGTTGAATAACGAAATCGGATCACTGTTATTTTTGAATTAAAAATCCCGATCGAAGACCGAATAAATGTTATGAAATTGACCTTTCATTAGATTTTATTAAATGTAGTGTTTCTTAAGACTAAGGCGCCGACCACTGACGACCGGATTCAGACGCATCACTCGTTTTACAGTTAGTAAGATTACTGTTAATTAGACATCAGACTGTTCAGATTTTAATTAAATGGTATCGTTTCGGAAATGTTTATGAAGATCGTCTTATTTCAATTTGAAGCATTTTTATGGTTAAGATCGTTAACTACAAATGGATCAAAGAGTCCATCGATTTTATGGGTATAAAATGAGTTTGGAGTTACTGTCTAGATATATTTTGTTACTGCTCTTGTCAGATATTCTTATGATTTACTTATTTAATTACACTTTTTGATTGTTATGTCTTGAAAGAATTTGTAAGCAACGTTGGTTCCGTGAGTGAAATTTTCTGAATAGAAATTCTTCACATTTCTAAAATGTTTGACCAAAACAGACCACAATGCCTGAGATTTTAGACATGCATTGTACGAGTTGACGCCAGCAGGCACTTACAGTAAAATATTCAAAGCAAAACTCAGTAACGATACCCAATGTTCTTCCATCTACTGAATACCTGGTACACTCGTAATATATTTGTATTCTTAAAATTTGCTTTACAACTCAAAAACTTCATAAATAAAACAAATGAACACGAAAAATATCCTCAGTAAATAATATTGATACAATATAAAGAACAGCCAGTTACTGTATTTTAATTTCATTTTTATTAAAAGGCTTGTCCTCGGTAGCTTTACAAACTTTGTCACGCATTGTAAAAGTGAAAA
This sequence comes from Cabera pusaria, assembly GCA_954871355.1. NCBI lineage: Eukaryota > Metazoa > Arthropoda > Insecta > Lepidoptera > Geometridae > Cabera > Cabera pusaria. Next base: position 10,807,544 of record OX940896.1, on the reverse strand, counting down.
CAATTGAAGCGAATGAAAGCAAAAGCATTTATGTCCCAGAAACAATAAAAGATGTCGTTCAAGGTACAACCACGGGTACAACCCTAAAAGTGAAGCCAGTCATAATGTAAAACAAAACGTTGTAGGAAACAAAAACTTAACAACAATAGTGTCGCAATGAAACGTTGAGATAAAGCAAGTGTACCATAAAGTTACTGCTGTAAACATTGTTTATAAAACAATTCGGTAGACGGGCGACAAACAAAAGTTTACGCCGAAATTCTACCACCCTTTCGGCATCCTTAAATTGTTACGGCGGTAATAAGGCCCAAGTGAACATGTGACTTTTATGGCTAACCAGTTCTAGAGTTTTTGGGAGCACATTTTGTCTGCGACAATTACAGGAGCTGTAATTGTATTCGACGTTAATATTGAGACAGTTGTTTGGTTTGATTAATTTTTCATACCTTCGTTCTGTGTGGAACTTTTGAGATGAGTCGGCAGTGTTTGGTTTGAACGAGGCAATCAGATGTAAGAATATATTTAGTTTATCAACGTTTATTCATCAGCCCTCATCATTATCAGCCAATTTCGGTCCACTGCTGGACATAGGCCTCTCCCATGGCACGCCACTGAGCTCGATCTTCAGCCATTCGTTTCCAACCGCTGCCAGCCAGCTTGCGTATATTATCGCTTCACCTAGCTGGTGGACGTCCTACACTACATTTGCCGAGCCGTGGTCTCCACTCTAGAACTCGTCTACCCCAACGGTTATCGGTTCTACGACAGATGTGACCAGCCCACTGCCATTTCAGCTTGTTAATCCTTTGAGCTATGTCGATAACTTTGGTTCTCTGACGGATGACTTCGTTTCGAATTCGATCCTTCAATTGCAAGATTTGCCTAAGGTATTCGTGAACAACTTTGAGAGGAACTCCGTTTAGGGCAATCGGTTCCGGAATAACATGTTCGTTAAACATGATCTTGGTCTTATCCAAGTTCATCCGGAGACCGATGCGTGCAGAAGAATTAGCAAGGGTGGTCAGCATGTGTTGCAAGACCTGCACGGTTTCAGCCATGATGACGATATCATCTGCAACCTCAAGTGTGAGAGGTAATTGCCATTGACATTTATGCCCCGTCCTTGCCAGTTCAGCGTTTTGAACATATCCTCTAGAGCGTTTGTGAACAATTTGGGGGATATAACGTCCCCTTGTCTTACACCTCTATGTAAGTGGATATCTTCAGTCTGCTGATTTTGTGCTTGGACGGTCATAGTTGCGGCGTCATACAGATCTCTCAACGCTTGCACCTATCGCCAATCAACTTGGCACCGTTGCAGAGACTCCAGAACAGACCAGGTTTTAATGGAGTCAAAGGCTTTCTCATAGTCCACAAACGCGAAACACAGGGGCTGGTTATACTCTTCGGTCTTCTGTATAACCTGCCGCACTGTGTGAATGTGGTCTATGGTATCCTCCTCAAAACCCAGCCTGCTCGGGAGGCTGAAATTCGTCGAGCCAGCGCGCGCGACGATTTTTGATGACTCTCGAAAAAAGCTTATAGACATGGCTTAAGAGGGAGATAAGTCGATAGTTCTTCAAAAGGGTTTTGTCCCTCTTTTTGAAGAACATAACCACCACACTTTTACTCCATGGAGTTCTCCCCGAAAAGAGGACGGAATTAAAAAAAAAAATCATCAGCCCTACATATACATATTTATATTTAACAACTTTGTAAAGTTCTTATATAATTTTTATCCTGTGCTTGTTAAGAAGTGATCTCTTGATACCTTATTTTTTTAACGAACATACGGTCTGCATTTGACCCTTGACTGCATCTTCACTTAACTTAAAATATATGCCGTAGATGTTAAATGCCGATGCGGCTCCCACTTTCATATCTAGGAATTCTAAGTTTTAGGGGTGCGTCTCCGGATGCGGGTGGGTAATAATGAACGCATTTTTTTACACTCCTACATGAGGTTCATGGTACCATTAAATATTATTGAAAAACTGTTAACATTAATAGAGGCAAATCGATATTAATTTTAGCTTTACTGAAACCACCAACTTCTCTATTCTCAATCGAAGTAAAACATGATACTGTCCATTCTTCCATTTCGCTACAGGGTATTGCATATACGGTATACCAAGTGTAACTTAATCTATGGAAGGAGAATGATGAAAGGACAGTTGACATATTGCGTGAGGTTTGTGGCCGTAATTTGCTACTTTTACTATCTTCCGTTATACCAGCATAGTTCCCGGAACTCCGACAGGATAATTATGTTGTACTTTTTTACGTTATTATAGAAGATTGACCCTTAACTAACCATAGTAAAAGCTTACTAAAAACCAACTTAATAAAACAGTTGACTTTTAATAATGAACAACACTGTCTAGTGTTCGCCTGGCCAGCTGGCCAGCTGTGGCCAGGCGAACCAGGTAGGCCAGTATAGCAGCTGCTATACTATCCTCAAATTGTAAAATCTGTCGCCCAACATCTAATGTGTACCGGTAACTGTCCTTGAGAGTCACTTTCCATTAAAAGTCTAGCTAGCGTAACACCATCCTCGACCATATCATCACATACCAATAATTCCAATAAAATAAATCATCAATTCTTGAAATCTTGACTTCTTGAAAAATGCATTAAATAGGTTCTTAATAGGAAGAAATAGCATTAATTAGCCTTCGTGACCATAATTTATGTATTAAAAATTATCTAATTAATTTTATAACATTAAATCCTTTGAATGCAGAGACGAGGAGACTTCATATTCGTTAAGCTTCTACACGTAATTAATTACTTTTACCAATTGTTGACAAATACATTCTGGAGGAAACAGTAACTCCAATATACCTACTTATCTCTAAAACTTGTGACTATGATCTGCCACGCACCTCGCAGCGTGGCGCGGGGCAGTATCGCCTTACACATTACTGAACCCTGAACCTTATAATTAAAAAATGACACCTTCTAACCAAGGGCACCTCCTTGCTTTTGTATTAATTAATAATGGGATACCTTAACGCAAAAAAATATTAAATTAAATCCTCAACACCTCATTAAACAAGTGCTGATTTTCACTAAACGATCATTGATCAAGAGAGTCGCCTCTACTTATAACAGTATCTATAACTCAAAGCTTTCGATGAATCCTTTCAGTGCCCCGGACAATAAAACGCTTACGGATTATGATATGAAACGCTGAAAGCTAATTCAACTCGTAATAAATCAGAGACTTGTTAATTACCAGTCGTCCTCAGTCGTAAAGGGCTCTTTGTTTTTGGTAACTTTCTATAACTTCAAAAGGATCTTCCTTGATTACGAAATTGTATTGAGTGTCGTTGGAATTTTACTGGCCATTGTTTATTACCTTGAAAGCTAGCCGCAAAAGGCCATCGGTATAAAAAGCTACTAAAATATAGAATGGATCCCACAATGAACTATTACTGTATCTTCTGCTATAGTAAGTATTAGGCCGTGCATGAAGGTTGAAAATTAAAAACTCCTTTATGTAATGTTTTTTTTTATAATAAAAAATATTTTGATTCTAAGTGTGACCAAATTTAACCATACTGAAAACTTGTATTGAAAGTGCTGTTAGGCTTGTGAGATATAATATCTCGTTTTGTTTTTCTGTTATATTTAATTATTATTTAAATATAAGAAGTCAGGCAGTATAGAAGACGAGTCTGCATAGTTGCGCTCTGTGATTTGGGTTGAAGTCAGTTGTCTAAATGTGCTTCGTAAGACGAACTGCCGTCTTTCAATTCCTGGCAAGCATGATTCTATTTTAGGCCGCATCTTCACTTAACATCAGTTAGAGATAGCGGTCCAGTGTTTGTACGCTTCAATTACACGTTTATGAGCATAACAATACGTTACGACGCAAGACTATGGGCATGCTTGAAGTTAGCATATCTTCGCACAGCAATAGTATGCAGGGGCAACCGCAGTTACAGCAGCCTCTGCAACATCCTCCAAGCAACCGCTGCATATTTTGTCTTACTGACAATAAAATAAATCAAATTAACTAAGAATGTAACCATTAAGAATGTAGCCATTACTTAAAAAATGGATTCGCAAAGGATTGTGTTTCAGCGGTTAAGAACTGCTCACCTCAAACATGAGTTCACATAACTCAATTTCTCAGTATAGAAGGCTCTTTAAGTTCAGTTATGTAAAGCAGCTGAAGAAATTAGATTTCCGCAACACATAAGCAAGTCGCTTTAAAACTTTGTCTGGCATTTAGGCAATATCCTAATTTGCCAGATCTTTCAATTCAAATTCGAATACTTATGGAAACTTTTCAGACAGTCGTTTCAGCTGTTTAGGGTTCCTACTACAAAATATATTTCGGCTTGTGATGGCAATATTGTTTTTATTGATATAAAAAAGCAGAAAAAGTAAGATGCTCTAGTGTAGTGATGATAAACTGAGTACTTACAACATAAACTGGCATGCATTCTGGCTTACTGGAAGATAGCACGTCATATCTGTGGTACCACCGCAGTCGGACTAGCAGAAGTGCTACCAAAGTAGAATGCTTTTCATAAAACAAAAAGTAAAAAATACTTTAATTTATTAAACTTAAAAAAAATGAGGATAACTTAAGGTGCGGCCACACCGCGGCGGTTTGCGTGCGCGATCTACGGCGATCAGAAAACGATTGAAAATCAGATCGCGAACGCGCACGCGGACGCAGGACGCCGTGGTGTGGTCGTACTTTTAGAGAAACTGTAAGGTGACCGCAATGTTTATCCATAAAAGTCACATTCACGCAGCAAAAAATAATTAAGTATGTATATTAGTTACAACGTAAACGGTAGTCAACAAATCTTCAAGTATTCTGAGTTGGCTCTGCCAAACATCATTTAGAAGTCATCAAAATCAAAATATTATTCCTTAGTTCTACATTTCTAATGCATTTAGCTGCTTCGGAAGGTGAATTAAGATAGCTACACCATTATTGTGGACTTTAGTCGGTTATCCAGTGCTTGCTTAACTGTCATTTCGCCCTACCATACATTCCAGCATAATACGATCTTGTTCCCATAGACAATAAACATCGGATGACACATAGTGCCCTAGTATCATCCAGTGATCCTTTAAATGGATAAGGTAAGTCTCCAACAGCAGCGTATCATTGTGACCTTAAGTCAAATTAGGTCAAGTCAACACCGTCTTAAACATTTTTATTCTGTACATCGTTACCAACTTTTCCGTGAACACGTAATTCGCCCTCATCTTCCACTTATTCCATTATGTTACAAAAGCGAAATTATGACAATTTCGTTAGGAGAAAATTAAAAAGTTACCTGTTCTAAGATTAGCGTTAACAAGTTAAATTTTCTTCGGCTTGTCCGGTATTAGGAAGCGTTCCTTTTTGAAATATTCAAATTGAGTTTAGTCGGGTGTTAGGGATGGCTTTGTTGATGATTTGGACTTGAATGGCCATTCTTTTGTTCATTATAACTCGCGCACAGCCACAAGTATTAAGAATATTTATTTTTACTCACTTTCGAAACAAAGGAGGACTTTTGGTAAGAAAAGTAGAAATAAGTTAGGTCCATTCGTGGTCCAATTCAGTTTGTAAGGTTGCAGAAGATAGATTGATTAGTCATAAATCAGTCCAGAGCCCCATCTCTACTTTCAGCTTCTAAAACAGGATGTCAGCCTTGAACTTATTGCCAAAATTAAAAGTTTATGTGCTTTATCTTTAACGTCGTATGAACGGCTACGGTACAGTTAAGGAAGTCTTTGCATTCATAGCTTTAGGTACATAAATTATTATTTTACTGCACCATCAACAAAACAATGAGAATATATTCCACCATTCCTACTTAATAATGCAACGGAATCCAACTGGAATTCACCTCTCATTTACACAGCTTACATTAATGTTATTTAATCAACGCATAATAAATCCAAAATCAACTGACCGTGGATGGTATATCGCCTATCTCCATATATAGCTGAATAGGCGTAGTCTACATCGAAGGGGCCGGAGTAAACGAAGCATAACCTACGCCGTTTTTATTTTATAACGAGGCTCTGACTATTATTATGGCGTCACCATGTCAGTCCCACATCAAGAGTACATCCGCCCTACATGGCATACCTTTTCTGAATCGAATAGCATTTGTTTTACGCCACTAATTTCGACATAGTACTTTTCTTAACATTAAAGCGTTTAAGATAGAACTCTGTCATATCAATTTTAAAAGTAAAAAGGATTATAAATGGTTGTTAAATGATTATTTGACAATTTAATATCAATGCGTGCTATCGAATGTAGGGATTCGTTAATAACAATTATAAAAGAATGAGAGCTTGATGCATGATAGAGACACCTGTTGAAATAACAGTTGGTTTATTTATCTAAGGAAGCTAATGCCCTTTTAAGTAGATACCCTTGTCTTGATTGATGATTTTGTTTCTATTCTAGTTTGTTCGGGAGGACAGCTATTTTGGGAAAAAGTAGTTTAACTTTGTTTACCATAATAGAGATTAATGTTTAAATTATTTAGAGATTATTTACTCTCAAATTGAGTCATCGATCTAAATTAAATGTTATCATCTAATAAATGTGTAGGTGAAGAAAAAAACACATTTGTTCCCAAATGTTTACTAGGTTGAAAATGCTAAACTAAAAAATATATATGGTCTCTATTCAAAATTTTTTTAATACATGTTTTTTTAAATCTTACTAGCAATGTGGATTGCACATTACTAGTATTCTTGTTAACCCCTCCAACTAAGATAAATATGCTTGTGTCTGGAGTAGATTCACGTCGATAGTGCAATGGGTTGGAATCGAACTCACGACCTCTTGATCGCCAGTCCGACATTATCCATTGGGCTATCGCCGCTTTGCTAATTCATCTAAATGTCTACGTTATAGTAATATTACTATTAGCGTAGTTCCCATCGGGTTATCTTTCTCACCAAGAACGTGTTTCGAATAGTTAAGTAGGATCATTTTAACCAACTTCTTTAAGCATAGTGGCATTATAAAATTATAAACAGTGCCTTAACATGACTTAAACGCATTTTTTTCTTGGGACAGAACAAAGACGTAGCTATTGTACTGTTAGACTGAATTTACATAAGGATTCGAATATTTTATCATTATATTCAACAATGTTAACGGAATATTTCAAGCAATTACACATCCATGCATATCGTAATTATTATAAAATAAGGAAATACGGAAAAAATAAAGAAAAAACTTACAGCTACTTTTACTTTGGGTGATTTTATGATCTGCAAGCAATTTTCTATAGGCCATTGAAGTTTTCCACTACGTAAAATTCTAAAGATATGCCCATAATGCAACTTAAATAACCTTATGATACCCTGCGGGTATATTTTTTCGAAAACATAATAGCAGAATATTTTAGGATAGACTAGCGTTTTACGACTATCTTGCCTGGTGGCAAATATAGTGGATGGTAAACACGCTAGACCTAGAATGGTCTAAATCTTAAGGGCTGTGTGCTACTGAAATTCCGTGAGTTTATGCCAAAAGATTTTCTCCTTGATGGTGGTAAGTTACTTTTTGGTAGCAAGTCAGGCAGAACATCGATAATACGCTTCTAACACCTGTAGAAATGTCAGTTATTACTATTCATCAGATACCTTAAGCTCTGATACTGTTTAAAAATGTACACTGCATTTGCGTCTCTAGCATAATACCATCCCATTATATTCTAACAGGATTATTGTAATCCGTATTGCTTTTGAATGGCCTTAAGTACTCTATATTTTTAGAAAGTTTTGAGCTCGGATGGCCATTTCATACGTTTGGGATTATTTGCTTTCGCAACTAGTTCCAGACTAGAAACAGTACAGTTTCTACATTATGGTGATGTTAAGTCACGTAAGTTATTAATTATTATAAATTCACATTGCGTGTCAATCAGAAATCCCAGTATATTGTTAAGTTTGTTGCCAGAGAAAGAAAAACGAAAAGATTTTATTTTTAGAATAGACCATGCACGAGATATATACTACTAGCTGTTACCCGCGGCTTCGCCTGCGTTATTTGAGTCTTTATGACCTTTGAGGTCAAGATCGATGATCTCTTTGGCCAAGTTGCCATAGATGACCCTAAATTTGAACTCAATATCCTCTATTGTTAAAGTCATTAATCATTTTAGTTAGGTATACGAAGTTGTGCTGTTTATATTTTTGACTCAACACAAAAGTTCTTGAAACATTTCTTACAAAGAAAATAAGGTGAATAGCTGCGCGAGCGCAGCGAGAGCTATCATTGCGCGAGCGAACATTTTTTATGACTTTTTATGACCCTGACAAATTTACGACCTAATAATCAACTCACTATAGATGACTCTTAGGTCGAACTGGATATCGTCTATTGTTAAAGTCATTAATAATTACTTGGTAAACCTAACCAAGGTTTACCAAGTTTTGCTGTTTAAGTATTTGAGTCAGTCTAATGTATGAGGCTGTTGAAACACGCTATTATACGCTATATAGCGTTATTACTGCGAAAAATTTTTACGACTTTTTATGACCCTGACAGTTTTTATGACCTACTAAGTCAACTCTAATGACACTCAGGTTAAAGTCGATAATCACTAATTTTAAGGTTAATAATAATTATGGTTATTGAAGTTTGTACTGTTTCAATTTATGACGTTTTGATGCATGTGCCTATTAAAATACAAAATTGCTGAAATATTACCTTCAACGTAGATAAAATAAATAATTGCGCGAGCGAAGCGAGCCCGAAAAATTTTTACGACTGTTTATGACCCTGACAGTTTTTATAACCTACTAAGTCAACACTGATGACACTCAAGTGAAACGTGATATTCACTTATTTTAGGTTAATAATCATTATGATTATTGAAGGTTGTACTGATTTAATTTATGACTCGTTTTGATGCATGTGGTTATTAATATGCGAAAGTTGCTGTAATATTACCTACAAAGTTGATAAAATAAATGCTTGCGCGGGCGTAGCGAGCGCGAAAATTTTTTACGACTTTTTATGACCCTGACAGTGTTTATGACCTACTAAGTCAACACCGATGACATTCGGATTCAATTTGATATCCACTTAATTTAAGGTTAATAATGATTATGATTATTGAAGGTTGTTCTGTTTCAATGTGTGATTCGTTTTGATGAATATGGCTATTAAAATTCAAAAGATGACGAAATATTTCCTAAAAAAAAGAGAAATTAAATGCTTGCGCGAGCGTCGCGAGCGTTATCGCTGCGCGAGCGAAGCGAGCGCGAAAATTTTTTACGACTTTTTATGACCCTGACAGTTTTTATGACCTATTAAGTCAACACTGATGACACTCAGGTTAAAGTCGATAATCACTAATTTTAAAGTTAATAAACATTATGATTATTGAAGATTGTACAGCTTTAATTTATGACTCGTTTTGATGTATGTGGGTATTAATATACAAAAGTTGCTGAAATATTACCGTCAAAGTTGATAAAATAAATGCTTGTGCGAGCAAAGCGAGCGCTATCAGTGCGCGAGCGAAGCGAGCGCGGAAATTTTTTACGACTTTTTATGACCCTGACAGTTTTTATGACCAACTAATTCAACACTTGACATTAGGGTTACATTTTATATCCACTTAATTTAAGGTTACTAATCATTAGGATTATTGAAGGTTGTTCTGTTTCAATTTATGACTCGTTTTAATGCATGTGGCTATTTAAATTCAAAAGTTTAAGTTTTTTAAGACGAAATATTTCCTATAAAGTAGATTAAACAAATGCTTTCGCGAGCGCAAGGAGTGCTATAACTACGCGAGCGAAGCGAGTGCGAAAAAATGTTACGTGTTTTAATGACCCTGACAGGTTTTATGACCTACTAAGTCAACACTTTTGACTGACAGTTTTATGGCCAAATCAAGACACTAAATAAGTCATTATAGACGAACCTAAGGTCAAACTCTTATGATTATGTTAACTCTTTGTAAAGTTAACAAAAAATATATGCACCCTCACTTAACTGCCGAATCAAAAAGTATTCTTTGCCCTTTTATGCCCTATTAAATGTCTTTGTACAAAATGTCATGTGAATCGGTCAAGCCTTTTGACCGAAAAGAGGCCAGACATATACAAAATTCAACAATAAAAAACTGACTACCGGACTCGATGGTAAAAAAAGTAACCAATGTGCTCGGATCTCGGACTCTACTCTTGGTCTATGTCTTATTGACTGTCTCTGTACAATTTAAGCTCAATCGGTCAACTCGTTTAACCGAGAAGAGGTCACACGTTTAAAAAATGCAATAGAAAAAATAAGTTACCCGAACTCAACTGTTAAAAAAATATCCTTTGTCGTTCTATGCCCTATTAACTGTATTTGTACAAAATTTGAGCTGAATCGGTCAAAGCGATTGCCGCTAAGAGGCAACACATTATTCTATAATAAAATTATGGACACCTGAAATTGACAGCCAAAAAAATAGTATCCTATGTCTTATTGACCGTCTGTGCACAAAATTTCAGCTGAAATGGTTGACCCGTTTGACTGAGAGGAGGCCACACATTTACAAAGTTCAATAAAAAAAATCTGGACACCCAGACTCGATAGCCAAAAAAAAGTATCCTATATCCTATTCTGCCCAATGAACTGTCTTTATACAACATTCAAGGCAAATTGGTCAAGCCGTTTATTCGAGAAGAAGTCTTATATTTACAAAATTCAATTAAACATATTTGGACCCCCTGACTTGATAGCCAGATAAAAAGTTTTCTATATCCTATTCTGCCCTATGAACTGTCTTCATACAACATGTCAGGCAAATTGGTCAAGCTGTTTATTCGAGAAGAGGTCTTATATTTAAAAAAAATCAATTAAACATATTTGGACCCCCTGACTCGATAGCCAGAAAAAAGTTTTCTATATCCTATTCTGCACTATGAACTGTCTTTATACAACATGTCAGGCAAATCGGTCAAGCCGTTTATTCGAGAAGAGGTCTTATATTTACAAAATTCAAATAAAAATATCTGGACCCCCTGACTCGACAGCCAGAAAAAAGTATCCTATATCCTTTTCTGCCCTATGACATGTATGCACACAAAATTTCAGGCAAATCGGTCAAGCCGTTTATTCGAGAAGAAGTCTTATATTTACAATATTGAATTAAAAATATTTGGACCCTCTGACTTGATAGCCAGAAAAAAAGTATCCCATATCCTATTCTGCCCTATGAACTGTCTTTATACAATATGTCAGGCAAATCGGTCAAGCCGTTTGACCGTGAAGAAGTCCCAAACAAACAAACAAACAAATAAACAAACTGACTTTCGCATTTATAATATTGGTGTTGATTGGTGTTGAGGTGTTGATTGATATTGTAAAATTATTTATATATATTATTAGTACTAGTTGTTTAACTGAGTTTTTTTATGCATAAATAAATACTTCTGAATATCTGCGGCTAATATAGACAATGTTTTCGTACTATAAATCTTTATAAACGTCCCATAGTAAAAATAATAAAATTATTTAAAATAGAAGCAACACGCTTTAAATCAAGCAAATTCGAAGACAGCAAATTATTCCTTAGTCCTTTACCCATCAACAATATTAAAAAGTATAAAAGAGTACACTTTTTTGTGGAAATTACAAGTTGTAGCAATTTTCGTTTTTTGTTTTCCTGTTTGTACAACTAACAATATCATGAATATTTCATACCCCAGAAGTACGAGGAGCTAGTTTTGCGCAGACTTCATTAAAAGCAATAATGCCGTTGTGGCTCACAGTAAAGTGTTTATATGTAGCTGCATTTTGATACTGAAAAGTTTTTGTAAACTTTAAACTTTCGCGATTTGAACACATAGTTATAAATTAAATATCTAACTGAAATATTTAACTGTAATATTTAACCGAAACACTCAACTGAAATATTCAACTTAAATATCTAACTGAAATATTCAACTGAAACGAGTTGGGAGCGACGGGCCGGCAGTCGCAGCGTCGTCGAGTGAAGGCAGCGACGCAGCAAGTCGGCGCGTGCACCAGGGACAACGACCTGCGATGCTCTGCCACCCACTGCACCCGCACGCACCACGAGCTCCACTCCTAGCCACCTGAAACATGAAATAGTTGGTAGTCTGCTATGGATGTGTTGTTGAGTTGGGAGCGACGGAGCCGGCAGTCGCAGCGTCGTCGAGTGAAGGCAGCGACGCAGCAAGTCGGCGCGTGCACCAGGGACAACGACCTGCGATGCTCTGCCACCCACTGCACGCACCACGAGCTCCACTCCCAGCCACCTGAAACACTTAACCGAACATTTAACCGAAATGTTTAACTGAAATGTTCAACTGAAATTTTAACTGAAACTTTCAACTGAATTTTTTTAACTGAAACTTTTTAATTGAAACTTTTTAACTGAAATATTTAACCGAAACATTTAACTGAAATATTTAACTGAAATATTTAACCGAAATATTTAACCGAAATATTTAACTGAAATATTTAACTGAAATATTTAACCGAAATATTTAACCGAAATATTTAACTGAAATATTTAACTGAAATATTTAACTGAAATATTTAACTGAAATATTTAACTGAAATATTTAACTGAAACATTTAACTAAAATACTTTAACCGAATATTTAACTGAAATGTTTAACTGAAATGTTTAACCGAAATGTTTAACTGAAATGTTTTAACTGAAATATCCAACTGAATATTTAACCGAAATATCCAGTTATAAATATTTAAATACGGAACTTATCGCGCCTAAAACATAAATCTTATCTACTCGAATCTACTGAAAAGTTTTCTAATAACAAGTAACAAACAAAAATTTTGAATAAACAACTACGACAATGTCTTTTAGAAAATTAACGTCATAACATCTATCTAAGAACCAAAACTGATTAATTACGAACCATTTAAAGACAAAATCGAACTTGTGATCGAACTAGTTTTGGAGAAAAATGGCAGCATACATTTGCAAAAACAAATGTTTACTGCAGCGCCCTCTGGTGAGTTGACTCCGTAAAACCTATGTAAGAATATGCACCAATCAAACGCGAACCCATAACTGAAAATTGCATCAAAATCGGACTAGTAGTTTTGGAGAAAAATGGCAACATAGATTTGCATACACAAACAAACAAACAAACAAACATCCTCTCACCCCAAATGCATATACAGTCTCCGTTCCGTTGTGGGTAAAAGTAGTAATGAAAATACAAAAAAAAAAGCATTATTAGAATCCAATCTAAACAAGCTCAATTTCATAGTCAATCGACATAAGAAAGCTTATACAACTATGCCACCGTATGTTTGTTTCCTTTTCGTTTGCTCAATTGATAATGAAATGGCGCTTGTACTTGTGTAGCAAGATACGGGACTTATCGAGTTAAAATCATTATTTTATTTAATTATATTATTCAGTCTTCGCGTAACCATGGTCAATGCGCAACTTCATCAAAACGTCGAGGTGAATAAGACGCGTATTCCAAAAGAAAAGTATGTGTGAATTGCGAAAGTTTAAAATTTTCTAATATGAATGGAATATGAATATGCTAAACGTAGTTAACAGGAGTGACCTTAAGTAATAAAATACTTCTTATAAACACTGCTTTCTTTGTCAAGGGTTAAAAGACCTGCTCATATCTGCAAAAAATCTGCCCCCGTAACACATTCGTACACGAATAGCTCTTAATAATTTGGTGGAACTATTTTTCTGTACAGCACCTTACAGTGGGCACAACTAAAAGTCGCCTAGTGTGAAACCCTTAAGCCTACCAACAACGCAATTCCGAAACTAATCTCTTTTGTTTGCATTTTGCACAAGAGCCAAATCAGATCGTAAGTGGAAGTAAGATAGGGGGGTTGTACGCTTCAGTCGGTGGGGATTATACGCAAATATCACATTTCATTACTGCGACATTTCATAATTATGTAGCTTTGTTTGTTTCCCTTCCTGTGATTAAACAATGTTTAAATCTATCTGCAAGGATATATAACATGTAATTTTAGAGTCAAAGTGTATTGTTTCAGAATTCTGTATTTGCCAATTTTGATCTGTTTTTCAAATTTATGGTAACTTGTATAGTATCCACATATGTGATCATCATAATCAGCCGGTATCAGTCACTGCTGGACATAGTCCTCTCCCAAGTCATGCCACTGAGCCCGATCTTCGCCTCTTTGTTTCCAGTCATTGCCCAACGCTTTGCGAATGTCGTCGCTCCACCTGGTCACAGGGCGTCCTACGATACGTTTACAGATTCGCGGTCTCCACTCTAGAACCAGTCTACCCCAACGGTTATCGGTCCTACGGCAGATATGACCAGCCCACTGCCACTTCAGTTTACTAATCCGTTGAGCTATGTGGATCACTTTGGTTCTCTGGCGAATTACTTCGTTCTGGATTCGATCCCGCAGAGAAACACCGAGCATTGCTCTCTCCGTAGCTCGCTGAGCGACTTTAAATTGGTGGACCAGTCTAACTGTGAGTGTCCACGTCTCGGCTCCGTATGTCATCACACTTAGGACGCACTGGTTAAAGACTTTTGTCTTTAGACACTGCGGTATAGGCGACGAGAAGACTCGACGGAGTTTTCCGAATGCTGCCCAGCCCAGCTGAATTCTTCTCTGAATTTCCTTCTCAAAGTTGTGTTTGCCCAGTTGGAGCGTCTGCGCCTGTTCCGGAACAACGTGCTCGTTGTAAATGCCATATGTAATGTCTATCTATCTATCTATCATTTCATATATATTTTATATTATTTCATATAGTTATTAGTGTTAATAAGTCCATTAATTTGTTATTCATTTTGCATTGTCACATTGTTTATAAGCCACCGCCTTCCATATAATTGTTATCCTTTCCGTACATGGTTGTCTGGAAGAGATCGCTTTAAGCGATAATACCGCCCATTGAGCCTATTAGTTTTATTTATCTAGTTCCTAAGTATTTTTCTGTTTCGTAAGTGGTGTTTCAATAAAGTGTATATCTATCTATCTATCTAAGTAATAAATAGTGGCAATTAAAGGTCACACCGATCTGATTTTCAATCGTTTTCTGATTGATGTAGATTGCGTTTGGTTTGAACCAGTCGTTACAAATACTAATGCACTGTCTGATCGCGCCCGCGCATGCGGATGCAAAAAGCCGCGATGTGGCCTTACCTTAAAAAAGAATATGTAGATGAACGATAATAGAGAGATTCACAAATATTGTGCAAAAGTTAGAAATATGAAATCAATATAGCTTTTTACAAGCTTTTATTTAACTTGCAATGTATTTATATCTTATAGTAGTAAAGTTCTTTTTAGTAGCAAATCAGGCGGAACATCGATTTAATATGATCCTACCACCTGTGGACGAACACCCGTGCTAGGATTACCTCTCACTCAGAAGTCAAGCCTATATAATCTATCCTGTACGCCAACGGATCTCTAATTTACTTGTATGCAGGTATTTACTTGTACAACTTAACTATCTTAGTTCATTTACATCTTAGTTATTTGATTTTTACATTCCTCTCCAGTTAGATTGATGGTGCTGTTAAACATGCGATTGTATTCAGATCGAGCAGTAAACCTTTAACTACTGATGAATTACTTAATGGATGCGTCTATAAATTATTGAGAACCACACAACCAATTTTTTCTTGTTTACAATGTTCGACAGACAAGCACTTGACGTAGTGGTCAAATGAGACAATCTTACTGACATCACACGATGTTGGAAACTGTTGGGAAAGGGCTTAGCGGAGCTAGAGGAATATGCTGCGAGAGGCGGGATGTATGCGACGTACGCGAACAAGATGCAATGCATAGATTAAAAAATATATACCACGGTTAGGTTGTACACTGTACAAACACGTTTCGTCGGTTATTCATTACAAAATATATTGAAGACATTGACATAAGGTTGATAAGGTAGAGACTATAAGGTAAGACCAGACAAAAAAAACCTCCTTGAGTGGAAACCACAGGTGGAAATGAGATGTCCAGTACATTATATTTTTTTATGATGCAGAAGCTCGCGCGCTCTCCACACCTATATGTACCGCACCGCCCTCATATCGGAATATAGTCCGCTACGCAGCATTTCATTAGATCATCTGCACACCGTTTTACATCTGCTCTGCTACATACGCTCGGTCCGCTAATTTTTCTAGCACATCTCTGGTGAAAAGCTACCCTATAAAGATACACCAAAAGTGTAAAATTGAAACCTTGATAAAGAAAACTCCTATTCATCATCATCAGCCTGTATCAGTCCACTGCTGAACATAGGCCTCTCCCAAACTCCTGTTGGTACGATAATATTTTGGATTTTGTTTAACAATTCACAAAAATATAAAGTGTGTAACACTTCAAATAAACATAATACTTAATAAAGAAAACTCATTTAGCTATCTCGTAAATGTAGTATTTCTAGTACTTACCTTCATTTTCGAAACAAAACTCGTAAAAATCAGTAAATCAAAAAATATTGGATAAACTTACTTATTCATAGATGACGTACAAAGTAACTGACACGCTTGCCTGATTTGATAATAAAAAATATTCCTGACATTGTTTTGATATGATTGAGAAGATAATAATTATGAGAAAGAAGTTAATAGTTATATTGCCACTATCTAAACAAGTACTAATATAAGTACCATCAAGTGGATTTTTACTTCAATGAAAACAATAAATATTCTCGTTCTACTTATTAATACTTTATACTTTATATTAAGCTATAAAAGTATACTTAGCCTCCCACGTAGAGATCTGTGCTTGCGATGTCTAAGGAATAAAACTTATTGGAAGTGTCACACATCCAAAGCAAATAATTAGATATTCTCAAAGTTTCAGAGATATAGTTAGAAAAATCTTTCTTAATAAAAAAGCTAGGTTTAGCTTACCTTTACTTAGGTTTAGGTACCACACTTGGGATATATCCTTTCGAACAAAAAAAGAATAATCGAAATCGGTTCATAAACGACGAAGTTATCCGCGAACAAACATAAAAAATAAATAAAAAAATAAATAAATAAAATAAAAAATATATACGATCGAATTGAGAAACCTCCTCCTTTTTTTTAAGTCGGTTAAAAATAACAATTAGCATATTTCTATTTTTCTCAACTAATAAATTTCATTTTGCAAAAGTTCTAACCACTAACACTGTATAACTACTTTTTTCCCCTAGAATACATAAGGGGGTCATTTTGACCTATTTTACTTGCAACTCAACCTACTTACCTACATCGACAACATTGAAACTTTAATATAAATATTCTTGCTCTATCATGCTACTAACATATTTTTCTACAATCGACGCTATACCCGATAAAACACTGCATGCACCTTCCAGGCATTTAAACATCTACATACATCGCAAAATCTATATTCCGTGTACTGGTCACCTGCAAAACTCGACATAACGAAATCCAATTAAATACATCTCGATATGGACGATCATTATTGCACAACATGGGCTGTTAGGGCTCCTTAGCCAAGGTGTCAGAGAGATATGAGACGTTTTATGTACATTTAAGCCAGAATTATTTTGAAGAACGCCGTGTTTCTAGGAATATTTTAACGAGGTTGAATCGAGACTTGAAGTAGAAATTCTGTTGAATTTCGAGCAACCCCGAGCCACGACTGTTCAAGCCTGATATTATAATTGGCGTATGTATTAATTTTGGCAAATGTAAAGTTTAGAACATGTGTATTTTTTTGGTACCTACCCACTTAGTTTAAACTCAATCAGCTTGATTGTAACGAGGTATTTCGACTCGTTACATATTTTTCGTTTGGAAGCACATTTCAGCTTCTAAGACTGACAAAATTACCTTTTGGTTTTAAATAATTTAGAACATTTTCGTATTTAGCCATTTTTAGTCGATTTTAAATAATCGAGTTATTACTTGGTCTGTGGATCATTCAATATCCTATAGACAATCTTTCAAAAAAAAAAAAATGACTTTGACATCTGTCAATTCTCGATCGGAGACGTCACTTTTTCTTGCCCCTAGGCATACAAAGGGCTCATTTTTTAGAAAATTTTATAAATCGGATTCAATAAAATGAATCCGTATTCCAAATCGCCCTTGCGATAATACTCGGCGTGCTTATGGCGTAGTGCCATATGATAACGTCGTGATTTTGCGGTGAGTCAATTTTTGATAACCTAAAATGTTTCGCGTCATCCTTCATGGCGACAAATTACAATCGGATTTTTGGTTACAGCCTTTTGGCGCTGTTTGAGCTGTTTGGGCGACTGCCGTCTACTGTTTGTGCGACTATGGGTGTCGTCAACTGTTTGTACGACGCCGGAAGACGTCGTTATTTTGAGATGTTTGTTCGACGCACCACGTTTGGATGTCGTCGTAGTTTTGAGCTGTTTGAGCGACGCTAGATGTCGTCGTCTATTTTGAACGGTGTGCTCAGACGCCACCGGACGCTGCAGCTAAGCTAATTTCATTATAACTCTTTTTATTACCCTTAAAACTTTAATTTCATATTCGCAAGATGCAAGAAAGACAATAACCAAATTTCAGTAGTAAAATGTAAAATAAATTAACCTAAAAAGTAACGAAAACCGAATGGTATTTATAGTCAAATGTTTAGACATAGTATTGCGGCTTTAACTAAGTAATGTAACTCACTTTGGAGGTAAGGGACGTTTTGAAGTATTAAAATTTGTCATACATTCCCAAAACAGTGTTATATCATTTGCCTGTCCCCCGGTCCGAGATTAAAAGTCTCAATGACACCGCTGATTTATCCTGGTAAGTTTTAGATCTTGGTAGAACAAGGGCGCTCGATATTCATAAATACTGTCTACCTAACATTAATTTTTAGCTTTTTATACTCTATAACCTTCATGCTACAACCAGTAACGTTTATATTTTTTATTAACAAATTTTTTTTATTACATGATGTTGATTTTATTTTCACCTATATTGAAATCTTTTAGCATAATACAGTTCTAGCGCGTATTTTACACGTCTTTCATTCAAAAGCACTTACCTACTTAAAGCAGAAAAACCTTTTATCCAGAACATTTATCAGTCAATAGAACCAATATTCTGAATCCAAACCATAAACCTCATCCGCCCGTTTAGATCCTAGCATTGTTTTCCAAAGATACCCAGAAAATCTCGATGTATCCAGAAAACAGATACAATCTTACATTTATACCAATTCAACAGCACCAGCCTCAAAGCTGTTCCGATTCATGATTCTGTAGCGGTCACGTAAACGCCAAGATTGTCGTGTTCCCTCGGTATATAAAAAGGACCAATGCGGCTTATTGCCTTAT
Source organism: Cabera pusaria (assembly GCA_954871355.1). Lineage (NCBI taxonomy): Eukaryota > Metazoa > Arthropoda > Insecta > Lepidoptera > Geometridae > Cabera > Cabera pusaria. The sequence goes on along the minus strand of OX940896.1, from coordinate 10,788,258 downwards.
ACGTCTAAAGGAGCCCCTTGTCACGAGCCAAGGAACTTAAATCAGCTGCCAATGCAGTGGCAATGCACCTGTGGAAATGTCGATTATGCAAATGCTTAGGCCCTTTTAACTAAACACCGCGCTTTGGTGTTGCTTCCATTCAAAAATTCCTTGTGACTATTTTTCATCTGATTTATTAGTTGGTTGAATTTAGTAAAATGTCTTTAAGAACTTGCTTAAATGCTAAAATATTTTGTAAGAAAATTTTGATCACAAGATTACCCACACAGTAAGAAAAACACTACCAAAAAACACACTGGGGATGCAAACCCAGGTTAACATATTATATAAGAAAATAGATTTTAGATTCCTAGATTACCTGTGAGAAAAATATCTTACACATTAAGAAAGAAAACAAATAATTTAAGATCGTTTACAAAACGACAAAATACGGACTTCACATGCCGCGGTAGTCAAAATAGCCAGTAGTATCATGTCGTCAAGGTATACAAATGCATATGTCGTCAAGGTATGTAATGTGTTTGAGTTGTTTATCTCTACATCTCCGGAGATAATTGTCATACCTCGATAAAATTTAAATGGGACTAATTGGGAGGCATAATCTCTCAAACAAAAAAATAATTTTTGAAATCGGTCAAGATTTGACGGAGTTCTGAGGTAACAAAAATGATAAAAAATTTAAGTCGAATTAAGACCCTCTTCCTTTTTTGTGAAGTCGGTTAAAAAATACCAAATAAACACACCCTGGATTTAAATCCATGTAGTCACTGTACTCACTATCTGTTGCTCACGTGGTCACGTGCTTAAAGGTACGGACACACCGCGGCATCCTGCGAACTGCGGGTGCGATCTCAGTACTTTTCAATTGTTTTCTGATCGTGGTTGGTGTGAACCAGTCGGCACAAATACTACTGCGCTATCTGATCGCCGCCTAGATCGCGCACGCAGGACGCTGCGATGTGTCCTTACCATAACTGAGTCAATTAGAAAAACATAATTCTGGAAAAAACCCAGCTTAATTAAAGTATTATTAATTATTATGACATTCAGAACTATTAAGAACATTTTTAGTCTTTGCACCTCACATAATATTCAGTTCAACTCCTAAATTTTCCAAATTGCAATTGCATTATAATAAACACTCAATTTATACCATCAAACTATCGTCACCACGTCTGGAGTAACTTTTGTTCATTAATTAAACGTTCTCATTATGATCACACCTGTTCTTGAAAAGCATTTAATAATGACGTTGGTGAGGGCTGTAATAAGGCTAGAGTACTTATAATTTTAACCAACGTATTTTGAATACGTAATTGTTTATTTTTTATTTGTAGGTAAAGGATCTCAGGCTAAAATAAAATTATTTTTTGAAAGTCTAACCTTAGCTCAATTTGTCTAAGTATAACAAGAAAAAGTCTCCTGTGTAGAGTTTTAAGTCAGAGAGCGTTAAAAATATTTATGTAAGTACGAAACTTGTATGCGTGAGCTCTTCAGAGCTACGAGTATATGCCAATTGCCATTGTGGTACAATTGTTTACACTAGACGTAAATAATCATGTAAATCAAAATAACCCTTTTTTAACCGACGAAAAAAAAACGGAGGATTTTATCAAGTCGACGCGTATATTTTTAGCTTGTATGCTATCTAAAACAAAAAAAATATATACATACGTAATTACATTTTTTATCTATCTTTTTGCCAATTAAAATTTACCCCAAGACATCCAGCCCTTTTGACGGACCTGGCAAGTAACAGCTGTCGCGGTTACCGACGCCGGGAGAACGTTAGTTTTCCTCAGGAAGCGATGGAAAATTAAAATAGTATCAGACAAGCCCTGAATAAATGATTTTAATTTAACTTGAAATTTTAAGATGTGCGCATGAGAGCTCAGTATTTATGACGCTGAAACTACACGCTATATGCAAAACATATTCTTGGAAGTAGCGTGGTTCCAATTTGTTTTTTCATTTACTTGTAATAGCGATGGCCTGGAAGGGTCACAAGTTCACGATATAATAATAATACCAACCCAAGTAATCTTACTTTAAAAAAAATTATAATAATAAAGGAAAAGAACAAGATCAGTAAGTACCTTGACTTGTCTGACGAGTTTACTGCCATGTGGGATGTTGACTCGACTATCATTGTCCCGATAGTCGTGTCTGCAAACGGCCTAATAGCGAAGAGTCTCGACCAACATCTCAAGAGACTCTCGTTAGACGGCTGGATCAAGGGCCAGATACAGAAGGCGGTACTTCTTGACACAACACGCATCGTCAGGAGGTTCCTCTCTCTGCAGCCCTAACCACCGGTAGCTTGGGCCCTGCCCCACTACCGGCGGCACCCTAGGTTTAGGTTTTTTATAGTTTTTATACTTGTTTTCTTTATTATTTTTATATGAAATATTGTTAAAAACCTATACCTAAGAAAAAATAAAAAATAAAGTGAATAATAATAAAAATAAATACGTATGTTTTGATTTTAAATTTTAAAGCATAAAATTACAAATACTGCAAAAGCTAAACCAATAAATTAAAACAAACGTTAGAAAATTCCAACTGCCAAATAATTCAATTGGTCATACATTAAACTTTTGGTAAAGTAAAATCTGACACATCAGAATTTAAAATAAAATTAATGAACACGAATTCGGCTTTGTGAAAACGAATGTAATTAAGTTTAAATTCTTAGAGTTAGCTAACGAACATTACTGTTAAAGTAACACAATAGATTAACGATCCCACAATAGAGACAAGTAAAAGAATTCTTTAGAAAAGGCGTGCTCTATTTTGTAGAAGCTAATTATAGTGGTTATCCGAATCGATCCATTTACACGATTGTGCAATGGGTTCTCCGTTACAAAATGCACTATAGAGAAATTTGGTTCAGACGGAGTGCACACTGGTGCTTCTAAGGTGTAAAGTTTAAATCGATTAATTTATCGATCCGATTTTAGTTTTTCTGACGATGTTGAAGACTATGTAAAATAAGATGAACTCAGCAACGCTTGATAGAGGCATGGAGTACCCAATGCTTTGTCAATGTTTTTATTTTAATGCAAAACTCGACCTTGGCCAATATAAGTATATTGTTTCTCGGAAGGTGCTGGTCTACAGACTTCAGTCCAAGCGTTAATAGCTAGATGAGCTCTACTTATCTTCCAAACTGGGTTCTAAACAACAAACACAGGTAGAACCACAGTTTTATTGTAAAACTGTGGTAGAACTCTGTGACTAATAGCTAAATAACTAAATAATACGGTGCTTGTGGTATCATGTAGAATGAAAGAAAGCTTTAATCAAGGATTACAAGTAAAATTTTAAAAAAAAACAGAATCACCAGTAGGCGATAATATTATTCTCTCGTTTAAATATATGGTTTAATTAAACATTACATTGGGCTGGCAAATTCTATATTAATAGAGATGACTGCAAACAATTTTCGTTGTATAAAATAGAACTAAAAGCAGCTATATATTACTAAACTTTTTCTGTAGTGGTAGGACTTCTACTAGTCCGCCGCACGCTAGTCGTGCTTGTTTTGAAACCTTAAGTCATACTAAAGTTTTATAATGCTATTGAAATAATTGTCTTAAATTTATGCATAGCTGTGAAATCAGCCGTACTTCCTTCACTCTTACGATCGGCTGATTATTTAATTAGTGTGTTATCAAGATCGATACGTGCGAGTGTAATCGATTCGATGCAATCGAATGCTAGAGTAACATCAGTTTTGCCTTTATATTAAGACAAACTAATTTTACTCGAGTTAAAGTTAATGATATTTATAGTAAACATAGGATTAAACTTGTTTTGTAAATCTGGTTTACTTGTTGACCACACATTATAGAACAAGTGTATACCTCATTTTAAGCACATTGTGCTCTCGGAGTAACGTGAGTTTTGTTAAGTCAATGTTCATTTAAAGAAGGACTGCAAAAACATCAGCTTTCGTATATTCTCTGTCCAGTGCTGGTCATCAGCTTCACCTATGGCACGCTTCTGAATCTGAACTCGATCTTCGCTCTTAGTTTCCAACCACTGTCAGCCAGCTTGCGTATATCATCGCTCCATCATATCTAAAAGGCGTCTTACACCACGATTACCGATTTGTGGTCTTCACTCTAAAACACGTCTACTTCAACAGTTATCAGTTCTACGACAGAATATGCGGCCAGCTCACTGCAACATCGTCTTGCTATATTCCGTCCTAATTGAGTTAGGTCGATGACTTTATTATAACATCAATGTAAAACTTTTGTTACATATAAACTAAAAAAAAAAACAATGAATCATGGTCGAATTTTAACTACTGGGCGACCTCTACTTCGGATTAAATTATGACATTTCAAACATTTGTTAATTTCTATGTTTCTTTTATTTACTGACAATGCTCAATTTATAGATGCTTAAAAATTGATATTTTATTCATACTCTTTGTTCCAGAATACTTGTGAATTAATTTCCAATCTGTGTATTGAATGTTCTTTATAAAACATAATATTCTGGATGGCACTGCTACTACAGGCAGGTTTCTCTAAATTCTCTCTCATTTAAAATGTTTTTGAAATATTTTGTATCTATACCAAATAATAAGGTTCATTAATTACTAATAGCTATTGACCCAGAAATCTTGAAAGACGCCATTAAATCTTGCAGCCTAGTTTTAACCCAGTGTTCTCATATGAAACAATTTATCTTTCCAGAGTCAGAAACCGATCTCCCATTATCAGTTTTACCTAACCCATGTATCATGTTCTCATTATTTTCGAGCAACAAATTAAAAATACATATCCATTTCCATGCCAGTAACACCATCTCTCATTACCGGTTGCGTAGATACGATCGAAGCCAGAGGCGGTCTGTAGCTAGCAATGTGTTATTATAAAGATTTATGTTTTAATACGGAAACTTTTAGTTACATAAATTTCATTGAGTTCTGAAATCGGATTAAGAGAGTTGCGATGTTGATAAGACTATAGTCAATTCAAATTTTACCTTGTCTCTTTGATCTTCAATTACAGATGACAGTTCAGCCACATCTCATTATTACGAACCATCAAAGTTAAAGGTGGTTAATTGCTTTTCCATTTAGGCAATAAATAATAGGTTAATACAATGGTATAAAAAGAATTGGATTTGTATTTATTTAGAGTACTTGTAAAGAGTAGTGGTAAATAATATGTACTAGTATAGTAAAGTAAAAGTAAAGTTAAAAAGCCTTTATTCAACTACACCATACACACATATTACATAATTAACTGATTTTGTCATCGAATTACAACCTAAATTCGATGGTCTTTGTATATTTTGTCTCATCTCATAGTAGTTTTTATTATGTTAATTGTTCAATCTGTTCATCAAAGCGTCCTGGGTGCGCGATCTAGGCGGCGATCAGGTAGCGTAGTACTATTTGTACCGACGGGTTCACACCAAACGCGATCAGAAAACAATTGTAAACTATAACAATTGAAAAGTACTGAGATCGCGCACGCAGGACGCAGGACGCCGCGGTGTGTCCGTACCTTTAATGTAAATGTATTATAAAAGTCATATTTCCTATTATTACTTGGTCATCATGTTATTATTTGGGCAGGTTTAATTGTCGCCTCTTTGGCGTAGGCCTCGACCCAGGCTTGCCCATTATTTTCTGTCTCTTGCAATCCTTATCCATGTCTTTTCCAAAGTTGTCTGTCTAAAGACTAGTATATTAATTGCTGGCATACTGAGTAGCTATAACAAAAAAACTTTGTATCTTCAAGTCGAGAGCCAACTGGTATCTGCTAGAGAAACGTATGCTGCAAAACTCTTTATTGATTACCAAATTCAGAAAATTGTATAAAAAAATACCTTTTTTCACCTAAAATTTAGAAAGTAACGCAAGTCCAATACCATCTGTGGTCTCTTCGAGGCGTGGAACAAACCTGCACCATGCAAACATGGTTACTTCCTTCCTTTGTTTCCAACCTGCATCCATACCTTTCATTATTTACCCAATCCATCTTTACCTTTCCGATTTCCGTCGACACTATTTGAATAAAATGTACCTTTATTTCCCAACTTTAACACTCCGAGAGGGGCCCATTTATTTCAACTGTAACAGAGTAGTGCAAAACAATATCCGCCACTTGTGTTGTCTCCAGGAGATTTAATGGGATTGTAACCAGAACGAATTGCCGTAAAACTGGAATATTGCCTCTAAACAATGTCGAGTAAATCTATCGTAAAACGGTTACGGCTGTTTAAATTGTTATCGATCAATGTAACAATACTAACGTTGATGAAAGCAACGATCAGTAGCAATCTACGAGTATCACATGTTTAGGTGCATTCCTACTACTAAAGGAGACATATCTACAAGTTTTTAAAATTTGGGACACATTGAAAACACAAAATGCCTCTGAAATTCCACCTCAGAATTTTAAATCAAAAGTCAAATCGTCATCTACCAAGACCACAAAATTGCTTACCACCAATCGAAATAGTGATCAAACGCTAGCCTATCATATAGACAATCAAAAAACTATAAGGTGCAGCAACTGAACGATTGACTAGACAACTTAATTGAAAAAAATGAAATTCATAAATACGATAATGCAAATGTGTATCTGAGTCCTAAAACTATCTTGAAATTTAATATGTCCAACTTCTGTAAAATTTGTAATTACTAATACTAAGTGACTAATAGACAATCCTAAGCCTAGGTCTAAAAGCATGAACTGCAGTAAGTACAAGAGTTCCAAAGAACGTAAAGGTACGACCACACCGCGGCGTCCTGCGTGTGCGATCAAGGCGACGATCAGATAGCGCAGTAGTATTTGTACCGACTGGTTCACACCAAACGCGTTCTACGGCGATCAGAAAACAATATAAATTCAGATCGCGAATGCGCACGTGGACTCAGGACGCCGCGGTGTGGTCGTATCTTCTGATTAGTGATCACTTTCAAAGGATATTTAAAATACATGCCGAAAACGTGTGGGATAGAGAATATTGAATACAGCTTTTTGTATTATTTTATATAACATGATTTCTCGGGTAATCTATTACGACGTAACACTGCCAATAAAATTAAGAGCAGTTTGCTTACCCCAATCCGAGGTTACAGCCGTCAATCATCCATAGATAAATGTTTAGATACGTAAATCCGTTTTATACTATCCAACGCATGTCAAAGACGCCGCGATTGTCCCATAGCATTTGATTACACACGACGTTTATTTTAATGGAAACTGATTTCATTAATTACAAATATGGTCTCTAATCTTTATTATGTCAATGAGCTAACTTGTGAGTTTGATACTTTGAGGTTCGCTTCGGGCTTTTTCAAGCGGATGTCGTCTTTTATTCTTTTTAGTTGTTAAGTTTTAAGGTCTTGTTTTGTTTGTCGCTTGGCGTTTTAAAGTTTGTTATCATTATCGGAATCATCGCAGGCATTAATACGACCGTCATATTACTTTCCTGGTAGCTTCGACCGGTTCCGTGGGGTCACATATTTTGTGTGTCGGGATAAAATATCGAGTTGTGATACCGTCATCGTTTATTAATGAGTTTGACACCTAGGATTTAGTGACATTGCTCCGATGGATACAATAGGATTATTGATTTAAGATAGGATTATTTTACTTTATTGGTTTACTTACAATATGACAAAGGAAACACGTGTTATGTTTTGGTTTCATTGATAGAATTAAAATGTGAGATTATAGAATTCCTTGTGAAGATTTAGAAGATACGTTGCTTTATAAAGTATGTAGGTATAAGGTAAGAGGTTGGTTTTTATAACGGAAAATTAAAGTGATTTTTCATCATGATACTAAACTCTGCTCAATGTTGCACCGACCCCACTTAAGTGGATTAAGGGTAGGAAGATGATGATGATGAAGACTAGATTCTATTCAAATCATCAACTGTATAGATAGAATAGATGTAAGGATACGATACAATGTTATTTTTATTAATAAATACAAAATGAACCAAAAGGATCTCAATCGATCTCAATATGTTTTAAAGTTAATTGACCTCGCTCATTGGAAGTGAATAATATATTTAGCAAAAATTTGAGTTTGAACTGCATATTCTCTTTGTTGAAGTTGCTACCTGTTAAAGTGAAGCAATATTTTCCAGTCTGAAGAAAAAGTTATTACTAAACATTTTGTATACAGGCAATAATTGAAAAGTTACGTGAATTGCCATGTTTGAACCACGTTAATCAAGAAATACATAGGCTCTGCAACTTATGTCATATTTATCTTGTTTGTTTCCAATATACTTACTAAATTAAGTGATTTGCTGGGATTATTATCAGTATAGTTCAGAAACACATGTTGTATAGAAGAGTAAGTCGATTTACCAGCTTCTGTCGCACTTTAATCTGCAACCAGAACGATTTCATCTTTCATTGCATTGTCTCTTAGCATCAAGTAAGATGGTGTTTGAGTACGTGTCTGTCTCCTATGTAAAAAATAACCTTTAGTTACAGTTTACAGTTTATTTGATTTCCCTAAAAACATAAATAAAAATATTATCAAATTACAATGCATTAAATTATGTTATGGCATAAATCTATTTTAAAGATTTGTATTAATTAATTTGTTTTCCTTTCTTTCAGATCAAGGTCTAACGCTAATCTATCGTGCAGTAATAAAAATGTTGTAAATATTTTTTTAATTAAATAATATTTCCTTTTTTAAAAATGTTGTACATCTAATATTCCTCTGAGAAAAATATTTTATCATTAGATATTAACGATAATTCCAGGAATGGTTTTGTTTTTTTCTAACTTAGTCTATTTTCTTAGAATTTTATGATAGCGCAAAATGAAAATCGTCGTAGCTAGATAAAATATTTTTCTTTGGGGAATATTCCTTCAAAAATACTGGCGCTATCTTGGTCCTAGGAGAATTTAGTATAATGAAACCTCAGAACCTAAACTCTGTAAGGTATAGCCATAATACGAAAGTATAATGTAAAAGTCAGTTGCTAAGATTTAGTTGTTTGTATTATCAATATCATCCAATACTATAAGAATCTTTGTCCTGACATACTGACTGACTGACTGAGGATTACGAGGGTATATTTATCTTAGTACGTAAAGGTGTACTAAGAAAGGATTTTCCAAAATTCAACCCTTTAAGGAATGAAACGGGGCTCGGGGATTCAAAGTTTGTATCGAGAAACAAGATTAGATAGTATTTTCGATTCGAAACTTCACAAGTGCTTCATTAAATTAGTAAATACGGGTTTTAAGGCTTTTTCGAAATTCCACCCCTAAAAGGGTGAAGTGGGTTACCCCACTGCAAAGCCTGAAAATCAATATTGTTTCGGATTGCGCTGAAATTTAGAATGCAGATAGTTTTTTTTTTTTTTTTTAAATATTATGACGTAGGTATCCGCTCAGAAAGGATTTTCTAAAAATTCCTCCCGGATACGGAACGGGGATTCAAAGTTTGTATGGCGAAACAAGATGAGATAGTCTATTTCATTCGAAACTTTACACATTAGTACTTCTGTAAATAAATAAGTATGTACGTGTTGTAGGATTTTTTGAAATGAGGTATGTAACAAATTCTGAAAATTTGGGTATTTCGGGTTTTATAAATATGAATCCCGATTTGCCTTAGTCACGCGATAACATGAAAACGGGTAAACCGATTTGGCTAATTCTTATTTGATGTCTTTAATGATTTTACCCATTAAATTATTACCCATACAAACCCATTGCAGTTTTTATTATTATGTTTTTTTTATCATGTTATGCCAAGGGTTAGGTCAGGTGGTAGGTTTCAAATAAAGCCTCCGTCATTTAAGTAGGTACTATTCATCTAACTACGATAGAATTTTATTTGCTAGTTCGTCTGGTTTTTTAAAAGTTACCAAGAGATTCAAATATAGTTGTTTATTAGCTTAGAAACTCTAAAGTGCCACTTGGACCTAAAACGCTGTTTTACCGATATACATAATCTCTATCCACAGTAAACCTATAATAGCTCAAAACAGGAAGTTAGTATCCAGTTGTGTACGTACTTACTTGCTCATCGGTGGGGATTCGCTGCAATCTAACAAACTTCGTCTTCTCAGCATGTTAACCGGTAAATTTCTCAACTTTGTGAGACACGAGCGCTCAGACTGCGCCATGTGGCAGGTATAGAAGATTTAGATGGAAGACTTGAAGCTAGTACTTGTTGGTCGTCTGAGCTTCAAAACCCCTGGTTTAAGTAAGTCAATCCAATATTTAACTAGAATCGCCCTGCGGGTTCAGTGTGTGAAAAATTATCAAAAGTGACTGTATGATGATAATGATATAGAATAAGTTTAAGTAATAAATTATAGAAAAAACGGAATCATTATAAAACTAAGTATGTATGCTATACTCTGATTCCACACAACTTCCGTCGCATCGTCTAACAGCTACCTTAACTGATAATCTTACAGGAATTAATACGGAAATTGTTATTCTGATGCTTCATTTAAACTTTATCAATGCCGTAACGATCCTTTTGGAGTTAGCAAGTTTTGTAATCGAAAGGGCTGTTGGAGATAACGAACCCCGAATGGTTCTGAATACGAAACCTTGAAGATTATCGTCTATTGTGAGGTCAACTATGAAAACGGTAGAAGTGTCAAATATAACTGTGAATTGTTTCGTATCTATCCTTGTTATCGTGTATTTATTATCAACCGACTTCTAAAAAGGAGGAGATTCTCAATACGTCTGTAGATTTTTCCCCCTAATTACTTCGCCAATTGTTAATCGATTTGAAGGTTTTTTTTCATTGGTAGGGTATATATCCAAGGTGGTCGCATTTAAATTTTATCAAGAGCTGATAAGTATCTCCAGAGATATGGCGATAAATATCTCAAAATTGGTACTGTTCTCTGTACCTTTTGCTATAATGTAAATTTGAAACATAGGTAGTTCTAGAGAGTGAATATTTATACTCGCGATCTTGTTGCGTATGCTCCATGAAGAATCACATTGGATTAGCTAGAAACCTAGGTCTCGACAGTCAGTAAAAATAATAATAGTCTGTACTTTATAATATATACTGCTTGAAAGGACGATTTTTGACACTGATTTCAAGACAAGAAACCGTAAGATATCTTGTCTCACAAGCCAGGAATAGAACGTGATTTGTGTCACAGCGACCAGTGTTATGTTTTTTGGGGTTCCGTACCCACAGGGTATTAACGGAAACCAATTACTGAGACTTCGCTGTTCGTCCGTCTGTCAGTCTGTGAGATAGCTGTATATCTTCTGAACTGCAATAGGTAGACGGTTGAAATGTTCACAAAGTATTGTATTTCCGCTGATGCATGTAAACCGCTATAAATACAAAAGTAAATATTAAAAACAGATTAAAATTTAAAAGTTTTTAGGCGTATAAACCCGATCTTATGAACCGTAATAGATAGAAACATAAAATTTTCCTATTATGTACATTACTATGGCTGCTATAAGAAAAAATAATAAAAATTAAATGAAAAAAAAATATATATATATACGCGTCGACTTGATAACCTCCTCCGTTTTTTTTTCGTCGATTAAAAAGCTAACGGAAACCTCCTTTCAATAAAAGTGTTTTTCCCGCGAATTTTGTTCATCTTATTTTATTTATTGTACTGTGGAATTCTACGTTTGCAAATTCAACTCGCTCTCGGCCAGTCCATTTACATCATATTTTATCATCAACCTATACTTATTGCCCATTGCTGACAATAGGCATCTCCATTTTTACGCCACTGAGCACAACTGCTCTCATGAAGCTCTTGCCAGACACAGTTGAAAAACAATTGTATTCATTTTTGCTGAAACAAAACCTAATCTTTACATAAAATACATCACTTTAATATCCAGCTTCTAACTTTCTTGGCGCAGTGTTCTAAAATTCTAAGTAGAGCTACTAAGGAAGGCACGGAGCCCGAGCCAGTGTATATTTTCCATGTGTATGTAATTTAGACGAAAATTGTTATGAAGACCAGGAGTCCCGCAAGACGTTAGATAACAAGTTCTGGGATGCGTATGGTCCAAGAAAAGGGCAGAAGCGATCAGAGAATTTCAAATCTTGAACTTTGTTCTTTCTTATTTGTATTTGCATATATTTTTTTTATATTAAAACGACAAGCGTGGACAAAAGAGAATTTCCTGTGATGGTTAAGGATGACGACTGCTTATAGCAGAAACTTTGTCATGCGTAAAATTGATATTGAGCGTATCTGCAGTTAGGTAAATTTAGTTACCAAAGTGGACGAAGGCGCACTTGCCTTGCATATAACATTTATTTTAAGAGCTAATATTGTTGGCTCTTACCAGCTGCACTGTGGGTTAGATGAAGGATTACCTAGGTGTACCTAAGATTTAAACCCGAGGTTTATAGCGATAGACAGGAATCTAGCTCCAAGGACACCTAAATCACGGTAATATATTACCTTACCTAAATTGCGCGAAACTTGGTTGAGAATGCGACCTGGTCATCTAACCGGGTACGTGAGTGTAAGTACGTTTGATTCACCTCGCAACAGCCTTAGGAGATCGTGACTAAGCGAGCGCATTTTAACTTTGTTCGCGCCGTGGAATATTCCAGCGGCGGGAACGGGTCCAGGCGGGCGAGGGGAGCCGCCACACCGAGAGGGGGAGCGGCCCAGGAGCGCGGCCGGCTCCGCGCTCGCGCCGCGACACACGCCCACAATACGCTTCACGTATCACTATATTATTTCCATGTATTTATTATAAGAAATTGTAGAACCGACAATATAACCTATTAAATTTATGTGGACTTTTCATCTATAAGAAGACCCAACAAACTTAAACTTATGACTTGGACCGCAAGTATCGTGTAAGTCATGTTGATTTATAAGCATACGGTTCATAAGTTACACACGTTATGTAACTGTTCCTGGTCTCGGCAACTCATCGCCATCAGTTCTACTGGGAACCCAGTAGGTTCAATATTATACAATATTGATTCTACACACTCGCCTACTTTAGAAAACACCTTGACAATGAATAATTTTGTAAGACACCTATCAAACAAAAAAAAACTGAATCAAAATTGGTTTATCCGTTTGGGCGCTACGATGCCACAGACAGACACACACATAACAGTGATTCACTCGTCAAACTTATAACACCACTTCTTTTTGCGTCAGGTGTTAAAAAGTTGACATTTAACAGAGTAGAAAACAAATAATCATCAGTTTGCACAAAATTTACTGTAAACGTACATCAAAGTCAAAACAACTGATTGTTCTGTAGCAAACGTTTGAAGAAGACAAACTAGGTTAAAAGCTACCAGCCGATGTTTTGTGAACATGTCGATCATTGTGTCAATGTATCAGGGAACTATAAATAAAACCATGAGATTCTATTTTGAGGTTTTCGTAGAATACAGAGCTTGGAACTGGAATTTCATAAAATGTATAGAGATTTCATAGAATGGACCAGGGAAATCATAAGATATGTTTATGAAGTATGTAGTTTAGGTGACAGGCGCAGTGCAGTGACATGCAAAATTCTGGATATCCAGAATTTGCATGCCACTGTATCTGTAATGTGTAGGAATAGTTTCTCGCTTGTCTTGTATGTACAGAGACCTAACTTTGCTAAGCCCTTTTCCAGCGGAGTTGCGCTGAGATAAGCTACGGAGAATAAAATAATACTATGGATCGATAATTTCCTCGCGCATCGCGTAGCTTATTCACACAATTCTAATGGATACGCACTCACCTTTCAAGATAAACCATTCGGTAACCATTACGTAAAGTAATTAAAAATCTAAACACACCACGAACTTAATATAATAAATTATCTGTTCGTGTACATTGAAATCGCGTTATAAATACGACTTCAAAAGTAACCTACATTCAGGAATAGGTATTCATATCAAGGTTGATGTTTGGAAAGAAAACATGTATCTGTCACGGTGTTAATGTTCCGTAAATAATGTAAATCATACTGTAACCGGAAATGTTTTCTCTGTAAACAAAATGTATAGATAAGTGCGTGTATTCGTTCAGATTTTCTCCTTGATTGTGGAAAGCTACTTTTTGGTAGCAAATCAGGCGAAAAATTGATATAATATGCTCCTACTACGTAAGGAATAATAATATGATGACTTTTATGTCTGAGATAAGATATAATAAATTAATCCAGTGTAGCGTTATTTGAGATCTGTGCGTCCTGTCATTTGTACGAAGATACATATTTTTGATGGACCGTCATAATGTTCACGCCACGGTTTGCACAAGCTCTATGAATGCTAACTTTTAACATTTACACTTTAAGCCAATTTCTCCCACCCTATCACGTAGGTCCCATTACATTTCAACGAAGCCATGGAATGTAAAAGGCAGTGAGATAACTAGAGGCTTCGAGTATTGGACATTAATATCATTTATTAACATTATAAAGAGGTCAAAGGCCCGAAGTAAGAAGTCCCTGGGTGATACTAAATTGTCCATTTGACTTCGGCTGTGACTTAAAACAAATAAATGCTGCAAAGGTTGATGAGAGTTATGCATGGTGGTAGGACACTATCTAGTGTCGCAAAAACATCTAATGTGTTCCGGTAGCTATCCTTGAGAGCCAGTTTCCATTCTAGGCCTAGCGTGCTTACTATCTTTTACCGCATCATTACTTACCAACAGGTGGTATAGTGATCAAACGTATCATATATAAAACAAATAATGCTATGCATATTATACCAAAGTTATTTGTCCAAGCTCCTCGTTTTACTTCCGTCTTCTACTTCCAGACCAACAAGATTTAATTATTGTCACAATCATCACAACATCAAGGTGAAATAGCGGTAAAAAGCTTACCTGTTGCCAATATAAATACATTTGATTTTATATTGAAACAAGTAGGTAACGGCTCGCAGTTATGCCAATATAAAATATTATTTTCTTCTATACGGAATATCTCTGTTAATTGCATAAGAATATAAAATCCAACAAGTCAAGTCCCCTAAAAATGAAGCCACTACTAAACTAAAATACTTCAGTAGTTTAATTTCATCACTCTGTGAACCTCGTTGCGTATGTAAGGTGATATATGTGGTTTTTCTTATCCTGTATTATAAAGCCATCTTGTACCGTTCCTACATGTAAAAATTACAAAGGGAGTCGCGTGCGTATTTTCTGCTTGGTTTTTGTTCACAGAGTTGGGTGCAGTTTTAGATATTTTATTCAGTATTTTGAGTGTGTTGCCTACCCTATATCAGACAAATCGATAGTAGCCTTGAACAGGAAACAATAAAACCGGCTAAGTTGAGTTGAACTCACACACAGACAGACGGACAGACAGACGGACAGACAGACGGACAGACAGACGGACAGACAGACGGACAGACAGACGGACAGACAGACGGACAGACAGACAGATGGACAGACAGACATACAGACGGACAAAAAAGTAATCTTGTAAGGGTTCCTTTTTTACCTTTTGAGGTACGGAACCCTTAAAAGTAACTGACATTTGCGTGTGTCGTTATTGGTGGGTAGGTAGCGGATATGTATAACAATCTACTTAGTTGTAGATTTTAGTAGAGCTGCAGTACAATTAATTAATCACTCAGAGAAGAGTACGCTTCTAATAATAATTGTAATAGTAATCATGATCAATTTGAATTTAACTCAAGTATACGTATCCAGTAATATTATATTGATGAGCTACCTATAATAGCAAGCAAATATGTAATACACCATTCTAAGAATAATCTATTCTTTTTAAGAAGATGGAACTGTATCTTTGAGCTACGTCACACCCGTCCAGGTTTTGAAGTTCCTCAGATAAATATCTTGTCGTGAGCGAATGCGCCTGTTAACACGTAACGAGGTGTGGAGTATAAGCTCACCGACTCACAAGTCATGATCAGGTCTTAGCAAGTTATTCGCCGACCGCTGACCTCATGACGAAAAGGCAAACAGTCTTATGTACAACCAAACTCCAATACTTTAAATTAACAATATTCAACCTTAATACCACAAACGCTCGTGTGGTTTTCAGATGGTTGTATCGGATTGGTTTCGGTGGTAATTTCAAAGAACAGACAGGCGTCGGCAAGTGATAATTTGTAAGGCTCGTTGTAGTACTATTATCTACACGTGGGATTCATAACAAGTGTAAAAGGAGGAAGTATAAATAAGGAAATAAATGGGTTGTTCGATGAATTGTAATTATAGTTAGAGGTTTCGACGGTTTGGGATTTTCATTTGCAGAAGTTTCTGATCAGTTTTGGTTGTTTTAAAAGCGAACCACGAGCTCGGGAATCAAATCAGGCCGCCGTAATACTGTTGGGAGTTTCACCAATAACATTTTGTTAAAGTTGATTTTGATAACATGCCCCAGATAGTTACCATGTGAACAATTTTTCAGAAATTGATGTAAACAGCTGTCTACTTGACATTTTTAGTATGCTATCTGCAACTGGTGATTATTATTTCTCCTGAGACGGTGATAGGAAAAAAACTATAAATAAGTTCAGCGACACGTTATCCCGTTTTCGTATGAAATAGGCAAGCCTGTAAAAATAAATTGATTGATCGAAAAGGTTACAATTAAGTAAAAAATATATCGAAGGTATCTCAATAACAATAACGAATTGTAGCGCTATTGAGTGAATGCGCTCTATAAAATTTACATAACATCAATCCTCATCATGGGCTGCAAATCGCCCGGTCCTTTGGAAGGCATTGACGGAACCGAAGCCAACGTCAAGAGGCCCTTTACAATATAAAATTAAATAAAAATATGATTTGTGGATGAAGAGATGAAAAACTATAAAAATATGGTACATTAATTTATTATGGCTATGAACGTGTACTGCTTGATGTCTGTTTTCTGGTCTATGGGATGAGGTACGGCACCCGCCAATTATACCTCATTTCAAAATATTAAGGCGGATGGTGACTTGTCAACCACTGAATGGGCCCCCCGTAACGGAGGACCGTTTACATAACATTATTAGTATGATGTCTGGGCGATTAAAACACAAATTTAACATCAGTAGAATGGTGTTGTAACACATAATTCAACTTTGATTTTCACCCAACAGAAACCGGAAACATTAACATCGCCAAGGATATTGTTCAAACGGTAAAATAACATCCCTACCTGAGCATTCAATAGAACTCACAGACTACTAACATCTGCAAATGAAATCTTTGCATTCAATTCAGAACTAGTTCAACTCCAGATCGCGGCGTTTATACCTCATCACAACGTCATTCCCACAAGGAGATACAAACACATCCAAATTAACATGCACACGAGGCTCCTATCGGCTAATCTGCAACAATTCTACAAAGGAAATCATACAAACTATTGCCTTATATGTGGTTGTGGTATCGTCGTGTTGACAAAGCATATTCTAATGCAGTATCTTTCAGTGCTGCCTTTGTTGTGAATCTTCCACTGGTGTTGATTGTACTTTCGTAGTTGGAACTTGTGTGAAATGTGAAGCCAGTTTGGTTTTCTCTTTGCATGTTCTTCTTGTTGTTTTTTTGTTATATGGTACTATTAAACTAAGTTCACCTGTCTGATGCAAATTAATATTTTTACCTACATTTTTGTTCATTGAAATTACAGGGCATGTGATTGTTAATGAGGTTAGTATCTAAAGTTAACACGTTACTTACATGAATATAACATAACATTAGCTGTTTTTAGGGTTCCATTCCCAAAGGGTAAAACGGGACCCTATTACTAAGACTCCGCTGTCCGTCTGTCTGTCTGTCTGTCTGTCCGTCTGTCACCAGGCTATATCTCATGAACCGTTATAGTTAGACAGTTGAAATTTTCACATATGATGTATTTCTGTTGCCGCTATAACAACATATACTAAAAACAGAATAAAATTAAAAATAATAGAGGGTCCGCATACAAGAAACGTGTTTTTTCGGCATTTCACGACATCTATGAACGCTTAGTTAGGTAAACGTCCCATAGATGGCGTTATATTGAAATGTCGATCCCTAACACCTTTGTTAGACGTGAGATCGCGTTATAAGAAATAAAATGTTTATTAATTATTATTTTTGCTGGTGAAAAATGATAGTGGTAGTGTTTTTTGTTCGATCTTATAAAATACTGTAGTATGGTACGGAACCCTTCTAGTGCGAGTCTGACTTGCACTTGGCCAGTTTATTTATATTTGATAGAGAAGCGTTACACTAGTATGTTACCTGATGCTAAGTGACGATGGATCTACGATTAGGACATTGCCTAGATTGTATTTGGACCTGTTCACTCGCGATTTGAAGACCCATGCATTGTACTTACGAGTACCTATCAGGAAACATAGAACACGCCAATGAATTCCATTCTTTGGCATGGATTCTGATGAAACACCTTAAAATAATTTGGCGCTGACAAGGGGCTAGTGCAATGAGGTGCAAAATTCTGGTAAAATAGAATTTTAAGTGTCACAGCACACACACACACACACACACACACACACACACACACACACACACAAACACACACACACACACACACACACACACACAC
The DNA here is from genome assembly GCA_954871355.1 of Cabera pusaria. Lineage (NCBI taxonomy): Eukaryota > Metazoa > Arthropoda > Insecta > Lepidoptera > Geometridae > Cabera > Cabera pusaria. The sequence continues at coordinate 10,769,747 of OX940896.1, read as the reverse complement.
ACACACACACATACACACACACGCGCACACGATTAAGATTTAGTAACAAGTATAAATTTCATTGTAAATAATAGTAATTAATATAATATAATAAATATCTTAATTAGTTACTTACTTCTAAATATATATATATATATGTATTTTCTTTCTGCACTCCGTATGGCTTTAATGTACACCTTATTTTTTTTTTTTTACGTTATAGGCTAGCGTTTGACCACTATCTCACCTGTTGGTAAGTGATGATGCGGTCGAAGATGGTAAGCACGCTAGGCCTAGAATGGGAACTGGCTCTCAAGGATAGCTGCCGGAACACATTAGATGTTTGGTGACAGATTTTCTAACTTGAGGGTAGTAGCTGGCCAGGCGGACACTAGATAGTGTCCTACCACCATGCGGGGGTTTTGTTGGTTTCTTAACGATGTTTTTCCTTCACCGGAGGGCCACTGTGAGAAGCGCACATAAATTTTTCGATAGAAAAATCCATTGGTGCACGGCGGTTTGAACTCGGTACCACGGCATCAAAGCCGAACGTTCTCCCGATTACGCCACCGGGCCCTCAAACCTGGAAGGTTTATGCAGATCTCTACGACACAAGATATATTCTTAGTGTAGGATCTGCACGTCATCTGATTTTGCAATGTAAGCCAAGACCATCAATGTCATTTAAAGCAATTAAAACAACCATAGAGACATACTCGTATTCTTAAGCAATTTAGTTTAATTAGAGAGTAAGTACTGTTATTTTAATTGAATTTGTATGCTTAATTATTTTGTATTTACATTACTATTTGTGGAATAAATAAATGATTATTATGATTATTATTATAGATTAATTCACAATTATAGCTTTGTATTTATTTTAATATTAAAATACCTACATAATCACTTTTCAAGCTTCTTGACCTGTCGTCTGTTGCCATCTGAATGTATAGCTGTATTTGTCTACACCTAAATTGTTGTTAGAATTTGGGCCAGTTTCACCGGTTCTTGATAGCCAGCCCTATTAGGAACTTATCTGACAGATTTATGATAACTTTTATATGGCGTCATCAGATCTGTCAGATAACTATCTGTAACTTTGTCAGGAACTGGTGAAACTGGGCCTAAGTGTTTAATTGACGTTTGTAAGTTAACAAAGTACCTATTTGAAGAAAATAAATGAATAAGAATCTGAATCTGGGTTAGCAAGAGCTATATCAGCGCACCATGTATCGTAGAAGATAAAGACACACACAAACATAAGCATAGCATTGAAGTCTCAAAAGAAAATTTTAGCAGGCTATTCATGCTTGTTAACAGGCAAACTTGAGTCTACTACAAACAGGTAAAATATTCTTAAAATATGAACGTACTGTGCTAGAGATAACAAGATGCTGCTATGGGCTATAGCGTAGTATTATTAAGTATTCTGTGCTATAGCGACTCATCTTGCTCGCTCCTATTAAGTAAGACTGAAAGAGGTTTTTAAGACCTTTTGGTAGACCAAAAGTGCCATAAAGTTGTCCTGCAAGTAATTATTTTAATATGTGCTACGGTATGTTTCTAAAAGTTTATTTTATGGAAAACCATTCCATTTTATAGACTTCAAACATAGTCGTTAGGTTGAAAAAAACTCTTAGCTGCTTAACAAATTAATTGCTGCTAAGTACAGCTGTAGCATGTTGAAGTCAGAGAACTATAATTATTTTTTTGTAAATCCTTTATTACGTAAATACTTATATATACATATTTGTTGAGATACTTATCAGATCTCAATTAATTTACGCAGGAGACATACTCTTTTGAATAAAACATAATTTTGAACATCGATCTACAATTATTTTGACAGAGGAATTGGTGAACATAATAATATTAAAAAAAAAAACATACAAACTAACTGAGAACCTGAGAACCTTTTTCTGCTTAGTCGGCTAAAAATTTGGTAGTAGTAGCACTCTTGCCGGAATGTATCCGATATAAAACCAATTGACGACTTTGTGTTCAAATTATCCGTTTCCGTCGTTTTCCATTTAAGTTTGCGTCTCAGAAAAATCAAACCAATGGCAAATGTCTCATTTAATTTCAATTCTTACAATTTTCTGCATCTTATAACCAGTATAATCCAGTTTTATATTGTAAACCACGCCGTCCCGCGCAATGCGTGTCCCCTTTCCCTGTAACGAGTAAACTTAGACACAGTAATGCACTGGTCTGCTCTACTTGGAGTTAATTTGCTCGTATAACTTCAGCCTTATGGCGTAAGCTGCATATTTTCTAAGAGACCGCATTTATTTAATAAATTACATCACGTGCAAAAGTCACGAGTGTTCTTTGAAGTTGACTACAAGACTACTTTTAGTAGGTAGTTGTTATTTTGCCGGATTGAAGGTAATTGATAAATTTCTTTTCAAATAAAGACGTGGCTAATTGGTTTGCCTAAAATAAAAATCAAATTATGCACTGTAAACCTGAACAAATATAGGCAAAGTTGCATTAGGACCTTATAAGCGAATAAGGTTTAAATTTTGATTTGATGAACTTATGATACTTTTGACGCGGGGCATGGAGCGTAACTATTTTGACATTAGAATGTAAAACTAGTTTGATTTCAGAAAGTAAAGATTCATAGAATTAATGTCCAAATTCAATTGCTAGTCGAAAGAAATCCAGATAGAAAGAAGAAAAAAAAAATTATAACAAGAATATTGGAACTTACTATAAATGCCTTTTAAAGTTTGCCCTATACCACATCGCAGCTCATTTTAATGAGTCTTGTCTTTAACGTGTCTTGTCATGTCTTTAGACATGAATAAAATTAACTTTAGATCTAACCGTACCCAAATATTATTTAGAAATTGAGACTAATACCAGAATTGTCCGTGTTGTCGATAACTGAATATCTGAATTGAATTATTTATTACTAACCGAACATTTTATTTTATGTTATAAAACATAATTTATCTATACTAATATTATAAAGAGAGACCATTTGTATTTTTGTATGTTTGTAATGATTTGGCTCACAAACTACTGAACCGATTTAAAAATATCTTTCACTAATACATAGAATGAACTTTCGGAATAAAAATAAGCTATAAAGTATCCCGTTTAAAGCAAAGGTACATTCGTGGAGACCTAATTTGCAACCTAAGTCGGCAAAAAAACGGTCGAAAAAACACGTTTCTTACGAACGCTGCTCAATTGAAAATAGATAGAAGAATATTTTCTATGAAAGAATAATACAACTTAATAAGACCTACAAAAAACTCTGCGACAACATATGTCTATCTCTTAAGGTTGACTCACAGTAACCATTTTAATCTTAAAATTTTTGTTAAAAAATATTACATAACTTCCAAGGCTATTTTCAAGTATATAGTATTAATCCTTATTGAAATAATTACGTTAATTAGCTTGGACACATATTATAGATTAAAATTTTCCTTTACAGTATATAATTCAAATGAAAACTCTAGAAGATATCACGAATTTCACATACACGCATCGCAAAATTAATAAAATATTTGCAGTGAAACCACAGCTTAGGCCATAGTTACTACGAAAGTATTATTATAAGCTTAGCTATGCTGTAGATCCCCATCGATCACAATCAATTTGAAGTCAATATTGTATAATAATATGAACTATTGTATAAAATAATATTCATCTATATATATAATAATACTAGAAGCCCGCCCCGGCTTTGCACGGGTAGAACATATATGCCTACAAAATTTGCATCAGTTTGTTGCATCGAATATAAAATATTAACATATTTAACAATCATCGTCATATTTCATCCAATTTACACAAAACCATAACGAATTATGCACCTAAACCTTCCTCATAAACACTCTGGCTATTGGTGAAAACCGCAGGATAATCCGTTCAGTAGCTATTGAGATTATTGCAAACAGACAGACAGACGCAGTGATGGACTTTGTTTTATAATTCTTACATAGTGATATTGAACGGCCCTTTGGCGTTAAGGATAGTTACCCTGATTCTGACCCGACGGTCGTTGGTTCTAATCCTAGCTATATACCTACCAATGAAAGTTTTATGTGCATTCATGAATCATGAGTTTTCGTACAGTGGTAGTGGGATCATTAAATCTTCCAAAAAGTAGCTTACTTGCCACCAAGGAGAACATGTGCCGCCGTAACCTTACGCGTTCCCCGACGCAAAATTCACTGCAAATATTTTATTAATTTTGCGATGCGTGTTTGTGAAATTCGTGATATCTTCTAGAGTTTTCATTTGAATTATATACTGTAAAGGAAAATTTTAATCTATAATATGTGGCCAAGCTAATAAACGTAATTATTTGGATAAGGATTAATACTATATACTTGAAAATAGCCTTGGAAGTTATGTAATATTTTGTAACACTTTTTTAAGATTAAAATGGTTACTGTGAGTCAACCTTAAGAGATAGACATATGCTGTTGCGGACTTTTTTGTAGGTCTTATTAATTTGTACAACTCTTGCATAGAAAATATTCTTCTATCTATTTTCAATTAAGCAGCGTCCGTAAGAAACGTGTTTTTTCGACCGTTTATTTGCCGACTTAGGTTGCAAATTAGGTCTCCACGAATGTACCTTTGATTTAAACGGGATAATATATAGCCTATTTTCATTTCGATTCATTCTACGTATTAGTGAAAGATTTTTTCAAATCGGTTCAGTAGTTTTTGAGCTTACTCATTACAAACATACAAAAATACAAAAATACAAATATACAAATGTTCTCTCTTTATAATATTAGTATAGATAATATTTTAAACCACCCCGACTGATCTATGTATAATATTTTCATTAAAAGCATTCCTATGACTCTAATGTCTCTAACACGACATGTAAAATCTGAGCTGTAAGTTGGTGAGGATTTGAGTATTCTGTAGAGTCCAGGAGATGTTCAAGTATCAGGTCAATGTTTCATGTTCTTACAATATCGTTGAAGAAGAAGATTTTCGAATTGATCAGACCTATGAAAGTTGATTTCATAGCGCAATTAACTAGAAAAAAGCTCATAGTTTTATAACGATTGAATGAATTTTCATTAATCAAAGCTAAGAACACTCTCGATGAAGACATCTATCAAACAAAAAAAAACTATCAATAATAAAAACAAAATCGGTTCATCCGGTTAGGTGCTAAGATGCTACAGACAGACACACAGATACACACGTTAAGCGTATATTACCTCTACTTTTTGCGTCGGGGAACGCCGTAAGGTTAAGGCGGCAGATGTTCTCCTTGGTGATAAGCTCCTTTTTGGTAGATTTAATGATCCCACTACCACAGTACGAAAACTCATGATTTATGAATGCACATAAAACTTTCATTGGTAGGTATATAGCTAGGATTAGAACCAACAACCGTCGGGTCAGAATCAGGGTAACTATCCTTTACGCCAAAGGACCGTCCAAGATCACTATGTAAGTATTATAAAACAAAGTCCATCACTGCGTCTGTCTGACTGTTCGCAATAATCTCAATAGCTACTGAACGGATTATCCTGCGGCTTTCACCAATAGGCAGAGTGTTTATGAGGAAGGTTTAGGTGCATAATTTGTTAAGGTTTTGTGTAAATTGGTTGAAATATGACGATGATTGTTAAATATGTTCATATTTTATATTCGATGCAACAAACTGATGCAAATTTTATAGACATATTTGTTCTACCCGTGCGAAGCCGGGGCGGGCTGCTAGTATTAAATATTATGCTACTCTCTCTTCTTAAAATTAATTTGCTGTAGAACATTTCAAAAACTTGAGCAATTCCATAAAAATACGAATCAATAGTCAATCATCCAGACCTCATTCGAGAGCAATCAGAATTCCGAATTTCGACTGCCTTTAATTTCATTAATTGCCACTACGTTTTAGCGGAACAAACAAAAAACCACAAAATGTGTGTATTAAGGGACACTTGGGGAGCTGTAGTACTTAGTAATACCCTGCTAAGAGATTTGTGGCTAGTTTGAATAAACATTTTATACCATCTGAAAGTACTTCAAATAATTTTATTAGTAGGTAGTATTTGTACAATGTACCCCAACGGGAAAGAGGCGTGATTGTATGTATGTATATATCACGCCTTTTTCCCGTTGGGGTAGGCAGAGACTACTTCTTTCCACATGCTATGATCTTGACATACCTCCTTTGGTGCTTCTACTTTTGTGCAATTAGTCCAGTCAACGAGGATATTTGTTGTATGGAGACTTCCGAAAAATTCTCCCGTCAATGAAAGTTGGCATGTGATGACATTAGGTAATACAGATTACAGATGTACAATAATCCAACATTTTTTTTAACGAGAAGTTAGGTATTTTTACCTAAACATGAAAATCGCTTATAACTCTCTGTGAATATTTCCTCAGACTTAAATATGAAATATATGCGTTTGTATGTACTAGTTAAAATATGTATATAAAAGAATCCAACACTTTTTCGATATCAGAGTACCCCAAATTTAGCTTTTAACATTTTGCGCTATAACTTCTACTGAAAAATTGCTCTGCCAATTATTATTTTTTGATACGTTTTTATATCGTTAAATACATACCTTGGTTTAATAATCCAACATTTTTTCGACTTCAGAGTACCCCAAATTTAAATTTTAACATTTTGCTCTATAACTTCTACTGAAAAATTGCTCTGCTCATTTTTATTTTTTGATATGATTTGTATCGTTAAACTTTATCAATAATCCAACATATTTTCCTTTTTAAACATATATTTTTTATTTTTGCTTAATTACGTAATGTGAAAAATTTCTCCTTCCATTTTCATTCCTTTATTAGTCATACGATTTTATATTAAAACAGATTTATCAATAATCCAACAAATTTTTGAACGTTTATTATATTTTTACAAAACTTTGCTTATTTACGCTAGAGCGCAAGGGTTGACCTTGATTTGACCGTAGGCGAGGTTGGTGGCCGCCATTATATATTATTACAAATATATTTTTTTTACCTTATATGCACAAAAGTATGTAGTTAGAGTCACTGTATTATTAATTCTTTTAAAATTATTAATTAGTGTACAGTCAGCACATTGAGTTACCACAGCTGCAAAATTTTCTCATTCTAGTGAACTTAACATTTTATGGTTTCTAATCATTTGGGTATCGCAGATTTTTGTATGGCATGGCACCCTTCATATCCTTTCGTCAGCCACCACTTTGATTTTTTTTCAGAATCACGGTGTACAACGAAGGTACCCCGTGCATATATGTTTAGATAGAGGACACTCATACATACAAACAAAAAATGTCTCATGACATAATATCCTAAGGCGTCAGGTTTCGGAGTTATTTACAGTAAAAGCTCCTTATTCGCGCTTCCTTCATACGCGTTTTCACTATTCGCGGATTAAAAAATTGTGACCCAATTCCTATATTCGCGGCAAAAAAATTCTTTATTCGCGGATCTAATCGGTACAAAGAACATACATGCATATTAATAAAAATAATTCCAATATGTATCCAACCAAATATCCTTTGTAAACGCGCCGATAAATGGACTAATAAAAAAGTAAAATAGACCTTATGTGTAATATGAACACGGCTATCCTCTGAGCACCACTAAGAATATTTATGAAATACAATAAAATATTTATTACAAGTTAGTTGTTTGTATAATACACGATACATAATATTGATTAGTTTGAACTTAGCGATCTCAGATGAGAATATTTTCTTGTTTCATACTTTTTAGAGAGTGATTTTTCAGTAGTCAGGTTTTAGTTTTTGAACTTACTTTTTATGTAAAGCATTTTGGGGTTTTTGGATAGATGTATACATGTATACATGTTAACATACTTACATTCATACATAGTGAGAAACAAACACATAACCCTCCCAACTGCTTCTTTGCGACGCCGTGGGGTAAAAATTAGTTTTCTTGACTTCGGCGGGATATATCTCGCCAACGCTACGCCCTACAAAAATATGATATAATAAACCTTATCTTCATTTTAAAATCCCTATTCAACGATACCACACACGATGGGGTGGGTGAGATGTTTTTTTGTTCTGGACTTCGTCCCCTCTAGGGCGACCCACATTCAATTTGTTGTGACATCATATAGCCTATAACCAGCGGACAAATAAGACGCGTCCAACAACACCTCATTTGTTAAATTATAATAAGTAATTTAGAAGTTATGAGGGAATAGATGAACATACATACAAACATACATACATATCCACATACCGGTCAAAAACATAACCCTCCTTATTGATTTGCCGTAGTCGGGTAAATAGTGAGTAACGGGTATCACAGTTTTTCAAAAATCATCCCTCACGCGTTTTTCTTTCTGACTGAATGATTGCCTGATATATCAACGCACTGCCTAAACCACTGGTCCTAGAGACAAAATATTTGGAGGGTGTATTTTTTGTGAAGAGCAAGTATGCACCAAGATTTTTTTTTCGAAATTCCACCCCTAAGGATGTCATGGACTGTTGAAAGTCCAAAAAAACTTTTTATTCTCTCGGTCAATTCTCTCAACAATTGATACACATTCTCTTTAATGAAAATAGTGATTTACGGGTATCACAGTTTGTCAAAAATCAGCCCCCACGCTTTTTTCTGACCGACTGAATGACTGATGACCTCTTAGAGACATGATATTTGGAAGGTGTGTTCTTTGTGAAGTACAAGTATCCACTAAAAAATATGTTTATTTATATTGCACCCCTAAGTGGGTGAAATTGGGGGTTACATTTTCTGTATTTTTTTAATTTAATTTTCTGTAAAACTTTATATCCTCTGGGATGATGGGCTTAAAAATATGTATACAAACTCTTCAAATAAAATTTTTAAATCAAGGATTTTACAGTTTTCCAAAATAAAATAAAAAAACAAATTATTCCTCACGCCTTTGTCTAATTATATGACTGATATATCAACGTGCAGCCTAATTCGCTAGTCTTAGACATCCACACTAATTTTATAAAATGCGAAAGTAAGTTTGTTTATTGGCTTGACCGATTTGGCTGAAATTGGCTAAAGACAGTTCATAGGGCAAAATAGCATATAGGATACTTTTTTCTGGCTGTGGAGTCTGGGTAACCAGATTTTTTGAATTGAGTTTTGTAAATATTAGACCTCTTCTCAGATAAACGGCTGAACCGATTGACCAATTTAGCTGAAATTTTGTATAAAAAAAATATTCAATAGGGCACAGAAAGACATGAGATTTTTTTTTTGCCGTCGAGTTTGGGTGTCGAGATTTTTTTATTGCATTTTATAAGTGTGTGGAACTTATCGGCCAAACGGCTTCACCAATTTAGCTGAAATTTAGTGTAAAGATAGCCAATAAGGCACAAAAGAACATGGTAACTTTTTTTTTACAATCGAGTGTGGATATCTAGATTTTTTATTGAACTTTGAAAATGAGTGACGTCTTATCAGCTAAACAGCTAAACCGATTCAGCTGCAACTTTGCGCAAAGATAGTCAATTTTACATACGAGGACATAGTACACGTTTTGGAGCCTGGATGTCCAGATTTTTTAAATGAATTTTGTCAATGTGTGACGTCTTATCAGATCAACGACTTGGCCGATTCAGCTGAAATTTTATACAAAGATAGTCCGTAGAGCATAGTAGGACATAGAATACTTTAATTTTGGCAAACACTTAAACCGCACAACTTGGTATACCCCAACCATAATTATTAATGACTTTTACAATAGAGGATATCGAGTTCGATATTGGAGTCCTCTCTAATGACTTATCTAAAGGTTATGAAGTTATAAAACTGTTAGGGTCACAAAAAGTCATAAAAATATTTCGCGCTCGCTGCGGTCGCGCAACCGTTCGCCTTATCTACTTGCGTAGGAAATATTACAAACATTTTTGTGTTTTAATAGCTTCATCCATCAGAATGAGTCAAACATTTAAAGAACACAACTTGGCATACCTAACCATTCTGATAAATAAGTTTAACAACAGAGGATATTAAATTTGACATTAGAGTCATCGAAAGTGACTTGATTGTTAGATAATAAAACTGTAAGGGGCATAAAAAGTCTTAAAAATGTCTACTTCTCAACATGGTATACCTCACCATAATGATTAATGACTTTAATAATAGAAAATATCGAGTTCGGCCTTGGAGTTCTCTCTAATGACTTAACTAAAGGTTATGAAGTTATAAAACTGGTAGGGTCATAAAAAGTCATGAAATTTTTTTTCTGTTTTTTGGCTCTCCTGTAAAATTACGATTTTCATAAAGACGTCGATGTATTGTGTGTTGTAAACTTACTTGTAATACATATTTTATTTTATTTCGTACATATTCTTAGTGGTGCTCAGTGGATACCTGTAGTCGCATGCAACTTTGCAGAATGTATTGTTTCGTTACGGTAGGTGACATACGACCACGGCTATCCTCTGAGCACCACTAAGAATATGTATGAAATACAATAACATATGTATTACAAGTGAACAGGGTTAGAGCGTTTGGGTGCACTCCGAACGTAGGTCGTGAACGGAGCCTTGTTGTATAAAAATAATAAATTCCACTTATTTGGTCGCGCTAGTGTGCGCTGATCCTTAGTAATAGCAAATCTTTTGAAGTAAATATAATTTCACACGGCTGTGAGATTTTACCAGGATGTATTTTATGTTTATATTAGTGTTTTAGTCAACATAACTAAATTTTATTGGTAGACGCAATTACTGAAAAAAAAGTATAAGCTAATTGTTACACCTTTGAACGAAACTTTTTTTTTCGATATATCCTAAACAAGTGTGTGTTAAACATTATATTACTTACTAGCAGCCCGCCCCGGCTTCGCACGGGTAGAACATATATGCCTACAGAATTTGCATCAGTTTGTTGCATCGAATATAAAATATGAACATATTTAACAATCATCGTCATATTTCATCCAATTTACACAAAACCTTAACGAAATATGCACCTAAACCTTCCTCATAAACACTCTGGCTATTGGTGAAAACCGCATGATAATCCGTTCAGTAGCTATTGAGATTATTGCGAACAGACAGACAGATGAAGTGATGGACTTTGTTTTATAATACTTACGTAGTGATATTGCACGGCCCTTTGGCGTAAAGGATAGTTACCCTGATTCTGACCCGACGGACGTTGGTTCTAATCCTAGCTATATACCTACCAATGAAAGTTTTATGTGCATTCATGAATCATGAGTTTTTGTACAGTGGTAGTGGGATCATTAAATCTACCAAAAAGTAGCTTACCACCAAGAAGAACATCTGCCGTCGTAACCTTACGGCGTTCCCCGACGCAAAATGTAGGGGTAATAAACGTTTAACGTGTGTATCTGTGTGTCTGTCTGTAGCATCTTAGCACCTAACCGGATAAACCGATTTTGTTTTTTTATTGATCGTTTTTTTTTTGTTTCATAGATGTCTTCATCGAGAGTTTTCTTAGCTTTGATTCATGAAAATTCCTTCAATCGTTATAAAACTATGAGCTTTTTTCTAGTTAATTGCGCTATGAAATCAACTTTCATAGGTCTGATCAATTCGAAAATCTTCTTCTTCAACGATATTGTAAGAACATGGAAGCATTAACCTGATGCTTGGACATCTCCTGGACTCTACAGAATACTCAAATCCTCACCAACTTACAGCTCAGATTTTAAATGTCGTGTTTAGAGTCATTGGAATGCTTTTAATGAAATTAGATCATATTATTATACTATATTGACTTCAAATTGATTGTGATCGGTGGGGATCTACAGCATAGCTAAGCTTATAAGAATATGTTCGTAGTAACTATGACCTAATCTGTGGTTTCACTGCAGATATTTTATTAATTTTGCGATGCGTGTATGTGAAACCCGTGATATCTTCTAGAGTTTTCATTTGAATTATATACTGTAAAGGACAATTTTAATCTATAATATGTGTCCAAGCCAATTATCGTAATTATTTGGATAAGGATTAATACTATATACTTGAAAATAGCCCTAGAACTTATGTAATATTTTTTAACAAAAAATTAAAGATTAAAATGGTTACTGTGAGTCAACCTTAAGAGATAGACATATGATGTCGCGGATTTTTTTGTAGGTCTTATTAAGTTGTACAACTCTTGCAAAGAAAATATTCTTCTATCTATTTTGAATTAAGCAGCGTTCGTAAGAAACGTGTTTTTCCGACCGTTTTTTTGCCGACTTAGGTTGCAAATTAGGTCTCCACGAATGTACCTTCTATTCAAACGGGATAATATATAGCCTATTTTCATTCCGAAAGTTTATTCCATGTATTAGTGAAAGAATTTTTTAAATCGGTTCAGCAGTTTTTGAGCAAAAATACAAAAATACAAATGTTCTCTCTTTATAATATTAGTATAGATTCATTTTTTTCCTCGCATTTTACAGTATAAAATGTTTATTGTAAATCCATTTCTAAACGCCGTTTCACAGCCAACAGCACATCTAGTTACAAAAAACTATTTTAAACCTTATAATATTTACAGTTAAGTTTAAAATTGAAGGAGAAAAAATAACAGTTTGTGGTTACTTGATGTGCTAATAACTATAAATACGTTTTTTATATATACGCATTTAGTTAAAAAAATATCTGTAATAATAATGGCGGCTACCAAACTCGCTTACGGTCAAATCAAGGTCAACCCTTGCGCTCTAGCGTAAATAAGCAAAATTTTGTAAAAATATAATAAACGTTCGAATTTTTTTTGGATTATTGATAAATCTGTTTTAATATAAAATCGTATGACTAATAAAGGAATGAAAATGGAAGGAGAAATTTTTCACATTACGTAATTAAGCAAAAATAAAAAATATATGTTTAAAAAGGAAAATATGTTGGATTATTGAATAAAGATATGTGTTTAACGATACAAAGCATATCAAAAAATAAAAATGAGCCGAGCAATTTTTCAGTAGAAGTTATAGCGCAAAATGTTAAAATTTAAATTTGGGGTACTCTGAAGTCGAAAAAATGTTGGATTATTAAACCAAGGTATGTATTTAACGATATAAAAACGTATCAAAAAATAAAATGAGCTGAGCAATTTTTCAGTAGAATTTATAGCGCAAAATGTTAAAAGTTATATTTGGGGTACTCTGAAGTAAAAAAAATGTTGGATTATTGAACCAAAGTATGTATTTAACGATATAAAAACATATACAAAAATAATAATTGGCAGAGCAATTTTTCAGTAGAAGTTATAGCGCAAAATGTTAAAAGTTAAATTTGGGGTACTCAGATATCGAAAAAGTGTTGGATTCTTTTATATACATATTCTAACTAGTACATACGAACGCATATATTTCATATTTAAGTCTGAGGAAATATTAACAGAGAGTTATAAGCGATTTTCATGTTTAGGTAAAAATACCTAACTTCTCGTTAAAAAATATGTTGGATTTTTGTACATCTGTAATCTGTATTACCTAATGTCATCACATGCCAACTTTCATTGACGGGAGAATTTCTCGGGTTACAAAAGCCTCGTTGACTGGACTAAATAAAATAAATCAAAATAGTATAATGAATAAATTTAGTACCGTGGCAACATTTTATAGGATAGTAAAGCGCCAAAGCTGGATATTAGCAACTATTGAGCATTCTAGATATCCTACTTTAGTATTAATATTTCTGAGTAGGTATCAGAAAACCAAATACATACTGGAATCGCATTGTCCTTATCTAGCTTGCATGGCTTTTCGTCAATAGGTAGCTTAGAGAATTAGACTAAAGCCACGCGCTCTATTTCAACGCGTTATGAGGGAGATGTTATTTTTCTTTTAATATTTATTTTGTGAAAGCATACCAAGCGTTGATCACTATCTTAGTAGTTGGTAAGTGACGATGTAGTTGAATATGATAGCGCGCTATTAGCAGCATTTCTTTTAATTTTAGTTATAAAGTTTTTAAACCATTTTATATAATATTGATTGGGATAGTTTATAGTTATTTCTGTTTTCCGAGGGAGACCGTTGGTGTGGAACGCGACGTGTGCTGACACGTAAGCGGCGTCCCACATATGCGGGACCTCACGAGCAGCGGGCGCGGCAGCGGATGCGGCAGAAACCCTCAAACGGAGGAAACATGCTGCCATTGGTGATAGCTACAATTTTCTTCCGTTTGGGGTCGAAACAACGGGTCCGTGGGGTCGAGATGCCCGGGGTTGTGTAAAGGAGCTATCTAGACGCTTAATAGATGTCACTCATGACCAAAGAGCTGGCGCTTACCTCGGGCAACGGATTAGCCTAGCAATTCAACGATGTAACGTCGCCAGCTTTTTGGGAACGTTACCGGCAGACAGCTGCGACCTAGGTTCTGGTTTTTATTTATAACTATTTTAATTTTTATTTATAATATTTCATTTATTCTTAGTTTTAATAGTTTAATTTATTTTTAAGTTTTATTTATGTACCATTTGTAAATACTAGTTAAAATAAATTATAATTTATGTTTATGTTTGAAATTAAAATAAAAAAATCCTGTGGTACGAGTATATACAGATAAACTTCAAACGCACTTTCTTTCACACAGCTTTGCGATTCTCCTCCATTTTATCATTCAGTATTTGTAAAGATAAGTTTAAAACATGGAGTAGGTATATGACTCTACTTTTGAATGTTGACATAATGTATGATGGTGACATAAAAAAAAAACTGTTTATTATAAATTCCAGGGATTGATTTGCAAAGTACCCCTGCTAGTCGATCCTTGTTACGTCAACAAAACCGCAGGAAAAGGTTTCACTAATTGAATAACGTGAATCCAATATGGACGAAATGAGTAACCACGGTGACCCTTTTCACTCATTAATTAATCCCCACGAGTAGAAATCGGCACCAAATGGACTATCGATTTGAATAAGTGCGTAGGAAACTGTTCACTGTCGATGACGTCTTTATTTTGATTCTACGGATAAACTCAGACTATCGTTTTAATAATAATAAATAGCAAACAAGCAAACACCCCATCTTAATGGGAAAAGGTTTTTTGTAGTGGTAGGACTTCTGCTAGTCCGCTTGAGATGGTACCACCACTTTTCCAATTAATTTTGCCGTGAAATAGAAATGTGTTTTGGTTGAAATGGCAAGGTGTCCTGTGAAATTAGAAATTAAATTGAAATTAGATACAAAAAAAAATGTCACCATCGAGTATGAACACTTGCAACACTAGACAGACTAGAGGTGTCATTCATGCGTTGCCGATGTGTCAAGATTCTTATAACGCACCTTTTGAACGCCTCCATGTTTTGTAGCTCTGCAGGAAAACAGGAGACGGCAGCTCGTTTAACATTTTATAGTTGTACGGGAGAATGACCGCTTGAATCGAGATGTGTGTGAAGTCCAAGTTTCGATAGTATGGAAGAAGCTTTAAAATTTCGAATTGGCCATATTGTCTTAGTCAGTCATAATATTAATGTTACAACAGTGCGCCATTTCTATATTTTTAAGATGAATCGATTTAGGTGATAAATATCATAGAAGCCCATATAAAATGGGTATTGTCTAATCAGTAATTACCATAATACTATATATACTATATACACCACTACTACTACTATATATACCATAATACTATATATATATATATATAATCAGTAATACTATATAACTTATAAAACAAAGTCCCACGCCGCGTCTGTCTGTCTGTATGTACGTTCGGGATAATATTTTCACAAACAACTAAACGGATTTTCATGCGGTTTTCATCTATCAACAGAGTGATTCCCGAGGAATGAATAGGTGTGTAACTCGTTAAGGTTATTTGTAAATTGGTTGAAATATGACGACGATTATTGAAGATGCTAATTCAATTCAATTCTCGAGGCATAAATATTCTACTACTCAAGCTAATCCAGGGCAGGTCACTATTATCTTATAGATTAAAGTCTGCATATCGATCTTGCAAATCTAAGCAAAACTAGAAACTGTTACCATTCAACGTCGAACTTGAATCTTGAAAATGTAAAGAATTGTAGTTTTTGAACGTCGAATTTGATACGAGTTTAAAGTTTTCTAAATATATCCCTGTTCGTATTGAATTATCAAAATATGCAGTTTTTTCACTGGAACTGTGATTGAATCCTCGCTTGAGTGCCCTTCAATCAGCGTTGCAATTTTCAATTGGCACTGAATGGGAATTCAATCACTAGTCTTTCAGCAATGTGAAAAGGATATTAGAGAACTTGCCGTGATCTTGTTTATTACGTGTATACATATAAATGAATATACTTTTTCGGCAATCAAGGCGTGATTTGTTTGTATATAATAATTAAATCATCATCAGAAAAAGTAAAGTACTTATAATATACAAACATAATCAAGAAGACAAAAAAAATAGCATTAATGAATGTGAATACATACATAAAATCTTTTTTCCATTGGGGTAGGCAGAGACCTTCTTTCCGCATGCTACGATTCTGACACGCGTCATTCGCTTTTTCCCCTTTCATGAGCGCCTTTATACATACTCTCTGGTTATAGGTACGTTTGACTTGGCCTTTTTTATTAGCTTCACCTGTATGTTTGTAACCGACTTCTTTGGGCGCGATTTTGACCCACTAAATGGCCAGATTTCGTTCAAACTTTGTAAATTTATCGAGGACCGATGACAAGACACTAATTTGATAAAAAAATATTCAATTTTTCAACTAAAAAGTAGAAAATAAATAATAGTTAAAAAAAACTAAAAAACACGCTGTTTATAAAAAACAGAACTAAAAAATAGAAAATAAATTTTAATAAATGTAAATTAAGAATAGTGTTAAAAATTTCAATAAATGTAAATTAATAATAGTGTGAATAAAAAAAAATATTTTATTTTAAAAAAAGCGTATTTTAAAAGAAATTATGGGTGCTACCATTTTCCGGTACTGGTTGACAAATTTGGCAAATCGTTTTCTTTTTGAAGGAGTAAGTAATATGCAGGGTTGCATGGACATTTTCAGATATAATTTCAACGTGTAATCTCTAACGTGAGATGTGAGGTAAGAAAGTACAAAGGATTTTTTATGATATAAGGTAACATGACAAGCATGACGCTCGCCTGATAGTAAGCAATGATGATAATGATGCAAAATTATGGATGGACAGAATTTTGCACGTTGGTGCACTACGCCTAGGTGCCTGTTACCTTGAAACACAAAACATGCCCTGCAATTTCACTGACCACTGCCATTCAAACCGAAAAACTTTCCAATTACACGACAAAATTTTTACAAAAGACAACATGTAATTGCGACCAATGAAATTATATAACAGATCTTATTAACGATAGTTACTTGACAATAATGTCCCGTTAATTCACGTAGTGTGTATGTAACCAAACTGTTTCAAAAATTCAATCCACAACAAAATATTAGGGCAGATATTTGTGGTAAATAAATTAGTGAGTGCAAATTAATTACTTTGCGCGGTTACAATAAATGAACGAACTTATTAAGTGTACCGTGAATTGTGTTATTATTTTACATTTGTGGTTTATTGTAGTTGACAGAAAGCTTCGTTTTGTTTGGGTTTGGGATAATTTTGATAATTGTTTAATTTATTTTGGTTGGTAAATAATTTTCTAGAAAGCATTAAGTATGTTTCTCAACGTATATTTTATTCTGTCCTTCCTCTTTCGTTGAACTAT
The DNA here is from genome assembly GCA_954871355.1 of Cabera pusaria. Classification (NCBI taxonomy): domain Eukaryota; kingdom Metazoa; phylum Arthropoda; class Insecta; order Lepidoptera; family Geometridae; genus Cabera; species Cabera pusaria. The sequence continues at coordinate 10,752,132 of OX940896.1, read as the reverse complement.
ATAGTCTTTGATTTGTAAATAATTCTATTTACAATGGATAACATAATTCCATTTAAAATCGCCTATACCACAGTGCCTAAAGACAAAAGTCTTTGATCAGTGCGTCCTACCTGTCATGACATATGGAGCCGAGACGTGGACACTCACGGTTCGACTAGTCCACCAGTTTAAAGTCGCTCAGCGAGCTATGGAGAGAGCTATGCTCGGTGTTTCTCTGCGGGATCGAATCCGGAACGAAGTAATTCGCCAGAGAACTAAAGTGATCGACATAGCTCAGCGGATTAGCAAACTGAAGTGGCAGTGGGCTGGTCATATCTGCCGTAGGACCGATAACCGTTGGGGCAGACTGGTTCTAGAGTGGAGACCGCGAATCGGCAAACGTAGAGTAGGACGCCCTGTGACTAGGTGGAGCGACGACATTCGCAAAGCGGTGGGCAGTGACTGGAAACAAAGAGCCGAAGACCGGGCTCAGTGGCGTGTCTTGGGGGAGGCCTACGTCCAGCAGTGGACTAATACCGGCTGATAATGATGATGATGATTTAAAATATAAACTTTGTTTGGGTACTTCTAGGTGACCTGTAGGTAAGTGACGTTGGGGTCAAGGATAATGTCATGCCAGGCCTGGAATAAGATAGAGAATAAAGCCAGTTCTGGCTCTCAAGGACAGCTGCCTGCTGTCGGAACGCAGCGATAGAACGTCTCTCTTATCACGGTGCGCTGGTTTAGGCCGATCTGTATCCGTATGCAATATCACACGTCGTGGAAAGTGACTATATAATATTAGCTTATATAAAATTAAATAATGAGATATAAAACATCTATACATCTTTATATATAAAATAAAAAATCTTGACTGACTATGTGACTGAGATATCAAAGCACAGTCCAAACCGCTGGTCCTAGACACATGAAATTTGGAGGGTAGGTGTTCTTTGTGAAGTGTAGGCATCCACTTAGAATTTTCGAAATTCTATTCCTAAAAGGGTAAAATGGAGGGTTGAACTTTCTATGGAACATTTGTTTTTCTGGATCGATTGACTCGAAAATGTGTAAACATACTCATTAATTAAAATAATGAGTTACGTGTATCACAGTTTTACCAAAACTATCCCCACGCGTTTTCCTGACTTACAGAATGATTGTCTGAATGATATCAACGCTCTACCTAAACCGCTGGTCTTAGAGATATTTAAAGTGTGTTCTTTGTGACTTCACAAAGAACACACTTTAAATATAACTATAATATAACTGTAACTATCTACTAAAAAAGGGTTTTTCGAAATTCTACCTCTAAGATGGTGAAATGAGAGGTTGAATTATCTGCGAAATATTTAATTATCTGGGTCGATTGTTTCGAAAATATGTAATGGCCACATACTTTTTAATAAAAATTATAAGACAAGTGTGTGTGTTTTTACCTCACGATGGAGGTTTGAAATTCATATGAAACTCTTAATTCTCTGGGTCAATTGTCTCAAAAATTAGTACACATACTCTTCAATTAAAATTATCAGTTACAGTTTTTCCGAAATCATCCCCTACGAGTTTGTCTGACTAATATACCAATGAATAATATACGCGGGCAAAAGTTAGTATGTATATAAATCTAGAGAAATGTGAAAAATAACACCTACTTAATTATTTCTCAACTTACTATTATTATCCCACTTACACATTTATGTAATTATATAACAATATTAAACAACCTACGTAACTATAATACAATATCTACTGTAATAGTACATCTACCTCAATTATCCGGAACATCCGTACCATGTTCCGGATACAACATAACAATAACATAAATAAGGTCTTTACACTTCATTAGTTCATTAAACACTGGTGCTTTAGTTTAATACGTATAATACACAAGTGGTATAAATAGGTGGTATTCTATGTAGCTTCGTATTTATATCTACATCCAGATTATTCACCATTTTCCACCGCATCATCGCTTACCCACACGCCAGATAGTGGTCACGTACGTAGTGGGTCTTGCGTTCCCTTCCTGGGATTGCGTTCGTGGGCCTCGAGGTGATCCTCTTTACCCGGGTGGGGCGCCGGGGGCAACTACCCCCGGGGAGTCGTCTTTCGATTCCATCTTGGAGACCTCTCACTTCACCATCATCTCACAACGGTAAAGATCCTTTTTTAAATCTGATAGGATAGTGGTCAAACGCTAGCCTATCAGATTTAAAAAAGGATCTTTACCGTTGTGAGATGATGATGAAGTGAGAGGTCTCCAAGATGGAATCGAAAGACGGCACTGAGAGGAAACACTGCACAACTGACATAGTCCAATATACAGCGCAACTATTTTAACTTGCCTACCATTCTTCATAGATAAATCTTTTATCTAGATGCCGTACGTCCCAGACACAGATACAGTCTAGCTAGTGTATCAGGAATTCAATTCAAACCCTGTATACAATTAACTGATTGCCAATTTCATTCGGTTAGCGATGTCGGGCCGAGACGGGTAATTGCGCTTGTATATGGACAAAGACAATTAGCGAAGCCCTCTGATTGGTGGGCTAAGGAAGGGTATTAACTCTAAATGCAGGGCACTGAATTGACAGCACGTACATCCGTAGTAGAAGATAGGTATAACTGTCTATCTAAACAATGAAAGTACCTATTCTCTTTAAAAAGGCAATAAGTGGTGTGGAATCCGAAAAAAAAATCGATATTTGAATTAAAAGTGATCCCATATAGGTACCTGTACAGTGATGGTAGGTAAGTAATGTGCAGTCAGTCAGTCACACATACTAAAGTAAATGCATTGCTCCCGTTATACTGAAACATAAAATGTTATGTCTACACGCTCTAATTATAATTTTTTCAAATTTTTCTGAACACTTTGACCTGCAAACCGAAACAACTATTTTATTTAACTAGCAGATAAAGCACAAAGTTGTATGCTTAGTTTTCATATTTCACCTGAAAATCTAAGAATTAACGTAACCGTTGGAGACAGAATTTTATCTTAGATCTTATATTATTGACCAAAATATTCTTCGATGAAACTGGACTCCAAAAAGGTAACTTTCTAAGCTTTAACCATCAACATTACCAAATGATGTACGATAGCTGTGCTTACAGATGTCAACACGCCTGAGAAACGAATGTAACTTGGCTGGAGACCATCGGACTGTGCTCAGAAGACTCAAGTTACATAGGAGGAATGGAAAGGGATGACTTTTGGAGGTGGTATATTTTTATTCGTCAGAAGCTCTTGACCGCTTCCGCATATTAAAATTTGACAGTTCTTACATCTGTATTTCAAATTCAAAGCATTTATCATGCATAAAGGCAATATACAATATAAGTACTTAACAAGTCAACATTAAGTAAGTATTCCAGTAATGTATGTGTAACATAGATAAATACTTAGTGGAAATAATTAAAAACTTAACCATTTGATTCCCATCAATTTGTTGACATCAAACCATGAAGATAGAAAAATATATGAACTGTGGACTAAACCCAGCGTTCAAAGCAACATAGTACTTTCCTGTTGCAAAAGTTTTGGCATTTTTATAGCCAGCCTGACTCCAACATTCTTTGTTGTGGATGGTTAAACCGCCCTCTACGAGCGCCGCAGAGGTGCTTGGTGACCGGGTCTTATATTAACATGGTTGACTAATTAATGTCAGTTTATTCGAGTTCTTCAGAACAATATCTTTTTCAATATAGGCATATTGGTAATAACTACCAGCAAAAAGCGACTTAAATTCCATTTTTTATTTTTAGTTTTAATTAATTTAATAATGATGAGTCATAGTTAATATTTTAGTTTTATAAGTCATTAAAAAGTTAATAATTTGTATCCTAATAAATATCTTACCTTCATTTCCTTCTCTATCTTAGGCTAGATCCACTAAACTATTAACAAGTTTTTATCTAAATGTGGCGCAGAGAAAAAGCCACATCCATAAATGTTTCCTTCTCATCCTTGACGGAGGCTCACACGAAACCCTATCCCCGCTACAGTGGCGATCTCCAAACCGCGCTCCGATCACTGGTCACCTTCAACTTCACTGGGCCTGGAATTCGGTGACGTAATCTGATGACGGATCACTCGAGAGATGGGAAGCCTTTTGAGTTGAACCTAGAAATACCAAGTTTAAAGTAAGTTTGAGTTGTTTCTAGTGGTAGAACCTCTGCTAGTCCGCTTAGGGCGTAGTCAGTTAGGTACTCACTAATTATGTCAACCGTGTAAAAGAAATAGTTTTCGGTTTAGTATCAAAATGGCATTGTGTATACATTTAAAGTTTTTCCATTCTTATTTTAAATAATGACTAGCTATTCTTTGTGGCTACGCCTGCATTATAAAGTATATTTAACTAGTCCTATTTTATCCTACGAGCTCCATAATTCGTTTGTCGTTTGGCCCTGATAACAAACAAATATACAAACTTACTTTAGAAATTTTATTTTTGACTTATTGATAGCGTGCAGCCAGTTGATCGCCTTGAAAGGTGAAAATATTCCTAAAATAATAAGAAAAGAGATAAAAATAATTTAGCGCCTTGGAGGGTAAATGAGAGTACTTTGCGTAGATAAAGCCGTAAACGAATCTGTTAGTCTCTTCATATTTCTTCATTTATAGATTCTATAAGTACCTATATAACACTATTATTAGAATTATTAAAGGACAATAATATCATCAAACAGGGCGCTTGCAGAAGTTTCAACATATTAGAAACTTCTATACAACAAAAAAATCTAATAATATTGCAAGAAGAATTTAATAATAATATTACATATATCATTAAGAATAATAATAAACTTTTCTTTCGTAAACATAAGTGACATATAATAACCACTGCTCGAGGAAGCATCAAAATGTTATTATAATATGTACTCCTTTGTTATTAGCACAGAGCTAAACATATTAGTACCTAAGTTCAGTAGCACGCAACAATAGGTTTCTAATACAATTAATGTAATTGACTATTCAAGCGAATTTCTCAATATAATGGGATGCTAATGAACTAAGAGATTCACAATACATAATGAAGCACAAAGTTTTGATATTAAGTTAATAAATTGGCTTGCGATTAGAGGGTTAGTTCGATCTTATAATATTCTAAAGTTGTTAATTTTATGTTTAGGAATTTACTGCATGTCCAAATTATAGCGTTAAATATAAATACCCAATACCCAAATTGGGTAAGTAGTTTATATTTGAAAAACGAAACTATTGATGATAGCGGCAAAAAAGTGTTTCTTTTAAACAAAAAAAATAATTTTCCAATTAGGTTAATAAATTACGGAGTTCTGAAATAACAGACATAAAAAAGAAATACAGGAAAATTAAAAAACTCCTCTTTTCTTGTAAAGTTGGTTAAAAATCGCCGATGTAGAAAGGCTTCTACGCTAAGCCTAATTGGATAGTAGATAGATACTATGTAGTAGTAGTAAGTGGGTAGATACATGTATGTAGTAACTATCTACTACCTATTAGACTTGGCTGGCACCGACTTCAAATAGATAAGTGGGTAGCGCTTATAATAATTATATAAAGTAATTTATTTTTCGCTTTTGAGTGCCTGTTTGTGGTTATTAAGTCGCTTTTATTTTTTTTTGAAAAATAATTAATTTTACCCTTTTTAGTGCAAAAAAAGTTTTAATTATATTACATGCATCTATAAAATTTTGTGTCTGGGCCGTTATACACTGACGGATACATACTTTGTGAAAATTTTAAGTATGTAGGTACCTATTACGGTTAAGAAGATACAGATCTGTAAAGTGCGCACATATAGACACACGGACGGACGGACGGACGGACGGACAGCAAAGTCTCTGAAAGAGTTCATTTTGGGTTCGGAACCCTAAAAAATTGACTTTAAATGCCGCGCTAGTGAAAATATTCACTAGTCATATAATGTCATCAAGGTATCAAAGGACAATGTCCATAATGGCCCTGTGCAATAAGAGCCACACACACGATAATCAATTGTCTATTTTATTATAATAATTCCAAATACCTACTTTTATAACACGGACTAGTTGTATTCCAAAATGAATATTAAAAAGTATTATTTGCGATTATTAACATTAATTACCGCCATATGTGGCCTACAGAGTACTGAATTGAATCACTCTTCTACGTTATAAGAGTTGGCACTTCCCTACATTGTTGATACCCGTATTATGAAAGCACTGTGTAACCAACCAACGGAAGTATTATTTACGTAGTAACTATTATATAATCTGTGGTATTATGCTTAATTTTTTTTTATTTTGCAGTATTTGTTGGTACAAAGTACGTTCATAATTCAAAGTTATTTCATTATGTATGCAGTGTCGCGGGACTGATATGCCCGCCATCTTCGTCAAACGTCATGTCATGTCAAAAAATATTAACTAACTTTGCACCCTTAGAAGGCTTTGCCCGGTAGAATATTCCTGTAAAGACAAATTAATTCTCCCCACCTTTGTTTCTATCTCGCTCACAGTTACCGTAAGAATATCTGTCAAAAACCAAAATCAACGAGAAGAAAGATGTAAAAACATTATTCAAGGTCATATTTTTATCATATAATATCGTTTAAAAACTAAAAAAGATCCGACTTCAATGCAGCGCTATTCCTTTTCAGTACCAATTTTGACGTGTTTATCTCAATATCTCTGGAGATACTTAGCAGACCTCGATAAAATTAAAATGGGACCAACTCGGAAACGTACCCTACCTATTAAAAAAAAATCATTTGAATCCGTTCTCAATTGACGGAGTAATAGCGTAACATAGACACAAAAAAAACATACAGACGAATTGAGAACCTCCTCCTTTTTTGTAAAGTCGGTTAACAAAACACATGAAACTTGAACCTAATCAAGTCCTGTATTACCCGGCAAATACGCTAAAGTCCAGTGGAGACAAACTTTGATAATATTAGCTTGGAGAGCAACAATATTGTGTCGTAGACATTTTGTTACACAAAAACACGAGTTGTTTTACGCAAGTACTTCATTACAAAAGGCTTACCTAATTCCAGGAGCTTCTAAACCTGGCCTGTGAAAGGGGATTATATTTTTTACCTCTCCGGAAAATAAGGGCGCTATAAAACAAGAAGCTAGATTAGGCACGCGTATTTAGGCTGTTATGTGCTTGTGTATAAGGGAAAGTATCAGTTTACGTCAGTTTTGCAAAATATAGGCCCAGGATGTGATAAATTCAAGCTTGATAGGCATGTTATCTTTAGTCTAAGCTATGAAGATTTCCTTTTTAGGGTTCCGTGGCCGAATGGCAAAAAACAGAACCCTAATAGATTCGTGATGTCTGTCTGTCTGTTAGTCCGTCCGTATGTCACAGCCACTTTATTCCGAAACTATTAAGACTACACACTTGAAACTTGGTAAATAGGTGTATTATGTGAACCGCTTAACGATTTAATACAAAAATAAAAAATATAAATTAAGGGGGGCTCGCCATACATGGAACTAAAACTAAAAAAAAATTTTCATCATTCCTATACGTGCGGGGTCTATAGATATGTATATACGTCTATAGATAGGTCTTTAAAAATGACATTAAGGTTTTGAAGACCAATTTTTCTCAAAGTTAATTTGAAAGATAGGCATTTCTAAAGTGGTAAAAAGTGTGCCCCCCTAACTTTTAAAACTTTTAAAGTAGGGAAGTGAAAAATCTAAAAATATATATATATGCTGTAAATCTCAACAAAAACCTTTCAACGAAAATTGGTTTGAACAAGTTACAGTCTGCAGTTTTTGAGATAAAACGACCGCAAATATAACTTTGTTTTTCAAACAAACACTATGAAAAACAAAGTTAATTTTTTGGTGTCGAAAAATTATAGTTATAAAATACTCTACTGAGTTACAGAACCCTACGAGTGTGAGTTCGACTTGCACTTGGCCTGTTTATTCTTATATCTGATAGGCTAGCGTTTACCATTATTTGGTTACCTGATGGTAAGCAATGTCATGGTTGTAGATGGTTATCATGCTAGCCCTAGAATTCATTGGCATATGGTTATTATATGAACGGGCGACCTCCCGGTTAGAAGATAAGCTCTCTATCCTATACGCCAACGGGCCGTCGGAGTTCGTTCAATGGAGTCTTTGAATCTGAGATTTATACAGTGATTCAAGAAAATGACAAGCATGACAATTTTAACAAGCCTCTGATTTATAAAATTATGCGCGTCGCTGCACCGCTTCCGTTACCTTGAAACATCTAGATGTAAAATTTCATACGTATTGTAGTTTTACTGAACATTGCCTGCAGTTAAAACCTAAAAAAATATTTTATGGTTGAAAGACTCTCAACTCAGCATCTAGTCAGACTTGCAGAAGTCCTCCCAATAGTTCCTTATTAAAGTTATATGTGTTCTGCTTGTTAGGTATAATTATAGCGACAAAGCCTCCAATTGTAAGTTCCAAGTACAATAGCAGTATGTAGGCAGTATTAATATACGTACGTATACACCTCTAAAATAATAATTTAAGACCGTTTAAAAAACTAAAAGAACCGAAACTTCAAACGTTGCGCTAGTCAAAGTAGCCAGGAGGTATCATGTCATCGAAGTATACGAATGCATCGTAATACAAATGTTGATATATTAAAAATGGTTTGACCGATTTCGTTAAAATTTAAATGGGATCACTTGGGGTACCCTTTGAAACGAAAAAAAGAATTTTCCAATTCGGTTCAGGCATCTTCGAGAAATCGTTAAACATACATAAAAAAAATATTTTGATGAATTGAGAACCTTTTTTGTGAAGTCGGTTAGTAAAATAAATCTTAATCAATAATTATCATAGCAAAAACATAGCAAAAGCATAATTTAACGATTTGAATAAAAAAAATAACAAAACCAAATTAATCACCCATTTAACTGAAAAGCCTATCGCTGACATATCGTCGAAAATATTGAAGTAGGGTTGCCAGTCATTCTATTACACCTGTTTACACGCACCTCTATTTTCATTACTCATGTGGCATAAGTAATTGAGAAAATTAAAAAAATTAATTAAATAATACACAGTAAAAAAATGCCTACGCATATAACTTTGTAACTGACAACTACGGGATCAGTGCATTGCCTTCTAAAAACGTATACTTAACTGTGAGCAAAATAAAAAAACTTTGATTACCAACTGTTACTGACTGGAATAAATAATTTTGTATAAGTAATAATAAAAAACTGATAAAATATATATGTGCTATTCTGGATATTTTGTTTATGACCATAAAATTCTTCCAACTTCAATCTCAAAACAGTGAGTTTAACAAAGTAGTCGTAACTTTTGGATGCACGTTAAATAATGCAAAGCGGCGACTACTCATATGCGACCATAAAATGCACTGCACGGTGATTCAGTCAAGTGTATTAAATTACAGGTAATAAAACTATACAATGGGTGGTAAAAGAAGTATACAGCAAGCCCGAGGGTCACAAGAAGGATTTTATGCACCGTTAAATGAAGGATGAGATTTATGCAAAATCCTAGTTCATTTCAAACCCGGGAAGTGGGTCGGATTCTACGAGATATTTTCGAGGAGGTGTAGCAGTGAATGACGCAACTGATTTTTCATTTGGTAACATGAACGCTTGGGAAATGAAATACTTTTTTTCGGTAAAAGTGTTACCGTCGATCTAATAACTAGTAGTCTGTCCATGAACATGGAGACTAGAGGTCTAGTCTCTATGAATCCTAGCACAGATGATCACTTCTATCCTCCATGGATCCTAGATTAAATTTAATTCCATTGGGCTTTGAATTGGCCACGGAGGAAAGAATAGGAAGTGACATTGGTTTTGATGTTTTTGAAGGTGACAGCATTTTATCTTTCATAAGACATGCGTTCTTGTCCTTGTCCTTTAGTAGTAGTACCGTCGACAACACGCCGTAGCCGCGCTTGCAACCCGTCTTTTACGCACTATATCACATATCTTCCCATCGGCAAGGTAACCTTAAAACAAAAGAGAGCTGTACAAACTTATTTTGCGGGCTATTCATAAAAACAATTTTACGACATTGACTTATGGTTGTCAATTGTGTTGATTTGAACCTGGTACCTCTGGCGTCAAAGCCACGGTAATATATGTACCATTATTATCATATTACTGAGTCAAAGCCGACCGTTCTTCCACTGCGCCACTGGGCCTGAAAAGTTGTTAAGTCTGAAGTCTATACATTCAAAGCAATAGCTTCCAAGCGATGTACATATTAAAATTCGACTTTTGAAGTGCTGGATCACTATTTGAACTACTATTTAATAGTCTTGGTATTTTTGTCATTAATAGGCATGAATGTGGAAACTATACCAAGGCTTTAAAGCAGAGAAATTAGAACATACATTAAAGTAAGAATTTTCCCTATCTTATTGATATTATTTTTGTGGTTTCCTATATCAGAAGTTAATTATATTTGTTCGTGTCAATGTAAAAATAATTAAGAGCGAACGCGGGGTGCAGTATTCCATACAAATGTTCCCGTTTCCTCCCTAGAAAATGCTTCTAGAGCAAAATTTGTTTGCACAAAATTTCAAGGTCTGCTCTAGCTCTAGAAATATAAGCCTTCTAATCTTTTCTTTGAAATTTTTGAAGGGTCATATTTCTATTTGCAATTGATTGATCAAAAAAAGCAAATGATAGGGGCATAGATAGCTACAGCAGAATTTGATTTTTTTTAGAAAAAAATTTTGCTCTAGAAGCATTTTCCAGGGAGGAAACGGGGGAATACATTTGTATGGAAAACTGCACCCCGCGTTCGCTCAAAATATATCAAGATTTAATTTAATCGAAATTACTATCGTACAACTGTATACTCAAACCACATACATATACTCGAAGACCCAATATTCAACTTCAAGTCTAACTCTTCAAACATCTCCACAATAATGGTCACAAATATTCGAGATCAAATTTTATCAAACAATTCCTATTTGTCTCTGATGTCCCAACTCTATTTATGCGGCTAGAACGTCCGATTCAAAGTTTTTAGATTACATAAGTTTTCAAATTAGATCGAATTATACATCCAAAGTCGGATTCTTTGGAAGTTCCTCTTGAGTACCAATAAATTCAACGAGAACAAATAACTTGAGTTGCAAAATTGACTGTAAGTTAATTGTTGGAGAGGGAATAGACTTTACAACTTTAGACGTGGCGGACGTTTTCTGTTTATAGATTAGGCCATCAAACGATTTTCAATTTTTAAAGTAGGCTTCCACTAGATACCTAAAATAAATGGCTTAGTTTTGACAACAGTTTCTATTACACTAGCTAACTCGCCACTTGGTTCACGTACACCAATAATTTTATCACTGTAAAGCTCTGACAAGCCACATTTCTGTGATCCGAGTTATGTAAGTTATATGTAAAAAACATTATTTCATTTTAACAAAAAGTAGCCTGTGTTCCTCCTCATGCTATAAAGTATCTCCTTGTTAAATTTCAGTAAGATCGGATCGTCCGTTAAGGCGTATTAGGTAAATAACAGACAGAGTGACAGAATTACATTAGTCAAACATTTTTATATTATTAGTCTGGAATATACAAAATAATCTGGCCAAGTGCGAGTTGGACTCGATCGCATACGTAGGGTTCCGATTGAACAAAATTTGCGGAAAAAAAAGGTTTTTGTATATAATGTTTTAATAAAAAACAGTAATAATTTTTTTTTTTTAATTTAATTTAGTTTTTGTTAGTCGCTATTATAGCAACTATTGTAATACACACTAATAGTAAATCTCTATCTATTACGGTTAATTACGGTTTGTAAGATCGAGCATAAAACGCCTATAAAAACACGTTTTTTGTACCGTCTCCCTTTATTGTTTTATTTTATTTTAGTTTTTGTATTTGTTGTTAAATTCCAAATAGTAATTACATACGAGTACTTCGTGAAAATTTCAAGTATGTACTCTATGACGGTTAAGGAGATACAGCCCTGTAAAGTGCGGACAGACAGACGGACGGACTGACGGTCGGACATCGAAGTCTATAATCTATAGTCTCTAGGAAGAAATAAGGTTCCTTTGGTACCCTTTGCTTACGGAACCCTAAAAGATACCTAAAGCCCAGCTTTACCGGTTCCCGATAAAGTTTCAGATTATTATATTTTTTGGAAGAATCGATTTCATATACGACCCTCGGTATGGTTTATGAGAAATAGACAAACTTTGCGCTAGCAAAAAGGATCTGTCAAATTGCGTTTAGTTTTTGTCGTTTTTAGTCAAATGTCAATCAATCTTCTTAACGTAAGAACGTCATATTAAAATATTGGTTATTTTTACTGAAATAGTTGGGAAACAAGCAAACAGCTCACCTGATGGAAAGTGGTGACATTCGCCTATAAACACTTGTAACACTAGGGGTGTCACTCATGCGTTGCTTACCTGTCAAGATTTTTTAAGCGCCCCTTTTGGACTTCCATGTTGTAGCTCTGCGAGACACCCAGACAAAATTATACGAAAATATTATATTGCTAAAATCCTTAAAGATTGTAACCATAAAATGGTTTGAATTTTGATATAGAAAATAATATTATTTATGTAGTACTTACGTATACAACATTTAGCCTAAAGGTAAGATTAAAATTTCTACTTAAATAAACTGGCTAAGTGCAAGTCGGACTTGCACTCGTAGGGTTCCGATTCCGTGCCACACTACAATATTATATAAAATCGAGCAAAAATGCTGAAAGAAATAACGTAATAAATTGATGAATCGATCTAGCTAGGTATTCATTTTCAGAAAATGATGTTTTATCCCTGTTTTCAGGTATTGAAAAACTCTAACAATATAATTAGAACATGAAGGTAAATTTCGCCTTAGTTACATTGTTATGATAGCTCAGTGGAAGATCGATCGGATGGCGATCAGAAGGACCCGGATCGAGTCCAAACGAGATGATTAATTTTTCCAAGTTTGTTCTTTTGTGAGAGAATTATTGGGAGCCAAAACTTTACATAAAACACAATTTACCAAAAAAAAATCCGAGCAATGCTCGGTCATCCAGATATTATTATAATACATTATATTAGATTATATTAATGTGTCAATTCCAAACATTTATTAAAACAGGAGCCGCGTGATTATTTAGTACAACGCCATTTTACGAACATCTAACGCCAACTAAGTGAAAGTTAACACACAGGTAATTAATATAATTAATACAGTCAAACGTCCATAGATGGCGTTATAGTAAAATGCCGAAAAACACGTTTCGTGTATGGGGACCCCCTTTAATTTTTAAATTTATTCTGTTTTTAGTATTTGTTGTTATAGCGGCAACAGAAATACATCATCTGTGAAAATTTCAACTCTCTGACTATCACGGTTCATGAGATACAACCTGGTGACAGACGGACAGACAGACAGACAGACAGACAGACGGACAGACGGACAGCGGAGTCTCAGTAATAGGGTTCCGTTGGTACCCTTTGGGTTCGGAACCCTAAAAAAATAAGTGCTTTCTTACCTAGTACTCTTTTTCGAGTGTTTAAGTTTTTACACCATACCTTGAGATAATTGCCTACTTGCTGATGCAAGGTGATGCTTCAATAAACGAATCTTAATAATGGCGATAAAGGTTGAATGACAAGAGTATGGCTTGACTGGAGAATGTTTCGATATCGATATCGATACCAACGTTTGCGTTTTGTAATTAAGTTAGGAGAGTACGTTCGCATGTTGGTAAATTGTAAAAAATTAGTGTTAGGAAAAAATGATGATAAAAAAAAATATGACTAATATGCAATCGGGATGTAAGGGAGCACAGGGATGTAAGGGAGCATAAACCTCAGTGCTCCCAGCCAACCTCACCTGCCCGTGGTGTATCATCATCATTCATCCATCCATCCGTCCATCGTTGAGTGAAACTTTCGGATCGTAGGCATTTAACTGAAAATTTAACCCTTTTAATTTTAAAAGTTTCACCATCCACCCATGCATCCATCCGTCTATCCATCCATCAATGATACATTCGGATCGTAGGCACTAGTCATTTAGCTGGACATTTTCGGAAAATTATTCGTTTTAGGGTATTTAATGAACGCTTTGTAATGTGACATGCAATAGATGGACGAAATAATTTGATGTATATATACATCAAATTATTTCGTCCAATTTTCGCCATATATTTGCCATATATGGCGATGAAATAAAAATTAAAAACTTTAAAAAATCACTAACCATAATTAACATAACAGCATTTTGACTTTTATGAAAACATTTTTTTAAATTTATTTTTGCCTACTACCCTTTGCCTGCTATGAAGGCATCCTCAATCTATTCTTATGAACATTCATAATGTTTTTTTGTAATACTATAAATAGTATTTAACTTACTTAACTTGCAAACTTATCCCATCACTATAAAACCTGCCTGCGGTCGTACTTCAACAAATTACACACCACAGCCACTCGCTCCACAGTTTACACCTATCGCTCGTTTTGCAAATTTATATGACTGATTATTGGCTGAATTACAGCACGGACGTCTTGAGCCGACGTCGACGTGAGAAGTCATGCATTAGAATGTACTAGTTATACTTGGCATGATTACTACGTTGATGTTAGCCTCTCAACTCTCATATTGACTTGTCTAGCTGGAATCATATCAGAGTGTGATGATGGCAAAATTGATGGTATCAGTCAAAACGCGATATACGGGCCACTTAGTTATAATATTTCTGACTATCTTTAAGAGTACTTAATATTATTATTGAAAACTCATGGATTTATCATCGGAATTGCTAAGACCAGTTTTGGACACGTTTGTCGGATGTCCTTCTTCTGGGAGCCACGTCTACCGCAAGCTCCTCGCGCAACGAGCTTCGGCAACCCGTGAGTGTACTTACCGTTTTCAATAATAACATTATGTGTGATCCTCACAATACATTTAATTATCAGACTGAGTACTATCACAGCGTTTCATAGACAAAATCATGTCTCATGTTAAAGCAACAAAAGATAAAGTTAATAAAATAAAAAAATAAAAATTATGATACGTTCGACGCATCTAGTAATTTTCACGCGTAAGGTCCAAGCAATTTAGTTGAAGAATTTCGTTCGGCAGACTGTATGTTTATGCTCTCTTTAAATTGGGAACAAAATGCA
Source organism: Cabera pusaria (assembly GCA_954871355.1). Lineage (NCBI taxonomy): Eukaryota > Metazoa > Arthropoda > Insecta > Lepidoptera > Geometridae > Cabera > Cabera pusaria. The sequence continues at coordinate 10,737,029 of OX940896.1, read as the reverse complement.
CAAATTGCAAGACGTGTTGAAATTCAGGATTCTCAGTAAAAAATGCAATTTTCTGTATATTCAAAAAATAAATTCAAATAAAATAAAATATACTTTTAAAGCCAAGCACTTTCACCTTCGACTTTGTGTTTTTATTTCAGAATATACCTACTTACTAATCTACGTACGACCATAGTGGATCTATAACTCTTTTATTGATCCCATTTTTAGGTATCTATTTGATTTTGTTTCATTTGAGCTTGCGCTAGGTTAAGCAGGATTTGTATACACTTTTATACAGAGAATAATTGATGTATTATATTATTATAATTGATATTACAAATTACTTATAATTGTACTTCTTTTTAAACGTTTCTCGCGAAAAATACCTAATTGTGAGATGAAATAAACTGGCCAAGTGCAAATCGGACTCGCAATCGTAGGGTTCCGTACCACACTTCAGTATTTTATAAGATCAAGCCAAATACCACTATCATTATTCGCCAGCAAAAAATAATAATAATTAAAGATTTTATCAAAACAGAGTTTTGAGCCGCGTACTTATTTCTTATAACGCCATCTAACGTCTAACGCTATCTAAGTGAAAGTTGACACAAAGGTGTTAGGGATCGGCATTTAAATATACGCCATGTATTGACGTTTACCTAAGCGTTCATAGATAGCGTTATATTGAAAATCCGAAACAAACTCGTTTCTTGTATGGGGACCCACTATAATATTCAAATTTATTCAGTTTTTAGTATTTGTTATTATAGCGGCAACAGAAATACATCATCTATGAAAATTTCAACTGAATAACTATCATGGTTCGTGAGATACAGCCTGGTGACAGACGGACAAACAGACAGATAGACAGACAGACAGACGGACAGACCGACAGCGGAGTCTTAGTAATAGGGTCCCGTTTTACTCTTTGTAAAACGTAAAACGTTGCACCCTACGTAAAATTTTAATACCATAACACATTCCTGTGACGACAATTTTTTTACTCCACCTTGGTTTATATCTCGCTCACCTTACCGCTTGATCATTGTAACAAACACTAAAATTAACCTGAAAAAAAAACTGGTCAAGTGCTAGTTGGACTCGCACACGTACGGTTCCAATTGAACATAAAACTTTTTAACAAAAAAATTAAACCGCCGAAAAAACTAAAAACCAAAAAGTAATTAAACTTTTTTATTTAACTTAATAACGAAGTTTTTAAACTACTGTTAGTATACATAAGTATATAATTTTGTAAATGTTTGATAATAACTAAGTTCTTAAACTAATGTAAGTATGTATACCTAAGTAATTTTGAGTCGGCGCCAAACAGGTAAATTAATTAATTACGTAAAGCGTGATGCGCGGCGGAGGCATGGCGCGACACGCCAGTTCGCCGTAAAATGCCGAGTGTTGGCGAAATTATTGTCAGCGAGACTGCAACCCGAACGGGCACCACATATAGTAATTTGTGACGGCCCGTGACGGGCACACGTCGTTGCGAGTGGTCGTGCATTTCTATTTAGTCTGTGGGTCGTGTGAAAGCGCATTTTTTGAAATGTTTATGTTTATCGCTGGAGATTTCACGTTGCATTGTTAATTTGGTTTGATTATTTCTTTAAATTTATATTTATATTATGTATTTTATTATGTTTCGTTAAAAACTCAAAACAATTACAAAAATATATACATATATATAGTAACAGTAATTTAAGAACTTCGTTATTAAGTTAAATAAAAAAATTAATTATTTATTGCTTTTTAGTTTTTTCGGCGGTTTAATTTTTTTGTTAAAAAGTTTTACTTAATATTTTTTTGTGGCCATAATCTACATGTTAAAAGCAGGCGTCATTGCTTACTTCTGGCCTAGACAAACGTTATATAGCACAGTAATGCTCTATAATAATAATAAAAATAATTTAAAATCACATAAAAAACTAATAAAACCGACTTCCAACGTCACGCTAGTCAATTTCAATACTAAATTCGAGGCGTTTATCTTCATATCTCTGGAGGTACTGAACATATCTTGATGAAATTTAAATGGTACCACCTGTACAATATCATCATCATAATCAGCCGGAATCAGTCCACGGCTGGGCATATGCCTCTCTCAAGACACGCAACTGCTAGGCTATTCTGTAAGCTATCTCGACAGCGGCATCCGCGGTGAGATTCGAATTTCGTACTACGAAATTCAATCGTATCACGTTTGTAATACGGTTGAATTTCGTAGTATGAAATTCAAATCTCACCGCGGATTCCGCTGTCGAGATAGCTTACAGAATAGCCTAGCTGAGCCCGATTTTCGGCTCTTTGTTTTTTCCAGTGTTTGTTGACAGACATTGATGATATGATAAAATCATCAAAATAATGATACCTTTATCCATTATTTTTGTTGATTTATTCAAAACGGCTAGACCGATTTCATTAAAATTTAAATGGGACCCCTTTGGGAGTATGCCCTTTCCAATAAATAAAGAATTATCGGAATCAGACTACTCTGTAAAAAGTTATGCGTGGTCATACATAAAAAAAAATATATATATACGCGTTGACTTGATAACCTCCTCCGTTTTTTTTTCGTCGGTCAACAATTTGCGGTTAAATAAGTTTCTTGTATGGAAACTGCCTTTAATTTTTAATTTTATTTAGTTTTTATGGTTTGAACATATAGCAGCCATTATAGTACACATTATCAGAAAATTTAAAGTCTAATCTATTACGGTTTGTAAGATGGAGCATAAAACGCCTGAAAAAACACGTTTCTTGTATGGGGATTCGCTTTTATTTTTAACTTTATTATGTTTTTAGTACTTGTTGTTATAGCGGCCATAGTGATACATAATTTGGAAGAAGATGAAGATGAAGATTTTATGTCTTTGTCAATTATTGTTCATAAGATCAAGCAAAAACCCCGAAAAAAGTTTCTTGTAAGGGGACCCCCATTAATTTTTAATATAAAATTAATGTTTTAGTATTTGGTGTTATTTAGTATTATTACACAATTTGTTAAAGTTTCAAATATCTACCTATCGCGGTTAAGAAGATACAGCCTTGTGAAAGGTGGACAGACGGACCAACGGACGGACGGACATCGAAGTGTCAGTAATGTGGTTGCGTTAGTACCCTTTGGGTTCGAAACCTTAAAACCGATTACATGATTCAATTTAGTATTCGATAGTTTATTCTACATGCAACCTCTTTTGTATTATAATCTTCTTGTCTATGCATTTTTTTTTATATCATGATTATTCCCCGTCTACGATGCAATATTTTTTCTCCCTCTAGGAATATTTTTAGAATTATGAAGCTTGATTTTATTTTTATGAGGTTATAAATAAATTATGTAAGCAATGCAAATTACTTACAGTATTTTTCTATTTGTATTACTATCACCAAGGGTCACATCCAAAAATGTAACAGACGCAGAGGAAATAAATAATCTCAAAAATATTTCTAAAACTACTGCATTGAGCACAGTTTTTATCAAAGACCGTGTAGTGGATGTAAAACCTCACAATTCCGAAGATAAAATGGAGACCATAACAGAAAAGCAGAAAGAAATTAATATGAATGATACTACGGAACTAGAAAGAAAATCTAGAGGAACCAGTGCTGAAAAATTGGAATGTGTTTCGTGTTATAGTAACGCAACTCTTGTATATGATGATTGTTTCAGCGGAAATACGTAAGATAAATTACACTTTTTATCAAACGGTGATATATACCTAGATATTTGTAACATAAGTATATAATTTTTTATGAAAAATAGTTATAAATAAAAAACAGAATCTAGGTCGGAGCTGTCTGCCGGTAACGTTCCCAAAAAGCTGGCGACGTTACCTCGTTGAATTGCTACGCTAATCCGTTGGCCGAGGGAAAGCGCCAGCTCTTTGGTTATGAGTAACGTCTATTAAGCGTCTGGACAGCTCATTTACAAAACCCCGGGCATCTCAACACCGAGGACCCATTGTTTCGACCCCAAACGGAAGAGAAATGTAGCTATCACCAATGGCAGCATATTTTCTCCGTTTGAGGGTTTCTGCCGCATCCGCTACCGCACCCGCTATCGCACCCGCTGCTCGTGAGGTCCCGCATATGTAAGACGCCGCTAAAAAAAAAAACTTATCAAACTTTATTTATAAATGCGAAGTTAGTGAGTGTATGAACATGATAATGTTTTTTTATTTATTTTGTGCTGAATTGGTTGGACAGATTTGTATGAAATGTAGATCAAACTTATGCCCTCAATAGACATAATTAAATTGGCCTCAATTAATTCTGAAAACTGCATTTATAAAATCAATATTATACAATACCAAATTAATTGAAAGCACTAAGAATCTGCAAAACTAAAAGTATTACAGTGACACAATTAATCGGAAATGCGATCTCTGCCAAGCAAACAGTATATCTTAACGATCATCAAACAAAGGTGCTTTTATGAAACCCCGACACAAAAAGAGGGGTGTTATAAGTTTGACGTGTGAATTTGTTTGTCTACGTATCTGTGTATCTGTCGGAGGCGTCGTAGCACCCAAACGGATAAACAAATTTTAATTCAGTTTGTTTTGTTTGATACGTGACTGAATCGAACGTGTTCTTAGCTTCGATTAATGAAAATTGGTTCAGCCGTTTTAAGTCTGAACCTTTTTTCTAGTTGATGACGCTATGACATCGACTTTCATAGGTCTGATCCATTTCCTGATACTTCAATGATATTATAAAAACATAGTAGCACTGACCTTATGCTAGGGCATCTCCTGGAATCTGCAGCATACTCAATTCCTCACCAAATTACAGCAGAAATGCCGTGTTTGGGCTCATTGTATGGTTTTATATTTTGAATTTATGTATGTATTATTTTATTCCTTTCACCTGTATAGTTAGTATATATAAGTTCAAAAACTAAAACCCAACTACTGAAATGTCACGCTCTAAAAAGTATGAAACAAGAAAATATTCTCATCTGAGATCGCTATGTACAAATTATTCAATATGTATCGTCTATTATATAAAAAACTTACTTTTAATAAATATTTTATCGTATTTTATAAATATTCTTAGCGGTGTTCAGTGGATACCCGTGGTCGTACGTCACATACGTGGTCGTATTGTGCGCTTTTCACAGTGGCCCTCTGGTGAAGGAAAAATATTGTTAAGAAACCCCCAATCCCAGCATGGTGGTAGGACACTAGATAGTGTCTGCCTGGCCAGCCACCACCCTTCAATTAGAAAATCTGTCGCCAAACATCTAATAAGTTCCAGCAGCTATCTTTGAGAGCCAGTTCCCATTCTAGACCTAGCGTACTTTCCATCTTCGACCGCATCATCATTTACCAACAGGTGAGATAGTGAACAAACGCCAGCCTATAAAATAAAATAAAAATACCACTTTCATTTTTCGCCATCAAAAAATTACCTATGTTTCTCATAGTTTTTAGGGTTCCGAACCCAAAGGGTACCAACGGAACCCTATTACTGAGACTCCGCTATCCGTCTGTCTGTCTGTCTGTCTGTCTGTCTGTCTGTCTGTCCGTCTGTCACCAGGCACGTGTATCTCACGAACCGTGATAGTTAGACGGTTGAAATTTTCACAGATGATGTATATTTCTGTTGCCGCTATAACAACAAATACTAAGAACAAAACAAAGTTAAAATTAAAGAAAAGTTAAAAAAAAGTTTTTTACGATAGCTCAGCGCCACCTATCTTGTTGCTAAGATCGTCTATACTCTATATCGTCTTTACCTTAATCTGAATCTCGGAAGCGGCTCCAACAATTAAATAAAATTTACTATACAGGGTATTTCGGGGGCGGTAAATCGATCTAGCTAGGATTCATTTTCAGAAATTGTTGTTTTATTCGTGTTTTCAATAATCAACTTTATTGATAATTAACTTAAAATATTACTCCTCCCGACATCTATTGGCGAGTAGAAGTAGCTTTAGTGTTACTGTGTGGGTAAAGCAGTTAGTGGCTCTCAATTAAAAAAAAATCGTATTATTATTCGTCAATAGATGTCGGGAAGAGTCATATTTGTCTGTTTAAGTGGCAAAAAATACCGGTCAACCAGATATTTAATATTATTAATTACTACTATTACTACTATATAATACTATTCTACCTTTGTTTTAACGTTTACTTAGTTGGTGTTCGGTTCGGAACCCTCCGTGTGCGGGACAAAAGTTTGACTCGCACTTGGCCAGTTTTATTGTATGAATAACAACGATGTTGTACCCTATAGGTTTTGATTCTCCTGTGAAATCGCAAAGTATACGAAAATATGCGACTGCAATCGCGTTGACTTACAAGTTTCAATTTTTCATTGCCAAATGATACCATAGACTAGTGTATTTGAAATAAGTTATAAACTTGATATATCTACTGCTGAGAATAAGAGTCTTGACAGGCGGAAAGACAGACAGACAGACAGACGGACAGACTAACAGGCGGACAGACGGACTGACAGACTGACAACAAAGTGATCCTATAAGAGTTACTTTTTCCTTTTGAGGTACGGAACCCCAAAAACACGTAATAATCATGTTTTACTGATAGACGAAACAGTTTTACGATGACTCACCAACATTATTTTTCAGACGAAGCACAGAGAAATGTGCTGACGGTGAGACATGTTTTACCGAGCTCCATCCTAAATACATAAAGAGGGGTTGCGTTATACCTTCGAACGTAAAGAGGACATTTGTATGCAAATGTCCTCTATGTAACGACAAACCTTCGGCAGATCTGACCTATTATGACTATACAACGATCAAAGATTGGAAATATGATAATAAACGTCTTGAGAAGCCTTTATTGGATCTAGTATTGCTATGTAAAATATGTAATACTACGGGAAGTAATGAGATTGTAGATAAAGTTTGCAGACGAGGACAAACGTAAGTTTGCAACAAGATTACTTAATATTTAGCCATAATGTGAAGTTATATAATGGAGTTGGCTTTTTCTTCAAAATGCAAGCATATAATACATGTTACTTCATTGTTTGTGTCGATTATTTATGATACACATACAAATTGTATGAATTGATTGGAATCAAAAACACAAGTGTTTTGGTCAAGTAAAGGACTTAGTAGGTATATCAAAAATCATGATAGCTGATGAAGCACAGTCAAATGTTACAAGCTACTTTACTACACTACTGCTACTTTTACGTACTAAACTGATATACAAGAAAGAATATTTAAGCTATTCTATAAACAAATATGTAGAATTTTACCTACTGTGTTTGCACTATTAGTAAAATTTTCAGTATTTGATACTTTATGAAGTCCCTTACAAGATCGTGTATGGAATGCTATTCTCATCTTTGGGATGGGACCGCAAAATACTAGGCTACAGACGTTACAGATCATTAGACAGAGCTAATAAACTCATTGGTAAAGATGAATTTGTGAATAAACGTTCAGAGCCTTGAATATCATTGGAATGTCGCTACCTTATCGGTGTTGGTCGGAACTTATCGTTTTTTAACCGACTTCAAAAAAACGGAGGAGGTTTCTCAATTCGACCGTATATTATTTTTTATTTTTTTTTATGTTTGTTCGCGGATAACTTTTTCGTTTATGAACCGATTTTGGTTATTCTTTTTTTGTTAGAAAGGAGATATCCCAAGTGTGGTACCATGGTAATTTAATCGAGGTCTGATAAGTATCTCCAGAGATATTGAGATAAACACCTCAAAATTGGTACTGAAAATGTAATAGCACGGCATTGAAGTCGGTTCTTTTTTAGTTTTTAAACGATATTATTTTTATTCAGAGCCATGAATATCGTCGGAATATCGCTACCTTATCGGTTTTTGTCGGTCATATCGGAGGGTTCACCCAATTATTGTATGATTCAATTTCTCCATCCTCTATCTTCCATCGGACTACCAGATGTACAGATATTTTATGCGCCATCGCTGCATAGTGGACATTCCTCTTGCACGCACAAAGCGCATTGCTTCAACTAATAATTCAAACCACCAAGTAATGGAATTACTTGCCTAAGTTACTGAGTACCTACTAAATCGTAACTAGACATCTTCTAGACAAGCGTGCTACATTGAGAACAATATTGTCACTTAAACATCAGGTGAAATAATGGTCAAACGCTCGCCTATCAGTAATAATAATAAACTCCTCCGTTTTTTTTCGACGGTTAAAAATAAAACAAAGCGCTCTTATAAAACTTGTAAAAATATTAGACAAATTAAAGCACCTAGTGATTTTGTTTATGCCTCGTTTAACTAAAATACATACTCAACTATCCTTAAAAAACGCTGCATTTTTCCAGATCTGAGTACATACTTTGCAAAACTGGTCAATTTTGCTTCACACAGATAGATGTATTCGCAAATAGCGTTTCTAGAGGATGTATTGACACACCAGCTTACAATTCAATAATATTTTTTTGCAACATGACTCTTTGTAATAATGCATCGTATGATGGAACAAGTTATAGAAAGTCTAATTTAATTTACGAATCTGGCAAAGATGTCAAGTTTAATTTAGCAGAAAAAATGTACGAAAGTTTTCAATACGGAATTTGGATAATCATTTTAATTTTTATACAACTCACTGTATAATAATTGAAGACCAAGAAAGTATAACTACATGCATGAAATTTACCTCTTTGCTTCTTTGAGTTACAATGACAAATTGATTGTATTAAAAGAAGTTCACCAAAAATATGTCAAAATCAACTTCAAATACAACAATATTTAACCTGATTACGATGAGACTTCTGTTCACAATAATATATTTATTTCAAATTGTTTTAACTGCAAAATGCGAGAACAAATCCGAATACGTAAATACAAACCGATTACCTTATTTTATGAAGATGTCTATGGAATCAGAAGAACCCAACATAGAAGACGTAGATTCAGACGAATCAAAAGCTCATTATGTTGCTTTACTTGTTCAAAATGTGAAAGAAATATTTGGTGATACTGAAGAAACTGAAATTGTAACATCTACTCACAGTACGTGTCCTCGTAAAACATCAATTTTAACGAATGTCACTAGTTCGACCGAAGGTTCAATAATTACATTTGTAGAGCCTATTATTAATAATGAGATACCTATGTACCCTATGATCGACAATTTGTCTGTAGCTATCCATGAGGAACCAAAAATGTTTCAATTGGTTATAAATGCGAATGAACTCGAAACATCTGAAAACCTTTTACAAATGAACAATGAAAATAAAAATTTGGATATATTTGGGGAGAAGACTTCGATAGCCTCATTCGTTATGAAGACTACAGAAAACTTTGAAGCTATAGAAAAAAGACGTTCTTGTATTTCTTGCAATAATGTGGCGACCGACGATTGTACTGACCCTAAATTCAAATTGTAAGCAACATAAGTAGTGAGATTTACTTCCCTTATTTACTACAATACTTTGATCTGTCTTATGATAAAGATAATTTAAAAACTTTCTCATTAAATGCTTATGTAGTTTAGAATTCCAAATCTCTCCATTATCTGCACATGTTGAATATTAAAAATTTTACAAAGAGCGCGAAGAATTTCAAGATTCTTTTCTTAAAATTGGTAATGTTTCAGAATTCCAGCCAAAGTATGCGACCGTGAAAGTGACGTATGCTATTCACAGCATACGCCGTTTGGAATCGTCGATCGCGGATGTTTCAACGTAAATCACAATCTCACTACGTACGTGTGTTCTTGCAATCTTTGCAACTACATATCCATTTCTGAAATGCCATTCATTTTCTCGGACAAGCAAGATTGGGTGGATAATGTTGTTGAGCTCTCACGTACTAGAAATTTAAGGAATTCTGTTTTAAAACATATGGCGTGCCTTCATTGTGAAGCAAGTGCGGTCAGAAGGAAGGGAGATGTGATGAAAGATACAAATTGTTTTGAAGGAATTATGTAAGTCTCAGTATGTCATTATATTTTATTATTTTTATCAGACTTCCAAAATGAGGATGTTCTAAATTATTAGTATGTACATCATATAAGATTCGATTCTGGAGGGAGATTCGCGGAAGGCTATGGGAGAGACCTTTGCCCAGCAGTGGGACATTGCAGACTAAGAAAAAAATATATAGGAGGAAATATATAAGGATAGGGCGGCAAATTTTTGTCTTCTTGATGGTGGTTAGCTACTTTTTGGTAGCAAGTCAGGCGAAACATCGATATGATATGCTCCTAATACCTGTTGATGACTGTGGATGACGACTCGTTTAGAAGTATAGTCATCTATCTTTTACGCTAACGGGGCTCTCAACGGAGTTTTTGTATCTTTGTTACGCGATTACTCCGCCAATTTTGAACCGAATGGAACGAAGTTCCCTATGGCTTCGCATAATATTTTTGTCATAATGTATTTTAGGATAATGTTGACTTTTCTAATTATATTTAATCATTAATCGTAAATCCTATTGAAATATTAAAGCTCCTAAAATTCAAGAAAATGTGAGTTCAAGAAAAGGTGATGGGTATTAAATGAGGTGGGGTGAGGATGGGTCTTTTCTCTTTTCTATCCAACATAATGTAGGTTGTTTTCAAAACTCTGAAATGGCTTTGCTAAGCCAGGGAAAAGGGGAAGGTATCGGTTATTGCACGATTATAAGGGCTCGCGAGGTCTACTGTTCTCAAAGCCACTAGTTTATGTACTACATCTAAACATATATACATCATCGACCGCATTGTCGCTTAACATCAGGTGAGATAGTGGTCAAGCGCTACCCATTTTCGCATTAAAAAAAAATACTTAGAACTTTATATGTTTATTTCAGTGGTTCTTTGCCTACTGTTAAATGTGATGAAAATGAATTGTGTGCAGTAAAAGCGATAAAAAGTACAGGTTACATTTGGCGTGGATGCGTAAAGAGTCCTCAGTACAACTACTGGTGGAATACATGCGATTATGACCTCTGTAACTATGATAAACTTGTATCAATTTACGATGATTTTATATTATGAATATATATAATATATGATTTAAAAAATATTGAATGTATTCGTGATCATGTGTATTTATAAAAAAAATATTGCGTTTGGCAATGTATTGTTTCGACGTTTCAGAATGTGAATAAAGTACATGATGCTTTAGTAATATATATTGTACCGGCAAAAATATTTTTCCCTAATTTAATTCGTCATAAAATATTTTGATGGTTTGATTTATGTTTATACAAATTGTAGATTTTATTTTTAGATCAATAATTAAATTTGTATTCCTATTATCTTGATTAGTAAATTTCTTAAATTTAGTGTATATCTTTTATTTTTTCAACCTTATACCCATCCGTATTCTTAATAAAATAAATAAACCTTGGCATTGAATTGCAGGGAACTCTAAAACAAATGTCTGCGAACCACTAAAAAGTTTTACAGCTTAAAAAATCTTAAATTTACCTACATATTATCCTTTTACCTACACATTAATAAAATGTACCTACATATCCATCCACGCTTAACGTAAACGTCATGTCCATCCAAAGGTTGTCTGGAAGAGATCGCTCTTAGCGATAAGACCGCCCATTTTTCTATTTAATTAAGGAATGATGTGTATATTTTTACTGTGTAATTTGGTGACAATAAAGATTCATTGTATTGTATTAATAATAATTTATTAGGTAATATGTAGGTACATAAATTAAGAAAAAACTTTTTTAATGGAATTTTAATTAGACTATTAATCAAAATAATGTCTTATTAGAATTTCACGGTCGCTCTTCGTCTTTGAAGGATTTTATCTGGTGGAAACTCTCGTTGGCTCCTAGGGAGACCAACGTTCTGAAAATCTGAGCCGCTGATCCGTAATATTCGTTGGATGTATCATTTCACATCTCCGTTTATATGCATAGGTATTTTTTTGTAAGAATTAATAACCTGCGGTATAATCAATGATCTGTATGCTGCTTTGCGGATATTAACGAATGTTTAAATGAATAAAAGGTATATTTCGTGTTAATTTACTAGTTATTGCTCAACACTACTGCTTAACACTAAAAATCTAATAATAAAAAAACAGGAATATCGGCTTATATAACAGCTAGTTAGCATACACTTGCTTATCGTGAGTACGCATCTCTTTTATGAAACAAATATTTTGGCAGAGGTATAGTCCTATCATTGGTGACATAAAATTAGTGACAACATTTTAAGGACTCCGTCTTCCAAAGGTCTATTCCATTACCTGGCTCGTTGCCCGAACCGATGTTATTGGTTTCGTTCCACGAGAAATATTTGTAAATGCTCCTACTTCTTAAATCTTAAAGTTATGAATTGTTAAAATCTTGAAAAAATTCTTAGATCATTTTAAGGAAAAAGTTGCTAACGATAGCTCTTATAGCGATAAATAGTGATATAAGCTTTTGTTTACGATTGGGTGACATAACTTCGAAGAGGTGCTTACTCTAAATAACAACATTTAACGGTCAATAATTGTACTAAGGTCATTAAGTGTACCAAGCTCAAGTCTGATCATATATAGAGTACTGTTCTCACCTCTGGAATGGGTCAGCCAAATACCAGCTGGAGGCGTTGGACGCCTCCAGCTCCAGCTGTACCATAGATGGTATCTCAGTAATTGAGAGGAGAGCCAAGAAACTCATAAACGACAACAGTCTTGTAAGCAAAAGGCTTCACAACAAAGTTTATCGGTCTTTTATCGGCTAAATTTTGGAAAGTGTGCTTTCCAACAGCACGAATTAATTCTACCGTCCCCCTTTTTCCATCGTACTACCAGACGCACAGGTTTACGCCATCGATACATGGTTGATATGATATTCCATTCTGTCGCAAAAAGCGCTTTGTCATCATACGTAGGTACCGCAAAGCAATGGAATTTCCTGCCCAAGTTTGTGTTTCCTGTAAAGTACAATCCGGGGGTATTTTATATCGAGAGTGAACAGATCGTCGATCACAACTTCACTTAAAATCAGGTGAGATAGTGGTCAAACGCTTGCTTGTCTACTATAAAAAAAAATACCCTGACAACTTCTTCAATCGTTCACTCACTGCTGAACATCACGATGGTGCTGTTTTATTTTGACAATATCTCGCCAATACTGATGGTCTGAGGCGCAGTCGTAGAGCATCAGTGTGTGTGTCTAGCTTATAGCAGACATCTAGTCGGACCTCTATTTTGGGCTCTTAGCCCCTACATTTTTTATTTTATCATTTGCAGTATCTATTTTAAATAATCAGCTACTTTTTTAAGGAACGGTCCAAATCTTCATCGTACACCAGTCGATTTTTTCTATAGAAAAATGTATGTATGCATTTTAGATAGTGGCTCTCTGGTGATGGAAACACATTGTTAAATAAACTGGCCAAGTGCAAGTTGGACTCGCACTAATAGGGTTCCGTACCACACTCCAGTATTTTATAAGATAGAGCAAAAGTATCACTATAATTTTTCGCCAGCAAAAAAGAATAATTAATAAACATTTTATTTCTTATAACGCTATCTAACGTCTAACAAAGGTGTAAGGGATGGACATTTCAAGACGTTTATCTAACTAAGCGTTCATAGATGGTGTGAAATGCCGAAAAAAACACATTACTTCTATGAGGACCCTCTATTATTTTTAATTTTATTCTGTTTTTAGTATTTGTTGTTACAGCGGCAACAGAAATACATCATCTGTGAAAATTTCAACTGTCTAACTATCACGGTTCATGAGATACAGCCTGGTGACAGACGGACAGACAGACAGACAGATAGACAGACAGACAGACAGACGGACAGCGGAGTCTTAGTAATAGGGTCCCGTTTTACCCTTGGGTACGGAACCCTAAAAACCAACCCCTTCTTCCTCCGGCTTAAGTAACCTGGAAGAACCTGTATGATGGTGGTAGGATACTGTCTTGTGTCCGCCTGGACAGCTGCTGCCGCCGTCAAGTTGGAAAATATGTAGCCAAATATCTAATGTATTTCGCCTAGCCAGTTACCACCCTCAAGTTGGATACTGTCTTGTGTCCGCCTGGACAGCTGTCACCGTCAAGTTGGAAAATCTGTAGCCAAATATCTAATGTATTTCGCCTGGCCAGTTACCACCCTCAAGTTGGATACTGTCTTGTGTCCGCCTGGACAGCTATCACCGTCAAGTTGGAAAATCTGTAGCCAAATATCTAATGTATTTCGCCTGGCCAGTTACCACCCTCAAGTTGGATACTGTCTTGTGTCCGCCTGAACAGCTGTCACCGTCAAGTTGGAAAATCTGTTGCCAAATATCTGATTATTTCGCCTAGCCAGTTACCACCCTCAAGTTGGATACAGTCTAGTGTCCGCCTGGACAGCTACCACCGGTACTTGTACTATTCATTATTCTGTGCCACCGGCAAGTTGGAAAATCCGTTGCCAAATATCTAATGTTTTCCTCCTGGCCAGTTAATACTCTCAAGTTGGAAAATCTATCGCCAAACATCTAATGTTTTCCGGCAGCTATCCTTGAAAGCCAGTTCCTTTTCTAGGCCTAGCGTGTAATAAAATAAAAAATAAAATAGCGGTCAACCGCATCATCACTTACCAACAGGTGCAATAGTGGTCAAACACTAGTCTATATGATTTAAAAAAAAAAATATTTAGAGATTTGTCTAACATCGGAGCAGGCAGTCACTTTAAGCATACAGCAGAGAGCCTTTTACTGCAGAAATACACTAAGTTTTTTTGTAATCAGCACATTTCCGACGTTAGCCCATAATGCCCTATTGTTTCTGGGTCTGCCAATACTTTCATATGAAAATCCAAATAGATTTAAGAACTATAAAACAGACAGTACTACCACAATGCTATAGTAGTCTGTCTCCATAATGACCGTATATATCTCTTTAATGAACTGCTATCCTACTTTTGCTATGCAAAGCCCGTCTCTACTCGTAGTTCTCGAAATATATGACTACTAGTCTAATAAAATAGGTATAATAAAATACGCTACCTGAATAGTATCTTGAGACAGTCTAAGTGAATTTGGCCATTAAAGAAGTTGAATTGCCGCAAAATAGTGCGGACTCTGCATGTGGCCAAGATTTTATTATGGGTTTTTAGATATATTACTTGCGGTAGGTATCTATTATAAAATTAATTTATTGTACCAAGGCGTACATTCGTTACTAATATTAATATTACTCAAGAATTTAATAGGTTTCAAATCGTTACTTAAGCTTATTTAGTTTACTTATGTAATATTTCTAGTCACTTTCCCTAAGCAATATAATATATGTAGTATTAGTGCCTCAAGCCTTCCCTATTGTGAGTTGGGACTGGTTTGGTCTGTTCGGGAAGTTGCCCTCTAGCAAGATGGCAATGATCTATATAGTCTAGTCTAGAAGGTACTACTGACTGCGAAAAGTTTATTGAGTTGGCTCAACGAGCTGTTCGCATCTAGTACCTACTCATATTTTAGAAAAAAGTCTAAGTCTTCAAAACAAAACCTCACGTTCGTCTTAAACTTATTATTTGAAAAGCAGAAACTTAACTCGACGTTTTTCGACTTATCCGTATCCGATTCGTGTTCGTTTCTGATTCGGTTCAGCCATCTTAGTAATTATATTATGAACGTTTGTGCTTTTATGCGTATACGGTTTGTATTCAGTTCGTCATTAGAATCAGAATCAATCATAACTAATCACGTATAAACGGACGATCCGCTCTTACTGAAATTTAACGAGGAGATACTTTATAGTATGAAGATGAACATAGGCTACTAACTTCTTAGTGTACCTGAACGAAGTCGCGGGTATCAGTTAGTTTTGAATATATTAGTTGAAATAAAAATCGGATATGGATAAGCGCATAAACATTAGAACGGTCTGCTTTTTTCACGTATTGAACACAAATCCAATACGAACCGATTACGGATAAGTGAAAAAACACCCTTACACGATGTCGATATAGCGATCGATAATTGTTTCGGTCTCATTCGGAGGTTTTCTTCAGGATCTCAAGTGTGGGGTGCTCGCCGACGCCGGCTGGACGCATACTCTTTCACCTGTTTTTCACGTTTTTAAGAGTATCGTACATGTTTAATAATAATCTGCATTGACAGCCTGATTTTAGGTATGGGCTCAAGTTTTCATCTCTCAAACCTCTCCTTAACAAAACAAAGCAAGCCAGTTATCCACTAAATTACTCCAATAATGTCTGTAATCCTCTACGGTTGTTCAACACTAGTCGAAAATGAACAAAAAGTGAGATAATCACATCTCAAATAACGCGATCATTGCTCGCTCTTGCCAGGTTTATAATAACAGTGTTCTTCTTGAAGCGGATAAGATGGTAATGAGAGGCTTATACTTCTCAAAAAAACGGACTTC
The DNA here is from genome assembly GCA_954871355.1 of Cabera pusaria. NCBI lineage: Eukaryota > Metazoa > Arthropoda > Insecta > Lepidoptera > Geometridae > Cabera > Cabera pusaria. The sequence goes on along the minus strand of OX940896.1, from coordinate 10,720,732 downwards.
AAATAGTACCCTATGGTATTGGAATAAGGTTGTATTTTTTTTATAATGGGAATAGCTTTGTGAAGAGAAGGAACGCTGGCTTGAGATGCCTTGAGGCGCTTACTTTCTTTCAACACGTACCATACTGTATGTTTAATGTACTAGCGCTTGCCGTCAAAGGCGTCTGGGAATGAAAGCGTTTTAGATTTGCAATCGTGTTGGCGTAAACGAGATACCATTTAGCCAAAGGCAAACATGGATATTCTATGGAGCTTATAGAATAAGAAAATTATAGTAGAGATTCTTAGTGGAGGGTGAAATAACGCTCTATTAATCAAATATTATTTATAATTAATTTTGAATCTTTCCCATTGATAATTATTTTATTTTGTTATTAAATATTTGCATATTTTATGATGTTATTTAAACAAAAACAGAGTTATCTTCAATGTAATTTATTATTTGAAGATAACTCTGCTTTCTTGAACTGCGTTACATTTTTAAGATCAAACCGAAAACGTTCTTGGACATATATAGCTTACGACAAACAAATCAGTAACACAAACTTAAACACAAATTCAGTACATCCAACCTTAAAAAAATATATTATTAACATTGACATCTTCAACATTTTATAACACAATAAGAGCTTAATAAGAGCACAATAAGAACAATAACACGCTTATGAAACTTACGATTTTTTTATAAAATGTATCGTAAAAGCTTAATAAATTTGTAGGCAGTCGTTTAAAGTTACACTACATTTTTATTTTCAAAAATGTTTAACAAAAGTGAGCAGGCTTGAAAATCCGCATGATAAAAGAACAAAAATGCCATAGTAACGAGCATCCGTGTAACTCTTAGTGAGCATCGATAAATAACAGTTTACTGAACAATTTAACTTTAACACTGAAAAATTAAACGATTAATCTTTCTGTACTCTACATTTATTGTGACGCCAATGTAAGCTTAATCTTGCGCCAAGTATAGCCAATAAAATTATTTTGGTATTTGGCTAGAGGCGATAACTCTGGTAAAATGTACTAGAATTTCAAATTTGGAGAATTTGTAGGTTTGAGTTTAGTAGGGTCGGTGCAACATTTCATTCTCTTCCATTTGGGTCGTGTACTTAGTACATTCACATCGATGGGTCTTTCTGTTGTCATTTCCTTAACGACCTCTTTTTCAACCATATCTTTTACCATACAGTCCATCCGCATTTTCTATGGTCTTCCTCTATCTCTAAATCCTTGATAGTGGAAAAAAATAGACTTACACAATTGTTAAGTTAATTTGTTTCTCTTTTTTAACCGACTTCAAAAAAAGGAGGAGGTTTCTCAATTCGACTGTATATATATATTTTTTTTTTATATTTGTTCGCGTATAACTTCATCGTTTATGAACCGATTTTGATTACTATTTTTTTGTTCGAAAGGAGATATACCAAGTGTGGTACCATGGTAATTTTATCGAGGTCTCATAAGTATCTCCAGAGATATTGAGATAAACATCTCAAAATTGGTACTGAAAATGAATAGCGCGGCATTAAAGTCGGTTCTTTTTTAGTTTTTAAACGATATTGTTCCTGTAAATCCTTGACAGTGAAAAACAAAAATAAACTAAACAATTGTGTAACTTTATTATTTTTCCACTGTCAAGGATTTAGAAGAAGATGAAGGCCACAGAAAAAGTGGACGGAATGTATCGTAAAAGATATGGTTGAAAAAGAAGTCGCAACAGATGACCCAAATGGAAGATAATGACATGTTGCACCGACCCCACCTAAGTGGGGTAAGGGTAAGAAGATCATAATGATGAATACTCTTTCAACAGGGACTGTAGACTTATTTGAGCAGGTTTTGAAAAGTAATATTGTCATTGTACTGGTATTTTTAGTGTAGATTATTATAATTAATTTGTCATACTATGTAGACCCATATGTTAGGTAAGTGTAGTGATATCTATAGTGTGTATAAGTGTGTATAGATATATGATGATATACATTTTTTTTATAATAATAAATCATTTATTGATTAATAAATAGCAGGTAAATATAAAAATATAATATGTGGTAACCTGGCACCTACACTAGGCTCGACACCCATATGATAGGTTTCAGGCCTCTTCCATCTGCTGTTAACAGTGGTAATTGCCTAATGGTATGTATCTATATGCCTATAGATTAACAAAAAAAATAATAAATAGAAACAAAATAAATAAACTTAAAAGACTTCCATAACATGTAAGTTTCTTCAATTGAGACATGTACTTTAGTTTATAAAAACTAGTTACGGTAACTAACTACGGTTAGTATAAACTAACCGGCCTTCACTCACTGGTCTTCACTTGCGTTAATTTTTCAGATTATGCGCCGAAATGCTGATTAAGTTACAATCAAAGCTCAAAAAACTTATAAGCCCATTATATTGGGAATATATTATTATATATATTTTTTTTAAATAAAAGATTACTCTCAATGTGGGTTGCACATTACTAGTATTCTTGTTAACCCCTCCAACTAAGCTAAATATGCTTGTGTCTGGAGTGGGTTCACGTCAATAGTGCAATGGATGGGGTGGGGATCGAACTCACGACCTCTCGATAGCCAGTCCGACACCCTATCCATTGGGCTATTGCCACCTTATTATAATTTAATTTAATTCGCATTGCAACGTAAATTTTATGACTATAAAGACAAGCAAAATGCTAGAACGATGTTCTTTGCTCATAATAATTACACTGTGGCAAGCAAAAATTCCAAATATATTCATTACTCATTAAAATCATATACCTATTAGCAAAGTTTTTTCTCTTCTTTTTAACCGACTTCAAAAAAAGGAGGAGGTTTCTCAATTCGACCGTATATATATATATATATATATATATTTTTATGTCTGTTCGCGGATAACTTCGTCGTTTATGAACCGATTTCGATTATTCTTTTTTTGTTCGAAAGGAGATACCCCAAGTGTGGTACCATGGTAATTTTATGTATCTCCAGAGATATTGAGATAAACATCTCAAAATTGGTACTGAAAATGAATAGCGCGGCATTGAAGTCGGTTGTTTTTTAGTTTTTAAACGATATTATTAACTCTACACTTATTGTACATATAAATATTATTATTTATCGACCTCTTACAAATGTTTCGAAAATATCGACACAGACTACCACTAAAATTCCCATCGAGCATTTTCCCACAAAACAAAATAAACACAGGGTTCATATTACGCTACATTTATCGTTCCGACAGGAACACCAGTATAACGATACCCGTTTGCGCCTCAGCCTGATTGATTTATGTATTTGCAGTCGCCAATTTGAGAACGTTTGTACTCCAATTAAGAGGAGTTATGAAGTCTCGGCAAGGCAATTTGGTAGTGCTCTTTATTTGACGCAGTTTGTCTTCGATAACTTATGGAGTTTGGTTTCGAGACCTATTGACCTTACTGGAATTTTCTTCGTTAAGTAGGATGGTTAACCGCTGGGACACGCATTTATTCGGACTCTATATTTCCGATTTCGACAGGTTTCAGTCGAACACTTTATTTTTTTGCATTATATGTCATAATATTATGAAATGTAAGAAGCGAAAGAGTTAAGTCAGGATCGTAGCATGTGGAAAGAAGTAGTCTCTGCCTACTTCAACGGGAAAAAGGCGTGATTGTATGTATGTGTGTAAGTATTTGTCTCGTTCACAAATATGGGAGTTATATTGAATGTTGTCGACCACAAATAATAAATAAATAAAATTGTATAAGGCCAAAAAATGCATCTTTTAAGGTAAATAGTAGGCTTAAAACAAAACATGTGTGACGCAGTAAAGTCTCTATTAGGGGGATTTAATAAATAAAATAAGTTATTTTTCAAAAAAAAATAAAACCGACTTCATGACCACAAACAGGCACTCAAAAGCGAAAAATAAATTACTTAAAATTATTATAAGCGCTACCCACTTATCTATTTGAAGTCGGTGCCAGCCAAGTCTAATAGGTAGTAGATAAGAAGAAGTTAAGAATACGGTTAAGAAGATACAGATCTGTAAAGATCTGACACACGGACGGACGGACGGACGGACGAACAAACGGACAACAATGTCTCAGAAAGTGTTCATTTGGTACCCTTTGGGTTCGGAACCCTAAAAAAATTGACCTTAAATGCCGCGCTAAAGTGAAAATATTCACTAGTAATAATGATGTCATCAAGGTATCAAAGGACAATGTCCTAAATGGCCCTTTGCAATTAAAGCATCTGACACACACGATAATTAATTGTCTATTTTATTACAATAATTCCAAATACTTTTATAACACGGACTAGTTGTATTCCAAAATGAATAATAAAAAGTATTATTTGCGATTATTAACATTCATTTCCGCCATATGGCCAACAGAGTACTGAATCACTCTACTACGTTATAAGAGGCACTTCCCTATATTGTTGATACCCGAATTATGAAAGCGCTGTGTAGCCAACCTAACAACGGAAAGTATTATTTACGTAGTAACTATTATATAATCTGTGGTATTATGCTTATAATATTTTTTTTGCCGTGTTGATTATGTGATGTGCGATATGAAAAATAATTTACTTAAAATTATTATAAGCGTTACCCACTTCTCTATTTGAAGTCGGTGCCAGCCAAGTCTAATAGGTAGTTGATAGATAATACCTACATGTATCTACCTACTTACTAACCTACTTACTACTACTACATACATAGTGTCTATCTAATATCCAATAGGCTTGGCTGGCACCGACTTCAAATAGAGAAGTGGGTAACGCTTATAATAATTTTAAGTAAATTATTTTTCGCTTTTGAGTGCCTTTTTGTGGTTATGAAGTCGGTTTATTTTTTTATTTTTAAATAACTTATTTTACCCTTTTTAGTGCAAAAAAAGTTTTAATGAAATTACATGCATCTATTAAATTTCGCGTCTGGGCCGTTATACACTGACGGATATATACTTTTTGAAAATTTCAAGTATGTACCTATAACGGTTAAGAAGATACAGATCTGTAAAGTGCGCACATATAGACACACGGACGGACGGACGGACGAACAGACAACAAAGTCTCAGAAAGTGTTCATTTGGTAGCCTTTGGGTTCGGAACCCTAAAAAAAATGACTTTAAATGCCGCGCTAAAGTGAAAATATTCACTAAAGTCCCCGTCACGAGAAGCTATAAATTATGTAAACAAACATCTTTTACTAAGTAAACATTTTATACTGCGAGATAATAATAAATTGACCATATTCAATGGACATGAAATATAGATGGGTTATATGAAAGTAACAACCTATTTAATTTAGTCGGATCATATTTTAACGACGCAAAGCGCTATCGTTTGTGTTTCTTGGTACCGGACGCAGGGATTGTAAACTATCGGGACGCCATTATGAAATAAACGCGTCATTCGAGTTTCGAATGCGTACGAGTACGAAATTCATTTTTTTGTTGGTTCAAATGTTGTGAACTCCTGAACACTTGTTTACATAATTTATAGCTTCTCGTGACGGGGACTTTAGTAATAATGATGTCATCAAGGTGTCAAAGGACAATGTCCAAAATGGCCCTGTAGAATTAAAGCATCTGACACACACGATAATTAATTGTCTATTTTATTACAATAATTCCAAATACTTTTATAACACGGACTAGTTGTATTTCAAAATGAATATTAAAAAGTATTATTTGCGATTATTAACATTAATTGCCGCCATATGGCCAACAGAGTACTGAATCACTCTACTACGTTATAAGAGGCACTTCCCTATATTGTGGATACCCGAATTATGAAAGCACTGTGTAGCCAACCTAATAACGGAAAGTATTATTTACGTAGTAACTATTATATAATATGTGGTTTTATGCTTATAATTTTTTTTTGCTGTGTTGATTGGTACAAAGTACGTTCATAATTCTGAGTTATTTAATTATGTATGCAGTGTCGCGGGACTGAAATGGCCGCCATCTTCACCAAATGTCATGTCATGTCAAAAAATATTAGGTATGTTTAAAAAAGTTTGCACCTTAACAAGACTTTGCCCGGTAGAACATTCCTGTGAAGACAAATTATTTTTATTTATATAATTATTTATTATAATTATTAATATATAATTATTTATTGAGGGCCCGGTGGCGTAATTGGGAGAATGGTTGGCTTTGATGCCGTTGTACCGAGTTCAAACCGCCGTGCAGCAATGAATTTTTCTATTGAAAAATATATGTGCGCTTCTCACAGTGGCCCTCCGGTGAAGGAAAACATCGTTAAGAAACCAATAACCCCCGCATGGTGGTAGAACATATCTAGTGTCCGCCTGGCCAGCTACCACCCTCACCCTCAAGTCAGAAAATCTGTCGCCAAACATCTAATGTGTTCCGGCAGCTATCCTTGAGAGCCAGTTCCCATTCTAGTCCACTTCTCTATCTTCGACCGCATCATCACTTAGCAACAGGAGATAGTGGTCAAACGCTTGCCTATAAGATATAAAAAAAAATTATCTCCACCTTTATTTCTATCTCGCTCACAGTTACCGTAAGAATATCTTATACGCAATAGCAACCTCCATTGTGTATAATCTTCTTGGGACTCTTCTACTAAAACTAGTACATTCTCCTATGTTTGAGGTATTTATCTCCATATCTCTGGTGATACTAATCAGATCTCGATAAAATTAAAATGGGACCACCTCGGAAACGTATCCTACCTATTAAAAATATACGGTCGAATTGAGAAACCTCCTCCTTTTTTTGAAGTCGGTTAAAAAAAGAATCATTTGAATCCGTTCACCATTGATGGAGAAATCGCGTAACATACACACAAAAAAAAAAAAAAAAACACAGGCGAATTGAGAACCTCCTCCTTTTTTGTGAAGTCGGTTAAAAAGTCAGAGAGCATGCATAGTTCGAATGCATAGAACCATTACTTCCAATGTATAAAATATTCTACGAACTCGAAACAAAGCACATATACAAAGCAATGGAATGACAAAATGAATGCCGATCGATATCATTATAATTAAAGCAGTATTTAAGAAATCTCGCCGTCCTATCAGGAATGCGGCCTGTCCGCTTCGACAGTAACATATTGCTGACATAAAATCCCAAGATTCGGAGATATCCCCCAATAGTCGGTTTCCGCTTGAGAGGCTCCGATCCTTCTCACTTGGGTCCATAAAAATGTGGAAAAATTATTTAGATAACGCCTCTTCTGATCCATCAATGTCCGACGTTAGCACGTCCTTTATTCGTACGTTCCTGAAAGAACAAAGTTATTTACTGAGACGGTTTAGTAGGGCGGTTTATTAAGTGTGATAAATATATTTTTGGGGTCGCTGAATCATAAGACGGAGGAGGTAAATAACCTATATTCTTTGTGCAAAGTTATTGTTCTTACCTCGAAATTTAATTCTTGGGAGTAATTATCGAATCTAAATTATCAAAAGATTAAAGAGCAAAGTAGCTGCTTTGGACTTTAGTACTAATTAATGCGGCTTAAAGATTATACCTACTTATAAAAAAATTATGAACGCAAAACTCTTCAGCTAGGTGGGCGATGAAATTCGCAAGTGGTTGGGAAAAAATAGCTAAAGATCTTTAGTGGCGAGGTACATGAGAGGGATATGTCCAGTAGACTAAAATACTCGTACATAGGCTTATAATGATGATAATGTCAAAAACATCGCATACATTATTACACCGTGTAAGTTTCGTCCTCAAATAGAACCTAATTTAGTCCAAACTTCGCACTACGTCTATCTGAAATCCAGCTTTCAGAATCTGATCATTTGTGCTGAGGTCTTTAAAAAGAAAATATTCAAAGGCTGAGATAGACTTATTCAGCGCCGCACTTTTTAGATTGTAGAACTTTCGACTGCGAATGTGTATTAAGTATTTGTTTGTTATTTGTGTGCTGAATTAATTGATTTATATCAAATAATCAAAGAATCAAAGCATTTATTCAGTATGTTGGCAATATTAATATACGCACATATACAATTAAAAATCATAAATCATAACCAATTATCAAGTAAACATAGCAAAAGCAGAATTTTAACGCTTTGAATTAGAAAAAAAAACAAAAGTAATGAACCATTCAGCTGTCATCCAATCGTTTACGACAGAATATTTAAAAAAAATTAAAGTAGGTTATAACCAACCACACATGTAACTGTGTTTCAGTTCTGCAGACAATTTTTATATTAAAAAAAAAATAAAAAAGTGAAATAGTGTAACACAACTTAAAGAAACGCATACCGATCACAGCACATATCATGATCCGAATGGAACTGATAGTCCGTCTGTCAGCTGCATAATGTTGTTTAAATATAATATCGTTTAAAAACTAAAAAACAACCGACTTCAATGCCGCGCTATTCATTTTCAGTACCAATTTTGAGATGTTTATCTCAATATCTCTGGAGATACTTATCATACCACGATAAAATTACCATGGTACCACACTTGGGATATCTCCTTTCGAACAAAAAAAGAATAATCGAAATCGGTTCATAAACGACGAAGTTATCCGAGAACAAACATAAAAAAAAAAAAAAAAAAAAATATACGGTCGAATTGAGAAACCTCCTTCTTTTTTTGAAGTCGGTTAAAAAATAAAAATAGCAAGCCTAGAAAGAAAATCTGCGGACAAAAGGAGAAAACTGAATGGCTGTTGAATCTACCGGTGTTTCGGAAATACTCCCATCAGAGAAGAAATATAAGGATCTGGTCCTACAGAACTTTAACTGATACATTAGTGGGGCCTAAGATTGCTATGATCGAGGGTACCTATACTAGACGGAAAATAATTTTATTAGTCATTGTCAAATGCGAACCATTTTACGAATATCTATCTTTCGGCTCTGCTGTAGCGGTTTTAGTGCCAAAAAGTTGGTACCATAGCGGGCGCACTGACGGGCAGGTTCTTACGGCAGTAATATGTCTATGGCTGAATGGATTATTTTTCATTATTTCAGAACACGGTATTTTCAACCGACTTCCAAAAAAGAGAAGGTTCTCAATTCGTCTGAATGTTTTTTTTTTCTTATTTACAAGCTTTTATTTAACTTGCAATGTATGTATGTATGTCTGTCACTATGTATGTTCGGGTGGAATCTTGGAAGCTAAATTAGACCCACTTCCCGATGTCCAATTGGACTCAAATGTAGTGTACTTATGTATCTTCGGTGGCAATACAATGATATGGTACCATGGATCTGGTTTGATGATGGAGACGGAAGGTGGCCACGGCATCTCTGTGATAAAATAACGTAACTCCAGTGAATTTGGGCTCAATGATTCGTCTTGAGGAGCACTTTACACTTAAATAATAGCCAGGATCTGATGACGAAGCTGTAAGGTGGCCATGGCATTTCTGTTATAAAGCAACATAACCCCACCGAGTCGATTGATTTTCCTTGAAGAACACTTTACCCATAATCACATCAAATAACCGTGGAATATTTTAAAACATCATGTCTTCTCTTAAATACTTTGGTAGTAGGTAGGTAGTCGGTATCTATACCTACCTACTAAAAAGTTAAAAATAAATTATAAGTTAAAAATATTTTTAAAAACAAGCTTTAATTTGGAACAATGAATTAAAATGTTAAAAATAAATTTTAGTAAGTATTTGGCGTATAGGTACTTACCTATATTTTTAAAAGCTTGAGGCACTAAAGTATAGTAATTACCTAGCCTGAGAAACGGGCAGTGCTTCAAACTTTAAAGAATATAGGTAAGCACCTACACGCCAAATATGACTAGAATTTATTTTTAGCATTTTAGTTCAGTGTCCTAGATAAAAGCTTGTTTTTTAAAAAAGAGTGTGTGTACTTATGTACACGCGTTAGAAGTTATACTTCTGTGGCGTATGGAAAAAAAAATAACTAAAATGCAGTAGTGATTAACGATAAATATTAAACTTAATCAAAAAGATTTTATTTAAATAAAAAAGGTTTTATTAACGTAAAAATATGACGTTAAATATGACATATACAACTTGACCATAGTCATGCTACCTAGAACTAACTTTACGGTGTAGAATTTAGGTGTCGGTGTGCGCGCGCATCGTACCACCTAGAACTAACTTCACGATGTTAAATTTAGGTGTCGGTGTGCGCGCGCGCATTGTAAAAATTCACTCTCATCATTTTTCTCTATCGCGCTAAAAGAAGTATAACTTCAAAATATGTTTTACTTGTAATTTATTTATATATGTATGTTACGCGATTACTCCGTCAATTGTGAACAAATTTTCTACTGAAACTTTCTACTGAAGCTGAATCGCGGGGGTTGGAAGTCATTTTTTTTTGTTTTTAATCTATCTACAAATGTATCAAGAGCATCAAAGTATAATGCAACAAATGTTAAAACAACAGCATGGGAGGGATCCCATACATATAAATAGCGTCAATCAATATAAATGAAATACCTAATAGCCTTCAACACACTTGTAAATCTCTTTTCTTATCAGTATTCTCTTCCCAGACCCGTCTTATAACCAACATATTTTATCCAAACATCAACCGACAAGATAAGATTGCTTGTTTTTATAGCCGAATCAGAGAAAATAACATGTGTCAATAAGCCAAATACCTACCAAGGAATTCCTCGGCAATGTTTTATGTTAGCTCATATATTTTCATACCATCAAATTTTTATTACAAACGGTGGCTTATTACAACGAAATCTTGGCTGGCGGTAAAACAATTCGTTTGGGTAATATGTGGCTTAGCTAACGAAATTGTATGCATCTCTATAGATGTTGAATGTGTTTCAGTTTCTGACGGCTACATTTCTTTGAAAACTCTATATCATACAGTATATTTTTTACATATCTTAGAGGCTAGCGTTGACCACTATTTTGCCTGGTGGTAAGCAATCATGTGGTCGTTTAAATTGAACACGCTAGGTCCAGAATACTCTCAAGATTTGTGTTCTGCCGGAACACCGTAAGGTCAACAGATTTTTTCCTTGACAGTGGTAAGCTACTTTTTGGTATTATATCAGACGGACCATCAATATAATTATGTTCCTGTGAACTGTGGACGAACTCCCGAACTTACGATTTGAACCGGTGACCTCTCGCTTAGATGTCAAGCCATCTAACCTTTACGCCAACGGGGCTTAAAATCTATTTAAAGGAATAAATCTAACTTTATATTAAATCTAGTTTTAAGCTACGCGGCCGCAGGATGTAAATTATAAGTAGTATAGTAGTACATGGTACTGACAAAAACTGGAAGCAAATTTGTACCACATTAAGTTTAAGACAATTTGATTATTGCTTACAATTTAAGTATACCTCAAAACTTGTTGTTAACAGCTCCACATGCAAGCTCTAACGGTATTTCAAGAGGCCTACCACAAACAAGGCTAAAGCCTAAACATTTTTATTGCAATCTTATCACGATGTTAAAACTTATCACGATCATAGAAAGACATGCTGCTACAATTTCGTAAATAATCATTTCATTATGTTCAGTCTTCATGTACGTTAAGTGATATATTTTTATGCTCATAAGTGTACAGAAAAAAGTTACATTTTTACCTTTGCAATCGAGAATAATAAAGATAATCGTCATTATCTATCAGATGCGAAATATGGTGGTCAAATCTTACTCATCATCATCATCATAATCCGCCTATATCCGTTCATTGCTAGACTACATAAGCCTCTGCTATGACACGCCACTTAGCTCGATCTTCAGCTATTCGTTTCCAACCGCTGCCAGCCAGCTTGCGTATATCATCGCTCCATCTAGCTGGAGGAAGTCCTTCACTACGTTTTGTTAAATCTTACTCATCTGAAATTAATGGAAAACTTTTTACCTCGGTAAGATTGAAACAAGAATGTTGTGTACATTGTGGTTGAACCCTTGAGCAATCTGTCATAACATCAACAAGCTGTTATAATGTTGTGACTTACCCGCCAGTTCGCTCGGGGTCAGCTCGGGCCGCGCTGATGTTTTGTACGCATAGTCTTAGGTGTCAAGACCCATCAATCAACTTACAGTTAGATCGGCCAGTTGATCGAAGATAACCAATGGTTAAAATTTGAGAACTATCGTTGCCGATTTCAAAATACAGGTGCAGTTAAGTCAATTTTACATTAATTTTCATTCTACCATTAAATTTAAAAAAATGGGTGAAGCTCGCTCTAAAGTACATATTTAGATACCATAGGTATATCGATGTTCCGCCTGACGTGCTACCAAAAAGTAGCTTACTAACATCAAGAAGATAATATGCCGCCATAACCTTACGGTATTCCGGCAGTACACAGCATTGAGAGTCAGGCCATTCTAGGCCTAGCGTGTTCATCTTCGTCTACATCATCGCTGACTACCAGGCAAGATAGTGGTCAAACGCGGCTACCGTTATCAGATATAAAAACAAAGATCTTTGTGGCTGGAACAGTTGTCGATGAGAACTCATTGAAATTTACAAATGGCCATATATAGTAGTTACTTACTACTACTTTACAGAAGCGATCTAGAATTTGTTTTCTATTATCCCTAATGTTACAGGTTATGTAGCAAAATCCGTAATGAATACGTGCGAGGAAGTTTGGGTGTACATGACATCGTCGAAAAGATGCAGTAGAGTAGGTTTTTTTTAAAAATATCTTATAGGCTATTGTTTGACTACTATCTCACCTATTGGTAAGTGATGATGCGGTCGAAGATGGTAAACACGCTTGGCTTAAAATAAGAACTGGCTCTCAAGTATAGCTGCCAGAATACATTAGATGTTTTTGGCGACAGATTTTTCTAACTTGAGGGTGGTAGCTGGCTAGGCGGACACTAGATAGTGTCCTACCACCATGGGGGTTGTTGGTTTGTTAACGATGTTTTTCCTTCACTGGAAGGCCACTGTGAAAAGCGCACATACATTTTTCGACAGAAAAATCCATTGACACGTTGGGTTTGAACTCGGTACCTCTGGCATCAAAGCCGACCGTTCTCCCGATTACGCCACCGGGCCCTCGGTAGGCTGAGATCACGGATTAGACAAAGGAGGTTGGATTGGCAATAATCACACTTTTGTTTGAAAACCAGCGTCGCCGCGTTACTCCCACCAAACGATTCCACAACATAAACAATACAAATAGATACACGAATTACGCAAACTAATAAACAAATTACACATAGAACACGGGGCTGCAATTGCTTCGCACACTACTGCAATTGTTACGCACATTACTTCGAGACTCTATAAGTTACACACAATCACACGCGCAATCAGCCGTGCAAGCACTAGCCGGCGACCGACGCGAACGTGAATATAACGAGTCGGAGAGGCGTGGTGATTTCGCTCGCTTTGCAATCCATTGCGCGTAAACTGCGTCTCGAGGTAGAAATATTCGTACTTTACCAGCAATGTATAGTTATCTGTTCTCTGGGTATGTTGTCGTTTGAACAAAGAATTTCATAATTAAAAATAGTTTTTGGACAAAAATATCTATAATACGAAGATTTTATGCTTACCGATGAAAAGAAATTCCTCCTTGTTTAATACTTGATGTCTGACTCTTTAATTTACACGTAATAATCGCACAACACGGCATTTTGAGACGATTTTAGCGCACCTCCGCGCTGCGACGCAAACCACGAGCCACTAAAAAGTATGATCGCGTGGTTCTATGAATCTATGATTGTCTAATCATACTAGTGGCGCGCCTGCCCCGCCCACATTGCCAATCCAACCTCCTTTGTCTAATCCGTGGCTGAGATAGTATAGACATGTGCAGCAGATGCCTCCTGAATACTCAGGCAATTTGGCACAACAGCTTTCCGTTTCTGGTAAAAGATTCAGAAAAAGATCTAAAACAAGATGGAAAGATATGGTGCTAAAAGTTTCAGATTGTCACTTTCCATCAGGTGAGATAGTGGTCAAATGCTTGCATATCAACTATTAAAATAATATGTATGTATCTTATTATACTTAGATATGAGAGAGTGCGGAATCTCACGGAGGATAGAGTAAAGTGGAAAGGAAAGAGCTCGAAACTGACCCCCCAAAAAATAAATCCAAATAAAAAGGTTGTATTTAAACTATCAATAATTTCAACATGAGATATTGTTAACAACTTTAAAACGATGAAACTATTGCATAAAACATGAAGTAAATAAAAATGGAAGATTAGGAATCAAAGGAAGTTGAACCTTGTTTTAAACTATTTATGTGCCAATTACTTTCAACGCCCGCCAAAATAATCGATGTGCCATTGTATGGAGACTATCCAAGGATTATAGAAGCAGTGACTGAACTTGTACTTTTTTTGATCAAGCTGATTTTACTGATCGATACAGTAGCAGGTTAAGGGGCTCTATTGATGCTCTTCAGCCCATATGTTCTCGTCTGAGTAACTTTAATGGAAATAAACTGTGAAGAAAAACAAGATTCATAGAGAAAGGAATTTACACAACAGCTAAAAGAATTTGGACGCGATTCGGCAAACCGATGGCCAAGCGGGTAGAATAGAATATAGGATACTTGTTACACGGACAAAAAAATAAGGATGAAGCTAGTAATCGATAATGTACAACCAGCTTACGCGTGGTCTGTGAATCTGAGTAGCAACTCGTAACCCAATAATCTAATCGATTGTTAATAGGAAACGATATGCATTAAAATACAGTTTACCAAAGAGTTTCAGGATATTGACTTGATAAAGCCTTTTTCAAGTCAATTTTATTATTATTAAAATAGCTGTTTTAAGAGATACAGCATACTTGTAACTGAAGGCCGCCAAATGTACTAAACCCATAAATCAGTGTGATAAAGAGAGAAGGAGAAAGACACTCTTACTGAGATAAAAACAAACTAAGAAACACAAATTATTACTCATGTAAAACCTACTGTACTAGCAAAACAGATACTGTAACAGCAGGACCATTTAGGGCGGGTTTACACTTCGTTGAATATTTCACTGCCAACAATACTGCGACAGTCGAGTTATTAATGCTCCCAAGTAGCCTGTTCACAGTTGCCGCTGACTTCGGGTGTAAACAGTCACATAGTCACTTGAAGTACTGTGAAGTATATTCCTTTGATATTTTTTTATTTAATTCTTCTTCTTCATCTTCTTCTAGTTGAGGCTACATAATATTGCAAAGATATTTTTCTAATATTTTACAAACGGCTATAAGTCTGAACCTAACCTTGAATTACACAATACAAAGTATGAAGAAAAGGATATTAAAATATCTTGCTTACAATCTTAACAGTTCTAGGATATACACCAACAAAGATAGCTGTTATTCTAAATCGGTCTTTGACAATAATTTCAACACATAAGTTGCTCCAAAACTACCCAAAGGTGAGACAAATATGTACGCGCGATGAGTCACGCTATAACTTTTTTTGTACAAGTGTAAGGTGACCTTTACAAAACTTAATATCCTTTAGCGTCATTTACAAATTACCAATATGTGGACGGTCATTTTGAGTAAGATGTTTTCTGTGTTTTGTGAATTAAAAAATAACACAGATAAAAGCATCAATAAATATTACTCGTTCTAATTCTAAGTATAAGTAATGCTTATTATCACCATTAATACTTGTGATTGGAAATATTACTGCACCTACAACTCGAGGATCTTTAAGTCGCGAGTGAACATGTATATTCTAGGTAAGCGTGCTACGTCATCCATTCAAAATTCTGTCAATAAATTGTCACAGCTCATAGATTATCGTTGGCAAATGGGCAAATCAAACGTTTTGTTATTCATGCAAAGAAAATGTGAGTCAAAATAGCCACTACCTCTCCAACTCTGATTTACAATCGTCTACTGGACAATATAAAATAGAATCTTGTTTATTTTTATTAACTACCTTTACACAAAGTAGGCATTATAGCCATCTGAATCAAGTCTACTACCATAAATTGTTACCTACTAAATGTGGTTTGGTCATAAATCTGGTATATAAATAAATGTTATAGGTAATAAAATTATATTGGAGGGAAATCTCTTTCAAGGTTTAGAATATAGACTTTAAATTACGATGATGAAATTGCAGAACTGGGATAATATAAAAGAAGTAAAGGTGATGCTAAAATTGGTAAAGAGTTTTACTTGAGTAAAATGAATTTATGATGCTTACAAAGGTTTTACGCAAAGCAATATTATAGGTATAACAAATTCGTGCGAAAATTTCGTCAAATGGTCTCTAATAAGATACTACTGAGTGTACGTAAAAATAATAAAACTACGGAAAAGGGCTCATTCCGCTTATTTTCAGTGATTTATACTTCTGGTGAAATATTGTAACCGAAATAATTACAGTATTTTTTGTAGTTTTAGGTATTCAGTTATCAATGAAATTTGTTGCTATAAATATGAATAACTACTCCAACATTTTAAAAACAATAATAAACCCTTTTTCAAAAGTAGTCACAACATTCTTTAAGATCGTCTAATATCTACAACAGAAATGATGTAGGTAGAAGGTAGACTTAAAAGTTAACGTATAAAAATGTTTAACATAGGACTTGAAATGGGATGTCGTTTTAGAACTTTTCCCGTCTCGTTAAGGATCTGAGAGTGTGGTAACAGTCCAAGAATAAGATCTTGATAGAATGAACGGCCTTACGAATATTATAATATTATTACATTTCCGATGAAATTTTATTGAGTAATGACTTTTTCAATATGCAATGCACCTATTTGTTATGCAGATTATATAATGTTTGTATGGAAGGCAGGTTTATATAGTTGCGTTGTATGAATTAGACTAATAAATCCTGCACTTAAGTTAATCTTTTGTTTATATCTTATAGCGTTTCACTACTATCTGGCCCGGTGGTAAGCGATGATACAGTCAAAGATAGTGGTAAACACGCTAGGCCTAAAATACTCCAATTGTCAAGGCCTATGTGTTGCTGGAACTCCGTAAGGTTATGGCGGCAATTTTTTTCCTTGATAGTAGCAAGCTTCTTTTTGGTAGCAATTCGGGTGGAAAATCTATAATTATATCGATGTTCTGCAGTTGATTCGTCAACAGGTAGTAGGAACATATTTATATTTATTAATCCGTGCTAGGATTAAAACCGGCGATATCTCACTTAGTAATCAAGCCATCTATCCGTAACGCCAACAGGGTTATCAGAATCAGAAACAAAAGGTACCTTAATAATTGAATCCGCTTCTGAGGGTTCAACTTGTTTGTTTTTTGTCCCAGTAGTTAATAAAATACAAATACATTTTCAACATGAACATGGGACATAAAATACCCACTGGTGCAACGGTTGAATCATGTGGTTGTACTAGTAGAAATGAGCGCTTTAACTTTTCCAATATAATTAGATAAGCTCAACACTATCCTAACCCATCTATTTTTAAAAGGATTAGAGTAGATATTAAACGTGTATTAACTACAATTGCATATGGAGGTTCTATCCCGATTAAACCACATACACATACTTGTGCAGAATATCTTCAGACGTGCCTCAAAACCTCTAGAACTCTGCTGCGGGACTTTTTGTCGGAAAATACCGGCGGCGTGTTAACAAATGCATTTACAAATACTTTGAAATGCGTTTCGTTGCGTTTTTCTAAGTTGTAACGTTTTTGGGCTCATCATTCTGGGACTCAGGATCTTTAGATTGCACAGATTTCATTCCTCTGTTCGAAATCTTAAGAAGTGGTGTTTAGTATTTTATAGCTGCTAATAATGTTTAATTACTATGCATCTGCCTTTTGTTGAAACAAAGACTGATTAAAAAAAGTTTGGAATTTTGGAGGAAAAAGTTGGAGTTGAATTTAAAGCTGATAGATATCGTAAAATGTTGTGTTTGAATAATTTAACAGCAAATAAATAAATTCCACGGTGAAAACATTGTGCTGTTTCTTTTTTTAACCGACTTCACAAAAAGGAGGAGGTTCTCAATTCGTCTGTATGTTTTTTTTTGTGTGTATGTTACGCGATTACTCCGTCAATTGTGAACGGATTCAAATGATTCTTATTTTAATAGGTAGGGTACGTTTCCGAGGTGGTCCCATTTCAATTTTATCGAGATCTGATTTGTATCTTCAGAGATATGGAGATAAATATCTCAAACATAGGAGAATGTACTGGTTTTAGAAGAAGAGTCCCAAGAAGATTATACACAATGGAGGTTGCTATTGCATATACTTTTGAAGACTAAAAACTATGACCTTGAAAAATGTTTTTACATCTTTCTTCACGCTGATTTTGGTTTTTAACCCTCGACGCAAAACGAAGGAGTGTTATATAAGTTTGACGTGTGCATCTGTGTATCTGTGTGTCTGTCATCGTGGCATCGTAGCGCCCAAACGGATGAACCGATTTTGATTTAGTTTGTTTTGTTTGATAGATGGCTTCGTCGAGAGTGTTCTTAACTTTATTTCATGAAAATCTGTTCAGCCTTTTAAATATAATCAGCTCTTTTTTGGTTAAAAAAACTACGATAGCAACTTTCGTAAGCTCGTAGTCCTTTGACCGCTGACGTCAAAAAATCAGAATGGCGCTGTCGCAGTATCTTGTTACTTCAACGATATTGCATAAATATGGTAAGCTTGATCTAATTCTGAGACATCTCCTTGGAATGGTCTCAATGTACAAAGTTATACGAGTACATATGCTTTGATTATAAACTCGGATTACATATACAAATCAGTCGGGGGTGGTTTAAATTTTTTTAATTTAAGTATTATTGACAGATACTCTTACGGTATCTGTGAGCGAGATAGAAACAAAGGTGGGGGTAGAATTAATTTGTCTTCACAGGAATGTTCTAACAGGCAAAGTCTTGTTAATGTGCAAAGTTTTTGAGCATACCTAATATTTGTTGACATGACATGACGTTTGGCGAAGATGGCAGCCATACCGGTCCCGCCCGCGACACTGCATACATAAATAACTCAGAATTATGAACGTACTTTGAACCAACCAACACTGGAAAAAAAAAAAGCATAATACCACAGATATTATATTAGTTACTCGTACATAATACTTTTCGTTGTTAGGTTGGCTACACAGTGCTTTCATAATTCAGGTATTAACAATTTAAGGAAGTGCCAACTCTTATAACGTAGTAGAGTGATTCAGACTGTGTGGGCCATATGGCGGCAATTAATGTTAATAATCGCAAATAATACTTTTAAATATTCATTTTGGAATACAACTAGTCCGTGTTATAAAAGTATTTGGAATTATTGTAATAAAATAGACAATTAATTATCGTGTGTGTCAGATGCTTTTATTGCACAGGGCCATTTTGGACATTGTCCTTTGATACCTTGATGACATCATTATGACTAGTGAATATTTTCACTAGCGCGGCATTTTAGGGATCCGAACCCAAAGGGTACCAAATGAACACTTCCTGAGACTTTGTTGTCTGTTCGTCCGTCCGTCTGTCCGTCCGTGTGTCTATATGTGCGCACATTACAGATGAACCTTCTTAACCGTAATAGGTACATACTTGAAATTTTCACAAAGTATATATCCGTCAGTGTATAACGGCCCAGACACGAAATTTTATAGATGCATGTCATTTAATTAAAATTTGTTTTGCACTAAAAAGAGTAAAATAATTTTTTTTTCGAATAAAATAATTTATTTTTCGCTTTTGAGTGCATGTTTGTGGTAATGAAGTCGGTTTTATTTATTTGAAAAAGATTTTATTGTATTGAATAGTAAGTAGTTCTGCCATTAAAGTCTGTATAAATATCACAATTATTTGGTAGCTAGGTAACCCGAAATAGTATATATATAAAGTAAGTATCCCCAAATTTTAAAATGTAGGTTCATCATCCAAAGCAACGATTTAAATGTTGATTTTAGCCCAATAACATACAAAATAATGATAATGAAAATTTATATTATAATTTGTACAATTCCAATGAAATGAAAACACATAGACTTATAAGACTATCAAAATCGTTATTCTAGGAACAGTAGGTAATTTCAGAATATTCAGTATATTAAAATACCTTTTGAGTAGGCTTTTCTTTGATGAGTATAAATAAGAATATTTCACAGAAAAAGTAAATACAGACGCCTTGGAGAAACAAACATTATAACTAAACTAAGCTAAGTGTACTTTAGGCTCTTCTACTTGGAATTTTAGAATAAAGATTTTTGAGTCGTTAAAATCTAGTTGCCAGTGTTATGTTAAACTAGTCCTTGATAGGTCGTTTATCTATATTGTATTACTATAATAGAATGTTGTTCTACATAATGTAGAGCAATATACGCTATTTGTCATCGCAACTTAAATAATACTTAAATTCAAAACTCAAATCCACCCACGACCGACCTATTCATAATTTGTTTATTAAGACCATTCTGATAAGCCCAAGCTCGACATCTCTGCTGTAAGTTGGTGAGGAGTTGAGTATTCTGCAGATTCATCGGTTCAATGCTACTAAGGTCTTACAATACTGTTGAAGTAGGAGTATACCGAATTTCGAATTGATCAGAACTACAAAAAATTATTTTATAGCATCATCATCTAGAAAAAAAACCGGCCAAGTCGAGTTGGACTAGCCCACCGAGGCTTCCGTACTAACGTTGGTTGGTACCAATTAAGCTAGACCTCTAAATTGTATGAGCGCTAATATATCTCAGAGGTCTATCGTAATTGGCGTATACTATGTGTGTATGGGTACACCCTTTAATTTTCAACTTTTTTTTACTTGCTTCTTGCCAAATTTCATGATTCTAGGTCAACGGGAAGTACCCTATAGGTTTTCGACCCAAAACCTATAGTGTGCTTCTGGTTGACCTAGAATTATCAATTTCGGTCAAAAGCAAGGTCTTACAGCACAAGTAAGGGGAAAACTCCGAAAAATAAAAAAAGTTGAAAATTAAGGTAAATTTTGGTACTTACAAGTTGTCGCGATAATCAAAATTTGCCCATATCTTTTTACTGTGTTGAATCAGGACCTTGATTTTTATACACCTAATAGGGACTATAGACTTCAGTATCTGCTATAAATTTCAACTTGCTAGGTCCACCCGTTCCTGAGCAAATCGGTAGTGACACACGGACAGCCCGACAAGAAAGTGATCTTATAAGGGTTCATTTTTTTACCTTTTGAGGAACGGAACCCTAAAAATGACCATAGTCTTCAAATGGCTAAACGATTTTTTATGATTATTATAACATAAGTTATTTTATTTTACTCTTGGATCGGTGAAGTTAAAACAGGACATCTCGACATTAATAACGATGGGCATTTGTGACAGTAAAATAAACAAAACTGCTTCATAGAAACAAACTCAATAATAAGCCTTTTGTTAACACAAATCTTTGTCTCCAGCATCTTCAAGACAAACAAAATTAAGTAAAACTCCATAAGTCGATTAAGAATCAAAGTCCAAACTTTGGAATCACGTTTAACAAGATCGCAACTTTTGCAACACCACTAAACAGTTTGTTTGCTTTGTTTCTATTCGCGTCTATTGAAACGAGATTAATGGCGGATCCTTCAGATCAGTGGAAGGCAGTAAATAAAGTTCTGAGAACTTAGGTAACTGGACAAAATTTACTATAATCCTTTGATGGATTTAATTGAATGATTTAAAGGTTACTCATGAGTAGAGCATTATAATCTAGAATGAGCTCTTTTAGAATTGGCTCTTAAGGACAGCTATCGTAATACGCTAGTTAGTGTGTTTGGCGACAGATTTTCCAACTTTAGGATAGCAGCTAGTTAAGAGGACATTACAAATGTCAAGTCAAAGTCAAATAAGTAATCGCTTTGAATTAAAAAAAAAACAAAAGTAGTGAGCCATTCAGCTTTCATCTGAACGTCGAACGTCACATTTAAAAAAAAAGTAAATCCCTTGGCCCGCTTGAGATTTTTTTTCCCACGCTTGCTCCGCCTACACACGCCGCGGCACCCCCGGTAACGATACAGGCGCGGGGGAACGCGCTGTAATTTCACGCATGCGCGCTCCACACTCGACTTGCGACCTCGTTTGCTAGCGGACACGCCGAGCCGAGCGGGACGGTAATGACCGCGTGGCCCGTGGCGCGGCAGCCGAAGTTACTTACTACCTACAGAGCAGGTTTAAAATTATGTATTACGGCTTAAAAAGGAATTTCCAAATCGAACATACATAGAAATGATATATAAATATATATATTTATATTCTGACTAATTAAGAACCTCCTCCATTTTTGTGAAGTCGGTTAAAAATAGTATAGTCTTATTTTTCGTACAACACTCCTTGCGCTATTTTTATAAACTTGTATCTATTTGAGAACCCCACTTCACAAAAAAGGAGAAGGTTCTCAATTCGTCGGATTTTTTGTTTGTTTTATGTATGTTGACCGATTACTCGAAGACGCTTGAACCGATTTGGAAAATCGTTTTTTTATTTGAATGAGTATAACAGATGATCCCATTTAAATCTCATCGAGAAATGTTTAGTTCTGCAGAGATATGAAGATAAACACCATAAACCTAGTACTGAAAATGACTACCGCGGAATTTGAAGTCTGTATTATTCCTTTTGTGAACGAATTTATTTGCAACCGACTTCCAAAAAAGGAGGTTCTCAAATCGTCTTTTTTAGGGTTCCGTAGCCGAATGGCAAAAAACGGAACCCTTATAGATTCGCCATGTCTGTCTGTCTGTCCGTCCGTATGTCACAGCCATTTTATTCCGAAACTATTACGACTACAGACTTGAAACTTGGTAGGTAAATGTATTCTTGAACCACTTTCCGATTTTTATACAATAATAAAAAATATAAAAGTTTAAGGGGGGGTATCCGATACATGAAACTGGAACAAAAAAAAAATTTTCTTCAAACCTATACGTGTCTATGGATAGGTCTTTAAAAATGACATTGAGGTTCCAAAAATCATTTTTAGGGTTTCGTAGCCAAATAGCAAAAAACGGAACCCTTATAGATTCGCCATGTCTGTCTGTCCGTCCGTATGTCACAGCCATTTTATTCCGAAACTATTAGGACTACAGAAATGAAACTTGGTAGGTAGATGTATAAACCGCTTTCCGATTTTTGTACAAAAATAAAAAATATAAAAGCTTAAGGGGGGCAGACAGCAAAGACATGGCGAATCTATAATGGTTCCGTTTTATGCCATTTGGCTACGGAACCCTAACAAAGTTATTTTTGTAGTTGCGAAAAATAAAAGTTATAGAATACTCTACTGTGTTACGGAACCCTACGAGTGCGAGTCCGACTTGCACTTGGCCATAATAATAATTGGCCATAATAATTTTCTAGATTTTTCACTCCCTTACTTTAGAATTTAAAGGGGGGGGGACACATTTTACCACTTTAGACGGGCCTATCTTTTAAATGATTGACTTTGAGAAAAAATATTTTAGGAACCTCAATGTCATTTTTAAAGACCTATCCACACGTATAGGTTTGAAGAAAAAAATTTTTTTTTGTTCCATTTCCAGGTATGGGATGCTTTATATTTTTATTTTTGTACAATATTCGGAAAGCGGTTTATAGAATACGTCTACCTAGCAAGTTTCAATTCTGTAGTCTTAATAGTTTTGGAATAAAATGGCTGTGACATACGGATGGACAGACAGACAGACATGGCGAATTTATAAGGGTTCCGTTTTTTGCCATTTGGCTACGGAACCCTAAAAATAAACTTTGTTTTTCATAGTATTTGTATGAAAAACAAAGTTATCTATGCGGTCGCCATATCCCAAAACCTGCTGATTGTAGGTATCTCGTTCAAACTAATTTTCGTTGTTAGTTTTTATCTTACTTATGATAATACTACAATAACGAAATACTAATAAAATTAAAAACGTCTAAATACCTATAGTGTTTGTGAGAGAACAATTATAATCCAGTTGTAATTATAAAACAATCTTTATGTTGTATTAAATTCAAATAAGAAACTGCCTTACGGTTTCGCATTATATGTATTATATTATATTTCTCAGGATAAAACTCAGTAGTTCAATACCTCATTCATTAAAATCAGTCCAGCCGTTTGGTTCCTACAACCAAAACAATACCGACATATAATCGCGCGAAACATCAACACGGTCGGTCATGTAATTATGTTCTAATCTGTGACCTCAGAGGTCGACCGGCCTTGCTTACTTCATAGTTACTATGGGTAAACATATTTAGGTAAATGACAGGTGCTTGTTTGGCTCCAAAAAAAATTAGTAGGTACATTTTCGAATCTTGAAGGTCTGTCTTGAATCTTATCCTTGTAAGGCCTTATTTACTATTATTAAAAAATCTCGAAAGATCGCAGATACACGCGAAGTCGGCGCGCGCATCCTCACCTCGGAGAGGCTCGCGGCCGACTGGCTCTAGATTCAATATGTTTCGAGTGCTGCTCACTTGCAAGTATATTTTTATACGTAACGCGCCGGGAATATGGTACAATATCGCAATCAACCTATTGACCGTATTCTTGCACAGAAGTAAAGGACGTAAGTCGCAAAACTAATTTAATTAATTATGAGAATATGAATTGGTTTTGAAGAAAATTGTACTGGGAGATTCTTATAAACCATGTTTTACATTTGATAGTATTTATTTGGTATATGTAACTAAATCTGTTTGAGAGACAAACAAGAAAAATGAAAAAAAAAGGCATAACTTTCAAAAAAATAAACTATCGAGCATATTATTTTCAATTATGTTTCTGTTCTGTGAAACAAAAGAAAAAATATTGAAAAATCTAATATTTAAGTTTGACTTCATTAATATTATTGGTTGATTTATTGTCATTAGGCAAAGTATAGCATTCTGCACGGAGCGTCCTCTTGGGTTGCCAATTATTTTTGCCTTGTTGTTGCCTACTATTATGTGCACTCCCAATGCCCTATGCATGTTTCAGTACTTTAGACAGAATAGAATAAATTTTTATTCTATTCTGTCTGAAGAAATTAAGGACAAGAAAAAAAGAATTAAAGAAATAATTAAAGAAATTAAAGACAATTTTTATCCAAAACATTGTGAAATAATGAAACACAATAAGAAACGACTGTGCAAGGCGTTATTAGATTGATGAACCTGACCAACACATGGTTCCTGCCATTGTACTATAATAAGTTTGGGATTGCCTTGCAATGTTTTCGTTTGTCAGATAGCAACACTGTGACTGCACACTTAATATTTTCGATAAAAAAATCCATTTGCATACGACGGAGGACATCATAGATTAGAAGCCGGATGCTTTCCCATGTTAAATACATACACCATAGAGCTTAAAATCTACTTGAGATGAGATACTGTTACACCAATTCCACAAACAGCGTGTTAAATCAACGGGTGGTCGTAAAAAACACCTGTCGCCTGTTAATGTCGAGTATCAAAGTTTTGATCGGAAACTCCGCCGTTTACGTTACCGGACATTTTATTGGCTTTAGCGCTTTCTTTAATAGACGTTCCGTCATCGCTTCAGGTTTTTTGCTGCAGCACATTACACGGCTTGATATTTAGTGCTTTAGAAATACTTGGACTTGCTGAGTAAAAAAGCTTAACAAGTACCAGAAAATAAATAAGTAAATGAAATATGATTTGAAGTTAAACCTTTTTGAAGGTTTTACGATATTTTCAACTTATTTATTTTTTAAGAATGTGTTTTTTTGTGATTTATGCATAATGTTGTACCTATTTATTATGATACTCTGTGAGTACTAGAGCTTTATTTAGAATGTTTATTCTGTTACGAAAATGACATATATACTCAAGATAGCGATATCTGATAAAGGATGTCAAGGTCAACCGAAGTTAGTCTCTATCCAAACTTAATATCCATAAGTTTTAAAACTTGTTGTTTGAAAAGATAACTATTGAGGAAGTGTAGAAAGTAATCAACAAACAAAAACAGAACTGTTTTCAAAAATTATGCTCAAAATGACAGTTTTAATATTAATTAAAGTAAAATTGCAGTATTAACTGCAACCAATAAAGCAAAGACCACGTAGAAGATTTGTATAGATACAAAACAATTAATAGTTGATGAAATAGATGGTTGGAGCCATACAAAACAATTAATAGTATTTTAGAGATTTATTATACAGAAGTTAGTAACCTTTACAATATCTTCCTTAAAATAGCCTGAGTAGGACTTTCGCCACTTCCATACATTTCGGCGCAGGAAACAGTTTGTTTATTGTTAAGACTCGCTGCAAACGGTTGCCAAAAGTCGTTAACACTATACAGGCGCACTTCGTAAATATCATCTGTCTGCTGCTGCTGATATAGTGGCTATTGCATGCGAGGCGGGGGAATTGTTCAGTTTTTAATTTTTTTGCGGAACTATGAAATTAAAAATCCCGTACGTAACTAGTTTTTAGGGTTCCGTACCCAAAGGGTAAAACGGGACCCTATTACTAAGGCTCCGCTGTCCGTCTGTCTGTCTGTCTGCCTGTCTGTCTGTCTGTCTGCCTGTCTGTCTGTCTGTCTGTCTGTCTGTCTGTCTGTCTGTCTGTCTGTCTGTCTGTCTGTCTGTCTGTCTGTCTGTCTGTCTGTCTGTCTGTCTGTCTGTCTGTCTGTCTGTCTGTCTGTCTGTCTGTCTGTCTGTCTGTCTGTCTGTCTGTCTGTCTGTCTGTCTGTCTGTCTGTCTGTCTGTCTGTCTGACTGTCTGTCTGTCTGTCTGTCTGTCTGTCCGTCTGTCACCAGGCTATAGCTTATTAACCGTGATAGTTAGACAGTTGAAATTTTTACAGATGATGTATTTCTGTTGCCGCTAGAATAAAAAATACTAAAAACAAAATAAAGTTAAAAATTAAAGGGGGTCCCCATACAAAAAACGTGTTTTTAAACGCCATCTATCTAATTAGTTTCGGCAAAATGACATAGATGGCGCTAGTAAACGAGCGCCCCGTCTTTCTAGATTGCGACCAAACCAAATATTCTTGGTAATATCAAATAATCAAATATATGAGGTTGAAACTCTGTTATGTTTCGTATTGTACGGAACCCTTCCTAAGTGTGCGATAAGAGACGCGATGCTGACTCGCACTTGGCCAGTTTTATTCCTTTTGGAGGGACTTCTCCTGATCCTCTTGAAATCAACATCAAATTCCGCGCTAGTAATTTTCAGTGCTGAGATCTCGATGAAATTACGATGAGACCACCTTGAAAATGTACTATCACTCTATCAACATGCCCCTTTCAGGGATTCCCCTTCAAAATAGGCGGAATAATCACGTAACAAACATATAAAAATACATATGGATGAATTAGAACATCCTCCTTTTTGGAAGTAGGTTGAATGATAAGCAAAAATACGTTGGTAGATTTGTTAATGGATAAGATTCATCGCTCACTATCAAGCAAACATTTTACTTAACCAGTTCACCTTTATTTTTAAGA
Organism: Cabera pusaria; assembly: GCA_954871355.1. Taxonomy (NCBI): domain Eukaryota; kingdom Metazoa; phylum Arthropoda; class Insecta; order Lepidoptera; family Geometridae; genus Cabera; species Cabera pusaria. The sequence goes on along the minus strand of OX940896.1, from coordinate 10,693,426 downwards.
CACAACACAGCATATTTGTTGTTGAGGTCAGACCACCAAACAATAAACTTTTCCATTGATAGCCCTATATTCCATGTAACCCGTATCAACACCGCATCAATTATGCTTTTGTCCTTAACAAACATAGCACCCTTACTAAATGATTCGCGTTATGAGCAATTTATTACATAGAACATTGCCTTTAATCATCATAACCCAAACGGGGTTATATGGGCATATAAATTAAATGTTTGTAGACGCAGGCGTCGGGCTACAAGAACTTGGAATCTAGCCCGACCCTAGAAAGGCCTTGGGGCATTTTGTTCAATCAGTATGGGCATTTTTAGCTTTGTGCAATTTTATAACATAATAAACTGGCCAAGTGCAAGTCGGACTCGCACTAGTAGGGTTCCGTAACACATTACAATATTTTATAAGATCGAGCAAAAAATACCACTATCATTTTTCACCAGCAAAAAATAATAATTAATAAACATTTTTTTTCTTATAACGCCATCTAACGGGGATAGGGTCCCGTTTTACCCTTTGGGTAAGGAACTCTAAAAACTGACAAGTAATTCAACACTTTATCACCTGTTGCTAAGTATTAATGTGGTCTAGGATGGTATCGTAGTTTATTTATCAAATCATATATTTCACAATCTTCTTCTTCTTTATATATAAAAATGAATCCCAATAGCCCTTGGTCACGGCATCATGCGTGAACGGCTGGACCGATTTCGCTAATTCTTTTTTATTGTCTTTTTTATCGTCAGGAGATGGACCTTATGAAAAAAAATATTAAAATAAATTATATATAATAATATCGTTTAAAAACTAAAAAAGAACCGACTTCAATGCCGCGGTATTCATTTTCAATTTTCAGTACCAATTTTGAGATGTTTATCTCAATATCTCGGGAGATACTTATCAGACCTCAATAAAATTACCACACTTGGGATATCTCTTTTCGAACAAAAAAAGAATAATCAAAATCGGTTCATAAACAACGAAGTTATCTGCGAACAAACATAAAAAATATATATATATATATACGGTCGAATTGAGAAACCTCCTCCTTTTTTTGAAGTCGGTTAAAAATTAATCTCAATTGCCCTTGGTCACGGCATCACGCGTGAACGACTGGACCGATTTCGCTAATTCTTTTTTTGTTGTATTTTTTATCGTCAGGAGATGGTTGTTATGGAAAAAAAAATTAAATAAATAAAAGTTGTTTTTAACGCAGGCGAAGCCGCGGGGCACAGCTAGTTTCTCATAAAAATAGATATGATGTGAAAGACATCATTTAATCAGGTGCTGTTTAACTTACATTAACTAAGTAATTCACATAGTCAAGTATCAGGATACTTATAATTAAAAAAATAAATAAGAAAGATAATAATAAATAATAAGAAAGGTGGATAAAAGAGGGTTCAGAAACCATCACTTTTTTTTGACCTTCCTTATTAAATACAAGATTTACACAGAGAACATCGTGAAATGTCCATACTACAATACGAATAAGCTTACCACATATTTGTTATGGATGAGACTTGTAAATAATAAGAAACGAAAGACTCGTTTTCGGGTTAAACCCTTGTCATCTTCAGTGGTAGAAAAATATATCCAACTAGCTGATACCCGCGCCTTCGTTCACGTACACCAAGTAATTAGTAGCCTACGTCCATTCTTATGCTATAAAGTATCTTTTTGTTAAATTTCAGTAAGATCAGATCGTCCGCTTAGACGTAATTACGTAATAAACAGACAAAGTGTCAGAGTTACAAACGTTTTAATAATATTAGTCTAAATGTCAAAAGAATAAGTAACTAGAGATACTTATCATATCTCATCTCGATGAATTTACCACGATGAATGATGATGAATGGTCTCACCAAATCAGGAGTATTATACTTTTTATACTCTTTTTATTAAAAAAATAATTTTAGAAGTCGGTATACTTTTTATACTCTTTCTATTAAAAAAATAATTTTGAAAGTCTTTACTTTTTATACTCTTTCTATTAAAAAAATAATTTTGAAAGTCGGTTCATAAATTGACAGAAAACGGTGAAGATACATTAAAAAATACATATTACACACAGACGAAATGAGAACCTTCTCGTTTTTGAAGTTGTTTAAAAACCAAGAATATTTTATAGTGTGAGATATACGACAAATTCTCCATTTCAAAAAACGCTCACTGGCATTGTGGGTTGCACATCCCAGTAGTCTTGTTAATCCCTTCAACTAAACTAAATATTTTTCTGTCTGAAGTGGGTTCACGTCAATAGTGCAAGGGGTGAAAACCAACTAACTAACAATAAACTGAATACGACTCGCATACGATGAGAAGTCACTTTGTCACTCCGGTTATTGGGTAATTTATTAGTGAAATAAGTATCTATCTCATAAGTATGCGATTGTTGTTTTAAATATACCTAAAGTCCCCGTCACGAGAAGCTATAAATTATGTAAACAAGTGTCCAGGAGTTCACAACATTTGGACCAACAAAAAAAATGAATTTGTTTAAGATTTAATAAATTATTAAGTAACAAATATTAATTAACATATATTATTTAAGAATAATTATTCGTCAGATTCAGATGTTTCCAGTTCCATTTTTTCCATTATGAAACAATCTCGTACGCATTCGAAACTCGAATGACGCGTTTATTTCAAAATGGCGTCCCGATAGTTTACAATCCCTGCGTCCGGTACCAAGAAACACAAACGATAGCGCTTTGCGTCGTTAAAATATGATCCGACTAAATTAAATAGGTTGTTACTTTCATATAACCCGTCTATATTTCATGTCGATTAAATATGGTCAATTTATTATTATCTCGCAGTATAAAATGTTTACTTAGTAAAAGATGTTTGTTTATATAATTTATAGCTTCTCGTGACGGGGACTTTACACATGTTTTATATTTGAAGAAGTGCTTCAACCCTACTTTCAGTGCACCTTGTATTAACTACTTCTAAAATAATCTCATCTGCACCTCACCCAAAGCACTACCCGAGAAAGACAAGTAGGTAGGTACTCATAGGTACAGCATCACAAAATCACTTACCACAATTTACCCCGACTTCCCAACTTTACCGTTTCCCTTAAACGCATCGAGCAAAAAGAAACATTGGGTCTCGAAAGTGGTTTTCGCTGTCATTATAGCTCATTTTGCTGAAAAGCTTTTATAAGAGGCATGTTAAGTCCCAGCCTTTCTACTATCATTATCCGACGCTCACCTGAAAAATCCTCTTTTATAGTGACGAGCGCTTTGCTGAATGACGACTTAGGTTGTAAGCTCGTAATATTAAGATGTTACTTATAAAAATTCAGCTCGGATCTTAAATCTTCCTTAATCTCTTATTTATGGGCTATAGATGCAATGCTCTCTTTTAATTTTTATCATTATATCATTCATTGCCTCAAATAAAGGGTTTATTGTGGGTGGAAGTTTTGCTAGTCTAGACTAGTCTAGTCTAGTTTAGACTGAATTGGTACTACTAATTTTAGTTTATTTAGCCGTCAAATAGATTATTGTACAGGTATCTGCGCAGAAAATGTTTCAAGTTAGCGTGCGCAGTACATACGTGCTAAACTCTTGCGATCCAGTTTAGAAAAACAAGCGGTAACAATTTTTTATTTTGTAGGATAGGTCAATAGCTCTATAGATAAATTTATCAAATCATATACTTCTATGAAGGGCTATCTAGACAGGAGAAAATTAGAGCATTCTAGGAGGGCCCTAATCTATCCTCTGTTTACATTAACCATCAAACGCTTACAGCCTTATAACATATGTTCTAAGTTGAATTTTTTTCTATGAATATTGTCAAAGTGAATTGAAAATTAATGCTCTTGCTTCATCATCATAATTATCAGCCGGTATCAGTCCACTGCTGGCCGTAAGCCCCCCCCACGACACGCCACTGAGCCCAATCTTCGGCTCTTTGTTTCCAGTCACTGCCCTGCACCGCTTTGCGAATGTCGTCGCTCCAACTAGTCACCTCACCAATGCTCTTGCTTACTTTCTATAAAACAATTTTTAGTCAGATAAACGCGCCACCTACAAAATACGCTCCAAAACTCCTAAAGTAATCCAACAGATATTAGGAACTTCTCACACATAACTGAAATAAATCATATTTCAGCCGAAGAAGCGTTATCGACGAAAAACCATCACTTGTCGCGTAACTCTAACTTTCTACCCGAACTTTGGTCTCTGTTTAGTTTAAGAGAGCCAGTTTACGTCAGATGACTTTGAAAAGTACGTATTTCTTGCGACCAGATATTGGAGAAATATTTTCGGAGCAAAGTTTAGACGTTGATAGAAGGGTTTCATTTTGTGGTTAGTATGTGCTGGTAATACCACATTTATTGTGTTGATAGATATGGCGGAATGATATGCTTTTCAACCGACTTCATACAAGGAGGAGGTTTTCCATTCGACTGTATTTTTTTAAATGTTTGACACCTCAAACTCCGTTATTAATAAACCAAGAAAAAAGTATTTCATATTTATCGTAAACGATTTTAATTATATTATCAACTAATTAATTACGTCCGCGTCGTTAGATGCGTTTATGAGTGGGATCTCTTGCGTTTTATGACATAGGCTAGTCATAGAGCTTATATTACTAGCCTCCGCGGTTGACCGTGGAGGCGGCTGACCGCGCAGCTAGCCACTTTTCTATTGCTTATATTATTGTACGCACTAAACCACCTCTAAATTCTAGACGTGGCGGTTGAATGTTACAAACTGCCTGAGCGACTGACCGCTAGCACATAATAAATAACGCTTGTACGCATCAGGGCTAACACAAAATGGCAGAGCTCTTTCAGTTTTCAGAACTAACAAACAATGTTACCGTCGTGTAATATGTGTATGTTAAAGGATTTGTGCTATAATCCTGGCATGTTTTAAGCAATAAGCTTTCGCGTCACTTGGTCAGATGTTTTGTTGTTATTGATTGGATGACCATTAAATTTGACCGCAATCACCAACAAAACCAAGACCACATGCTATAAACAAAAAAAAAATTATACAGTTCCCTTCTGCGAACATATTTTATGTCTAACCCATCAAAACTATTTTTAAATAGAAAAATAGTTTATTCCTTCAGAATTTCATGAAAGACATATCAGATGTAAAACAGAAATGGTTTTGCTCATGGACCTTGAAAATCATATAACTACACGTTTTTTTGTACCTTGCAAGACGGGGCGTTTAAACCTAAATGCTATTTTATGTAAATCTTGTCGCACATCAATTTTAATAAAAAGCCCATTTTCTTAACTCCGGATCTGTAATGGTATATTAAAATACTTCATTTTGTAAGGAAAAATTTTGGATAGGAATTTTTATGAATTTGAAAGGTTTTGCTGGTTTATTATCTCCGATCATACATTTAGAACATAGCTGTCGCAATTATTAGAAAATTTATTTTTGTACACCTAAATATCGGATGAAATGGAGTGTATGAAGTGATTAAGTGAAGAATAGTGCTCCGAAGAAAATAACTGAAAAGAATACTCAACAATTTGTCACCGTTTTTCACTTCAGAGTTGAGACAAAAGATTTTTTATGGTTGTAAATTTTAAATAATATTGTATTATCCCAACTGGAAACCGGCAAGCTTCTAACACCCGAGTGGTGTAAGGACACTTTCTCATATATATATATGACTAGAAGTGCCTCGCGGCTTCATCCGCGTTATAAACTTCTTTTATTTACTTATAACGTTTCTTTTGTAAGAACCTTTCTATCATAAAAGACATCAAAAAGAATAAGCCAAATCGGTTTATCCGTTTTCAAGTTATCACGTGACTAAGGGAAATAGGGATTCATATTTATAAAACCCAAAAACCCTGAAGTACTTAAGTAAAGTTTCGCAAATAACATTTTTTTTTTGTTTTGCCATACAAGCTTTGAATCCCAGTTCCGTAACCTTAAGAGGTGAATTTTGAAAAATCCTTACTTAGTACACCCTTGCGTACTAAGAAAAATATACCCTCCAAATTTCAAGTCTCCACGACCAGCGGTTTAGGCTGTGCGTTGTCTGTCAGTCAGCCAGTCAGTCAGTATGTCAGGACAAAGATTCTTATAGTATTAGAAGATAGATAGATGGATTCTACCTTTACTAGCTTTTTTAAAAATGTTATATCAATAAATGTTATAAAATATAAGTGATGATGCGGTCGAAGATGGTAAGCACGCTAGGCCTAGAATGGGAACTGGCTCTTAAGGATAGCTGCCGGAACACATTAGATGTTTTGACGACAGATTTTCTAACTTGAGGGTTGGCCAGGCGGACACTAGATAGTGTCCTATCACCATGCGGGGATTGTTGGTTTCTTAACGATGTTTTTCCTTCACCGGAGGTCTACTGGGAAAAGTGCACATACATTTTACGTTAGAAAAATCCATTATCCCGATTACGCCAACGGGTCCTCATAAGGTCTATCAAATTGGAAAATAAACCATATAACAAAGTGTTCCGACAGCTTTCCTCGAGAAACAAATTATTTTTCTAGGCCTATCCTGGACAACATCGTCCCTTATCAAAAAGTGAGACAGTAATAAAAAGTTTATCTTTAGCGCATTAATAGAATCAGCACTATCATTAATTGCACTTTTTAACATAAATATAAACAAGACTTATAGAAAAAATATGAAATTTAGGCCATTCTAGGCCTAGCGTGCTTACCGTCTTTGACCGCATCATCACTTACCAACAGGTGAAATAGTGGTCAAACGCTAGCCTATAAAGTATTTTTAAAAAAATTACCTAATGTTGCAAGGTCTTTTAGAACTTAAGCGCATGCTTTGAAATTTAAAAATAGTATCATTATCCTAAACTTTCGCCGCATATTTTAAGCCCTTTTCACACCGCTAACATTAAGAAGCTTAGCTTCACTTAAGGGTGTGTTCATAACATTAAAAAGTTTCGCAAGTCTCTAAGTATGTTTTATCATTGTTTAAAGTTAGAAGTTTCCTCTACGTAAGCTTGTGGTCGTCTGAACTCGTTAATGACGTGAAACAACTCTTGGATAACAAAATAAGACTCATATGGGAGTTTTGAGTTTGTTATGGCAATTTTGGAAGTTTACGGTTGAATCAATAGCACGGAGATTTAATTTTGGGAAAGTTTCTTCCGCGTGTCGTATTTGAATATTTATAATGAACTTAGTAAAACATTGAAGAAATGTAATATTATGTTACAGAATATTTGGTTAAATTGTTGTGTTAAGATTGTTTGAAATCTCAAGGATAGGGTGATAATAAAAGAGGTAGAAGTTAAGGATCACAACTGCGAGGCTGAGTAAAGATTATTGATATAATTTATTGATAACATAATATTATCTTTGTTTTGCATTACGTGTACGCAAAACTCAAGGTAATTGTTAACTATTTGTCGAGAATAATAGGTAAATAATGAGTTATCTAATAATGACGCACATTTGTAGTCAGCGTAACATTAAATACTAAGCAAGTACGTGTCTTTGTTTTAGAAGTAGTTCTTTCATTGATAACTGATATTTGTACTTACTCTAAATCATCATCATCATCATTATCAGCCAACTTCCGTCCACTGCTGGACATAGGCCTCTCCTATGGCACGCCACTGAGCTCAATCTTCAGCTATTCGTTTCCAACCGCTGCCAGCCAGCTCGCGTATATCATCGCTCCATCAAGTTGGAGGGCATCCTACGTTTACTCTACGTTTGCCGAGCCGTGGTCTCCACTCTAAAACTCGTTTACCCCAACGGTTATCGGTTCTGCGACAGATGTGACCAGCCCACTGCCACTTCAGCTTGCTAATCTTTTTGCTTGCTAGTCTTTGAGCTATGTCGATTACTTTGATTCTCTGACGGATGACTTTGTTTCGAATTCGATCCTTCAGAGAAACTCCGAGCATAGCCCTCTCCATAGCTCGCTGAGCGACATTGCATTGGTGAACTAGTCGTACTGTCAGTACGTAGTATTATTATCTTTTCTATGCTGTCGGTGTCCACGTCTTACTAAATAGGATGTAATAATTGAATAGAGCTCTTTTTATGTATCGTCGAAGTAGTATTTAATGGCCATATTTATTTTTATTTTTGTTATAAAATTTTTTGGACGTCATATCCAACTGGTGTCATTGGGGGAATGGATGTGGAGCAAAAGTTAACTAAGCGTTAGTAGTTTGCAATTGACGTTTAGGTAACTTCTTCCCGTATTTCTATTACGGATCTAATTATATAAATCATTTTGTAGAGACTTCCGTCGCTTCCATGCCTTTACGCAATCCATCTGACGACTGCTGCATCCAACAAACAAACAGTGGCTTAAAAATTCAAATCGGCGAAACCCTGATTAGTTGAGGTTTGTTTTGTCTTGGATCAAACAAGTTTCCGTGTAAAGGCGGCGCCTATCCAAACACAACCTAATGTGTTTACCTCTAATACCAAACACGAGTTGCGGACCTCCCTGTTGTCTAAGCCCACTTTGTCTTCGCCGTCTTTTCACTTGAAGATTACAGAACTAGTTGATTTCGAAAGTCATGTGTTTGTTTAAGCGTTTACGTTAGATCAATTAAGTTCCGGTAGAACAATTGTGTAATGCTTTTAGGTGACTTTGATGGTTCAGTAGTTCTGTTCTTACGCTACTGATTTTTTATCGAAGCGTGGTTTGGTCATACATTATATTGACCTTGTTTCTATTAGTATTTTGAGGCGAGGTAATGCATTAAAGAACTTATATAATCTTCTAATACTACAAGAATCTTTGTCCTGACATACTGACTGACTGACTGACTGACAGACAACGCACAGCCTAAACCGCTGGTTGCAGAGACTAGAAATTTGGAGAGTATACTTTTCTTAGTACTTAAGAAAGGATTTTCCAAAATTCACCCCTTAAGGGGATGAAATGGGGGTTTAAAGTTTGTTTGTATGGAGAAACCAGATTAGATAGTCTTTTCTATCCGAAACTTCACACAAGTGCTTCAGTAAAAAAATACGTAAATACGTGTTTTATGTTTTTTTGAAATTCCACCCCTAAGTGGGTGAAATGGGGTAACAACGTGTGAAAATCAATATTGTTTCGGATTGCGCTGAAATTTGGCATGAAGATAGTTATTACGACGTTAGTTACTCTGAGTAAGGACTTTCCAAAATTCATCCCTGAAAGGGATGAAACGGAGGTACAAAATTTGTATGGAGAAACAAGATTAAATAGTCTTTTATATTCGAAACTTAACACAAGTACTTAAGTAAGTAAATACGTGTTGCAGGCTCTTTCGATTGCGCTGAAATTTGGCATGCAGATAGTTATTTTGACTTAGGTATCCGCTCAGAAAGGATTTTTTAAGAATTCCTCCCGGATACGGAACGGGGTTTCAAAGTTTGTATGTCGAAACAAGATGAGATAAAGTAAGTGTTGTAGGATTTTTCCAAATAGGGTAGGTAACAAAGTCTGAAAATGTGGGTTTTTCGGGTTTTATAAATATGATCGGGATTCCCGAATTGCCTTAGTCACGCGATAACGTGAAAACGGGTGAACTGATTTGGCTAATTCTTATTTGATGTCTTTAATCATAGAATCGCTTTACAAAAGAAACATTTTAAGTAAATAAAAGAAGTTTTTAACGCGGGCGAAGCCGCGGGGCACTTTTAGCTATAGTATAAACTTACAGTTGATGGTTCACACATAAATCTACAATCTACATGTGGAGTTTGGTCATAATTGTTAAATCTTTTATGTCATTTGAATTTAGTAGCTAGGCAGTGCGTTGGGGAGCTTTTAGATGATTTAGGTGACAATCATGGTTGCGAGTAACACCAATCTGTATTTAGTAGAAGTAATTTAATATTCATTTTTCACGAACTATAGACTATAAATAAAATTAAAATTATTGTAACCTTTCTGCTAACACCAAATCAAGCTATCTAGCTATGATGTGATATCCCTGGTTTATCTGTTACATCTACCTAACTCATACATCGATTATTTCGTTTTAGTTAATTGTACCTACTTCTAATTACATGTTTTAGGTATTGGCTCCACGGTGAAGTAAAACATCATTAAGGAACCCCCGGCTTGGTAAGCTGGTGGAATAAAGATAGATGTCTCTAGCTACTATATATTTATTATTATTAATTTAAAAAATAAAAACTTAATAAACCGACTTCACATGCTGCCCAAGTCAGCTTCAGTAGCAAGTTTGAGATGTTAATCGCCATATCTCTGGAGATACTTATTAGATCTTGATAAAATTTGAATGGGACAATCTTGATGATAAACCCTACCAATACAAAATGAATTATTAAAATTGTTTCTCAATTGGCAGAGTCATTGCGTAACATACATAGAAAAAAACATACAGAATAACCGGCCAAGTGCGTGTCGGGCCATGCGCAGTGTAGGGTTCCGTAGTAGCCCGATATTCAATGCAAGTCTTTACCCGTTATAAACAAGCAACTAGGTACTTCGTCTTTGTCACTTTAAAGGATTTATTTTAAGGATTTTGTAAATGGTACAAAATTATCCAACACCCAAGTTCAACGACTATTACTGCTAAACTAATAAAGTTATCTCAACCGCTATCGTTTTCCTTTAAAGTTCATGAAATGCGCTATTATCACGAATATTACCAGATTTTTCAAGCCAGCAGTTTAGCTTTTAGAGGGGGGAGGACGCCCCACTGGAACAAAAATTTGCACTTTAAAGTTTAATATTTCATAAATGGAGAATTCAATCGAAAAATGGTATAAGCAACCCTTAAGTCATTTTAAAAGACCTATTCAATGATACTCCACACGACGGGGTAGACGATGAAAAAAAAAATTCATCTCCACTTCTCATATATGGGAGCTACCCTAAAAAAAAATATTGTTCACAATATTATTTCAGTACTTTGTGGGCGTAATATATATACATACCCCCACGAAATTACAGCTTTCTTGTATTAACGGTCTCTTAGCAAAACCTCGGACAGACAGACAGACAGACAAACGGACGGACATGACGAAACTATAAGGGTTCCTTTTCAGGACTACGGAACCCTAATAAAAATTAACTTAGTTGTAAGCATGACAGTTGCTATTCAATTATTTGCAAAACTTTGATGAAAGATATTGTAAAACTTGTTGTTTTTCACCTACTAAAGTTATAAGAACAATTTTAGTAGGCAGGGACAATAAGTGGACACACTTTTAAGAATAATATAAAGCTGTCATCAACCTCATCAGCTGTCATCAAACTTTGGATATTTCGTATTTTATGTATTTTATCAACTATCCAATAAAATATACTTACTCGAGGCTTAAACTTTTCCTTTGAGAATTATTAATAGGCCCTTAGTCTGGAAACTTCAACGCCATTTAACTTTCATGTCACATCAAAACTTGAATCTATAAGTGTACTTATTTATGCAGATAGATATGAAAAATAAAATATTAGGAACGTGTAGAAAAGAATATTTGTAAAACGGTCAAACTCAAAAAATAAGGTCAGTCTTTACTTAGTATGAATTCTTTATTATAATGTTTGATGGTCAAGATTTACGAGTATTTAGCTTGTTTTGAGCCATAGCAAAGAAAGGAAATAAATAGAACAATGATATAAAACGCTCCAATAAACGAATGCGACAATTTTATTAGTTGTATTGATATATTATTTATGCTATTATTCATTCTGTGGTATTGGGTCAAACTGCAACACAAAAGCGGCATTCGAATATTTCTTTGCATAGTTTTATGATTATAAGACGAGTGTGAATCAGCCAGCCCGTAGAGGCGGACCTAAGCGAACGTATCACGACCAGATCGGAGACGTTTTAAAGAAAGGCCAAGACCAAAGTACCTATAACCAGCGAGCATGTATAAAGACGCTCATGCCAAAGGAAGAAGCGAAATACGTGTGTCAGGATTAGTAGTCTCTACCTACCCCAATGGAAAAAAAGGCGTGGTTTTATGTATGTATGTATTTATATATTAACGTTTTCTAGTTAATTATGGCTGTGAAAAAGCACGTTTCCTTACGATCACATCTTTTACTATTATTGTAGCGGAACTTAGAACGCAAAATTAATTTTCCAAATCAATCAGCGGCTGTTTTAACATAATTTAAATAAAATTTGATTTTACATTCGGAAAAACATTAAGAAAGTAGCTAAAATATGTAATTAGGCTAGCCTTGAACAAAGAAGAATCAATGAGGATCACTGCCGACCTTCAGTAAAGCAGTAGCACTTCAAGAAGGTACAAAAAGTCAAAGTTGTTATTTTCGTCTGCGCTAGCAGGCCTCTGAGCTATTTGCGATTCTAAAAAGTCCAAGATCGCGCCTCCATTGCCAAGTACCTACCTATCTTAAGAGTAAAGTTTGATCAAGTGGGAAACGTTCAAAAGTTTATATTCCCCGCAGGAACTGAGATAAATATTCATGAGACTTAACTCGGAGAAAACTTATTTCCACGTCAGTGTCTGTCCGTCTGTACATTTGTAATGAAACGACTTTTAACAGACTGTTTTAATACTTTTAATTTGAGGAGCTGTTAAATATTCCGCTTTCAAGTTTGGTCGTCTGATTTGTTTGATAGGGTTTGTTTTAATGACAAATACAGAATGGTTAACAAAGATCAATTACTAGAGGTAGATGATTTCTACATCAATGTTTAATAAGCGCCATGGAAGTCCATTCATATAGGTGCGGTAAAAAAATTAAGGCGTGTTGAACTGACTCTATAATTTGTTAGATCAACAAAATTGAGATCTTAGAAATAGAAAAAAAGTTAATAAAGATTGAGTTTATTGTGTACAGAAGATCTTAAATAAATGTCTCTACATTTTTACCGAAGGAAAAATTTCAGATCTACACCCCGGATGACAATATCGTTATGCCGCCAAAATAAATAAATGTAAAATTTTAATTGAAATGGCCAACAAGTACTTATATGTCTGCAAGTTTCTTATCGTTGGTATACTAAACAAAACCCGACTCGAAAACACTACAGATAATTGCAGATAATCTGCAAAAATACCGATACAAGAATAGCGACTTTAAATAAATCGCTGTCAAGTTTATCGACGCACTTAATTTTTACGCCGGTCCGCGATTATGTTAATCTCGTCAAACGATAACAGCTTAGGACCACACGTACATTGTGCCTCTAATTAAACCCTTAGACCGACCTTTGAAATCCTTTACAGAAGGCTCTACAAATTGTGATGTCATTTAGATTTATAATGCACAATCATCATCATTGTCATATTCAACAGCTGTCAGTCCACTGCTGGATGTAGGCCTCTCCTAAAATACGCCACTAAGTCCGATCTTTGGCTCTTTTTTTCCAGCCACTGCCCACCTTTGCGTATGTCGTCGCTCCACCTGGTCACAGGACGTCCTATGCTACGATTGCCGATTGGCGGTCTACACTCTAGGACATTTCTACTTCAACGGTTATCAGTCCTGCGGAATATATGACCAGCCCATTGCCACTTCAGTTTGCTAATCCGTGGAGCTATGTTGATCATTTTATTTCTCTAGTGAATTACTTCGTTCCGGATTCGAAGCAAAGAAACACCGGCCCCGCATTAAAATAACTAACCGGTTTCCTAAAAACGGAGAGGTTCTCAATTCGTTTTTTTGTGTGTGTGTGTGTGTGTGTGTATATTACTCAATTTGTAAACTTATTTTTTTTTATACTTTATAGGCTAGCGTTTGACCACTATCTCACCTGTTGGTAAGTGATGATGCGATCAAAGATGGTAAGCACGCTACGCCTAGAATGGGAACTGGCTCTCAAGGATGGCTCACGGAACACATTAGATGTTTAACTAAATAATTTATTCTAATTTTCCATGAGTAAGGTATTTTGCAGGAGTGATTCTTTAATTAATTTTAATAAATACTTATCCATACATTCAAATCATACATACAAACACCTTAATCTTGCTACTGAAAATAAAGTGAACTCAAGTGGCTTTTAACCATAAAGACTTTTTATATTTTTAAAACGAAATGTGCTAATTGCCGTGTTCACCTTCTTCGCCTACATCATCACTTACTACCAGGCGAGATTGTGGTCAAACGCTAGCCTATAAGACAGACAAAACTATATTCTTTAACTTACGAATAATATACACAAGTCAAGTAAGTGCTGAATTTGTTGAGAAATTGCCATGTGTAAAGGATCCTAAAGGCCGGCCGGTGGGGCATAAGTCAGGTATAGCGAGATAAAGATTAATTCTCCCTTGTCAAATAATTTACTGTGTTGATAGTAAACGGCGCTGGGCCGCGGTTGTTTGGCGAATATATCTCATGAATTAGCAAGTTACTGCGCACAAGAGTTGTTGTATGTGGTGTACGCTTCTTTTCTATTAATAAATGATAAGAAACTGATGCAATAGCAAGGTAATACCCGTTTTTGCATAAAGTAATTTCTTTGAGATAACCTTGGCGTGAAAAGTAACATAAAAAAATTAAAAATGCCGATAGTATACCTACAACTCTTGAGCAAAAATAATATTTTTTAAATTATATACATACATCATTTTAATATACATACATTCAATATAGGTATAACTCGTAGTTCTGTGAGAACAAAAAAAAAAACACAGACGAATTGAGAACCTCCTCTTTTTTTGTGAAGTCGGTTAAAAAGACTTTGTGTGCCCTTATAAAAATTGAAATCCGTCCGTTCTCGTATATAACGCTACAGTAAACTTCAACACGTTTCTCCTCTCCACTTTCCACAAAAAAATCCAAAAAGAGGGCTTAATGGAAATTCTTTCGCCACTTCTTATGAAAAATGAAGTTCTTAGTGTGCTTTCCAATTTAACTCAAATCCGTTGATAAATAACGCTACATCAAACTTCTCCCATTTCCCCACCTATTTGCCCCAAATAAAAAAACGCGATCGACAAAAATACTTAAATAAATCAAGGATCGTGTGCCAATTTTCAACAAAATCGTTTGAACAGACAGACAAACATCCGGACAAAAGTCAAAACTGCTACTGCTACTGATATGCTCGCTCGGTCAAATATCTAACCTGAGCCAGAGTACATGAATAGCAATAAATTTCGACCGATAATCGTCATTAAGAAGAGAGATGCAAATACAAACTGTCTAGCTGCATTTCCTTTTATAAGACGTTTGCTATGATAGGACTATCACTATCAATGTAGAGCCTTTCACCCCTGTTCACAAAATTTCACGAGAATCAGTTGAAAAATTCGACCTGTACCTAGAGGAAAACATCCGGACATCCACTGGACAGACATACGAAAGCATTTTTGCCAAAGCTGAAACGGATACCTTCTCTTTGCTCGGTCTTCTAATTTGTTTAACCGGATAAATAAAAATACCATACATAAATGAATTTATGCAAACAAAGCGTGCTCTTTGAAAATTCTTTCCGCGTGAAAGTAAAACTTTTGGTACTGATTTATGAAATTAATTTCTTAAGGGAATACGCTCAAAACTCTTCAGAATTATACTTGTTTCGAATAAGATCCACGTGACACAACACTTGAACGAACTGTCTTTACATAACTTGTATTTAATATCGGCGACGTGTTTTGTAAAACTTATTTCGGAGCGGTGGAGTTGGTTGAAGTTAGGAATTACAAATTGCGTTCAGTTGTTTTAGGATTTGTTTTTGTGTTACGCAAATTGAGAGTTTGATGAGTTTTCTTTACAGTATTTAGCAATCTTTGAATTCGAAAAATGTAGCGTAAGGAATAAGTGACTAACATATTTTCTACGAAAAAGAAAGTTTACTTATTAGATGAAAAAAATGAAAGCTATTGAAAAATATAAATACAGATTTCTCTTCCCCGTTTAAGACGAGTCTCCCTGCAGAATGCTATACTTTGCCTTATCATAAGTAAATCAACCAATAATCTAATTACGTCAAACTTAAATATGGGATTTTTAAATTATTTTTTTTTATGTTTCATAAAACAGAAACATAATTGAAAATAATCGGCTGGATAGTTTATTTTTTTGAATTAACAGATTTAGTTACACAAAATTTACAAATGTAAAACATGGTTTATAAGAATCTCCAAAAAACAATTGTGTTCTAATCCAATTCATATTCTTATAATTATTTAAATTAGTTTTCCAATGTAAAATCATATGAAACTTGTTATGCCTGAAAATTTGGTCAATCGTGATATTTTTAAAAAGCAAACTGATTGTCAGTGGCTCGAAACAAAGAGCTAAAGATCGAGTACAGAGGCGTGCCGTAGGCGAGGCTGGTGTCCAGCTGTGGACAAAGAAAGTCTGACGATGTATATAACGTTATTAGCTTCGGAACATTGGAGAGAGACATTCAGGTTATTTGGTAAGGAAAGCAAGATATGGCTAGAAACTATTAGAGCAGTAACAAAGTTTATTTTAAGCATAAATATGGTCAAACCTAAACACTTCTACTTTCTTACAAATGCAGTTGACATTAATGTTGAATTTTTCACACTTAACGGTTCAGAAAATGTGAATAGCTTTACAGAGAAAATAAATTCAAATACTGTTTCAAATGAAAATTTCTCATCCATAAAATATAAAAGGATTTAATCAAATCTTTTAAAGATAACATTGTTAACTATTTATATAAAGTGTAATTTATAAGAGCACTTTATTTAAACGAATTAAATAAAAGGCTTAGTAATAACAACATTAAGCTTTCAACTGGCGATTGCTGTGCCTTTGGCAATTCAGGCTTCACGAGATTCTAGTAATTAAGAACCTACATAAACATCGAAATCTTTTGCGCTGTTTATATTTTGACGTAAATTTTTATAAGTACAAATTTGTCCACGGACCTCTTACGAAGTAACTAACCTAACCTAAAACTATTTTTTTGGTGCAAAATAGACCACGTTTTGTTCAAATAAGACAAATTAAATGTTTAGAGATAGATAAACACTTTGTATTTACACTATTTTACAATGCAGAAAGTTACGAAGAAAAATAAAAAATAGTTAAAAAAAACTAAAAAAATACGCTTTTTATAGAAAACCGAACTAAAAAATAGAAAATATATTGTAATAAATTTAAATTAAAAATAGTGTTAAAAATTTCAATAAATATAAATTAATAATAGTGTGAATAAAAAAATATATATTTTATTTAAAAAAAAGCGTGGGGTGCTTTTAAGATATTATCAAAATGATAATCACTTTACTCATATCTGTCAATAAAAAATTTATTATATCTAAAATTTAGCTTTATTTTGAGTATAATTAAAGTTCCAAATTCTAATAGACTTTGTATGAAAGTCACTTCTAAGATCTTTCAGCCTTTTGATATGCAATTTGAAGTTCGTTTGATGTGTCATCGTGATGAGGGATCGAAGTTTTCAAAGTGCAACTTGTACAGAGACATGTAGATTAACTATTAAGATAATAATTAAACAGTCGTTCAGTCTGTCACAACTGACAAGTTTTAAAGTTTTGTAATTAATATTGCTTTGAAAGACCACACTTTATTACGTCCTACGTACTTATTTACTACAAATTGTCCTTTCACCGCTCTATAATCTCAGTGTGTAAGACTGAAAATTGAGTTACTCTGAATAGTAAAAATCAAAAGTAAGATTATAACTATAAGTTTGACTTTTTCACAGCTGAAAGAGACTGTAGATCCGAGTATTTGATATAAATGTCAATTTGGTTCCTTTATGCATTCCTAAAAATAAGGGATCTTGACAGACATATAGACAGACGGACAACAAAGTGATCCTATAACGGTTATTTTTTCTTTTGAGGTACGGAACCCTAAAAATGGCTAACATAACAATTATGGACAAAAACACATTCACTATACAATTATAACTTCAAAACAGTGTACCTAACTTATTCATTTATTCATAATATTAGTGCACTCGAAACATTTTCTACCATTCATCCCAAAAGTTTGTAAAATACTAAAGTACCAGGCACTAAGATTTTTAAGCCCTTGGTTTACTACAATCTATCTAATACTATAAGAATCTTTGTACTGACATACTGACTGACTGACTGACTGACAGACAACGCACAGCCTAAACCGCTGGTCGTAGAGACTTGAAATTCGGAGGGTATATTTGTCTTAGTACATAAGGGTGTACTAAGAAAGGATTTTCCAAAATCCATCCCTTAAAGGGATGAAATGGGGGTTCAAAGTTTGTATGGAGAAATAAGATTAGATAGTCTTTTCTATCCGAAACTTCACACAAGTGCTTTAGTAAAAAAAATAAGTAAATACGTGTTTCAGGTTTTTTTGAAATTCTACCCCTAAGAGGGTGAAATGCGGTAACAAAGTGTGAAAATCAATATTGTGTGGATTGCGCTGAAATTTGGCGTGCGGATAGTTATTACGACGCTAGTTCCCTCTTAGAAAGGATTTTCCAAAATTCACCCCTCAAGGGGACGAAACGGGGATTCAAAATTTGTATGGACAAACAAGATTATATAGTATTTTATATTCGAAACTTAACACAAGTACTTAAGTAAGTAAATACGTTGGTTCAGGCTCTTTCGAAATTCCACCCCTAAAAGGGTGAAGTGGGGTAGCAAAGTCTGAAATCAATATTGTTTCGGATTGCGCTGAAATTTGGCATGCAGATAGTTATTTTGACTTATAGCTCCACTAAGATATAATTTTTCAAAATTCACTCTTCAAGGGGATGAAGCGGGGGTTTAAAGTTTGTATAGTCATTTTATTCGACATTTCACCCAAGTACTTCAGTAAACAAATAAGTAAATACGAGTTTCAGACTTTTCCAAAATGCAACTGGGGTAACAAAGTCTAAAAATCAATATTGTATTGCGCTGAAATTTAGAATGCAGAAAGTTATTATGATGTAGGTATCCGCTAGAAAGGATTTTCTAAATATTGCTCCCGGATACGGAACGGGGATTCAAAGATTTTATGGCGAAACAAGATGAGTTAAAGTACGTGTTGTAGGATTTTTTCGAAATAGGTGTAGGTAACAAAAACTAAAAATTTGGGTTTTTCGAAAATTTGGGATTCTGAAATATGAATTCGGAATGGCCTTAGTCACGCGATAACATGAAAACGGGTGAACCGATTTGGCTAATTCTTTTTTGATGTCTTTAATGATAGAATCGTTTTTGCAAATGAAAAGTTTTATGTAAATAAAATAATTTTAAAATAAAATAAAATAATTTGGATTGTGTTTAACAATTTACAAAAATATAAAGTGTGAGACACTTCGAAGAAACATAATAAATAAAATAAGTTTTTAACGCGGGCAAAGCCGCGGGGCACTCCTAGTAAAATATATACATATTTTTATTTTAACGTGTAACAGACAAGTACTTGATTACTTTTTCACCTTGTGGTCTAAAATTAGTGAATTCTCAAACTCACTCCTATACATAATTACAGCACAGTTGTTACATATGGATTGTAAAACTTGCAGTGTATAAACTTTGGAGCCGTTCTCATCTGTAAGTGAAAGATGACAAAGACGAAGCGCTGAATCGGCGATAAATCATTAACGAGCTTTAGAAACACAATACCGAAAATGTTTACACTATCTTAAATTATTCTCCAAGTTGATCGCTAGTGAATATAGTACAACGTAATCAGGCCTGTGTCGGTAAGTTCAACGAGAGTAAATAAATAATGCATTTCTCAGTATACAAGTGAACATTATTTGTAAACTGTTGCCAAATTAAATGTAGTTAGTTATGCAACCCTAAATTAGGAATGTATTTCGTGATGGTATTTGATACATTTATGCTCTAAAACGCTCTATGGTAAGATTTACGTAGGGTGTCTATGTATGGTGTATTACGCAGTGACTGAAAGAGATGAGCTGAACACAGAGCTCATTGGCATGCATTTGGCCATCAGATGTATATGACGGCGCCGCCCTCAATATTTGTAAACAGCAGGTGCAGCTCGTGCAGCGGGCGAGCAGGTAACAACGATAAGCCGATGTGTCACTCGCCCCCACCACGCCGAGCAGTTTAAAATACGGTGCGCGCTGCACGCCGGGACATTCGCCCGTCGACGGTTGCCCGGTGCACATGCTGTGCCTTGGCTATTTTAATTATCTAATTGAATTAAATTAATAAGTGATATTGTAAAAATGCGGTTACTTCAATTACATAGTTTTATAAAAAGTTGTGATTTACTAATAGAAAGATTTGGAATAAATTAAGTGATCAAAGGACACCGGTATTTTGGAACAATGTTGGAGCCTGATCATATATATATATTTATGATGTATGCAGCAGTGCGGATATAAATTTATAATGATGATGATTATGACCTAAGATAATAGCAGCTTACTAAGTACCTACGGAAGTAAGTAGAATTAGAATAAAATACAGTCAAACCCCTTAGTATGGAAGAATTTATTAAAATTCAGTCCATGAGCTATGAGATTAAAAACCGAAGAGCAATAAAGTATGAAAAGTCCAATACCTTTCCTTTATCTAGAAATGAAATTGAAACATAATATTCCGATTAGTGAGATCAGAATATCTCGTTTAAATTGAAAAGAACTGACTCGCTCCAGGCTATATCCTTCATTAACTCTTTCGATTTAATACCGAAAATCTTTTTCGATTTCATCTCTTTAAAAGCATTTCTCGCTCCCTTGAGGCTTTACAAAAAATTTAGAGAAACATTTCGGCATCCTTTGGGATAAACTGTTTTAACCTTTGAATTTCAAAGATTGTTTATGGTCTGTCACTTAACACATTAAGGGGTTTTAATAATTAAAAAGATGAGTCTTGTGTTTTTAAATATTGCTTTAACGTACGTACCATTGTTAATGCGTATGTTGTCACCTTTACGCGTTGTTGAGGGTTTTGGAATATTTGTTTTAATACTTGACCTAGCATATACTTTAGCTTTGATTAAGCTATTTTTATATTGTATAAGCTAGCGTTTCACCACTATCTCACCACTGATGATGCGGTCGATTATAATAGGACGCTAGGCCTAAAATGGCAACAGGGCTCTCAGGACGGCGGCTGGAATACATTAGATATTTCGGCGACAGATTTTCTAACATGAGAGTGGCTTTAGCTGCCGGCCAGGCGGACACTAAACAGTGTCTTACCACCATGCCGAGAAATCCGGGTTTCTTAACAATGTTTTTCCTTCACCTTCATCTATCTATTTGTCTGTCAAGGCCTTATATTGTTATCAAATAAACTGCCAAACATTAAACTAAAAAGGTCATTATGTAAAACTAAACATTGGAATCTTAATAACAACTCCAACTGTCGTTGATCACTATCTTTTATTATTACCCTTTTACATCAGCCCTTATGGTGACATATTCAAAGACACACATCGTAAATACCTCCATTGCGTATTGTTTTGGAAAACTTTTGTGGCATTGATGTGCTTGAATTGTAATTTTCTCTTGTATTGGTATACATATACATATACATTTTTGATAGATACTTACTTCAAGGTTTCGACGTTTATTGTCTTTTCTATAGAATACCACCAAGATTGAACATGGAAACTATAAACGAGACAATGAGTGTATCAATGATGTTTTTTTTTTTATGTTTGTAGGATGTATAGTGTCACATTTTGGTGAGGTATTTATTTATCGTTTTCTAATACACCAGACTAATCGTGTATAAGCTGAGAAACAGTGCGGCAATTATCAATAGATTGTTTATTATATGCATAGCCTTTTTAACCGACTTCACAAAAAAGGAGGTTCTCAACTCGTCGGAATCTTTTTATTTTTTATGTATGTTCTCAGATTACTCGAAGATGCCTGAACTGATTTGGAAAATTCTTTTTTTGTTTCAAAGGGCACCCTTTCCAGGCGGTCCCATTAAAATTAACGAAATCGACTGAGCCGTTTTTAATACATCAACATTTGTATTACGATGCATTTACTTATCTCGACGACATACTAGTTACTAGTGGCACAGATTATACAAAAGTCATTACGTCTACTGGCTACTTTGACTAGCGCGACGTTTAAAGTCGTTTTTTTTTTAGTTTTTTAAACGATCTTAAGTTATTGCAATCCAATTTTTACGTAGAATACTTTCTAAGACAAGTCAATTACTACGCCAGACTGAAGCGGGTTATGGTTTTTTGAGTGTATGCATGTATTTTTTGGCACGCTTCGTAGCCTAATTTTATAAGACACTGTCTTCTTAGCTGATTTATTGCGGATTGAAGGAAAGTGTCTAATAAAAATTAACTGTTGTAGCACAAAGTTTTACCATTATTTTTATCTGAATCAGGCGTATGTATCCTATAATTTAGAAAAACCTCATGATTTCTTCTCTTATGTGTCGTTTGTGACTTTTCCAGACCATTTATTAATATTAGCTAAAGGCTTCAAATTCGTTTTCGTCACATTTTGATCACATTTAAATAAAATATTTCGTCTCGTATAGAAGTCTATTGAAATTATTTTTTCAATAACCACACACACGATAGAACTCAAACAGTTATTACAAATCAAAAACTTAATCCAATAAATCCAAAGCTTTGACTCGGGTTCACTGTATTGTATTAAAATCTACAATTACTAAA
The DNA here is from genome assembly GCA_954871355.1 of Cabera pusaria. Lineage (NCBI taxonomy): Eukaryota > Metazoa > Arthropoda > Insecta > Lepidoptera > Geometridae > Cabera > Cabera pusaria. Next base: position 10,670,912 of record OX940896.1, on the reverse strand, counting down.
TTAATAAGCTTCTTTCGGCAAACCACTAAAGGTCATTAAGACTAACAAACAATTTCATCACTACTATAACGAATTCCATCTTCAAATTAATTATCTTTCTCCGATGGTCACGTAATTAATAATCAGCTGACAGGTCAAGGCGGTAATCTTTGTTCTAACGATTTCAAATCTACTGCCCTTTATGTTTTTGTATAGGTCCTATAATCCACGAAGAGATCAGGAAAGAACCGTGTCATAATGAATTGAAACTTGATCCCGAATTCATCCCGATCCCGATTCAATGGCGAATATTTATTCATTATCATCTCTATTTTGACATGGTTCCATATTTTTCTTACAAGTCGTGTAAGATAGTGAGAAGTTGAGCCCATGTGTTTTTGCAGTGGCGCGCGACCGACGTTTGACTGATATCCATGTGTCAGCTACTTTTTAATCATAGAGCTGAAAAATACAGATGGGACTAATAAAGATTAAGTCGGTACATATTATAAAGATACTCAAGCGCCAATCTACTCCTAGCACAAAATGAAGCTATTCGATTGGTTAAATTAATTAGTTTATTGATGTGTAACATCTTTTCTCTTGCAAATTTCTGCAATCTCTAAAAGTTTTTTTTTAAGTAGATAACAATAAGCTCGACAATAAGCGCGCACTATTTTAAATGAACAATGAGCGCGCGCGGTGACAGATCGGCCGGCAGTTGGTACCAACCCAATTTCCGAGAGGTTGGCACTGTCAGCCAGCAATCAGCCAGCAGTATATGCGGTATGCTGCTTATTACCAAGGTGAAATGCCAGGTGTTACACAATCACAATATGAGACTACTGCAGTATAGCGCATAGATACGTAATAGATACGTAAACAAAAAGTCTTTACAAGTGTTTCGTCACAACATAAGGTATTTTACAGGTGGAGCGTTGCAACGTTAATAAAGAAAAAAAAAGTTAGCGGAATATGTAAACACTGAACATTTGATCTGTATTTGGAAATTTTAGATATCAAATAAGTATTATGTCTAAACTCGGATATTATAAAGTTTTAAAAATTTGGTATCAAGTCATAATCTTCGTTATGTTCCATTGTTCAGGCGTAGCCAATAGTTACCTTCTATCACCTCCCGAAGATTACAAAGACACTGTCTAATATATTACAATTATTTTTTCAGGTGTTACAGTCATCTACTACTTAGGTACCAAATTTTATTAAATTACTATTTCTTTACGTAGTTATAAAGGTATCCAAAATTTCCTCTTTTCTTGCTCATCTTTGACGCTCGCAACACATAAAGCCAGATTTGTTAGGGAGTGTTCCGAACCGTGCAAAATGCTTCACACATTGCGATGTTACCACATGCGGCAAAACTTGTCTTAATTATTCCTTTGTCAATGCCGCAAATATCTCAAATTACAAGCACCAGTAGCCTTGACAGCTAGACTAATATAAAATTAGAATCAGTTTACAAAAAACAATTTATGTATCTTTCATCAATATTTTGATTAAAGTAGTAGGGTAACCGCGTGTTTACATTTGTCGGGTGTCGGATCCGATTTTTAATTGGGTTGTCAAAACAAACTACAAAATCGAGCTGACAAGTGTAAGCATTCATATAAAATGTTCTGCCACTGGAACATCCGATTAAAAATCGGATCCGACACCCGACAAATGTGAACATGCGGTAAATAAAGTTTCTTTTAATAATAATAATAAAAAAATGCAAATATAATATACTAAAACAACTACTAGGTTAATAGTTATGCTTGACAGTGTAATTTTTTTTAATGGTAAAAGATAACAGTAAAAGCGCTACGGTCGCCTGTTGGTAAGCGATGACGTCTACCTATTACAGATACAGTGGCATGCAAAATGTCACTGCACTGCGCCTGTTACCTTGAGACAGAAAGATGTTGAGTCTCTCTTACATGCCAAATAATTTCACTGGACACCTTGCCATTTCAACCGAAAAACATTCCTATTTCACGGCTGAAAATTCATTGGCACAGCGGTGATACCGCCCAGGCGGACTAGCAGAAGTCCCTACCATTACAACACTTAAGTTGAAATTTACTTGCGCTAAATAAATTATATTCGTATATGTACGCTACTTTACAATACTCCACTCGACTTTCAGCACAGAATACTTAATAGTACTACTTACTTTCAGCAAGGGCTCATTCCCTTCCCTCTTGTCAAACAAGGTAAATCACAACAACATCGTTCCGCAGTATATATTATGATATGAATAGTTAATTATAAATTAATTTATAATTAACTATTCATATCAAAGTAGAAGCTTCCAGAACGCTTAATACTTTTCCCTCTTCCCATAATATTGTTATAGGATTAAGAGACAAGTTTGCAAGACTTTGTATGGGACTTTGCTTTATACTAGAAATGTGAGGCATCTTTTGAATTATGGTGTGACTACATGGAGTAAAATCGTGGCGTCTTTTATTTAATTTGTATTGAGACATTTGACAGATCCAGTAATAGACAGATGTTTATGCTTACTATCAGGCGAGCGTCTTGTTTTTCATGTTATGTAATGTTATTAAAAACGATATATGACTTCAATATCGATATTTTATCGTATAATTGAGTTTGATCTTTATAGGAACTCTTTATGAGAGCTAGTGTAAATCCTACTGGTAATTATAGAAGGAGAAAATTTGTGTGTATGATTGTTACGTATTTACGCTAAAATTACTGAACCGATTGAGCTGAAATTTAGTATTTGGATAGTCTATACCCCGAAATAAATAATAGAGTATTTTTTTAATACGCTTTTGTTAGCTTCAGACGTATGTATGTTTGTATGTTAGTATGTAACGGAATCTTTGAACATGATTTTAACCCCCTTCAAAACGTCGGATTAACTCGAAATTTGGCATACTTATTAAGGACCGATGACAATAAATAAATAAAAAAATAAAAAAAATCGACTAAAAAATGAAAAATAAATAATAGTTTAAAAAAATAAAAAAAATACGCTATTATAGAAAATCCAACTAAAAAATAGAAAATAATTTTTAATAAATTTTAGTTAAAAATACTGTAAGAAAAAATGATTTTATTGTATAAAAAGCGTGGGTGCTTTTCAGGATATTATCAAAATAACCCTTCTAGTCATATCTGTTCATAAATTATTTGGAACTATTGATACCATGCACCCCACGTTTTTTTTTTTACAGTAAAATCATTTTTTCTTACACTATTTTTAATTCAAATTTATTAAAATTTATTTTCTATTTTTTAGTTGGATTTTCTATAAAAGCATGTTTTTTTTTAACTATTATTTATTTTTCATTTTTTAGCCGATACTTTTTTTTTTTTTTTAATTTATTTATTGTCATCGGTCCTTAATAAGTATGCCAAATTTCGAGTTAATCCGACGTTTTGAAGGGGGTACGCTAAAACTACTGAACCGATTGAGCTGAAATTTAGTATTTGGATAGTCTATACCCCGAAATAAATAATAGAGTATTTTTTTAATACGCTTTTATTAGCTTCAGACGTATGTATGTTTGTATGTTAGTATGTTACAGAATCTTTGAACATGATTTTAACCCCCTTCAAAACGTCGGATTAACTCAAAATTTGGCATACTTATTAAGGACCGATGACAATATATAAATAAAAAAATAATAAAAATAAAACAATAATAAAAAAAAAATCGACTAAAAAATGAAAAATAAATAATAGTTTAAAAAAACTAAAAAATACGCTTTTATAGAAAATCCAACTAAAAAATAGAAAATAAATATTAATAAATTTGAATTAAAAATAGTGTAAGAAAAAATGATTTTATTGTAAAAAAAGCGTGGGGTGCTTTTCAGGATATTATCAAAATAATCCTTCTAGTCATATCTGTTCATAAAATATTTGGAACTATCGATACCATGCACCCCACGCTTTTTCTTTTACAATAAAATCATTTTTTCTTACACTATTTTTAATTCAAATTTATTAAAATTTATTTTCTATTTTTTAGTTGGATTTTCTATAAAAGTGTATTTTTTTAGTTTTTTTAAACTATTATTTATTATCTCAATCACACGGGAACGTCTACGCGGGTAAATCCGCTGGGCACACCTACTACAATATAAAGTCCTTATCACTACAAAAAACAGCTCGTATAAATATTTACCGACTTCCAAAAACGAGGAGATTATAAATTATTCCGTATGCTTATTTTTCTTTCTATGCGAAAATGGGTATCGCTTGACCACTATCTCACCTGCTGTTAAGTGACGATGCGGTCGATGATGTAGCGCGCTTACCCAAGAGATACCTATTCACTCGCGACTTGAAGACCCCTAAGTTGTATCTAATTGGAAACAGACTCAGGCAGAGAGCTCTACATCATCGACCGCATCGTCACTTAACATCAGGTGAGATAGTGGTTTTTTTAAACAATTTAAATTGTACAACTAAGTCCATGTAAACCGGTTTTTAAAGAATCGGTCTCTACACTAGGGATATGCTGTATAAGAAAGTGTGTTGGATTGTTCGCAAACTAATTAATGCAATGAACGGCGTCTTGGCACTAACGAGGTTCGTCATTTGGGCCCCTCTTGATACGGGAGCTGGGTGTACGGTTACTGCGCGAGCTTGGAATATGCTTCGTTATTATGTAAGGGTAGTTTTGAGGTAATGTGTTATGTTTTAACTTTACGGACTTCAACCGTCCGTTACTCTTTTTTTTTCAAGATTTTTCGATTGAAAATATCCTCACTTCATCAAAAAAATTAAGATATACGATTCATTATACATTTTCAGGCATATGGAGTATATAAATGTCTCAATATCTTTAAAAATCACAACAATCTACAGAAAATCAATAATCAACTACATTTAAATTACTGCAGAGTTATTTTTCAATACTTGGATAAGCAGAATGATTTATGCTTTCACTCAAAGGTACAAAATATGCAGGCAGATTTTAAACAACTACATAATGAATATTCTTAACAATTTGCTATATTTCTACATCAATTAACCTAAAACTGGCTTTTCACTGCGCGTTAACACGCCCGCCACTAACGCCCGCGCCGCGCCGCGCCCGCACGCGCCCCGCGCAGTGTGAAGAGCTAAGCGCGGCAGGCGCGGCGCGGCTCGACCTATCCGCTAAAAGTCGGTAACTTCAAAGGCGCGGCGCGGCGACAGACTGAATCAAACTGAGGTTTAGTGGTTTGAAGCTAGAAGGCACGCGCCGCGCCGCCCAGTTTCCGTTGGGTGGCGCGGTGTGTCGCGTGGCGCGTCCTTGCGCGTGGAGCGGCGCGGCGCGTAGTAGCACGCGCAGTGAGAAGCCACCTTAATAGTTCCTGCTCGATTTACTTACTAGCACAAATTCTCCATAAAACTCGTAACTAATCTGAAACGTTGACTCCCGTACTAGATAGGCGTCTTCCGTGTAAATTGTATTTTGGAAATCGATCCTGACTAACGCCGAGCTGGTGATAAAGGAGTTTCAGTTACTAATATAAAGTAGGGAATCTCGACAACTTTCTCTAAAAGATTTTAAAAAAGTTATATGACAATCTTCAGCTAGCGATAGAATAAGATGTAGTGTTGAGTTGATTTTAACTATCGCAGTTAGAGATTTTTGTTTATTTTATCGCATAACTTGTAATAATTGTAAATAGTCATGTATAACTGTAGTGGTAGGACTTCTGCTAGTCTGCTTGGGGTGGGGTGGCGGTACCACTACATTGCCAATTAACTTTCAGCCGTGAAATAGGAATGTTTTTCCGTTAAAAAGGCAAGGTGTCCAGTGAAATTAAAGATAATGTGAGACTCGACATCATTATGTGTCAAGGTAACAGGCGCAGTGCAGTGACATGCAAAATTCTGACAGTCCAGAATTTTGCATGTCGCTGTATCTGTTACGGGTAAACGTCATCGCTTACCATCAGGCGAGCGTCGTGCTTGTCCTGTTACCTGTTACCATAAAAAAATAGTGAAATTTTTATTAAAGATTAAATTAGTAGAATTGATTAAATGTGAAATTATTTTCATCATCATTATTAGGTATAGGAAAGGTTTATAGGTAGATTATTTCATAAATTCTATTAGTTTGGTATATAATTATCATAGGAGTAATGTTTTTAGTTTGAATGGAAAAGTGGCCAATGAAATTACACGGCATGTGAGACATAATGATCCTATATCTGTAAAAGGTAGACTTCATCGCTTACTATCAAGAGAGCGTTATGCTTGTCTTGTTACCTTTTATATCATAAATCAAATATAAAAAAATATTAATATCACTTTTCAATTTACACGAAGGAAAATACTGCAATGCATGCTGTACACAGATTACTTTAGAGAAGCTATGATTAAATGACTAGGAAAAAATTCAAGTTAATCACACCCAACCAATGCTGAGTTGACATAAAACTCCCCTAAAAACTGTCGTTTTAGAGCCAACATTTTGGTAAAACAAACGTCCAATCCACAAATAAATTGTGATTGCCATTTGATGGACGACCGGATGAAATGTGATTTATTTATTTGGTTTTCTATATTTTGGTTGATAAGGTTTATAATAGATCTAGTGCCGTCCGAGTTAATTCATTGATTGCAAGTTTGCTATTATTTGTCATAGTTAGTGACAGTTTCACCAGTTCCTGATAGCCCTAATAGGAACTTATCTGAAAGATTTTTGACTACTTTTATATGACGTCGTGTGTCAGATAACTATCGATAACTTTATCAGGAACCGGTGAAACTGGGCCTTAATATATCAGTTTTATATTTATGTTAAGTTTATCCGGTAGATACGAATAATATTTTTATACAGAACAACATTATAAGTTGTATTTGTATTGAAGAAAGACTAACACTTGCACATGATTTCACCCGATGGAAAAAGATGACTTGAATTGAAGTAGTTAGATTTCTGCTAATCCAGCTGGGGCGGTACCACCACTTTGCCAATTATTTCAGACGTGAATTAGGAATGTTTTTCGGTTTGAATAGCAAAGTGTCCAGTCAAATTACAGGGCGTGTGAGATTTAGCATCGTTATGTATCGAGGTTTTAAATGTGTAGTCTTAATAGTTTCGGAATAAAGCGGCTGTGACATACGGACAGACAGACATGACGAATCTATAATGTCCTGTTCTCTTTCCATTCGGCTACGAAACCCAAAAAATGTGAACTAGTGTTGTAGCAAAACCTAAAAGAGATATCTTATTTAATTGTCAATTTTCTGTAGTTAAAGGAATTGCTTAGCTGGGGTCTTTAATTACAATTTCCAACCCGAGAAAGAAACTCAGTCAAAACATTACCAAAATTCACAATATCTGCTACTGTAAAGTTAACAGCGTTTCATCCAATCGTCCAAATTAGACTCATTTCAGTGCTAGGAGCAAAATCGCAGTGAATAGCTGCCGTGTTACCGAGATGTTCACTGTAATAGACATCGTTAGTAAGATCGCCCGTTTCGGCGCTACTTTTTCAAGTCATTGAGTCAATCGTTTATCACGAGCTGTTGTGTTAACTTTTACATCGGCTCTAGGATAGAAAGGTGTGGAGATGTATTCATGCGAAATTAATTTTTCAAACGGTTTATTTAAGTTTTTGATAAAATTTAAAGTCATTTTGTGATTTTTATATTCCTGAGATCTTTCAGATTATATTTTAGCACATGCAAGAGACTCCATCTATGGACTTAATAAAAATATCCATAAATTATTTTTTTTTAAGTGAAATCTTCTTTAGCGGCGTTGTGCACTTTTCTTGGGATGGTAAAATATGTTAAGCTCGCGTCAGGTCACGTGTCCTGATCTAAAATTCGTAAAACGAAGCGCAGGGCGCTTGCGTGAGGTGTCATTCCAAAATATTCAAAAATGACGTGTTTTCACTTCTGCCGGCACTCCCGGAGTGCAACCCGTTGTTTTTTTTTTTCATTTTCCATCTAAACATTTTAGCTCTAACAAATCGATAACCCAAAACACGTCCAGCATTTCATTTAAAAACAAAATCAATTTTGGAAAACAATGACATTGGTCACATTTATTTCTTAAACGAAATTTAGTATTTAAAAAATAAACAAAACTTTACTCAAAAATAATATTAGGAAAGATATTCCTCGAATTCCCTGCTCTTGTTTGGGGAGTCATCTCGGACGTCAGGCTCATTAGTTGAGGTAACTGGCCCAAAATTTGGCGAAGTCATTTGCCAAAATGTTACTTAGAAAAGATTAGTTTGCAAGTGCCACTTGTTAATTTATTTGGCAGAATAGTGATAGATCATTAATCTGCCAATTTGGATTCGATACAATGTTATTGGTCGCAAGTAATTTATGGAATTCAGAATGTCAAAAGTTAAAGAACGTTCAGGTGTTATTAATATGCTGATAGAAAAAGATTAATAGATTTTGGGCGTATCGTATCACTGATGAGTACTGATGCATTTAACCTTAAAACCCGGTAATTTTTAATGCAGCATAAGCAGTATGCGTCTCATTAACTTTTAAAGAAGGACGAAGAAGATGGCATACGTATCTATTAAATGAGTTTATGTATGACTAGCTGCGCCCCGGGCCTTCGCCCGCTTTAAAAAGTATTAATCCAGGTTATACAGTATTCGTATGCCAAATTTCATCCAAATCCGTTCAGCCGTATTTGCGTGATGGAGTAACAAACATCCATCCTTTCATCCATATTCAAAGTAAACTTACGTAGTAGGTTGCACAGTTCTCCTATTAAATATTACCTAAATTTATGTAGATCCTGTATTGCGCAAACGACATAATTCCGCGATGTTGATGTACTTAACTACGTCATCAAATATCGTAAAAATTTAAACTCTATTGAAAGCATTTCACACTTATAATATTAGTATGAAGTATCTGATTGCTCATATATCCTGCAGAACGAACTGGTTAGGTATTTTGGTTCTGGAGTGGAGGCGTCCCATCGGAGAACGTAGCATCCACATGCTATTTATAATAGGACTCAACATCAGATAGAGCAACAAAACTCCCAACGCGGTGGGCAGTGAGTGACTGGCAAGGAATGACCGGTCGAGCTTAGTGGTGTGTATGAGACATTATATGTCCAACTAGCTTCATAGCTTCATGAATAATAATGAACTCATTATAAAATGCGTTTAGTGGGAATCGTCCGAAAACATCCACATGCTATTTATCGACACACGATTATATTATTTATTGTTAAAACTGATGTTTATTGTAAATAATGACACTTATATTATTCACTTACAAATAGAAAGTTATTCATACAGCACAGTCTTTTTACAGATAGAATAGAAACTAAAAATATGTTCAAATAATTCTTGGGCACTAACAGCAAATGCGACAGTAGCCAACATAAAACCAGCCATCAATCCGTTACTGAGGCGTAATAAAGATAAACTTTACTATAAAGAGATATTGCGGGGAGAGATAGTAAAAGTATTAATGACCAAATGAATGGTACATTTCGTTATCGTGAAAGCGCAAGTCAGCATCCTAAACATCTATTGCCTCAAATCTGACCTATGTGGATAGTCGGCTAATGGGGACCTTAAATTTTGCGCATTATGTTTATTATATCAATTTAAGTGTTATCTACATGTTAAGTTTTTGGACATTATTATATACCGTCCATAATTTCGCCGCCCAACGGGATTCTCCTGGATACACTTTTTAGCAATTAAAGCACTTTTTAAACAACTTAGGCGTGTCACCCAGTAGGTGCAGATTCGATTCCCAATAGATGAACTGAAATTTTGTATTGTATATAATAATGTAAGTACTGAATAAATAATTTGATCTTCGAATATTATTCAACATAACACATTCACAGGGAGTTGAAATAAATCAAAGTTTTATTTTTTTGCGTATCGGTCATACATCGCACCACCCATGGAAAAATGGCGTAAGATGACTTTTCAGGAGCGTCAAAAACTTGATTTGTAAAGAAATGAGAAGTCCTAGACAATTAGTGTCTTCAGCAAGGTAGCAAGAATTTCCATACAGATACCTATGTACTTCATTTTTTTAAATAAACTCTAGATTTTGCAAAAATCTAAAATTAGGTGGTTACTCCATTTAATATATGGAAGAATAATATGAAATTGAGAAACATCTAAAGTTACCGCTTTGTTGCTATGGAAATTAGGCGAACTTCGTAGTTTTATTTCGAGTTACGCCTTTATTCCAGCCCGCTTTTACGGAACATTTGCACGTAAACAATAATGTTGTTTTTTTCCATGAGAGAATATAAAGAAAAATTATAGTAACTTGCGAAGTGCTGTTATTAAGTGGGATAAAAATAACAAAAAAAGTTGTATCACTTATAACTTACTTATTCTGTGGCTAAAACTTTACTTTGAAAGACGTATGTGGTAAATACGTAAAAAAACTTTCGTATATTTAACAACGTAACTGAAGATACGCCATATGCTTCCACTTGTGTGAATTTAAAAAAAGCCTGTGTGTAGTTTGTGTTAATTAAATAGTTAGCCCAACAACCCCCGCATGGTTGTAGAACACTATCTAGTGTCTGCCTGGCCAGCTACCAACCTCAAGTAAGAAAATCTGTCGCCAAACATCTAATGTGTTCCGGCAGCTATCCTTGAGAGCCAGTTCCCATTCTAGGCCTAGTGTGCTTACCATCTTCGACCGCATTATCACTTACCAATAGGTGAGATAGTGGTCATATCTTATAGGCTAGCGCCTATAAGATATAAAAAAAATGCCAGGGTAGCTATCTCTATTCCAATTTCATTCAAATTCGTTATTTCTTATGCGTAATACGTTTATGGGAAACACAGCAAACAGTTTGCAAATTAATGTTTCCGTGTACGGGACGACATCTGCTGTCAACGTCTCCAAAACCTTAAAGACTCTCGCTATCTATGCTTCAGATACTGATAGACAGAGGCTTAGAAAAACTTCTCCTTTGGCACAATGGAGATCAGGAGACGGCCATACAGCCAACTGCTTGGACCTTCTGCTGGAAACTGATCCAGACCGCTACTCAGTGTCAGTATCATCACCGCTAGGTTGTTCCGACCACTATTGGATGAAGTCTACTCTCCGCCCAACTTAAGCTTAAGAGGTACTCGACGTGAGGCGATAACAGGCAGCAGATTGGGAGGAGTAGCGGTCGTTCCTTGCACTTAACCCTAATTTGCTATTTCAGAGAATGGAAAACTATATTTCATTTTCCGAAGTTGTGATATAAAGCACAGCTTAGCCTTGGTTCGGGGTTAAATGTGGCCGTACTGCAGCGCTGAAGCATGAAATTAACTTGGACTGGATTGACGCTCGAAACCGCTAAGCAAAAAATGAAGAAGGAAGAAAGCCTTTAACAACGCTGCCTACCTAATTCTGTAAGAATGCTTAACGCATGGCTTGATTCAACCACGTAGCTTTGATTTATAAGTCAACTCAATGTTTTGTCGGTCCTCACTTCTTCCACTGCTGAAACTCGATGGGTCGCTGGCTCATACCACCAAAGAAAAAGCGAATTTGATAGCTTCTGTGTTCACGGAGTCTTTAGTTCTTGACACTGCCCATGAGACACTTCCTCGTCTCCTTGGATACGTGAAACAAATGTCCTATATACCTATCCGTCAGGCTAAGGTTAAAAAAACACTGCAAAATGTAGATGTGAACAAAGCCTTGAGCCCAGATGGTATACCATCCATAATCCTAATCTCGCTTTTGTATTGATATGTTTCCTTCGCCTTTCTATGACATGTGGTCTAGTGTCAAAAACTTGGAACTTGCCGACGTGCAACCTGTGCTCAAAAAGGCAGTCTTGCTGACTCTGCCAACTTTTAGACACGTTAATACTCTGCAAGGCTATGAAGCCTTTACTGAACAACCGGCTCCTTGCATACATAGAACTTTGTCAGTGACCGAAAATACGGGTTTCAACGAAAGTGGGGGAATCTTATAAACAAGTCCATCCATCCATCCTACGGACTGCCACTGGTTTGCGTGTCTGAGTTTTGTATTTTCTTCTGAGTGACCTGTCGTTCAGAGTAATCATTTATGGCTGCTCTTCTAACCAATTGGCAGGGATCCTTACTTTCTGCCACTCTTATCCTGCTCTATTTAATGAATTGCTAATGAATGCAGATGACAGCACCGTTGTTGAGAGCTTTACGTCCAGTGCACAGTCTAGTGTGGCGCAAATTCAATTTCATATAGTCAAGCGCATAAACTTGTCCTTACAGGCTGTCTTCAATTGGGGTGATGCCAATCTGGTCAAGTTCAATGCAGCTAAGTTCTAGGTTCTAGTTAAATTTTCTGCCAAGCTAAAAAAATCTATTCGAAATGTTTCCGTACAGATGGCAGACCACCTGAGCTTCTTAGAATTTTACTGACGCCATCTCTCAACTTTGGCTCTTACATGACAGGTAGTAGGAGCATATTATATCGATGTTCCGATTAACTTCCTATCAAAAAGAAGCTAACCACCATCAAAGAGAAAATTCACCGCCATAACCTTACAGTGTTCCGACAACATACAGCCCTTTAGAGTCTTCTAGGCGTAGCGTGTGCACCATCTTTTCTTCAGTGATCAAACGCTAAAAAGCTTAGTTTTATGGCCAAGCTGAGGCAGTAGTTTTGAGAGCCCGGTGGCGTAATCGGGAGAACGGTCGGTTTTGATGCCAGAGGTACCGAGTTCAATCCGCTTCGTGCACCAGTGGATTTTTCTATGGAAAAATGTATGTGCGCTTTTCACAGTGGCCCTCTGGTGAAGGAAAAACATCGTTAACAAACCAACAACCCCCTACGGTGGTAGGACACTATCTAGTGTCTGCCTAGCCAGCTACCACTCTCAAGTTAGAAAATCTGTCGTCAAACATCTAATGTGTTCCGGCAGTTATCCTTAAGAGCCAGTTTCCATTCTAGGCCTAGCGTGCTTACCATCTTTGACCGCATCATCACTTACCAACAGGTGAGATAGTGGTCAAACGCTAGCCTATAAGATATAAAAAAAGTACTTTACTCCGAGACAGTTGCTTAATTTACTCGTATGTCATACACAAGGCCGATCACGTACTGTTCGCATCTTAGAGATGGTTCTACCAATTACAGACCACCTTTGTTTGGAGAAGTACGAAATTATAGCAAACAGCATGGCGCGCCTGATTTAAATTAAAACAAAAGTAAAACAATAAAAGGTTCCATGTTTCCTATCGGGTTTATTTTTTTCGGTATTCCGGAAAGTACCTATGCCATCCGATTGCTCAAAGTAATACCACTCTGCCTCTTCTTTGACCAGGCCGGACCATATGTGCGCCACCGCTATGTGGTCTATCTCCTCGAACCAAGCGCTATGCTTCATCTTGTATCATAGGTACTGCCCATGGAATGGAATTCTTTGCCAGTGTCTGTGTTTTCCGATAAGTATATTCTAGGGGTCTTCAAGTCGTGAATGGTACGTGCCGCAAAGCCAATGCGTTGAGTAGTCGCGTGTACGAGTATGTCCCGCTCTCGTGTATGGAAGAGTGTGCTGTAGCAGCTCTCGCTGTTGTATTCTCTGAACACTTACTATGCTATGAATCTTCGATATATATAAATGACTTATATTGACAAAGTTATCGTAAGGGATACTAAATATTTTGCATCACATATATTTTATACTGCTAACCAAGCATAGAAAAAGTAAGTATATTATGTTATTTACAAATGTTATATTTATATTACACTTAATCATAGTTATGCTAAAAAATATTCCTATGCTTGCCTGGAAGAAATCAGTTACTTCATTTACGAATAAAAGACAAAAAAAATACTGCATAGAATAACTGCTTAATCATGTTTACTGATACTTTTCTTCAAAAAGTACCGTGAAAAAAGGCGTAACTGTATATACGCACATATGAGTGTAACATATCACGTGGAAAAAGTATGTAAGATCATTTATGCAACAAAAGTTTTATAGGAAGACGTATAATGATTACGTAAGATTAAATAAGCTAATACTACAAAGAAACTTTGCAAATGTGATAAGAGTAACAAAACTTACATCATTTTACTAGGGAATTTTAAAAAAAAATATTTTCGTATTAAATTTTTAAATTCAAATTACTCCGTAATGTACTGGGATATAAATTAGAAAAAAAAAATGAGTATATGTATTAGCCTTTCCTTTATCCAATTGTGAAATAAAAAAAAATTGACGCAAGTGTGTTTGCGCCATTCTTCCATGGGTAGTGCGACATGTACTTATTTATTACAATTGAATAAATCTCTGCCTAATAACTAGCTAAAAGCCGAGCTTTGTGAGGGCTCGCGTCGTTTTTGCGAATCTGCCCGGCACTGGCAAAACATTTGCCAAAACACCAACCACTCCAACAAATGCATAAAATTTGCCATCATATTATTATGGCATAAAATAAGGCATAATAAAACCGGCCAAGTCGAGTTGGACTCGCCCACCGGAACTTCCGTACCAACGTTGGTGTGTATCAATTAAGCTAAACCTCTAAATTGTATGAGCGCTCATATAACTCAGAGGCCTATCTTGATTGGAGTGGACTATGTATGTATGTATGGGGACACCGTTTGATTTTCAATTTTTTTTTTTTCCTTTATTTGTGCTATGAAAACTGGCTTCTTGGCAAATTTCATGATTCTAGGTCAAAGGGAATTACCCTACAGGTTTTCGACTCACAACCTATAGGGTAGGTACTTCCGGTTGACCTAGAATTGTCAAGTTTGGTTAAAAGTAAGGTCTTACAGTGCAAGTGAAGGAAAAATTCGGAAAAATAAAAAAAGTTGAAAATGAAGGTAATCTGGTATAAATTTCAACTGGCTAGGATTACCCGCTCCTGAGAAAATCGGTGGTGACACACGGACGTGTGTCTGTCCAGACAGACAGACAGACAGACGGACAAGAAACTGATCTTATAAGGGTTCCTTTTTTACCTTTTGAGGTACGGAACCTTAAAAATAAAGTTTACCTTCTCATTCAAACTTTTACAAAGGCCCTAGTGATATAAGCTAAGAAAATCTGCCCCCGGAAGATATTTGATTGATATTTATGCGACATGTAAGTACTAATTACATATTTATTTTCTGAAAGTTTGAGATCTGTAACTCAATTGTTTTTTTTTTTTGAATCGTCAGCATAATTCGCATCATTACTTAACAACAGGTGAGATAGTGGTCAAACGCTAGCCTAGAAGATATAAAAAAAATCTGCCAGAGTTAAAATGTAGGTCCTAAATCTGCCTAAATGGCAGATATCTGCCATAAATGATTAGATTTCCAACAGATGGCGTTAGAAACCAAGCATTATGTTTGCAGCGAAGTTAATTAATTCTTTGATCTTCCAAAAGTTCCCCCCCTTCCAAAATGTTTTATTCTGTAAAGGAAATGTTTGACCGGTAATCTATTCGAAATTGTAAAATATAATGCTATTTGTTTTGACATTTAATTATATTTTTTTCTCATAATAATCATAATTAATCTTGCTTTTCATTTAAATTCACATACACACCTTTGAGTTAAATAGAAGGACTTCGTTGCTTTAATTGTCATCTGTATTGCACTCTATTTATTGTGAATAAATATATTTTAATTCATTTTCATTTCATTTCCTCCCCCCCCCCCCCCACACCGAAAAGCTAAAAACTGCTGGCTTGTATAATCTGGTAGTGCATCTTTAAAGGTAGCGGATAAGATAACTTTATCAGTTTAGCAGTAATAGTCGGTGAACTTGGGTGTTGGATAATTTTGTACCAAATACATAATCCTTAGAATATCCTCTAAAGTGTAGAATCCTTTAAAGTGCAGAGACGAAGTACCTAGTTGCTTGTTTATAATGGGTAAAGACTTGCATTGAATAACAGGCTACTACGGAACCCTACACTGCGCGTGGCCCGACACGCACTTGGTCGGCTATTTTTAATATTAATAAAATTATACTTTTTTTTACTGATAACTCATCTACATGTGAATTTAAATTACTATGTTAAAGCACAAATCAATAGGCGTGATAGTTTTTCAGTAAAGTGCACCACAAAAGTGCTCAGGTTGTGGGATAGTGATAGGGCTCGCTTCGCTCGCCCTGATTATAAAATATATTTCAAGTACATTTCCAAATCACACAAAATGTGTTACGTAACATTTGCTCCAATTCAAAAACTCGTCTTTCTGCAACATCTTTAGAAGAAAATTTTATTAAAGCCTTCAATTTATGTAAGCTTTCAAACTAATTAATTAAGGCCCTTAACATATTAAGTCCCTTCATTCTAATTTCTTGAGAAGTTTCTTCAGAATTTTAAATAGAACGTATATCTGTGTTTTGTTTTGATACTTATTTATACTTATTTGAATAGGGACAGCTTGTAAGCCTTGTTAACAAAGTCTATGGGGTTTCTAAGCATTCGGTAATTCAATGACTCCCTTAATTAATTTTGTTTCCGTTTCTGACGTTTTCATTAAAAACAAATCTTGTAAAGGTATATTTTTAAATGTTCCTTGATATTTATATAAGAATACAGTTATATCTGGATTAATATGTTCGGAATCTCAAACACAAAAAATATTAGACTTCTGTGTTTGAGATCACAAACATAGTGACCTCAAGCTCTTTGCTTGCTAAGCTGTGATTTGAGATTCTAAACAATCTTTTGAGTGCCCCGTTAGATAGATGGTTTGACTTCTCAGATAGAGGTCGCTAGTTCAAATCTTAGTGTGTTGTGTTCCTTAACAGGTGGTAGGAGCATATAATATCGATGATCCATCTGATTTGCTAGCAAGAAGTATCGTACTTCCATCAAGGAGAATATTTGCCGCCATAACCCCTAAGGTGCACATTTCACTTACGAACAGGCGATATTGTGTTCACACGCAAGCCTATAAAATATTTAAAAAAAAAAACGCTTTGATCATCTTGTCAGTTTAATCTGTTTAACCTATTCCTAAAATTTTGAGATGCTAACTTAGTCATGGGATTCCTTACAAGATTTTATTTATAGCAAAGATGTTTTATCTATGTTTTAATTTACACTATTTCCTACAAACTCTGAACATTTTCTTATGAACGGCAACAATGTGCCCTATTTCCTTCCCTGGCAGGTCAACACGTAGACTGTCCCAATGATTAACGAGCCTGGGCCAGACCCGAATCAGATGCACGTGACGTCACCGGGGCCGTAACGTCCGAATAATATTCGCTCTGGAAATGGGTTAAAATACTGCAGTGTTTTAAAACGATTTCATTTTTAATGGATCTATTAGGGAGTTAGGAAATCTGTTGGGAGTTAAAAAGCGGGAAGAGGAAATTGAATCAGCGAAGAGGTCGATGTTTTAGCAATTGAATGATTCTTTTTCTGTCTATTTTACTGCAGATTTCTTGCTGAATTATTTTGTAGAGGTAGGTAGTGCTTTTTTTTAGAACAGCTAGGCTATTCTGTAAGCTATCTCGATAGCGGAATCCGCGGTGAGATTCAAATTTCGTACTACGAAATTCAATCGTATTACGTTGGTATACGGTTGAATTTCGTAATACGTAATTTGAATCTCACCGCGGATTCCGCTGTCGAGATAGCTTACAGAATAGCCTAGCTGTAGTTACCTCACTTCACTCACCTTGTTATTTTGACTTCAAAAAAGAGGATGTTTTCGGTTCGTGTCAATACTATATTTTGTCTGGTATATGTAGGGTATGCTTATTGCAGAGCTGGGGCCATATGAATGTCATCGAGATTGAATATACTTGTTATAATGTATAGAGTGAAACATTTCAATGGATAAAGTGCTACACTTGTGGTAGTGTAATTATAGTGTTTTTTTAAGCTATTGCATAGCTTCGATCGCGGACCTTGAGCGTGGAGACCGATTCCAGAAATTCCGTAACGAAAATTATCTAACACCCCAAATAATTAAATACCATTATTAAAATCTGAATTTAAATTAGAAATGCTGTAAGTACTGTAATTGAAATATAAGATATTATATTTGATTATAAATATTTTTTTTACTGTGTTAAATGATGTATTCAGTTAAATAAACATATTAAAAAAAATCATGCATATTCCCTATTAACCCTCAGCCAATATTTTTATAACCTTAGGTTATAAAAACATTTAGTTTAAGACATTTTGTTAAAAAGAAACAATTTTAAAAATTTCCAGCTTTCCACTTAAAAGCGTTTTCAAGCTGACGTCTATTCATTTCACATTGGTCGTTCAGTTCTAAAGAATGTTGAAATTCTTCCTAGCTTTTGAGATCGTTGCTGACCACCTAGCTAAAGTTAAATATATGCTCGGATAATGAAGAGTAAGCCCTGATATAACCTTAATTGTAAGTAATTTAGTATTAATTTATTTTATCTTGCTCAGGCTTCTTACGTTTAATTCTTCCCAAATCTCAAAACAGCTTAATAGTTTTTCAAGATTATCCCAAAAATCGAATTAAATTATAAGTTTTTATAATTAGCCTATAATTTCTACAACCCAATTTATGCTACAAAAGTTTGACAATGCAATATTAAAATACATAAGCTTGCGTGCCAGAAACCGGAAATAATTTACAAATAATTATAGAATTCACAATAAAAATACATAACTAGATTAATCTGTTCTACTACCTTATATGCTTTATTGCTAATTACTATTTTACTCTAATACAAAATCCATTTTTTTAACCGACTTCACAAAAAAGGAGGAGGTTCTCAATTCGTCTGTATGTTTTTTTTTTTTTTTTTTTTGTGTGTATGTTACGCGATTTCTCCGTCAATAGTGAACGGATCCAAATGATTCTTTTTTTAATAGGTAGGATACGTTTCCGAGGTGGTCCCATTTTAATTTTATCGAGATCTGATAAGTATCTCCAGAGATATGGACATAAATCCCTCAAACATAGGAGAATGTACTGGATTTAGTAGAAGAGTCCCAAGAAGATTATACACAATGGAGGTTGCTATTGGATATACTTTTGAAGACTAAAAAATATGACCTTGAATAATGTTTTTACATCTTTCTTCTCGTTGATTTTGGTTTTTGACAGATATTCTTACGGTAACTGTGAGCGAGATAGAAATAAAGGTGGGGATAATAATTTTTTTTTAAAAATATATTATAGGCTAGCGTTTGACCACTATCTCACCTGTTGCTAAGTGATGATGCGGTCGAAGATAGAGAAGTGGACTAGAATGGGAACTGGCTCTCAAGGATAGCTGCCTGTACACATAAGATGTTTGGCGACAGATTTTCTAACTTGACGGTGGTAGCTGGCCAGGCGGACACTAGATATGTCCTACCACCATGCGGGGGTTGTTGGTTTCTTAACGATGTTTTCCTTCACCGGAGGATAACTGTGAGAAGCGCACATATATTTTTCGATCGAAAAATTCATTGGTGCACGGCGGTTTGAACTCGGTACCACGGCATCAAAGCCGACTGACTGTTCTCCCAATTACGCCACCGGGCCCTCAATAAATAATTATATATTAATAATTATAATAAATAATTATATATAAATATAAATAATTTGTCTTCACAGGAATGTTCTACCGGGCAAAGTCTTGTTAGGGTGCAAACTTTTTTAAACATACCTATGATTTTTTGACATGACATGACGTTTGCCAAAGATGGCGGCCATTTCAGTCCCGCGACACTGCATACATTATTAAATAACTCAGAATTATGAACGTACTTTGTACCAACCAACACTGCAAAAAATAATTTATAAGCATAATACCACAGATTATATAATAGTTACTACGTAAATAATACTCTCCGTTGTTAGGTTGGCTACACAGTGCTTTCATAATTCGGGTTTCAACAATATAGGGAAGTGCCTCTTATAACGTAGTAGAGTGATTCAGTACTCTGTTGGCCATATGGCGGCAAGTAATGTTAGTAATCGCAAATAATACTTTTTTATATTCATTTTGGAATACAACTAGTCCGTGTTATAAAAGTATTTGGAATGATTGTAATAAAATAGACAATTAATTATCGTGTGTGTCAGATGCTCCATTTTGGACATTGTCCTTTGATACCTTGATGACATAATTATTACTAGTGAATGTTATCACTTTAGCAAGGCATTTAAAGTCAATTTTTTTTAGGGTTCCGAACCTACAGGGTACCAAATGAACACTTTCTGAGACTTTGTTGTCCGTTCGTCCGTCCGTCCGTCCGTGTGTCTATACATATGTGTACACTTTACAGATCTGTATCTTCTTAACCGTTATAGGTACATACTTGAAATTTTCAAAAAGTATATATCCGTCAGTGTATAACGGCCCAGACACCAAATGTAATAGATGCATGTATTTTAAATAAAACTTGTTATGCACTAAAAAGGGTAAAATAAGTTATTTTTCAAAAAAAATAAAACCGACTTCATAATCACAAACAGGCACTCAAAAGCGAAAAATAAATTACTTAAAATTATTATAAGCGCTACCCACTTATCTATTTGAAGTCGGTGCCAGCCAAGTCTATTGGATAGTAGATAGATACTATGTATGTAGTAGTAGTAAGTAGGTACATGTAGGTTAGTAAGTAAGTAGATACATGTAGGTATTATATATCTACTACCTATTAGACTTGGCTGGCACCGACTTCAAATAGATAAGTGGGTAGCGCTTATAATAATTTTAAGTAATTTATTTTTCGCTTTTGAGTGCCTGTTTGTGATTATGAAGTCGGTTTTATTTTTTTTGAAAAATAACTTATTATTGATTTTAATTTCTCTCCAGAAGTGCTTTATACTTGTTTAAAAATTCTCAAGTTCCTATGCAAATAACCTATGTTTGAATCCACGTGCAAAACAGTCTCGAATTAAACCTACTAATGTGAAAGGACACACCCTTTTCTGATATCCGTTTAGCTTTATATTTATCTCATTATGTCGTAAGACAACACTGAACATCGGTTGTGTGTCGGGTGTCAATCTTAATTCAGAAGTTTTTCAGAGCATATTTTCGTTTTCGGCAGCTGTACTTACAGATGTACTTACATCTGCTCAAAGAACTGCTTATTAATCACTTTGATATTTAAAATAAAATAATAAATTATTCATATTTCTGTCTGTTTCTGGAAAATCAAAACAAAGTGACTTGTTAGTTTTTGATTTTCCATTGTAATCAGTAATATTTTAAATTATTCAAAATAGGTTTTAAATTTTTTTATGTAAGTGATTTTTTTTTTGCATTTAATCATTATTGTATATTGAATACGTTTGTTAATGTTTTATTTATTTATTAAACGGATTATTCCTGCCAAAGACCAACCAAAATTAAATATTAGACAACCAGTTTGCGAAAATGTTCTGTGAATGCTTTATTGCTAATTACTCTTCTACGACTTAAGTCAAAGCTCCTCAAACTTTTTAATGATACAATGAAAACCGTTACGGTTTCATTGTTTTATGTCAAACATTTATATTTTCTTCATTGCGTAGGTAGCCTATTCTCTGCTAATAATGATTGGTCAACAGCTGGCAGCGACAGTCGGAACGTTCCGGAAACAGCGTCCAAACCGGATATTGCCGTTTATAGGACAGTAAACCGCTTGTATCAGCTTGGATGTTCAACGGTGCTTGATATGAGTTTACTACTTGATGGATATCTAATAAATTAATGTGGTCACTTTTTTCATAAATTATTGAGTACACCCTTAGGGTCAGCTCAGACCGAGACGCAACGCGACGAGATGCGGCGTGCAATTTTTAAGAGAGTGATACATAAATGAACTTTATTTACTAGAGTCTCGTAAATAAAGTTCATTTTTATAGGTTTGTCTAGTAACTAGACAACAGCATACACATTTCTTTGAGTTAATTCAGCGGCTTGAGTCTGCACCGCGCGGTGCAGCGCGACGGCGCGTGATACAAAATAGAACTTTATTACTAAACAAAAATACAAATTTCATTGAGATAATTCGGCCGCACTGCGTGTCTCGCTGCGTCGCGCGGCTTCTCGATGCACCGCGCTGCGCCGCGTGGTTTCTCGCTACGTGGCGTGAAACCACCAGCGTCATCTCGTCGCGTCGCGTTGCGTTGCGGTGTGAACTGACCCTTAGGATCCCAAAGTTCTGCCATAGGATCCAAATTAATCAATCTCGAATGTAAATTGAAAGATGTAATTGCTTATTTAATGATGACGTTTGTAGTTTATATATACTTTTGTTAAATGGGTTGTCAAAAAAGTTTTCAGTTAATATTTATTGATATCCATATTTAGCTGTATTGTACTTTGCCACAATAATCTAGTTAGATATTATCTACTATTAAATAACAAAGATATACAAATACGATGTGCTAAAAGCAAATGCAACAGTCCTTGTAACATAAGTACATAATTTTCTCATCCATTTACAAAATTATCGTCGAAACACCCACAAAGTGCGGTAACAGGCGTGCACAGTCGTACGAATAATTCAAAAGGCTGGACCTAAAATAAACATAAAATCAGTACTATTTCGCGCCTCGGGGCAAGTGGAAATGCGGACAGAAGTCCGCTGTGACATGTCCGGGAAACCAGAAATATCTAGACCATTTCAGCCTTGATAATTCTGAATTTTGATTTATAGCTATTGTATTAATGTTTTTGAAAATAAAGCGTTTTAGAGGCGGTTCATACTACCAAGTAATGTTTGAGTCGAATATGGCGTAGATATCCGAAGATAGTACTGGAAATATCTTTAGGATCCAAATTCAGATTGGTTGAACACTTATTACATTTTGGTGTTGTCGCATATTAATTCACTCGGACACTCGGTGCTGAAATGGAATAAATGGAATAAATGGCATAAATAATAATAATATAATAAGGTATATGCTTCTAAATGCAAATATTGCACTGCTTATTTAAACTGCTAAGCTTTAAATGGATTCCGCAAATTCGCCTTCACAATTAAAATATTTAGTACATTTCAACCATTGCACCTAACAAACGCCTGTCTAAGCTGTTCCCCTGGTACATTTATGCACTAATTTCTCGGTACCGGACACGGTTTGTCAGGTCTGCGCCGGCTTTGGCACAGTCGTAGTATCTCGTTTATTATCTGAGGCACAGTGACCGGTACGGCTGCGGTTGTGGAATATTATATATACTCTTACATGCGGGATGTATAAAAATGTAAACCCGTGGAGGCATACGTTTATTTCCACAAAACATTTTCTTAGATAGCACAAAGTTACAGAATAGTCCAAATCGTCGTTCATAATGATCTATAATTACTCTTTAAGACATGATGAGGTCGTTGGTTGTTCAAAATCACTTATTCACTGTTCGGAGTTCACAATTACTTATTCACTTTTTGCACTTAGAAGTAAACTACATTCGCGTTTTACGAAAGACTGATTAATCAGCCGCGGCTCGGTGCTATAAATATTGCCACTTATACATAATACGTTTCATTGACCTATTCCACTAGGCATACTTTGAGAAGTTAATCCATATAATAATTGTAAATTGTTAAACGCAATCCAAAATTTCATCGTACCGACGGGACTTGAACCCGCAACCTCCGGAATGACATGTAACATGTCATTCATTCATGTCATTCATGTCATTTGCCAATTAAGCTTTGCTTAATTAAGCTTTTATTTTAATTAAGCCAATTAAGCTTTGCTTAATTGGCAAAGCACCGGAACATGTCATTCCGGAGGTTGCGGGTTCAAGTCCCGTCGGTACGATGAAATTTTGGATTGTGTTTAACAATTTACAAAAATATAAAGTGTGAAACACTTCAAAGAAACATAATATTTCATATAATAATTACAGCTGGACAAGTCATTATTCAGTCAACTCAGTCGAAATTTTTCGTCGCATATATACCGCATATATAGAGACTAGAGTCGTGGCAGTTTGCGGATTTACTACAGAGTTAAAGTCTTTTTGCAACCTATGAAGAGCTCAGTATTTCTTTTAAGATCGATATCGTAGAGACGTTCGTTAATTATGATTTTGAACACCATATGATAGTTAATACAAATCTTGCTGTGGGTGCTGGCCAAGAAAGTTAAGGAGCTGTAGGAAGATATTGCTCTTTTCTGCTACCTTCCTTCGTGCTACGTCCAGAATAAATCAATGCTGGAACTGGTTAAACTGAAAATTGTACTAGATATCATTTAATCTGTGAAATATCTTCAAGGACACTAGAACAGTTCTTAATAACAATAAAAAGTGCCTGAGACATTTTCAGTCAAAGGTTTTTTAAAATTACTAACAGTTCATCCAATTGTAACCTTACTTATAGCCTTGCTTCCATCGTAATCTGCTTCATCATCAGCCTATGCTAGTCCACTGCTGTACAAAAGCCTCTGGCATTTTTTTACTTATCCCACTTCAAATTCAAAATTCAAATTCAAAAATATTTATTCATTTCAGATATGGTAATACATAGATGTTAAAAAAGGCATTGTTCCAGCATATCTCGCCTATTGGCATGTGAATTATATTTGTACACGCAGGTACAATAAGTAAAATGTATGTTGTAAGCACAAATCAGAACCACATAGGTACTTAAATTTTTTTTTAATTATAACTAGCTGGCCCGGCGAACTTCGTACCACCTAACAGATAATGAATGTCGTGTTACCTTTTAGATGAACTTGTTTTAGGCTTTTATGAACGTAATAAATGAATACAAAAGAGATATTAAGTTTATTAATGTATTATGGCAATCCAAATATAGAATAAAAATTTGTAAAAATGGTTTTTACAAATATACACTTTTTTAAGTTACTTGTAAGCATACATTTCTAAACGCACGTATATTTGACAAACAATAAATATGTCATACAATTCTCATTACTGACAATATTTGACATTTTTAAAATCTACATGACTTGAATTCACAAAAACTTGAATAATTATCACTTGACTTACTACTTGACACGGGCTAAATACACTAATCGTGTGGAGCCATAATTTTACCAAAAAAAAAAACGCGATAATCGAATATTGTAATGCTATCCACACATGGGAAGAATTTTTATACTTGACACTGGCTAAATACACTAATCGTGAGGAGCTATAATTATACAAAAAAAATACGGCGGGATAAACAATTGAACATCAAATATTTGGCAGTTTTTAAACCCAGAAACATTTTTGTAAAATATTTATTCTTATATAATTTTTTTAGGTCAATTATTCATTGTTTTTAATACTTATTATCCTATTCCTGACAAAGACAATTTCAAAAATACAAAATTCACAAAAATTGGTCCAGCCATTCTTGAGTTATAAGTGTAGTAACTAACACGACTTTCTATTATATATAAAGACTAGCAGCCCTCCCCGGCTTCGCACGGGTAGAACATATATGCCTACAAAATTTGCATCAATTTGTTGCATCGAATATAAAATATTAATATATTTAACAATCATCGTCATATTTCAACTAATTTACACAAAACCTTAACGAATTATGCACCTAAGACCTAAACCTTCCTTATAAACACTCTGCCTATTGGTGAAAACCGCATGATAATCCGTTCAGAAGCTATTGAGATTATTGCTAACAGACATACAGACGCAGTGATGGACATTGTTTTATAATACTTACGTAGTGATATTGGACGGCCCTTTGGCGTAAAGGATAGTTACCCTGATTCTGACCCGAGGGTCGTTGGTTCTAATCCTAGCTATATACCTACTAATAAAAGTTTAATGTGCATTCATGAATCATGGGTTTTCGTGGGATCATTAAATCTATCAATAATTAAGATAGTTTAAAAACTAAAACAACTGACTTCAATGCCCCGCGAGTCAATTTCAGTAGCAAGTTTGAGACGTTTATCGTCATATCTCTGAAGATACTTATCACATCTCAATGAAATTACAATGGGACCACCTCTAAAACGTACCCTACCGATTACAAAAATAATCATTTGAATCGGTTCACAATTGACGGAGTGATCGCGTAACATACACACACAAAAAAGAAAGAAAAAAGAAACATACAGACGAATTGAGAACTTCCTTCTTTTTGGAAGTCGGTTAAAAAGTAGCTTAACACCAAGGAGAACATCTGCCACTGTAAACTTACTGCGTTCCCCGACGTTTAACGTGTGTATCTGTGTGTCTGTCTGTAGCATCTTAGCACCCAACCGGATGAACCGATTTTGATTATTATTACTTTATTATTACTTACTTACTGCACTGGCGCGCTGACACCAAAGTGGGTCTTGTCCTCCAACATTAAGAGACGCCATTTCTCCCTGGATTGCGCGACCTCTTGCCAATCGGACACCTGAAGCTCGTTCAGATCTTTTTGGACTACATTTATATTTTTACATTTTTTTATGATAGTTTTTTTATACGAGTAGATGTCTTCATCGAGAGTGTTCTTAGCTTTGATTCATGAAAATTCGTTCAATCGTTATAAAACTATGAGCTTTAATCAACTTTCATAGGTCTGATCAATTCGAAAATCTTATTCTTCAACGATATTGTAAGAACATGCAAGCATTGACCTGATGCTCGGACATCTCCTGGACTCTACAGAATACTCAAATACTCACCAACTTACAGCTCAGATTTCAAATGTCGTGTTTTTAGTCATTGGAATGCTTTTAATGAAAAGATTATACATAGATCAGTCGGGGTGGTTTAAAAATATTATATTATAATATATAGATCAATATTATTTTATACAATAGATCATATTATTATTCCATGTTGACTACAAATTGATTGTGATCGGTGGGGATCTACATAATAGCTAAGCTTATAATAATATTTTCGCAGTAACTATGACCTAATCTGTGGTTTCACTGCAAATATTTTATTAATTTTGCGATGCGTGTATGTGAAATCCGTGATATCTTCTAGAGTTTTCATTAGAATTATATACTGTAAAGGACAATTTTAATCAATAATATGTGGCCAAGCTAATTAACGTAATTATTTGGATAAGGATTAATACTATATACTTGAAAATAGCCCTGGAAGTTATGTAATATTTTTTAACAAAAAATTAAAGATTAAAATGGTTACTGTGAGTCAACCTTAAGAGATAGACATATGCTGTCGCGGACTTTTTTGTAGGTCTTATTAAGTTGTACATTTCTTCGCTAGTAACTATTCTTCCATCTGTTTTCAATTGAGCAGCGTTCGTAAGAAACGTGTTATTTCGACCGTTTTTTGTCGACTTAGGTTGCAAATTAGGTCTCCACGAATGTAACTTTGATTTAATCGGGATAATATATAGCCTATTTTCATTCCGAAAGTCCATTTTATGCATTAGTGAAAGAATTTTTAAATCGGTTTAGTAGTTTTTGAGCCAAATCATTACAAACATACAAAAATACAAATGTTCTCTCTTTATAATATTACTAGCAGCCCGCCCCGGCTTCGCACGGGTAGAACATATATGCCTACAAAATTTGCATTAGTTTGTTGCATCGAATATAAAATATGAACATATTTAACAATCATCGTCATATTTCATCCAATTTACACAAAACCTTAACGAAATATGCACCTAAACCTTCCTCATAAACACTCTGGCTATTGGTGAAAACCGCATGATAATCCGTTCAGTAGCTATTGAGATCATTGCAAACAGACAGACAGACGCAGTTTATGTACAAAGTTCTAAAACTATTATGTTTTTGTATTTATACGATATTTTATATTATATGATATTATAACTTACTACAACGATGTTTACTATTATTTAAAAAGGACAATAAAAAAGCCCCCATAATAAATACTCGTTTATCTCAAAGACACCTAAATCATGAAACACCTAGGCCCATTAAAAAAAGTTACAAGTGCCGTTTGAAACGCCTTCCAAGTTTGTCTCGTTTAAAAATTTTATGCCTCCCATGGTTACAATACAACAGTTCACTTTCAAACTATGCTCAGGGACCGGGCGGACCATTATAGGTATAATGTCGTAAATAACCTTGTTTGCTTCGAATACAACGTGTATTTGTGTAAAAAGCGAGAAAATGTTAAAACATTTTTTGGTCGTACAGTCTACCTTTTATATTTTGCGTAGGCGCCTACATATATTAATGTTATTACGTCTTGTTTATATTTTTTATATTCGAAATATGATTAGATGTTACGTGGATACGATAAAGGATAAAGTACCACGGAAATTACTCTTAGATGTGTATATACATTCTTATTACTTTACATATTTGTTGTTTATGTGAAAAAGTATACAACTGGCAATATATAAAGGCTGCTCCATCCCAAGAAATAATAAAGTAAGTAAACATTATCCTCCATATTGGAAATGCTTCAATATTAAAAACTGGAGTAACAATGCGAAAGTTATTTAGCTTATCCCTTATTAAAGATCCCGCAGCCACTACGGGTACAGTGAGATGCTGAATTCTTTATGAAGTGCCTTTATCCGGAGTTTTGAATATTTCAGATTTCCCACACAATCTTACCTTATTTATTAATATTTGCCGATGGGAAGGGATCGGAGCGTTGACTGTGTAATCAGGTTTATTAATAGGGCTTATCCGAAATAGAACACGCTGTAGCCAAGGCTGGAACGAGCTTGCAAATGCATAGGGTCTATTTACACGAATTTTGTAGACGTGCGTTTTTTAAACGTAGTTAGAGTGTTTCTGGCGAGTCCTCTCGGCGTAGTTCAGTATGCCCTATTATTATACATTATGTATATATGAATACAGAAAATTCTTTTTGTGAGTTTATCAGATAGGCGTTAATGACAGAACTTATATTTTTCGGCAGTAGCTCATTACGTATCGGCCTGGCGTGATGAGTGACGTGAACCTGCTCCAGACACAAGCATAGTTAGCTTAGTTGGAGGGCTTAAGAGGGAACGCGGGGTGCACTTTTCCATAAAAATGTATTCCCCCGTTTTTTCCCTGAAAAATGCTTCTAGAGAAAAATGTGTTTGTACAAAAAATCAAGGTCTGCTGTAGCTACGCCCTTATTATTTTCTTTATTTGACCAACCAATTGCAAATAGAAATATGACATTTCAAAAATCTTAAAGAGGAGATTGAAAGGCTTATGTTTATTTTTGCAATTGTTTGGCCAAAAAAAGATGATAAGAGATGTAGAAGCAAATTTTGCTCTAGAAGCATTTCCCAGGGAGGAAACGTGGGTATACATTTTTATGGAAAAGTGTACCCCGCGTTCCCTCCTACTAGTAATGTGCAACCCAGATTGCCAGTCAGTTTTCCAGTGTTTTATTTATTTTTTTAAACTTAAGTAGTTTAATTTGGTGTTATTATGGAGATTTTAGGCCAACAAGTATTTTTTGTATATGAACGTCAGCCTCACTCTCAAATATTAATTTTCAATAGTAGAACCAAATAGTTCATGTGTGAGTAATCCTAAAAGTTCATATTTTATACTAACATATAAACTATTTAATTATTATTTTCAGATTTTTGCCAGGTTTTTTAACTTGAAAAGTACTAATGATATTAAGCGCTGCCAAATAATAAGTAGGTAATTCTTAAATTGCAAAGTTGAAGGAGATAAAATAACTTAACTATAGCAAACTGTGAGTGAAAAATAAAGTTTAAGCACTAAAGTATTAAGAACTTTACTAAACTCTACGAAGCAGAAAAAGTGGAATTATTAAAATTTGTAAACTTTGCTTGTTATGAGTGAATATACATGAAAAATTGCATTAGCGTGTATGTAAGACAAAAAGGAAGATATTCGAAGGGTACCATGAAATGCTTGTCAAGAAGTTCGCAGAGATGTCTAAGTTTCGTTCCTAAAATAATTTGATTAATATTTAAGAAACGTGTTACTGGAGTTTTTGAGTTTAGGTACCGCTAACCCGTAGGATATAAAAAATGTGGATTGAAGTGAGGGTCAATTGTCACCCACGGAAGGGTTGTAGATACTTTTCTGCGTCCGTAAGCTTCGTTTTAAATTCTACGAGTGATGTCTGAGTGGTTCTAGTTGAACACTGGTTGAAAGCTCAGACCGTGGTTCAAACTTAACTACGAACAATAATATATCGCCAATCAATTTTCCAAGTTTAATGGTGCAGCGTGGCCTTTAATGCCAGCCAGTAGGGGCTATCATATGTGAATTAGCCGCTAGAGGCGCTTGTGGACTACAAGTTCCGCGAAATTCCAAATGTAATTTTTAGTATGGGATTTATCCCTAATGCCTATATCAGAGTATTGAAATGATACATTACTCACGTGTGTTGTTGTAAAATTGTATTTTTTTCGAACGCGGTCCTTTTGTTTTTCAGATTTGGGAAATTTATCATTTTGAACTAAATAGAAATTAATTTTTATGTAGCACTTCAAACATTGTTGATCTTCTTCGAGTTTCAACTCTGTCTTAATTCAAAAGCAATTGAAATTCAATCGAGCTTCAATTTCCACTATCTACAGTCAATTCTGGTTTAGTTTCTCAGCAAATATAATTATCTAGAACAAAATGAAAACGTATCAGTGACAAGAAGGCTCTTGTTTAACACCTCTTCGTTAAGTTGAAGTGTTTGCTTTATTTTAGATGGAGAGTAATCGTTTTCAATTTATAGCTTACCTCTTTTAGCTACTATATTTCTAAGCTTTGTATTTATTAGATATTAGGTATATTAGAGTAGATTGAACGACGATTGCAGAGTCGACTAAAACTAAACGGTAGTCTAAGACTTCACTTATCAACGCGACTCAGGCGTCAGTTAATTTTGTCTCGTTTGCAAGTTTCACAATTTTCTTCAAGGAAGATGACATCAATTTAAGCATTGATTAGTTAAATAGTTGTTTATATGTAAGGCCGTTATTTAAGAACATCATTAATTAAATAAACTAATCAAAGTGCTCCGTGTATATCAATTTCTCGATAACGAAAGTCATCAAGCCTGAGAACGAGACAGCGAAGTTGTAAGTATTAATTTATTTCACTAACTTTATAAGACTGGCGTAGTGCAGTGACATGCAAAATTTTTAGGCAAGTGTTCTTTCTCGTACAAAACACCAATATATAAATCCTCATATTCTGTTCTATATCTGCAACCGAAGATGAGTGTTTTAAAGTGCAGACCTGCAAATGTATTGTGGGAGAAAATATATAGAATAACGCCACCCGTAAATTGGCGTGAGGTGGATGGAATAGAAATGCTAAAGATCAATTTTTCTGGCTCTTCCATCAGCAGACGGAGTCTCACGAACGAATTCAAGCATGAGTTTGAGAAGTAAAAAAACGAAATAGCTAAATTTGATTAGCTTCTGATTAGCTTATCTAGTAACAAAATTGTCAAAAATTTTAGTAAAGCAAACTTTTCGTACCATTTTCATAGTCAAAAAGTATCTTATACCTTTAAGAAAAGATCTTAAAGGTCTGAAAAAAGTATTATTATAACACTAGATATCACATTTTAATTTATCTTACTAAAAATCCTAAAAAATATCTCTAAAATATCTTTCTACCTTGCAGCTTGCTACATCCAGCTGCAATTTTGATGAAGATCCGTTGAAATGAATATAAAAATATTGGAAAACCTTTCAACAAAATGAATTGGTTTTCGGAAGGAGCCTATCAAGGGAACTATTTGTTCCACCCCATCGCAGTAGGGCATTGGCACTTTCTATCAAAATTATCATATCTATAAATAAAGGACCTTGTTTTTAGATTATGGAAAAGAGATGAAGTAGGGTAGCCATATATAGGGTACACATTGGGGTAGTTTGGAATATCGATATATTAGATATATTTAATCTGTTGGGGTAAAAGATACTTACCTAGTCTACTTTGTATCACATAACATATTTTTTTTGTTTGTTTAAGAACATAGGCACGCACATAAACAAGACGCGAGATATCTGCTAGCTTAGAAGATTTAAAGACAGTTCTATATCAAACATCCAAACAAACTATATCAATAAATTGTATAACGCTGACTAAAATCAACTCCAGACTCAAAACCAGATAACCCTGTTGTTTTTGCCAAACTGACAGCAAGTTTTAGATACAAGTTAAAGTAGAAAAACTAAACCTTTTTTACATTACAATTTAATGGAGTACACGAATTCAAATTAAACGGATATACTAATTATGCTTATTAATGCTTAATTATTAGGCATTAAAATTCAATTAAGTACAATAAATTTCACTAAGCTATGACAATTAAACTGATTATTCAGAGTCACAATGTTGATCGTAAACATCAATTACCATGCAATTACGAACATTAGCAATCACAATTAACGAGGTATGTAATAAACGAATTATCAGAAAGTATTAAAATCATGGCTACTCAATATGCACCTGTCTTTATTTAAGGTGCCGCTTCTAAAACTAAGCCACAAAAGCAGGTGGCAAATCTTAACCCAGTGGGGGTCCAAATACCTGTCGTGTCACCCATAACCTTAATTGATAGGAATCGTTAACCTTTAAACGCGGCCCTTCGTTTCCTTCATAAATACTATTGGATTTTATCTATAGTTTTTTTCGATGTTACTTTATACAGGGTTTTATTTTTCGGGTGCTTTGGCTTCGTTATTTTGTAATAAACAGTTCTTTGTCACTCGATAGTTTTGAGATTGGTTTCAGATAGGATAGTCTTGGCGCCGTTTTGGTTATGGATTATAATTTTTGAATGTCAAGTAATTATACTTAATTGGTCAAGGATACATGATAATAATATCAACATTAATAACACTTTATTTCTACCTTATTACAGGGGTATATAAACTAATACATAAATTATATCAATATTATGTATAATGCTAATATTTTAAAGTCCTTTCAACTTTTATTGACATTAAGAATAGACATTGTGCAATAGTAAAAAAATTATTAATATGAACTCAATTACTTTCTACCTCTTTCTACTTTTTTTTTGTATGTTTAGCTTTTAATCCACCGATACAAATCGGTGTCCTTATTTAGCTGTACACAGTTGTATACCATTATATCAATGTTTACCTCTTTCTACTTATATAAGTAATAAAATATACAAAACATTATTTAAATACACCACTTTGTCTGTAAAGATCTTAAAAATACATTGAGATTAAGTGTGCTTTAATTCAAAATATTATTTCACTTTTATAGAAATAAAATACAATAATAATATAAATAATAATATGATAATAGTAAACAATGATTAATTTACAATTACTAACACAATACGAAAAATATTTTGAATCGGTGACATACTAATTGAATAAAACATTTTTTGCGGTTCTTGACATAACATGTATTATGAGTTGTGTTAGTCTTTATCTTGATGTGCGATATGAAACTTCAAATTGTATGAGTAAAAGAATAATGTTTATTTTATTACACAGGCACCGAATAAAGTCACCATCCCTGTAATAAATTAAACAGTTCCTTACAAATATAACGAGATCCAATTTAAATTCACCCAAATGCCATCATTTACCGTCTTGTGATCATGAATTACATTAATCGCGGCTAGATATTGATCAGTCCTGACCATTAAATCAACTTAATTTAAAGTTTCCAACTCTAAAATATTCCTGGTGTAATCAATATCTTCGAGGTTCGGTACCGATGACATAAATTCCAAGGGAATGGCATTAGTAAGTTTGTCATCGGAAATGTTATCTGTAATCTGCTGATCTTGTGATCAGAGCTTCCTTATTTTTTCAACTCGTATATTTTTTTTTAAGACTTGCTTGGCCGTCTTTGAAGATTATTGCACTTTCTCTTCGGACAACATTTTGAGGACGATGCCTGTGTGTAATATTTTACCGTAATGGATCATTTTGATTTTTGTAAGATACAGTATCAATTAAGATATTTAGTATGACTACAGTTTAAACAAATCTAGATAACGTACAAGGACAACATTTTGAGGAGGATACCTGTGTGTAATATTTTACCGTAATGGAGCATTTTGATTTTGTAAGATCCAGTATCAATTAATATTTTTTTAGTATGGCTACAGTTCAAACAAATCTAGATATGGTACGACTTTTCGGTAAGCCCGAAGTTTTGGGATTAATTTTAAATAAACAGGTGTAGCCTAGCGGTTGCTACCTTTACATAATTATGTTTCTACTTGCATGTATTTTATGCAAAAGCAACCATAGAATCTGCAATATAAGTAACTACAACCAAACAAAGTTAGTTTTACTTCCGTAATATACTTATAGATAAATATCATACATACTTATTATATTGACTTTTCTTTTCAACCGACTTTCAAAAATAATGGGGTTCTCAATTCGTCGGTATGTTTTTTTTTGTGTGTATGTTACGCGATTACTCCGTTAATTGTGAACCGATTCCAATGATTCTTTTTGTAATCGTTAGAGTACATTTTCGAAATGGTCCCATTGTAATTTAATCGAGATATCGAAGTATCTCTAGAGATATGACGATAAACGTCTCAAACTTGTTACTGAAATTGACTCGCGGGGCATTGAACTCGGTTGTTTTAGTTTTTGAACTATCTTAATTATGTAACTCAATAAAAAAACATTTAAGAAAAAAAACCTTGTTTTACTAAACAAATTGTTTTATAAAGAAAAAAATTGCTGAAATACTAATTATACTACAATACCATAGCTTAGCAATGTTTTAGAACATCGCGCTTACATAAGCACATAATACATGAATTATGCAAAATAATCAAACTATATTTGAATAGGATATGAGATAGTATTCGGTGTGGGTCTAAGAACAATAATATCAAATAGACCCGAATATTCATGAGGGGCATACGCTCGGTGTGGCATGTGTCAGAAATTGGCTTCCAAATTCAAGTTTAATACCAAGTATAAAATGATCAAGACGTAATAATTGTAATAAATTAAAATTGAACTTAAATTACTATTATACATAAATTCTTTCAATCAGGCGGTTAGAATAAATAGGTACATCATAGCTCCTCAAGATAGTGCATTTATGACTGACAAGGAAATAGGTAAAATAAAAAAAAACATCTTGTAAAGTAGTGGACTTTGAGTGACGATGCGGTATAAAGTAAGATAAAACTTGTGCAAAACGGAAAGTTGGCAGTAAGACATAGTGCCAGACAACCAAATAGATAAAGTTTAGGTATTTGGTCAAATCCACACAACGTGAATATTTATCGTAAACTGTCCTCCGAATCAACTGGTAATAACCATCATATCAGAACTCGAAAAACTAAGAAGTATCGGTTTTTTTTTTGATAAATCTACTCGTACATTCACTCGTATTTATAGATATTGCGTTGCTTCGTGATCCCTAGGTGGTGCAAAATGAGACAATTTTTTTAATAGTGTTGAGGAAATACGCTCACACATTTATTTATCTGACACCTAATTTCAATGTTATTTTTTCACTACCAGACAGTCTCTCTCACCTTAGGCTACATGATCACATTAAGCTAAGCTCATGTATAGACCATTGGTACAAATATATTTATTTAAGTCCACAACGAATATGTATAGAAAAATATAATTCACTAGAACAACCTCAAAAACGTCCTTATATTTTTGCCACTACCACCAGTCTCGGTCACCGCCGCTAAATGGACTGAACAGGTGCATTAAACTTTTTATAAAGTCCGGCCCGATCGTAAATCGCCTTAAGTAACAAGGGTAAGCTTTAAGTTTTAGAGCACGATAAATAAAGAATGAACTCTCCCCCAAAACTTTTATAAAACAGGTATTATGTGAGAACGGCGTAATTTTAAAAGTTCTCCCAATTGGTTGTCAATTAAAAAGTTTCCACTGACGTAAAAGAGATTATGAAGTTTTTGAGTGATAGTTTATATTAAGTTTTAGCTGTCCATTATTTCCGAAATAGGAGCAAAGTTTTACTTGAAATAATTTGTCAAAGTTTCAAATGTTAAAAATGTAAAAAAGGTACCTTCTTGGGGTATTTAGAGATTTGAATTAGTAGGTTTTATGAGCTCGGATGCTTGGGAGTTGTCATCCACCAGAGGATTCTTTCTGCGTTCGTAAGCCTTATTCTTGTGTCTTCACATGGTCCCTGGTTAGTACAAAATGAATGAGCACTAGTGTTAGGATCCAGCCATCGCGTCGCTCAATCCATATACAAAACAAAAACATGTCACTACTCGAGAGTCACCAAGATCCGGCATGATGTTCAGTGCCAGCCTGCTTGGAAGAATTGTTGGAATAATTGCTCTCTGCTGATAGGACTAAAGTTAGCTGTCCAGCGCCTCGTCTCATTTCTGTCTTCAGTTTCTAGCCATTGCTTCGTCTGCGTTTTTGTGTGAATTACCCATTTTCTTGCTTACTGTATTTTTTTCCAATTCGTGCAACTCAAAATATAGTCAAAAATAATGAACAATCTCTCTTACAGTCCCATCACAAAATTCTACCCTGTATATTTAAACCCCATTCTTATATTCAACAGACATCAAAAATGGTCCATACCTTAATCTACCGCAAAAAAATATACATTGAAAAGCAACAAAGAGTATAAAAATGGCCATCAGCAAGTTTCATGTGAATCATGCACCTTCTTATTTTTGCTAAAGACTCTTATTATCTCGCTACATAGTACTTACCATCACAAATGAGACTGTTAGATAGCTATCACGAAAATTATTTTTAGATCTGTATCTTACGTTATCTTAAAAGCTTGTAAAATGTCTACCAGTAATAAGAAGCATGTTGCAGTGACCAGCTCTAACAATAGAGGTATGTTTGAGAGAGCTGACACAGGTACGCGTGCAGGAGAGGGGCTAAGAAAGAAAGAAACTTCATTTAACAAACAGTACACAACATAATTAAAATAAAGTAAGGACATTTAGATAGTATGCACTAATAGAGCACAAACAACCGATGATGATTGATAATGTTCGGGTAAAATTATTGGATGAAGTCACTAATGTGAAGACTTTAATATCGTTAATATAAGATAAGTAAAGATTCTGTTGAACTGATATAATACATTTTATATTTTTTTGTTATTATTTATATTTAATAATTATTATCTTATATCTGAGTCACAACAAGAACATTGACTTTGCTTTTGAAGTGACTATCATATGGCAATGTTATAACACGCCAATCATGGGGTAGTCAATAGTCTTAACCAAAACTTTATTAGACTCTTGCTATATCAGGATCAGGGTCAAGGTCAACACGATACGCTTTTATAACATGTTCCGCTTTAGGTATATAGAGTTTTGTCAAGGTTTTATTAATTTACAATTTACAGTCCAAGTACAACTTTGCGATTTTTACCCCTACATAGCCGTTACTCCATCCCTGTTGAATCCCTCGGCATTGTCGGCAGTACTTTAATGTCATGTTGTCCATGTAGATGTCTAGATAAAGCAAGGGACACGCTATGCACGGTAGCCTGAGGCCTCCGCATTTAAGACTCACTCTGATAATATCGATAAGAAAATCAATTTATAAGGGTGCAGTGTGATTCATACTTTTTAAGTATGACTTGCCTGTTATAGCGTAAAATCCAACCGTTTGATGTACTTGTCGTTTAAACATATTGAGATTTTAGTCTGGTTAAACAAGACATGTTACTTTGCTTGTAACTATTGGGAATATTTTGAGTAATTTCAAAATATTATAATGAAGTCTAATGCAACAGGTGGCAATACAAAGGTTCAATATTTTCCCTGAATTATTTTGTTTTATTTAACAAATATGAAAAAAACAATCTTATATTATTGTAAAAATTATAAGTGTATAAATTTAAGAAGACAGACATCATTGATTTTAATGAAATATATAATAATCGTCCGTTTAGGAACTTACGACGCACTCATTACACATACTTCATGTAAGTACAAATTTAAGACAAGTTTTTGGATTGCAGTACCATGTCACGATAAGCCAATTTTGTCTTTCATTAGAAATTTTAGAGATTGGTTGAAATTTCACAATGACATGGTACATAAGCATAAAGATATTATGAAGATAGCTGACCGTTCCTCCACGTATGGCTCTTACTAACAGTACGTAATAGATTTTAGACTGACATTGATGAGAGATAAGATCGTAGTGCCCGATTCATTAAGCGTAATGATATGGTTCGTTAATCTAGGACAATCGACAATTCAAGTTTGTGATACCTATGCATCGTTTGATACTAAATAGATGGGTACTACTACAATGTTGAATAAGAAATTAATTACATCACTAGATTATGAGATAGCGCTTGTATTTGATGTTTCCACGATGGTACTGAGAAGTTTTAAAGAGCTTTTTTACTGAGTTAATGAGGCAAGATGTATAAAGGCGCTTGTGATACTAGTTCTCTCAAATTGTATCGTTATGTTACAAACTTTGATCAGCTAGGATTGTTTCGTTATTTTCAACCGACTTCAAAAAAAGGAGGAGGTTTCTCAATTCGACCGTATATATTTTTTTTTTTTTTTATGTTTGTTCGCGGATAACTTCGTCGTTTATGAACCGATTTCGATTATTCTTTTTTTGTTCGAAAGGAGAGATCCCAAGTGTGGTACCATGGTAATTTTATCGAGGTATGATAAGTATCTCCAGAGATATTGAGATAAACATCTCAAAATTGGTACTGAAAATGAATAGCGCGGCATTGAAGTCGGTTGTTTTTTAGTTTTTAAACGATATTATTGATGAAATGGACCCACTAGAATTTTAATTATAACTAATCTAATTTATTGAAAAGTTATTATTTATTTTTTTATTCAGTGTCTTGGTTTACTTAGGTACTACAACGTATGTTTGTTTAAGTATATCGTTACTGGTAGGTCGTAGTTACTAAATATTTTGTTAAGAATTATTTGGTTTATTACACAATATATAGCAAAATTTATATATACACCTAAGATACACCTAAGCTACTTACTTCTTGTACTAAATATAAATATTTGATGTAATGCATAACAAATAAAGCAGATTGATGATGAGTATGGATTAAAATCCAGCGAAAAAGATATTATCAATTTAAAATTACTACATTATTACAACTATTTGTACTCTGATCACTTCATCCATCAACTTGTTCATCTTAAGTTCAGGATTGAAACCAATTGATTTGACATTGAACTTGAATATTATTAGCAAGAAGCAATCCAAATTATCCATAACCTGTAGAACCTCCGTAAGAAACTTTTTCTTTACATCTCATTCAACTTAAGCGGGTCTTGCTCAATTGGTTTTGTTGATCGTGACTTACAGATGATTGTTTGGTTCAATTTTTGTGTTCGGTACCACGAGTCGTCAAGAATGACGAGTCATATTAATCTTTATGAAATAATCAATTAAGTGGTGGGGGAAATCTGGATTAGATGGTATCGGTGCTCTGTCGGCGTGCATATCGTGAGACTAGTAACAAGATCATTTAGGGAAGAATTAGTTTTGATACTTTAATATCATAAATACACTACTATGCCCATTATTCAGCCCTGAAATAAAGTGGTTTTCCGTTTGAAGCGCAAGGATGTACAGTAAAATAACAAGTACTGAGAGACTGTCTAGATGCCTAAAGTCGGCAGCTGTGCAAGAAACATGCAAATTTCTCCCAATCCAGAGCCATGCATGTCATAATTTTAAGTAATGGCAGACATAATTACTTAACACCAAATAAGCGTCATGTGTACAAAATCAAATACACATGTTACTAAAAAACGCACGAAAGCGCACAAAGGCAAATGAAAGTTCTTATCTCGTGCAACACGGTGTCCTGAAATTATACAGTCAAGTACCTTAAGTGACGATATCATCATCATCTTGGCAACACATAAAATATATAAACAACACTTTAATAAAGATATTTTATGCTGAAAATACTGAAGTGACCTTGACATCAGTTGAAGGTTTTATCACCTAAAACCAAATTCGGGAAATGATGGATTGTGACACTAATCTGAATTTGGGTTCACATAATAAGCTTTCTTGGGTGCATGATGATAACAGAATATTTTGTGTCAAAGCCACCACCACCCCCTTGTTATTACGATATTTTTATTTGTTACTCAATACTGTATTGAACTAGCTGAAGAATTTGTATCACTTAATTCTCAAGTATCAAATAGTGGCAGTCGAAGTATAGTGACGACCGAAGCGGTATGTTTTGGTATCGACTGGTCAAGTATTCGAAGTATTGTCAGTGATTTAATTGAAACAGCAGGGGCCTAAGCCATAGTCCATACATAGAACACAGGAAACAATGTTTTGTAAAGAAAAAAATGATCAGCTACATTCTAATTGCCTCCATTTTGGAATTTAATTAGAACAGGGTCTATACATGTGATTAATGTTGGACCATAAATGGGATGCGTGTGATGAGTATAAAATATCATTTCGTAGGAGCCAACGAATGTGAATAGATAATTTTGTGTTAAGACGCAGTGTGATAAATGATAAAGATAGTGGACATGTTAAAGAACGGGTCTTTTATAAGAGCTAATTTTACTACAACGTTTGAAACTTTATTTTAATGTAATGCTAAAAGAGATAAGATTGGAATATTATCAGATATGACGTAACGGTATACATATTTTTATAAGTTTTTAAGTTTTCATGGTCATTGACACTATTATTAGTATTGTTTACGGGATATTTAATATGTTTTTCTTTTGATATGAGTTTTCGATATTTCGGTGCTGTTATATCGGAAACTCATATC
Source organism: Cabera pusaria (assembly GCA_954871355.1). NCBI lineage: Eukaryota > Metazoa > Arthropoda > Insecta > Lepidoptera > Geometridae > Cabera > Cabera pusaria. The sequence continues at coordinate 10,630,433 of OX940896.1, read as the reverse complement.
AAAAGAAAAACATGGTAAATATCCCGCAATCCATACTAATGATACATATTTTTTTTCATGATTATGAGATAAATAAGTAAATGATTACTATAGTTATGTGAAATAACAATGTTTTACTACAGGTTTTACTTTTAACAATAATATTTTGTGTTTGTAGGACCTTATTACATATTATTTTCGTGACACCCGTCTAAATTGCGAAAATATCTTCGGTCTGTTTCGAATATTTTTGAAGAAAGTTGCCTAGAATTAAATATTTATCTGTCATGATAATTTCATATTACCTAAATAAACAAAACAAAAATAATTTTACGAAAGTAAACTTTAATTCTCCATTAAAAATGTTCACACACTGGAAATGCACGCAGCACCTGATGCAAAGATAAGACAAACAACCAAAACCTAGAACAATAAAATAATAATGATAGTAATGATAGAAAAAATATATAGAATGATAATTGTATTATGGAATGATAACCTACCAACATTTCTAGTAAACTTTCAAACATCTATAATCAAATACGCACGGTTTACTAGCTTTTGAACCAGAAAGCAAGTGCTAGATGTATTCAAAGCAATATTGCTTGCAGTTGTAACAGTCGAAACTATCAAATTGCATAGTGTTATTGCCAAACTCGGAACTTTCAACACTTTGATACATGAAAATACTCAGAAACTAATCTCAGCATCTGTAACTTTGACTGAGGGTTTATGAGAAACCTACAAAACGTTCAAAATCATAAGGATTTGGGAAATGAGAAAGTTTTCAATGGCCAATAAAATCAGATGCCTACTTATATTTTACAAAAGATGAAATGAAGGATGGCTATATCTAACAACAATTTTTATTTACTATCAGATAGATTTTACTTTTGACCTTTTGGCCAACGATGTAGCCGCTTACGTAAAACATGTAATCGTTTTGTTTAGTTTTGTTATTATGAAACAATAATGTGATTATCTATCGATCTATAATCGTAATACTAGTGACTCTGCAAGCTGAGTTGACCTTGTGAGTCTGTTTTTGCATAGCGTTAAAAAAACTTAATAACACACCCCCGACACCTTGAAGTTAATCGGATGATAATGTTGTACAGACAAAAAAGTTGCGAAAGTTAAATAAAGGTAACAAAATATAATTGTTATATTTTTGAAAATGTTTATGAAATGGCTGAAATATGAGATTTATACGCTTTCAATCTGCACTTTTTTGAGTTATACTTTTTATACTTCTTTTGGCGCGATAGAGAAAAATTATGAAATTGAATTTTTACGATGCGCGCGCATACCGACACCTAAATTTAACATCGTGAAGTTAGTTCTAGGTGGTACGATGCGCGCGCACACCGCCACCTAAATTCTACACCGTGAAGTTAGTTCTAGGTGGCATGACTATGTTCAAGTTGTATATGTCATTTCGTAAGAACGTCATATTTAACGTCATATTTTTACGTTGATAAAACCTTTTTTATTTAAATAAAATCTTATTGATTAATTTCAATATTTATCGTTAATCACTACTGCATTTTAGTTATTTTTTTTCCATACGCCACAGAAGTATAACTTCTAACGCGTGTACATAAGTACACACACGTTTAAAAAAAAAAAAAACTGAATCAACAAAAAAAACTATATTATTATCGAACCTTCTCACAAAATGACAAGAAAATCAGTTGAAAAATGGGTCAAATGATAGCAATAATAATATCGTTTAAAAACTAAAAAAGCACCGACTTCAATGCCGCGCTATTTATTTTCAGTACCAATTTTGAGATGTTTATCTCAATATCTCTGGAGATACTTATCAGACCTCGATAAAATTACCATGGTACCACACTTGGGATATCTTCTTTCGAACAAAAAAAGAATAATCAAAATCGGTTCATAAACGACGAAGTTATCCGCGAACAAACATTCATCGAGTAATTTTGTGAGATATATAACATCAATTTCTAAAGAATTTAACTTGGAAGGAGTAACGCAGCAGTATTAAATTGCACTTTTAGTTGAGACTGTTTACTAGCCAAGCGAATGCGACGATGAGCACCACGATGCCTTTACTGCCCTCCTGACAAGTTTATTGTCGAGACAGGCTGCAGTCATTTGCTTTAAACTTTTAATTAGATCCCATGCTGCCTTGTTAAGGATATTGGTCTGATTTTATGATGATACGCCGTCAGTTAATTCTTGGTATTCCCTTGTCTGATTCTCCGACTACAGTTTAAAGATCTTATTAATTTGATCATGCTTAAAGTTTTTTAAACAATATAATGTTTTATTGTATGCTGACAATAAAGAAGAGCTGTACTTTGTATTTCAAGATTGATTAAAATTATCTAAAAAACAGGAACTTAAAAATAACTTGGATAAAGTGTACATTATAATGTGTATCGAATAACCGTCTCAAAGCTGCAACAGTAGCTAATATTATAGCAATATTGTTATAGTTTAAAAAAATATTTTAGCAATGTTAGCAAAAGTCATAGTAGCAGATGTCACTAAAAGCCAGAAACCAATTAATATCTTAAAAGCCGCAGTCTGTAGCGGTGTAACAAAAGAACTGTCTCATAATAAAATGGGCCAGTGAAAAAAATAAAAAGGCAAGGGCAACAAATAAAACAATAAAGAGGACAAACAGAAAACAAAGGAGAGTACTATAAATCAGCTGTTGTGGAAGTGTCCTTTATTAAAGTATGGATAGGAGCAGACGGGTGACGTCGGCTGTTAACTCGAAATTTATTGTTCATCATGACCGAAGAGGTTTCATTCTCGTAAATTTTCATGTAATACGAGTGGATTGATGCAAGAGAGCTGATAAGCATTATATAGGAACTTCTGACAGTAACGATACTTCAGTTATTAAGAATGTCGTAGAGTCAGTTACGATTCAATAAAGTTCAGTTGAGGGAACGCAGAGTCGCTATAGCGGTTAAAATGTTTTTTTTTAACGAAACATAAGATAAATACAATACTTCGTGACAAATCATATAAAGGTATCAATGCAATAGGCAAATAAATAAATAGCTACAGATGCCAGTACAAGTATATGTTTTGATTTATTTTACATTCGCACAATTCATTAAATATTGTCCTGAGATTTCATATATGAAACCTATTCGACAAAGCCATCTCATTGATGATTTTTCACATAAGTCTTCATGTAAGTACTACAGGAAATATGGAAATTATGGGTTAAAAATAAAAACCACAAAGACCAAAGACGCAATACTAAAACTTCATCAACAAATCGTGTAGTACATAATTGCGTTTGGAAATCCATAAGATGACCTACTACAAAAATGTTGTATAATGTGTGACAAGTGTACGGCGGAAATAATTGGAAGGTTTTATGGAGATGCTTGAGGTAACTCTAAGTATGACATACTCGACTTCCGAACTCTAATATACCCTTTGATATAAAGTCGAAAATTGAATGCTCTCCTAATTTAATTCTGTGTAACTCTTGCCTCCTAATGGTGAATTCGGTTCTGGTAGTTGAACATGATCCAAAATAAGTGCTTTGTGAGAACGCTAGAATTTTGTGGAATATGCATTGCTGGCTGATTAATTATCTTTCGTTTTCAATTAAATGGTGCAACTAATTTTATAGCTGGATTTAAATGATGTTGCATTTAAAGCAGAAAGTAAAAAATCTTTGTAATATCGTACAGCAATATTTTGAAATTTTCCTTTCATTGAAACATTATTTTATAAACCAGAATATGTATTTATAAAGTCTAAAGGTACGAACACACCGCAGCGTTCTGCGTGCGCGATCCAGGCGGCGATCAGATAGCGCAGTAGTATTTGTACTGACTGGTTCACACCAAACGCGATCAGAAAACAACTGAAAAGTACTGAGATCGCGCCCGCAAGACGCAGGACGCCGCGGTGTCGCCGTACCTTTACTATACTCTGTTTTTTTTAGATTTATAGTTTAGCGCTTAATTAATATGTAAATAGCAAATTACTGCTATACGTTTGTCGAGTGTGGTAAAACTAAATCAAGGATGGTTTATCCCTTAAAGATGTTGGTAGGCCACCAGAGCGTTAAAAGTTTTAAAAACCACTAACCGCCTGTACTGTCCCAAGCACAAACCGATTTAAGGAAATCAGAATACTAACAACAACATGCAATGAAACAGGCATGTTTCCCGTAATAAAACCTCTTTTACTATCTCAATACGTATCTTTTCAACTGCGATCCAAAAAGTAACTTGTTATTCGACGGCTGCGTAATTTATAAAGACTTTTACTGTCTACATTTAACGACCTATAATACAACGGGGAGTAAAGTTTAAAGATGTCAAGGTAAATTTAAAAGGTGTGCCAAGGTTAAAAGAACATAGATTTTGTATTATTTTACCTTCAAATTTGTACAATATATCTATTGTAATAAAAATGTATATTATCATATATATATATCTTCATAAATACGTATATGTATGTTATGTTAATAAATGAACATTTACAAATAAATAGTTTATATCCTACCATTTCTACGTATTCTCAAGCCACAGAAAATTGATACGTGTGAATTATATATGTGTGTAGCACTAATTAGATTAAATGTCTTGAAATAAAAAAATTATATGAGAAAGACTTTAGTTTATTGTACTACACTAAAGTCTTTCTCATCTTAGTTTTGTTTCCCATTAAAATATTCTTACCTGCTAAGTTTCTCCGATTGTACCGATTCGTTTATTTCAAACTTCATTCAGTCCTATATTTTTGTTTATACCTACACGTACCGAAAACGTACTACGTGTAAGAAAATGTTATTTTAGCTTGGATTCCAGCAACACCTAACCAAAACCTTAATTTTGACAATATTATCAAATATAAATATGTATTTTAATCTCTAAGAGCAAATATCTACGCAAATCCAAAAAGCTCCTATTTCGGCACGAATCACAATTTAGCAAAATACTCACCTACTTTGAATGCTTTTTGTCGCGTAGAGGCAATAAATTTTATTTCATTTCGGGAAGCGGAAAATATGTTCCATCCTATTGCATATTTCGTATGAGACAGTGTGAAAACATGTTATTTCGTTCTTCATGTTCCAGAAAAGCCACTCATATTTCCCGATAATATCAAATAGCGGGCTTGTAATATTTAAATCTTTCTTTATGTCGTGACAGATGCCTCGAGATATTGCTTCATAGAGCTTGCTGAATACGCACTCTGGAGTAGTTAACTGGAATCTCGTTCGCGAATTACTGCAGTCGCTATAAGTACCAATGATTATTCACATTTTTTCTTCCTCAATTCAAAAACAATCTAACTCAATTATGTGCTGCAGTAAAAAGAACTTTGTGTAATGTAAGCTAAGTTGAGAATCCATGGTTGCGTTCTGAGGCACTTCTATCAAATTTCGAGATGCTCGAGATCCTTTAACGTGAGAGAAAAAAAATGGAAACGGCACCGGGCGTTGTGATGAGCTGCAGTTTATAAATATTTATTACCTAATTATTAAGGTCTGGTTTAACACCTCCAATGAGATATTTAGCCAAAGGCATATGCAACTGCGAGACAGCACCAATTTGTACTTTTAATTCTTTTGAGTTCGAGAATGCAGTATTCTTTTCGAATCTTGTTAACACGTTATAAAGCCGTCCATTAATACCCTGTCAGAAATGACGTCAGCTGACTATAAAATAAATGAAGTGTTAAAAATCTCATTCAAATGCTATTTTGCTTGTAAATATCATTTTAATACAAATACGTATCAACAAGTGTTATTTTATGCGAAGATTATGAGTCATGAGCATTTGAATTCAAGCTTATCTGATCGATCAACGACTTATCAAGCTTAGACAATCTTAGTTTTGCCTTTGAAAAACTTGTTTGAAATCAATCATGAAAGTTCTAAAGTCGAAAGTTGTATACACGGTCTGTTATAGTATAAAGTTATCTTTGTTTACTAAAACAATATTATAGGATTAATTTCGATACACTCTATATGGAACGTATTCTACGGTCTAAACTCGCACTAAATTATCGAAATGTGACGTGTTATCAGAAAAGAACAGCAGTTTACACTTAAACAAGTGTGGAAAACATTATCTGGGGGCCTATACCATGTATTCAAAAAAGAACTTTACATTTAGAAATAATTATTTTATTGGGAAAATAAAGTGATAATAGCAAACAAATCAGTAAAAATCAATGATCATCTAAACGATACACCAAGCCCATGAAAGTTGTACATGGCTCTTTTGTTCATTTTTCTCATCACAATTAATTCAATTAAGTATCTACCTTCAGGTAAACATATTAATATATCAATGTTTTTAATTATATATTTCATACAGTATTTAACGTACGTTAAATAAAATTTGTAGTTGATGCTGCGCCTTGCGGCTTTGCTCACATTATAATATCATCATAGCAAGCTTGAATCAAGAATGTTTACGATATTTTAGTAGGATGCCTCCAGGCATAGTTATGCGTTTGCTCACCTTATTAAATAAAGTGTTATCGAATACATCGTCGTTAGGCTTTTGGATACACTGACCAAGATATGCCTAAGAATGTTGTGGTAGTTAAAACTTTTGTACTCAGTTTACTGCGTAGATTAGAATAAAATTGTAAGATTAAGTTTACTACGGGGTTGTAAAACTTATGAGTAAAGTAACAATGATTTGGATTAAAACTTTGCACAGAGATTACAATAATTTGTGAACACAACAATTTATGTCATTAGTAAGTCAAGTCTTTATGCAATGTATTATATTTATTGTACAAAAACAAACGTACATATTTCCATACATAATCATCCATGAGTATGCAAAACACATAACTCAATTAATGTAACGATTATAGGTAACGCATACATGATCTTATTCAAAATTATTCAAAATAATGTATTCAAATAACATGTGAAACCTCTCAACGCTCGTTACTGGTATTAAATGTAAATTAAATATCGATTTGAACTCATTTACATCGAATTTAAATTATATTTAAGTACATATTAAAATCACTGTTAGATAAATCAATGATAGCATTTGTTTTAAATACACGGTTATTCAGGGACTTTCTTCATTTCAATGCGGTAAGGTAAGTAAAATACTATAAGTATGTAGATGCTATTGAATATAATTATAGTTTCCAGCCTACTTAGTAAAGACATACTGAACACCCTCTTTGATAATCTTAGATAATCAAAGAGGGTAAACCAAGTATATAAACATGTTTTTGTTATGACCTACCAAAAATAAGGTGATATTATATTGATGTTCCGCCTAACTTGCTACCACTAACAAGGAGCCATCATTACATTATAGTGTTCCGGCATCAAGCCCTTAAGAGTCAGAGTAATTATTCCTAGCGCATAGCGTGTTCGCCATCTTCGACCACATCATCGCTTGCCACCAGGCAAGATTGTTGTCAAATACTATAATAAATTGGCCAAGTGCAAGTCGGACTCGCACTAGTAGGGTTCCGTACCACACTACAGTATTTTATAATATCGAGCAAAAAATACCTCATTAATAATCATTATTTTTCGCCAGCAAAAAATAATGATTAATAAACCTTATATTTTTTATAACGCCATCTAACGTCTAACAAAGATGTTAGGGATCGAAATTTCAATATAACACCATCTATGGGACGTTTACCTAACTAAGCGTTCATAGATGACGTGAAATGCCAAAAAAAAACACGTTTCTTGTATGGGGACCCTCTATTATTTTTAACTTTATTCTGTTTTTAGTATTTGTTGTTATAGCGGCAACAGAAACACATCATCTGTGAAAATTTCAACCGTCTAACTATCACGGTTCATGTGATACAGCCTGGTGACTGATGGACAGACAGACAGACAGACAGACAGACAGACAGACAGACGGACAGCGGAGTCTTAGTAATAGGGTCCCGTTTTACCCTTTGGGTACGGAACCCTAAAAAAGACCTGATTGACGCAGATCTGACTATTTCTCAATATACCGCAATATTCATGGGCCGATTGGTTAACTGGCACGTACTAAGAACAAAACAGGTTCTCAGCAAACTGAGGCTACAAATCTACAAAACTTAAAGCGGGGATAACAAACGGTGATACGAAAACCAAATAATACAAGGCATCGTGCATTGTCCGTTTACATCATAGCCCCAGGCTCGTCTGTCATACAAATACTTAGAACAATCAGTCAAGTACAAAATGTAGATGGTTTAAATATTACGTTTGATACAAGTAGTTAGGATAAACAAACATTTTGTGGTATGCATCTTATTTACTTTTATGGAGCTGTCTACACAATGCAACAAGACTTGTTAACGTTTTACGTTTATCTAAGTTAATTCAATAAATTAAACTTACATAGGGACAGTGACAGTATTAGGTATTTATACTGCTGTTATCATTTCTTTCATCGGCTCAGTATACATTCAATATGAACAACTGTATTAATAAAAATAAATAAAAAACGCGTTTTGAATTTTGTTTTGGCCGTCCTGTAAAAAACTCATTTCTCGAATTGTGGCCGTTTTGTTTTTAATGAGCGATATATTTTATCACCAAAGTTATCCTCTGAAGACCAGTATTTAAATATGTATGAATACAATAAATGTATTTATTACATGAAAGTTGTTTGTTTATTACACGAGGTATATCGAATAGTTTATACAATTGCAAATGGGATGTAAGGGAGCACAGGGATGTAGGGGAGCACAAATACCACCTTAGTGCTCCCAGCCAACCTCACCTGCCCGTGGTGCATCCTGCTGACAAACGGGGCTCTGGCAACCGTCAAATGGCGGTATAACCATTTCATATCAATAGCGTAGCTAAATTCTACAGGCCGGTGACGGGCAGCAGCGTCAACGGTGCGAGAAGCCTGCACAGCGTGGCAATTAGGGCATATCCCTCCCAAGGGATGCATGCATGATGAAAAAAAAAAGAGAATATGACAAGTCAAGCCCCAAAGAGTTTCTTGGTGTTTCTTCTCTGATGGGAGTATATACGAAACACCGGTAGATTCAAAAGCCATTCAGTTTTCCCGTTTTGTCCGCAGATTTTCTTTCTAGGCTTGCCATTTTTAGGGTTCCGAACCCAAAGGGTACCAACGGAACCCTATTACTGAGACTCCGCTGTCCGTCTGTCTGTCTGTCTGTCTGTCCGTCTGTCGCCAGGCTGTATTTCATGAACCGTGATAGTTAGACGGTTGAAATTTTCACAGATGATGTATTTCTGTTGCCGCTATAACAACAAATACTAAGAACAGAACAAAGTTAAAAATTAAAGAAAAGTTTAAAAAAAAGTTTTTTATGATAGCGCAGCGCCACCTACCTAGCATCAAAGATGGCGCTATCGTCTTTACCTTAATCTGAATCTCGGAAGCGGCTCCAACGATTAAATAAAATTTAGTATACCTACAGGGGATTTCAGGGGCGATAAATCGATCAAGCTAGGAGTCATTTTTAACCGACTTCACAAAAAAGGAGGAGGTTCTCAATTCGTCTGTATGTTTTTTTTTTTTGTGTGTGTATGTTACGCGATTTCTCCATCAATTGTGAACGGATTCAAATGATTATTTTTTTAATAGGTAGGATACGTTTCCGAGGTGGTCCCATTTTAATTTTATCGAGATCTGATTAGTATCACCAGAGATATGGAGATAAATACCTCAAACATAGGAGAATGTACTAGTTTTAGTAGAAGAGTCCCAAGAAAATTATACACAATGGAGGTTGCTATTGCATATAAGATATTCTTACGGTAACTGTGAGCGAGATAGAAATAATGGTGGGGATAATTTTTTTTTATCTTATAGGCAAGCGTTTGACCATATCTCACCTGTGGCTAAGTGGTGATGCGGTCGAAGATAGAGAAGTGGACTAGAATGGGAACTGGCTCTCAAGGATAGCTGCCGGAACACATTAGATGTTTGGCGACAGATTTTCTGACTTGACTGGTAGCTGGCCAGGCGGACACTAGATATGTTCTACCACCATGCGGGGGTTATTGGTTTCTTAACGATGTTTTCCTTCACCGGAGGGCCACTGTGAGAAGCGCACATATATTTTTCGATAGAAAAATTCATTGGTGCACGGCGGTTTGAACTCGGTACCACGGCATCAAAGCCGACCGTTCTCCCAATTACGCCACCGGGCGCTCAATAAATAATTATATATTAATAATTATAATAAATAATTATATATAAATATAAATAATTTGTCTTCACAGGAATGTTCTACCGAGCAAAGTCTTGTTAGGGTGCAAACTTTTTTAAACATACCTAATATTTTTTGACATGACATGACATTTGGCGAAGATGGCGGCCATTTCAGTCCCGCGACACTGCATACATAATTAAATAACTCAGAATTATGAACGTACTTTGTACCAATCAACACAGCAAAAAAAAATTATAAGCATAAAACCACATATTATATAATAGTTACTACGTAAATAATACTTTCCGTTTTTAGGTTGGCTACACAGTGCTTTCATAATTCGGGTATCCACAATATAGGGAAGTGCCTCTTATAACGTAGTAGAGTGATTCAGTACTCTGTTGGCCATATGGCGGCAATCAATTTATATTCTCTTTAGCGGCAATTAATGTTAATAATCGCAAATAATACTTTTTAATATTCATTTTGAAATACAACTAGTGCGTGTTATAAAAGTATTTGGAATTATTGTAATAAAATAGACAATTAATTATCGTGTGTGTCAGATGCATTAATTGTACAGGGCCATTTTGAACATTGTCCTTCGATACCTTGATGACATCATTATTACTAGTGAATATTTTCACTTTAGCGCGGATTTTAAAGTCAATTTTTTTAGGGTTCCGAACCCAAAGGCTACCAAATGAACACTTTCTGAGACTTTGTTGTCTGTTCGTCCGTCCGTCCGTCCGTGTGTCTATATGTGCGCACTTTACAGATGTGTATCTTCTTAACCGTTATAGGTACATACTTGAAATTTACAAAAAGTATATATCCGTCAGTGTGTAACGGCCCAGACACGAAATTTAATAGATGCATGTAATTTTATTAAAACTTTTTTTGCACTAAAAAGGGTAAAATAAGTTATTTTTCAAAAAAAATAAAACCGACTTCATAACCACAAAAAGGCACTCAAAAGACACAAATACTTTACTTAAAATTATTATAAGCGTTACCCACTTCTCTATTTGAAGTCGGTGCCAGCCAAGCCTATTGGATATTAGATAGACACTATGTATGTAGTAGTAGTAAGTAGGTTAGTAAGTAGGTAGATACATGTAGGTATTATCTATCTACTACCTATTAGACTTGGCTGGCACCGACTTCAAATAGAGAAGTGGGTAACGCTTATAATAATTTTAAGTAAAGTATTTGTGTCTTTTGAGTGCCTTTTTGTGGTTATGAAGTCGGTTTTATTTTTTTTGAAAAATAACTTATCAGAAAATTTTGTTTTATTCGTGTTTTCAATAATCAACTTTATTGATAATCAACTTAAAATATGACTCTTCCCGACATCTATGGCGAGTAGAAGTACTGTGTCGGTAAAGCAATTAAGGCCCATTTAGACGGCGAGAGTTTCTTGTACGTTTCCTTACGAGAAACCATACGCTACTATCACAAGCAATAATCGCCATAACACAATCGTATCAAAATGTTTACATACAGGCAAGAACTAAAATCTCGCCTATGATTATGTCATACGAGATTCCCATATGACTTATCGCTAGGCGATAATTGCCTATGTTTGTTTACACAACAAAAGTATAGTAAGCAGATTCTTGCTTATGAGTCTCGACTTGTATAAACACGATCTCGTATGACATTTTTCAAGTTCATACGAGTATCATACAAATTGGGTTGAACTGTTTTGAGTGCGAGAATCGAAATACGAGAAAATTCTGCTTAGACCGACACTATCAATATTCTATTGCGAGTCAATTGTCGCCAGAGTGGAAGAGCGAGAGGTGTGAATGTTTAGACATACAATCTTTTTTATATTCCTTCGATAATCGTATCTTCGAGACGAAAAGCCCTCCCCGTCTAAATGGGCCTTTAGTTGCTCTCAATTAAAAAAAATAGTATTATTATTCGTCAATAGATGTCGGAAAGAGTCATATTTGTCTGTTTAAGCGGCAAAAAATACCGGTCAACCAGATATTTAATAATATTAATTACTACAATTACTATTACTACTATTACTACTATATAATACTATTCTACCTTTGTGTTAACGTTTACTTAGTTGGTGTAATAATACTGCCTACATGCTGGATAAATGCTTTGATTCTTTGATTCTTTGATGGACAGCCACAGTAAGCCGCGGCCCCCAGTTCCCGGCCGCCCTGCTATTCCTGACAACGGCGGCGGTCACGGTAACGACAAGGCAGAGGGTGCTAAGAATTCCCGGGCTACAATAGGCTGCCAAAACAAACTGACCCTCGAAACTTACAATGGACGCACGATACGGCTGGACGATCATCTGGCGCAGCTGGAGGAGGAGCTGAAACACATAAGATGGCACATTCTGAGGTTATGTGAAGTCCGAAGACAGGGAGAGGACACCATAACCCTAGAATCGGGACATATTATGTACTACAGAGATGGAGATCAGCCATCCCAAGGCGGCGTCGGGTTTCTGGTTAACAAAGTTCTCAGTGACAACATTGTAGAAATCTCAAGTGTGTCGACCAGGGTAGAGTGCCTCATACTTAAGTTAACCGAGAGGTACAGCCTCAAGGTTATGCAGGTTAACGCACCGACCTCGGCACACTTGGATGATGAGTATCTACAGAGCTTTACACACCACCTCTAAGTCTCCCTACAACGTTGTCATGGGGAGACTTTAACGCCAAAGTGGGAGTACAAACTTGCGGCGAATCGTTTATAGGACCACACGGATTTGGGAGTAGGAATCACAGGGGCCAAATGCACGAGATTGACTTCATCATTACGGACAAACGGCGCATATTCAGAGACGTCTCAGTGATCACTAGGTTCAATACAATACCACCGGCTGATGATGATGATGATGTTGATGAATTTCAAATGAAAATATTTTCTAGTGTCTTACTGTTAGAGCGTAATTTTTCAGTAGTCGGGTTTTAGTTTTTAACCGACGAACATAAAAACGGAGGAGGTTATCAAGTCGACGCGTATATATATATTTTTTATGTATGACCACGCATAATTTTTTACAGAGTAGTCTGATTTCGATAATTCTTTTTTTATTGGAAAGGGTATATATATACACGGCGCCAAATAATCAATAAGCAAAAATCACTAAATAACCTCTTAAATTTTAAGAATTAATCAAATCAATGCAACAATGCAACGAGAAATCTCCAGCGATGAACATAAACATTCCAAAAACTGCGCTTCCACACGACCTACAGACTAAATAGAGATGCAGACCACTCGCTACGACGTGTGCCCGTCACGGGCCGTCACAGATTACTATATGTGGTGCCCGTTCGGGTTGCAGTCTTGCTGACATTAACTTTGTTAACGGCATTTTCCGGCGAATTGGCGTGTCGCGACATGCCTCCGCCGCGCATCACGCTTTACGTAATTAATTAATTTGCTTGTTTGACGCCGATTCAAAATTACTTAGGTATACATACTTACATTTGTTTAAGAACTTAGTTATTATGTTTATTTAAAAACTCAAAACAATTACAAAAATATATACTTAGGATACTAACAGTATTTTAAGAACTTCGTTATTAAGGTTAAATAAAAACGTTTTATTATTTTTTGCTTTTCAGTTTTTTCGGCGGTTTAATATTTTTGTTAAAAAGTTTTATTGAACTTATTTTTTATTTTAAATTTTATACTGTCTAATTTTTTGTGATTAATGTACAAAGTAATGCACACTCTGTTAAAATTTTAATTGTCTTCCTACCTATTACCACATTATGTTTCAGAAGATACAGCCCTGTGATAGACGCACGGACGGACAGCGGCGTCTCAAGAATTGGGTCCTGTTGGCACCTTCTGTATAGAACCCTAAAACTATCAAGGCAAAGAAACTGTGGTACAGCCACATATTTTTATCATTGCAACTTCATGCGAAATTTTATTCAATATAATAAATAAATAACTTTTCGACTTTTATTATTAGAAATGTCTTGACTGGTTGTATATTTCTTTGATTTTTGTCGTGTTTAATATTTATTTTATAAAATTATTATATGAGGGCGATAAATGAAATTTAATGGGTTGTAATTTGTAACCTGCTTTAAATAATTAGTACGGTATACAATTTCTGTAGGTTTCTTTTTTTTAATAAATTGTTTATTTAAAAAAATGGAGCATATCGACCTCTGACTCAGAGATTGTTAACAAATTACTCAATTTACCTTTTAAGGAGATAGAATACCACGTGCCATACTAAATGATCACATAATCTTTGCTTCGTTGTACCATTACTAAATGAACATTTTAAATTATACTAAAGAAATGTGGGAAGCTTTGAACAAAATTCTTACTATGAAAAAGTACTAAACCGTGTTTAACATGGAGATAACGTATCATTAAACTAATGATTGATAAAAATATGTTTCGTGTTGCTCCATGGCCAACCATCGATTAATAAACGCATTTTGTTTTTTCTCGGTCTATTGTAAAAGCCTTTTTAAATGACGCCAGACTAAAAATGTGACTTTAGGAGCGAAATTTTAAACTCCATGCGACAAATTAGGAAAAGATAACTATGTAGGTTTTTTTATAGTTATTTATAGTTGAGGTATTTATAGTTTATTTTATTTAAAGCTTTGGTTACTAATGTACTACAGTCAATGACTTTGTTATATAAACTTACAGGTAAGTATAATGACCATGTACCGTGGCATAAGATAAGTGAGCGAGCGCGGCGTTTCGCTTGTTTTCCATTAAAATATACAAAAATACGTAAATGTACTGTAATAATATTCCAAGAACATGATCACCTTCGGCTGCGGCATTTCTAAGAATCTGCAGGATACGCAACTCCCGCCAAATTTTAGCATCAATTTTATATTAGTAACTTATGTATATTAATTTACCATCAGTCCATCGTCTATGGTATCGTCAGTAAAAAATTAACATCAGGTGAGATAGTGGTCAAACACTTGCTTATCACGTATAAAAATAGTCCACGCGACGCCGTAGAAATCCATAGCTACCATATATGTTATACCGTTATTATTTTGCCCTAAAAGCATAACATAGTTAATCACAAAGTAACCTTTGAAATCACTTGTTACTCATGAAACAGTAACACATGGTACATTAGGGTATATTAAGAGTTTAGTCAATATTGATAAAATGTTTGATGGCCGCCCAGTGTGGTAGAGCAATTAAATTTTGCGACCGATTGATGAAGTCCACTTTGCAAAGCTAAAACCTTGTGCGTGGATAGGTTTCGGTTTTGTGAATATTGTGAAAATGCAGGACTTTTGAGAAACTAAAACTCTTTAAGTCTTGTAGTTATAAACTTTAGACCCTGAGGACGCCTAAATCTTATTCGTAGCATGCTGGTTTGCCTGTCTGTCATCGCCATGAGCCGCGAGCCATCATATTACTAGTTACTTTCATGTTTGTCTGTCTGTCTGTCTGTATTACCGGATATGATATTGGTGTTGATATAAAAGTATGGTTCCTAGTATTCTATAGCAAGATATAGGCCGGTGTTAGACTACTTACTGTCTCGCCTGGTGGTAAGTTATGATGTGGTCAAAGATAATGAACACGCTAGGCCTAGAATGGTCAGACTCCTAAAGGCTGTATGCTGCCTGTACACCGTAAGATTAAGGCGGCAGATTTTCTTCTTGATAGTTGTATGCTACTTTTTGGTAGCAAGTCAGGCGGAAGCTATAAATGCTCCTACCACCAAAGTAAAATACGGTTATGTAGGTATAATATAAAAGTTGCAATATTTAATATTTATTTAATTTATAAAGAATCGTTCTTGCGGAATGTTATTATGAAGAATCCTATTTTTATTTATAGAACATATACAGGTAGATACAACATCTGGCACATAAATATATATATATTATTAATTCACTCGATTATTTTTACTCAAATGGCAATGGCAGTTTTTATCACTAAATCAGTTCTATGCCCAAATTTTAGCTAACTGGTTATAAAATATTGTTTTATACATTTTGAAGCGAGAAGGGCCATTAATTAGTAAATAAATAAGGCTGTTAAGGTGATTAATGATGCATTAAAACAATTAATTTACAAATAAATAAGCTAGGTAGGTAGTAGTATATTTTTCTGGATGGTTTCCTTAATTTTTACGTACTACGCTGCGACTTCGACTGCGCAGAAAGTGTAGCTATCTTAAGTCATTCCCGGTTGTAAACTATCTAATAATAAGTCAAATTTTATTGATATGTTCTAAAGTTTTTGCATCATTGAAGAACAAATTTATAATTTTAAAGTTTGATGTTGATGGAATCAAATTCAAATGAATTATGTTCAGAACAGGACAAAACATACTGGGCAGACAAAGTGACAAGAAGACAACAGCAATGCTGTATCAATGTAATCATAATCGTGTGTTAAATTTGACTATGAAATAACCAAACCGAACAGCATCTTTTGAGAGGGCTCTCTCTCTCTCCAACCTCTTTCTGATTCTTACCCAACACAAAGCTTAAACAGGCAATTTTCCTGATTGATTTAAGTAACACAACAGGCAAGACGCTTACCAGATGATAAGCGATGACGTCTGCCTGTGACACTGTAGCTCACAGCTAAATTATCATTTATCAGTTTCTTCTTGTTACACTGCACTTACCTTGAGACGATTCTTGTGCATCACTGCACTTACCATTAGCCTAGACATTATAGTCGTAATTTCAGTCCGTAGCACTTCAACTAGATAAACAATACTTTTTCATAGTTGTCTGTGAACAAAGCGATGTTACTGTCTACGGTTGATATCATTAGACACAGAAGTAGAGAATGGCTACAATTATAATGATGATACATTTTAAAAGCTTATGACAAAATAGCTTGGGTACCTAATCCCTTTAAAGATTTCTATTGCAAAATATAATCAGCAGTTACTATTCTGTCAGTATTGCATAAAATATCAATGAAAATGTTAAAAGATACCCAATATTTCAGTTCTACCGTTAGAAATGCTACCTAAGCTTTGGAAGAAATATTAGTTACTCGTGGAATAATATACACGCGTTATGAACGCACGCCTCTGGACTAATAGCGTTATTAGTCAAACCGAATTTTGTGGTAGCAGGTTAATTTTAGATGCGAAATATTGTACTTGAGTAAGATAATTTGATTGTGAGTACTGCTGTACTTTATGTTTGTTCATTGCACTTGTTGATAAGTGAAGCTGGGAGAAATTTTAATGGTCTTGTTTTTGAGGAAGGGCGTCCGACTCGTCGGAATCCTGGATGGAAAACTCTACTAATTAGAAGTGAATACAGAACTGATATTACGCTTAATAAATACATCAGGAGAACTTTCAATCAAAAACTTTTGAAGGATACAATTTCAACGCTTACCAAAATATGACAAAATTTTAATACAAATAAAATTAATCTTGAATGTACAGTATAGATATGAAATATATTCTCAGCAAATTGTAGCTTGGTTTAGTTAGGAATTGTAGTGTGTATACTTAGGTAGGTAAAATGCAATATTAACAATATACCTTATACCTACCTAAGTATACACACTACAGAATAATAAAGGTTAAAATTGCATATTATATCTATTTATTAGCCTCTCCTAATGTACCCATGCTACAAAAACCTAAGGTACTGAAAAGAAAGTGACAACTTTGGAAAAAAGGGTGTTAAGATTATAAAATGATGTTAAGGTTTTTTAGTACATAATAAACGTTTTAATGAGTAATAAAATTATGTTAATGATGATGGTTATTGTAATGATCATATTTGTAAAATTTAATGTATTTTGCACTAAAATAAATAATTCATTCATTCAATCCAAAAGTGACCATGTCGTTAGATGGAAAACCTACAATAAGTCAGACAACATTTAAGTTTTGTACTTTGTTTTATAAAGCGCAAGATTTTGTAATCGCGATTTTTACTCCGTCCCTTCTCTTGAAATCATCATCACGTGTGTGAATGGGCCAGCCAGTAGAGGCCGACCTAGTATGCGATCGGAGACGTTTTAAAGAAAGACTAAGTCAAGCATGAAGGCCCTCATGAAAGTGGAAGAAGCAAAGGAGGTGTGTCAGGATCGTAGCAAGCGGAAAAAAGTAGTATCTGCCTACCCCAACGAGAAAAAGGCGTGATTTTATGTATGTAAGATTAATTCAGTTAGAATTCCTATTTCGAACCTTAAATGCCGTTTTTGCTGATAACTTATCCCACAGCAAGGCACCTTCCTACTAAAGACGTTTGGGATATTTAAGAATATACCCAGGCGCTACATCTGCTAGCTTAGGCTGTCCGTTGTCCATCTGTTTTATATAAGCATCTAGTTGTGATATACTTGCATTCAAAAGATTAAGTTCATTAGTATGTTGGGTGGTATACTCAATAGTGATTTACTATCTGAATCGAACAAAATTTATAGCCACAGAGTCAATTACAAAAATAGTCCGTTTCTAGTTAAAATTCGGGCACCAATTTACGACTCGTTGTCACGCCACCGTCAAACTGCCGGCCAAAGTGGGTCGGACGCATAGATATCGTATAGTTACTTCTATGTCGTTCGCTAGATATGTCACGCTGTATTTGTTGCATGTCTCCATTTGAAGCATCCTCTACATAGAGTCTTTGGAACCGTGGTTTGGAACTAAATACACTATATTGTCATAGCATTGACATGCAAATGGCCAACGTAGTGAAGTGAAATGGGGTTAAAAACTGCCCTTTGCTCATTGCAGGTGGCGCTACTTCCTTAAATCTGTCATTTTCCATAATAATTATGTAAATATATATATAAATATTATTGTATTTATAAGGACGCTATCTACAGCTGTAAATTCCAAAAACACTGGTATTAATGTGTTCCCGAATGAAATTAACAGTGGCGATAAACATATTTTCTTTACTAAATTTAACATTTACAAAAAATATAATAAATAGTGTATCCTATCGAATATGGTATTATTTTAGTATGTTTATATAGGTATATTATTGTAACTATACTATCATAGTATTTGAATGTATGTTTATAATTATGTTAATTAGACATGTAAATAAATGTATAAAAATATGTATATATATAAAATATGTAAAAAAATAAATAAAAATGTACATATTTATTTATTTTTTATTTAATCCGTACAAGTTTTTGCAGGTATTGTGTGCCACCGACCGCATTTATCTAAATAGCTCCTGTCCATCCAAAGGTTGTCTAGTAGAGATCGCTCTAAGCGATAAAACCGCCCATTGTCAAACAATTCTAGAAATGTATTTTGTTATAAGATTTTCTTGTTATATTTGGTATGCAATAAAGTGTTCATCTATCTACCTATAATAAATTTTACATTTTGACATAGTTCTTTCATTTATTGACTTATACTCAAGCTCGAATACATTATTATTTGTTTCTAAGGAAATAAGTTTCTGAAAATATAATAGTAAATTCGCAATATGGCGGCCTTCAGGAACACTCAACAGTAGCGCCCCCTACGTTGAGCTTTCAGTTTATATCCCCATTCGCATGGATAATTTTTTTTTCATAATGACTCGGCGCGTATTTAGCCAGTGTCAAAGCATAAAAATAGGTAAAATTTTTGTAAATTAGGTAAGTCTTTAAGTTGCGTTAAAGACATATTTCATGACAAGTTATAGTCGTAGTCCAGTCTACATACAGCCTATGATTTGACGATCTCCCCAAAATTGACACTGACTAAAACCATCGTGTGGAATTAGACAAAATTCGTACATTATGAAAAAAATATATCGATATGAATTTCACTTTGACCTATGCAAAAACTGTCAATTGTATGTAAATAGTGTCAAATTTAATACCAAAGACCCTAAGACCCCCTCGTAAAATCTCTATCCAACAAGTACAGTGTAGTACATCCAGTGAACTACAAAGTTGTAACTATACGATATCTATGGTTGGACTCTAATTCCGGTCTTCAAACCAGACCAAAAAGTTCGTGGACAGGTAACTACTCTATTGTGATGCCGAGGCGAACAAATTTGCATTGTAATAGCTATCCGGACCACATTCAACGCTCGTTGTTTATGCGTTCATCTTCGCAACGTATGCATCCACATCGCCCCAACGCATTTGTACGCACACAGTACTATAAACTCACGAGTTAACATACCAGTAAATTAATTTGTTGGGTTTTTATTTAAATAAGGCATTATAATACAAACAATAGACTAATTGTGGGCTGCTCATTTTGCTTTTGGCTCACGTGATGTTGTTGCGAGTTATGTGTATGAATGCTTATCATAACTAATTTAATAATTATATTACATGTAATTAACTCAATCGCTTCAATATTTGATAGATTTTATTTGTGTCTGTATGCATTTCATCTTATTGTGTGGTCAATAACAGCAAATAAAAAGAATGTAGTAACATTGTCACATTTGCAAAATACTGTCTAAATATTGACGTTAATAATTTACCAGGTTGGTAAAAATTAAACGACCCTTAATAAATTACAAAACTGACCTTCCATCCTTTGTTGTTTACGTTGAATCACATTAAATTTTCAACGTGATACCTTACGTTTTGACATTACATTTTCATTGAACCCAAATCGTGAATGGTAGGATCGCAGAATCAAGACCTTATAGTCAATGTGTGTATTGTAGTCGCGGTCGGACAATAAGGGTCTACAATGGGCTCCTATTATTCATGGGTGGCCCAAACAAGACAGTAAAGGTCTTTGTACTTAGCAAATATATTCGTCAGTTTTGTTAAACACTACAGGGTTCTGGATATAATATTGAGGTATACAGTTAATTGTGTCATCGATATCTATATGAGTAAGATTTTGAATTGGACAATTTCATCCAGCTGTACGAGGAAACAGTTTATTATGAGCTACGTCTCGCAGCTTTACCCGCGTATTTTTCCATCGGGTCTGTATACCAAATTACATCAAATCCGTTCAAAACGTTTTTGCGTGACAGATTAACAAGCACATATCCATCCATCGATACTCACCAACGTGACATTTAGATGGCTATAAAGCACTTGAAGTATATTGGATCGTTTTCCTTGTAAATATAGCTTTCATGTATGAGATCCTGCATCTCGTAAACGATATTTCCGTGATGTCAGTACCTGATATGCACTTGCATCGTAATTAAATATCTTAAAACTTAAACTCTATTTAAATAGAAACATTTTGCATTTATAACACAAGTAGGAAGTAGGAATGTTCGTTGATAGGTATTGTAATTTCTTACACGAAAGGCTGTATTTGGTATGTAGGTCAGTCAACTATTCGATGCTATAGATTATATAAGATGTCCAATATTTTACAATAGAATTTTTGACGAAACTTTATCTGTTTTTTTTTATTCGTTTCCCGAAAACAGATCACTTCATCAAAAACCTTCTTAAAAGCAGTAAATACAGTGCGATACTGGTAAGCCTATTTTACTAACCTCCGCAGCTCCGATACCTCATAGGTGTTCCTGCAAGTCCAGTCAGGCTATCCACAATCGAAATGAAGCAAAGGAATCTCGACGGTATTGTCTCTTTGTTCCGACCACCTTTGTCCGAGAATTGTTTTATACAGAATGTAAGTCACGAATGTCTTGTACCGGGTAAAGGATGCTGCACATTCGATGCATTTGAGAGATAAAAATCATACTTTTTTGACTGGTACTTTTTTTGACTTGGACTTCTGCTATTCCATCTGTGTCGGTACCACATATTTGCAAATTAATTCAGCTGTGAAATAGGAATGTTTTTCGGTTTATATGGCAAAGTATCTAGTGGAATCAACATTTAACATTCCTGCCAGTCTGTAATAAAAAAAATATATTTTATCTACTTTCAAAATGTTACGTTTCCGAAACGTTTTGCTTCTACATTCCAAATTCGAACAGCTGTGTAATAAATACCTTATATGAGACTTTTAAGTAATTATCTTTTGTTATATCCTTTCTTATGAAGTTGTGTTGTTTTTTTCATATAGGCTAGCGTTTGACCACTATCTCACCTGTTGGTAAGTAATGATGTGGTTGAGGATGGTAGCGCGCTAGGCCTAGAATGGGAACTGGCTCTTTAGGACAGTTTTCGGAACACATTAGATGTTTGGCGACAGATTTTATAACGTGAGGGTGGTCGCTGACCAGGCGGACACTAAATATAGTTCTACCACCATGCAATGTATGTAATTCACCATGTATGAAATCTGTGGGCTTAACTTCGTAAATCTTATAGTATTTGAGTCCTCCTGATATACTCATAAGTATGTTTGTATTTGGTATTTAGTTATTGTAAAAGGATAACTGGAAGGAGCACAGCAATGACGAAATAATTAACATTTAACTACATACTTATTGTCTAGTATACTTACTAATATAAGTATATCAAAATAGACGTGAGTGTGTAAGGGTCTTTACCACATAAAGCTGCGTCGGCTGTTCCTGTCCGCTACCTTAGTAAGTCGAACAACTCTATTTCGTGAGTTTTAATCTCTTCTTGTTTTGTCTTAACTGTCTTGACTGCGTGGAATAACTTCGTTTGTAGTTCAATTGTTTTCCTACAGAAAACCAAAATCTCAGTACCTTACTGATGTGATTTCATACTACAAACATACACTTGCTTATACTTAATTTGTAGTTGCAAAGTAAAAATTTTATAATTCTTCATAATTTGTAGGTACTCAAGTATTTAATAAAATGAGTATTGCAATACTTATTTCTGTTTAATCTTCAAAGAACCTACCCGCCTTTTTGGCTTGGCTTATAAATAATTTTTTAACCAGCCATATGGCTGCAATAAATTTTGAATTGATTGTTAAATAAGCTAAACCGCAGCGTTCCGCTATATAAATAATGTTTTATACCTTTAAAGAGTAGGAACAAATAATAAAAGAAAAGAACGCGTAACTTATTACTTATGTTTGATTCAATACACAACACGACTTCGTCTTAGCAAAATATAATCTGAATAAATAGAGCTAAATAGTAAAATTAAAATAACTTAAACTTGACCATATTGAAAAGCCTAACATCCATACTCCAATGATAGGAACCAAAGAAATGAGCCATACATACAGGAAGTCTTCCGTTTCAATATAGAATTCAAGTAGAAAGTGCAATGGATGCGGTTTTGCAATGCCACAACCTATTTCTTACTGTATTTGAGGAATATTGGAATGGAATTGCTCTCCTTACTAGATGTGTCCTTGTTTTTGTCTTTGCCGGATATTGCTACTTAATATTCTGTAGGTAATAGCCGGCCAGAACTACTTGTTATATACTTAATTTTTTAAACGTTTACGCCGACTACTATTGGGCTATATTTAGCTGGCGATAAAACAGGATTTTAAAGAATATCTCTGTCACAAATCCTAAATCACTGTCACAAAATAGACTTTACTACAGTTTTTCGTCATGTCTGTCTGCCTGAATACGATTCCAAAAACTACTGTACAGATTTTCAAGTGTACTTCACTAATTGATAGACTGACTAAGGAGGAAGGTTTGTAATTACCTACACTAACAAATATTTACAGTTTTTCTTATAAGTAGAAATAAAAACAGTATTGATGTTAGGTATTTCGGCAATATCTTCACCTATTACCTATATGCGCTACACATAAACTCTATTTTTAAGCAGGGCTGATTGCTAGTAGGTATGTTTATTCAACAAGTAAATTATTGAAAAATACAAAAACCAGAACCCGTGAAAAAAAAATTAGCATTTCCTATTCTAAGCTCCAAAAAAATTATTAAGTTGTATATATATATACTCGTATATTTTCGTGATGACCGTTAAAAATTATTTCTTTTGATACCACACTCGATGTATTTAATTTTTGTTTTTCACTCTTTAGCGCGAAAATCCCTTGATTTAGTTTTTCTTTAAATTTGGTTTACCCAGTGTCACTCTCACAACTAAGAAAAATCTATTGACACCACTCACATAAAAATACGACAAGCCGTTTAGGCTCTAAGGCGTGCAGAAATATACATACAAACATACACTCGAAAAACAAAACACTCCTTCTTTCGCAGTCAGGTAAACAAATTATTGTTTGAGTCACCATATTCTTTTGGGGCTGCAAATATATTTAAGTTACCTGTTTACCTCGGCCATTTCTTATTTTCGTTCATTTTGCTTATCAAAAATCGTCAATGCAAACCGTTTTACATCATTTTATACAAACACACTTACAACAAAATAATGTTTTATTATAATCTTAGAATAATTTAAACTTCCCCAATTATATAAATTGGATGCCGTCAATTTTGCCGGATGCTGATTGCAGCTCTACCGGCAACATTTGCAAGGATACTGCACAATGGAGGCTCGAAATTGTGTATTCGCGTCAGTTAAAAGTCGTATATTTCTCCTAACAGCATATTGTAGCAGCAACTCTTTGGGGATCAAAGAGCACAATTGCTTTTGAAGTTTTATGAATATTTGAGGTCTTTTATAATAAATGTAGCTTCGTCTGAACTTGTGTTGGTACCTAATGGAATAAGATGTTTCAAATATTTTCGAAGGCCCAGGATGTTGATATTAAGTATGAGAATAAAGTTTTCGACCGACTTCCTCAAAAAAGGAGGTTCTCAATTCGTCTGTGTGTTGTTTTTTTTGTATGTATGTTACGTGATTACTCCGTCAATTGTGAACCGATTCGAATGATTATTTTTTTTATCGGTAGTGTACACTTCTGAAATAGTCCCATTGTTATTTCATTAAAATCTGATGTGATGATCTAGTGCCTTCAGAGATATGACGATAAACGTCTCAAACTCGCTACTGAAACTGAGTCGCGGGGCATGGAAGTCGATTGTTTTAGTTTTTAAACTGTCTTATTTTTATAAAACTACTTTGGATTTAAATGATTTAAAGGAATACAAGAGATATTTCACACAGACTTTGAAATACTGCTGAAACTCAAACTAGGCTTGAGGCCCTGTATCTTGGATACTCCTTGGCTTCTGAAACACAGTGTTACCACCAGCAACGCATAATAGGGTTAAAAATGAAATCCACTAATTTTATCGCATTGATAGTATCGGACCGTGGCTTAATTGGCAGAGCCCTTGGACATGTTATCCAGGGGGTAAGGGTTCGAGTCCCGTCAGTACGATGAAATTTTGGATTGTGTGAAACAATTTAAAGTAATACTAGTTTGGGATTCAATATTAAGAGCCCGCTTGAATTTTTTTTGCCACGGTTGCTCCGCCTACACATGCCGCGGCACCCCCGGTTACGATACAGGCGCGGGGAACGGACCGTAATTTCGCGCATGCGCGCTCCTCACTCGACTTGCGACCTCGTTTGTTAGCGGACACGCCGAGCCGGCGGGACGGTAACGAGCGCGCGGCCCGTGGCGCGGCAGCCGAAATTACTTACTATTCATTATTCTGTGTACCTAACCTACAGAGCTACTATACGTAAATACGTACTTTTAAGGTTTAAAAGTACGTATTTTCCAAATCGAACATACATAGAAAAAAATATATAACTATATATTTTTATATTCTGACGAATTGAGATCCTCCTCCATTTTTGTGGAGTCGGTTAAAAATAGTATAAAGTCTTATTTTTCGTACAACATTTCTTGCGTTGTTTTTGTAAACTAGTACCTATTTATTTGAAAATCTAACTTCACAAAAAGGAGGAGATTCTCAATTCGTCGGAATCTTTTTTTTTTAAATGAATGTTTATCGTTTACTCGAAGACGCTTGAGCCTTGAACCGATTTGGAAATTAGTTTTTTTTTATTTGAAAGGGTGATCAAATGATCCCATTTAAATTTCATCGAGATATGTTCAGTATCTCCAGAGATATGAAGATAAACATAATATACTTAGTATTGAAAATGACTAGCGCGGCATATGAAGTCGGTATTATTCCTTTTGTGAACGAATTTATTTGCAACCGACTTCCAAAAAGAAGGAGGTTCTCAATTCGTCTGTATGTTTTTTTGTGTGTATGTTACGCAATTACTCCGTCAATTTTGAACCGATTTGAATGATTCTTTTTTTATCGGTAGGGTACTTGTATTTACCATAAATTATGTCAACAATGGTATTTGTATTGTATTTATATAATGTCATTAAATTAAAGAAGTCAATTGTAACCTACTTCTAATTAATTATCGAGTCTTTTTATAAAACCTTTTTAACCGACTTTACAAAAAAGGTGGAGGTTCTCAATTAATCTTATTTTTTTTATGTATGTTCACCGATTACTCGAAGATGCCTGAACCGATTTGGAAAATTCTTTTTTTGTTTTAAAGGGTATCCTTCTCAGGTGGTTCCTTTTTTAAATTTTAACGAAAACGGCTAAGCCCTTTTTAATATATCAACATTTGTATTACGACGCATTTACTTATCTCGACGACTTACTACTTGGCTGGCACTTTACTTACTGGCACAGATTATGTAATAGTTACTACGTCTACTGGCTACTTTGACTAGCGCAATGTTGAAGTCGGTTCTTTTAGTTTTTTAAACGATCTTAAATTATTAATTATAAAATTTATCTATAATTATATAGTATCTTGGAGCTGATCTAATGATGGAGATTGATATGGCGATATACATCTTAAACTTGCTACTGAAACTGACTCACGCGACATGTGCAATCGGTTTTTTAGTTTTTCTAAACTATCCTAATTACTACGTTATGATTTATTTTATTTTTAATGGTTTTTTTGCACAATTTTTAACTTTATTTAAAAAATATTGCACTTGAAATCTATACGGACCTATAGTCTAGAGCCTCATTCAACAGTCAAAGGCTAAATAAAATCTAGATACAAAACATTTCGTAACAAAATAATTATTTTATATTACTTAGCGTATATGGCCACAAATCACCGATCGATAAGTATAACTAACTGCCCCATTTGCACACAGGTATTTCTATTACGAAACATTACCAGCTTTCTCAAAGGTCAGTTCAGAATCTGTCCATAATAACGAGAGGGCATACCATATTCGTCACGTGGACTCGGCTGTACTCACGTGCCGAACATGACCTTCGAGCTTTTTATCTGATTCTGAGATAACCACCAACATTGTGCGCAGTGGGATATGATCTAATCGAAGGAACAATATGGAACTGGCGATCCATGCACTTGCGAGTATTACAAGCTTAGACCACGTCGTCACGATTATCAGTGCTAGTGTGTCTTCAATTAAAATACAAATAAAAACACTGAACAACTGAGTGCTGAGTAGGGAGGGAGCTATTTAATCTGTACGCGACTACAAGAGGGTTATGATTATGATTTTGACCGGCATGTTTTTTTTTATAACATATAGGCTAGCGTTTGACCACTATCTCACCTGTTGGTATGTGATGATGCGGTCGAGGATGGTAGCACGCTAGGCCTATAATGGGAACTAGCTCTCAAAGATAGTTGCCGGAACACATTAGCTACAACCCGGGGGTCTTCAAATCGCGAGTGAACAGGTTTTTTTTTTTTTTTTTTTTTTATACCGAACTTGGTAGCACTTGATCATTATCTCACCTGATGTTAAGTGATGATGCGATCGATGATGTAGCGTGCTTACCCAGAAGATACCTATTCACTCGCGATTTGAAGACCCCCATATTGTACTTAATCGGAAACACGGACTCAGGCAGGGTATTCCATTCCTTAGCGGTTCGTATGATGAACGAAGAAGCAAATCGCTTCGTTCGGGTAGATGGTATATCCACCATAAATCGGTGGCGCCTTTTAGTGTCTCTGGATGTCCGATTATAAAATGGGGATGGTGGAATCAAATCATGCAGTTCCATTGCACACTCTCCGAAATGTATCCGATAGAAAACCGATAAACAAGCGACTTTGCGGCGATGCGCGAGACTCTGGAGTCTCTTGCTTACTAATAGGTCATCGCTGATGAGTTTTTTGGCTCTCCTCTCAATAGCTTCCAGTGTCTCCAGCTGGTATTTAGCAGAACCATCCCAAAGGTGAGAACAGTACTCCATACACGACCGGACTTGTGCTTGGTAAAGATTAAGCAACTGTCCCGGTGTGAAGTACCGTCTCACCTTAGCCAAAATGCCAAGCTTTTTTGAGGCTAGCTGGGCTCTAGACTCAATATAAGAGCCGAAATTGAGAGTTGGTGTCAAAGAGATGCCAAGAAGCTCGAGATTGTTACTTATCGGAACGGACACATCCCGGAAAGTAGGAGCCAGTAGAAATGGGCTCCGTTTAGCGGAGAAAAGACACGCCTGGGTTTTCGCAGCATTGAACTTGACCAGATTGGCATCGCCCCAATCAGAGACTGCCTTCAAAGAAAAGTTCAAGCGTTCGACCATCGCTTCTCTATGAGACTGGATTTGTAATGCACTGGTTCGTACGTTGGATGTATAACTCTCTACAACAGTGCTGTCATCTGCGTACCCAAAGATACCGGGTTTAAGCAGGTCATTAATATGCAGCAGAAAAAGTGTTGCAGAGAGTACTGATCCTTGATGGACTCCGGCATTTATGGCCAATTGGTCGGAAGAACAGCCATCGATGACCACTCGAATCGACCGATCCCTTAAGAAATCTGCTATCCAAACACATAAACCAGTGGGCAGGCCGTATGAAGGAAGCTTGCTAATAAGGCTATCGTGCCAAACCCTATCGAAAGCCTTCGAGATGTCAAGAGAGACGGCCAGCGCCTCGCCGTGGTTCTCAATGGCTTCGCTCCAGATGTGCGTGGCATACGCTAGAAGATCCCCAGTAGACCGGTTTCGGCGAAACCCGTATTGTCGGTCACTGAGGAGATCGTTCACTTCTAGGTATGCCAGGAGCCTGTGGTTCAGTACACGTTCCATAGTCTTACAGAGTATGGAAGTGACTGAGATAGGCCTGTAATTGACAGGGTCTGCACGACTACCCTTTTTCGGCACGGGTTGCACGTTTGCTTGCTTCCAGGACTTAGGCACTTGACCAGTCGTCATAGACAAGCGAAAGAGGCGTGTCAAAATAGGAGCCAACTCAGGCGCACACGTCCTCAAGACTACAGCTGGTATACCGTCTGGACCACTAGCTTTGTTCACGTCTAGATTGCGCAACGCTTTGCGTACTTCAGTCTGACGAATGCGGATTTCCGACATAAACGTCCCGCAAGTCGGCAGACTAGAAAGTACAGCATTGCCAGCATCTAAACGTGAAGACTCCGCAAACAGAGTAACAAATAAATTCGCTTTCTCTTCAGCCGAGTGTGCTAGTGATCCATCGGGTTTCAGTAGTGGAGGCAGTGAGGGACGGCAGAAGTTCTCTTCGATCGACTTCGCCAGGGACCAGAACGCTTTGCTACCCAAGGGGTAAGAAGCAAGTTTGTTCCCTGTTCGGCGTATGTGATCGAAGCGAGCCTTCTTGAGAGCCTTTTTGCAGGACTTGGCGGCTAAGTTAAAGACTTTCTTCTTTTCGCGTACATCTCTAGTCTTGCGGGTTCGAGCATCAGCCCAGGCTAAATAAGCTTCATGTTTTGATGCTTCTGCATCTCTACATTTGGCATTAAACCATGGACGAGCTTTGCTTGACACCGGAACGTCAGAAAATGGTATGAAATACTCCATACCCTGACGTAACACTTCTGTCACAGCATCCGCGCAAGCTGTGGGAACGCTCGAAGAAAAACATACCTGCCGCCAAGGATAAGACGCGAAAAAACAACGCATCTCATCCCAATCTGCTGACCTGTATCGCCACACCCGCCGGGTGCCTTTTTGGCTGGGATCGGGCGGGGAGTAGACGGATACAGACTTCACCAGACAGTGGTCGGAGCTACCTAAGGGTGATGAAACCGACACCGAGTAGCGGTCTGGTTCTGTTGTCAGCAGAAGGTCCAAGCAATTGGCTGTATGGCCATCAACGTCCGGTATCCTTGTTGCTCCCTGGACCAACTGAGTGAGGTCCAGCGTTAAAGCAAGCTTTCGCATCTCTCGACCAGCGTGGTCTGTGCTCTGGTATGGGTATAGCCAGTCTTGATGATGGGCGTTGAAATCCCCCAGAAGCACTAATTGAGCAGAAGGATACCTCTGTTGGGCCACATCAGCCGCCTCACTGAGGTGGTTTGTGAGCCTGTTTGTCTCCTCGTCTCCGCTGTGCGAACGGTAGACACTAGCATAAAGAATTTTCTCTATGCCAGTGTCCACCAAAATCCACATGACGGAAAGTTGAGGGTCTTCAAGGTTGCGGAGACGCCGATAGCAAATGTCATCGCGGGCAAACATACAAACTCCCGCCCTCGCCCTAAAGTTATGCTCTAGAACATAGCCTGGGTAGGCAAGGTACGCCGCGTCAGCTGGACATTTTATCTGCGTCTCCGTGAGGAACAGAATATGCGGTTTTTCGGTCTCAAGGTGGTGGTGGACCGAGAGGATATTGGAGTGCAAGCCTCGAATGTTTGAGAGGTGCACTTGAAGGGAGAGGACGTGCTTCCGCTGTTTAACCTTTATTCTGTTTCTGCCTTTCATTTTGTGGGGAGTGAAGTTAGGTAAGGGAAACGGAAGTGGAAACGAGGCGCTAATTACCAACCCGTGATACATATTAGGTCTTTTCACCTATTGGGAACCAATCCTGGAGACCGCGGGGACGCCCGAGCCCCCCCAGAGGTGTCCATCGGGTCCTCTCGTCCGGTCGCCAACCGGCACGATGGCGCACCTCCGGGATTTTTCGCGAGATGGCGGGGCAGCCTTTCATGAGTGGCTGGCTCACTACTTGGGCCCCCAACTATCTGCGGTCGGCCAGCGGAGAACCGTGCCTCGGATCCCGCTGCTCTCCAAGATTGGCTGCCAGGTAAATTGACCTTCAATGTATCACGACTAGCTATAGTAAGCAACGCAACTGTTTCCGACCCGTTCCCCATAATGACTTCACCAAACATTCATGCCGTAAAGCGACCGCTTGGTGGCATGGCTTTGTCTGGTGGGTGGTAACACGCCGCGGCCTAACCCTACCACCTGAAAAGTACTGCTCGTTTGGCGCCACCCAGGGGACACGTGTAGGACATCGAGGGCTAAACCCTACGGACGCGAGCAGTAATAGTCCCCCAAAAAGGTATCTACTAGGTAAGCGTGCTACAACGTCGACCGCAACGTCACTTGACATCAAGTGAGATAGTGGACAAAGGCTTGTCTATCTAGCATAAAAAAATGTTTGGCGACAGATTTTTTTACTTGAGGGTGGTAGCTGGCCAGGCGGACACTAGATAGCGTACTACCACCATGCGGGGTAAGGGGTTTCTTACCGATGTTTTTCCGTTACCGGAGGGCCACTGTAAAAATGTATGGTATGTTTGTTTGTTCGACTATTCCTTTATATCTTCTCAGCCCCTTATCATAATTTGACTATCGATATAGTTGGAAGCGTCTGAATATCCGCTGATTATTATATGATACGTGATGTTACACTAAATTGAATGTGGTGCCATCTAGAGGAATAATCATGACCTAAGAAAAAACAATTTTGATTTAGCCGTGTTGGGTTTTAAATGAAAGGGCTTAATTGGCATATTGCAAATATTTATTGTTAAGTGTTGCTCGCGGCAGCCTTGCTTGCATGCACCCGATAATTGGAAATCGTTTTTTTAATAATTGCGTAATTTTTCAGAAATTGGGTTTTTGTTTTTGAACTTACTTTTTATACTTGTACTGTACTCTGTAGTATTAAGTTTGTATATGTAATCTTATTTCCTTTTCGTTAGAGCTTGGCAACTTTAAATAAACATAGAAATTAAAAACAAAATTGTCTGGTAATTAATAACATGCGTAACTGAAATAGAACGTCACAAAAATATTACTTCGAATTACAATTTTATATTATTGTTGGAGATTAAAATGTATATGACAATTAGCCGTAAAGGCGTTATGAACGGACACGAGTGGATAACACGTCGTTGCTCAGATAAATAAAAAGCGTCGTTGCCTTGGTCACGAGAAGCTATTGTACTGAACTGACGATGTTTGCCTCATTGGAGACTAACGTTAATTTGGATGTTAGAAACCTTTTCTAATTTGAACCAATATAAGTTTATAGCGGCACTTAGGAACATAAAGTTTAGATCAGTTATGTAAAGAAGACATTAAACTTAAAACTAACTAAACTAAACTTTTAACTAAACTTTTAAATGGTTAATACCAATGAAGAACTTTTTAAGAAGAAGAAAGTCCTTGCAAAATCCTCTATGCTAAAAGAAAATTGTATACGCTCTCTGCAGTTATTGTGGCGTAGGGTAGAACAAGTTTCTTCAACAAACAGGCATGAATAACGCATTGGAATGAAGCGGGCTGATCGAGGCGGCTTCAAGCCCAACGTAGCGCTCGAAACGCTATCAAACTTTCGCTTTTCTAATGAAACTTGAGACGGAAATTGCATGGAAATAAATACGAACGCAGCATTTCGCTTAGCAACTTTTAAATGCGCCCCGAGCACAATGCCTTTGTTAGTTTAAAAGCGAGCGAGATCTGAAATGCTCTAAAAAATAAACTCGGGAAATCGCGAGTTTCATATTGACTGTCCTATGTCCCGCATTCGCATTAAACTTTTAATTAAAAAGCACTTTTTATTCATAAATAACCGTTTGCTGAATCATTTTGCCGCGGAAACGCTTTGGTACAACTTTAACCCCCTAAATGGGAGGCAATAAAGTATTGTAATACGGTCATCGGAGAATTCAGTACAAAAGCGAAAAAAGCTGTAAAAGCAGTAAAAATCCGCAATTGCCTCGGCGAACAAGGAGTATGTTACGAATGAAATATTAAAGTTATAAAGGACTGTGCTTCACGGAAAAGTAATAAAGTAGTCAAGAGTGAGGCTCTGTGAGAAATCATGCGCCGCTTTATTGCAAATTATATTTTGAGTACTCAGAATTTTCAGTGGGTGATTTTTAATAGAAGCCATATCGACTTCCAGGAATAGTTTTCATCGATATGCGACCGTTTATCGATCTATATTGTGGCAGAGAAATTGAGATTTAAATGTGAGTTTGAAGTTTAATAAAAATATAGAAGCAATTGCGCAGTTTGTGCTAAAACTGTTTTATTGGAATTCTATCGATTTTCCGCAAAACTAGCTCTCACAGGCTCGCTGCTTTGCTTTATTATTATAGCTGGGCTCCGCCTGAATAAGCTAGGATAAGCGAACCATTTGATTTTTACCCAATGGAATTTACCTAGCAAAATCTTATTTAGAAGCCCGAAATTTATGTTCACATAAGTTTAAATTTATGTTCACGCTAGAGGTAGAGGATTCAAATCTCAATGCGCATTTCACATTGCTCTCCAGTGAAGAAAAACGTCGTTAAGGAACCCCCAGCTTAGTAAACTGATAGGATACAGGTGTTGGGTTAACTTATATTAATAAAATAAAGGTTTGGTGGTAGAACTGGTAGGACACTGTCTAGTTGTCCGCCTGGGCTGCTACCACCGTAATGTTGGATTTTTTTTGCTAAACATCTAATTAGAATCGGTAGCTGTCCTTAAGAGCTAGTTCCTATTCTAAGCCTGGCGTGCTAACACTTCGACTGCATCGTTACTTACCAACAGGTGAGAAAGTGGTCAAACTTTAGCCTTAATACACGATATAAATAAAAAATAATAATAAAGAAGACGGAGTAGAGACCTAAAGGTGAGAGAAAAGGTGATATATTGGTCAATTGCTTATCAGTTAAGGATTAGAATAACAAAAGATCAACAATTCATTATGCTAGATCTAAAAAAAATATTTATTATTTTATCCATTGCAGTTGATTTCATATAAAATTCACCGTTTTTCCAGGTAACTCAAGTTTCATAGAAGCACTTTTTATTTCATTACTGCAGAGCTCCTGGCACACTAACCCTGAGTAGCTGAAGCGATGGCTTCCCAAGAAATGCTAACTTTGCAGAACTATAACTTCTTATCCGACTTCGCAAGAATTTTTGTGTTAAGCTTCGGAAGCCAAAATTATGTTACTTGTCCCATATTTTCTGGTTTAGGTTTTATAACTGCGACTATTTTCCAAAGGAGGTTAAGTAATTTAGAGTTGAAAATTGAAGCAATGACATGACAAATTATTATCACTGTTTACCCAACTACGGCGACGAATAAAAAAATTGGCTATAGCGTGCTGGGTATGAGCTAAATTAGCACATTTGAAAAATAAATATTATTTTTACTAGAGACATAAATGTGTTAAGTCTCACATGACCTATAATTTCACTGGATGCATTGCCGATGAAACCGAAAAACATTTTTATTTCACGGATGAATGAATTGGCAAAGTGTCGGTACCGCCCTATATAGACTAGCAGAAATCATATTACTACAAAAATAATAATTACTTAATATTTTATCACTACTTATCCTGCAAGAAAGACCAGAACTGCAATGTTGACAAAATATAAAGCAGTGTGCTGGATCGATAGAAAATCATGTAGTATTTTGACACGTGTTTCTACTCTACACGTAATTTTTAATTTGGCGTCCCGATTTTACTAACGCGCTTCTCGCCGTAGATAATACGTTTATTTACATATAATCGAGATTTGGACTTCGCGCACATCTCAATTTAAGCAGTTATATGTCATATATTATATATTGTACTAGCTGTTACCCGCGGCTTCGCCCGCGTTATATGTGTCTTTATGACCATTGAGATCTACTCGTAGATCGATGATTTCTTAGGCCAATTCACCATAGATGACCCCCAAAGTCGAACTCAATATCCTCTATTGTTAAAGTCATTAATCATTTTGGTTCGGTATACGAAGTTGTGCTGTGTAAATGGTTGACTCAACGCAAAAGTTCTTGAAATATTTCTTACAAAGAAAATAAGGTGAATAGATGCGCGAGCGTAGCGAGCGCTATTATTGCGCGAGTGAACCTTTTTTATGACTTTTTATGACCCTGACAGTTTTTATGACCTACTAAGTTAACACCGATGACCCTAAGGTTAAACTTGATATCCACTTATTTTGAGGTAAATAATCATTATGATTGTTGATGGTTGCACTGTTTCAATTTATAGACTTGTTTTGATTGATGCATGCGGCTATTAAAATACAAAAGTTGCTGAAAGTTGCGAGCGCTGTTACTGTGCGATCGAAGCTAGCGCGAAATTTTTTTACGAGTTTTTATGAGCTTAAAATTTTTTATGACCTACTAAGTCAATACTGATGACACAGGTTAAACTTGATATCCACTTATTTTAAGGTTAATAATCAATATGATTATTAAAGGTTGTACTGTTTCAATTTATGGACTCGTTTTGATGCACGTGGCTATTAAAATACAAAAGAATGCTGAAATATTACCTACAAAGTAGATAAAACAAATACCTGCTCGAGTGTAGCGAGCGCTTTTAATGCGCAAGCGAAGCGAGCGCGAAAAATGTTTACGACTTTTTATGACCCTGACAGTTTTTATGATCTACTAAGTGAACACCGATGACCCTTAGGTTAAATTTGATATCCACTTAATTTAAGGTAAATAATCATTATGATTATTGAAGGTTGTACTGTTCCAATTTATGGCTCGTTTTGATGCATGTGGCTATTAGAATACAAAACTTGCTGAAATGTTACCTGCAAATTGGATAAAACAAATGCTTGCGTGAGCGTAGCTAGCGCTATCAATGCGCGAGCGGAGCGAGCGCGAAAAATGTTTACGACATTTTATGACCCTGACAGTTTTTATGACCTACTAAATCAACACTGATGACACAGAGGTTAAACTTGATATCCATTTATTTTAAGGTAAATAATCATTATGATTATTGAAGGATATACTGTTCCAATTTATGGCTCGCTTTGATGCATGTGGCTATTGAAATACAAAACTTGCTGAAATATTACCTAAAAAGTAGATAAAACAAATGCTTGCGCGAGCGTAGCGAGCGTGAAAAATTTTAATGACATTTTATGACCCTGACAGTTTTTTGACCTTCTAAGTCAACACCGATGACCCTAAGGTTAAACTTGATATCTACTTATTTTAAGGTAAATAATCATTATGATTATTGAAGGTTGTACTGTTCCAATTTATGGCTCGTTTTGATGCATGTGGCTATTAGAATACAAAAGTTGCTGAAATGTTACCTGCAAAGTGGATAAAACAAATACTTGCGTGAGCGTAGCCAGCGCTATCAATGCGCGAGTGAACATTTTTTATGACTTTTTATGACCCTGACAGTTTTTATGACTTTCTAAGTCAACACCGATGACCCTTAGGTTAAACTTGATATCTATTTATGTTAAGGTAAATAATCATTATGAGTATTGAAGGTTGTACTGTTCCAATTTATGGCTCGATTTGATGCATGTGGCGTGGCTATTAGAATACAAAAGTTGCAAATATTACCTAAAAAGTAGATAAAACAAATGCTTGCGCGAGCGTAGCGAGCGCTATCAATGCGCGAGCGAAGCGAGCGCGAAAAACATTTACGATATTTTATGATCCTGACAGTTTATATGACCTTTTTAGTCAACACTGATGACCCTTAAGTTAAACTTGATATTTATTTGTTTTAAGGTAAATAATCATTATGATTATTGAAGGTTGTACTGTTCCAAAATATGGCTCGTTTTGATGCATGTGGCTATAAGAATACAAAAGTTGCTGAAATGTTACCTGCAAAGTGGATAAAACAAATGCTTGCGCGAGCACAGCGAGCGCTATCAATGCGCGAGCGAAGCGAGCGTGAAAAATGTTTACGACTTTTTATGACCCTGACAGTTTTTATGACCTTCTAAGTCAACACCGATGACCCTAAGGTTAAACTTGATATCCACTTATGTTAAGGTAAATAATCATTATGAGTATTGAAGGTTGTACTGTTCCAATGTATGGCTCGTTTTGATGCATGTGGCTATTAGAATACAAAATTTGCTGAAATGTTACCTGCAAAGTAGATAAAACAAATGCTACCGCGAGCGTAGCGAGCGCTATCTGTGCGCGAGCGAAGCGAGCGCGAAAAGTTTTTAGGACATTTTATCACCCTGACAGTTTTTATGACCTTTTAAGTCAACACCGATGACCCTAAAGTTAAATGTGGCTGTTAGAACACTAATGTTGTTTAAAATACTTCCCACAAAGCAGATAAAACACGTTGGGCAAGCAAAGCCATCGCATACATTTTGATGACTTTTAATGACCCTGACAGTTTTATGGCCTAATTAACTGCCAAAAAATAAGTACTCTTTGTCCTTTTATGCCCTATTAAATGCCTTTGTACAAAATTTCATCTAAATCGATGAAGCCGTTAGGCCGAAAAGAGGCCACACATTTACAAATATCCATAATAAAAATATAGACAACCGGAATTGCCAGCCAAAAAAAGTGTCCGTTGTCCTTCTATGTCTTATTGACTGTCTGTGTACAAAATTTCAGCTAAAATGGTTATCCCGTTTGACCGAGAGTAGGCCACACATTTACAAAGTTCAATTTAAAAAATCTGGACACCTGGACTCGACTGCCAAAAAAAAGTATCCTATATTCTATTTTGCCTTATGAACTGTCTTTATACAACATGTCAGGTAAATCGGTCAAGCCGTTTATTCGAGAAGAGGTCTTATATTTACAAAATTCAATTAAAAATATCTGGAACCCTGACTCGACAGCCAAAAAAAAGTATCCTATATCCTATTCTGCCCTATGACATGTATTCACAAAAAATTCAGGCAAATCGGTCAAGCCGTTTATTCGAGAAGAAGTCTTATATTTACAAAATTCAATTAAAAATTTCTGGACCCCCTGACTTGACAGCCAGAAAAAAAGGATCCTATATTCTATTCTGCCCTATGACATGTATTCACACAACATTTCAGGCAAATCGGTCATGCCATTTATTCGAGAAGAAGTCTTATATTCACAAAATTCAATTAAAAATATCTGGACCCCCTGATTCGATAGCCAAAAAAAAAGTATCCTATATCGTATTCTGCCCTATGTACTATCTTTGTACAAAATTTCAGCCAAATCGGTCAAGCCGTTTGACCGTGAAGAAGTCCCAAACCAACAAACAAATAAACAAACTGACTTTCGTATTTATAATATTGGTGTTGATTATACAATTGTAATATGTGGAACGAGTTCTTGTCCGCTGTTTCCTGTAGAATTATAATATGAAGTCCTTCAAATGGGACCTTCAAAGAATCTTGAAAGGTCGGCAACGCATGAGTGACACCCCTAGTGTTGCAAGTGTTTATAAGCCACGCTTATCACTAATTCCTATCAGGTTGACTTGTTTCTACCTATATATAAATCAACTGGCCAAGTGCAAGTCGGACTCGCACTAGTAGGGTTCCGTAACACACTACAGTATTTTATAAGATCAAGCAAAAAATACCACTATAATTATTCGCCAGCAAAAAAATAATAATAATTAAACATTTTATTTCTTATAACGCCATCTAACGTCTAAAAAAGGTGTTAGGAATCGACATTTCAATATAACGCCATCTATGGGACGTTTACCTAACTTAGCGTTCATAAATGGCGTGAAATGCCGAAAAAACCACGTTACTTGTATGGGGACCCTCTATTATTTTTAACTTCATTCTGTTTTTAATACGCTTTTATTAGCTTCAGACGTATGTATGTTTGTATGTTAGTATGTAACGGAATCTTCGAACATGATTTTAACCCCCTTCAAAACGTCGGATTAACTCGAAATTTGGCATACTTATTAGTATTTGTTGTTATAGCGGCAACAGAAATACATCATCTGTGAAAATTTCAACTGTCTCACTATCACAGTTCATGAGATACAGCCTGGAGACAGACGGACAGACAGAGAGACAGACAGACAGACAGACAGACAAACAGACAGACAGACGGACAGCGGAGTCTTAGTAATAGGGTCCCGTTTTACCCTTTGTACGGAACCCTAAAAAAAACACGGGTCAACCTCAGGAGCCTCGTTGGCGTAAAGGATAGATTGTAGATGTAAGAATGAATGTCTGTGTATGTAAGATGTAGAAGGTTTGACTTCTAAATGGTCAGTGGTTCAAATTCTAGCACGGGTGTTCGTCCACAGGTGTAGGAGCATATTATATCGATGTTCCGCCTGAATAACTACCAAAAAAGTATCATACCACTATCCAGGAAAAAATCTTCTGCAATGACCTAACGGTGTTCCGGAAGCTCACAGCCCTTGAGAGTCACCTAGCGTGCTCATCATCTTCGACCACATCATCGCGTACCACCAGACGACATAGTGGTCAAACGCTAGCCTATATGATAAATATTAAAAGGAGATGTGAACTTATCACATCACCATTAAGCATTGTGTGTGACTACAGATTTAATGAGGCACGCTTGTTTCGAGATGCGGCCGCATCTTGAATCCGTTTGTAGAGCGCGGTGTGAATAGTAGCGGACATTGGGACTAGAACAAAACTACACGATTACTATATTTCCAGATAAAATAAGTGTTTGCGGCTAAATACTTAATTAATTCTTAATTGTTCATAAATGTTGCAAAGCAACATTAGAACAAATTTAAAACATCAAACTAATATCTGTATTATCCAACCAGCATCCTTACAGCAAAAAACAGCTCCTTGATTATCAAAACAAATGAACTGAGAAACCTCTAAGTTAACGCTATAAAGCCCCTAACCACATCCCAGAATCGCTGTTTAACCGTCTTATAACGCCAGTGCCGTTCTAATAATAAATAAGAACTGCAATATCTGTCTCGTGCATAGACTGCAGGCCATTTGCATCGGTAGTGAATACGACGAAACTGCCTTCGAAGGAATTTAATAAAAATATCTCTCAGACTGGCTTAGTGTTTCTTTAAAATACAGCCTCGTTTATTGTCTTGGCTTTAAAGTTTAAAAAAAATGTATTTTTTTGTTTACAAGTTTCAGAAGCCTGTTGATGTAAAAAATAAACTGGCCAAGTGCAAGTCGGACTCGCACTCGTAGGGTTCCGTAACACAGTAGAATATTTTGTAAGTTTAATTTTTCGCCACCAATATATTTTTTTTAGATTTTTCACTCCCTTACTTTAAAAGTTAGAGGGAGGGGGGGGGGGCGAGCGGCAGAAACTTTACCACTTTAGTAGTGAGAAAATATGGTTTTAGGAACCTCAATATGATTCTATAGACACCCAGCACGAATAGATTTGTCGTAAAGTTTTTTTTAGTTTCAGTTCTATGTATGGTGATCCCTCCCTAAATCTTAAATTTTGTTTTTATATTTGTAAAAATCGTAATGCGGTTCACAGAATACATCTAATTATAAAGTTTAAATTGTGTAGTCCTTATAGTTACGTAATAAAGTAGCTGTGACATACGGACGGACAGACAGACAGACATACAAAGAGACAGACAGACATGACGAATCTGTAAGGGTTCCGTTTTTTGCCATTCGGCTACGGAACCTTAAAAATCTGCCATCATAACTTTACGGTGCCGCGGTGTTCCGGCATCATTGGGCCCTTGGGAGTCAGAGTAGTCAGGCCTAGCATTTTCATTATTTTCGAAAACATTATTGCTTACCACCAGGTGAGATAGTGGTCAAACGCTAGCCTGTAAAATACATACATAAACTGGCCAAGTGCAAGTCGGACTCGCATTCTTAGGGTTCCGTACCACACTGCAGTATTTTATAAGATCGAGCAAAAATACCACTATCATTTTTCGCCAGCAAAAAATAATAATTAATAAACATTTTATCAAAACAGAGTTTTATAGCCACGTGCTTATTTCTTATAACGCCATCTAAGTAAAACTTAACACAAAGGTGTTAGGGATCGGCATTTCAATATAACGCCATCTATGGACGTTTACCTAAGCGTTAATAGATGGCGTTATATTGAAATTACGAAAAAAAAAAACACTTTTCTTGTACCTATAATTTTAAACTTTATTCTGTTTTTAGTACTTGTTGTTATAGCGGCAACAGAAATACATCATCTGTAAAAATTTCAACTGTCTAACTATTACGGTTCATGAGATACAGTCTGGTGACAGACGGACAGACAGACAGACAGACAGACAGACAGACAGACGGACAGCGGAGTCTTAGTGATAGGGTTCCGTACCCAAAGGATAAAACGGGACCCTATTACTAAGACTTCACTGTCCGTCTGTCTGTCTGTCTAAAAAGAGATCGTGTTCCTCAGGTGGTACTTGTTGCCATCGTTAAAGAAGAAAAAGATGTTGTGACGTCATCATAATCTAATGTAATATATTAATCTACGTATTCATAATCCAGGAAAATGTTCAAAGATTGCATCAGTGCATCACTGAGAGTGTTATGATTAACCCTTACAATGTTGACATGATTTCATCATAGCTTAGATATCAACCTGAATCGACAGACTTACTTATCTCAGTACAGAGATTATTAGATTTTTTTAATTCCTCATAGGCAAGCATTTGAAAACCATCTAGCCCGATGGAAAATAACGGTGTAATTGAGGGCTTAGCATCTAAGGGAATTACTTATACCTACTTATTCCAAGCCATGACTTAGAGTTTAAAAAAATTTAAAGGTTTATGCCTTAACGAAAAGAGACCATAGCCCCTATAGATATGTTGCTGATTGCGCATGTTATAGTTTTACTGAATTAAGTAGACCAGCATCTGTTTTTACAACTACATATCTATCACGTTCAGGTAATTTTCAATATTTCATTTAATTTCATATATTTCAAAAACAAACACAATAATTGTATTATTTATTACTTGCCATCAGCTGAAATCGTCCTCGTCAAGTAATTTTCGATATTATCATAATATAAACACCTTTTTTAGGGTTCCGTACCCGAAGGGTAGAACGGGACCCTATTACTAAGACTCCGCTGTCCGTCTGTCTGTCTGTCTGTCTGTCTGTCTGTCTGTCCGTCTGTCACAAGGCTGTATCTCATGAACCGTGATAGTTAGACAGTTGAAATTTTCACAGATTCTGTTGCCGCTATAACAACAAATACTAAAAACAGAATAGAGGTAAAAATAATAGAGGGTACAAGAAACGTGTTTTTTTCGGCATTTCACGCCATCTATGAACGCTTAGTTAGGTAAACGTCCCATAGATGGCGTTATATTGAAATGTCGATCCCTAACACCTTTGTTAGACGTTAGATGGCGTTATAAGAAATAAAATGTTTATTAATTATTATTTTGCTGGCGAAAAATGATAGTGGTATTTTTAGCTCGATCTTATAAAATACTGTAGTGTGGTACGGAACCCTACTAGTGCGAGTCCGACTTGCACTTGGCCAGTTCATTTTATTTTGAGTTACACCAGTCGTCATAATATTAAGGCATTATTTCATATCTAAA
Source organism: Cabera pusaria (assembly GCA_954871355.1). Lineage (NCBI taxonomy): Eukaryota > Metazoa > Arthropoda > Insecta > Lepidoptera > Geometridae > Cabera > Cabera pusaria. Next base: position 10,588,075 of record OX940896.1, on the reverse strand, counting down.
ACTCAAACAAATAGCTCTTTCGCATACAAATATTAGCTGTGGACAGATGCTGAGTGATGTGGTGAAATGGGAGATATCCTTCACTCAAAATTAGCATTCATAAGCCGACTCAGACAACATAAATAACATGGAATATTTCTGATATTACGTGTAGTGATGAGAATTGTTGGCTTTCAGGCATATCAATTACATTACCTAGCTCAAAAGAATAATCTTTTGGACAAAACAAAGATTAATGGTAGTTTTTGGAAAGGGTGCGTTCGAATTTTATGTGGATAATTTGAATCCACATGAAGTCATTATTCTGTTTATGGATTGACTGAAGATTTTATTCCGCACTGACTGGCCCCCAGTGGACATTGCTTAGTTATATATTATTTGTACGATTCAAATATACCATATCGGCTATCAATGTGCAACAAAAAATGTCGCCCAAATTGCGTGCCACTGCGCTGCACCTGTTACCTTGCGACATCTAAATTTTTATGTCACAAATGTCGCTCTGCGATTCTACCGGACACGTTTTTGACCTTTGACACCATAAAATATTTTTATTTTACGATTACTAAGTGACAAATTCGTGTGTGACAATAAAGTACCGCCCCAAGCGTACTAGCAGGATTACTAGATTTTTAGGGTTCCGCACCCAAAGGGTAAAACGGGACCCTATTACTAAGACTCGGCTGTCCGTCTGTCTGTCTGTCTGTCTGTCTGTCTGTCTGTCTGTCTGTCCGTCTATCACCAGGCTATAAGCTCGTGAACCGTGATAGTTAGATAGTTGAAATTTTCACAGATGGTGTATTTCTGTTGCCGCTAGAACAACAAATACTAAAAAAAAAAAAAGTTAAAAAATAAAGGGGGTATGTATACAAAAAAAGTGTTTTTAAACGCCATCTATCTAATTAGTTTCGGCAAAATGACATAGATGGCGCTAGTAAACGAGCCCCGTCTTTCTAGATCGCGACCAAACCAAATATTCTTGGTAATATCAATTAATCAAATATATGAGGTTGAAACTCTGTTATGTTTCGTATTGTACGGAACCCTCCCTAAGTGTGCGATAAGAGACGCGATGCTGACTCGCACTTGGCCAGTTTTATTTATTAACCTATAGTGAAATATATAGCAATATAAAATTGTGCATCAATAACACGTAATAGTTCCGTAGACCTCTATCTAAGATCTGTTCTGTATTCGGGGACCGACCACTTGTCTAGTTAGCGAGAGAATATTGCCATATCTTGCCGCAAACACAAACGTCTTATGTCCTTTGATAGGTCATCCCATTGACAAGAACTTGGAGTTGGTCCAAACTGATAATAACTTTACCTCATATTTTAGATATGAGACGGCAATCTGATTTGGACATTTGGTTTATGATAGAAAAAGTTTCTATTCTAATAAATAATAAGAAAATAATGAACCTATTACTTATTAAATAATATGAAATCCATTTACATTTATTTGAGAAACCACCATGTTGTGTAACTAATAAAATATTTAAATAATTAAAGGAAAGATTCACCGCTCCTAAATGTCATGAACATTCTTTTACAGCAGAGCTTGTGCAAGTATTTGGCCAATTTGAACAAACATTGCGTCAAACTCCACCAGCCATCCCGAATTCGACAATCCAAACAAACTTATTACCACCGTCTTTCATCAAACACAATAGCTACTGATTTTCTGGCTAGTTGAACAAACATCTATGTCAAGATGGCCAGCTATTGTTTAAGCAAAAAATGGGCAGATGTTGTCATCAGTACCAGAATACTGACAAAAAGGACGTCTGCCCATCTTTTGTTAAGTAAACTAAGCATTCAAGATGTTCCCCGAATTACAAAATGTTTAGCTATTTGTTAAAGTCCTATTAAGTTCTGTCACTTCGGTGCTACCTTTGCAAAGTTACTTAGGCGTCTACAGCCAAACGAAATCAACCCTTATCTTGAAGATGATAAAGTTCTTGGAAAATGTTTTTAAAGTTTGCAGTATTGTAATTGTCGTTCGACGCAACGGTGTCGTCGTCAGTTAGAATGAGATGTCGATAAATTAAATTCGTTTCCGCTGTGTGAATGCCGAAGTTGTCTCAATTTGTTCTCTGTTACGCACAAAGGATTTTTTGATCTTCGCAAATTCAATGTTTATGGAATTATTTTCAAATGGTGCGTAAAAATCCTAAATTGTATTAATTATAAATTGATGACAAATCCTTTTAAAGTGCAAAGTCAGTTTCTATAAAAATTACATTAAATTGTAATGCTTCACTACATTTCTATTAAATGTTTACGTGGAGACATATTTTTCTGTAAATATCAGAGTGACATTGAGTGTTGTTATTTCCTTGTAAGTATATAATCAAAACTTCAAATTAAAAATCTTGTATACCTTTTCTTCCCTAAATCATACACAAAATAAATAAAAATATTAAAAAATCATTAGCACATAGGCGAATCCGTACAGAATATTTGAAGAGGTTTTCTTTACAGTTCTACAAATAAAAAGGTAATAGTTGTCGATATTACCAATCTAAAAAGTTGTCAATATTTTAATAACGCTTTTAAAGTTTCTCTGATACAGCCGATCTAAAAGAAATTCTTAATATTATTAAATAATAATCGATTCAATAAATCATTTTCAATCTCAAAAAATATAAATCTCTTCGAAAAACAATATTAAAGTCTGCCCTTTACTAAACATCCCGAGTCATCCTCCAAGCTCGAACCTAAAACAATAAAAATTATTTTCTTTTTTGCCCACCACGACGATATTAAAAAAATAATCAATAGACGTTCAGTAGACGCAACTCAACACTGTGTCAATAATGATAAAAGTATTTGCTTTACCGAGAATACAAAGATCTGTGCAAACACTCGGGCACGCCTACTGAGGTAGTCTTGAGTTGATACGCCAATAAATAGTTTTTGTAGCTTGAGTTTTGAATGTCTTCTGTTTAAATAATGATTCTAAACTTTGAACTGCTATGCTTTGGAAAGGGTTAAAATTGCCGGTACTATGAAGAATTGATTTGATCCATTGGTTTTTGATATTGAAAATTAGATGATTTAAGAGAGTCATCAACGTAGCCCATAGAATTAGTGAACTGAAGAGGCAGGAGGCCGTACAGGGTAGGTAGCAAAGAGCTGACAACCATTTGCCGTTAGCTTATGTCGGCAAGTATAGCTGAGAATTATGTACTCTTTACTCTAGATGTAGCGATGCTCTTTGTAAAGTGGCTGGTAAAAAATGTGGCATAGCACAATAAGCTTAAGTAGATCATTGCAGATCGTGCAGTTGGAAATGTCTATGCCCAGCAGTGGACAAGCATATTTTTGATAATGATGATTTCCAGAGGTGGTAGGAGCATTATATCAATGCTCTGACTTTCTACCAAAAAGTAACTTACTACTACCAAGGGCCAATTCAAGTGGATCTTGGACTATAAGTTGTAGGAATAAGGTTACAATTCTACGGCTAGATGTAAGGCCAGTTGAAGTAAGTAACAGTAACAGTAGTCGTAACGTGCGCGAGCTTATTTTTCTAATAATCAACTGAAGCAATAAAGGATCAGAGGCCAATAAAGAGCATTTGATAAATTAAATATGTGATAGTACCTGAACCTAAAGTTTTCGGTATCCCAGTTCAAAATATATTAACTGTATATAATTTAATTATTAAATACTTTTATATAAGTATCCAGAACAAAGATTTTATTTATGACTGTAAGACCGTATTTTATTTTAAGATTACATAACTGGTTGTTATTTTAGATATTAATGAATTTACATAGTTTGTATAAAACGTAACGGATAAAACTTTAATTACTTTATTTTTAACTAGCTGTCCGTGGCTTCACCCGCGATTAAAAGTATCCTGTGCTAATGCAGGCCATTAACTATATGTGTCAAATTTCATTCAAACCTGGTAATTTTTCTGTGAAGGTGTAATAAACATCCATCCATGCATACTCACAAACTTTTGCATCTATAATAGGTATTGGAAGAATCATTAATAGTTTATATAAATCATAAGTTTTATTTTCACTAGAACTAACACACTAGTTAAGAATTTTTATTCCCCCAAGTTGGTTGATTATATTATGGGTAGAAGTGGGTTGAAAAGTTTGTAGGTTAGCTGTAACATTTTTTACAACTTAATAGTCGGATAGGCTTCTCATATTTCTAGAGCTTACTAACTGGCTAAATATAAGTATGGCGCCGATGCCATCGATTGTCGAATTTCACGTACAATTTACGCTTAAAAGCCTTTGAGCCGAAGCTAATGTTTTCGCTAAGCGATTAGTTTAAATTGTGAGACAAGGAAAGCATTTGTTTTTAGTAAATGTTTCACTCTACCGCCTTGAGGTCGGGAAACTCGTTAAATTCATTGCGGTATTAAATTTAACAATGTACTTCTTAGGCCAGCGAAATATTGCTTAGGACATTTAGTTAGACATGATTTATTTGTCATCTTTATGAAAATTGTTTTTCACTGTTTTACGAGCGGGTTTACGAGTTTGTGTTAATGTCTCTATTAGAAACTTTCTTGGTGTATTTAGTCGTTCGAGTTTATATTATTGAATCGTTAAATTGTAGTGGAATTAAAGAGTGGACTGAGTTGCACTTTAAAATTTATATTTGTTGTAAACTAAAAAGTTTTGAGTGCAAGACGGTGCGTGTTTCACCAGATATAAGAGATATCTTGTAAGAGATTTAGAGATGTCTCTTACGTGGTTCTTATAAGTATTTTTATCTTTACAATCGTTGGTGATGTTTTTCAATATATATTAGATATTTGGCAATTAGAAAATTACACAAGCTAAACTTTATTTTAAGACTAAACCCACCTTATTTAAAAATCATTGGTTTGACTCTGCTGGTTGCGACATAATTTAAAACTGAAATCAGTTATTTACCTTCTGTTTGGTTTGGCTGAAAATACTCAGTCATGCCTACAAAAAAATATCCACTCAAATTATCTATAATTACTAACTTCTTCTCCCAAGTGAACTAAAAGCTGTAAGAAAACAAATACATTTCTGCTAAGGCATAAACATATTTTACAACGAAATTTCTTCAAGTATTACCAATTTCCATGCAAGGTAAGCCTTGAGAGAAGTTCATTAATAATTGGTGAATGATATGGCATCACTAATGGTCCACGTATCGTATTGTATTCCTATACAATCAGAGGGTTGTAAGAGAACAGAAATTTGGGAACAAAACAAAATATCCTTGCCACATTGACTTACACAGCCTTTATATAAATAAGGACAGTTGGTATACAGTAACGCACATACTGTCCTTATTAATATAAAACTAGCTGGCCCGGCGAACTTCGTACCACCTAACAGACAATGAATGTCGTGTTAACTTTTAGATTAGGTTAATTTAGGCTTTTATGAACGTAATAAACGAATACAAAAGAGATATTAAATTTATTCATGGCAATACAAAGATATAATAAATATACAATAATCAAGTATTTCAACCCCGTGTCAGCAAGACGATTGTATACGTAATTTTTGTTATGGATAAGTTATTAACGTGACATTAGTTCGATTGAATTTAATTTTAATTGTTAAAATATAATTACCAGTATTTAGTTTTATTTCCGAATAAGTAGGTATACTTACTTCATGGATTATTGTCTTAATATATTTTAAATATTTACCCATGCTTTATGGATAAGAATGTATACCTAAGGCACTCATAAATTGGCTATGACATTCTCGCTAGGATGATGATAATCCATCATCCTAGACTTGAATTCACATAAACTTGAAGAATTTTAACTTGACTTACTACTTGACACTGGCTAAATATACTAATCGTGTGGAGCCATAATTATACCAAAACAAATACGCGATAATCCGAATATTGTAATGCTATGGGAAGAATTTTTATACTTGACGGCTAAATACACTAATCGTGTAGAGCCATAATTATACAAAAAAATACGCGGTAATCTGAATATTGTAATGCTATCCACACATGGCTATTTGTATTTGCGTATTTGTTATGTGTAACAGAAAATTACTTGTGTGGAGGCTATATTTGCGAAATTTTTCACCTATTTGCGTATTTGGCATATATAGCAAATAACGAACATGCATTACCGCACGTCTGTCGGTTTTTAAGGCACATAAAAGAAGACAAACAATATTTAGAAAAATTGTCAATAAGCAATCACGAATAGCAAAAAGCAATGTATGCGATGGGCGATGACCCTTATTATTTGCGGTTTACCGTATCAACGGGATAAACAATTGAACATCAAATTATTGGCAGTTTTGAAACCCAGGAACATTTTGGCAAAATATATTTTCTTATATAATTTTTTTAGGTCAATTATTCATTGTTTTTAATATTTATTATCCTATTCCTGACAAAGACGATTCCAAATATACAAAAATCATAAAAATTGGTCTAGCCGTTCTTGAGTTATAAGTGTAGTAACTAACACGACTTTCTTTTATATATATAGATATTATATAAGGGATATTGCAGGTTTATTGACTTGAAAAAAGTTGCCTCACAATATAATCTATTTTGTGTGCTAAGCTTTAGGCGAAGCTTAGGAAGCTGGAGTTTATGACCTTTCTTTATATACTCGTAGGATATACAAAATTTATTTAAAATTGAAGTATACCTGACATTGAAGCATAATATATTCAGACTCTAACAAGAATTTTCATTAGGATTTAGGATAGGATAGGATAGGATAGGATTAGGATTTAACGCAATTCTTCTCTCAAAATACTTAGTTACTTTGTCCGGTGAAAGTGACACATATTATGTATTTTTTAACCGACTTCACAAAAAAGGAGGAGGTTCTCAATTCGTCTGTTTTTTTTCTCTTTTTGTTATTTAAATAACAAAAAAAAACATCAGACGGTCTTTTGTAGGTCACACTATAAGTTTTGCGTAACTTAAATAAATAATAGTTTAAAAAAATACGCTTTTATAGAAAATCCAACTAACAAATAGAAAATAAATTTTAATAAATTTGAATTAAAAATAGTGTAAGAAAAAATGATTTTATTGTAAAAAACCGTGGGGTGCTTTTCAGGATATTATCAAAATAACCCTTCTAGTCAGATCTGTTCATAAAATATTTGGAACTATTGATACCATGCACCCCACGCTTTTTTTACAATAAAATCATTTTTTCTTACACTATTTTTAATTCAAATTTATTAAAATTTATTTTCAATTTTTTTGTTGGATTTTCTATAAAAGCGTATTTTTTTAGTTTTTTTAAACTTTTATTTATTTTTCATTTTTTAGTCGAATTTTTTTAATCTTGACGCAGATCTCCGCGTCTCAGGAAAACAAAATATTGCTAATCCTGATTATCCTAGTAAGGATAACGGGTCAAAATGTTTAAAATATTGAATTGTCATCGGTCCTTAATAAGTATGCCAAATTTCGAGTTAATCCGACGTTTTGAAGGGGGTTAAAATCATGTTCAAAGATTCCGTTACATACTAACATACAAACATACATACGTCTGAAGCTAATAAAAGCGTATTAAAAAATAACATGTTATAACCAAAATATTATGTTTATTGCTTTTCAAAATGAGAGTATTTTGAAAGTATTAATTAATTATAAATATGATAATATTTTAAAAGCACCCCACGTTTTATTTTAGAAATAAAATAATTTTTTTTTATTCACATTATTATTAATTTATATTTATTGAAATTTTTAACACTATTCTTAATTTAAATTTATTAAAATTTATTTTTTATTTTTTAGTTTGGTTTTCTATAAAAAGCGTGTTTTTTAGTTTTTTTAAACTATTATTTATTTAAAATAGGAGGACCACAGATCTGAAGCCATGTTTTCTATGTGCTGATTGAACGCTATCACTGCCTCTTCGGAGTTGGTAAAAGTGAAACCTCTCATCAAATCTTTGATTTTGGGGAAGATACAGAAATCACAGGGTGCTAGGTCGGGGCTATGCGCAGGATGGGTGACGAGTTGTACTTTTTCTGAAGCTAAAAATGACTTTCTTTTGTTGACCGTGTGTGAAGAAGCGTTGTCATGATGTAGGAGAACGCGGCTTTTTGGTCGTCTTTCGCGAACTTTTTCTAACACCGTGGGTAAAAAAAATGGTAGAACAGCACTCGGCATTAACACTCTTATGATCTTCAAGTGGAATTGTACAGATGGCACCCGTAGCTGAGAAAAAAAAACGCGATCATTTTTTTTACAAAAATTTCTCGCCTGCCTCACTTTTTTTTGGCCTGTTCTCATTTTCAAACACCCATTCATAAGATTGCTGTTTTTTTTTTCGGGTTCAAAACAATAAATCTACGTTTCGTCTCCTGTAACAATGTCATAAACAGCATTAGAATGTCCGTGGTCGTACTTCAGTAGCATCTGTAAGCAACAATCCACGCGAGCTCGCTTGCGCTCCGCTGTCAGTTCACGAGGGATCCAACGACTACAAAGTTTCTGAATTTTCAATTCTTCGTGTAAAATTTTCTGTTTTTGGCTCACACCAATCTCAATAGTCCTCAAATTGTCTTATAGGTAATCCGCGGGTTTTCTTCAATTAGCCGCTTAACAGTAGCCACATTATTTTCGAAGACGGCAGTTGAAGGCCGCCTTTCACGAAACTCGTCATGTAAAGAAACTCAACCTCTCTCAAATTCAGCAAACCATCGTCTCACGGTGCTCAAACAAGGTGCTTATCTCCCAAAAGCATTTTGAAAACGAGCGGCACAGTCTTGCGGAGAGAGAGAACTTTTAAAATCATAAAAAAATCGCTCTAAAATCTTTTCCACTTAATACCATTTTTGTTGCGTACAAAGAGAATATAACCACTACGTTAAGAAGAGTCGGGACTCCCATAGAGCAAACTGACCAAATATCGAAATGTCAAAACACAGGGCTTTTATAGTAGCCAAAATACCAGCGAAATAATCTTCTGCTAATTGACCAACATAACAAAAAAAAACCTAGTGATGTACCGTGTCGGCAAAAACATCGATAACGATCGAACTACCGTTGCTTGGTCAATGCTTTAGAAGGTAATATTTTGTACTTAACTAATTTTGTTTTAGTGGTTAGATTGTGAAAGTTATATTTTTCCTATTTTGGTTTAACAACTCCACCACTAAGACAAAACAAGTTTGAGAAAATTATAGGCAGTAAAACAAAATATTAAATTTTATCAAGTTTTTTATTTTTGGAATATGATGCTCTGTAGGGTTCGCTCATTCGGCATCGGCATCAGCAGCTTAAGATAACGATATACCTGTAATGTAATATTGACTTATTAGTTTATCGCTTAACACTAATTTCTGGGGCATGCTGTATACAGTGCCGGATTTAGGGGAGGGCAACTGGGGCAGCAGCCCCGGGGCCTACACACACCCTACAATAAAAAAAATTCAATCAAAACATCTAAATGATCAACGATATTTCGGTTAAAAGAGGCCAAGTCGAGTTGGACTCGCTCATCGAGGCTTCTAAGACCTCTAGACCTCTAAATTGTATGAGCGCTCATATAACTCAGAGACCTATCTTAATTGGCGAAACTATGTACGTAGAGCACCCTTTAATTTACAACATTTTTATTTTTTTTGAATGTTTCCTTTATTTGTGCTATAAGACCTTGCTTCTTGCCAAAATTTGTGATTCTAGGTCAACAGGAAGTACCCTATAGGTTTTCGACCCAAAACCTATAGGGTACTTCCAGTTGACCTAGAATTGTACATTTTAGTTAAAAGCAAGGTCTTACAGCACAAGTAAAGGAAAATTTCCGAAGATTAAAAGAAGTTGAAAATTCAGGTAAATTTTGGTATTTACAAGTTTTGCGAAAATCTAAATTTGCCCTTATCTTTTTATCGTGTTGCCTTGACCTTGATTTTTATACACCTAATGGTAGACCTCAATATCTTCAGTATCTTCTTCATCTACAGTATCTCAGTATCGTCACACGGACAGACAGACAGATACACGGACAGACGGACAAAAATTGATCTTATAAGGGTTCCTTTTTTAACCTTTTGAGGTACCAAACCCTAAAAAGCTAGGAAGGTTTCGTTCGTTAACGCTAAAATTTCATTTCAGATCTTTCTTATTTCCGATTATATTTATATTATTTATGGTTATAAATAAAAGAATCTATACTACTTGGTTTCACAATAAATTATTTATTGGAAAACTCAACTGAAAAATTATCTTCATTTTATTATGAAAATAATTTGGGGCCAGGAAGCATCCACTCCTACGTTGCCCCAAGGCCTCCAGACCTCTAAATCCAGCACTGGCTGTAAATTATACAAGGTGTAACAAAAGGGTGTAGTAATATTTAAACTGTGCATGCCATACCTAGCCTGATGTATAGTCTACCAGCAAAGTCTTCTTTTCCTCTGTATCTAACTGGGATCGTGAGTTATCATATTATCACATGGTAAACTTTTACGTAAACTTAGCCAGATTCAACCATAAATCAGCTATTCAGCGTCATTGACCTATTGAAAACAAAATAATAAGTGTTGTCTGTGCAAGCAGAAGCAAAATTGTTATGAGTGGACGCCTGAAAGAGTCTAGGTATAGTGCCAGTTGCGGTAGCTTGAAGTTCGTCTTGATGTATTCATCACCAGAAGGACGAAATCATTGCCCGATGATGAGTATGAGCTTGCGGACATTGTTGGTTAAAATTACTCAATATCACTTTGATGGTTTATCCCTATTAAAATATCGTCATGACATCTCGCGAAATTACACTTCTATTCCGATCACTGATCATATCATAACTATATAATAATATACACTATCGATATCGACAAGCACCGCAATGCGCCCCGCACTATTTTTCACAAAGAGTTTATAAAGATTGTTAATTGATTAAATATTGAGATATTTGGCCTAAAGAAGCAGTAAACGGCTATTATTTTAAGATATTCTACTAACTGAGCTTCATAAAGTGGAAATATTACCGTAAAATAACGTTTAGTAGAGTAAGTCTTTGCAGTCCTTAACCCGCATAGGTATTTCACTATTTATGTTTCATTATCACTTACAAGCAAGGTGTTAATAATCAAACACCTTAAATTCATGCTAAATGCATGCTTTCTATAGTCCACACTAGGTTATTTATTGTAAAACACAAAATAAAACAATAAAATAAATATTTTGAAAAAGTCGATTAACACGCTACCACAGGCTAAGTAGAAATACATGCTAGCCACAGACTAAGTAGAGATGAAACTTCTTTTTCTTCACATCATGCTACTTGATGGCATTTATTATGACAACCAAACAAAAGAGATAGTAAGAAATAGTGAGTGAGACGAATATAGACTTCCATTGGACGCGCCCCCCTTTTCATAGATCTTTTTTTTGTACTGCAGCTTCAGTAGACTGGTTGCGTACGCAGAACTGTGATGTGTGATAAAAAACAACTGACAAATGATTTCCCGCCAATTGTTTTTTTTATTACTAAGAAGGTTGCAACGTTTAAAAAAATATAACATTTGAAATTCAAATAGTTCCAATTAGCTAGAAGTGCAAAACTTTTAGTGTGCCCCATGTACATGAATATTGTTCGTATTTCGTGTGTATTGACGTTACTAACAGTAAGTTATTATCTGCTTGGATAGTATATCACTGGTAAAGTATCGCTTACGGACAAATTGTTTCGGGAAATATATTTGCAAGTTGTATAAGGAACAATATTATGAATCTTGTCTTTTTCTAAAATATAGAAGTGTTTGAAACTTACTTAACTAAACATAATTAAAGTAGATCCACTGTCGTTGTCATGAAGCCTTAGAGAGAATGGCACCTAATAAAAATATTAAAATTGCTGGGTGTTTGAGTAAATAATATATACTGGTAGACCTGTCTTGTGACCACCTGACTAGCTACCACCCACAAATTAAAAAAACTGTCACGAGTGTATTACAACAGCTGTCTTTGAGAGCTGCAGTTCACTTTCTAGACTTTGCGTGGTACCCACGGATCCTATAAAAAAAGGCTTTTTTATAGAATCCGTGGTGCTACCATCCTTGACCAAATTGTCACTTACCAACAGGTGAGATATGGTCGAACGCTAGCTTAAACAAAACCGGCCAAGTGCGTGTCGGGCCACGCGTAGTGTATGGTTCCTTAGTAGTATAATATTTAACATATTTTTTTTAAAAACACCCAAGTTCAGCGACTATTACTGCTAAACTAATAAAGTTATCTTAACCGCTATAATTTTTATTTGAAGTTCATGAAATGCAATATCATCTTGAATTGTTCCAGATTGTTCAAGCTAGCAGTTTAGCTTTTAGACGGGGGGAGAGGAGGGCAGAAGGGGAGAGGGGGAGAGGGGTAAGGGGAGAGGGGGGCGTCCTACTGGAACAAAAAGTAGTACTTTAAAGTTTAATATTTCGTAAATTGAGCATTAAATCGAAAAATATTATTAGCAACTTCTAAGTCATTTTAAAAGAGCTATTCAACGATCCCCACACGATGGGGTAGATGACGTAAAAAAAATCATCCCCACTTCAAATTTAGGAGAGCTACCCTAAAAAAATATTTTCCCAAATTTTATTTTACCACATTGTCGGCGAAATCGATATACACACCCTTATAAAATTTCAGCTTTCTAGTACTAACGGTATCTTAGCAAAACTTCGGACAGACAGACAGATAAACAGACAGACAGACGAACATGACGAAACTTTAAGGGTTCCTTGTCAGGACTACGGAACCCTAAAAAGTACTCGTATGTTTCTTACTATCACGCTAAAGTGGCTTAAGGAATATGGATTCATTTTAGCTTTTGGGTGGATATAGCGTGTAACAACTACGACACAGCTTGCCCTTAGTAAAGAAATAAAGGTATAATTTTTTTACAAAACCAAGTAAATTATTTTGTTATAAAAATTCAAAGAGTCAGTTTGTCGCTTTAAATTGTCTGTATCCCAACAAGAAAAAAAGTCAGCAAAATTTCAATACGTACTCGCAAAGACTTTTCAATTAATATCAACGATATTTACGTTGACGATGACACTGGGGGGTCCCAGCTTCGCACTTGACTCACGGTATTACCGATTTTTTTAAAGTGGCAATCAAAAATAAAGGTTATTTTAATATGCAGTAAAATTCCAAATCAATTTCTTTTTGGGTAGTAAAGTAGCTTTATACTGGGATTTCTCGTGAATCATTCCGTTCGGTTTGTGATTTGTAGGTATGAAAGGGTAAGGTCCCAGCGAGAAGCTTCGTAAATCAAAATGCTTGACACTCATATGAGTCTTGGTCCTGCTCACGAAAATAGGACTTAAAAATAGAGTAGGGAACATTTTGTCCGGTCATTTTCCAGCGATGTTTTTAGCAACATAGCAAGACCTTATACTTTAGTCTATAAAATTCTTGGAGGTTGCCGGTTAGTGCATATTAAAATGTCAGCGGACATGTATATTATCTAGTGTTTAATTTAATGGACGAAAAAGCTACTTCTGTAAGCACGTATAACAAAGAATCTTGTGCAATTTGAAATTGAAACGTTATATTGATTTGCACTGTGAAATTTTATTATTATTTAATCAAGCAAGGGCTATTCCGCATGTAGGCTAATTACCAACATCTAACAAGAAGATTCATTTGCATCCTGGTGAACCATTAAACTTTGTGCAATGCCACTGCATACAGCTCGACTCATTTATAAATAGCTGATATCATTCTAATAAATACATGCATCTTTTTGGTGAAGCTATTTATTATTTTAAGTAATGTTATATTGTGGTGACTTATAGCGTACTAAATAACTTGTCAAAATCAGAACACAAAAGTGTAGGTACCCTGTAAATAAACATAATCCCGTGTAAATGTCTACCTCCTTAATCTTCCACATTTTGCGACTTAAACCCATAATGGCCAAAACTCCGGCAAAAACTCCGGCCAAATATTAATTGCAACTCTGCACACACTGTTACAGCTGTAACAAACAGTTCACAAAGCCACCTTCCTTAAATATTTATAAGAAGCAAGCGAGTCTCGTGTTGTAAAATATGCCGCGTTAAGTTTTGTTGCGATATTGTTTATGAGACCATATTTAACTCTTGAGACTCAGAAGCAATTTGTAAGCCCATCTGTTATTTCTACCTCGTTGAATGTTAATCTATAGTTCGGTATAATGTTCAACGAAGTCACTATTGGTGTTGTAACTTAAGTTTTCAAATTTATCTCGAATATGCGATGTTTTGTCAGGTACATACACGTAGTATAGTGTTTTCTTTATTTTTTTATTTAGTTTTGTTTTAGTTCTACACAATTAGTCTATCTAAATTGTTAAACACAATCCCAAATTTCACCGTACCGATCATTTACAAAAATATAAAGTGTGTAACACTTCAAAAAAACATAATATCTAAATTGTGTCAAAGTATTAGATAAGATCATGTTTTTGTAAATTGAAGTCTTAAAATTGAGGTATAATTAAAAATAAGTAATCCAGTCGAAGTAAATATAAGTAAAGATGTGGACTTCACTGGAGGTTGATGGGAATTTGGCGTGAACTCAATATGGTGTATGTTTTATTATTATTGAGCTATTCCTCTACATTCACACACGTTTACTGGCACTGATTACACATTAACTCGCGGAAAGACACAAGTTTGAAGAAAAATACAAAAAGAGAAGACACACACTTTTTTACGTTACCGCCAAAAATTCCAAACTGAGATATTGACATGATAAATACCTGTCAGTCAAATCTTTGTTCTCTAAAGCACCATTAGCACTAAATACGATCCATTAGGAGCTGCGATTGATTGGGTGGGTCGCTGGCACTTTTTTACCGACCCAAAAAACCTTATCAACCCAAATATTGTTGAATCTTGATGAGGATTGGCACTTAGTTGAAAAAACTTGAGAGGAACACAAAATGATTGGCGACTTCGAAGCACTCGGTTTTTTATTGGATGGTGTTTAATTATGTAAATAATGGAAGAGCCGGTAGTATCTATGGATGTTTGTTTTTGCAGTAAACCAGGCACATATTCATTGCTAAGTATCTTACAAAATCAATCTCATAGAAATATCAGTATCAGTATAACCTGTCGTTAATGCAGGTTAAGATAGATTTTAGAATTATGTAAAACTATAGCTGTGCCCCACGGCTTCGCCTACGATAAAAAGTATCCTATGGCCTTATCCATAATATAGCTATCCATGTACAAAATTTCAGTCCATCGGTTTAGCCGTTTGACCGTCAAGAAGGCCCAAAACAAACATATATGTATAATAATTATACAAACTGACTTTTGTATTTATAATATTGGTGTTGATTACACTATGAGACTCCTAAATTTAAACTTAACTACGTTTTATCGTTAACATCGCTAGTATTACTGTTGCTGTGTGTACACTTTTAGAGGGTCCGGTGGTGTAAGCGGCAGAACGGTCGGCTTTGATGGTAGAGGTACCGAGTTCAATCCCCGCCGTGTACCAATCTATAGATGTTTCTATCGAAAACATTATGTACGCTTTTCACAGTGGCCCTCCCGTGAAGGAAAAACATCGTTAAGAAACTAACAACTCCCGCATGGTGGTAGGACACTATCTAGTGTCCGCCTGGCCAGCTACCACCTTCAAGTTAGAAAATCTGTCCCCAAACATCTAATGTGTTCCGGCAGCCATCCTTGAGAGCCAGTTCCCATTCATGGTCTAGCGTGCTTACCATTTTTGACCGCATAATCACTAACCAACAGGTGAGATAGTGGTCAAACGCTAGCCTGTAAGATATTTAAAAAAACTTAAATACTCGTAAAACTAGAGTTTTGCATGCCATAGAATATTCTGTTATGGTAAGATCCCATTACTTATGTGGAATCTGGCGTTGCTGATGTAAGGCATATGTTTTCAACCGGCCTCTAAAAAAGTAGGAGGTTCTCAATTCGTCTGTATGTTTTTTTTCTTTTTTTTTGTGTATGTTACGTGATTACTCCGTCAATTGTGAACCGATTCAAATGATTCTTTTTATAATCGGTAGGGTACGTTTCCGCGGTGGTCCGATTGTTATTTTATTGAGATCTGATTAGTATCTCCAGAGATATGACGATAAACGTCTCAAACTTATTACTACAATTGACTCGCGGGGCATTGAAGTCGGTTGTTTTAGTTTTTAAACTATCTTAATTATTAGAATCAAAATCAGTGTCAACACACTGGTTCTTATTAGACGTATATTTAGTCAGTTGATTAAAAGATACGTTCCGCCTACAACAAAGTTGCGCAGGAATATGCTATTAGGAAAAATTAAAAAAAAATTTAAATGTTTAAATAATAAGATCGTTTAAGAACCTAAAAAAAAACCGACTTCAATGCCGCGCTATTAATTTGCAGTACCAATTTTGAGGTGTTTATCTCCATATCTCTGGAGATACTTATCAAACCTCGATAAAATTAACATGGTACTACACTTAGGATATATCCTTTTCAACAAAAAAAGAATAATCAAAATTGGTTCATAAACGACGAAGTTATCCGCGAACAAACATAAAAAAAAGCATATATAAGGTCGAATTGAGAAACCTCCTCCTTTTTTTGAAGTCGGCTAAAAAATTATCATTCTATGAAATACTTTTTTTTATATCGTACAGACTTGCGTTTGAACACTATCTAACCTGTTGATATGTGATGACGCGGTCGAGGATGGTAGCACTCTAGACCTGGAATGGAAACCAGCTATCGAGGACTGCTGCCGGAACACATTAGATGTTTGGCGACAGATTTTCTACCTTGAGGTTGGCAACTGCCAAGTTGGCAGTTTCCAAACGGACACTAGACAGTGTCCTGACACTATGATGGACTAGGACTCCATGTTGTAGCAGAGCTAAGCGGGTTAAGATAGAATCGTACTTATCTGCAAATGAAAGGCTATAGTAAGATGAGGAGCATAACAACAGCTTTAGTCCAATCTATACAGCGCAACAATCCCAACCCGTCTTCCAAACTTTAAATTAAAAACAATGGACAATTTAAATTGATTCCCCCCGATAGCAATAGTACCCGAACAAATTGCGTAATCCGAAAGGCATTCTTCGTCTAGACTTCGCTTAATGGGTGCAAATCATTGCAAATTGCATTCCGCGAAGCGATGACGACATTACCAGCTGTTTGCAGATGAAACAACAATTAAAAGATGGCATTTAAATTATTGCCTTTGAAATTGAAGATGTGTTTTGTGTTAAGAAGTTTAAAATGATATCAAGTGAAAAGACAACAATGTTCGCCCACAAGACTTACCTACTGCAGTAGACCTAAATTACAATTAACGTATATTTTTTTTACATCTTAAAGCGTTGGAAAATGGAACTGGGCGGGACATATTATTATATGCCGCATGTCGAACGATCTGTGGGCAAAACTTTGTACTGAGTGGGTTCCACAAAACGTTAGACGACGACGCGTTAGACCCAAACGGAGATGGGGGGATGAACTGGATAACTATTCTTGCACCTGGACCAAACAAGCAATAGAAAATCTGTCGCCAAAACATCTTATGTGTTCCGGCAGCCATCCTTGATAGCCAGAGAATGGCTGAAAAAAGCGTCGGGAAAAGGAAATCAGCTCTACAACTGAATATTATAGAACTTCTGCAGCAGCCTTTCTGTTTTGTTTTTGTAGTAAGCATACATTTAAGCAAACATTTTGGACCTTGTGGTAAACATCCAGAGTATCAGAAACATTTCTAAAATATGAAATATTATACTCGTGATCTAATTATGTTACGTTTATCTCAAAATGTTCTTAAACCCTAAATATATACCTATGTGATGCTAAAAGTGACCATTACTTATTTACGCTTTGGTTTGCACCATAAACTAAAAGTCTTGTGGCGAATAGTTTGAAAGACCAATCCAAAATGAAGTGAAAAAGTCAGTAGTCCTGTGCCGTGACCTACCAATGCCTTTGACACGGATCTTACAGCCATTTATTGACAAAGTTATAGCGCTGAATTTGACACAAGTATGTCCAAAGACGCTATGCGTTCGCAAGCACTGTCATCATTTTTTATCTAATGAACATATACAAAGTTATATCTATTCCTTAATATTTTCTGATAACATAGTCGCGCTTTATGTTACTCACGCAATATTAGCTACTGTACAATACACATTAACTTATGTCTGTTTGAATAATTGACAAAAAAAATAGTAGACACAGCCAAATGTAGACTAGCAAAACCACCACACCTTAAATAATCAAAGATCAAAAGTACGAGCCATAGCTAATTATAACAGTTACTACGATACTCACTTCCGAAATTCCGAAGCATGCATGTACTGCTAACGCCGGTTCTTGAACTCGAAACTTTTTAATTGTAATGGAGATTAGCCACTATCTGATTGTAGCTAGCGAGCATTAGTAATAACATATTTATTTTGTTCGTTTGACAGCGGTAGGCGGATCGATGGTCAAGATAAACTTGAGAGCCACCAGCTAGTATTCACAGTCGATAGAGTCGCTAGTGTAGCATTCGGTTAAAGCTCTTTCGTTCGGTTTTTAAAAACTAAGTTGAAAAAGCTTTAGTTCCAATTTTGTCCACCTGCATAGGTATGTTGGTAGTAGCATAAAAGCGTTAATATTTAATACAAACTGCTGAGTAACCTGTGGTTTTCAATGCGAACTAGAATGGTTATAACAACTCACTGCAACTGGTGTTCAATTAGTTAAGTTCTTTTGTTTTTTTAATGTATCTTGTTATGGAGGTGTTGGAATGGAACGAACTGGAATTTATCTGTGATAGTGAGTTGAGATATTTTGATGTATGTAGATACTACTTGCTTTTATACCAGTTAGAGATTAAAACTTTTAGACTTGGTATTTTTGTAATGAATCATAGAAAGGTATAATAGTTTTTTACTCTTTTATTTTTAAGGACTTAAAAACAAAATGACTCTTTAAATGACAAATTGAAGAAATATTTAAAGGACATTATTTAAACATATTTTATCTGGTTTCTGTTATTGGGAAAGTCCTATGTCCAGCAGAGGTTGTTTCAAAGATTATGCCTCCCGTTTGGTATCATTCCAATTTTAAAGAGATCTGACAATTATCTCCGGAGATATTGAGATAAACAATAAAAGCAAATTTGAATACTTGACATTATTATTACTAGCCAGTACTTTGGCTATCGCGACATGTAAAGTCGGTTTTTTCGTTTTGTACGATCATAAATTATGTTGATTCGCGGTCTTCACTTTCAAAGCAGTTTGCACAAATAGATATCAGTCCTGCGCCAGATTTACCAACCTACTATCACTTCAGTTTGCTTGTTGAGATTTTGCAGTTCTAAAAATTCATGTTTTCTATACTTAGTGCTAACAATAGGCTATGGTTAATAAAGCCTACTAAAGCGTGTAAAATGTCATCTTCATTCTATTAAATAAGCAAACCAAGTCATATTTTAAAGCTAATCCTTTAATTGGAATAATGGAATTAACTTGGTCTTTAACTGTCTATTTCATTATTTATTTGTGATTGCATATCTCGCAAATGGTAAGCTCTGATAACACAAGTCATTTGGTACACATTAGCTCCCTAAGGTTAGAGAGACGACAACGTCGGTCATTAGAAAAACTGCATTTCATGTATTTAATAACATCGTCAACGTTGTACATGTCAGAATCAGTATGGACATAAACATAGCAATAAACCAGACGCAGATTACTATAGACGCCACAACTCTGTTGAGAGTCAATGACTCTCAACAGTATGGTGTACCAAACGTAGTAACAGTCGCAAAGGAGTAACGTGCAATAATCTACCTGAATATTTAAAATTGAATGTATATTTAAAACTCAATGTATATTAAACAACTTTATAAATAATTTTGGTGATAGGATTATATTCCACCATTCCACCAAATCTATCACTCCACCTAAATTGCTACCAAAAAGTAACTTACGACCATCAAGGCATAAATCTGGTGCCTCAAACTAATGGACTAATGTCAGTTTTCCAGCGCCACGTCTCAGTGCCGTCTTCGACTTCAAATGTAAGAAAAGCACGATTCCATCATCATCAACCTATGTTAGACCACGACTGGACATAGGCATCTCCTATAAAAAAAAGTCGGCAATAGCCCAATGGATAGGGTGTCGGACTGGTGATCGAGAGGTCGTGAGTTCAAGCCCCACCCCACCCATTGCACTATAGACGTGAACCCACTACTGACACAGGCATATTTATCTAAGTTGGAGGGGTTAACAAGAATACTAGTAATGTGCAACCAACATTGGGAGTAATCTTTTAAAAAAAATCTCCTACTGCAACTCTCATCCAGCTCCTGCCAGCCACCTTGTGAAGATCATCGCTCCACCTAGTCTGAGGTTATCCTACGCCACGCTTGCCGATACGCGGTCTCCGCTCAAGAACTCATTTACCCCAATGGTTCTATATTAAACCGCTTCTTCACTTAACATCAGATAAGATAGCGGTCAAGACATAAAAATACCTTTGTGCGTGAAATGAATTAACATTTTTAGAAATAAAGTTTAAACTTTCCACCAGATCGACATCGGTTCGAGGTAAAGATGCCAGTGTGGAACTCAACGTCCTTACTCTAAAACCACGTATAGTGTTCCATCGATGTGAACGGGACCCCACACGGGAAATCTATTAACGTCAAAATGGACGCAATCCATCAACCTATCAAGCTTTCAACCCCTTTTGAATGGCAACATTTCGTCTATTAGCATTTATCTAGCTACTTGTAAACTGCAAATTGCAGATAAAATGTTGCCTTCTGAAAGTTCTACAATACTACGAAGTAGTACAATAAAGTTTTGTGTGAGCATACCTAAAACACTGTTTTAAAAGGATCGATTCATGCCGCGTGATAAGTTTTTAGATCTTTGTCGTAACACAGCCTGTGTTTGTACATAGCTCTAAAAAATATTTATAATTCAGGTATAGGTAGGTAAGGTAAGCCCTACCTTAAATAAGAAGAATATGAAGAATAAGTAATATAAATATGAAGATTTATGAATAATAAGCAATATTCAGGCGAAGTAAGTATCTCCTTCTGTGAAGTCGGCCAAAAATGTATATTAATCGTAAAGTTAGTGTAGTAAAATATATTTCAAGTGTTTATAATTGTTGGATTCAAACGGTTATTTTCCTTCCAAATTTTTTGAAATTCCCTCGTTGAGTTTTTTAAAGCTTTTCAGACAAAACATAAGATCTAAAAAAAACAACGTTCCCTAAGCGTTTAGAATAAACGAACGATGAAAATGTTATTTTCACTTTCTCGCTTCATAAACGAGACAATAGACAAACAATAACGGAGAAAATTTGCATTCACTGCGAGCATTTTTCTACCATCTTCCGTAGGAGACAGCAAACTCGCTTCATTAAGCGTCAAATTATCAACACCCACCCTGCAAGCCAAAATAACCATTAAGCCCTGAAAGCGAAAATCAACAAATCTCTCGCACACAGACAGTAGACTGCTTTTCTAAACGGATAAAGTTGATTTTCGTATGAAACAGAATGGAATGCAAGCGATTTTTGCTGAGAACTCTGGCAGATCATAACTCATGACTGAGGAAAACTGATCACACCTAACGATGGACTCTACACGGAAATGTTATCTTTATCAACGTGAATTTAAAGGTCACTTTGCAATGGATTGCGTAAGACAGAAAATTATTTCGCATACTTCAACTAAAGACCCTTTGGAAGGCATGTAGCCCCCTTTAGATGTACTTAATTGTTTTGGTTCGAAATTGCAAAAATGAGAAATGCATAAATGGGGTGCATTTTTAAGGCAAGATAAATGTTAGATTTTCCGTATTTAAAAATTTCGTAGCGTTAAACTTTTTTGTATGTTTGGAATGAAATATTGCCAATAAATATGCAGATATTCGAGCGACAGATTGTGTGGACTAATTGCTACGTCCGTTTTGTTGAAGCCTCACATAGATTATAGAGCTGCGAGATTTATTTTAAAAAATGCGGATGAAAAGTCCTTTTGCATACACGTCGAAACATGATTTATTTACTGTAACCACTACGGAACTATACGTGTAGAAGCACTGTGACCACTATCTACAAAGGGATGCACAAATAACTTTTTTGGACTATATCTGCATTTAAATTACATTTTTGTTATTAAAATGACAATGGTTACATCACAAAAAGGTACGAGATTAGCCATGCATGAAAAGCTGTCGCTCCGTGTTTTTTTTTTCGAATTTAACTAAGCCATATTTATCTGTACACGCTATTCCGTGCGGATGGGTTTCGAACACGTGGAACAAAGGATGTGAGTCGGCATCAACTAAAATGCCAAATCGTTGCATGTGAGCCTGCAGGGTCATCGTTTTTTTTTTCAGAATGTTCCCTCCAATTTCGACCTTTTTTCTCGTTTTTCCTCCGCCCGTAATACAATATTCATTGAAAGCGTGTCTGGGTGTGGATTCCGAATCGAGAACTCTGTCCCGTTGCGGAACGAGAAAACGCAAACAGTATTACGCGACACATTTTGACAAATTGAAGTGTGATAGAGGCCTCTCGACATTGTTTCGTCATTTTTATTTGCAACTCGATTTCTGTTTGAGTAAAGTTCGTTAGCGATTGTCTGGGCTTGATTTCTGATTTATGTTGTGCGTGGGGAGCGTCGCGAATCTACCATGTATGTGGGTAGAGTCTAGATTACGTGTCGCTTAAATGTCAATATTGCATTTATTTACTCTCTAACCTTTAACTAGAGCAATACTGTTAATAATTCTGAATATATTATACATACAAACTGAGAAGTAACAATACTTCTTTTGAAGTCGTCCTATTTCATATACCATATAAATCTTTTGCAAATTAAAACTGGCATGTTTTCACCGCGTATGATGCCAGCAAAGGCTCTAATTACTCAAAAATCGTATTTACAAAACGTACGGAAGGGTCACTGCTATGAGAGTTTTTGTGATGTCGGAGTGTAGAAGAGACAGCTTAGACATAATATTTATTGAAACAGTACATTACCTATAGATTGGCGAAGCGATAATTTTCGCAAGGTAGTTTCAAGGTCAAATGTTTAATCGTGCTCTATCTTCGTAGGACAAAAGCGTTGATCTTTTCGATAACCTAGGCTATCATTGTTACAATGTTGCTAAGCCGAACAATGAATTTCCAAACAATATCAAGGCATTTCCCGCATTGTCGTTTTGTTGAAGAAACGATTGCATCATTCAAATAAGAGATAAATTAAGATTGCTTGAAAAACAAAAATATTGTCTGAAAATGCCGCGCTAGTCATTTTTAGCAGCAAGTTTGAGTGTTTATCCGTATCTCTAGAGACTTTTTTCAGATTTCGATGAATGTACAATAGGACCACTTCAGGAATATACTATTTCTAATAAGAAAATGATTTTGAAAATAGGGAAACAGTTCCACAAAATTAAAATCCAGAAAAATCGGTGAACACACCATAAAAAAAACATTATAGACGATCTAAGAACCTCCTCCATTTTGAAGCCCGTAAAATTTTTTTTCAGCTCATGCCGCTTGTCATATTTATAATGAGTATAATATGATCATGCTAACTAGATAACGAAATCTATATGGGTATGTACTCGCAGGTATGTAGGTACACACATCCAAACATTACCTCGAATAAATATAACCTTAATTCTTGCGTTAGCCAGGTACTAAATTTAAAAGTCTATCTTTTTAGTAAATACATGCTATTTGTACCGTCTGTACATATTTAACTCATCAAAAAGGGGTTGATTTAACAAATTGTACAAAACCAGTTCACCGCAAGCCGTAGTCATTAAAATTCACAAGTGTGGAAAATATGACGTTACAACATTCCCACTGTTAAAGGGACGTTAATTAACATCTACGAGTACATTAGAACTTTCTGTAATGTCCATCAAACTTAATTATTATTTGAAAAGTCTAGCCAGAATAAGTTTGATGTACCAGACTCCCAGAATAATCATTATTATATTAATTACTGATATAAACTAGTCTGTGTGCTTTGTAGTTAGGTATTTCGTCAAAAATATGTAGTCTAAATTTCGATATAATTTCGCTTTGCCTATAAAATTTCGTCTGTCTTACTAGCAAACGCTAAATATGACAGAGGTCTAACGGCTTTTACTCCTACATAATTGCTTTTGATCTTACATGGTGCCCTTGCATTTGATTGTGCTCCAGCTTATTTTACTTGCGTTAGACAAACACTTGACTTCTACCCAGTCTGAGGATCAGAGATGATATCGCCTAAAATGGAATCGTGTTTGTCTGGAAGAGGCAGCGGCAGTGATATGAAGTACTAGAAAATATATATAAATGTATGTCCTATACATTTTCTGAATACCTCGCATTAACATCATGCTGTAACTCAGTGAACTGTTAAGGGATATGTATTTTTATTCAGGTATAGAGGTTGAATCTCAACTGAAGACTACTATGCATAAGTGCGACGAGTAACATTACCCAAATTATCCCAGATATATCTAACAATGTTTAGGTCTTCGAACGGTAGAGTCTACACTGAAGAACATACAGAACATCATCGCTTACAACCAGGTAAGATAGTGGTCAAACGTTACCCTACCATTTATTATCAGATATAAAATAACCGGCCAACTGCGTGTCGGGCCACGCGCTATGGGTTCCGTAGTAGCCCGTTATTCAATGCAAGTCTTTAACCATTATAAACAAGCAACTAGGTTCTTCGTCTTTGTCACTTTAACTTAGGATTTATTCTAAGTATTTTGTATTTGGTACAAAATATCCAACACCCAAGATCAACGACTATTACTGCTAAACTAATAAAGTTATCTCAACCGCTATAATTTTCCTTTAAAGTTCATGAAATGCGCTATTACCACGAATTTTTCCATATTTTTCAAGCCCGCAGTTTAGCTTTTAGAGGGGGAGGGGGGGGGGGGGAGGACGCACTACTGGAACAAAAATTTGCGCTTCAAAGTTTAATATTTCGTAAATGGAGCATTCAATCGAAAAATGATATTAGCAACCCGTAAGTTATTTTAAAAGACATATTCAACGATACCCCACACGATGGGGTAGATGATGAAAAAAAAGTCATCCCCACTTCTCATAAAGGGGTGCTACCCTGAAAAAAAAATTTTTTTTCAATTTCATTTCAGCGCTTTGTCGGCTTAATATATATACATACCCCCACAAAATTACTGTTTTCTATTATTAACGGTCTCTTAGCAAAACCACGGACATACAGACAGACAGATTGACAGACAAACAGACGGACAGACAGACGGACATGACGAAACTATAAGGGTTCCTTGTCAGGACTACGGAACCCTAAAAAGAACTATTGTAATGATAATAATATGGCAAGAAATGAAGCGGCAAGCAAGCACCTAAAACCACAATCTTAAGAGCATCTCTAAGAAAACAGAGCATTACTGTAGGTATTTGTAGGTACGGCTAACTATTTAGCCGTAGCAAAAAGCTACAAATATAAGTAAAAACTAAGTAACTAACATGACCGAACAATATTTTCTTAAATAATAGGCCTGCCCCGAAAATTCTGGTCATGATTAAATAACACAACTTAGCACCCATCAATAACATTTTAATAAGTATCTTAATCGGAGGTTTACACGCGACATTTCAGTTAGGCGACAACTACTGTGGTATGCAAATACAAATAATTATGGTTTGTTTACACGAATATAGTAACATGACTACCTAGTTTATTGGTGTACCCAGTTTAAATGCAGTTTGTTTGCACTACTTTGATTAGACAAATCAATTTTCGGGTCCCACATACTTTCCCCGCTTCGAGATGAGCACGATCTCATCTGTAAGACAGTATCTGAGAGCTTAGTGTGTCGCAGTAGCATGCTCGGCTTTGACGCCAGTGCTACCAAGTTCCATCCCCGCCGTACACCAATGGATTTTTCGATCGAAAATTGTATGTGCGCTTTTCAAAAGGAGCGGTGAAGGAAAAAAAACATCGTTCAGATACCCCCAACCCCCGCATGGTGGTACAAGTGTCCGTCTAGCCAGCTACCACCCTCAAGTTAGAAAATCTGTCGCAAGACATCTAATGTGTTCCAGCAGATATCTTTGAGAGCCAGTTCCATTCTAGTCCTAGCGTGCTACTATCCTCGACCGCATCATCACTTACCAATAGGTGAGATAGTGGTCAAACGCTAGCCTATCTGATATTAAAAAAAAGTATATTACCTACATCATTGTATATTAAATTAAATTCAATATTAGTTCATACAGTTTCCAATAAAAACAAAAATGTGAAAAAAGGTATATCATAATGCAATAGACTTATGGAATTTGCCTGCTAGGCATCTGGATACAAAAGCTTGAAGTACAGGAGACGTGGATGTTTAGTTTTGTAAAACTTATAATACTTCTTATTTATTTATTAAAACCATCCGCGAAGGTATCTAATAACTGACATATGATAAACTAGCTGTGCCCGCGACTTCGTTCGCGTGGAGTAGTGTCTATGGGTAGAATTAACTAATAAGACACATACGTATCCCAAATACACCGCTCCGCACCACGCCACGCTAATCCCCCTTCCCCCTCCCCTCACTTACTCTCCCCTCCCCCTTCCCCTCACTTCCACCCCCTCCCCTGACTTCCCCCTCCCCTTCTCTAACTTCTCCCTTCCCTCCCCTCCCCCTTCCCCTCACTTCCACATCCCCTCACACACTTTGAATGTCATATTATCCTCCTCCTCCCGTCTTCTCCCCCTTACTCTCACTTCCACATCCCCTCCACCTCCCCATCTCCTTCCCCTCCCCTTTTTATACCATTTTTTATATCGAATCAACAGCCTAAATAATAGTAAATAACACATACATAATAGGTATAGTAATATAATAATAGTCTGATAGACGGACAATCAGTTCCATTCGGAATATGATTTGTACTGCAAATTAGTCTGCGTTTTATTTATTTATTATGTTTCATTATTTCACAATTTTTTGGATAAAAAGAATCAAGAATCAAAGAATCAAAGCATTTATTCAGTATGTAGGCAGTATAAATATACGCACATATACACGTCAAAATCATAAATCATAAAATAAATCATAACCAATTATCAAGTAAACATAGCAAAAGCAGAATTTAACGCTTTGAATCAGAAAAAAAAAGTAATGAACCATTCAACTGTCATCCAATCGTTTACGTCAGAATATTTAAAAAAAATTAAAGTAGGTTAAAACCAACCATACATGTAAGTGTGTGTTTCAGTACTTCAGTGT
Source organism: Cabera pusaria (assembly GCA_954871355.1). Classification (NCBI taxonomy): domain Eukaryota; kingdom Metazoa; phylum Arthropoda; class Insecta; order Lepidoptera; family Geometridae; genus Cabera; species Cabera pusaria. The sequence goes on along the minus strand of OX940896.1, from coordinate 10,560,828 downwards.
TCAAAAAATTGTCTGAAGTACTGAAACATGCACTGGGTTGCGGGTGCACGTAATAGTACGGTTGGCAACCTTACATTAATCAGGGGAATTAAACATGTGTTTTAAGTGTGACGTTCGACGTCTAGATGAAAGCTGAATGGCTCAATACCTTTTTTTTTGTAAATTCAAAGCAATAAGTTATGTTTCTGTTATGTTAGTTATGTTATATCTATAATATTTTTTATTGAAAATGATCTATTTAATGTAATTTGAACAAATTTTCATCCCGCCTTTCAACCCCTTACAACGCATTTTTCGCACTATATAGTAGACTGTATCCTTTCTCAGGCTCTAGACTATCTGTGAACTAAATTTCATTTAAATCGGTTCAGTAGAACATTCACATACACCTTACACATTTCCATGCAAACTTTCGTCCCCTATTGTTATTTCACACTCTTGAGGGTTAAAAGTTTTACAAACTTTGAATGTCAAATTTATTTATTTCAAAACAACAGTCTAAAAAATACGACGATACTTCCATACAATTTTCATCCCCCCTTTCAACCCCTTACAACCCTCGTTTCGCATTAAAAAGTAGCCTATGTCCTTTCTCAGGCTCTAGACTATCTGTGTACCAAATTTCATTTAAATCAGTTTATTAGTTTTGGCGTGAAAGCGGGAAAGACAGACAGACAGATACTTTCGCATTTAATACTAAGGACAAATAAAACCCACAGATGGCGCGATGTAGATTTTAATAGGTCTACTTTAAATATTGCCTGAATGTATGAGATCCTGCATCGCGCAAACGATATTTTCCGCGATATTGAAACTGATGCACTTGCTTCGTGATTAAACATCTCAAAAGTTGAACTCGGTTAAAACGTTTTCTCTTTATAATATTAGTCTGGAAGTTTGGATTTACAAAGGTACCACAAAAATGTGTTATTAGGGCGTTCGGTTTAAAATGTATAATACTGTTTTAATCTTCTTGTTGATCGTGTATTACAATCGTTGGAACTGCAAATGTAAATAAGACATTATTTAACAAATTTATGTGACTAGGTGTACTTTTTACGGTCACATGTCGTGACTTATGACTATAAAAGTAGGCAAGTATTTAGAACAACGTGTTTATTGTGCATTAAAACAGCTATCTTATCTTTATGCTTGTGGAAAACAGCGATATCATGAATAAAATTAGTGTTCATCATTTTTATTAAAGTTTGAAAGAATAGCTTGTTTCCGGGCGTGTTCACGCTGCGATTTCAATATTGTTCATAATAAATATCACGTTGATCTACTTTGTTGTTTATGTTTCTATATTAAAAGTATACATTTTTATAAGGAACAATATCTGTAGCTCACAAATTGATATAGCTTTGTTGAAAAGCCGCGTTATTTTTACCTCCACACATATTCATTTATTTAGGCTATCCAGTAACAGTTGCATTATAAATTATTATAATATTAGATCTAGAATTCTTGTCAAATTCTCTATTTATTTAAGAGTATATTCAGACTAATATTATAATAAAACTGGCCAAGTGCGAGTCAGCGTCGCGTCTCTTATCGCACACTTAGGGAGGGTTCCGTACAATACGAAACATAACAGAGTTTCAACCTCATATATTTGATTAATTGATATTACCAAGAATATTTGGTTTGGTCGCGATCTAGAAAGAGGGGGCTCGTTTACTAGCGCCATCTATGTCATTTTGCCGAAACTAATTAGATTGATGGCGTTTAAAAACACGTTTTTTGTATGGTTAAAAATTAAAGGGGGTCCCCTTTAATTTTTAACTTTATTTTGTTTTTAGTATTTGTTGTTCTAGCGGCAACAGAAATACACCATCTGCGAAAATTTCAACTGTCTAACTATCACGGTTAATGAGCTATAGCCTGGTGAAAGACGGACAGACAGACAGACAGACAGACAGACAGACAGACAGACAGACAGACAGACAGACAGACGGACAGTGGAGTCTTAGTAATAGGGTCCCGTTTTACCCTTTGGGTACGGAACCCTAAAAACGTTTGTAACTCTGTCACCTTGTCTCTTTGTTTCCTAATCACGCCTAAGCAGACAATTTGACAAAAAAACAAGAAAATACTTTATATTATCATAAGGATGGACATAGGCTACTTTTTGTGAAAATAATATCATGCTTTTAATTTCACATAAAATAGCCTAATGTTCATCCTCATGCTATAAATTATCTCCTCAGAGAACACACAAATGTTGATTGACAGAGCTTTACAGTAATAAAATTCTTAATGTTCGCGAATGAAGTTGCGGGTATCAGCTAATTGTTGATACATTTTCTGCCTTTCATTTTCAGCACTATTCAGCCTATATTTATACGTCTAGTTTAATGCTGAACATAGGCTTCTCTAATTTTATACCATTACGCGTGATTTGACTTTTCTCATCTAGTTCTTGTTAAAAATCCTTAAAAACATAATATAGTAAGTAGGTACCTTAAGATATTGTTAACAACATTTAAAAAATATGTTATTCTTTAAAATCTCAATAAGTGAACCTTAACTAATTCATACATCACTACATAGGTACACCATTACATACTTTAATTTTAAAAAAAGTTTAATGTCTCTAAAATAAAAATATTACATATTTTGTTTATTATATTTAGTTTATTTATTTATATTTATATTATATTATTATATTTATATTTATATTATTATATTATTATTAAATATTACATATTATAATATTAATATTACATATTTTTAATTTTAAGGTCAATTACTACAAATCTTTTCTATATTACTAACACAAAATCAAAATAATTGTATATCATCTGTCTTTGTATTAACAACAAATCAAATTATAAGAACCTTTTCTTATGAGGGAAGTGTAATAATTTATTGATATTTTATCCGAGGCCTAGATTCCAGATTATCGATCGGAAGGTTTGATTTAGATATATTAGTGTTCGGTAAGTCTGGAAAGTTAGTTCTGATAGTAATTTATTAGTCTGTCTTACTGTACACAGTAAAAACATTAACAAGAAGGCCTGGGTTCTGGCCACTGGTAAAACAGTGTAATAGGGGAATGGGAAGCTTTGACGCCAGCGGTAGCAGGTTCAAGTTCACCAGCCGTGCACAAACCAGATTTTTTTTGTGTACGTATGTAAGTACGTTGTGTAAGTATGTTACTCCGTCAATTGTAAACCGATTCGAATTATTATTTTTGTAATCGGTAGGGTAAGTTTTCGAGGCGGTCCCATTGTAATTTCATCGAGACCTGATAAGTATCTCCAGAGATATGACGATAAACGTCTCAAACTTGCTACTGAAATTTACTCGCGGGGCATTGAAGTCGGTTGTTTTAGTATTTAAACTATCTTAATTATTACCTTTTGAGGTACGGAACCCTAAAAAGGTAGTTACGTTGGTAGTTAGGTACATAACATTTTGTTCACCGGATATAAAATAAGATCATACATAAAATACGTACAAAATTTCAATAAATTATGAACGATGTTTTTGTATCGTATTTTGTACAATGATCAGCATAACAAAATTGTTCACATAAATCTAATACTATAAGAATCTTTGTCCTGACATACTGACTGACTGACTGACTGATTGCTGACTGACTGACTGACTGACTGACTGACAGACAACGCACAACCTAAACCGCTGGTCGTAGAGACTTGAAATTTGGAAGGTATATTTGTCTTAGTACGTAAGGGTGTACTAAGAAAGGATTTTCCAAAATTAACCCCTTAAGGGGATGAAATAGGGGTTCAAAGTTTGTATGGAGAAACAAGATTAGATAGTCTTTTCTATTCGAAACCTCACACAAATGCTTTAGTAAAAAAATAAGTAAATACGTGTTTCAGACTTTTTCAAATTCCATCCCTAAAAGGGTAAAACGGGGTAACAAAGTCTGAAAATCAATATTGTTTCGGATTGTGCTGAAATTCGGCATGCAACTAGTTATTACGACGTTAGCTCCCCCTAAGAAAGGATTTCCCAAAATTCAGCCGTAAAGAGGATGAAACAGGGGAACACACAGAAACATATTTTCTATTCGAAATTTCATACAAGTACTCCAGTAAAAAAATATGTACACGCATGTTTCAGGTTTTTTCGAAATTCCTCCCCAAAGAGTGTGTGGGTGAGTGAGTGGGTGAGTGAAGTGAAGTGGGTAACAAAGTCTGAAAATCAATATTGTTTCGGATTGCGCTGATATTTAGAATACAGATAGTTATTGTGATGTAGGTATCCGCTCAGAAAGGATTTTCAAAAAATTTCTCCCGGATACGGAACGGGGATTCAAAGTTTGTATGGCGAAACATGATGAGATAGTCTATTTTATTTGAAATTTTACACATAAGTACTTATGTAAATAAATAGGTAAGTACGTGTCGTAGGATTTTTCGAAATGGGATAGGTAACAAAGTATGAAAATTTGAGTTTTTCGGGTTTTATAAACATGAATCCCGATTTGCCTTAGTCACGCGATAACATGAAAACGTGTGAACCGATTTGGCTAATTCATATTTGATGTCTTCAATGATATAATCTATTTTACAAAAGTGTTAGTAAATAAAATAAGTTCTTAACCCGGACGAAGCCGCGGGGCACTTCTAGTTATTTATAAAAATTGACAGAACGAATAATAAAGACTCCAAAAATATCTTACCTAATACATATCAAACGCAGCAGGTATGTCAACTATTATTAAAACTGAACTTCAATCTTACAATAATATCTCCACAAACTAATACGTTTCTCTCGATAGATATTTCATCGATAATTTCAATGGTCGAGAATAAGATAAGACATGATATTCAAATTAAATACCTTTGACATTTCGAGATTACAAACATCGTCCGTACAATGTCGAGAAGTGGATGCGCTGATCTAGGGACAACATTGTGTGGACTAGGTCATAAAAAAATATTTACCGTCTAAAGTTATGGTATCATAGTTGCATCCCACCACTTTGCTCTCAATAAATAGAACTATAAAAACTATAATTTCAAGCAAAATTTGAGAGAAATTGGTTCAGTCGTTCAACCGCAAAAATGCATTGCTTTGTCTTAAAATTACGAAAAAAAACCCATATTATTACTATAATTTTATGAAATATAATTATAATTACATTATCTGCTAAGACCTTGTCAACTTCAATAGTCTCTCTACCTAACAATCTGTGCAAATTATTTGTTGGTCTCGATGATTTTTTTTTCGATTATTGATACCATAGTATCAAGCGCTTCTCCATAGATTTCTATGACTCACTTTCCTTTGCCAACTCATGTCATATATATGACGTATACTCAACTCAATCTGGTTTAAGATCTCTATTATATGTACACACATATCAGTGCCAACAGTTCCGTGGCATGGTAATGATATTATACCCACGCCACGGTGGCGTGCTATTCGCACAGGTCAGTCGAAGCGTCACTGATGACACTGAACGTCACTGACACTGATAAGTTCAAATGGTAAAAGAATCAGAACGGCAAAAACAGCTGAACGGATTTGTACAACTTTGCGCACAGATAGTTTATAACCTGGATTTACACGTGGGATATTTTTAAGTAGATAATTTAAAATTTTTGTAATTTAAAAATATGTATGTACATCAAACAATAAAATTAGCCATTTTGGTCTCAGATCCATACTTTTCTAACGCCGGCGTATGAGTTATCACGGCAATGCACTTACGATCTCTCTGTCTGCGACGTTAGTGCTATCTCTATTCAATTTGTTACCCTTATCAAGAATTAAATGCGTTTTAGGGCCATCGCTCGCCAGGTTTTTATTTTTTATTAATTACTAGCCATATAAAGCGCCGACCACACAATCCAATGAACAGGTGATAGGTTTTTTATTATACTCGTTGATCGGAAATTCGTTTGTTATTTAATGATTTTTTGATGTCATCAAATTGATGGGTATTTTAGAGGTACATTTTTGGAAACGAATGAATAAAATAATACAATTTGGTAATATTATTACTAGATATTGTCACCAATGCAACCGATATGGATAATATAATCAAGCTTGAGCGGCAGTGGCGAGGTCATTAATGCCACTGATAACCGAGCCAACGTTGTTACAATACAGGGAAATGTTGTACTAAAGCATTACAGCTAAAACTTACTTAGAACCATAGTATGAGTTGGTTATATTGGTATTTGTTATATATATAACAAATGTGTTTTATAACAAACTATAGTTGTAAAATAGTATTCTAGTTTTTATTATGTTAATATCTTCTGTCTGATCATTTAAGGTACGGACAAACCGCGGCGTCCTGCGATCAACGGGCGCGATCTCAGTACTTTTCAATTGTTTTCAGATCGCGTTTGGTGTGAACCAGTCGGTACAAATACTACTGCGCTATATGATCGCCGCCTAGATCGCGCACGCAGGACGCTGCGGTGTGTCCGTACCTTAAGGTTCGATTGTACGCTATCGCCAAGATTCTGTTTATATTCTTCTATTTCCATGCCAAGGTTGTCTGGAAGAATAAGACCAGCAATTATATTGCCTCACTATAATGGCATACTAGATAACTCGTACAATTTGTAAATATTTGGTAATCAATAAAGAAGTTTTGTGTCGTACAGTGGAGACCGTGATCCTGAAAGTCAGCGTAGGGCATTCTCCATCCAGGTTGAGCAGCCACATTCGCAAGCAAAGTATTTGTGCTAGTTGATAGTACTTGTGCAAGAAATCTAAACAGTAAGCTGTAAGATTGCTTTGAAAGAGATATTACTGGACCACTGCTGGATACTATTATCCCGATGGATTCACAAAAACTGATAATAATTTTATTATGAGTAGATAATTTAACAAATGTGTAAAGGCCAATCTTTTACACAATTCCAATAAGAAAACTCCCTTTACTCTTCTTCAACGACATATATTTCTTATTAAGTTTTAGGTACAATGTCTAATCAGAAAAAGTTTTCGTCGTATTAAAAAATATTCTTTAGTTTTTGTGGCCATGAACCTTTGCTCCAATTCTACCATCAAAATACCGACTGTAAGCAAAAAAATAACTAGGTCGCTCTACTCGAAAACGAAGTCATTACATAGATGTATGTTACCAATTTACAATAATAAACGCTGAAAGATATTTTTATTGAGTGCCCAAAATACAAGGTACTTAAACCAGTAATATCGTAGAAAAAATGTTTGAGACAGTAAATTCTTTACAGTTTTAGTAACTGAATTGAATGCTCTAGATATTCCTTCACGTAGTAGTATAGGTAGTATATAAGTAGTATAAGCACGGTTATATAATTTTATTATATTACCGTGGTATAAGTGTACTAAACTTGATATATCATTTTCACTCTCCACTCTCCAATAAAGATACCAACAGCCGTGAATTGTACAAATAATAGGCACACGACGAGTTTTATGGACATCAATATTATACAACCTGGTTCAGAACGAAAGGTATTTACAACCATACATAAATAAAATATTTTGTGGTACATATGTTTACAATCTTGTTTATTAGCATTTTATACTTTAAATTAGAGATGGTGCGTGGGCTCAAATACATATTAAATGCAAATAATTTGAAGCTCATAAATAAAAACAACGCCAATAGAAATATTACTACTGGTTTTAACTAGCATTTTTATAACCCATATTTGTACTATGGAGAGCTCGTCTGTTTTATATATGGGTCAAATAATTTTTAATACAATTAGTTGCAAAAGAATCTTTATATCTTCTCAAATATAGAAGAACAGAGACGTACTCGCTCAAAACCTAGGTCAAGATAAGTCTAAAGGTACGTTTGATGGAAATGATTGAAACCACTCAGCTTCTGTAGAGACATCGTGCGCTGTGTATCTTTTACCGCCTCCATAATGGGGAATTCTCTGAAGAGCTTTTTGATATACCAACGTTGCCTTTTTTAACCGACTTCACAAAAAAAGGAGAAGGTTCTCATTCGACTGTTTTAAAACAAAAAGGTTTTTTTACCTCAGAACTGCGTCAAATTTTAATCGATTTGAATTATTATTTTTTACGATCATAAACTATCCATTTTTCTCTTTTAAAGAGTATCTCCAGAGATATAGAGATAAACACTTCAAACTTGATATTGAAAATGACTAGGGCAACATTTAAAGTCGTTTCTTTAAGCTTTTTTAAAGTTCTTAATTATTAAAGGTTTTGCGTGCCACATTTTTGCGTGCATCTGTTATAGTGATACGTCAGTTTTTAGGGTTCCGTACTCAGAGGGTACAAACGGAACCCTATTACTGAGACTTCGCTGTCTGTCCGTCCATCTGTCCGTTTGTCAGAGGCTTGTATCTTCTAAACCGTAATAGGTTAGCACTTGAAAATTTCATAAACTATGGCCACTATAGTAAAAAATACTAAATTAAAATAACATATAGTCAAAAATTAAAAGGGGTACAAGAAACGTGTTTTTTCGATAAATTTATCAATCTTTTTATCATTGTTTCTACCTACACAGTAACTGTGGTATGCAATCCTACTTGTTCGAGTCCCACTGGCACTTGGTCAGTTTATTATCATCACTCTCGGCTCGTCTTGCTAGTTTCTTATAGTAATAATTGCCGCCCCTGCGGCTTTATCCGCGTAAATAGTATCCTAATGTCCTATTCAACCCTATCAGCTATCAAAGTGTGAAAATATTCAGCCAAATCGCACCAGCCGTTTAACCGTGGAGACATAATAAACAAATTATATAAGCGAACTGGTGTTAATTTATAGTGAAAGAGCTTTTTTTATATCATATACTTAGGCTGGCATTTGACCACTATCTCACCTGTTGGAAAGTGATGATGCGGTCGAGGATGGTTGCACGTTAGGCCTAGATAGGATAGCTGCCGGAACACATTAGATGTTTTGGCGACAGATTTTAAACTTGCACAGTTTAAGCTCTCAATAATATTTGTGCCTGTCCGAAAATGTCTAGTCACTGTGAATGAAACCACTCAGCGGGACATCAATCATCGTCATCGGTGTATCTTTTATGTATGTATCCTTTTAATAATATTTTAAATTAAGTAGCATCGTGCATTTAGTTAACGATACTATACCAATATTCATAAAGATAAGGCGAGTAAACACGCCTTGTCATAAACTGTTTTACTTTACAACGGCAATTATGTCAAAAATAGTAATTATTATTCACCCCTATGCTAGTAATATCGAGGGAAATAAACTTTTATATTTTGCTGATGTTACACGAAATGTCGGTTTAAAAAATATATATTGTGTATTATTTGTGTAACTATAATAATGAGCCGTCTTCAATAAAAAAGTTCCACTAGACTCGCTAGGTGGCTTTTGATGCAGAACCTACTATGTGTTGTTTATTCTTTTTGGAAAAAATATTTATTATTTATTGAAGCCAAAAAGTCAAAAGTCAAAGCATTTATTCAGTATATGGACACATTAAAAATTTGCACTTACACACGTCAAATAACATTAAATAAATCATATCAACAATAATTATTCTATAAATAAATAATAACAAATAAAAAATGAAAAGTAACTTTCTTAACTGTTCTTAAATTTAAATGAAGCAAATTTCTATGAAAATAACAAGTGTTAAAAATATAAGAATGGACATTAATACGTTAAGACCCATGAAAACTCATTAAAAATACTCAAATCATTTCAACAATATCGTTATAAGAATTATATCATTGTTGGTATAATAAATATACTTATCTACATTATAATCTATAGATATTATCTACACATTATAATGCTGACAAAAATCGATTCAAAAATATCTCGATCAAAATATCGAAAATAACGCCCTTGTGCTCGTTTATCGCTGATGCTAAATTACTTTTTCTGACAAAATGCCTCTCGATTTCACGTAAAAAAATCGTAAAACAAAAGATGTCTCAAAGGATATAGGGCCATCATTATGTCAAACCGAGTCACTTTACACCTTAATGGATTTCGGTTTCTCGCCAAATGACAGTTTCCGCGTCACTTAGCATCACTTCCGCCGAAATCGATATCATTTCGTTGAAAAAATCGGGAAAGGTGTCACTCCGAGTTATTCGATAGCTCTTTTAGGAAACCTTTTGTGTGTCGAAGGTGTCATCAATACGCGGCTTTAATCAATTGGATTTGTGTATTTTTAAGGGTGTTAGAATTTTAGAATATACTTTAGACTCTTGAAGCGTTATACAATGTGTACAATATATTGTATTTTTATTGCCATAAATTGAAACTAAAATGGCTATAACAGGTTCTTATGGTATGCATTTCGAATAAAAACGAACTGTTTATTCAATGCACTCGATTTAACATCCGTTAATTGCTTTTTAATCGGTATTTATCCAAGCTGAGAGTAATACAATAACTATTTACCACATACCAGATTACATACTTTCTGTACTGTCTAAGTATTATATTATATTCCTTTTTTTTAAAGAAGCTTACTAACTAACAATATGGCTAGCAGTCTTGTTAACCCCTTTAACTAGCTAAGCTTAATATGATTGTGTCACTCTGGAGTGGGTTCATGTCAATAGTGCAATGCCATAGTGTGAAGCCATTGGGCTATTGCACCTTATGCTTGCTACTATGTATATTAAATTTATCAATTTTGAAAAAAAAAATATAATTAATTAATTTTAGAAAAAAAAAATGTTGAATGATAATATAATAGATTAAAATTATAAACCATCCTACGCTATAAAATCGTGTATGAAATTTCACTTTAATTTAATAAAAATAATAACTCTCAATTACCACCCAAACTGTGACTAATTTGGGTCATAATTGTTTGAATTATGAGACTTTACGACCTAAAAAAGTTTAGTAACGAAGGGTTTTATTACTTAAAAAAAAATCTATAGACAATTTTGGGAGAGTAAATTGAGATTCCTTATATGGTTTTGTTTGTGTTTTGGTTCTATAAATAAAAGCACAAAACATTAATTGATTAACTGAAAGAAAGGAAGAAAGGCCAGGTCAAACGTACCTATAACCAGCGAGCATGTATGAAAGTACTCTTGAAAGTGGAAGAAGCGAAAGAGGTATGTCAGGATCGTAGCACGTGGAAAGAATTTATATCTGCCTACCCCAACGGAAAAAGGTGTGATTTTCTGCATGTATGTATGTTACACAATTACTTCGTCAATTGTAAACCGATTTGAATGATTATTTTTAATTTGTACATACCTACATTTTTTTTCAAGATATTTCATGGTGGTACCATTGTAATTTCATTGAGATCTGATAAGTATCTCCAGAGATATAACGTTAAACGATCGAGGTGGCAACTGAAACTGACATGCGCAGCATGGAAATCCGTTGTTTTTGTTTTTAAACTATCTGAATGATTCCATTCGTCATAAATAATATATATAAACTAGTGGAAAGAATATATGATAAAAAAAGTATAACCATAGCTTGTTCTTATTGGCGCATGGCAGGTTCAATAATAGATAATTACATGGCAAATAAAACTCCATATAAATTCAATTGTAAGGACAATGGGCGTTGCTATTTATATACAAGCAGGTGTGGTCTGAATGACCACACCTTTTATGCGTCCGTTCACATACATTATTCAAAAGCGTAACGATATCACGATAGCAACTTATTTAAATTTATTTTATCGGGATCACTATTTAAAGAATAAAGATTTGTAATTTGGAATAATATTAAAATATTATACACTAGCTGCACCCCGTGGCTTTGCCCGCGTTGAATCCTGCTTATAAACTTTCCTCTTGAATAATTTGAATAATTTATTGATTTTTTTTAATTCAGAATTTTAAAGGGCTTTTGAACAACATGTTCATGCCAGCCCTATAGACACCTTATACCTACTAAAATTTGCAAGAACAATAAAAACTTAATAATAAGATTAAGTTTAATCTTAATAAACTAAATCATAAATCAGTTGAACTTCATCGGAGTATGGTAAAGCTAGAAAACATTGAAATGCGCCTATGTTATTAACAGTAAGTTAAGCTTAGCTATTATACTCTGTCGCTCAACTTGGTTCCGGACACATTCCATCAGTACATGATACACGTCCTCTGCCTTGTCACAGACGTCACAATTTGGTGTCAAAGACTTTCCTATTAAGGGTCAGCTCAGACCGCGACGCACTGATATTGGGGTTTTCGCTATTACAGCAGACAACTTATTTATCAGCTTATACTTTGCTAATTTACTGCGATGCTGAATCTAATCGATATTAAAAGATTTTATACCAAAACATGTAATATAATCGTATGACAGTGTCATATCGCTCACGTTACCTAGAAGATTTGATAGTTGTCATTAAAATGAATTTCGTGAAAACCTAATGAAACTTTTCATTTAAACTAACACCACAGTTATTTAATAGTTACTTCGAAACGAATACTACAATTTAGTACAAGTAGAAATGAGTCTTACCTGTTTGAAATAAGGTTCAGTTTTCTAATTCAAACAACCGATGGAATCGTAAGCCTAAAAATAAATATAATTTCAGATATACTAATTACTGATTCGGTGAAAATAAATATTAATAAAAACCACCAAATCGGATTCAGTAGCCGATTCTAAAAATCGGGGGTCTTCAAATCGCGAGTGAACAGGTATTTACTAGGTAAGCGTGCTACATCGTCGACCGCATTGTCACTTAACATCAGGTGAGATAGTGGTCAAACGCTTGCCTATACAGCATAAAACAAATATATATATATTTTCAGGTCTTGCGTTTAATATGTTACACGTTGTATAGGTTCTCAATATATCATAAGCCAAAGTCATGTCATTTCCTCCAAAATTTGTCCTAATATTTTGTGGTCTTGTGTAACACTGTTTATAAGAAACGAAAACATACAACAGATGTTTCCTCAGCTTTGATTTATAATTATAAAGAAATTGAGGACGTTTCTTTTGATATTTCTCGTTTGACGGTAATAAATCAAATCATCATTCTCGGATTCGACGTAAGTAATAAAATCATTTGAAAATCTTTTGAACACGACAAAATAACGTACATATTTTTATGTCAATCGCTAACTGGTATTTACAGATAACATTGCATTTATTTTTTTGTGTAAATAATATTTAACAACATTCCATTATTTGTCTACGAGTTTGTATCTATTAGTTAACCGCTGGGCATAGGTGTCTATCTTAAGTACGCAAGTTTAAACGCAATATATTTATCTTTAAATATCATGTTTTGTTTTACACCTGTTTTAAAAGCGAAGACCAAACGCCAAATATGCCTTCCATATCTATCGTACAGAACTGATCATACATAGTGTTGAATATAGAACGCAGCAGCGGTGTATTTAATGCCAAAGAATATTTTATGACTAGTATAAACGGTCGTAAATAATGTTACAATCATTATTGTTTTCCATGTACACCTCCGTTGTTAAACTAATTTGACATACGTTTTAGGCTGTAGGCGTTCTTTGGATCGTGTAGGTTTGGACCCACGTGGCTTTTGTTCCAACTTGTTATGCATAAGCTCTGTTTGTATGCAAAAACGTATTGGTTTCTCATCACAATAGAATAGTTTTGTCAACTAAAAATCAATTACTTGTACAGTTATCTCCGTTCACATTATTGAATCTGTAAGTGTGTGTGTAATTTTGGAACGGATATAAGCCTCATAAAAGGATAAAAGTCGAAATGAGTCACCACTTATTTAAACGGAATAAAACATAAAGCGCTTCAAACATACTAACATCGAAAAGATATTGAGCTTTATCATAGAAGAAGAGAGTATAAAATAAACGTGATATAAGAATTAAATAATATTGTTTCTTTCCTGAGGGTCGAGCGACCTTTCAATGATCACTATCGGATGCAGTCATCGATGAGCCAAAGCGACAATACTATCGAATCTCTATACTATCGATATGGTAATGTACCGGCCGTTGCATTCCTTACCTTTGTGTACTTATGTTGATGAGGTGGGCGAAACACCATTCATATACAATCGATGTTATTGTTAATATTATGGGGTGGACTCGATTTTAAAAGGCAATTTATTCTGGTCGATGGGACATCAGATACTGCTGTGTCATTTTCTTTGTAACGTCGGTTCTTATACGGATCATATCAATATATCGTGTAAAATGACAGTGCATGTGATCATTATGATCCAACATATAACCCATGTCTCAAATTGAGTACAGTGATATGTTTCAGCTTGACAATCAAAAGTAATGAGTATCTACCTAAGTTTAGCTCGCCATCGATATTTTATATTAATAGATAATCAACCTGTTTTGCTTCGCTACAAGGAACCTATAGTTAAATGCACAGACCTTGTATTTATACTACGCCAAAACACGGTAATATTCCGTGGGCAAAAAGACGTTTCATAGTAAATGATATCATTACGATAGTGACGTACAATATGTAATAATGAGTTCGGCATAATTCGTAGTATTCTCATAGTATTGGAATAGATTTTTAGTAATTAAGAAACTAAGCAACATCTACTTCGAAGAGTACTTGGATGGTTGACCCCGATTGGCATATTTTACGACTGACGAACGCTACTGTGGATACTAGTACTATTATTTATTCTGTGCTGTAGATCGGTTCACACTTTAATAGGTAACTAAACGTTTAAGACAAATTGTAAGTTACGACCTTGTTAATAAGATCGCAATCATATCTTTAACCCTTCTCTTATCAAGCACCACTTTAGGAGAATTTATTTAAGAACAAGAACAATAGTTTCGAAATAACGCTCTGGTGCACTTGCTACTATCTTCAATTACACTTAACTAGAAACATCCATTTGTATCAATTACGTACCGAGTTTAATTTGGGTAAATACCAATTTTATGGGCATAGAGGATTATTGTGGTTAACGTCATATACTGAAGGGTCCAAAAGGGTTTTCGAAATGTAATAGCTCTGTCTTAAATTAATGCGTAGGTACGAGCTTTTGATGAAGAGTTATTGATTCATTTTATGTTTTTAAAAGTGTTTTTATTATGCTTTATAAACATCAAACCGTCTAGACCTATTCACGATTTGAATGAAATCTGTTAATGATATTAGAAAGGGCTAAGATATTATTAATTTTAAAACTATTAAGCTTTTTTAAATAAGATTGAGGGATATGCTCATAATTAAATAGTAAACAACCCTTTACGATTTGATGGTATTTAAAAAAAAAAAATTAAATTTTATTTCTTATTGGTGCGTTTGACCACTATCTTACTTGATGGTAAGAGATGATATGGTCGAAGATGGTGAACGCGCTATGCCTAAAATACTCTCTCTAACTCTCAAGCATTCCGTCTGTGCTGCTGGAACACCGTGAGGTTATGGCGGCAGGCAAATGCTGGTATGCTTGATGGAAATCACCTAAGAATTTTTCTTTAGAATAACGCTGTATCGTTTTATCTGAGGCTTTAATGAATCTTAGCAGGAATACTATTCGGTAGTTCTTTTTAAGTTTACAAGGTATGCAACAAAAATATTGTTTCCAAATTTTAACTTATAGCATAAATATAAGATCATCATCATGCAATTTCTGTCCATTTCTGAACATAGACCTCTCCATGGCACGTCACTGAGCTCGATTTTCAGCTATTGTTTCGAACCGCTGCCAGTCAGCTTGAGTATATTATCGCTGTAAGGTGTTTTACACTGCGTTTGCTGAGCCGTGGTCTCTACTCTACAATAGATGTATCGCTTGCCAGTATTTCGATATTATTCTCAATGGTCACGCGAGCTGCAAATTGCCGAGACTTTAGAAAAAAAAACTTATAGATGTTTGTGTAGTTGGTATGCAATTTCGTTCATCAAACTTTATTCCCACGTTTGCTAGTTTTTTCATCTATTGGTTCCAAATTGTTTTCATTACCAAACTGCGAATAGTAGCTTCGGAGCGTTGCCATTTTATTTCCAATCCAAAGCGAATACATTTTCACAGTTTCCACCAATTTCCTGTGCATTGACTTGTAAAGACTTTTAATTAAACTTTGTATCAATCCCTGGTTTTGTCAATCAGTCTGTCACCTGCAGTTGTATCTGTTTTCTATGCAACCGTCGGAATATTTTTCCATTCGTTACCTACTTAGAATTCGGATAAAATTTGTATAAAAGTAACATTTAAACAGTGATCATTGTTTTGGACTATCAAAAACGTTGTAAATTCGTTTAAATCGGCCATCAGTTACGTTTCAGATCGATATTGAATTTTAACTTCTCAAGCACCCTGCTGGGTAATGACGTTGGGCTATAGGCACGTAGCGATATTTTGTAAGTTTTGTCGCGTTAAATAGGTATTTAGCTGGTAAATACGTGGTCGTTGTAACAGTTAGATATCCATTGGTGGTTATTTATCGTGAATTTGAAATTATGCAATTTCCATTTGGTAAAAGTAGAAATCGATTTTTGAAATTGTTTACTTATCATAAATTTCGAGCACTCGATTGGATCAGTCTAGTTGTTGCCGTCAAGATTCCTATATTATTAGTAAGATCCGAATTAACTCGTATATAAGATGTCTAAGTTATCATACAACAGGTCGAAGGAGCATTATTATGTCAATGTTACCCCCCCCCCCCCAATTTGCTACCAAAAGTAGCCTACCATCATTTTATTTTTCATTTATTATATCATAAAGGCGTTTAACCGCTATCTTACCTGGTGGTAAGCGATGAGGTACTCCAAGATGGTGATAACGGCCCAGAAAAGTTTGACTCAAAATGGCTGTATCATGCTGCCGAAACACCGTTAGGTGATGGTAGATTTTATTTTTGATGGTGGTAAGCCACATTTTGGTAGCAAGTGAAGCGGAATTTTAACCGCGTTCCTACCAACTCTGAACGAACACTCACGAATGCACAAATAAAAATCCATCGTCACACGACTAGGATTCAAACCGGTGACCTCCCGATTCAAAGGCAAGTTATTTATCCTTTACACAATCGGGCCGTCAGAAGATTCATCCTACACCGCAACTTAACATTAGGTGGGATGATAATCAAGTGCTTTTATGTACTATCGAGGGACAATAGTACAGTAGCACCTCAATGTTCATAGTAGCCTGCACGATATTTCTGTCGAATGTTCCAACGCAAACAATAACACGTAAGTACGGCATAGATGGCATGCTTACCCAGACCACAGACGAATAAAAAGGTGAAACGTAGCGTCAGATACATTTGGTAAAGATAACAATATTCCACTGTATACTAGTTTTATTTTTGTTGAGTTAACATACCGTTGAGAAAGCTAGGCAACAAGTAACGGATGCTTAAATTCGAATGAGTCATAAATGGCAGATTGGTTGAGTGGTAAAATGAACTGATAAGGAAGCATGAGGCCCGAGTTCGAATCTCCATGCATTGCATGATTTTGTTATAATTTTGAGGGCCCGGTGGCGTAATCGCGAGAACGTTTGGTTGAACTTTGATGCCAGAGGTACCCAGTTCAAACCGCCGCGCAACAATGGATTTTCTATCGAAAAATATACGTGCGCTTTTGAAGTTTTTTTTTGGTTTGAAGGAAAAACATCGTTAAGAAACCAACAACCCCCGCATGGTGGTAGGACACTATCTAGTGTCCGCCTGGCCAGCTACCACCCTCAAGTTAGAAAATCTGTCGTCAAACATCTAATGTGTTCCGGCAGCTATCCTTGAGGGCCAGTTCCGATTCTAGGCTTAACATGCTTACCATCTTCGACGGCAACATCGCTTACCAACAAGTGAGATAGTGGTCAAACGCTAGTCTATAAAATATTTATAATAAAAAACAATTATGAATAGCTTGTATTTTTTTATATCTGTTTTAACAAACTTCGCTACTATAGATAAATTGGTGATCTATCTTATATGTGAAATAAAATAAATAGCACGGTGATGTTATCTTAAGTTTTTGAGGAAATGAATACACAGCAACAATGTTTTTAAATAAACTGATTTACGACATATCGAAATATCATAAACTACTATTTTTATTTAATATTATATTAAATTGATACCGTCTTCATTGACCATTTTATTCTTTGACAAAATAACACTCGTTTGGTTGCATCTAAGAATTGCTCTTACCTATTTATTATATAAGGTTATAAGCTTAATTATTCATTTTCGATAGGAAAAGAGGATTGAAGCTTAATCCTTTATAATCATAACTTACACAATTACTTATTACAAATTATCACAGCCGGCACATCGCCTAGTTTTAATATACTTTTAAATTAATATTTCGTGTGACTTCTATTGTTTTCGATGCAGATAAGAAGCCTTTGAGTATTCCACCAAGAAGCCTTCGTAATCCACTATATTCGCACATATTATGTCTGTCACGTAAATTTTCCCCAAACTAGATCCAGGGGGACTACAGCCAAGTAGCTATTATATAATCTGTGCTACAGTTGCTCAGGACATCTCTCGTCTCGCGCTCATCTTTGCATTATTAAACCCCATGGCATAGAAAATAATAATATGCCCATGGGGTGCGCGGCCAACACTCCATAATTGCGAATAAAATCCATCTGAAAACACCAAATCTTATTAACACACTTTATTAACAATTTATTTTCACAACTGGGATTTCTCAACACTTATCACTCAGCAATAGCTTACACTTATGCCGCTTTCACTATACATTTGAGATAATATAATTTATTTAGTCCATTTCTATGCAATGCCTCAATATTCGCTGTCTTTAATAATTATATTTGCTTGCATTTTGATTTTTTAAGTTATTTATTAACCAAACATCAACCACCACCAAAGTTCACCAACCGACAATGTTATCTTCATACATTTATGCCATCAATACATTTTGTTTCAAATCTACCCTCATTATTTGTAAAACTGATAAAAGAAGCGAAACTGGTCTAGCTATTCTACAATTAATACATGCGCTCTTTCTAATGGATTCATAATGAGAGAGTGCGATATATGGGTCTTTCTTTCTCTTCTTTCTTTCTCTTTCATTATGTTACTTTCGAAACGTCTTATAGAAAAAGGTCGTATGTGCATATTTTGCTGTCATGCTATTGCTTTTTGAGACTGCTTCTCCAATTTTGACCGATATTTTGAACTGTACTTTTAAAATAAATCAAACGCTGATTAAACTCTTGTCGATTAGAACACTATTTTTAAAAATATTTTTAAAGGCCAGCGTTCGACCACTATCTCGTCTGGTGGTAAGCAGTGATGCGGTCGAATATGGTAAACACGCTAGACCTAGAATACTTTGACTCTCAAGCTATTACTCTGTCTGACATCTGCCATTATTTCTAATATAATTTCGATACTAATTTTCATACACTTTTGGTACAAAGTACGTAGTATCTACTATTAATTATTCTGTGTCCAAAGATAAAATATTTCCCCTAGCCTGTGATTCCATGATTCCACTATGATATTAGTTGTCCTTTTCTGGACATGTTGCTGATTTACTGTTGCCAGTTAGAAACTTTCGTAATAAATAAACCTTATTTGCTCCGACGTCAAACTCCATGTGCCACAAGTATCTCATTGGACAATGTAGTCAAAATGTACTTAATGAACAGAATGTAAGATTGAATTGGTTTAGGGTTTGTTGATTGTGAAATTTAGGTCTTAAAATGTTGCATGAATCTATGAATAATAGGTACTTTATTGCACACCAAGAAAAAAGAAAACAAAAATAACAGAAACACATAAGATATCGGTAGTGCAATGGGCGGTCTTATCGCTTAGAGCGATTTCTACTAGACAACCTTAGGATGGACAGGATTTATAAATTGTAATATTGCAGGCTATAAGTTAACACAAATATTAAATATACTTTGAATGTATACCTATACATATACAAATATTACATTGGTTTGATGTGGCAACTAGCAATACCTACCAATAACTTCCTTTTTGAGTTTTCAACGAAGAGATTCACAATTTGTCCCCTTTTTATTTACGTGTATACTTATTTTTGTCATTCGTTTAATTAAATTAAATAAAACATTAAATTTATTTTTTAAATATATCATTTAAATCAAACAATTTTGATTAAAATATTATAAAAAATTAATAAAATATTATATTAAATTATCACAATAGAAGTAGGTATACATACGGCTGGACGGATTGTCAAGAATCATAGCTTAGAACACTTTCGATTTAGTCACAAAGCAAACAAATAAAACAACCAAAATTGGTTCCTTAATTTGGGTGCTACGATGCCACAGACAGACTCACAGATACACACGTCTAACTTGTTATAACTCCTATATTTGTTTAGGCAGCCTTTAAGCGTTAAGTGATAAAAAACTTATTAGTTGATTGTAACGGGCAACTATGGCATTTATTTATTATCCATGTTTAAAAGTATTCTATGTGTTAATCCAGGTTAAAAAGTATCTGTACGCCAAATTTCATTCGAGTCGGTGCAGGCGTTTTTGCATAAAAGAGTAACAAGCATCCATCCATCTATACTTACTAACATAGCTCAATTTAAAACAATCTAGATGGCGCTGGAGTGGGTTGTATAGTTCTCCTTATAATCATTGCCTAAATATATGAGATCCTGCATCGCGCAAACGATATTTTCCTTGATATTAGAACCAGATGCACTTGCTACGTTATTAAATATCTTATCGCTTTGCTTTACATTTCGAATTTGTAAGATTAGTAAGATCTTATCTCACTAAGTGCATAATAACTACATAGATCATCCTGCTCATAACATTATTATACCCGGCGATCGTGTGTGGGTGAACATGAGTCACTTCATACAACAACCTTGCAATACTATCTAACTGAACACTAACGTTGCTTTTTGCGTCCCTACTACATACATTTGTCCCTTGGTCCGGAATACAACATATTCTGGGACCTTTATGAGTACGGTGCCCCGATGTAGGTTAAACTTAGCAATTTATCTCTTTTAATCGCAGCATAATGAACTTTGTTTGTTGGGCGGAAAACATGGGTGTTCAGATTGTTTAACCAATTCGTAATGACTTTTGTCGTCACTCTGATAAAATCGCGACTCGATGTGACCTTTCCGTCCGTTCCTTTTTGTTGGAATGAGAATATTTTGTGGTTGTTTAAAAGTTGCAATGAAATGTTATTTTTCGAGCAATTGTGTGTTACTTGG
Organism: Cabera pusaria; assembly: GCA_954871355.1. Lineage (NCBI taxonomy): Eukaryota > Metazoa > Arthropoda > Insecta > Lepidoptera > Geometridae > Cabera > Cabera pusaria. The sequence goes on along the minus strand of OX940896.1, from coordinate 10,539,756 downwards.
AGTTTTATTTTCCGCAATGGAAACATTTCGATCTTATAACAATACTGCATCCCGCGGATTTGCCTACATTTAATGCTATTAATGAACCTTCCTTTTAAATTACTATTGATTAAAATAGTTGCATAGTTTAAAAGATCTAAGCGTACAAAGGGAGAGACAGACGGCGGGAAGCGACTTTGTTTTGTATTTAATACAAATTTAAAAGGCGATAATGATGCTTATACTTGCTGTCTAATTTCTCTGTTTGGGTAGGGTCAGCTCTGACCGCGAAGCGACGCGAGACGGCGCAAACTTATTAAGAGAGTGATACAAAAAAATATATATTTACTAAACAAAAAGATACACATTTCATTGAGATAGCTCAATGAAAGCTTCAAGCTGCGCCGCGCGGTGTCTCGCTGCGCCGCGCTGCGCCGCGCTGCGTCGCGCTGCACCGCGCGAGCAACGGGAAGCCGCGTGATAAACAATTGAACTTTATTAATCACATAATAAGATACACATTGCTTTGAGATAATTTGGTGGCGTCGCGCGTTTTGCTGCGCCACGCGGCGTCGGGCTACGCCGCGCGAAACCAAAAGTATCGTCACGTCGCGTCGCGTCGCATCGCGTTGCGGTGTGAACTGACCCTAAGGTAGAATACTTATATCCTCCACTGTCTTCCACACAGAAATATGAACACTACCTTATTATTCATATTTCTGTGATCCTCCGTGAGTAAAATCATAAAAAGCTGGGGTGGACAATCTCTATAATTTTAAAGGGATATAATAAATATAATATAATTAATATATATATAATAAATATAATTTTATAGATGCACGAACATTATTAGAACACTAAATGATAATATAAATTGCGCACTACCTCCCGTGAAATTGTAAAGGCCGGTAAAGGCATAAGTTGAAAAAAATAAAGAAAAATGACTTGCAAGTTATTTTCATTATTGAAGTGAAGTTGATTTTTTGAAGCTCCGACTCGAATTCTCCAGATCCTTTTTAGTACCTATTTCCCAAACTTATTCGTAAAATATAGGTTATTTCAATCCAGCTTATTATAGCGACGACGGAAAAACCATTGTTAAGAAACCTCTAACCCCCGCATGGTGGTAGGACACTATCTAGTGTCCGCCTGACCAGCTACCACCCTCAAGAAAATCTGTCGCCAAACATCTATGTGCTCCTAGCTAGTTCCCATTCTAGGCTTAGGGTGCTACTTTTCCCGACTGCATCATCACTTGGCCCATCGGAGGGCCCGGTGGCGTAATCGGGACAACGGTCGGCTTTGATGCCAGAGGTACCGAGTTCAATCCCCGCCGTGCACCAATGGATTATTCATCGAAAAATGTATGTGCGCATTTCACAGTGGCCCTCCAGTCATAGAAAAGATAATAATACTACGCTCCGGTGAAGGCAAAATATCGTTAAGAAACCAACGACTCCCGCATGGTAGTAGGATACTATCTAGTGTCCGCCTGGCCAGCTACCACCCTCAAGTTGCAAAATCTGTCGCCAAACATCTAATTTATTCCGGCAGCTATCCTTGAGAGCCAGTTCCCATTCTAGGCCTAGCGTGCTTACCATCTTCGTCCGCATCATCACTTACCAACAGGTGAGATAGTGGTCAAATGCTACCCTATAAGATAAAAAAAAACACTTACCAACAGGTGAGATAGTGGTCAAACGCTAGCTTATATGATATTAAAAAAAATACAAAACTTTATTTAAAACGATAACATTACTACGCGATGCCTGATCTTTTGGTAAAGAAATAATGCAATCCTTTCAAATAATATACCATCCAAGACTTTGATCGTCAAAGCTCTACAAATTCACGAATAAGAAAGAATCCGGGTTCATAAACCATCCTTTTTTGGCATAAAACAAACGTAAACATAATACGTTGTTCAAAATGACTTCCGTAACACAGTAGACAGTTATATCTCTTTTTTTATATGTATAACAATAGAGAAACAAAAGTAGTAGAGAGAGCCTTCAGTAAAGGCCAAGTGAAGTGAGAAGAAAAAGCTTTAACGAAAAAAAATACGAATTAGTCGAATACAAGTTCCGATTTCGTGATTAGTGGTTTTAGTATAACCTAGACTTTTGACATTATTATTTGTCACGATATTTGATGATGTAAAGTTGCATTGACCGTGGTAGAAAAGTCTTTAGATTTAATGATCATGATCAATGCCAATTTTATCTTCGAAAGCTATGATTTATACTCCTTAATATATCGGTATTTTAATCCAATATTTTAAATAACAATTTTTGTCAGTGCCTTCTTATTTCTGCTTCACTTAACTATATTCAAGTGAATCACTCTTTACTTTATCCGGTACGTTATGAAGTCGAGTAAATTCTTGGTCGTGCCAACTGCCAACTGTGCCAAGTACAACTCTGCCAGTTACCCCACTTCTGAATCGTACGAAGAGTTTTATAATACGTTGCAACTGCTATTTTATATCGGTACCAGTAAACCGATTTGATTGTTTTTATTGGAAAAAGTTAAGTTTGAGCATCAAATATGCTTATAGCCTATTCAGTTTTGTAATATTCACTTCACCTTTTTTTTTCTTTTGCCGCACTGTTTTCAAAATGATGTTTCTTTTCCTTCTACTGTTTCGATTGCTATCTAGATAGATAGCTAAAATGATTATAATATTTATAGGCGCTTTAAAATATTGGAAGAAGGTATACAAACATACATAATTACATATAATATACTTACGAGTATCAATAGCTACGATAGTGCTTTAATAAATGTTGCAAAATTCATCATTATGTGCAGTACCTACAGCAACAAACATTCTCACTTATCATTTAGCACGATAAAACTTTCTTACTATATATTATATTCTGCATTCCACATAGCATCTTCAAGCATGAAATTTCTACATTACTCTCTAACAGAAAATTTAATGAAAATCATAAGTTTGTATCAGAGCAACTCGCGAGCGTCTGCAAGTCGAGTTAGACCATAATTTGCTGACGAGCCACTTGCAAACTTCGAATACCATTTTGACGTACAATTTTATTTCTGGAATATACTGCATGAAATACTTTTAAAGTAACCGTATTTTTATTTTATGGTATTGGATGTAGAATCTTGTTGAAAAGTCTTGTCTAGTCAAAAAATATAGTTTGTTTTTTTTTTTCTAAATATGTGACTAATATAGCTAATTTTCCTATTAATATTTTTATGTAAACACGATTTTCAGGTATTTTGTTGTTGTGACTTGACAAAAAAAAGACTCACTCACTTTTTCTAAAAATAAGTTTAATTTTTGGCTTGCTGGTCTGATTGCAGAATAAATAATAATACCTTATAGTCAGATATTAAAAATGCATCGGGATAATTACTCAGTACATTTTGATGACTTCATCAACTCCATACATAACATGTAGATGGTAAAATAGACTTTCAGTGACAATAAACAAAAAAATTATGCCGAGCAGGTAAGTATTAAATTAATGTACTCGTAAGCAGATAGTTATGGTTACCCCTCACCCTTCAGTGTTAGACTGAGACAGCTTGCTCAGCAAAAGCTGATGCATTTCTTGTAATGCTGAGCAAGTATTCCAAGAGATGTAAGTAGACTTAAGCTTAGCTAAGAGGTATTGTAACTAGATTTAATTCATTAATATTAAAGCCTCTAGATCGGCAACACGTATTTTAATTTTGATTTTAATTAGTTTTTAAAAAGTCTTTAGAGTGCTCCCCAATTTGACTGGCGCAGCCGGTAGGATTTGCTATTAAAGGCTGTGCCGTCTTTTCGTGATTTTAGGTATCCAAATTTACCTTTTCCGTGATTACGGCGCGAATAGCTGCAAGGCAAATCCTCGAACCAAAACAAATTCGTCAAAGGGACTCTAAGAGAGCTGAGTATGGGAGCGACCGGTTGGTGAGTGAAATTTTCGCCATCCTAATTTTCCTTCCCATATTTTTCATTTTCATATTGTGTTATTATTGAGATAGATCTTCGCTCATTATAACGTGACTGGTTTCTCGGTATTAAACTCTACCGTGCCTTCTTATCAGTGTAAGCTGATACATATAACATAGAGTAGTGTAATGTAGAGAATACAGAAAATTATTAATCTGTAATAATTATAGAATAGTGTATAATCATAAAATTTGGTCTCTATATAGATCTTAATTACTAATCTGGTGAATAAAACTTTTGTTAGGAATAAAATAAATGTATTAAATAGACAATATTTCTATTAAATTTCTACAACTTTTACAAAAATTGTGTATATTAATTAATTATTGTTTATTGACTTTATAAGCTGTGTCTATATTATATTTGTGTGTGTTTTACGCTATATTTTATTGTGTGTGAATTTACTTGTGTGTAATCTCTGACTTGCTAATTACTCTACCTAAAAATGGCAGAAGAAATCGTAGCTATTCCGAATGAAATGTTACGTCTGATCCCCTTATTTGGAGGAGATAAGAGACAATTAAATCTATTTTTGCGAAAAAGTGAGTATGTAATTACCAGGTATAGAGGCAATGAGGCTCAAAATTTATATGTGTATCATGCGATAACTAGTCGCCTCACGGATAACGCATCTGCGCTATTATCGGAGCGTGATGATGTTGCGTCTTGGTCCGAGTTAAAAGAACTGCTCGAACAGCACTTTGGAGATCCGCGTAGTGAACAGTGTATTAGTATTGAATTAGAATCATTAAAAATAAAATCCGGTGAAAGTTACTTAGATTTTTGTAATAGAATTCAATCTGTTCGATCATTATTAATTTCAAAAGTTAATCTATTGAATGATGTGGATTTAAAACGAGCTAAAATTGCAATATATAATAACATGTCCTTGAATGTGTTCTTATACAATTTGCCTGAAAATATGGTTAGGATAGTGAGACTTAAATCCACTTCGACCTTGGAGAATGCACTTAGTACAGTACTGGAGGAAGTAAACTTCCACGATCAGTATAACATGCGGAATCGTATCTTTGGTAGTGGTAGTGTGCAACGACCCTTATTACCGGCAATTCAGGGTCAAGGTTTTAAGTTTGGTGGTAATCCACAGCCGAGTCAGCAACCCACTGGGTTTAGATTTGGGGTTCCGTTTGCTAATAACAATGCGGCACCCAAATTTAATTTTGGTGTTCAACCAAGACCATATAGGATGCCCCAATTGGCTCAAGGTCAACCACAAAATTTCGGGTACCGTCCTCAGCTAGGCTATCAACCGCCACAGTTCGGTTACCGCCCGCAATTAGGTTATCAGCCACAACAGGGCTACCGCCCCCAATTCGGAAACAACCCGCAACAATTCGGTTATAAACCAAATTTTGGAACACAGCAATTTGGTTACAGGCCTCCTCAGGTTAACAAACCAAACTTTCAATCGACAGATGTAACGATGAGAACAGCCCCGCCTAGACCTCAAGGTTTTAGACTTAACGAGCTAACCTTGAATGATAACGGTGACGTAGTACAGTGTTATCAGGATCAGGATACTTGTGACGACTACGAATATGACGCATACGACAACGACGCTTACGGTTATGACTTAGGTAGTTATGATGACTCTAACTCGATGCCTTCAGCTTCAGCTTATGACGGACAAAATGAAGACATGACGTATATGCCAACTCAAACAGATTCTTCTCAAGGTCAAGCAGTTGAAAATTTTCCTATGCGTGCCTCGACCAAAAACAAGAAATTATAGAGTTAAATTGTGACCCTAATCTCAAATTACCCTATATCTATATACCCGAAATCAACTCAAAAATGATGATAGATACTGGTAGTACAAGGTCGTTCTTGAGCCCTCAAAAAGCTTACCAAATATTTAAAGAAAATATTCAGCAAGAACCATTCGAAGTTGTCAGTACGCACGCATCTAGTAGACACAACGAGGTCATTGTGATACCACTTCTACCAACATTCAAAAGTAGTGAGTACCACAAGTTTTACTTGTATGATGTTGATTCTCGTTATGACGGACTTATAGGTAATGACCTCTTACAACAGTTGGATGCAATTATAGACCTTAAGAACCTGGTTTTAAAAACAAAAACCACTTGCATTCCAATTGTTAATAACAATCTGGATTATGTTGTTGAGTTACACCCACGCTGTGAACAGCGCGTGAAGTTACCTACCGACCAATATTCGGGAGAAGCTATAATTGATTTTATAGAGTTTGGACCTGGCATCCGCACGCCAAGCGCGTTAGTAAACTGTATAAATGGATACGCCTCAACTGTTATACAGAATACTTCAGAAAAACGCCTAGCGTTGACCATAACACAACCTATAGCGGTAACTAAACATTTGAATACTAAATGTGACTTAAACTTTACTACAGACACGACAGACATACAGACCGACAAGTTACTTGAGGAAAATTTAAATAAACTCCGACTAGACCATACTAATGACGAGGAACACAACAAAATATACAGACTGTGCCAAGAGTACAAGGACATTTTTCACTGTGACCAACTGCCTCTCAGTTTTACCAACCAAGTTAAACATAGAATTCGAACGAAAAATGAAGACCCGATTTTTGTCAAACCTTACAGACAAGCACCGGTACAAGCCGATGAAATAAATAACCAAGTGCATAAACTATTACAAGACAACGTCATACAGGAATCACACTCTCCATGGAATGCACCCGTGCACTTAGTGCCTAAAAAGACAGATGCATCCGGTGAAGTGAAATTTCGTATGGTAATTGACTACAGGCGACTTAATGACATAACGATAGATGACAAATATCCCTTACCGAACATTAACGACTTATTCGACAAGTTAGGTAAAAGTACATACTTCAGCACGATAGATTTAGCCAGTGGCTATCACCAAATTGAAGTCGAAAAACAGGACAGACAAAAGACAGCTTTTAGTACACAAAATGGTCATTTTGAGTTCCTCAGAATGCCATTTGGACTTAAGACCGCACCCGCAACTTTTCAACGCACTATGGACAATGTACTAAGAGGACTACAAGGACTGCACTGCATGGTGTATCTGGATGACGTCATAATATTTTCATCCAGCCTAGACGAACACCTGCAGAAACTAAGACTAATTTTTGACCGACTCCGACAAACTAATCTGAAAGTTCAACTTGATAAATCCGAGTTTTTAAGAAAGGAAGTACTTTACCTAGGTCACACTATTACAAAAGACGGACTCAAACCCAACGATGACAAAATTAATGCTGTACTGAATTTCCCATTACCTAAAACTACAACTGACATCAAAAGCTTTCTTGGACTAGTAGGATATTATCGCCGATTCATACCTGACTTCGCCAGAATAACGCAACCACTGACATCTTGTTTAAAGAAAAGAAACAAAATTATTATTGACCAAAAGTACATTGACGCTTTCAACAAATGCAAAGAACTCTTGACGAACGCCCCATTGTTACAATACCCCGACTATGAAAAACCATTCGTGCTAACTACCGACGCCTCAAATGTAGCCTTAGGCGCCGTCTTGTCTCAAGGCCAAATAGGAAGCGACAAACCTATAGCGTACGCCAGCCGTACGTTAAGTGATACCGAAACACGCTATAGCACGATAGAACGGGAATTACTTGCAATCATCTGGGCAACAAAACATTTCAGACCATATTTGTACGGTCGAAAGTTTTACATTTATACTGATCATCGCCCCTTAGCGTGGCTTAACTCCTTGAAAGATCCAAACAGTAAACTTACCCGTTGGAGGTTACGCCTACAGGATTTCGATTTCGAAATCATTTATAAAAATGGCAAGCAAAACACCAACGCAGATGCTCTATCAAGAATAAAAATTAACGCCTTAAATTCAGATGATGAAGGAAGTTCGATGATGGTTAACGTAGACGATAGGGAACAGAGACTTCAGGAACATTTAAATGATGTAGTTAAAACTATAGAACAGATCACAACAAAAAAACCGATAGCACACAAAGACGATACTTACAAGATAGCAACCGTGACTATCTCGGATAGCAGTACGGATTCCGCAGGGAACGAGTCTATTTCTGATGCGTCAACGTTCTCAAATACAGAACGAATATCTGATTTTGAAAAACCTGTAATACCTTCCGCTTCAGGAAGCAGTAGATCCGAAACTATTCACTCAGCTATAGATATGGAATCCACGGGGATACCAATTTTGCAAGAGGCTATCGACACTAAACCAAATCAAATACTAGTATTTTCATGGTTCAGAAATGAGTTGAATGTCAAGGACATTTCTCGAGATAGACATAAAATTTTAGAAGCATTTCTACCTACAAACAACCCTGAACTTATCAAAGAATTCCTAAAAAAATACATTAGACCAAAGATTAAATATTTTATTTATTTTGAAGAGGACGAACACCGTAGACAATTTAGTAACATCGTTATTCAGCTGTTCAAGAAAGATATGGTACAACTGTATGAGTGTACTAAACGTGTAGTATTCGTGAAGGAGGAGCATGAACAAAAGGCCATAGTATTAAAGTATCATGAGGGTAAGACTTGTCATCGCGGCATTAAAGAAACGTTAACTAGGCTTCGTAGAAGTTACTGTTGGGATAAAATGCAAGAAACGGTTACAGCGATTATTAACGCATGCGAAGCTTGCAGTAAAATGAAATATGATCGAAAGCCCATCAAACCGGTTATTCAATTGACTCAGACGCAAGATGCTCCGTTTCAAGAGATATTTATCGATCTTTTTTCAATAGAAGGTAAATATTATTTGACGCTTATCGACTCATTTAGCAAGTTAGGACAGGCTGTTGAAGTATCCAATAAATCAACACCTGAAGTAATAAGAGCACTTATGAAATACTTTTCGTTTTACGGAATTCCAAAAAAGATAAGCTCAGACCCAGGAATGGAATTTAATAACGAGTTGATGAAGGAGTTCTTAAGCTTACACAAAATTGAACTACATATAGGCACCATCAACAACCCCAACTCGATGGGACTTATAGAGCGTTTCCATTCGACTATTACCGAAATTTATAGATTGGCGAAATACGAGAAAAGGTGTACAGACGCGGCCTCAGTCATGACATACTCGGTCATGGCTTATAATCATACCATACATTCCGTTACCGGCTTAACACCGTTCGAAATAGTTTTTGGACACACGGATACAAATAGTCCTTATAATATAGATTTTGAAAAGATGTACATGCAACAGTTAGTCAAAGATCATGAAAAGCGTACTAAATGTTTATACAAACACTTAGCTGAAAAGATGGCAATTAACAAAGAAAAGGCTAGAGAAAAGAGAGGTGGTGAAGTGGAAATGGAATTTCCAATAGGAAAAACCGTGTTTGTAAAAGGAGTCAATAAAAGAAAAAGTAAAGACAAGCCAAGGTATACTAAAGCAGAAGTAGTAGATCAGGTTGAAAGGAATATAGTTCCGATCAAGATAGGTGAAAGAAATACAAAAGCGCCCATTATAAACATTAAACGCCCTCCACAGGTGGTGCATTCTGCTCATGATAGGGATGCCGGCGCAGGCCCTTCATCTTCAGGCTCTTGAGGGAAACCCAGGCATACTACCAATAAAGGAAGGTCAAGCATATGTTCAAATCGATCATTGGACAATAATCAAGGTCATAAACTTAGAAACGATTTATAAGGATTTAAATTACATAGTTAATAGTTTAAACCAACTAAGCGAATTAATCGATTGGAAAAAGCCATATCATAAGGAATTTCTAAATATAAGAATGCATACAGAGTTCATACGTGACTTAACTACAGATAAATATAGGCAACTCTTTCCGCAACAACGCTTTAGGAGAGGTCTGGTTAATCCACTGGGCTCTATAATTAAAATTATCACAGGCAACCTCGATCATGCTGACGTTTTAAAATATGATAAATTGACTACTGAGTTAAAATATGATCAAACAATTATATCTAAGAAACTTACATTGGTCTCCAAAATGTTTAGTAGTTTTATAAATATTACAGAAACTATGACTAATAATTCAGCAATGTTTAATGATCGTTTAAAAAGAATTGAAGTAATGTTAATAGATTTAGCTGCAAAGGAGGACAATTGGGTATATGCCACATACATTTTAGGTTTATTTAACATTCTTATAAGCAGTTTTCGTACCATTTACATTAGGCTAAGCGAAATTGAAACCGCTCTAGCATTAAGTAAGAACTCTATATTACATATGTCTATTATAAACTCTACTGAGCTATTAACTCATTTGAAACTCATATCTAATTCTGAAAACCTAATGTATTCACCTACTGAAGAAAATTTGGTAAAATTAGAACAAAATATTTGTGTAAAATCATATGTTAAGAGAAACCGAGTCACGTTCATTATGGAAATTCCTCTTACAGATAATAGTACCTATAATTATTTTAAAATATATTCCTTACCTATATTCAATGAAACCGAAAATAGAACCCTATCCATATTTCCTAAGTACCCTTACCTTTTGGCGAAAGGAATAAAATACCTACCGGTCTCGAAACCATGTCGCTCTCTCGCCGCTAGAAACCAGTTCCTGTGCACTGATGAGGAGATACCTATGAATCCTGGAGTCACTTGTGTGCAGCAACTTATGAATTTTAGCAACAATCTTACCTGTTGTTTGCAACATCAGATTAACATTGAAGAGGTTAAGGTGCAAAAGGTCGATCCTGCAAACTGGATACTATATACAAGACTAAGGACAACTATAACTCAACAGTGTAACAACGAAATAAGTAAGCACCCTGTATTCGGATCCTATCTCGTAACTCTCGACGAGCCCTGCAAGTTAGAAATCCATGGAATTTGGATGCGTTCACATCGTACCTACATTGAGACGAACTACTTAACTCCAATTCCTATGATTAACCTACCGTCACTGCGTAACGTGAGTCTATCAAGTGCACGCGCACTTAACATGCACGCGGTCAACCTGGATGAAGTGAAGCATATGTCATACGCGTTACAGAATAGTGAAATATTGAATAGTGCTATTGACAGGGAAACAGACTCTAAAATCAGTGTTTTATTTTATATTACCTTAGGCCTTGTCATCATATGTTTAATTGTAACTTTATTGCATTTTTATCGTTTAAATATCATGAAAATTGTGCAAAATTATCGGAAAACTTCTCAAATCGATAATTCCGATAATTTCGCTCTTAGGGATGGAGGAGTTATGGTTACCCCTCACCCTTCAGTGTTAGACTGAGACAGCTTGCTCAGCAAAAGCTGATGCATTTCTTGTAATGCTGAGCAAGTATTCCAAGAGATGTAAGTAGACTTAAGCTTAGCTAAGAGGTATTGTAACTAGATTTAATTCATTAATATTAAAGCCTCTAGATCGGCAACACGTATTTTAATTTTGATTTTAATTAGTTTTTAAAAAGTCTTTAGAGTGCTCCCCAATTTGACTAGATACCTAATGTTTTTGTTGTGGAGGATTCTGTGGTAAGTTTGATAATACACATTTTTGCACGGAGAGCTTTCACATTACATAGAATATGATTTAATCGTTATTATCACAGATATATTATTAATAAGGTAGTTATTCATATTTCTGTTGTTATTATTATTATTTTTTCTAAAAAACAAAAGACTACGTAAGTTAAGTGATGGATTCACGAAAACGTTGCAACTTTGCGTGAGCTGATGACCCACGTAGGTTTGCAAAAACTTCTATTGCTGGTCACCAGGCTCTCCTGCGGTATGTAAAATTTCATGTTTCATCAGTTACATTGAACATTCTGGAGTGAAAAGATATCTCGTTTTGTAAAAAAAAATTGACATCCAAAACAAATACTCAAATAGTCACTGACTTGTATAGCTAAGGACGCAATTTTAAGTCACGAGTACTAATGCCTCCAAATTGTTCTGTGCAATATTTCAAACTATATTTTCGTTGTTTTAAGATCTAAAGCTCCTATCTGGGTTGATGGGCACGCATCTGCCCGTAAGCACGATCAACAAACACTCAATTGTTTACTATTTTATTTATACAGGAGATAAAAATAATCTTCTGTTATCGATGATATTACACAAAATCGTTTTATAAACGTTTTATGAGAACGTAGGTAAATACGAACTCAGAAGAGCACAATGTCTTGTATTTTTAACCGACTTCAAAAAGGAGTCGAGTTTTCAATTAGACAGGTTTTTAAAATTATTTTATGTTTTTATGTTTGTAACCTCAGCAAGCTTACTTGGGACGAGCAAGAGGCCGTCGCCCAGTCGGACGCCCAAGATACCGTTGGTCAGATGTAGTCCAAAAAGATCTGAACCAGCTCCAGGTGTCCGATTGGCAAGAGGTCGCGCAATCCAGGGAGAAATGGCGTCTCTTATTGTCGGAGGCCAAGACCCACTTTGGTGTCAGCGCGCCAGTGCAGTAAGTAAGTAAGTAAGTATTTTTGTAACCTCAGAACTCCGTTATTTATTAACCGATTTGAATTTATGTGTAATATATACTTCTAAATACGTTTATTTAGAAGTAAAAACGTAGACAGCGCAGAACTCTTTTTTATCCTATAGGACAGCGTTTAACCAATATCTTGTCTGGTAGCAAGCGATGATGTGGTAAAAGATGGTGAACACGCTAGGCCTAGAATACTCTGACCCTCAAGGGCTGTGTGCTGCCGGAACATTAGAAGAGTTATGTTGGCAGATTTATTCCTTGGTTATGATTAAGCTTAGAAGTCAAGTTATCTATCCTTTACGCCATGGGGGCACTCAAAATAATGAACAATAGGGAATATGCATGTAGTATACATTTACTTGAAATCATTTACTTATTATCGAATCAATATTGTTCTGGTGTTGTTGTTAAACTTTTTTGTATAAATAAAATACTCTTAAATGTGTTAAAATATTATACAAAATTTGCAAAAAAAGCGTGGGAAATTTTAATTTGCAAAACACATCACCACTTGTCAATTAGAAAGTTACGTCACAGGGCACCTCACGTTCTCCACAGATTAAATCTTTTTCATAGAAATACTATGCACTGTTGTAGGAATACGTACTATTTCTAATAAAAATATTTAATCTGTGGAGACCGTGTGGTGCACTGTGACGTCACAAAGGCGCGCATAAAATTTGGCAGCTTTTTAGATACCTCATATTTTTTCAATGCTAAAACTATTTTTATTAACGTTATTTGAACAATTTCAGTATTATTTAATTTTTTTACTGTACTGTGTTAAATGGATGTAATCAGTGAATTAAAAATATTTTAAAAAATCATGCATATTCCCTATTGACCAAATCAAAGTACCATTGCAGACTTCGAGCATTTACCAAATGCTCGAAGATTGCAGATGTATTAGGTGTGTTGAGGACCTTAGAAGAAAATTTATCTGTTTGTGATCTATCTGTTCCATACTAAGCGCATTGATATAAAGGTAACTGATCAAAGCATAACTGTGTATTATTAATCTTTTGATATATTGTCTAACAAAAGATTTAAGATTAAGTTTAAAATAACAAGTTTCATTTCCCAAGAAGCTTATAAATCCTTGCGATGTAGCCTAGAAAAGGTTTCAAATAATCCGGCTTATCCAGATTACACTTCATTTTCCTCCTCACAGAATAATCTGGCAAGTAAATAAACAACAAAAACTATTATGAGAAAATACGTAACAAAACCTACGCGATACTATTATATAAGGAGCAAATCGAAGAAAAGTTCTGTAACACAAATAATTGATTCGATGCCCCGTCGTCGTCAAGGAAGTCTCAGTTCTATTTAAGTTTCCTAAAAGGAAATGAAAGGAAATCAGAACCCAGCGTGTACGAAGCCTTTATCGAAACTTACCGTAGTATTTCTAAGAAGTGTCACAGTGCTGTAATAACCGACTTGAAGATAAAAATATAATTACCCATTTGATTGTGTTACCACGAAATAAAGTAGTTAATAAATTAATGCGGGGCGGAGGTGCGGAGCGGACTGTGTATGGCCATTGTTGCGGATCAATGTAGTGCGGAGCGGAGATGCAGACTGTGTCTGGTCATAGATGCGGAGCAAGGTAATGCTGAGCGGAGTAATTGCAGACTGTGCGGAGCTAAGCCAAGTTCACACAATCAGTAATTAGGGTAGGAAGTGGTGAGATGTCAGTAAAGTTAAACGCAAAGTTTTTCCTTTTTTTTCCGCTTCCCAATTTCGTTTCCTTGCTCCGCTCCCTCGCTCTGCTTCCCGGTTTAACATAAATTTAAAAATAGTTTGTTTTATAAATCTCTGTTCATTGTGGCGGAGCGGCAATTTTATTCAATAGGCATGACATAAAAAAAACGAAGATTTGATGATATTAGGGGAATATGCATATTAAAAAAATTTAAAACACTAGTTCATTTGTATATAAAAAATTGAGATTATTAAGATTTTCAAAATAATAAAACATTAAAATACTGCAATAGGCCATTTTGATTGAAACACCAATCACAGCGCATGACGTTACGCCTAGGTCTTCTTATGAGGTTTTCTTGAAAATGTTATTAAATTTTGGAAATCCCATGTGTATCCATTGTCACAGATTATATAATAGTAACTTAGTTAAGTATGTCATTAACCTATGCGCGACATCATAGCCGACGCCATGACATACGTGAGCTGTTTTCGCGCACTATTGAAAAAATATTAGAAAAATGGCTTTAAACTTCGTTAAACTTAAGTTAATTATCGAAATAAAGGTTTTTTCGTGAATAGTAAATGTGTTCCCACATTACTGAAGAGGATTTCAAAATCTTTCGTCACGCCTATTCCATTGTGTTATACATATTGTTGTTATACTATACATGTGTTAATTTAGGCACAGTTCTGCTCCGCTCCTCTCCTTTCCGCACCAGTGGAGAGTCAGCTTAACACCTATGCTACTACTTATTATATCCGTTATCGTGGTCCGAATTAATTCCGTCGGCGTATATCACAAATAAAGAAGAAAAAAATACATTTGTTTTGCATCGAATACCTACAATAAATTATCCGTTAAGGTACGGCCACACCGCAGCGTCCTGCGTGCGCAATCTAGGTGGAGATCAGATAGCGTAGTAGTATTTGTACCGAATAGTTCACACCAAACGCGATCTACGGCGATCAGTCAGATTCTCAATCATTTGAAAACCTATTCGGAAGCGTCATTTTGAATTTCGAATATTTATTATTCCGTGACCTATTTAGCCGCGGAAACCTTTCCGTTTAGAATCACATTTTTTAGAGTTAAAATATCAAAAGTTATGGATTAGAGCATTGTTAATTGCAAAGATCTAAGTCATAAGAGAAGACGTTTCTGAATCCGAATTTGCTTTCGCATGATTGAGAATCAGGGGGTAGAAAACGCTTGAAAATCAGATCGCGAACGCGCACGCGGCCGCAGGACGCCGCGGTGTGGTCGTACCTTAACAAAATATATATTTATTAAATCACATTTGAATAAATAATATTAGTGTTTCGGGAATGTGAGAACAACGAATTAAAATAATTAGGTACAACCAGAGTTTGGAATGGCCATGCGTGAAAAATGAATAATTAATTATACTCGTACTTATGGATCAGCAATCGAAAGTGAATTTAATTAGGTGACATATTTTACAATTTTTATTAAAATATATTTTTTTGTATCAATTTAATAAAAATCTTATATGTGAGTTTAAGAATTAAGCTATTCAGTCTCAGACAAAGTACAGATTATACAGCGACTGTTACAATAACATTGATAATACCAATTTCGATGCAGTGAGGGTGTGAGCTTATTATCCTGTCATATACACTCGACACATTGCCTGGGACATTCGATTCTATAGAAAATATGAGTCCATGCATGGGGTAAGGGATTTACAATTGCAATCCAGCAATGGCGTAAATCCTATTTACTAGTAAATCGCTGTTTAGCTGTCATTTAGTAATGGGTTATAATGCGAAATATGGGAGTTTTGCATTGTATGAGGATTTGGATTGTTTGACATAATTTTGGGTCTGTAAATTGATTGTTGTTTTTGTAATTGTAGGAAAAAATAGGGTGGCAGGTATTAGCAGTGTTGAGGAAGAGTTATGTCACTTCTCTGTTTATCGAGGCACAATATATTCTATGTTTTGAGCTGGAAATACTTATCTTTCCCTATCATTACCTATAAAAACGGCAAAAAAATAGTGTCTGTTGCATAATAGCCCTTAAATATTCATTTCATTTTAATTAAATTATTTATTTTTAAAACGAATATATTTATCATCATCACCATCAGCCGGTGTCAGTCCACTGCTGGACATAGGCCTCTCCCAAGATGCGCCACTGAGCCCGGTCTTCGGTTCTTCTTTTACAGTCACTGCCCACTGCTTTTGTTGTATGGAAGCCCCCTTAAATATTTGTTTTTATTCTGATTTTTAGGATTTCTATTATAGCTGCAACAGAAATACATCATCTGTGAAAATTTCTACTGTCTAACTATCACGGTTCTTTAGATACAGCCTGGTGACAAACAGACAGACAGACAGACGGACGGACAGTGGAGTCTTAGTAATAGGGTCCCATTTTACCCTTTGGATACGGAAAGAAAAAAATCAAAAAGGAATTATTCCTGTAGGTACTCCTGTAGGTAGGTATAATATGTAGGTATAATATATACGTATAGTTATATACTGCTAGATATGTAACCAGCAGTATATAATTACAGCGCTATACACTGCGCAAATAACACCCCTCTAAAACAAGAGACCCAGACATAATTGCAGCAAACCCCTAATTAATTAATCAACATTGTCTGAGACCCGGGGAGGCATAATTGATATTTGAAAGGACCTCCCAGAGACGCTAATTTGAAGTGTCGAAACAGTACGGTCGTATAATTTTCCTATACTTTTTGTTTCTTGTCAATGACACGTCGACAGAGCAAAGTGGTGGTAATATAGAATATTAGTGCCGCGATGTAAAATTCTTATAGGTAATCAATAAAAACGTTGCAGCGCTCGACGATTAAACATCGCGTGGAAATCTTGTAGTGGTGGTGAATGATTACTGTGTTTTTGTCGTTCCAGCAAGCTGCTAAGCCGCGTTGTTTTTGTAATTCTAATCATATTGTACATAACCGGAGACTAATAAAAAACTATAATAATTTTTTTCATGTTACTTACTAGCAATGTGGGTTGCACATTAGTAGTAGTCTTGTTAACCCCTCCAACTAAGTAAAATATATGCTTGTGTCCGGAGTCACATCAATAGTGCAATGGGTGGGATCAAACTCACTACCTCTCTATTGCCAGGCCGACACCTTAGCCATTGGCCTGTTGTCGCCAATAAGTTGCTAGAATAAACCTTCACACTATTTTTCGATATCAATAATGCTTGTCTCCATTTCTACATTTAATAAAATATTGTTTATTTAGTAGAAACTTTAAACAAGTGTTCATTAATGACCACATCATCACTAACGACCAGCAGGCAAGATAATGGTCAAACGCTAGCCTGTCAGATATTCAATATAAAAATAGGTAGACATTACTTTTTTAAGCTAAAATCAGCCCTAAGTTCCAGACGATTGCTTGTTCAGCAAAAATTATCTAAAGATGCTGCGGTTGGTCTTAACTAAATAGAGACAGATTCCTTAAAATTGAGTTCATTTCTTTGAATAGCCTCTCTAGATGCAAATGGTGAGTCTCAAAGACAGTATATTTGATTATACACAGTATGGTACATCATTATTATCAGTTGCAGATCTTAAAACTGGCAAGCTTAAATTATCGGAAAGTGCCCATATATATTTTAAAATAATAATGCTGATGTCTGATATTAAAAGAGAAGGAAATGAATAAACTGGTCAAGTTCGAGTGGGACTCACACAGAAAAGGGTTTCGTACCACGGTATACATACATAAAATCACGTCTTTTTTCCGTTGGAGTAGGTAAAGATTACATTTTTCCACATTCAACGATTTTGACAAAGTTATATATATTTTTGAAATTTCAAATTAAATTCAAATTTAAATTCAACTACGGTTCATAAGATCGAGCAAAACACGCCCAAAAACACATTGCTCGTATGGAGATCCTCTTTACGTTCCTATTGCGGTCATAATAATATATTATACTTTAAGAAAATTCTAAATCTCAATTCATGTCGGTTCATAAGATCGAACAAACAATGCCGAAAAATGTTGGTATATTTAATGGGGAATAAGAACACTAGCGACGCCTGCGGTGGGCCTGAGCACTACATCTCTACGACCGATTGAAAGAACTTTTACATACAAGCTTGTATAGGGAATTTGGGCTCCTTTACTCTAGTCTCCATGGCCATATCGAATATCATGACAGATCTCAGCTTAAATACTAGTTACTACCAACCGTTAGTAGCCTGAAATTTGATTAACATTTAAGTCAAATAGTTGAGAACCCCATACTGCTTGTAAGTTATAGATATAAAAGTAGTTGTACTAAAGTTTGCGTTCAATTTAGAATTATACGGCGGTTTAAGTTGTCTTAAATCCAATCACACTATTTTTCCAATTACTTTTTTCATAAGATTTTTTTGTCTAAGGATTATTTTTGAATAGGGTATGAGAATTTATAGATTAGTATTTTATTTACTTGGAGCAAATTTAGTAGATCCTACTCCTAAGACTCCTTAAAATTCTTCGTTGTTAAAGTAAATGGAGATTATTTTCAGGCATATATCTGACAGCCAAAACAACATTTTAGAGATTCTTGCGTAAGAGGCTCAGAATACAGAAAACACTAGAAACTTGAAATTAAGTTTGGTCACGCCAACCCTAATTTCAAGCGACGTTCTGTCACAGAATAATGAATGAAGGTTCTGTGTCCAAAAAGCGATGAAAAAATCCGCGCGCGCCTCCGTTATTAGAGTCTGGCTAGTGAACGTTGAGACTCGATATATTTGCATTTTTTACCGACGGAAAAAAAACGGAGGATGTTATCAAGTCGACGCGTATATTTTTTTACATGACAATAATTATGCAAATGTCATATAATTATGTCAAAATTATCACGGTTTTATAGGTCAAGCAGTTTTATAGTACGCTGCAAATACTTTGACACTTTTTCTTTTCATCTTTCGGACTCTGCCAATTTAAAGTATCAAAATGAGTCAGTCTAAGTTTCCATCGCAGTTCAGGCTGCCATACTTATAATATTTTAAATTTGCCGCTCTTTTTCAATCTCTTCTTTTGTTTGCCAAACTCTACCCGTGTAGATAGACGGATTTATAAACTATTTTTCAAAAACAAAAAATAAAACGACTTCATAACCACAAACAGGCACTCAAAAGTGAAAAATAAACTACTTAATATAATTATTATATAAGCGCTACCCACTTATCTATTTGAAGTCGGTGCCAGCCAAGTCTATTGGATAGTAGATAGATACTATGTATGTAGTAGTAATAGTAAGTAGGTAGATACATGTAGGTAGTATCTATCTACTACCTATTAGACTTGGCTGGCACCGACTTCAAATACATAAGTGGGTAGCGCTTATAACAATTATATAAAGTCATTTATTTTTCGCTTTTGGGTGCCTGTTTGTGGTTATGAAGTAGGTTTTTGTTTTAAGTTTATTTTACCCTTCTTAGTGCAAAACAAGTTTTAATTAAATTACATGCATCTATAAACTTTGTGTCTGGGCCGTTATACACTGACAGATATATACTTTGTGAAAATTTCAAGTTAGTACCATCGCGTACAGTTGTGCGTATCCAATTTCAAAACATTTTCGGTTGCAAGTGTCGATTATTTTTCTAACCAATCAGAAGAGCCAAAACCAAAAAAAAATGTGTATTACCAATCAGAGCCAAAACCAAAAACATAATATAATTTTTGCCTTTGTCCCTTCGTGTCATTGGTCAACAATGTCAACATAGACAGAAGCGAGATGCCAATTCAATAAGAGTGCACAGGAAATTATTCCTTAAGGTGGATACGCACAAATGAAGGCGATTTTACCTATTACGGTTAAGAAGATACAGATCTGTAAAGTGTGCACATATAGACATACAGACGGACAGACGGACGGACGGACGAACGGACAGCAAAGTCTCAGAAAGTGTTCATTTGGTACCTTTTGGGTTCGGAACCCTAAAAAATTTACTTCAAATGCCGCGCTAGTCAAAATATCCACTAGTCATAATGATGTCATCAAGGCATCAAAGGACAATGTCCAAAATGGCCCTGTGCAATAAAAGCATCTGACACACACGATAATTAATTGTCTATTTTATTTATTACAATAATTCCTAATACTTTTTTAATAATACTTTTATAACACGGACTAGTTGTATTCCAAAATGAATATTTAAATGTATTTTTTGCGATTATTAACATTAATCGCCGCCATATGGCCGCCATCTTCGCCAAACGTCATGTCATGTCAAAAAAATGTTCACATCATAAAACATGCACTGTGTAACCAACCTAACAACGGAAAGTATTATTTGCGTAGTAACTATTATATAATCTGTGGTGTTATGCTTATAATTTTTATTGCAGTGTTTGTTGGTACAAAGTACGTTCATAATTTAAAGTTATTTAATTATGTATGCAGTGTCGCGGGATTGATATGCCCTCCATCTTCGTCAAACGTCATGTCATGTCAAAAAATATCAACTAACTTTGCACCCTAACAAGACTTTGCCCGGTAGAACATTCATGTGAAGACAAATTAATTCTCCCCACCTTTGTTTCTATCTCGCTCACAGTTACCGTAAGAATATCTGTCAAAAACCAAAATCAACGTAAAGAAAGATGTAAAAACATTATTCAATGTATATGCAATAGCAACCTCACTTGTGTATAATCTTCTTGGGACTCTTCTTCTAAAACCAGTACATTCTCCTATGTTTGAGGTATTTATCTCCATATCTCTGGAGTACTAATCAGATCTCGATGAAATTAAAATGGGACCACCTCGGAAACGTACCCTACCTATTAAAAAAAGAATCATTTAAATCCGTTCACAATAAACGGAGTAATTGCTTAACACACACACAAAAAAAAACATACAGACGAGTTGAGTACCACCTTCTTTTTTGTGAAGTCGGTTAATAAAAAACGATAAGACTTGTTGTATAACACATTATTTAGGCAGCGACGTTGACGGAGTAAGTTAAGCGCGTGCAACTACAATACTTAAGAGAAGTATTAGTGGCTTAACTTTTAAGTGAGTTGACGCCTTCTGGGTTATTTTTAACCGACGTCACCAAAAAGGAGTAGGTTCTAAATTCGACCGTATTTTTTTAAAATGCTTGATACATCAGAACTTCGTCAAATCTTAACCGATTTGAAAACTTATCATTTTGTTCGAGTGATTATGCCTTTCGTTTAGATGATTATAACTAGCCAGTACTTTGACTATCGCGGCATGTGAAGTCGGTTTTTTCGTATTATACGATCTTAAATTATGTATTCTGAGTTAGAGGTAGTAGAGTCACTATCGGACCTAAGTATAGTAAGCACACAATAGTCATAGTCTTCCTCAGAACAAACTCGCTTGATAAAATATTGAGGCTGTATTCAAAATATTTTTTTTCATCATAATAAAAAATAAATAATTTTAAAATTTTTAATATGTTACATTTAATTTTTTTTATGTATTTTATTTTAGTATAATTTAGCCGGTTTTTTTAAATCTATAAATTAGGACCAACTATGCTAAGAACCATCCGGTGATAACATAAGTAACATAAGTTATAAGATTAGTAACCTTTTAAAAAAATATTGCAATCGATCGAACAACAGACTTTGGTATAATAAAGACGAAAAACTTGTGTGCCACAAATAATTATGCTTGGATTTATTCCGATTTGATATTCCTATTAATTTTATAAAAGTACTTTATTCGATACCGCAGCGCCTCACGGTTTCACTCGCGTAGTTTCCGTACCTGTGAGAATACGAGAAAAAAATATAGCTTTTGTTTTTTACTGATAATGTAGCTTTCCAATAGATAAATACTTTTTAAATCGGTACAGTAGTTTCCGAGTTAAATTGTAAAAAAACAAACAAACAAAAATTTAAATCTTTCCGCTTTATAAATTAGTTTAGAAAACATTGCATAAAACTTTTAATGATAATTCTGAACAGTTTTCCGCAAACGAATGTACTACACACTAAACTACAATTTGTTTTGCATCCCATAGTAGCTAGTTTATTAAAGCTTCCAGTTTTCATTTAGTCCTTTAGTTAGTACTTCGAGTTTGGATAACAGTTAAATTCACTCAAACAAAGGAAAGTAATGCACTCCAAAGCGTCTAAACAAGTGAAATAAAAACAAAATTAACTAAAAGGATATTATTGCGCTTGCACTAATTTTGAACCCCGACGCAAAAATACGGGTGTTTATATGTTTGACATGTGTAGGTATATTATGTGTGTATGTAAATGACATCGTAACTTCGAATCGGAAAAAAACGATTGTAGTGTAGTTTTTAGAGTTTAGTACTTAAAAAAGAAATAAAACTGGCCAAGAGCGAGTCAGACTTTTGTCTCGCACACGGAAGGTTCCAAACCGCAGTATAATAATATATAAGTTTATTATTATATTATATTACCGTATCAATACCAAACATGCTTATTAACTACAACGCCGTCTAACGAATGTCTAGCGAACTTCTAACACCATCTAAGTGAACGTTAACAAAGGTAGGTATTTAATATTACTTATTAATAAGTCAAACAATCGTTCATAGATGGCGCTATAGTAAAAACACGTTTTTTTGTATGGGGACCCCCTTTAATTTTTAACTCTGTTCTGTTTTTAGTATTTGTTGTTATAGCGGCAATAGAAATACATCATCTGTGAAAATGTCTACTGTCTAACTATCACGGTTCATGAGATACAGCCTGGTGACAGACGGACAGACAGACAGACAGACAGACAGACGGACAGCGGAGTCTCAGTAATAGGGTTCCCTTGGTACCCTTTGGATTCGGAACCCTAAAAAAGTGTCAGAGTATACTTAGCATAGTCAATCTGTCCTGATATGACTGTCATGTCCCTTTTTCTGAGAAACCTTATAGGCTAGCGTTACCTCACCGGTAAGCGATTATGCGGTCGAAGATGATAAGCACGCTAGGCCTAGAGTAGAGGTATTAGGTTGAAATTTAAAACCTCTAAGTAGTTCAAATATTAAAGACAATGTTTGCCATCAATCTCCCTTAAGCTGCAAAGAAAATACAGTTCAAATAATTCAAATTGCAGATAACTCAAAGCCAATGTTGCTAAAAAATGAAGCAGAAACTGCGGCGCAAATTATTACCAACTTTTAACTCTACAAATAAGCTCCTAATAACTAAAGCAATGTCATTTTCTCGGACAAAAATATCTAACAAAGAAGCAAAGTCCAATTTAAGAGACGCCAACTTATTATTTGTTATTCCATCCTTTTTTTCCCAACAAGAGAAACTAATCTAAAGAAAATTTTCGAGTCACAACGAGGAAAATAAGCTTGTAAGGAAGTGCAGTTTACTCGTACGTACCGCCTAGGAATAGCAACAAACTTTAAATTAAAGTTTTGCGAATGAAATGAGATTTTTCAGATTTCCATTCAGGGAGTTGTTAATTAAGTTTCTGCTATATTTGTTTGCTGTTTCGCAGTCATAGTCATAGGACTTAGCTTTTTTTTATTATACTAAACCTGTACAGTGCATACCTACTTAAATGTGGTTAAGAAAACTGTAATTTTAGGATGCCGTACCTCATAATAAATAAACCGGCCAAGTGCAAGTCGGACTCGCACTCGTAGGGTTCTGTAACCCAGTAGAGTACTTACTTACTTAGTTATAACTATACGTTTTTGCCAGCAAAAAATTAACTTTGTTTTCATACTGTTTGTGAATAATGAAAATAATGAAAAACAAATTGTATTATTGTATTGTACTTGTATTTGCGGTTGCTTTATCACAAAAACTGCTGACTATACCTATCTAGTTCAAACCAATTTTCGTTGATAGTGTTTATTGAGATCTATTGCATATATATATTTTAGATTTTTCATTTCCTTACTTTAAGAGTGAGAAGGGGGAGGGGGGGATACTCATTTCACCACTTTAGAAGTGTCTTTTATCTTTCAAATGATTGACTTTGAGAAAAAATGGTATATGGAACCTCAATGACATTTTTAAAGACCTATCTATAGACACGTATAGGTTTGATATTTTTTTCTGTTTTGGTTCCATGTATGGGAAGCCCTCCTTTATATTTTGTTTTTGTATAAAAATCATAAAGCGGTTCAGAAAATACATCTACCTACCAAGTTTCAATTGTGTAGTCCTAATAGTATCGGAATGAAGTACATTTTTTATCTCTAGAAAGAAAGGTATTCAATATTCACCATAAAACTGCCGCAGAATATCTTTACGATATTCCTTAGGACTAGTGTCTTTTCTATGGCACAGCCCTTAAGAGGGAACGCGAGGTGCACTTTTCCATACAAATGTATTCCCCCGTTTCCTCCCTGGAAAATGCTTCTAGAGAAAAATTTGTTTCTACAAAAAATCAAAGTCTACTGTAGTTACGCCCCTACCATTTGTTTTTGAAGTTATACTTCTTTTGGCGCGATAGAGAATAAACTGGCCAAGTGCAAGTCGGACTCGCACTCGTAGGGTTCCGTGACACAGTAGCGTATTCTATAGCTATGATTTTTCGCAACTACAAAAATAACTTTGTTTTTCATAGTGTTTGTATGAAAAACAAAGTTATACTTGCGGTCGCTATATCTCAACAACTGCTGACTGTATCTCGTTCAAACCAATTTTCGTTGAAAGTTTTATTGAGATCTGCAGAATATATTTTTTCTAGATTTTTCACTCCCTTACTTTAGAAGTTAGAGGGACACACATTTTACCACTTTAGACGCGCCTATCTTTTAAATGATTGACTTTCAGAAAAAATGGTTTTAGAAACCTCAATGTAATTTTTAAAGACCTATCCATATACATACATAAAGGTTTGATGAAAAAAAAATTTAGCACAGAATGAACTTATTTGATTGGTTAAATAATCCACTCTTAGCACAGAATGAACTTATTTGATTGGTTAACTAGACGAAATTTAACCAATAATATGGCCGGCCTTATTTTATGCTAAGAGCAGATCCATGCCTTTTTTTGTTCCATTTCCATGTATGGGATGCCCCCCCTTTTACTTTTATATTTTTTATTTTTGTATAAAAATCGGAAAGCAGTTTACAGAATACATCTACCTATCAAGTTTCAATTCTGTAGTCCTAATAGTTTCGGAATAAAATGGCTGTGACATACGGACGGACAGACAGACAGACATGGCGAATCTATAAGGGTTCCGTTTTTTGCCATTCGGCTACGGAACCCTAAAAATGATGAGAGTGAATTTTTACGATGCGCGCGCACACCTACACCTAAATTTAACATCGTGAAGTTAGTTCTAGGTGGCATGTCTATGTTCAAGTTGTATATGTCATTTCGTAAGAACGTCATATTTAACGTCATATTTTTACGTTAATAAAACCTTTTTTATTTAAATAAAATCTTTTTGATTAATTTTAATATTGATCGTTAATCACTACGGCATTTTAGTTATTTTTTTTCCATACGCCACAGAAGTATAACTTCTAACGCGTGTACATAAGTACAAACACGTTTTTTTTTACCAACCAATTGCAAAGAGAAATATAAGCATTTGTATCTTCTCTTTAAGATTTTGGAAGGGTCATATTTCTATTTGCAATTGGATGGACAAAAAAATTATAGGGGCGTAGCTACAGCAGACCTTAATTTTTTGTAGAATATTTTGCTCTAGAAGCATTTTCCAGGGAGAAAACGGGGGAATACATTTGTATGGAAAACTGCACCCCGCGTTCCCTCTTAAGCACAGAAACGACTTAAGAGTCAGACAATTCTAGGCCTAGCGTTTTTACCATCTTCGACCATATTATCACCACTTACCACCAGACGAGATAGATATTCAATAAATTACTAAAAAATACACAGCTTTGGCTTTAACCGAAATAGCGCCAACGATGATTGTACATTATTTTTGCAACATCATTTTTGGTGAATTGAGCTAACGATTCATGAATTTTACTTTAAAAAGGGTATAATTACATCTACCAATATCAATGATGATTGAAAACTTTATGACACCAAATTTAAGGTATATTTTGCTTCGTGTTTAGGGAAGAAATGACATTATTGCAAAAAAGAGTATCCCTCGAAAAGATTGATTTAAACCGTTGGCACTTCATTTCACGGGTGTGGTTTAAAATGTCTTTCTAGTAACGAAAACCGGTGCGAGTTGAACTTTCGCACCGAGGGTTCCGTACACACTTGTCAAACTAGATTACAAGACACTTAACTTAACTTTGCCGTTCAATCCCTAGACCCGGCTTATACGTCAACCGCAAAATCATAAGTTTGCATTAGTCGATTTACTTTTTTGTTATTAAACTACATATTTACGGTTACCAATTTTTTTTCCTATATAAATGCTGTAAAATCATCTTGCATTTACCCAAATTTTATGATACTAGGTCAACAGCTGAAAGTACCTCATAGGTTTTGATTTCCTTGGGAAATTGCAAAATATGCGAAAATATGCGATATAAACGGTCGCATATTTTGATCGCGTTGGCATACAAGTTTAATTTTTTCACAGCTGAAAGATACCGTACACCCAAGTTTTTGAAATATAATATGTTTCGACTTGATACATTTTTTTTTAATATTTCATAGACTAGCGTTTTGACCACTATCTCACCTGTTTTTAAGAGATGACCCGGTTGAAGATGGTAAGCACGCTAGGCCTAGAATGGGAACTGGCTCTCAAGGACAGCTGCGGGAACACATCCGATTTTCTAACTTGAGGGTGGTAGATGGCCAGGCGGAGACTAGATAATGTCCTACCACCATGCGGGGGTTGTTGTTTTCTTAACGATGTTTTTCCTTCACCGGAAGGTCACTGTGAAAGTGCACATACATTTTTCGATCCATTGGTGCAAGCGAGGCTTGAACTCGGTACCTCTGGCATCAAAGCCGACCGTTCTCCCGATTACGCCACCGGGGCCTCAAAAACCTCAACGCGTTTCTAAGAAAAAGGGTCTTGACGGACAGATAGACAGACACACATACGGACAGAGAGACAAACGGACAAACGGGCAACAAAGTATACAAATTCTATAACGGTTCTTTTTTAGGGTTCCGTATTCAGTCCTACCTACCTTAAGTCGTGAGACTTGCGAGCACATTTCATCCTTTATAACAATAAAATACCTGTAACTCTAATCAAAACCTTTCACAAATTTCATATGTAATAATCATTTACTTTACAATAGCCCATATACATATAATTATGTATATGTTTACCTAATATATTAAAAAATCAGAGATATCTGATAAAACACGTCAGTCCTACGGGCTACAACAAACATAAAAAAACGTCTGTACTAAATAAAATAAGTAAATAGGTACGTCATTGGTATTTCTGGTGTCAGGGTAATCGACTTCTAAAGTAGCGAATCTAGATAAATTGATACAGTTATAATATGTAGATTTTTTATTCACTGATATTTCCCAACATAAGTCAATTAGTCTGCTATTAATATTCGCAAAACGTATAGAAGAACTACGTTCAATAATGCAACAGTACCTAAAACGAAATGTTCCAATCAATCAATGAACAAAAACATTTAACAAACGCCTCGATTTGGTATTCAAAAAAATAGAATAGAATCCATTTATTAAAACAAACGAAAAAAGTTTCATGCGATCGAATAAACAAATGGAATTTAATTGAAATAACTTTGTATGACTGTTCTATCTATTCAATCAGTTTCAAACACAGTAAGTTCTTTTTAAAACGATAATGATCTAAAATGTATTTAACTTTTAAGTAATGATCTCATTGAAAGAAGTGTTTAATAAGCTTTGAGTTTTGTTTACCTACTCTAAACTTTATAGCACCAAGATCAGTATTAAAGCTGAAATAAACCACGATTATATTGCAAAGCCAATTATTGATTTTGTATTATGTAAAATGGGTGCGACTTCATACAAATTTGAATAGTTTAGTCTTCCCTACTCCTCACAGAAAAATCTTTCTTACAGATTTATTCGTTACCCAAAAGCTAGTTTAACATTAAAACAAAACGTCTATCTCAAAGAAGGTCGGTCAACGCTGTTAATAAATTTTTAATTTCACTCAATTTGATTCTTTAGAAAAGTTAATACCGAAGGGTTTCGTAGAATAAAAGTGTCACGTAGAGAATAGGTGCGATTTTCGCAAATGAGCTCCTCAATATTCAAAAGGCGAGCGCCTTACCGTAACAACAGAACAAATTCGAAAGACGAAGTATCGGCTTCGGGCGGCCCTTAATGTAATTATCATAATGGCGACCAATAAAAGCGAGGTTCCGAATTCGTGACGCAGCTTTAAAAAGTACTATCAAAGGTGCCCGAGGCGGAAAACGTCGCATCTTATTTAGCACCCCGAAAGACCCGATCGAGCCCTACCTAATCACATTACGAATAAAAGAGCTTCAGATAAAAAAGGACGAAGACAGATTTGCATGAAATGTCAAAGTTGATTACGAGTGGTAGCGGGGCGGAAACTGTTAAAATATGTAGATTTAAATAAATTATAATCGACACCCCTATCAATGTTTAAGCAAGTCAAAGCCTGACTACAAATTCTCATACCGGATTACGCATTCAGTACAAAAAAATTTGCTAGTGACTTAATTACGGCCCTAAAAACGTTCAAACTACTGATATAAAGTACTGCAAGCGATCATTGGAATCGATTCAAGAAGCTGAAGGGCTACAAATCAAATAAACTTTTGCCGCACTGAATCGATAATGAAATCAATTTGACGAAATTAGAAACAGTGATATCGTCACACATCGGCAAGCTCAAAGAGAATCGCCCCAATATAATATTACACAATACGGGCAATTCTATTCACATCTATATCAGCGTTGCGATCAGGCGTGAATTCTTTTATATTTGGAGGTCACGTGTCTCACCACTAGCCAGGAAACCGTCGGATGTGTTTGAGCGAAACTAATGCACTCAGAGCAATGCGACATCGAGGGAAGCTGAATCAAGGGATAGAAGAATGGGGACGACAATCGAAACAATGAGGAAACTGAACGGATTTTGGAGACAGTCTATTATTTGCGGAAAAATCAATGGTGAAATGTTTCCGATGGCATGATGGGGACAGGAAGGCCGATCATTATTATTACTGTCCATGGAGCCACGCCGCCGACTTTGGCGTAACGTTTCCTTTTGGGGAATGATGGCTTTATAAAAGCTGTTATTTTGTCGTCTCGTCTTGCCACCCTAATTTGATTGCTGAATAAAATGTGATTAACGCAACGTGATTATTACGGAGGCTTGTGTCAAAAACATGGTAATATTAGAAATGTTCTGGTGAGAGTTAAATAATTATTTGCTATTGTTAATGATTTTGAACAAGCTTTTGAAAATGTAGCGTGAACCATATTGTATTACAAAAGGATAATAAAATTATTAAATTGATATTTATTTTCAAAAATGTGTAGAAAAAAAAACAATTATGTAAGGCCAATTTTACATTAACTGTTTTAATACTATACATTTTGTCGTAGAAATTTCCAGTGTGTCGACCAGGGTAGCTAACCTCATAATTAGGTTAACCAAGAGGTACAGCCTCAAGGTTATCCAGGTTTACGCACCGACCTCGGCACACTTGGACGAAGAGGTGGAGAGCATGTATGAAGACATCTCTAGAGCTTTACATACCACCTCTAAGGCTCACTACAACGTTGTCATGGGAGACTTTAACGCCAAAGTGGGAGTACAGACCTGCAGTAAATCGACAATAGGACCACACGGATTTGGCAGTAGGAATCACAGGGGGCAAATGCTTGTCAACTTTCTCGAGAAAGAGGGGCTTTTCTTGATGAACTCGTTCTTCAAGAAACAGCCCCAAAGGAAGTGGACGGGGCAAGCCCCGACACTGTGACTAAAAATGAGATCGACTTCATCATTACGGACAAACGGCGCATATTCAGAGACGTCTCAGTGATCAGTAGGTTCAATACTGGAAGTGATCGCCGACTTGTACGAGGCACTCTGGATATCGACTTCAAAGCCGAGAGATTCCGATTGATGAAGTTCACACTCCGACCAAGCCTACTCCAAACCGTTGTTGGGTCTGAAACATTCCAATTAAAATTGGAAAATCGATTCGCTGCCTTGGAAACCACAGATGACGTAGACCAGAAACTCGAAGAAGTGGTGGAAATCCTCAGGGATGAAGGGACGAAGTTTTGCGAGAGCAAGCGTACGGGCAAAAAGTCCAAACTTTCAGCAGAAACACTTCGACTAATGGAAGAGAGACGAACAGACCCTTTGTCAGCTTTGTCAAGGAATCAGGTGCGCAACAAAACCATTAAGAAGCTGGTACGACAAGACCTCCGATCCTCTAACCTCCTCTTGATTAAAGAATCAATTGAGCAGAATCGGGGGTCGAAAGTGTTCGCCCAGCCTCTGGGTAGAAGCCACCTGACAAAGCTGACAACGTCAACGGGGAACGTCGTCGCATCCAAGTCGGAGATTCTGTTAGAAGTTGAAGACTTCTACGGCAAGCTCTACGCATCGCATGCTTCAAGGCCCGTACCCGATACTGATGATTGTAGAGCCACCTTGACCCGCCACTTCACAGAAGACCTGCCCGAAGTCAGCCGAGATGAGATCGTGATGCCCCTTAAACAGCTCAAAAATGGAAAGGCCCCAGGTAAAGACGGAATCACAACGGAGCTTCTAAAAGCTGGAGGAGCCCCAGCTGTAAGCCAGCTGCAACAGCTCTTCAATTCTGTTCTCTTCACTGGGAGAACTCCATAGGCATGGAACAGGAGCATGGTGGTTTTGTTTTTCAAAAAAGGAGACAAAACCCTCTTGAAAAACTACCGCCCGATTTCGCTTCTGAGCCATGTCTACAAACTGTTTTCAAGGGTCATCACGAACCGTCTTGCGCGAAGACTCGACGAGTTCCAACCTCCGGAACAGGCCGGATTTCGAAGCGGTTACAGCACCATGGACCACATCCACACAGTGCGGCAGATTGTACAGAAGACCGAAGAGTACAATCGGCCCCTGTGCTTAGCGTTTGTGGACTATGAGAAGGCCTTCGACTCAATCGAAACCTGGTCTGTTCTGGAGTCCTTGCAGCGTTGCCAAGTCGACTGGCGATATATTGAAGTGATGAGATGTCTGTATAATGCCGCAACGATGAGTGTACAAGTACAGAACCAGCGTACTAATCATATCCACCTGCGTCGAGGAGTGAGACAGGGGGACGTCATATCCCCGAAACTGTTCACTAACGCCTTGGAGGATATGTTTAAGACGCTGGACTGGAAAGATTGTGGCATCAACATTAACGGCAGGTACATCTCTCACTTACGATTCGCAGATGATATCGTCATTATGGCAGAGACGCTGCAGGACTTACAGAGGATGTTGAATGGCCTAGCTGATTCTTCTTGTCGCATTGGTCTCCGGATGAATTTGGATAAAACCAAAGTCATGTACAACGAGCACGTTGTTCCGGAACCGATTGCCGTAGATGGAATCCCACTCGAAGTTGTCACTAAGTATGTTTACCTAGGGCAGACGCTCCAACTAGGCAAACATAACTTCGAAAAGGAAATCCAGAGAAGAATTCAGCTAGGCTGGGTAGCATTTGGAAAACTCCGTCGAGTCTTCTCGTCGCATATACCACAGTGCCTAAAGATAAAAGTCTTTAATCAGTGCGTCCTACCCGTCTTGACATACGGAGCCGAGACGTGGACACTCACGGTTCGACTGGTTCACCAATTTAAAGTCGCTCAGCGAGCTATGGAAAGAGCTATGCTCGGTGTTTCTCTGCGGGATCGAATCCGGAACGAAGTAATTCGCCAGAGAACTAAAGTGATCGACATAGCTCATCGGATTAGCAAGCTGAAGTGGCAGTGGGCTGGTCATATCTGCCGTAGGACCGATAACCGTGGGGGAGCCCCCAAGTGTCTACAGGTACGTCCTCGTCGTCTCCCCTGGACCCCGTCCTGACCCCGGTAACGCAAGTGGCAGGCGGGTGACTAAATCCTGTTTTGTACAATACTTGGGCGTGAGGTGAATTCGGTGCGATGTCGAAGCAACTTAGAGATGCGTCTGGGAGGTTTATAAAAGGCCCTTCTCAGGGCCACCTCTCAGACACCACGGAGGTAGTGGTCGTCGAGGACGTCCACGGTGACGTTGTCTCGGCGGCCCCCATCGTCGAGGTTGAAAAAGGCTCTTCTCAGGGCCAACCAAAAGGCCCCTCTCAGGGCCCATCTGAGGAGTCAGATATGGACACTGCGTCTTGTGGTGTTGAGTCTGCTGTTGGAGAGGGACGTAAGCGGCCGTCTTCTTCGTTCTTCGTGCCTGGATATTTAGGTTCAGACACGGAGACCGAGGAGACAGTGGCCGCGAAGGTTAGTACGGCAAGGAGAGGAAGGATTAGAGGCACCAAGGCGGGCCCTTTGCGAGAGGATTTCCTCAAGTCTGCTCTGGTGCGGTTGGATAAGGAGCTTGAGACTGTACTGCGTGACAGGCAGTACAGACAGGAGACTATTATTGTCACTGATAATAATACAACAGACGGCAATGATTCGGATGTCGTCGCAAGGGCCGTTGATATCAGCACGCTGAACGCGCAGGAGCTGAGGGCTCATGCGAGTGAAGGACTGGCCAGCATTTGGAGGTTGCCAAGAAGTCTGGCCACCTCAAGGGTCACTTTGTGGCACGCCTGAAAAGGTCCGCGTCAACCCTAAGAGAGGTGGTAGATGCTCTGGCGTGCAGGAGCGAAGCGGAAGAGACTAGGCGGCTAAGGGCGGAGAATGGCCGTCTAAAACTCGAAGTCGAGTCGCGTAAGGCTGAGGTAAAGGCGCTGCGGCGCGGGTTCGCCGAGGCAAAATCGGAAGCAGCCGCGGCCACCACCGCCGCTGCCGCCGTCGTCACTGGGAGTCGAACGCCACCTGCAACCGTGACGGGGGTGGAGCTTGTTGAGGAACTGAAGCGGTCCTTAACCTGCACACTCGGGGAAATGATAAATGCCCGACTTGCAGGTATTGAGAACCGACTTTTGCCGGCCCCGACGGTCCGCCCACCACTAAGGGCGGACGCTAAGAAAGCGGCGGTTGCTTCCGTGCCGCCACCAAAGACAACGCCTGCGCCCACCAAAAGCCCCAAGACGGCCGCCGCTCCTTCAGTCGCACCGGTTGCGGACCCTCCAACAGTGGGGGGACCCAAAAGGCCACAAAGAAGGCCAACTCCGCTGTTCCTCAGGAGGAAACGTGGACCACAGTGATGAGGAAGAGCAAAAGTAAAGGAAAGGGGAAAGGGGAACCCTCCGTCCCGGTAGCTACCTCTGCCTCCGTTGCTGCACCGGCGGTGAGGAAAGGAACGTCCAACAAGCCGAGGAAGGCGCTGAAATCCCCTAAGTCCGCGGCTGTCGTGCTGTCGTTACAGCCAGAAGCCGCGAAAAAGGGGATCACGTACAGCGCCATCCTCCAAATGGCACAGGAAAAGATTGACCTGCAGGAGTTGGCGATCGACCGCCTCCGCTTCCACCAGACGGCCACGGGAGCCAGGATGCTCGAGATTTCTGGCTCCCAAAACAGTGAAAAGGCGGATAGGCTTGCGGAAAAGCTTCGTGGGATCCTATCTGAGGTGGCCAATATCGCCAGGCCTATGAAATCTGTTGATTTGAAGTTGACGGGCCTGGACGATACAGCCACAAAGGAGAGGGTGGCTGCAGCGGTAGCCAAGGCGACAGGATGCAACATAGGTCTGGTCAAGGATGGGGAAATTCGCCCATTTTTCGCGATTGGGGCTTTGGCGGCACCGGCTCCACTATCGTCTCCTGCCCGATTGCGGCGGCAAAAGTGCTGTCGCAAAGAGGTAAGCTATTGATTGGATGGAGCTCGGTGCGAGTGGTAGCCTTGGAGGCGCGGCATGCGCTGTTTTAGGTGCATGGGGCTAGGACACACGCGCCCTCAGTGCCCAGCGTCAGCAGACAGGGGGGACCTGTGCTTCCGGTGCGGAAGCGCCGGACACAAGGTAGCCCACTGCAAAAAAGCCACACCACGCTGCGCGATATGCGCGGAGTCGGGGAGCCTCCGAGCACGTGATGGGTGGACGCAGCTGCGTGCCCCCGAAGACGAAGGGCAAGGCCACCAGGACCCAGGCCACCCCTACGGCTGTTAGCCAAGCCACCCCAGAGGAAGTTGTACGCCGAGTGACTGACGTAGAGGAGGTTGTGATGTCTGAATAATGGATCGGATCGGGCATCACAATTTCCTTCAGACGAACTTAAATCATTGCGCCCAGGCCCAAGATTTGCTCATGCAGGCCCTGGCGCAGTGGCAAATAGACGTGGTGGTGGCGGCGGAGCCGTATTTCGTTCCGTTCCCCCATCCCTGTTGGGCTGGGGACTTGGACGGCTCCGTTGCCATTGTGAGGCAACCCGGCGGAGACGGCCTGCCCCTCTCAGTTGAAGAGAGAGGGTCAGGGTACGTGGTGGCCAAATGGGGGGAGTATGCTGTGGTAGGCGTATATTTTTCCCCAAACAGAACTGCAGTGGAGCTGGAAGTCTTTGTGGACCTCCTAGCCGCTGCGGTTAGGAGACAGGCACCACGTCAGGTCCTCCTTCTCGGGGACCTTAACGCCAAGGCTCGGGATTGGGGCAGCCCCTCCACTGACACTCGCGGAGAGATAGTCAAGGAGTGGGCTGTTGCCACAGGACTGACCCTGCTCAACATTGGGTCGGTCCACACGTGCGTGCGACACAACGGGGGGCCCGTGGTGGACTTATCGTTCGCCACCCCGTCCGTCGCCGCACGTGTGCGGGCCTGGAGGGTGTTATCGGAGGTGGAAACTCTCTCGGACCACAAGTATGTGAGATTCGAGATCTCCACCTCCCATAACCAAGGACGACCTCCGCGCGTAGGCGTGGATTTCCCGCGCTGGGCCGTCAGCCGCCTCGACGCTGAATTGGCAAGGGAAGCGGCAATCGTCCAGTCGTGGTTTGCCGCCCCCGCGCACCAAGAGGTGGACGTAGCTGCGGGCCGCTTTCGCGAAGCGGTGACGGCCGTGCGCGATATGGCCATGCCAAAGTCCCGACGCCGCCCCCATGGCCGCGAGGTCTTTAAGCTTAAGCTCGGAGATCGCGGAGCTCCGAGCTGCCTGTACAGAAGCGCGGCGGCCTTACGGACATTGCAGGAGACGGCGTCACGGCCGGACCGACGAGCAGATGCCGGCCGTAGAGTTGGAGGAAGAGCGCCAGCTTTACGAGGTGTACCGTGGTGCCAAGCGAAAGCTACAGCTGTCGATCGTCAGGGCCAGGCCTATGGTGAAGCCCTGGCGAGCCTTGACAGGGATCCGTGGGGGCGTCCGTATAAGGCTGCCCGAAAAAAGTTCCGGCACCAGACACCCCCGGTCGCGGAGTCCATGGAGCCCAGGCTCCTGGACAGGGTGTTAGGGGGGCTCTTCCCCGACAGGGACCCTAACCACTCCCCTCCACCGATGGCCGTCTCCCTCGTTGAGGAGTTTGACGGGGCCTCCATCCAGCCTGTTTCAGAGGCGGAGATGGAGGTTGCAGTCCGCCGCCTGCGCGGTAGGAGAACGGCGCCTGGCCCGGATGGCATCCCAGGCCGGGTGTTGGGAATCGCCCTTACAGAAATGGGTGATCGGCTTCGGGAATTGTTCAGCACGTGCCTCACGTCTGGGCGATTCCCGAAGCCGTGGAAAGAAGGCAGGTTGTGCCTGTTGCGGAAGGAGGGACGTCCTGTTGACTCGCCTTCCGCATACAGGCCCATTGTGCTGCTGGATGACACGGGTAAGCTCTTCGAGAGAGTGGTGGCTTCCCGTGTTATCCGGCATCTGGAGGGGACTGGGCCTGGACTTTCCGAGGCCCAGTACGGGTTCAGAGCGGGGCGGTCTACAATAGACGCCCTGCTCTGGCTCAAGGAGTGGACGCAGACGGCGGTCCATGAGGGGGAAAGGGCGTTGGCTGTCTCGCTCGACATAGCCAACGCCTTTAATAGCCTCCCGCACGCAACGATACAGGAGGCGCTCCGTTATCATGGAGTGCCCCTGTATCTGCGGAGGCTGTTGGGCGACTACCTCCAGGACCGCCAGGTCATGGTGCAAGGACGCGACGGTTTGAGGCGCCGTCATGTCTCATGCGGGGTTCCACAGGGGTCGGTGCTTGGGCCGGTCCTGTGGAACGTTGGCTACGACTGGGTGCTTCGCGGCACGCTTCCCGCAAACGTGCGGGTTGCGTGCTACGCGGATGACACCCTAGTCGTGGCCAAAGGGAAGGACCTCAGGGAGGTGGTGCGGACGGCCACGGTGGGGACAACACTCGTGGTCGACCGTATACGTGCCTTGGGACTGGAGGTTGCCCTTCCCAAGACCGAGGCCCTAATGTTCCATGGGCCTCGGGGGGGCCCCCCTCCAGGTACGCGAGTGTTACTGGACGGGGTCCCAGTCCGGGTTGGGACCCAGATGAAATATCTGGGTCTCATCCTGGACGGGAGATGGGCTTTTGGGGCCCACTTTGCCGGGCTATCCCCAAGAGTCGTGGGAGCTGCCGCTTTTCTGGGAAGGCTGCTGCCAAACGTGGGCGGCCCAAGTGCCAACTGCCGTCAGCTGTACTCCGGAGTCACCCGGAGTATGGCGATGTATGGGGCACCCGTCTGGGTGGACGCTCTCAGTCGCGCCAACAAAACCTTGCTGCGACGTCCGCAGCGGGTTATAGCGACGAGGGCAATCCGGGGATACCGGACGGTGTCCTGGACAGCGGCTTGCGTGCTGGCCGGTGATCCCCCCTGGGAGCTCCAAGCGGAGATCCTCGCCGAAGTTTACCACTTCGTGGCGGCGAGGAGATCCCAAGGAGAGCCCCCGGCATGGGAAGAGGTCGCACGCATGCGGAGGCAGGCGCAGGGTGCCCTGTTGCGGCGGTGGACGGAGGACCTGGCCCCGCCGGTCCCTGGACAGTGGACGGTGGATGCGGTCAGGCCGGTCCTTTGGAGGTGGGTGAGGCGGCGGTTCGGGTCGTTGACCTTCCGATTGGTGCAAGTGCTCTCCGGACATGGATGTTTCGGTAAGTACCTGCATCAAATCGCGAGACGGGAGGCGACTCCAGCCTGCCACGAGTGTGGGGTGCCAGAAGATACGGCGCTCCACACGCTGGAGGTGTGTGCTGCATGGAGCCCGCAGCGGCACACACTTTCAGCGGTAATAGGACGGGATCTCTCTCTGCCGAGCATGGTAAACGCCATGCTCGAAAGCGAGAGATCGTGGCGGGCTGCGGTATCTTTCTGCGAAGAGGTCATGACGCAGAAAGAGGCCGCGGAGCGGGCCAGGGAGGACGACGCCTCTGCTGACTCGCTCCGGCGCAGACGTACGGGGGGAAGGAGGAGACGGTTTGCCCGTCTCCTCTCCCCTCACTCATAGTGTGGTCACTGGCTGAAGGTCGGGGGACTTTCGGCCGGCTTGCACGGCCCCACACGTCTGAGGGGTGGCCTTCGTGAGCGATATCACCCCTACTTGTGCCGGGGCCTGGATATTTGATCCGGGCCTACCGCCGGGGCAAGATGGTGAATGCCAGAGCGACCCCAGCTTGCCCCATCTTGGCGGAGGACTGCTTCCACGTGGGGTTTTTAGCCGGTAAGAGTCCGGCATAATCACTCCGGCACCATCACTCCGGCACCCCCGTGCTGGAGTGGTATCAATGAGGATTTTGCCCACGTAAAAAAAAAAAAAAAAAGGACCGATAACCGTTGGGGTAGACTGGTTCTAGTGTGGAGACCGCGAATCGGTAAACGTAGCGTAGGACGCCCTGTTACCAGGTGGAGCGACGACATTCGTAAAGCGGTGGGCAGTGACTGGAAACAAAGAGCCGAAGATCGGGCTCAGTGGCATGACTTGGGAGAGGCCTATGTCCAGCAGTGGACTGATACCGGCTGATTATGATGATGATGATGATTTTGTTGTATAATTTATGAAATCACGCCTTTTTAATACGCTTTTATTAGCTTCAGACGTATGTATGTTTGTATGTTAGTATGTAACGGAATCTTTGAACATGATTTTAACCCCCTTCAAAACGTCGGATTAACTCAAAATTTGGCATACTTATTAACGACCGATGACAATAAATAAATAAAAAAAAATAAAAAAAAATAAAAAAGTCGACTAAAAAATGAAAAATAAATAATAGTTTAAAAAAACAAAAAATACGCTTTTATAGAAAATCCAACTAAAAAATAGAAAATAAATTTTAATAAATTTGAATTAAAAATAGTGTAAGAAAAAATGATTTTATTGTAAAAAAAGCGTGGGGTGCTTTTCAGGATATTATCAAAATAACCCTTCTTGTCATATCTGTTCATAAAATATTTGGAACTATTGATACCATGCACCCCACGCTTTTTTTTACAATAAAATCATTTTTCTTACACTATTTTTAATTCAAATTTATTAAAATTTATTTTCTATTTTTTAGTTGGATTTTTTATAAATGCGTATTTTTTTAGTTTTTTTAAACTATTATTTATTCCCTTTAGGGTAGAAGTAGTGTCTGCTTACCTAGGCAGATACTACTTCTTTCCACATGCTACGATCTTGACATACCTCTTTCGTTTCTTCGACTTTCAGTTACCCATAAACATACAATATAGTGCTTACTCCGCATTTAAATTAATATAGGTACAATAGAACAATATAAACAATGACAACATCAGCTACGCGGACGATATGGTGCTGCTGGGCCCGACAGCGAAATATATCGGAGACATGCTACGTGTTTGTGAGAACTTCGCCGCATCGAATGGTCTGATGTATAATGTTAAGAAAAGTGAGTTCATGGTCTTCAGGGCCGCCGGCCGGTGTCCAGATACTATTCCTACAATTACCCTTAACGAAGTGAGTATGAACCGAGTAACCCGGTTTAAATATTTAGGACACTTTCTTGCCGATGACCTTCAAGACGATGAAGATGTGGAGAGGGAGCGCAGAGCACTGGCGGCGCGGGGGAACATGTTGGCCCGCAGATTTGCCGGTTGTACGGACCAGGTCAAAATTACTCTTTTCAAAGCGTATTGTCAGGGCATGTACACGGGTAGTCTGTGGTTCAGCTGTTCCCAAAAGTCACTGGATACTCTGTGCGTCCAATATAATAATGTGTTCAGGATGATGTTGAAACTCCCCCGATTTTGCAGTGCCTCCGGTATGTTTGCCGAAAACAACACTGATGGCTTCCATGTCATCATCAGGAAAAAGGTGGCGTCTCTGTTTAGAAGGATTCGGGGGAGTGACAATAGCATTCTGAAAGTTATAGCGGATGACCCGCATGCACCTGTGTTCAGGCATCTTGTGCGAACTATGATTTCGCAGAAGATGCCTCCGAAATACATGACGCATTAATATTTTAGTTTTCCTTATATTATAAGTACTAACCATATTTTCTAAGTAAGCTACTAACAATAATGGATCTTTTTGTTGTCCGTGAATAAAAATATATAAATAAAAAAAAAATTAGGCAAGTAACATAAAACAACCCATAAAAAATATGTTCCCAATATGTGTCCGAAAAAATCTCCTAACATCAAAGAATGTCAATATTGCCTATAATTTCTAAAACATCCAAAATTCCTTACACCCTCGCATAACTGAATTGCCGATCAGCTTTTTCATACTTTAAGGGGAAACAAAGATCAGAGACACAGATTAAACTCTAGTTGCTATAGGAACCCTATTTTATACCATTGACGTGTCGCAAACTAAATTGGTACCTCAAGGGGAGAAAAATCCTGTTTCATTTGAAATATTAGGTGCACTTTCGACATTTTCATTTTATAGAGGTGGAGACAGGTGGTTTGTATCGTTTTTACGCCCTTTAGCGTTTTTTTTATATTACCTTAGAGATTTTACTTCAATTTCTGCAATTGAACCGGCAGGTTTGTGAATAAATATTGTATTTATAATTTAAAATGTACGATAAAATAAAATAAAAATAGCTTATAAAAATTATTAGGAATTTTTCAAGCCGTTACCAGAAAAGTTTTTGATAAAGATTTGTTTTAAATCTAAATCGTACGGTTTATTTCATAACTTTATTACTAATAATTTACTTACTTTTTACCCGCTTACAGGAGGGTTATGATTTTGACCCGTATGTATGCATGTTCGTTTATACCCTCACAATTTATAATAACTTGACAATTGAGGTATCAATGCGTCTTGATTGACCGGTGGCTATGTGATGTCATAACAAATTGTAGACGGAAAATTAAATAGACAAGACATTAGCGTATGCGAATGAAATAGCTATAGAGATATAACCCGACTAAAATGATGAACACGTGATACTCCAGCTATAAGATAAAATGAACAACGTAATTTGGTCGGGTCATACATGACAGCAGGTGAAAGCCAATGGGCGCACTAGAACTGGGAGCTAGAGCTGGCTACAAACAATAAAATCGCATATTCACAGAAGGATAAAAATATCTTGTCCATCTCGCTTCCTCATACTAGTTATTATGTATATATTTTTATCCTTCTCATATTATTATTGTTATTTTAATGCCAGGTCTATTTTACACTGGCTTCTATTTAATATATTCTGTCTACGCATCAAATAGATTATGACGCCTTTTAGGAAAAATCAATTTGTTGCGTAGACAGACAGACAGGGTTGGCAATGTTTAAAACATTTGTTTAAAATAAGTGTTTAAAACACTGGAAAAAATACATACCTGTTTAAAAACGAGTTTTAAACAGGTATGTATTTTTTCTAGTGTTTTAAACACTTGTTTTAAACATTGCCAACCCTGTTCAAATATAATATATTTTTAGCTGTTGTTTACGGCTTTGCTTGCAATAACCAATAAATGGGAATTATTTATATGATTAGAGCGTTACTTTTTACTAATCGGTTTCTAGTTTTTAACGAAATAACTTTTTATACTAGTTCTCTTTTGTGGTATGGAACGATAAATAAGTTTAAAAATTAAAAAACTTAGGTCGATAAAAATTGTTATGCCTATTTAAGTATCGAAATATAATCAGAAGACTTGATTATTATCTTGAATCGACACAGTACATAAGTATAAACGGTCAGAAAGGTAAATTTATTACTTAGTTATTTATTTTTGACCGCTTTGCCACTTTTCATCAATTAAGATTTTTGTCAAGCACTTCACTGATTTCAATTTCAAATATATTAAACTGGCAATAGCAAATATGGGCTGCAGGCTGACAATATGAAAAGGATAGAAGCATTATTTTTGTTCTAAAACCCTTATTATTGTTTAAAGCAGGATTGGTGACTTTTTTTCGGTGCATATGCACCCAAATGGCATCTACGGGTGTAAAGTATACTACCCAAAGTTAATCAAGTCCTTCTATTTATTTCAATACAAAATAATATTACAAATATTAAATAGATTACCAACCAATATTAGTACCTTATTATTAGTACCTAATTTGAGTTCTATTGCAATTTCCAGTGAAATATTATTAGTATTAGTAATTATACCATAATCACCGATAGATAATTTAGTTACTACACATTTATAGTTCGGAGATTACTATCATTACAGCAACTTTGTCAATACCATTAATTTCTATATTGTTATGAGGACTAATTTAAGCTCTGTGATCGTTGATGTCATTGACCCGTGTTATATGTTCATTCTGTAATTATTGTTTAATTGACTACCCACATGTTTTGAGATGTTATTATTATATAGGCTGGATTTCCGGTTCATTCCGTCGTCGAGTCGTGTCAGTATAGCAGTAGTAGTATAACAGCAGTGAATAGCAAGCACAAAACAACGCATAGACAGTCATATATGGAAAGTAACTAGGTCGGGCCGTTAGCTTGCTGGTTGTAATTGTTCTTAGTTTTCTTTGTTATATAGGTGCCAAACTTTGACAACTGACTTGACAAACAAGATGCCTCGGGAAATTCAGCCTTATTAATCAGGCAAATAAATAAAGAAAATAAATCAAATGGCCAACACTACAAAGACTGATACGTATAGGTTTGGCAAAACAGAACAAATATTTACATATCATTTACTTGAGAACCTACGTTCTTTAGTTAAATACTCCATGAAATTTTACTGAAAGAAATTGAGTCGAAAACATTGGATTAATTTCGAAAACATCTTTTTGTGTTATTTGTTTATTTTGTGTTATTTGTGTATTATTTTGATTGCTAATCAAGATGCCAAAGCACGTAGTATTATTATATTTTCTATGGCCAAAGTGCAAATACGTTTTACTTGACTCATTGTAATTGAACGTTAATATTAATTAATAGAAAATGATGTCAAGCTAAATTTGTCACTGTAACTTAATCCAAACTTAATCCTAATAATCATCAAGCTCAAAGAGATTGTGAATAGTCAATGGTTCATTAAATTGTCAGGCCTTATTACCTTGCATTAACTGTTTATTACAAGATATACTCAAAATCTAATTGTCTCAGTCTCAGTGCGAAGAGCAGTGAAAAGCAAAGTTCTGGAAACTTAGGGACTGTATACCACAGTATATCTGCTTTAGAAAGACATTTGAAAGAAATAAACTGGCCAAGTACAAGTCACACTCGTAGGGTTCCGTAACACAGTAGAGTATTTTATAACTATAATTTTTTG
This sequence comes from Cabera pusaria, assembly GCA_954871355.1. Taxonomy (NCBI): domain Eukaryota; kingdom Metazoa; phylum Arthropoda; class Insecta; order Lepidoptera; family Geometridae; genus Cabera; species Cabera pusaria. The sequence goes on along the minus strand of OX940896.1, from coordinate 10,497,079 downwards.
TTTTTCATAGTATTTGTATGTCCAAAATTCACATCCTAGGGGAGATGAAACGGAGGTTCAATTTTGTATGGAGAAACAAGATAAGATAGTATTCTTAGGGTTCCGTAGCCGAATGGCAAAAAACGGAACCCTTATAGATTCATCATGTATGTCTGTCTGTCTGTCCGTCCGTATGGCACAGCCACTTTATTCCGAAACTATTAGGACTACGTAGTTGAAACTTGGTAAGTAGGTGTATTCTGTAAACCGCTTTACGATTTTTATTCAAAATTAAAAGAATAATATATTAAGGGGGCTCTCCATACATGTAACTAATCCTAAAAAAAATTTTTTCATCAAACCTATACGTTGTTACAAACTTATAACCTATACGGGGTGGGATGTCTATAGATAGATCTTTAAAAATGACATTTAGGTTTCTAAAACCATTTTATCAGTCAAGTCAATCATTTGGAAGATAGGCACGTCTAAAGTGGTAAAATGTGTCCCCCCCCCCCCCTCTCTAACTTTTAAAGTATGGGAGTGAAAAATAAAAAAATATATATATTCTCAAGATCTCAATAAAAACTAACAACGAAAATTAGTTTGAACGAGATACAGTCAGCAGTTTTTGAGATATAGCGACCGCAAGGATAACTATGTTTTTTATACAAACTCTATGAAAAACAAAGTAAATTGTTTGGTGGTGAAAAATTAAAGTTATAAAACACTCTACTGTTACGGAACCCTACGTGTGCGAGTCCACCTTGCACTTGGCCAGTTTTTTATTCAAATGTTCACATTATTACTTCTGTAATTAAATAAGTAAATACGTGTGTCAAGGCTTTTCAAAATTCCTTACCCCTAGGGTGAAATGGGGTAACAAAGTCTGAAAATCAATATGTTTTTTTAATTTTTTATAAAAATGAATCTCTATTTCCTTTGGTAACGCCATAACTTGAAAACGAGAGGACCGATTTGGCTGTTTCTTTTTATGTGATTTTATGAAAGCAAAGTTTAAACGATAAAAACAGTTTTAAATAAATAAAAGAAGTTTTTAACGCGGGCGAAGCCGCTGAGCAATTTTAGTATCCGTATGTTTAGATTTACCATCTGAACCCTAAAGGTACGGCTACACCGCGGCGTCCTGCGATCTGCGGGCGCGATTTCAGGTTTTCTGATCGCGTTTGGTGTGAACCAGTCGGTACAAATACTACTGCGCTATCTGATCGCCGCCTAGATCGCGCACGCAGGACGCTGCGGTGTGTCTAGAAGGAACCATTTTCGGATAGATCTGTAGATGGTGTTGGACTTTTTTCTGGCTGGAGTATACAGGACTAAAGCGATACAAATTACCTAAACTAGTTAGAGGTAATAATCTGCGATCACTATAATCTATCTATATAGATACATCTATAAGAAAAAGAGCGCCCAGTGGTGTAGTAGGGGATAGGTCAGCTTTGACGCCAGAGGTACCGAGTTCAATCTCCGCCGTGCACCAATGGACTTTTCAATCGAAAAATTTATGTGCGCTTCTCACAGTGGCCCTCCAGTGAAGGAAAACATCGTTAAGAAAACTCCAATCACCGCAAGATGGTAGGAAACTATCTAGTGTCTGCCTTGCCAGCTACCCACCCTCAAGTTAGAAAATCTGTCGACAAACATGTAATGTGTTCCGGCAGCTATCCTTAAGAGCAGTTCCAATTCTAGGCCTAATGTGCTACCATCCTTGACCGCATCATCACTTATCAACAGGTGAGATAGTGTTCAAGCGCTAGACAATTCAAGCGCTACATAATATATAAAAAAAAATATTAAAAGTATATTTTTCCTATGCACTCCTGAACCCTATTTGGTAAATTTAGATCGTTGGTAGTAAAATAACCACCCTGTATACATTTAATTAATTTTATAAAACTTTTCCACATATTTGTTGCGCAAACGTAGTAAGTACATAATAAATAGTACAAATAAACATAGTACATTAGAAGATATTAAATAATCTGTCTATAGCAAGCCCTGCCATTTACTCATTACTTAGAATCTACGTTATCAATTTGTAGCGTGTCCACCTCGGTCCAATTTGGAAATTAGCTATAATGGCCGTCCTGCAAAATGTATGGAGTCGAGATAACCAGTGTAATTGTGGACGGGTCAATAAGTTCTATTAGGTATGCTGAAGGCTATTACTATTCGCCAAGAGTTGCTATTAAATACGAAGACCTTGCGAGAAGAGCAAGGATTGTCAACTATAACAATTTCAAAGAAAACGGGTTTTATAAGTTGACAGTTCTTTGACGTTCTGTTTTATTTGCAAGTAAACGCGGACATTCCTTTTTTTAACCAGTCTATTCAAATCATAATTAAGATCGTTTAAAAAACTAAAACAACCGACTTCAAATGCCGCGCTATTAATTTTCAGTACCAAGTTTGAGGTGTTTATCTCCATATCTCTGGAGATACTTATGAGATCTGGATGAAATTACTATGGTAAAATTCTAGGGATATCTCCTTTAAAAAAAAAGAATCATAATCGGTTCATAAACAACGAAGTTAGCCGCAAACAAACATAAAAAAACTCCTTTTTTTGAAGTTGGTCAAAATTATGAATGAATTTAGAAAAATCTGTCGATAAAATTAATCTTTCGTAAAAATGATTTAATGATGGTAATTAAATTACTGTTGCCACTTACTGTTAGGTATTATTTTTCGCGTGTAGGCGATATGGTATATACGGTGAGCAACAAAGAAGCTAACCGTACTGATGATAAATGCGATAGAATCATCACACTCTAGCGAAAGGCTACTTTAACGTGCAATGTAAGAAACTTTAAATCTATCTCTCGAAACATTTTCCGAATTGCTATTGCTATTACAACACGTAATATCATCCAATGAATCCCTGTCCCCTACTGAATGTTTGATAATGTCTGCAGATAGATTTGAGTGCACCCGCATATATTACTCTGGTTCGTTTAGTTATACCAGCAGATAAATGTATTGATTTCATCTGTGTTGTGACAGAATCCATTGAAGCAAATATGTTTTGAGCATTATTTATTGATGTAAAAATATATTGAGTCATGTTGCTTTATTAGGAGAAGTTATCTTATTAAGTTAAATTCTGCTTAAGTTTGTAATTTGCTGTCAAAAAGTAGCTTACCATCACAAACCTTACGGCGTTCCAGCAGCACACAGCCTTTGAGAGTCAGAGTATTCTGGGCCAAGTGTGTTTACCATCTTCGACCATATTACTGTTTACATCATCTTTATCATTATCAGCCTATCTAAGTCCACTGCTGGATAATTGCTACGCCTCTGAGCTTGATCTTTAGCTTTTTGTTTCCAACCGTTGCCAGCTAGCTTGCGTACGTTCTTTTTAGCTTTTAAAAACAAACTCATAACCGTAATACAGAAGAAAACAAATTAACTCTTTTTTCCTGCAAAGTAAACCATAATCTGTTCCGGAGCCATCAAACCATCCTAAAATACTCGCCCCATCGATCCCATTGCCCCACCCCACAAGTTAAGACCCCATTACCAGATAAATATATGCAATTTATTACATTTACTAATTTACATACACTGAAGACACGACATGTTGAAGTTAAACGACATTAGGGAGTCGAGGGGACGTACGAGTAAGTTTAGGTAGTGGGTAAGTTCAAAGAAAAATACGTGGTTTTAGAGCCATCCATGTATTTTCTGATATCTTCTTAGTATTATGTATGAGACATGTACACACCATTAGACGTAATTATAAAAGTTTACCCTTGTTTCGTCTATAAAAATGCCTCTTTGTATAATGGGGAATATGCATGTTTTTTTTAAATATTTTTATTTCACTCAATACATCGATATAACATAATAAAAAGAGAAAATATGCTGCTGGAATTAGTCTAGTAATTTTTTAAATAAATATTTAAATATACAAATAAAATAAAGCAGTTTAAAAGCCATCATTTCACGGGCTCTTTGGTAGTGAGTTGTGACGTCACGCACTAACGTCAGACACATGCCCCTTGAAGCAAACTAGCTTTTTTAGGGTTCCAAACCCAAAGGATACCAACGGAACCCTATTATTGAGACTCCACTGTCCGTCTGTCACCAGGCTGTATCTCATGAACCGTGAAAGTTAGACAGTTGAATTTTCACAGATGGTGCATTTCTGTTGCCGCTATAATAACAAATACTTAGAACAGAATAAAGTTAAAAATTAAAGGGGGTCCCCATACGAATAATTTCTGTTGCCGCTATAATAAAAAATACTTAGAACAGAACAAAGTTAAAAATTAAAGGGGGTCCCCATACAAATAACGTGTTTTTTAGTATACGCCATCTATGGACGATTGTTTACTTTATTAATAATATTAATTACTAACACCTTTATGTTAACGTTCACTTAGTTGGTGTTAGAAGTTCGTTAGATATTTGTTAGATGGCGTTCGGGACCCTCCGTGTGCGGGAAAAAACTCGCACTTGGCCAGTTTTATTTTCTTTAACTAAGACTCCGCGCGATTATTGTATTTAGCCAATGGCATGTTTTTATTAAATTACGCAGTTTCTCTAATCTCGTACTCATGTTTACCTATATTAAATTGTTATTAATATACATTTTTGCACAATAATACGCGGCAAACACAATATTTGGAAATAAATACAAAAAGACCACACCATACATTCATTTTTATGTTCCTGCACTCAATGTTTTTATCACGTGACGTAGTTATGACGTCAACTTTCGATTCGACCAATAGTGATCTGTTTTACAAAATAAAATTTCCCTAATTTGTATTGCATTTTTCATTTATTATTTCAAGCAAATAAATTAAATTAAATAAAAAAAACTATTTTACATTATGACTCCAGGACAACAAAGATTTGAAAAAAGAAATATTTCCAATAAATCTGAGCTACATGCATATTTCCTATTGCAGTTTATTCAGCAAACCTAATATTTGTTTTCAATACATTGACAATTTTGCTATACACATTTTTTTTTTTTGCAGAAAGAGAAACTTGACCACTATCTCAATTGATGTAATATCAAGACGCTGTTCAAGGTAGATTCGTGCTTGTTTGGCAGTAATAAACGATTATTTTTGTAACAATCCTCCATATTGGTGCCACTATAAGTCAAGGCAAAACACAGCCAACCTGATGATAACATAGTTCCTGCTGAGTAAAATTAGAGATAAGGCGCCAGAGGATCAGGTTTAGGATGTAGGTCTAGATCTAATAACGAGAGAGGGCAATCACAAAGCGAGCGCCTCAGGATGATCGTGTCAATAGCCGAAATACAATGATGGTGAAAAAAAAACCATCGCGGAACAAGTGTATGGGTTTTATATGTAGCCTGAGGCTATTAACTTTAGGGGTTCGTGAAGAGGTTAAAGTGATTGAGATTATTAGAAAACGCAGTTTGAATTATTAGCGAATCCAGAAGGGCCCTCTTTGATCTCCTGTATTTCTTATCTCTGTAAATCATTCTTTCTTCTAGGTGTCTGTTCTCGGTCGTCTGGGGTAGTACTCAAGAAGATATATACACGGTAATTTATATGAACCTTTATGGTACCACTTTTTTTCACAGTTCGTTTTGTAGATATAACTTCTTATACGCCTTACACTTCCATAATTTTGAAACAACAATTAGGTGATGCCAATTGGAACTATTTACCTAATCAAAGCACCAATTAATAGCATACATGGTAAATTGGTTTTATTAAGTAAATGAATATGAATAATACAATTACCAAATGTTTATAAGCACAATACAATTACCAAATATACAGCATTACGTAAATATTTAAATGCTTTCACTTCTGCAAAATGTTCAATAATATAAGTTAAAAATGTAACAGATTAACCAAATAATTCTAGGCAAATGTCAAATCAAATCAAGTTTCTGTAATATTATTGGTTTTTAAAAACACCGACGTACTTGTATATTACTCTTTTTATCACGCACGACCTAACAGTAACCGAAGCGGGTAATCTAATATGATTAGAGTGACAAAAACCTAGTCTTTCATATATCCAATAAGGCAAAAGTTTATCCAAGTAATCAAGCGGCAGCAGATGTTGCGATAAAGCTTGCACGACTGATATCGCCAGTCTGACCCGAGCCTTATTAGACGATGTTACTGGTTGAGGTATACTGAGGCTAGTTTATTCGTTGAGAAGTAGATACATTTACTCATTATTAAACACTGAAGATAGTCTGCTGAATAAATACCTAGTCTGAGAACTATTTCTGTCTAATAAAATACTTAGAACTGATGGGCTGAAAGACAAAACGCAACCTTAGCTGCTGAGTGACCTATAAACACGTAGTTCCTTGGAATAAAAAGTAGTTGAATATTATGAACTATAACTAATTGATTGTACTAAAATATAACAATATAAATTTATAAAATAATAAAAATATAAACAAAAAATAATTAATCGAATTATTTATCACCTATTAGTCTTCGCAATCAATATAATTTTACACATAAAGGATATAGGTATAATAAACTACAAACCTGACGGTAGTTACAAATATTTTATTGAATTTGACCAAACAATCTTAATATCTATTATACGAGTACTATTGTATAGCTTCATATTAACGCAACATATTAAGGTAGGTTCATATTAAGGTAACGCAATAATACATAATTGTGTATTTTCAGAATGGAAAACAACTTTAGCACTTACAAGAACACTTTCCAAACATTCCATTTTGGAAAATACACACAAATTATTCATCCATCTCTTACACAATCAATCTTGAAATATCACAAGGTTTTTCAGAAACAATTATTCAGCAGTTCTTACGTTTCATTCTGAATTTATGAAGGGTCAGATGTGAGCTCTACCTCGAAGCTGTAAGTAACCGTTGTGAAAACGGGCGTTTAAATTCTGAGTGGAGAAGTGTCGCCGTATTTCAACGGGACATAATTTTTCTCTCCCATAGAGTGGAAGTAAGCGTTTGGAGTTATAACGCTTAGGCTCTGAGCGAAGAAAATTTGCTCAGATTTTTTATGCTATCTGCACAAGCAAAGAATATCGCCTGATGAATAGCAATTTGACGTCTGTGCAAAATTTCACTATACATTGAGAAGAAGCGTTGTTCAAAGTAATTTAATTAAAAGATTAATTGGGTAATTATATGGTACAATTGGTTAAATATTGATTAATAAGGTTTGAGTTGGTACTTTTTTGGTACGGAACTCTAAACCACTTTTAACAAGATGTGTGACGTCATTACATTGCGTCTGTTACCTTAAACCATAAGGCGTCTAGGTGCTGAGTATTTTACGCTCTGTGATTTCTTTTTTAAATGGTATGAAAACTAAAACACCCAAGATTCTAGAAAGAGTTATAAGTTTTACGGCCTTAGAATAGGCCCCTTGCAGCAGCACATAGGTAATAAATACAACAAGAAGTTACGTATAAACAAACAAACTAACAAACTTTGATGAAGCAATTACAGAATTTTCCCTTTAGCTAAAACTCCCATGTCTCCCCGCCTCAAAACTATAAAAAGTGAAGTTTTCCGGAATCCCCCATGCAGCTCCGGCGATCAAGTCTGTTTCTTATTTCCTCAATGCCCGAAGTTCAACCGATTGTTTTTATGGACAAGGGGCTGATATGGACAGTAGGTACTAAACTTTGAATCTGTATGAAACACGTGTCAGGTTTAATGTGGACGAGGGTGCATGGACAGATAAAGATAGAATTGTTACTCATAATTGGAAAATGTAATGAATGTGTTTCTAAAGAATACTAATTTCATTAGTGTTTTAGTTGGTATAGGCTTAGAACATAATTTTGACTTATCATATGAATAGGAAGATTTTCCATATGATATTTATGCTGGTGGTAAGACTTCTGCTATTCCGCTTGCGGTGATACCATGACTGTGTTATTAAATTTAAACTGAAATATATAAATGTTTGTTAAAATATTGACACCTTCAGAATTAAAGACTATTCACGTTTCGCTGATGGTACAATAATAAATTATGTGGTTTACTAAATTGGCATTTGCGCATTAAAAATCCGCTCACGCCTTGGCCCATCAATTCTGCAGCAATTGAGTATTCTGACCTTTACAGCTATTGCCTTTAAAGCATCAATTCGATTTGAAACAATTTGTAAAATCTATCTTTGTCGAGGTCGACGTCCTTCCAAATATTGATGGTACTTGATACTGTCAGGGATCGTCACAAACCGTATAACAAATTTAAGTCCGTCCTCGGACCGATCCGAACCGACCACAATTCAACGCTCACCCTCGCTGTTAGAATCTCTCCCTAAATCAAAGCGCTCATAAAAAAGGGAATATTTATTCGTTATTTGTTGTCGGTTTGCATTAAAATAAAACGGCTATCTAGTCCTCAGAACCCTCGGCCTTATCTAAGATCTTGATTGCATAAAAATCTCATTTCTCTTTTGTGTGTGATGGTCGGTCTTGCATCTCATTGTCTGGATTATGTGTTTATGTCATCCTTCTCTTATTAGATGTGTATGTCTGTGATAACAGTGCAATTTGGCACTTTCATCACTTGTGACGGACTATATATTTCTCATTATTTTATTTTATTTTATGGGGATGACATACAATAAATGAAATAGTTCGGAATGTCTTTGCCTGTAAATTGCTGACTAGGCCCGGTAAGACGCTTGTTGACTTCGTAATACTTTATTGATGAAAATACTAATTTGTTATTTTTTTCAGATATTGATACCTCATACATCCTAATGAATCTGCGAAGCTATTAAACAAAATATAAGGAAAAAATGCTTGCAGACTATTTCATGTTTTTTTTTAATCGACTTCTGTGTTTTCCTGTTATTATATTGTTCAACACAATGCAATAATTCAGTACTTTACCCTAAAAATAGGATTAAAAACATCAAACCTGAAACCAATTCCAAAATCCAAACATACATACAACAAAAGCTTAGAAAGGGTGTTTGTGTCGCACTCAGAGCGCCACGTGTTGGCAGCCCTGAGGCATTTTGTCATGGGTTACAATTACGTAGAGAAGAAATGCATGTCTGGAATTTGGTTTCAATACGAAACCAAATTCCAGGCGTGGCTTATAGATAATGCTTAAATAAATGTTAACCATATCTCTTTCTACGGTCCCTTATTACTGATAATAAGAAAGAAGAGATGTTAGGTTTCTTCCATTTCAATTTCGTCTGGGCTAAGTTGCATTAACTGATTTGTATATTTATTTAGAGGAGATGGCGATTTATATTTAATAGAATTTCTCTTAGTTTTAGTTAATATATCGTTATTGGCATTCAAGTCGAATTATTAAAAATGAAATATTATTTTTACTTTACTTATACTTATACTTTAAAAAAATTGTAGATCTGTTTTCTCTCTCTCTCTCTCTTTCTGTAATGTTGTCATGTATGATACAATCAAATGTTATTTGAAATATGATAAATCTATTACCAGCTTTTAGCGACGATAAGGTCCTGTCTTGTGCAGGTTCCAAGAAACGTGGGGTTGCTGGGCCATTGTTTGGAATTTCTCGCCACGATTGCACTTATTCTGCAGGGCCAATATAAAAGACGTATCACAAGACGCTCCTAAGATGGGTTATGTACAATGTGTGATAATACTAATCACTGATGACATTCGTAAGATTAGCCAGTATTACGCCTTTACAACATTCTACAGCTTACCCTAAGGCAACTTTGGCGTCGCCACGTTAATGCATGTGAAAATTATCAACTAAATCGAATCGTGTGTTTTGGATGGCAGCGACGTAGCCCGAGGGTAAAGTAATTATAGGCACTTTCGTACAAATGTCGAGGATCTTGCTGAGAAAGATGTTGGAGATTTAGTCTAGCGGAAAAAAAAGGTAGGTGGGATAAAATTATGTATTTTTGCGATGAAAATGGAATAGAATTATTTTGGAAATCTAGAATTTTTAGTCATGTTGTACCTTTTAGTAGATCTCAGACTAATTACAATAGAGTACAGTAGATAACAGTAGACTTCATTATTGAAGACTATCGACAATTTTGAATGACCGTCCCCGGGGCACTTATCATTTGTAAACTTCATGATTATCTAAAAATATCAAAGGCATGTTTGAATAAGCCTACTTTTCTTTTTATATGTAAAATAGTATAAAAATAATAAGGTCATTGCTCTATACTTTACTAAAAATCATTCGAAAAATATCTTTACAATTTTACAGTGCTCCAATCGGAAACTTTTTATGTTTCAATTTGAAAAAGTCTGATTTGCTTAGGTTTCCGAAATAGCTTACGGATTAATGCTTTCTTTTTAGGGTTTTGTACCCAAAGGGTACCAAATAAACCTTTCACTGAGACTTCGCTGTCCGTCCGTACGTCCGTTCGTCCGTCCGTCTGTCTATCTGTCTGCACTTTACAGGGCCTCCCTAGCTGTAATAGGTACATACTTGAAATTTTTACAAAGTATGTACTACTGTGAAGGATTTGACAAAAAATACTAAAACTAAAATTAAATTTAATTATAAAGGGGGTCCCTATGCAAGAAACATTAGTAGACTGCTTAACCTTTCCAACTAAGATAAATAATGCTTGTGTCTGGAGTGGGTTCACATCAATAGGCAAAGCAAAATTCTAAATAACGCTTCTGAATTCGAATGTATTCGATTGAAATGAGGTTATCTATTCTAAACCAGCCTCTGCAGTATCGTTCATCATTCATAGCTCACTATAAAAAAAAAGTATTGCCCACAGTATTATCACGGCTAACAAAACTAGTTGATTCATACTCTACCCAAATAAGACTGGTCAAGTGTGAGTCAGCATCGCGTCTCTTATCGCACACTTAGGGAGGGTTCCGTACAATACGAAACATAACAGTTTCAACCTCATATATTTGATTAATTGATATTACCAAGAATATTTGGTTTGGTCGCGATCTAGAAAGAGGGGGCTCGTTTACTAGCGCCATCTATGTCATTTTGCCGAAACTAATTAGATAGATGGCGTTTAAAAACACGTTTTTTGTATGGGGACCCCCATTAATTTTTAATTTTATTATGTTTTTAGTATTTGTTGTTCTAGCGGCAACAGAAATACACCATTTGTGAAAATTTCAACTGCCTAACTATCACGGTTAATGAGCTATAGCTTGGTGACAGCCGGACAGACAGACAGACAGACAGACAGACAGACAGACGGACGAACAGCGGAGTCTTAGTAATAGGGTCCCCCCCCGTACCCAAAGGGTAAACCCTTTGGGTACGGAACCCTAAAAATCAGCAACTAGAGTTAACCCTGAAACATTCCAACTACGCCAGATAAGCACCTACGTGCTTATTAGAACAATAATAACCAGACTAACTTCGTACACAGTATCGCTACGGTAGTTAAGGCCTCTTCCATTAATTGGCCCATTGCTGTAAGTAATTGCCCACAAAGCTCTAACTGGAGCCGTTAGTTAGTTAGTACACAGGCTATGGGCAAGTTTATTAATTGTTGAATTATGTTATCTGCAATGGGGAAATTGAGAAGGCGCTAGATCTCAGGATATTATTTACACAGGGAATGGCTTTCGTATTTTATTTTCAAATAATTTAAGCTTTTACCTCATACGAATAAGTTGTGACCAAATCGACCAAGTTGCATTGATCGTGGTCACGAGACGACTCGTCACCACGATCAATGCCACTTGGTCGAAACGTCGAGTAAATAAGATTTATGTTTTAGGCGCAATAAGTCCCGTATTTTAATATTTATACCTATGTGTTCAAATCGCGAAAGTTTAAAGTTTACAATAGTAATTCTAATTGCTAAAAACACGCAAAAATCTAAATCAAAAGCAAGTGACAGGTGTTTGCCTCTATATCTAATGATTTATCAGAAATTACAAGTTTATTATATTTCTTAAGATACAAATACTACGAGATCTTGATAAAATTATTGAATCGACAACCCCTGAGATGAAAGTAAATCTCACAAGTACCAAATCAATTAATTGGATGATAATTGGCTGAAAAACGAGTACCTAACCTAAAACACTTACATTTGAAAATCTTTCTTCGTTAGAATTTAAAACAAGCCATTAGTAGATTCGTTCTATTACACAATATTTACACTAATATACTATACTATATGTTAAAGTAAAAAGCGTATGAATAGCATTTGAAATGTACGTAATCATTAAGATAGTATATTTATATATAAGATAAAACTAAAACAACCGACTTGCATGCCCCGCGAGTCAATTTCAGTAGCAAGTTTGAGGCGTTTATCGTCATATCTCTGGCGATACTTATCAATTCTAGATTAAATTACGATGGAACTACCTCGAAAATGTACCCTACCGATTAAAAAAAAGAATCATTCAAATCGGTTTACAATTGACGGAGTAATCGCGTTACATACATACAAAAAGAAAACATACAGATGAATTGAGAACCTCCTTCTTTTTGGAAGTGGTTGAAAATACAAACAAATCATTGAGATCCTCTTTCATTCGAAAATAATTTAAAGAGCAAGAAACAGTACCATGCCAAGTTAACTTCTAGCCAATATCTGTTGGTGCAACTTGATCAATGTGAAACTAAGCAAAACAAATGCACACAATTCGCGCCAGTCGTTAATCAAGGGAGAAATTCATGGACTTGGGGTAAGTTTCATTAACTTTTCCAATGAATACAGGCATTTGCCTCCAATTTGTGCCATTGGTGATAAACTGTTGGACTGCAGGATGTAATGTTTATTTTAGATGCATTGTCGTGAAATATATGTATGAATCGTATGTAAATACCTTGTTTTCATGAAATTAAATAGGGGAAAAGCAAGACGTAGAGGAAAATAAGCCCGCTATTTTATACGCTGATCTATGTGTAACATGTGTTTGTTTACATAATATGTTACGAAACATTTTGAATTACTATAATTCAGGCAGCCCGGATGTTAGATGTTAGGTTTCACACGTCCTGTAATTTAATGGGCACTTTGCATTCTAAAACAGAAAAACATTACCTATTTACTATGTTTTCAGGGTTGGATAACTAACCTACTAATAAGAAATGTTTATAAGATATTTTTTTTACTTTGGTTAGATGCTACATGACAAAAGGTTGCGCACTTCTGGTAATGATCCACTCTTTAATCGCGACAAGTCGGGACCGTTTGCGTTACGGCCTCATAATTACATTAACTACGCAATGCATGTGTTACATCCAGACCCTTATACAGGATGATTCCAACAGTCTATGAACCTCTTCAAAAACTGTTAAAACTGGACTTACTAATAATAAATAAATGTGTGTATTTTAGTAGATGAGTAGATACAGTTGAGCCATGTAGGTTGGATACATTTTGGAAGTCCAGATCCACATCTAACGGCAGTCTTCCAACTCTAAACTAGTTGGTGCTTTGACGATACTATCACAGATCGTATTACTTAATATCAGGTGATATAATTATCAAGTGATGTGCGTTTGCAAAAAACAAAATAGGGAAATCTTTAGATTAAAATCAACCAATGAAAAATATCTTTTATTTTACTTTATTGTACAGTGTGTCTAAAGATTTCTGCTCGATAGTGCTACAATGCGAATAACATCAATGTTGAAAACAATCATCGATGTCTATTTAAGCTTACGTTCGATAATTCCCTAAATAATTGGACATTATCCTCCTTCTCCATGTCCAGGATATTGCACGATACAGGATCTCATCAGGCTAACTACAGCAAAACTGTCACGGTTCTGGGCTCAGCATTCAATTTGACTATACTAAGAAATATTTATACAAAAGAAAGAGACATATCAGAGCAACATACTGTATTAAGGTAGGTAAAGTCACCCCAGCCGTCCGGTCCAGACAAATTGTCGCACCCCATGTTCTCATTATTACCGATATTTAATTGTTTGCGTAATTTATTTCTCTAACCCTAGAGTGGACTTAGTTCACAGTAGATAGTGTAGGTCTTATAACTAAAAACATTTCATTGAATATTAGACATGATTATAACAAGTAATTAAAATATGTAATGTATTTATCTATAGTATTTATGTATTTTATAATAAACTATAGTAGTAAAAAAAGTATAACTTAAATTATATTATCTCTGATCATTTAGGTTCTATTGTACGCTACCGCCAAGTTTCTGGTAAAATTCTTCTTTTTCCTTGCCAAGGTTGTCTGGAAGAAATCGCTCTATGCGATAAGACCGCCGATTGTATTGCCTTACTATTACTGTATACTAGATAAGTCGTACAATTTGTAAATATGTTGTTTGGTAATCAATAAAGAGTTTTGTATTGTATTGTATTAAAATTACTTTCTAGGAATTTAAGAACAAAGATGTTCGAGCTGCCCTCCTACGGCTAGTAGGATAAAATTAAACTTTTTCTTTGTGGCTGTCCTTCTAAGGGGACAGACAGGAACATATCATGTACTGTACCTAAATTAATAAAACCTGTTTTTAGGGTTCCGTACCTCAAAATGTAAAAAAGGAACCCTTATAAGATCTGTCTGTCTGTCCGTCTGTCCGTCTGTCCGTCTGTCCGTCCGTCCGTCCGTCCGTCTGCCGTCCATCCGTCTGCCCGTCCGTCCGTCTGACCGTCCGTCCGTCTGTCCGTCTGTCCGTCTGTCCGTCTGTCCGCCTGTCCGTCTGTCCGTTTGTCCGTCTGTCCGTCTGTCCACCTGTCCGTCTGTCCGTCTGTCCGTCTGTCCGTCTGTCCGTCTGTCCGTCTGTCCGTCTGTCCGTCTGTCCGTCTGTCCGTCTGTCCGTCTGTCCGTCTGTCCGTCTGTCCGTCTGTCCGTCTGTCCGTCTGTCCGTCTGTCCGTCTGTCCGTCTGTCCGTCTGTCCGTCTGTCCGTCTGTCCGTCTGTCCGTCTGTCCGGCTGTCCGTCTGTCCGTCTATCCGTCTGTCCGTCTGTCCGTCTGTCCGACCTAGCAATTTGAAATTTATACCAGATACTGAGGTCTATAGTCCCTATAAGGTGTATAACAATCAAGATCCTGAGTGAACACGATAAGATATGAACAAATTAAAATTTTCGCGAAAACTTGTAAGTAACTACTAAAACTTTTCTAAATTTTCAAAATTTCAAAATTTCAAATTCGAATAAGCAAAAGAAAAATTCTGAATTTTTCTTTATTCTTAATATGATCAATCTATTCAAGTATTTTCTATCTCCAACCAAATAATGTATCCCTATAGAACGCATTCAATCAAATAAACGTACATAGCTATGGGGCAGCAAGCAGAACTAAAGGGATACGCAATTCGTGATGTCACATCCACAACCCTATGTGACACTTGCATATTTCCGCTTTAGTCACGCATAAGGGATGCTTTCTAATTTTGGTTGCGAAACTTGGGATTTAAGGGATTAATAAATTAAATTAAAACTTAAAGGTAAACAGATAATTAATCATCATCATCATCATCATCAGCCTGTATCAGTCCAGTGCTGGACATAGGCCTCTCCCAAGATGCGCCATTGAGCCCGATCTTCGGCTCTTCTCTTTCTTAGATAATTAATGTTAAGGGCATAATAATATTACGGACGTAATATTTATAGAAATTAATTTTTAAATTTGCGTATATGAATAGTTATTGTGGTGGTAGGACTTCTGCTAGTCTCCCTGGGGCGGTACCACACCTTTGCCAAATAATTTTCAGCCGTGAAATAGAAATGTTTTTCGGTTGAAATGGCAAGGTGTCCAGTGAAATTACAGGGCATGTAAGACTCAAAATCTTTATGTCTCAAGGTAACAGGCGCAGTGCAGTGACATGCAAAATTCTGGCAGTTCAAAATGTTGCATGCCGCTGTATCTGTTATAGGTAGAAGTTATCGTTTACCATCAGGTGAGCGTCGTTCTTGTCCTGTTACCTTATATCATAAAAAAAAGAGTCAGATTATTTTTATTTCTACGCGTGTAAATGCACGACTTACTAGCAGAACTGCACCAGTAAATACGAGTATATATGATTTTTTGTAAATACGAAAATAACTTTATTCAATAAATTCCTTGCACTATATAAATAAATATGATATGTCACACATAAGTACACTTTTCCAGAAGTAGGGTACTGCAGTTGTAAGAAAAGGAGTCAAGTCTCTGTTTATCATTTAGTCTCGTTCATCTCCATTTATCATCATTCATCATTTATCAATCTTAATAATAAGTATGGTATTAATAGCATACAAGTTTATTAGTTGGTTACAAAGACATAAGCGATATTTCTGTTCAAAGTACTTACAAATACTTTAAGTGTATCTTATATTTTCGGTACATAAATCTTCATCCATAGATTTTTCCATCAATTCCATTAACAAGCATAATTGCTCCAAATGCGCCCATTAAAGATAACCATCGGACGCATTATCCGCGGTAACTTATTAAGATAAGCATATACGGATAAGGGCAATCTCATAGAGAACTAAATCAAGAAGATGAAGCTCGCGTGCACGCAAGGTGAAGCCGGCAGAATAAAGCCATTGCAAATAGTTGTATAAATTAAACCAGACTCCTGATGGCGATTTGCTGCCTTATTTTTTAGGGTTCCGTAGCCGAATAGCAAAAAACGAAACCCTTATAGATTCGTCATGTCTGTCTGTTTGTCTGTCTGTCTGTCCGTCCGTATGTCACAGCCATTTTATTCCAAAACTGTTAGGACTACAGAATTGAAACTTGGTAGGTAGATGTATTCTGTGAACCGCTTTCCGATTTTTATACAAAAATAAAAAATATAAAAGTTTAAGGGGGGGCATCCCATACATAGAACTGAAACAAAAAAATTTTTTTTCTTCAAACCTATATGTGTGGGGTGTTTATGGATAGGTCTTTAAAAATTATGTTGAGGTTCCTAAAATCATTATTTCTCAAAGTCAATCATTTGAAAGACAGGCGCGCCTAAAGTGGTAAAATGTGTGTCCCCCCCCCCCCCCCCCCCCCCCGACAGTCAGCAGTTTTAGATATGGCGACCGCAAAGATAACTTTGTTTTTCATACAAACACTATGAAAAACAAAGTTAATTTTGTAGTTGCGAAAAATCAAAGTTATAGAATACTCTACTGTGTTACGGAACCCTACGAGTGCGAGTCCGACTTGCACTTGGCCAGTTTATTTATTAGGATTTTGCAATACTATATATCCGAACTTTATACATTATATTTATATACATTTTGTGCGGATGCGGCTAAAAATGTATTCAAGCGATTAAACGTCCTTGTCAATTTTTAACCATAAATAAAAGAAAGTTAAATTGATTATTTCATTTACATTGATTATATTTAAGTGAATGTTATATTGAATATATTAATGTTAGTATTATATTACACCCATATTACTGGAGTTGTTTACCGCTGTATTTAAAATAGTTTGCACAATCACCAAGTGCCATTAAACAAATGTAAATTGAATGTTGATTTATAAGACACAAAAAATTAAATTTGAATCCCAATATAATTTTGTCTACCTATTTCCTGCTTCATTTCGCCTATACGCGAAACTCCCGCTACCATTTTTTTGGTGTCTTCGCTTGGCCGGATAAGGGCATTCCTTATTGGGCAGAATGGGTATATCAGCTGCTGTTATCGACAGAATAGACAGGACTAGATTATGACCAATCCTGTTAACGAAATTAGGCCGTTTGTTTATCTTTATGTTCTAGCATATGTTAGGGTGGGTTTAGTAGAACGTATCTTTTGTTTGAATTGCAAATGTGGTAAGGAATCAAAAGTTAATTAATGATCTCTTGTTTTATCGATATAGCCATAGAATATATACTATATATATATATATATAATATATATATATATATATATATATATATCTATATATATATATATATATATATATATATATATATATATATATATATATATATATATACTAGTACAAGTAATATAGGAGAGTTATTTTGCTGGTACTTTGTGTACAGATTGTTTCTACCTATCGTGGCTATTCAAGTTTTATTTATTTATCAGTAGGATATCTACTATTATATTTATAGATTTCTTACAATTTTTTTTTTTTTAACTTTCGTGATTTATATACACAGGTACCAAGGTAATATAATAAAAATATTACCGTGCAGGTACTTATATTGGACTACGGGACTTACATTTCATTTACACCCAAGTTGTGACACTAACCGTGGTCACGAGAAGACTGACAGTTGTGGATATCATATTACGGTTTTAAGTTGGCCGCAACTTGGTACCCAGTGATTCAGTTTCAGTTTCAAAAATTATTTATTTAAAATAATTATATAGTTGTACATTTCTTGTGTAAGTTAGTTAAACCTAGAAGCGACCAGCGACCCAGTGATTAGCAAGTGTTTGAGCACAGAATAATGAATAGTACAAGTACAGAAATTGCACTCCCTGAGAGCAAAAATGCGAGATTAAACCTAGTTACAACGCTAGTAACGTTCAAAATGCGCTTCACGCCTCGGGTGCGACCTTGAATTTGCGCCACAGTATCAACTAATAGTAACTATGAACCGCGTGTTGCGCACAGTAAAATGCACCGTAAGTCCGCACAGCGAGAGTCTGAATAACTCGGTCAACTTGCGGTCTTTACTATAGGGTTGAATCTTATGAGAAAACTTGTAAGCCTTTAATAGGTAGAAGAATACTCGTAGAACAATGTAATGAGTACATTACTGATAATAAGTACTACATTAATGTTTAATGTCGAGGTAGGATAAAAGTACTACAGTTAAACTAAAATAGGTGACGTTCAATTAAAATTGAGTAAAGTTTTAGATTGCGCAAGTTAAATAACGCGACAATAGTATCACTTGCCTAGAATCGTAGGTTGTTTGACTTGTAACATTATAATAGTGTAGGAGACGACTCACTTTTTCGAGCAAAAATAATTATGTATTTTATTCATTCTAGGTAAACTTTATTTTGTAATAGTTGAATATCAAAATAAAAAAAATATATTAAAAAAAAAATCCAATATTTTATTTCACCATTTTGTCGGCGTTATTGATATACACACATACCTACACAATTTCAGCTTTCTAGTACTAACGGTCTCCTAGCAAAACCTTGGACAGACAGACAGACACACAGACAGACAGACGGACATGACGAAAATGTAAGGGTTCCTTATCAGGACTACGGAACCCTAAAAAAGAATTTTCAATTTCAAATCGGTTAAGATCTGACAGAGTTCTGAGGTCACACACATTTAAATAAACTGGCCAAGTGCAAGTCGGACTCGCACTCGTAGGGTTCCGTACCACACTACAGTATTTTATAAGATCGAGCAAAAAATACCACTATCATTATTCGCCAGCAAAAAATAATAATTAATAAACATTTCGTTTCTTATAACGCTTTCTAACGTCTAACAAAGGTGTTAGGGATCGACATTTCAATATAACGCCATCTATGGGACGTATACCTAAATAAGCGTTCATAGATGGCGTGAAATGCCGAAAAAAACACGTTTCTTGTATGGGGACCCTCTATTATCTTTAACTTTATTCTGTTTTTAGTATTTGTTGTTATAGCGGCAACAAAAATACATCATCTTTGAAAATTTCAACTGTCTAACTATCACGGTTCATGAGATACAGCTTGGTGACAGACGGACAGACAGACAGACAGACGGACAGCGGAGTCTCAGTAATAGGGTTCCGTTGGTACCCTTTGGGTACGGAACCCTAAAAACCGTCGAATTGAGAACCTCCTCCGTTTTTGTGAAGTAGATTAAAAACTAAAACACCGACTTCCATGCCCCGCGAGTCAATTTTAGTAGCAAGTTTGAGACGTTTATCGTCATATCTCTGGAGATACTTATCAGATCTCAGTGAATCTCAGTGATCTGAGATCTATAAGTACTTTAATTACATTAACTTTCCGATTATAAAAATCTGACTATCGTATGACACGACAAAATCATTAAGAAAGAAAAAAAGTAAAATTGAAGTAAACGTTAGTAGGTACCTACCCTATTTATTTATCTTAGAACTAACTAAAGCAAGATGTAATGTCGATAGAAATTCCCTAAAGATCATTACGTGAATTCCCTTGTAACATGAAACTCAGCTGATTTATACCTACCTACCATTTTATGTGTGACATTCTTTGCTTTTTACATAGTTATTCTTTACAGTTACTATATGAAGCAAGGAATATAATATTGAGGTAGGTACAGGTAAGGCGCGCGGCCGATCGAGAGCGCGCGTGACACTTAACTGACTGAACTTGGACCCTAGCGGGTGCGCGGAGGTACTTGTAGTTTCATAGCTACAGCGCGGAGTGCGACAGGCCTGGTTTGAGTTGAAGTTTTAAACTTGATTTACCAACGAAAATCTGCCAATGTTGTCAGTACTGTGTGTCGCAATGGCAACTCCGATCAAGATCAAATGAGGGTAGTTCTAAACAATTCTCAATCAAAACAATGCTGATACCCAGCACAGTCACCGGTTCAAATTCAGCTCGGGTGTTCATTCACAGGTGGTAGGAGCATATTATACCGATGTTCGCATGACTTGCTACCAAAAACTAGCTTACCACCATCAAGGAAAAATTCTGCCGCCATAACCGTACGGTGTTCCGTCATTAAGAGTCAGAGTGTTCTAGGACTAGCGTGTTCACCATCTTAGACCACATCATCGCTTACCACCAGGCAAGATAGTGGTCAAGCGCTAGCCAATAAAATATATTCTTAGCTACGATAATAATATGTTGTTCTGAACAAGTATTATGTCAAAAACATAATATTATGTAATTTCTGCGTAAATATAAGAATAGAGAAAAGTACTATTTACCGCTCAAAAAACTACCACGACATGAATATATTGTGTCAATTATTGTTAATTCGTTTCGACTTCTATACTTAAAAGACGAACAAGATAAAATTAAAGTTTTCTTATATAAATATACTTTTATTATTAGTAGTAGATATCAGTATTTACTAAAATCGTAGTAGCATTTAATATCATTTGAGCTAAATTTTAATAATACGTTATTTTAGAAAAAAGTTTAATATTAAGGCATATACTCACGACCAGATCGGAGACGTTTTAAAGAAAGGCCAAATCAATAGTACCTATAAACGGCGAACATGTATGAAGGAGCTCATGAAAGTGGAAGAAGCGAAGGAAGTATGTCAGGATCGTAGCATGTGGAATGAAGTAGTATCTGCCTTCTCCAACGGGAAAAAGGCGTGATTGTATGTATGTATGTATGTATAATAATACTTAGGCATAATAATAAGTTAATAATAACTCTGCATCTGT
The DNA here is from genome assembly GCA_954871355.1 of Cabera pusaria. NCBI lineage: Eukaryota > Metazoa > Arthropoda > Insecta > Lepidoptera > Geometridae > Cabera > Cabera pusaria. Next base: position 10,475,863 of record OX940896.1, on the reverse strand, counting down.
AGTATCTAGATTAGTTTTCTAAAACATATCCAATAACCTCACCTCATGAGCTTCATACTTCCAAACCTTATATAACCAGCAAATGAGCAAGTTTGACACATACAAACTACCAACTAGGTTAATAACTCGCTTCAGGTTCCAGGATAAAAGGAGTTTCTAACTTTAGCCCGTTCCACAAATCCCGCAAGCTGGATTTGTGCAGATACCATCGACTTGCTGTATGGAACAAATTCTGTGCTTTACTTTCCTTTCGAGATGTAGACATCAAATAGTAAAAGGTTGTAGATGTCACCTAAGTTTATTCAAAATATCATGAGTAAAGGTAATATTCTCTTTCTTTTTTGTATGCTTCTTGAAGTTATTAATAAATGTGTTTCATTCATCATTTCTTTCTGATAAATTACAGCAATGGTTACCGCTGAGCTACGCACGCCGCGCTATGATACGCACGCTGCTTACGGCTACGAAATTGTTTGAAAGGAAGCATAACTATGTAATTGCTATGCTACGCATTAATCTTGTTATTTTATGCTTCGCGTATAAGGCCAATGTAAGCAGTATTTGTAAACCTAGGAAATAATCAAAACAATAACTTCAATAATTAGGATAGTTTAAAAACTAAAACAACCGACTTCCTCCGCCCCGCGAGTCAGTTTTAGTGGCAAGTTTGAGATGTTAATCGTCATATATTTGGAGATACTTATCAGATCTCGATAAAATTGCAATAGAACCACCTCGGAAATATACCCTATCGATTAAAAAAAGATAATTTGAATCGGTTCACAATTGACGGAGTGTCAACAGTAACATACAAACAAACAAAAAAACTAATAATAAAAACTTTAAAAAAAACACACAGCCGGATAGAGAACCTCCTCGTTTTCAGAAGTCGGTTGACAAGGAATTTTAAGAGACACTGTATGCATAATAAAATTGTAGACTGTTCAATGATGTGTGATGGAAACCTAAATCTACTTAGCTTCGCAACTCAACGTTATAGATTCATAGTAATTGTTATTTATTTAGATTATTATTTTGTCAGTAGACGTTTGTTTTAAGTCATCAATATTCCACTTACTATAAATAACACTTTATTGATAAAATAATAGACATCTAATTCACAATCCTATTTGTATAAATATATTACTTTAACCCCAATATTTTAGTACAGGAAAGTCCCAATATAACATTATAAACTTTAATCAATCCAACATGGTTTCTACATATTTACACTTTACACCCAAACAGGTAGAGTTAAACGGTACAAACCCAAAATCCATGAGATGAAATGAAATTAATCACATGCGCCAAACCACGCATATTATTTGACTGTAACAAAATCACCAGACCATAAAAATTTCCCAACAATGGATCGGTCGGTCGCTGGTTTTCACACAAATCGTATCACGTGTCCAAATTTCCAAACGTTTAACTGCTGTTGAAGCTGTAAATCTGATTTTTAGATTTAACGCCCTGGAAACATTGAACAGGGAATGCAGGCGGGGAATAGCGACAATAGTTCAGGGGCTGCCATGTATAAATTACTTTGATGTAGGGAAAAAGTATGTGAGCAATTTCACAAGTCATCAATTAGATCTTGCAGCTCGTCGAAACTTCTTTCTTTGTATGGTGAGTGGTGTGAGCCACGGCCAAAACCATCAGTATTCAACCATTTAGAAATGACCCAGAAATCAAGCAAGGGTTAATTAAGGTTAAAGCCTATGAACAAAGTAACAATTAGCTCCCGTGGATGACGATTACCCAATTGCAGAGGAGAGAAGTTGTACCCGAAGAGGAGAACTAAGGATGGTGCCAGTTCCTGACTTCGCTGCATTCGGCTCTGGATTTTGTTGGAACGGACGATAACCAACAACAAAGAACAAACGACAACTAACAAGAACAAAAAAAAAGCAAACTTTTATGAGCCACACGAGTCGAAAAGAACTATATAGTGAATTTACGACAAATACTCCGTTTATCTATCTAGCCTAAAAGCACATGTCAACAGAATTTAGCTTTGCAAACTAGCCCCCATGTAAACAAAAGTGCCTTCTCAGTACTTCGTGCCACCCAGTTTTATGAAATTGTTTTTCCAGTACATTAGCGGGTCCTAATTATGGCTGAGCCAAGAGCCTATTTCCCTGGACGTTTCCACATTGGCGGTGACAAAGTGTGTGTTGATGATTTCTATGCAGGATGGGTTTTGTGCCACAAATGTTGTTTAAACAATTTGTCCCGCTGCCACCGTCTCGAAACCGCCGCTAAACGAGATAAAGTCAGCGTAAAGCAGTTTTTCAGATATAGTACATTTTTAAAGACTGCAAATATCATTTTGTCATTTATACAAACACTATGAAAAACAAAGTTATTTTTTGTAGCGAAAAATCGCAATGGTGTTTTCAGTTATGTATGTTTTGCTCGATCTTATAAAATAATGTACTATATTAGGGAACCCTACGAGTGTGAATCAGACATACACTTGGCTAGTATATTTTTTATATGAGGTAGTAGAACAAGTACGACGCTCGCTTGATGTTAAGCAATGACGACTACCTATTACAGATACAGAAAAGAGCATGCACAATTATACGTAGCTAAAATTTTGCACATTACTCACTGCGCCTGTTACCTTGAGACATAAACATGTTAAGTCTCAGATGCCCTGTTATTTCACTGGACACTTTGCCATTCGAACTAAAAAAAAATTCTATTTCACGGCCAAATAACTGACAAAGGGATGGTCACCCCAGGAAGACTAGCAGGAGTTCTACAACTTTACTAAAAATCTTGCAAAATAAAAAGTCCTCCATGCTCAGCAGTCTATCACTGACTAATGAAATTGACCAACCAGTGAAGTGTCTGTTTTAGTCAATTCTATCTGTGCCATTTTGAGCTTGTAACAGGCATATCAACCTACTTATACAAGATCATTGGTGTGTGCCGACGGGAAATAATTTTACGATGTCCGTTATGCAAGCTGAGAGTAATGTTCATGGGTCTTTTTGTTTGACGGCGCGTGAAATAAAAGTAAGTAAAAACTGAAGTAAGATAATTGGAAAGTTTTCGGACATGGTGGTGAGGGATCTTTATTTGTTTTTTGGGATCATGAGATAAATATTTTTTACTAATATTAACTATAAGTAAATCAATTAACTTTAGACTTAAGCCTTATTTTTTTAATATCTTATAGGCTAGCGTTTGACCACTATCTCGCCTGGTGGTAAGCGACGATGTGGTCAAAGATGATGAACACGCTAGCCCTTACGGTTTTCCGGCAGCACATAGCCCTGGAGAGTATAGACCATTCTAGTCCTAGCGTGTCTTTGACCACATTTTTGTCTACCCCAGGCAAGATAGAGGTCAAACGCTAGTATATCAGATTTTTTCCGATCGTGATCGTCGATTGTGTGGGTAAAATCTTGGGATCTCAATTTAAATTTGTTTTATTTGCGTATCTATGGTCTGTGATAATGCAATAATATTGTACCATCAAGATGACTTGCTGGTAGAGCCAGGCCGTAGAGGCTGGAACTCCGTAATGGTAAATGATGGCACAGTCGGTTTTGGACTTTATCATATTAGCACTTCTAATTACACACATAGTAATTTATTTACAGTAAACTTGTGTTTAAGTAAGATTTTTATTTTTTTCTTATTTATATAAATATGCGAAAGAAACTTTGTGTATTATCTTTTGCTTTTACCATCGAACCATCGACTATCACAACTTTTTCATCGTAAAAACATTGTTTTTGCAGTATAAACTTAAAATTTAATATTTTGATCCAGTTAATTTTCTAAAAATTGAAAATTACCCTAAAATATCAGTTTGATTATAAAATATCACAAAGTTTAAATAACAAACAATTTTCTAATATCAGATAACTTTTGCATAAATTTTCTGAAAATATTATTTTAGGTTCATCGTAAATACGCACGGGTTTGGTATTTTTTGTAACTTAATTATTTTCAGCCTAGCCCTTATTTGTGCAAAATCCCTAGAGGGGCCGCTTTTGACTGACAGTGGAATTTTGTGTTTGTCTTTATAGTGCGAATATAAAGTGACCACAAATTATATATTTTATTAAAGAAAATCCACACATCGCACATATTGTATTGATATTTTACTAAACATTTTAAAATTGACATTTCAGGTTACCAATTGGATCGCCCAGTTCAACATGATGTTCGGTTCCAACCAGTATAAAAGATATCTATCAAGTGCTTGTCTGTCAAGTTAAAATTAAAGATTATAAAAAATAATTTATAAAATATAATATAAAAAAATTAAACTTGTAAGTCAACTCAGTGAAAAATTAGGACTGTTGTTTACGTGCATATTTTGCAATTCAAAAGGGAATCAGAACCTATAGGGTACTTGCTGTTGACTTAGAATCATAAAATTTGACAAGAAGCAACGTCTCATAGCACATGTAAAGAAAAAATCTTTAAACCGTAAATATGTGGCTTAACAACAAAATTTGAGAAGTTTTACGGAACGGTGCGCGAGCACAACTCACACTTGCTCTTTAATTGAATCATAAAAATCTTCTTATAAAGTTTATCTTCTTCAGATTCTACATTTTCTTGTCAATTCAAAATCTAAAAGTGTCACCCACAGCGTCGCCCATTAAACCATCTGTGCAGAATATAACACCCGACCAAAGACACTTAACTGAGCCAATCTTCTATCTTTAACGTTCACCGTCAACCATCAAAATTATTACAATCGTTACATCAAATTGTCACATTACATCAAGTCATACGGTTACACTTGATGGGGCCCTGTAGTCACGTGCTGTCCCTTTGGAGGGGGAAATGAAATAATTTGTCTCAGTAAGGGTGCATTTCATATTTATACAGGGGTGAACGAACTCGAAACCACGTATCGCGAGTGTTTTGAAATGTTTCCAAAACAAAGTTGAGGAAGATAGATGGTTTCGCTACGATAAAATTGGGTTTTAAATGTTTTTTGAGTAAAGTTAAAGGATGTGTCAACTCTTGGCAAGTAGTCTCTACATGCATAGCGATGAATTTCAAGCGATGACTGTCGCTAAAAAAAGACATGTAAATATACAACTGTCTAGCTGCATCTCCGTCTATTAAACGTTTGCTAGAATGAGATCCAGCTAGACAGTTGTTATCGGCATCTCTTTTCTTACCGACGATTATCGGTCGAAATTCATCGCTATGCATGTAGAGACTACCGGCCCTGGAGAGGCAGTGAATGCTGCATCTGGTATAGTCTCAGAACAAAGAACGAGAATCTGTACCTTGTGTACACTGAATCACCAGAAATTCAAGTTTTGTTTTCTTTGGAAACGAAATACCAAAAAAAAAATGTTGCAGCGGTTACTAATAGACAGAAAACTCTTTAGCCGTAATGCGCACTGCATACACCACATTGTCATATGGTGTTTAAAAGCTTGCCTATCATGCATTAAAAAATTATAACGAACAACCAACTTATCCACTGCGGATATATATCTAATACAAATTTATTTCTCTCTTTCTCTCTATCTCTCTCCCTATCTGTCCCAATCTCTCCTAATGTAAAAAAAAAAATATTTTATATTCTTAAATTACTTACTTGCGAAATACTAGTTAGAGAAAAGCCTTACTGAATTCAATATAGAGGATCCAGTGGTGTAGTGGGAGAATGGTCAGCTTTGACGCCAGAGGTACCGAGCTTAATCCCCGACGTGCACCAATAGAATTTTTTATTGAAAAATGTATGTGTGCTTTTGTGAAGGGAAAACATCGTTGAAAAACCCCTAATCCGCGCATAGTGGTAAGACACTATATAATGTCCGCCTGGCCAGCTACCACCCTCAAGTTAGAAAATCTGTCGCCATATATCTAATGTGTTCCGGTAGCTATACTTGAGATCCAGTTCCCGTTCTAGGCTTAGCGTGCTACCATCCTCAACCGAATCATCACTTACCTACAAGTGCGACAGTGTTCAGAAGCTAGCCTATCCTATAAGATGTAAAAAAATGAAATAAATTATCTACAACCCAAAAACTCTTTAAAAAAAATCTAAAAAAATCTAAAAATTTTCGGACAAAATGGAGACATCGCGTTGATTGATTGTGCTTCAAAATGTTCAGACTTTTTTATATTATTGAGAAGCCAAATCGAGAATTTCGAAATTGCTGACATTAAAAGAAAAGGAACGATTTTTCGTTTAGATTATACCGACAAATGAAGCTGAGCTCTGATTTATAACTCAATCTTATAGCGACATAAAGTAGGACACACGTAAAAATTGCCAATTTTTCTTAATAAGAGACGCCGTGGAAATGGCAAATAATTTTACAAAAGAGAGTTTGTTTTGCCCATTTACTTTCGAGAAGGTTTGGGGTTTATTTTGCGAAATGTTATGTTATTTTTGTTTAGTATCTCGCATATAGACCGCGGAAGCTGAATTATTTTTGAGGTGCGTGGTGAGATAAAATAAAAGCTGAGTAGTATGCCCATTCTTTCTGGAGGTACTGATATAACTTAATTGTGTGCTTTGTCAAGTCCATTACAGCAGCCGTAGCTCAAGTAATGATAAGACACTACGGTTGAACAATACTTCTTATTGGCCGTGAAATAAGGATGTTTTTCAGTTGAAATAGCAAGGTGTCTAGTAAAATTACAGGGCATTAACATCTTTGAGACTTAACATCTTTATGTCTCAAGGTAACAGGCGCAGTGCAGTGACATGCAAAATTTTAGCAGTCCAGAATTTTGCATGCCGCTGTACCTGTAATAGGTAGACGTCATCGCTTACCATCGGGCGTGCGTCGTGATAGTCCTGTTACCTTTTACAATAAAAAAAAAAATTGTCTTGAAATACTCTACAGACCTTTGTTACCCATATTATAAGTAGGTATAAAAATGTTAGGCATTTTAGAATATAAGGGGTTCCCTATAGAGGACTTTACATCGTGCGAGACCTAATCCCTTGCACGTTGTTTAGGTTCTCCACATCTCTAAATAAACTACAAACAGTATGCAAAGGACCAACCAGTATTTTTTTATAAAAATAACCCAGTAAACCGATGCCAGAATGGTAACATACTTTTTTTTCCTTATGATAATTTTAGATACATTTTAGATATTATTATACATTGTTAAACACAATCCAAAATTTCATCGTACCGACGGGACTCGAACCCGCACCCCCCGGATTAACGTCCAGGTGCTCTGCCAATTAAGCCACGGTTCGATACATCGATACGACGAAATTAGTGGATTGCATTTGTTAACCAAATTATGCATTGGTGGCGCCGCGCCGTCTATGACTACTTATTACGTAAGTTAATCATTCGGAAGAAATCATTACAGTTTTCAAATCCGACGAGAGATGTTGCACTGCGTAAATCAAACATGATATTTCTTTGAAGTGTCTCACACTTTATATTTTTGTAAATTGTTAAACACAATCCAAAATTGTGTGCTTGACAATTTACAAAAATATAAAGTGTGAGACACTTCAAAGAAACATAATTATTATACATGACGTAGATATCTCACCACCATTACTATCTAGCCTTATAACAACTAGTTAGTTTTTATAAGGCAAGATTGTAATTATCAAACTACTCATTAGCCTTAATGAGTAATCTAATTTTGACTTAACTTACTATTAGAATATTAGTAAGAATGAGCCCATTAACACTTTTCTTAATGTCTGTATTAAGGGAAAGACACTTTGTTCTTGTGTTTTTTTAAAACAACATACCAATATATAAAAATCTACATACTCGAAAAAAGCACCTGTTTATTTGTATAATTAAAGTGAAATACAAACACTTTATCGACTCCCTTATCCACAAAAATAAACTAAATAAATGACTTACAAACAGTCTCACCGATTCAATAAGCTAAAAAAACCCCAAACTTCAATATCACTAGGATAAAACTCCAAACTTTCTATGTGAAACTTTCGTTCGGCTCATAATTTTCATACCTAAAGCAAACTTAGTTCAGCCAAGGGTTCTCAAACTTTTAGGTCCACAACATCTCTCAGAGATAAGGCTCACAAAGAGTCGATCGCGAAAATTCAACCCGAATACCTTTCCAGTAAGAATACGCAACGATGGATTTAGAAAAAGTACATTAACAGTATGAGCGCTTTTGAATTTATCGGTCTATGGTTTGTTCGTTTTTAGGGTTCCGTACCCAAAGGGTAAAACGGGACCCTATTACAAAGACTTCGCTGTCCGTCTGTCTGTCGGTCTATCTGTCTGTCCGTCTGTCACCAGGCTGTATCTCATAAACCGTGATAGTTAGACAGTTGAAATTTTCACAGATTATGTATTTCTGTTGCCGCTATAACAACAAATACTAAAAACAGAATGAAGTAAAAATAATAGAGGGTCCCCATACAAGAAACGTGTTATTTTCGGCATTTCACGCCATCTATGAACGCTTAGTTAGGTAAACGTCCCATAGATAGCGTTATATTGAAATGTCGATCCCTAACACCTTTGTTAGACGTTAGATGGCGTTATAAGAAATAAAATGTTTATTAATTATTATTTTTTGGCTGGCAAAAATGATAGTGGTAATTTTTGCTCGATCTTATAAAATACTGTAGTGTGGTACGGAACCCTACTAGTGCGAGTCCGAGTTGCACTTGGCCAGTTAATTCAAGATATACTAGTAGATGTTTGTATGAAGATACATACAACGTATCTACTAGTACAACAACATAATGCATATAGATAGATAGATTAACACTTTATTGCACTTTAGAATACAGAGGTATTTACAAATACTTAAAAACTACTAAATACTAATAATGCATATCTTACAACCGATTTTTTTTATATAAAACAACATTATATTATTTAGTACTAAGTAATGCAAAGGGAGGGAAATTGACTGATGATGATGAATGCGAAGGCAAGTTGGTCTAATGGTGAGTGAGCCTGTCCATGAATCCGAAGGTCATGGGTTCTATTCCCACACTCGACATTCTTTGTGTGATCCACAAACGATTATATACACAGGGAAATCTAGTGCGGGAAGTTGTCTTATAAAACATACAAGGGGGGTTTTATAAATTAAAGCTTATCTTTTAGCTTTATCTTAAAGCTTATCAACCCGACAGTGGATAAAAGAGGTGACCTAAGGAAAAAAATACATATATAACTAATAAGTAATAGTATTAACGTGTTGCCCTACTACCTGAGCTCAAATATGGCTGCCGAACTAAATCCCCACAAGATTGAATCCGGGAAAGTTTCGTACTACTCCGTCAAAAAACTTATAATTCCGTTTGCTGGCCGACTATTGAATTCACTCGTTATTTATTGTTAGCGATAAAATAATATTAATCTCGCGGGATTTCTACGGGTTTCATTCTTACTCGCAACTTAGAGAATATCCCAAATTAATGTGTGTTGTAATAGCATGGATATGTTTTGACTATAAGACGTTAAATAGAATAATGTAAGTTCGAAGAGACTAAATAGCCTGGCAAAAGACAAAGTATATAAAGCTGTCGTAAGATCTATAAAATGGCCTACAATTATTGTTCTTAAACATATGACATGCACGTAGATTTGGATTTTTTATTTATTTTGTCTGGAAGAGATTGCTTGATGTGATAAGACCGCCGATTGCTTTACCATTATGTTATAGTTTTTTTTTTAATGAAGCTATTGTACATTTTGTATTTTGTATTTTGGTAATCAATAAAGAGTTTTTGTTTTGTATTTGTAAACGTACGTGCCATTTCATAATTCATTGTCATCCATCCAAATATTGATCTTGCCCATTGCTTACGGCGGTTACTTTGAAAAAATCAACATTTTCGGTATCTTTGAGATTCTATTGCTGATCAATATCGGATTTAAACCATTCGGTACAAAATACTACTGCACTATCTCATCGCGCCCGCGCCCCTGCCCGCAAATCGCACCGGTTTGGCCGTACCTTTAATTTCGATGATAGTTACATTTCATTTGCTTTGAGCAAGCAATTTTTTCCTATTTTTTTATCTGTAATTATTTGCTGCAAATTATATTCGAAGCCATTGACTGTAATGATAGTATAGCAATATAAAGTACTTTATTTATAGGTTTTACAATTTCGTCAAAAAGCTTAACTAATGTTTGCATTTCGCTAGCTTTATTCACGCAGCTTCTAGGGAAACTTTCTGAACCATCAATCACATGACGTCACTTTCCATCAGGAAAGGTAGTGTAGTAGTAGTCAATGACAATTTGAAAAAAAAATCAGTAGCAAGTTTGGGACGTTTATCGTCATATCTCTGGAGATACTCATTAAATCTCGATGAAATTACAATGGGACCACCTTGAAAACGTGTACACTACCGATTAAAAAATGAATCATTCAAATCGGTTCACAATTGACGGAGTAATCGCGTAACATACACACAAAAAAATATTTAAACAAAATAAAGAAAAAAAAACATACAGACGAAATGAGAACCTCCTTCTTTTTGGGAAGTCGATTGAAAAAGATAAAAATAAATAAAATGATCTACAGACAATCGCATATCTACACAAAAACCATCCATTCTTATCATATCCAAGTAGTAATCAGCTGTGGAAGTTTCTTCGCGTAAGAGGGATTATTGAGGTATTTTCGATAACTTGCCTCGGGGTGCGGCCCAATAAATACAGAGAAAAGACAGCGAGGGGAAAGACCCTGTGAGTAATCTGGGAATTTGTTATGGTTTTAAGAGAACACTATAGAATACCCAAGAGTGCTATTCGCAATTTTTCTTACCGTTGCACTCGTCCAATTAATTGTGGAGGCATGTGCGCTTTTTATTAGATTTGGATTTTTTATTTATTTTGACAGCTAAGACCCTCGTGATAAATGGTCGCGGTTATGGTATTTTGTTGGTTGTTAATTTTATAGTTACAAAAATTGAGTGAATACCTTAAAAAACTTACTTTTAGAAGTAATAGAATTCACTTTTTAGTTTAATAGGGAAGAGTCCAACCTCATCTTTATCTGATAATGATTATTTCGAAGTATATAAGGTTCTAAACTCTAACAAAGAAATAATTATTAAGTTAATAGTTTCCCGAAGAAAAAATTATACATATGAAAGTGGCCAGTCAAATGTTATATTAAGGCATCTAGGAGTTAATATCTGGGGTGCTCCGCTATCTTAAATTCTAGTGATAATCTAAAAAAAAGTGGCAATTCAGATATATTATGAGTAACGCAGTTTCCATTAAGGGCAGACGTCATCGCGTGCAATCAAGGCAGTGTCTTATTCCTATACTGATAAGAATTCCTAAACTAAAAAGAACTCCATGCTTAAAACTTCTTTAATATTATAAACTTGCTGTGCACGAACCTGAAAAAAAGCACCATTTATTTGCGTATTCGCAGGAGCTTTTTAGGGAGAGCAGTAAAAACATCCATATTTATTTTGCATTTAAGCAATAATTCTCTTACCCATTCTTTTCTTTTTGCGCACTAAAAGACTTCCCTACAAAGGGTCTTTTTTTATTTACACTCAAAATATTTCCGTGACGGCATAAAGCCAATGCCACCCTTAGGTTAGATGCGGTTAGAAAAAACGCAATATCGCACTAGGGATGTAAGTGTGCCCAGTGGATTCGCAGCATTAGAACGGTTTGGTCAGGGTTGTCAGCAGTGGTTTTTAATTTAATAAGACAGGCGTTCTGATGTAAATTTTTGCCTCCGATAAAGGGATTCTTTTGTGAGTTTATCAACCGACTTCCCAAAAAGAAGGAGGTTTTCAATTCGTCTGTATGTTTTTTTTGTGTGTATGTTACGCGATTACTCCGGCAATTGTAAACCGATTTGAATGATTCGTTTTTTAATCGGTAAGGTTCGTTTCCGAGGTGGCGCCATTGTAATTTTATCGAGATTTGATGAGTAACCCCAGAGATATGACAATAAACGTCTCAAACTTGCTACTGAAACTGACTCGTGCGGTATGGAAGTCGGTTGTTTTAATTTTTAAAATATCTTAATTATTTTTATTTTTTACACGTAGCAATTTAAATTGTAATTTTAAGTACTTGTATTAATATTTATTCTGTGTTTTTAAGTAAAATACGCAATCTTGGCTTTAACCTCTGATTCTAGGTTTAGCGAGCGACCACCCTTAACCGCACCGTCATTACCAACAGGCAAAATAGAGGTCAAAGGAAAAAAAACATATCTGTGACCCTGCGCTTAATGTCTTTCCTGTCCACAAAAATGTCTTATATCCCAATGCAGTGACAACCTCTCCCTAGAGAACACTTATTGCACTCTATTGCAGACAGCTAGACGTTAAAAACAGTCTTTAGATCCAGACTCTACCAAAGCAGAGAGGAGTGAAGAGAGTGGTCAAACATCTATCAGATATGAAAGAAAAATGTGTTACAACCAATATACGGAGAACCTTAATGAAAGCGGATCGGCAACAAGGGTCGGTAACAAAAATCTTAATAACTTCCAAAATATTGCAGCTAGCTTTATGCAAATAAAGAAAGTATTAATATAGACAATTTATCTAATACTATAAGAATCTTTGTCCTGACATACTGGCTGACTCACTGACAGACAACGCACAGCCTAAACCGCTGGTCGTAGAGACTTGAAATTTGGAAAGTATATTTGTCTTAGTACGTAGGGGTGTACTAAGAAAGGATTTTTCAAAATTTACCCCTGAAGGGGATGAAATGGGGGTTCAAAGTTTGTATGGAGAAACAAGATTAGATAGTATTTTCTATCCGAAACTTCACACAAGTGCTTCAGTACAAAAATAAGTAAATACGTGTTTCAGGTTTTTTTGAAATTCCACCCCTAAGAGGGTGACATGGGGTAACAAAGTGTGAAAATCAATATTGTTTCGGATTGCGCTGAAATTTAGCATGCAGATAGTTATTACGAAGTTAGTTCCCTCTGAGAAAGTATTTTTCAAAATTCACCCCTGAAGAGGATGAAACGGGGGTTCAAAGTTTGTATGGAGAAACAAGATTAGATAGTATTTTCTATTCGAAACTTCATACAAGTGCTCAAGTAAAAAAAAAAGTGAATACGTGTTTCAGTTTTTTTTTTAAATCCACCCCTAAGAGGGTGAAATGGGGGTAACAAAGTGTGAAAATCAATATTGTTTCGGATTGCGCTGAAATTTGGCATGCAGATAGTTATTACGAAGTTAGTTCCCTCTGAGAAAGTATTTTCCAAAATTCACCCCTGAAGGGGATAAAACGGGGGTTCAAAGTTTGTATGGAGAAACAAGATTAGATAATATTTTCTATTCAAAACTTCACACAAGTGCTCCAGTAAAAAAATAAGTAAATATGTGTTTCAGGTTTTTTTTTAATTACACCCCTAAGAGGGTGACATGGGGTAACAAAGTGTGAAAATCAATATTGTTTCGGATTGCGCTAAAATTTGGCATGCAGATAGTTATTACGAAGTTAGTTCCCTCTGAGAAAGTATTTTCCAAAATTCACCCCTGAAGGGGATGAAACGGGGGTTCAAAGTTTGTATGGAGAAACAAGATTAGATATTCTTTTATATTTGATACTTAACACAAGTACTTAAGTAAGTAAATACGTGTTTCATGCTATTTCGAAATTCCACACCTAAAAAGGTGAAGAGGGGTAACAAAGTCTGAAATCAATATTGTTTCGGATTGCGCTGAAATTTGGCATGCAGATAGTTATTTTGACATAGGTTAAGAAAGAATTTTTCAAAATTCACTCTTCAAGGGAATGAAGCGGGGGTTCAAAGTTTGGATAGTCATTTTATTCGACATTTCACACAAGTACTTCTGTAAATAAATAAGTAAATACGAGTTTCAGACTTTTTCAAAATGCCACCCTAACAGGATAAACTGGGGTAACAAAGTCTAAAAATCAATATTGTTTCGGATTGCACTGAAATTTAGAATGCAGATAGTTATTTATTATGACGTAGGTATCCGCTCAGAAAAGATTTTCTAAAAATTTCTCCCGGATACGGAACGGGGAATCATAGTCTGTATGAGATAAAGGACGTGTTGTAGGATTTTCGAAATGGGGTAGGCGACAAAGTCTGAAACTTTGGCTTTTTCGGGTTTTATAAATATTAATCCCGAATTGCCTTAGTCACGCGATAACATGAAAACGGGTGAACCGATTTGGCTAATTCTTTTTTGATGTCTTTTTTGATAGATTCGTTTTTACAAAAGAAAAGTTTTAAGTAAATAAAAGAAGTTTTTAACGCGGGCGAAGCCGCGGGACACTTCTAGTTTTTTTATAAAGTTTTTAAGTTCAAGTTAGCAATAAGGAGAAAGTCCGTGTAATTAATTACACGATATGTGTTCAGACACTATTATGATTATAGATACCCTGAAAAATGTTATTTCGATGTCTAATGATTTTTATCTTGTAGTGAATTTTTTGTTGAATCTTAATTTAAGTTAGTAGCGTACGACGTCCTGTGACCGGGGTGGAAGTCTCTACATTGATAGCGATGCGTCTTGTCATAGCAAACGTCTGCTATAATGAGATGCAGCAAGACAATTGTTATATGGATATATTTCCGTATCGACGATGATCGGTCAAAATTCATCGTTATTCGTGTAGAGACTACCGGCCCAGGGCATCGCTATCAATATAGAGACCACCCCAGGTGAAGTGACGATATACGCAAAGCGGTGGGCAGTGGCTGGAAAACAAGAGCCGATCAGAAATCAGTCTCTGTGGCATATCTTGGGAGAGGCCTACATGCAACAGTGGACTAACACCGGTTGATTATTATGATGAATTTTAGTTGTAAACTGTTTCAACCTTTTGTCAAAGTTTACAAAGTTTATTTTGAACATAAGCTTGTCACTAGACTTTGAAAAAATGTGACATGATATCAAATATGCAATTTTTATATATTTTATATAATATTTCGTATTGCCACCACGAGCTGTTATTACAGCTGTTATGTATATGGTTTGGCATGCTTCCTACCAGACTTCTACATATTAAAAATCGTCTATTTTTAAACATAAAATAAATACACTTGAAATTTAGACAGAATTATGTATTACGATGGCCGCTATAACACCAAATAATAAAAACAAAATAAAGTTTAAAATAAACATAAACATAAACATAAATTTATTTCCAAAAGCAAGAAACAGTTTTGTACATTTTTAGCTTATAAGTAAACCAGGTATGTACGCTGATTCACACACTAGGACAGTCCTGTGTTGTGTGAAACAGTCTCTTTCTACGAGTACAGTTAAAATATTACATTTAAAGAGAAACGATAAATAATACAAAACAAAAACAAACATTAAGGCATGCAGTAGGTATTGTAAAATCTAAAGCAAACATATTATCAATTCATTTAACAGTCAGAAGTAAATCTTAATTTAGTAAACAATCCCTAACTAGAAAAATGTAAGCGGGTAGGCAATTACGGGTAGGTAGTAAACTTTTAATAACTGAGTGCTAGTGTATGTGTTACTATGACCGTAGTAAAGGTAGGGGACGTCGTTATGCAGTAAGTAGTTAGTGCTGTAGAATTAATATTGTAGTAGGTATATAATATTATTTTAGTTCATAAATTAAACAGTTATGTTAGGTAGAACTTAGGAGACAAAAAGTCATTTTATTATGTTGTTTTGTTAAATACATAGGTAATATATGTATTGTATCGGTGATCAAGATGGTGAAGAGAGTTAGTACTTAGTAGTTGCATTCTAATAGGTATTAATATTTGATTATACATATTTTTGTCAAGTCTTCTAATTTAATATAACTATGTATATAATATAAATATAGGTATTTTGTATTTTATATAGTGTAGTTGTTAATTGGTGACAGGATAGGAAGTCAATATTAATGTTTGGGGACCTGCTTCCCCGTAGCAAATGACAGAATTTGCTTCACTAGATTTATGCAAATAGCTATTTATTGTTTGAGAAAAGGTTAGTTAGAGGCACTTTTTTAAGCTATTCGTCAAATTAATGAAGAATAAAATGAAGTCTTGCGTTATATCAGTCTTTCATTATCTGTTTGAGAGCAGGTCCCCTATCGTTATCTATCTACACGGAGAAGCTTCTCAGTCTCCTCGTATCCCAATGACATAAGCCAAGTAGTAACTATCCGTTTACAAGTGAACCGAGTAGTATGAACTAAATTGGTTAGTCTGTCTAGGTATTTATATATAAAGGCACCGTTGTAAGAATATGCGCGTTGAGCAAAGTTAGAGTTTGTTTTAGGAATATTCCAGTTTTGTTTGTTTCTTCGAGAAGTGCGTTTAGAGTCGTGAAGAAAATATATTGGCTCATTTAATTATAATGAGCGGATAAGAGGACGAATGGACGAAAGTTGCCGAGCATCGGATCGGCAGGTGGTGAGGCCTATGTCTAGCAGTATACTAGCATAGGCTGATGATGGTGAAGGTAGTATGGAACCCTTTGTATGCGAGCCCGTATCATGAATAGGTTCCATTGCACATGATGACCGTCTTTAGACAAAGCTTATTTTTGGAAACGACTTTAAGGTATTATTTTATTTTATCTTATCACCTCACCTGCTACCATAGATAAGTATACAGTTACTACGTACTTCTACCCTCCCCCAGTTGTTTGTGAACGGGGTTAATACCTCTGTAACGTTTATTTTATATGCACTCCAGTTACTTTCTGTACAAATCTGTGCCGGCAACATTAATATTGAGAAAAATACGTGTTTGTTTAGATTAATGGGAACATACCATTTGTTTTAATGGAACGTATTTCATTTTTGTAGAATTTGTTTATGATAAAAGGGAATTTTGTACAAGAGTCTGAACGCTCCGATGTTTTTTCTTAACACGTTGGTAGCAGCATTTTTTTTTTTCTATTCCTGCGGTACGGGACGTTTAAGACCTCGTATGAAAACTATCATAATGGCGGTACGGGGTTTATAAGACCCCGTAACCACTATTTTCAATAGGGATCATATATATTTTTCTCTTTCCTACAATATATCAAATAGATGTTACGGCCTCCGCACGACAGATAAGTTTATTTTTTCTTAGCCAAGCAAGGTACACACATACGAGGCGTATTAGACATCGTTCCGCATTGAACGTGTTAAGGACGTCACCTATCAACATGCAGAGCGTTATACGATTGATACAAGCTTGCCATACCTTTGTATCCTGGCAGCTTACCTACTTAGCCACGAGTTTTCTAATGATGTCTTATTGCGCCAGAATGCAACTATCCAATGTATTTTCTACTGTAAATGATATACCTATGTTTATGTGAAATTCAAAGGTATGTGTGACTTATATTGCGCAGAGCAGTCTTGCACAAAATTCTTACAATCCAGAGTTTGCGTGCCTCTGTAACTGTTAATAAGTAGACGCTTACTATCAGATGAGGGCGCGGTTCCAAATTCCAGCCGTGCACCAAATTTTTTCTATGATATGTAAAAGTAAAGGGAAAAGATCGTTAAGATTCATTCTTTCATACCTGGCATAGAGGTAAGACACTGTCAAGTGTCCGCTTGGCCAGCTGCTACTCCTCAAGAAGATCTATCGCAAAACATAATTTAATAAGTTCCGGCAGCTGTATAGCTATTCTGTAAGCTAACTCGTCAGCGGAATCCACGGTGAGATTTGAATTTTGTATTACGAAATTCAACCGTATTACGATCCTGATACGATTGAATTTCGCAGTACAAAATTCGAATCTCACCGCGGATTCCGGTGTCGAGATAGCTTACAGAATAGCCCAGCAGTCCTTGATAGCCAGTTCCTACCTAGGCCTAGCGTGTTACCATCCTTGACCGCATCATCACTTACCATAAGTTGGAATACTGGTCAAACGCAAGCTTATACGATATTTATTTATTTATATAAAAGAATATATTTGGTAAGTTTGATTATTAAAATTATCGTGATGGTTACACAATATATTAAACGGCTATTATTAGGTAATTTTTTTTACGGGTTAATAATAAGCCGGTAATTTTTTTTACGTGATAATAGCCGTTACACATTTTAATCTATTTAGTAAGTGTTGTAACAGTAGTTCCAAAACTTTTAACAAATTCAGTAAGGCGTTATTGACAAAATTGTTAACTGACTTAATTATTTTATTAAATATATGTTTTGTGTACATGAAATGTGATTTATGAAAAGTTTAACAAAACATGCAAAGCATCTCAAAAAGTTTTATTAGACCAAAACATCAAATGAAAGCTTGAAAGCATGAAAGCACCCAAAATCTGTCGCCAAAACTTCTGTAACCGACCTTAATTTCATCACGTTCAAATATTTACGTGAACCCGAGCCTGAAAGCTTTTGAGGAACTCACCCAAGATATGTTCCTAATTTGCCTTTCAAATACTTGGAAACAGAGAAGTATGCTGTCTAGGCGCTTTGACTGTGAAAATACGCAAAGAGGCCACTGTTACGTGCAAACTATCCCCACAAGAAGTCCAACTTGCAAGAAATTCTGTTCGCGTAATCGCCGAAACAGGGTTCCCTCGAGACCGAGCCCTCCCTATCTCAACATTCTTACAGTTTAATGTATGCAAACGCATTTTGTTTCAAAGCCTAGCTCCCTCAAGGATGGTGTTACTCGGGAGCCCTCTGGCCACGTTCTGTTCGACGAACTTTTCCCCCGTGTGTCACATCACAACATGCTCTTTGATCTCCACAAATGCGAATATAATGTCGGAACCGGTTAAGAATGTTCCTTTTGCTCCTTTATCTAACCGTACATTCTCGTTTTTTTCTTTCTGTGCGAGGAAACTTCGAAATTCTATTCTCTCGAATTGAATAGACGTATTTGTTTGAGAAATGTAATACATATTGAAGTGATATTTCAAACACTCACGAAAACAAAGGGAATAAGGAGAGGTGTTAGTGACATTGTCGTTTCGATGTCAGTTTTGTAACGAGGTGCAGTATATCACAGTCATATTAAAGTCAAGTTAAGTCGGGGTACATGGAGTCATCAATCTGGGTGCTAAAAATAGATCACCCTCGATGATGAGGGATTATTCGACGACAAAGTATCAACAGTCACCATGTGGCATCCTCAAATAGAAACCGTTGCCTGTCGCAGTGTCACACGTGGCATTCCAAAACAGATCGTTTCCTTTAAAAAAGTTAATTTGACGGTTTTTTGTGATGAGAGGGACAAAAAGTATCATTTTTTAGAAGTCGTTAAGAGGCATATGCCCTCTAATAATGAACGTTAGTGAGGAACGCTAGTAATGTGACTCCATTTTCCTATGCAGGGGTTATTCGTGGTGGAATATTTTAACTCAACGAATTCTTGAATATTAGTGTATTTTATGTAGAAAGATAATCATAACTACCTTCAAATTACTTGTTATTAATCTTTTATGCTACTTTAACCTTTTTTAGACACTTACCATTCCGTCTGCTCTGTCAACTCAGTCACATATGTAAAACTGTGGCGCAGTGGCGTATCTTGGAATGATAGTATGCGATGTCGCCTGTCTATAGTAGATAAAAGTGTTATTAAGTATTGGGATGTAAGGGAGCACAAATACCACCTCAATGCTCTCAGCCAACCTCATCTGCCCGTGGTGCATCCTGCTGACCAACCAACGAGGCTCTGGCGACCGACAAATGGCGGTATAACCATTTCAAAATTATGGCGTAGCTAAATACTACAGGCTGGTGACGGGCAGCAGCGTCACCGGTGCAAAGAGCTACGTCTTGTGATCGCTAACCCGCCTGCCTGCCCAGCGTGGTGATCAGGGCATATCCCTCCCAATGAGCCGAGGATCGGGCTCTCAGTGGCGTATCTTGGGAGAGCCCTACATCCAGCAGTGGACTGACACTGGCTGATTACGATGATTTATGATGTAGTATTGTCTCTGTCAGGAGTCAGGACATAATATGTGTTCTGTGATAGGCACTGCCTGGGGCTCGCTAAAATATGAATGGCCAGAATTTTGCGCGTCTCTTCAACTCGGCCATTATTCAAAGATATCGAGAACACTATGAACTATATTGTATATTATAAAGGAAATTAATAATGAATTTTCATAAGACTGTAAATATTTCTATAAAAGACATCAATTAATCATGTCTCATTAGCCTAATTCAAATCATAAAACTCTCTACAAATGACATATTTCCTGAATTCCATCAAAAGAACGTCCAGCATTATTTGTTATAATCAAAATTCCTATCGTTTTACTTTAGAAGTTTTAACAGCCTATGGACTGCTTAAATTAATTGTTATAGCTCTAAATAGCGTGCCTTCTGTAATTATGGACTAAGTTTTAATAAATCTTAAGAACTAAAAGACGTGAGTCAGCTTGCTGGAATTTCTGCTATAATGACGGTAGTTGAAGAAAACTTATTGCTAATCATAAACCGACTAAATTATGGCGGTACTTATTATTATTAAACCTAGTTAAATTCTAAAGGGTGGGAAATTGAAATTCGTGAACAAAGGAACGTTTTCCAGTAACTTAATATTTAATTTAGAAAATTTGTTCATAAAACACAAATATCTATTTCACTTGTGTAAATGCGTAGCTTATCTTCATATTAGGAGGTAGGATTTCCATACAAAAGTAGTATGATGCACTAATATGAGTAAAACGAGCAAAACTTGCTTTAAAATCACATGTATTGATCTCTCATAAGTTTTCACATAATATCTCCCACCTCTCATATGAAAATATATATCTCCTGAGATATGGAAGTAAATATCTTGAACTTGCTACTGAATAAGACTCACGCGGCATTAGAAGTCGGTTTCTAAGATTTTCAACGACCTTAATAATTTTATATTTGTAGTTGTAATGTATAGAATTATTATGGATTATATATTATTATAATTATTAGTTTGGATTCTAAATTACTTTACCGAGATAATTTAATCAATTCTTGCTCAGGATGTCAACAGGGTGACCCTCTTGGACCAGCCATATTTGGACTAGCCATACATCCCATAATCTCGAGTCTACATTCCAAATTAAATATGTGGTATCTGGATTACGGGACCCTTGAAGGCGATGCTACAACTGTATTGGAAGATTTAGAATTGTTAATTGGTAGATTTAAATCAATTGGTTTAGAACTAAATTTCTCTAAATGTGAACTATTTATAACAGACATTGTACCTTCAGAAAAAAGAGACAATTCGTATGATAAATTTAACAGTTTAGCTCCAAATTTAAAATTATTGACCGGTAAAAGTTTGCGCCTCCTAGGAGCTCCGATCCTTCACGAGTCATTCCCAGATTATATCGATGAACAACGTCAAAAATTTGAAGATACGTCTGAACGTCTCACTAAAATTCACAACCACATGGCTTTTCATCTAATTCGATTTTGTCTTTTTGTGCCAAAATTTACGTATATACTACGATGTTGCCCTCTTTGGAACCACATTTCTTTACTACTAAGTTTGGATGATGTGATTAAAAATGTTTTAACCCAAATTCTAAATTGTTCACTTCCAGATATTTCATGGTGTCAGGCATCTCTGCCTGTTCGGCTTGGAGGCATTGGCATCCGCAAAATTTCCAGTGTTTCATTACCGGCCTTTCTATCTTCTGCCAACAGTGTTTTGGTTATTTTTAAGAGAATAATTTCAAATTCAGCATCA
Source organism: Cabera pusaria (assembly GCA_954871355.1). NCBI lineage: Eukaryota > Metazoa > Arthropoda > Insecta > Lepidoptera > Geometridae > Cabera > Cabera pusaria. The sequence continues at coordinate 10,454,280 of OX940896.1, read as the reverse complement.
CAAATTTCAATAGACTCTTTGGAAGATGGTAGAACGGCCTGGTTTTTGGCTTGTCCAATCTTCCAAAAAATCTTAGTTCGCAAAGGCAATGGGACAATCCCCTTTGTAAAATTGTACAGAAACAAATTTTAGACAAAAGTGTTGATAATAAAGTCCGGGCTCGTCTCCTTGCCACGCGCGAACGAGAATCTGGTTATTGGTTACAAGCACTACCTTCATCCAACATTGGTACCCTAATGGACAATGAAAGTTTTTCTATTGCCATAGGGTTGCGTCTGGGCATCTCTAGGACGGAACCTCACAATTGTCACTGCGGCAGTGAAGTGGCGAGATTAGGCCACCACGGCCTGTCATGCCGCCGCAGTGCAGGGCGTCTCTCACGCCACGCCACAATAAACGACGTCATCCGTCGGGCCCTTGCCACCGTGAACGTGCCGGCCATATTAGAGCCGAACGGTATATCACGTGACGATGGTAAGAGGCCCGACGGTATGGCGTTGGTGCCATGGTGTCGAGGAAGACCATTGGTGTGGGACGCCACATGTGCTGACACATTAGCGGCGTCCCATATATGCGGGACCTCACGGTCAGCGGGCGCGGCAGCGGATGCTGCAGAAAACCTCAAACGGAGGAAATATGCTACCATTGGTGATGGATACATATTTCTTCCGTTTGCGGTCGAAACAATGGGCCCATGGGGTCGAGATGCCCGAGGTTTTGTGAAGGAGTTGTCCAGACGCCTAATTGACATCACCCGTGACCAAAGAGCTGGCGCTTACCTCGGCCAACGTATTAGCCTAGCTATACAACGAGGTAACGTCGCTAGCTTTTTGGGAACATTACCGGCAGGTAGCGACCTAGGTTCTGTCTTTTATTTATAGTATAGATATTATTAGTATATAGTTATTATTAGTATTAGTGTAGTTTATATAATCTTGATATTGTCATTAGGTAATTATTTTTAAGTTGTTAAAATAAAGTTTATTAAACTGAATTATTATACATTTGAAATGTGTTTCAGCTAACCTACTTATTTGCAATTTATTGATATCTTAGAATTTTAAGTTACGGACACACCGCAGCGTCCTGCGTGCGCGATGTAGGCGGCGATCAGTATAGCTATTCTGTAAGCTAACTCGTCAGCGGAATCCACGGTGAGATTTGAATTTTGTATTACGAAATTCAACCGTATTACGATCCTGATACGATTGAATTTCGTAGTACAAAATTCGAATCTCACCGCGGATTCCGGTGTCGAGATAGCTTACAGAATAGCCTAGCAGATAGCGCAGTAGTATTTGTACCGACTGGTTCACACCAAACGCGATCAGAAAACAATTGAAAAGTACTGACATCGCGCCCGCAGATCGCAGGACACGCGGTGTGGCCGTACCCGTAATCATTCAGATAACTTAAGTATATAATGCTATGACATGATCTTAGACCATTCAGGTGACATCCTTAAAAAAATTGCCCGTAATTCTACAAAAAATATGTCCAATATCCACATTTTATTTGCTTCTCATAAAAAAATACAACTGCCAACGTCTATCGATTTACTGAAAACGGACATCAAAACAAAACAGTCCATTCATCTTCCTTCTCTTGATGGATGGGACGACGCCACTTCCCTAATAAATGTAAACAAAACAAGAGTTTTTTTGTCCAAAAATGTTATTAATGAATAGAGCAGTTGATAAGTTTAATTGAAGATTTGTCGGCTGGTTTGTTAAGTGTTTAATTTTGTGTTTAAATATTTGCTTCGTTTAAAAAAGCTTGTAATAAAAGGCTTCCTTCCATTCTATGTTCATTCTAGCCTTCTAAAATATATATTCAGTATTTATTACCGATTTAAAAAAGAGGGAGATTGTCAATTCGGATGTTTTTGTAAGTATGTTTGGGCATAACTCTGTCAGACTAGCAAAATATTTTTTTGTTCGAAAGAAGTTTATTTCGAAATGGTTCTATTTAAATATCGTAAAGATCTAATGATTATCTCCAGAGATATAGCGATAAGCACCTCCAACTTCAGTACAAATTGAAAATGACTGGCCCAGCATTTGAAGTCGGTTTTTTTATTCATAAACTATCATTTTATTGAACAAATCTTACAACCTTACTGGCTTGTAAATTATAATCCTCGACTTAGCTAAGTAGTTATAATTTTATGTATATTTCCGGCAGACAAGCACATGACCACTATCTCACTTGATGTTAAGTGAAGGTGTGGTCTAAGATGGATTCGTACTTCTCAGGAAATAGAAAACGGTAGTGAGAAAAAGTGGCAGAAGTCCTGCCGTAGGAAAACTAACTTTAGTCCAGTCCACATAACGCAACTATCCCAACCCGTTTTCTATGCTGGCTAGCACCTTACATCGTGCCGAAACGCGGCGAACCAATTGGCGACATGTCTTTTTTTTTTAGTTTCAAACATCAATGAGAAAATCTGCCGCTCTTACCTTACGATATTCCGGCATCCACACAGCTCTTGAGATTCAGAGTATTCGAAGCATGTTCGACCACAATATCGTTTACCATTAGGCGAGATGGTGGTCAAAATTGTAAAATATTACAAGCAAACAGTAGGACAAATTATTAAGCGACCTATCGACATTCTTAGATAAAGATCGGAAAAATCCTCTGAACCAACAAAAAAATGTCATATGGGACGAGTTTTTTCCTTAAACTCAGCAACCGTAAAAAACAAAATCGGAAATTTTGCCGGAATTTCACATACGTAATAGAAGAAATATTTTAATGAGATATATTCGAAATAAATGTTAATGTGTCAAGGCATCGTGTTTTTGGAATTTTTGCTCCATCGCCTTTTTGTAGAGCAAGTGATACGACGGAAGTGGAAATTAAATTCCTTGTTAGGGTTTGTAGCTTGGTATAAGAAACGCGAGAGCGATTTAAAATGTATGATGAAGTAGAAACTCTAAGGTCCAGTTTCAACCGATTGCACCAATTAGTGAAATTACTTTAATAATTTGGTACGTCGAGCTGCGGCCAAATCCACCTATGGCCACCCATTTAGAACCACAAAGGGATAGTATTTAAGCACTAACCCAACGCACATAGGTAGGTAACAACTAGTCTTGGCGTACCATACCTACCATACTTGATCGCATCATCACTTACCATCAGGTAGATAGATTAGAAGTGAAACTTCCAAGTTCATTCAATTTGTTTCTTAACATCATTAATTATTTTTTTACAACTCCATTGATCCATAGATTTGAGTACATAAACCCATGTATACGCAAATCTATTCTAAGTTTATTTTTATGTAATATACATACAATATTTACCCTAGTATGAAAACAGCGCTTTAATTATGCTTATTATATGAAGACATAATATAATCTATTCGTAGTTGCTAGTGACCGCAAATTTTCGAGTAATTGACATAACCGCTACCGCTTACCAATATGCCTTCACCGCAACCGATTGATCCAGCTACTAACCTTTATTATGACTCATAATACACCACAGCCTTAATCAGTGGTTTTATTGGTAAAACATTGGTTAAACACTACTAATTGGCTTAAATGCCCCTAAAAGGACTTCGTTAAAATATCATTGGACATACGAGTTCTGGGACGAAGATGCGTAAGTATATTGATTCATTGTGGAATGTTGATTCACTAAACTTGACCAGCCTTGAAGCAGAACTTAAAACAGCAGTAAAGCCTATTCATTTCAATACTATGGAATTATGGTATATTACGATACGTGTGACTTAAGTGGTCTTTTATTGCACGGCGTGAAGTTAGCACCCGAGCGCAGCGACTATTTAAGTCACGGAAAAGCGTGCGTAAAGTGTGGGTTTAGGTCTGTGCTATACACACTGTGCTATAAAATATCTTATGGAGGTATCGCCACTGAGCCTGATCCTCGTCTCTTCTTTTGCTCTTCTTTTCTCTGCATTTGCTGATTCACGGTCTTACAAGGTCACAAGTCTACCCCAAAATTATTATTCATTCAGTGCCCCAACGGTTATCATGGTTTTTTTACGTGGGGAAATTTCTTATGGATACCACTCTGGCACGGATGTGCGAGAGTGATTATGCCGGACTCTTACCGGTTAAGAACTCCACGACTGAGCAGTTTATCAGTCATGCAGCACACATGACCAACCCACTGCCACTTCAGTTTTTTTCTTTGCGTATCATGAGAGAGGCCTACGTCCAGCAGAGGACTGACACCGGCTGATTATAATGATGATGATAATAATGAGAGATATCCACAAATGCCTCAAAGTTCGGCAACGCGTTTGCAGCACTCACAGTCTTGCAGATATTCACATGCGACGGTACCCGTTTTTCATCAGGCTAGCAGTAAGCTTGTTTTACTAGCTATTATATACTTTCAAAAGTCAAGCATCTGGTAGCCAACTCAGAATTTCGAATTAAAATCGTTTGCTATTTCGGCGACACGGCCTTTGCATTGCCATGCGCCCGCCCGCTAGAACTTTGGTTGAGTTAGTAGATTAGAATTGATACCCAGAAGAATCAGCAGCCAAAAGTTTTATGAAGCTCAATAAGTAACGAGAGTTACTGAGACAGAAGACAGCTATTAAGATGACAAGTAGGAAGCCCGAACAAACAACAGAATGTTTCATCCGTTGATAAGCGAAACAAACGGTTGCTACCACAGACATAAGCTTTGATAGACATCGCAAGTTTGTTAATTGTATGATAGTTAATATAAATATACGATGAAAAAAACAATGGAAAAAAAAATTATTTACAGTGTGAATGTCATTGTGAAAGCTGTTATTTCAGAAAATACCAACTTGGTCTTTGTGTACTGTAAGCTAAAGCCGCGGATAAACTTTTGTACCTACTGCATTAAGTGTACAATAAACATTTTAATTTGTAAACTTTAAACTTTAGTGTCAACTCAGAATTACATATATCCTCCTCGTTATTAAAAGACCACACGTCTGTTTCTTTTCAGATACTTGTTGATTTATTTTTAAAAGGTCAATTTTAGGATTACTTTCGCGAATTTAGGATTTCCATCGTCACCTATTGTATTTATTGTTATAATATACATCGTAAAAAAATGTAATAATGCAGCACACTAGTCTGAATATTGCTCCAGACTAGTTTTCTAGCTTTGGAGCTATCAAATAAAATTGACACTTTACAAAAATATATATATAAAGTGCGGATAATATAAAAAAAATAATTATATAAAGTGTGTATTATTTACAAATATTAATATTTACAAACTTCAAAGAAACATAATATTAAAATTGACTCGCAAAGTAGTCAAATAAGGTTCGCTTGCATCATCTACCATGTTCTATATCTGTGATTCTTACGGTTGATCTGCTATGTTTATGACCACCCTTGTTTGTTGCTTACTCGGGGATAAAATCAATGTCTGAATGGACAATATTTTTTATCGCCGGTATCTGGATACCGAGAGGTATTAATAAATATTTTGTTTGTCGTTCTGAATTATTTCTGTACTAACTTGGTATGTATTTGATTATATTAGTAAAGTTTATACAATGGATATTAACTCACGTAAACATATTATAATGGCATGTTCTCCGGTAAGTTTCGGACGTTCTTGAAGTTCTTTGTCTGAAAGATACTACACATTCCGGTAAATAATTACGTGAACTAATAGCCGTATGTATATACATGTATAACATTCTATATATTATACATGTATATACATAGATCATTTTATTAATTAAATTGATTATTTACCTCAAAATGACGTCAACTACTGGGCGATTTTTGTTCAATAATGATAAACCAATATGGTCCATGGTTACACTTTATCAAGATATGAGTAACATCTTCTTTTGATATGAACGGATAGATAGATACACCTCGTCTTGCTTGTTATACTTATGACAAAATTAAAAAAAAATTAAATACCCGGCAAAAAAAACATGACGTAGAAATAACATTTAATTATTTTTTCAGATTTTCAGAAGCCACTGCCTAAGCTTAATTCACTTCCATTTATACCTCAAAATGTAGGCCGAAAAGTTTTTTTTTCCACCTGGCACATTCCGCTAATAAGAACTGTGCTAAAATATAATAAAACAAATGAGATAACACGGAATGAGTCCATCTTCATTCCAAAGAAAGAAAACTTACCTACCTTATATAATTATGCAAAGAAATAAAAGCCCTATTCTTAACGAGATAAGGATTACTTTATAGGTGTACACCCAGGGAACGGTAAGAGAAATTTGCATATCATAAATGTAATATTTAGCTCTCAACTTGCTAATTAGAAGCTGTCTTAACGTAGCGTCTGCAAAAAAATCCTGCAGCCTTAATGTAATTCACATTTTTTGGAAGTCTCATTTTTCTTTTTATAAAAGAAAATCTTTTGGTCGGCGTTTTGTTGCAGATAAGCAAATTTTGCAATTGCCTTGAGACAGGAAAACTCAAATTAAACAGTTTCTTTGACATTGTTAATTAAAAACAAACCTAAAAAAAATATAATCTGAAATAAAGCCTTGGTTTTTTTAAGTATTAAAAGAAATTTAGTTATAGGTACTAAATATATTTTTATCTTTTTTGTTTGTCCGTGAAGACCTCTTTTCGGGGGGAAGGGGAGTTCTAAAGCTTTCAGCCTTCCTTCCTTGTCACGACGCACCAAATGGCACATGGCACATGGCACGTTGTACCTAACCTACATTTCGGGGACCGAGCGGATGGACGCTAATCAACCCAATGTCTGAACGCCCGTGGTCCTTACTCTATGCGATGGGTTAGGTAAGTTATCCAACAGCAGCAGGACTTTGCAGGGAAGCACGGTGGAGAAATTCCGCTGAAGCTAGCTTGCTTTTCATGGCTCCGAAATCTCTTAGTTTCACACGTGGTCCAAGCCACGTTCACTAGAGCCCCTATAATAGCCACGTCAAGGCAGCAACCCACCTACCGAGGGAGAACCTACATGCTAGTCTAACCTAACCCCTATCAAAATTGCTAAATAAAAGCTTCTGGCAGACAGGGAACTTAATTGTCAATTTTATTTTATGCGAGGTATATAAAAGAAATACACATAGAAAGTTAAGCATTATCTCACTTGATGTTAAGTGATGATGCGGTCTAAATTGGAATAGGGATAGTCTAGAGTTAGAAGATGACAGTTAGTTAAGGCTGATATTAAAACTTCTACTATTTTTTTTTGCTTACCGTACTTACCTTACCTTGATAAGCAAGGTAAGGAAGCGTTTCCCCGCGGGCCCGTTTAATTAGTTGCAGTTGTTATTGTTGCGAAATGTACGAAATGTACATAAAAACAATTATGCGCCTTATCACCTGGGATACATTTACACAAATTCACAGTTAAGCAAAAATTAAGCCAGTTGGCAAGTTGGACTAGGTCACATAATAAATATAATAAGTACCTACAAGGCTAGGTTTTTTTTATTATAAGAAAGTACCTACAAGAGTATAGAAAACTAAATGATTGCAACCAAAATCATTAACATCATCATCAGCCGGTATCAGTCCACTGCTGGACGTAGGCCTCCCCCAAGATTGTTTTTGGGGGTTTTGCCCTAATCGCCTCTCGGGGCAGGCGGGTCGGCAATAACATATTATATGACCAAAATATTTGCAAACAACTAACACATTCTAAAATCCAGAGAAGAATTCAGCTGGGCTGGGCAGCATTCGGAAAACTCCGTCGAGTCTTCTCGTCGCCGATACCACAGTGTCTAAAGACAAAAGTCTTTAACCAGTGCGTCCTACCTGTGATGACATACGGAGCCGAGACGTGGACACTCACAGTCCGACTGGTCCACCAGTTTAAAGTCGCTCAGCGAGCTATGGAGAGAGCTATGCTCGGTATTTCTCTGCGGGATCGAATCCGGAACGAAGTAATTCGCCAGAGAACTAAAGTTATCGACATAGCTCAACGGATTAGCAAGCTGAAGTGGCAGTGGGCTGGTCATATCTGCCGCAGGACTGATAACCGTTGGGGCAGACTTGTCCTAGAGTGGAGACCGCGAATCGGCAAACGTAGCGTAGGACGTCCTGTGACCAGGTGGAGCGACGACATACGCAAAGCGGTGGGCAGTGACTGGAAGAGAAGAGCCGAAGATCGGGCTCAGTGGCGCATCTTGGGAGAGGCCTATGTCCAGCAGTGGACTGATACAGGCTGATGATGATGATGATGATGATGAACACATTCTATGCATAAACGAATAGGTACCTAATGTAATGTGCCAAGTCGGTATTTATCGCCTGATTTATGAGAAATGCACCCAAATATAGCAAAGACATGCCGCTAATCAGGTTCACTGAGTGCCGGCACACAAAATATACTCTTTTCTATGGCTCAGAAAATAAAATAAACTAGACGGCAATAGTCAACTTACCTAAAAGTGAAGGGACTAAAAGCGTAAATTACGTATTTTACCATAGATATTTGAATATTATTTAGACTTTTTCATATTATATTACAAAAACCGGTGGCCTTTAAATCGCGAGTGAAGAGGTATGTTCTAGGCAAGCGTGCTACATCGTCGATCATCTTCACTTAACACCAGGTGAGATAGTGGTCAAATGTTTGCTTATCTACATATAAATAAACTGGCCAAGTGCAAGTTGGACTCGCACTAGTAGGGTTCCGTACCACACTACAGTATTTTATAAGATCGATAAAAAAATACCACTATCATTTTTCGCCAGCAAAGTATAATAATTAATAAACATTTTATCAAAACATAGTTGTAAGCCGCGTGCTTATTTCTTATAACGTCATCTAACTTCTAACGCGCGGTATCTAAGTGAAACACAACGGTGTTAGGGATCGGCATTTCAATATAACGCCATCTATGGGCGTTTACCTAAGTGTCTATAGATAGTGTTATATTGAAATGCCAAAAAAACAAGTTTCTTGTATGGGGACCCCTATAATTTTAAATTTTATTCTGTTTTTAGTATTTGTTGTTATAGCGGCAACAGACATACATTATCTGTGAAAATTTTAACTATCTAACTATCACGGTTCATGAGATACAGCCTGGTAATAGACGGACAGACAGTCAGAAAGACAGACGGACAGCGGAGTCTTAGTGATATAGGGTCCCGTTATACCATTTGGGTACGAAACCCTAAAAAACTCTTCTTACCAACTCAATTAACTTTCACGTATTTTATTGTAACACAGAAGTCTAAATATTATTTAGACTTTTCAACCGACTTCCCAAAAAGAAGGAGGTTCTCAATTCGATTGCATGTTTTTTTCTGTGTATGTTGCGCGATTTCCGATTACTCCGTCAATTGTGTTCCGATTCGAATGGTTCTTTTTGTATTCGGTAGAGTACGTTTTCGAGGTGGTTCCATTGTAATTTCATTGAGATCTGATAAGTATCTCCAGAGAAATGACGATAATCGTCTCAAACTTGCTGCTGAAATTGACGCGCGGGGCATTGGAGTCGGTTGTTTTAGTTTTTAAACTATCCTAAGTATTCATATATGTATAATATTTATGTACCTTTTATATATATATATCAATGTATATTATAAAGAAAAAACAAATTAAGTGTATGTGGTTTGGTTTTATGAAATAACGATGCAAATGAAAATGTTTGTTTATGTTTAGCTACCTATGGTAGCTATAACTATGACAGCAGTAGATTGAGTTACCATGACACATTAGCAGCATGTATAGAAATTATAAATATGGTCGCGGAAGCATCCGCCAATCACAGCTAGGCCTAAATGAAAAATAAATGTGAAAATGAAATAAAAAAATAAACATCATATCCACCAGTCAAGCTTAAGCACCAGCAACATGCGGCATACAATCATCAAAATTTGATAGACAATAAAAATTGAGACAATGTAATCAAAGTGTCACTTTAAAAAATTCTTCTTACAATCTCCCTTACTTACTTTCAAACTGATCACAGTACCGTCTTACAAATTTGCCCTAATTCTCATTGCCAGTACTAAACCTATTAATTAATCAAGTAGCACTTCCTATGAGGCACAAAGTTTAAGGCCCTTGTGGTTTCCACTAATGTTGTTTACTTACGTAGTTAAATACGGACTGTCTGATCCCACACGAGATTAGTAAGATGACCAGAACAAAGGCTATTCTGAAGGGCCAGAGATTAAATTAAATTAGGGCTAAGGGTCGTCCATCAACATGATATGTACTTACCTACGTTAGTTTTCCACTTGTATTAAGTAGTGGTATAGAGTTTATTGAAATTTGAATAGATGGTTTTTAGGGTTCGGTGCTAATAAATCATAATAATAATGGTGAGGTTCTTATTTTTTTACATACAAACTTTTTTGTAATTTACCACAAAATAAACAATAGTACTGTGCTACTACTACATCCTATATGTAATCTCAGCGGAAATTCTTCTTTGATACGTTTGTATTTTTTTTTTACATTTTCAATTTCATTTTTCATGCAAAAGATTTGCAAATTTTGAGGGCCCGGTAGTGTAAGTGGAAGAACGGTCGGCTTTGAAGCCGACGCCGAAGCCGAGGTACTGAGGGGAGCTTGGATGATACATGAGGTGTACGATCGAAGGTGGTTTATTACTTCCACCAATAATAGACCTTAGAGCTAAATGTTATACTACCTATTATCTAAACTATGTCTAGTAGCCTACACCACAGTACCGAGTTCAATCCCCGTCGTGCACCAAAGGACTGTACCAGCGCTTTCCACAGTGGCCCTCCGGTAAAGGAAAAACATCGTTAAGAAACCAACTACTCCCGCATGGTGGTAGGACATTATCTACCACCCTCAAGTTAAAAAATCTGTCGCCAAAACATCTAATGTGTTCCGGCAGCTATACTTGAGAGCACGGACGTACCACCCAGCACGGACGTACCCTGGGTGGTACGTCCGTGCTTAAGAGCGAGTTCCCGTTCTAGGCCTAGCGTGCTTACCATCTTCGACATCATCATCACTTACCAACAGGTAAAATAGCGGTCAAACGCTTGCCTATAAGATATTTAAAAAAAAGAGTGTTTGTACATATATACACGCGTTAGAAGTTATACTTCTGTGGCGTATGGAAAAAAAATAACTAAAATGTAGTGATTAACGATAAATATTAAAATTAATCAAACAGATTTTATTTAAATAAAAAAGGTTTTATTAACGTAAAAATATGACGTTAAATATGACATATACAACTTGAACATAGTCATGCCACCTAGAACTAACTTCACGGTATATTAACTTTAATAATAAATCGTACATTAATCCATCTGACATTTGCAATATTTTTAATAATTATTTCATAAATTTGACATCAAATAAAGAAAATAACATAAATAGAAATAAAATATTGACATTAAACATTAAAAATAAAAACCCAAACACAATATTTCTGCACCCAGTCGATGCAAATGAAATATACAATATAATTATGTCTCTCAAAAACAAGAAAAGTAGCGGAGCTGATGATGTTACTACAAACGCCATAAAAGTTACTGCAACATGGATTTGCCATCCTTTATCGCATATAATAAATCTATCATTTACAGAAGGCACCTTTCCTAAAGAACTCAAACTCTCAGTTGTCAAACCTTTATTTAAAAAAGGGGACAAAGCGGACCCTGATAACTATCGCCCTATTACTATTATACCCATTTTATCAAAGGTTTTTGAAAAAGCCATACTAATTAGACTGCAAAACTTTCTCACCAAATTTAACATATTAAAAAACGAACAGTTTGGCTTTTGAAAAGGAAGCTCAACGACTTTAGCTTGCTTTAATTTGGTAAAATTAATCACAGAAAATATAAATAATAGTAGTCCAATGGCATCATTGTTCTTAGACATGAGCAAGGCTTTTGATGTCGTAAGCCACACAAAACTACTGCATAAATTAGATTACTATGGTATAAGAGGTACTGCATATAAATGGCTATCAAATTATTTAAAAGATAGAGAACAATACACGGAGGTCACAAAAACTATAACATCTCTATGAGGGAGTCTTACCAAACAAAATTTCCGTTCAAAAACGGTAATTAACAACACCGGCGTTCCACAAGGTAGCATCATAGGTCCACTGCTCTTCTTAATTTACATAAATGATCTCCCTGAAGCTACGCCACACAAGTGCATTCTTTTTGCAGATGACACTACCATAGTTGTAAAATGCGATAAAGAGAAAACCCAACAATCCTTAAACACAGCACTAAAAGATGTGATCCAGTGGATGGAAAGTAATAATTTGAATATAAATATAAACAAAACTAAACTTGTACATTTTGACTCATATAACACAAATCCTATTTCATTTGACATAAATTATAAAAATGACAAAGTAAAACAACTAGATAAAGTAAAATTTTTAGGTATAGTAATAGACAGAAACCTAAACTGGAAATCTCATGTCGATGAGGTGTGTCACAAACTTGAGCGCTACGTTTTTGCACTGAAAAGAATCAGACAAACTGTCTCCAAAAAAGCCGCATTAATGGCATATCACGGCTATGTAGCATCCCTTATTAGTTACGGGATTATTATATGGGGAAATTCAGTGGAAGTGGAGAGAGTCTTTAAGGTGCAAAAGCGTTGCGTGAGAGTTATTAGTAAGGCATGGTTTTTGGATTCATGCAGACCCCTTTTTAAAGCATGCAATATTCTTCCTCTGCCGTGCGTATACATCAGAGATTTGTGCCTTTTTGTGAAGACTTACCCAGAGTACTTTGTGAAACGAAATGATGTATTTACTAGACAAAATAGAAAAAAAGTACAAAAATCTACTGTATCAGCCACCTTGTCACAAATACATTTATCAAAAAAATGTATTCAACATGTGTATACAAGTATATAATTTGATCCCTGACAACATTAAGCTGTTAGAAGGTAATAAATTTTATAAAACATTATGTGACTGGCTTCAAAGAAACTGCTTCTATGACATCAAAGAATTAATTGACCTTAGTAAAAATAAAAATAAAAATGTGACTAAATAGCTTATGTTTTACACGATGACTTATTTAATGATTGAAACTCTTGTATATGTAAAGATAAATTTAAATATTTGCGCGTCTGCTTGCAGGCAGAATACTTGCACAAACCATATTTTTAAGAACCTAAATGTTAAACTGTATTCTTGCAAATAAATACTTGATTATGATTATGATTATGGTGTAGAATTTAGGTGTCGGTGTGCGCGCGCATCGTACCACCTAGAACTAACTTCACGGTGTTAAATTTAGGTGTCGGTGTGCGCGCGCATCGTAAAAATTCACTCTCATCATTTTTCTCTATCGCGCCAAAAGAAGTATGACTTCAAAAAATTACAGCTACCTACCAAACCAAACACCATAATATTAATAATATACCAATATTTTTTCATTGATGCATCCCACGGCTTTGCCCGAGTATATAAGTACATAGTCTATGTACAAAAAATTGCGCTTGTGCTATTTATCCGACTTCAAAAAAAGGAGGAGGTTCTATGTTTGACTGTATGTATTTTTTTTTGTAATTTTTCACCTATTTCTCCCCCATTTGTGGACCGATTCTCATATTTTTTTTTATGTATACCTAAGCTATAATATTATGAAACAATTCAGTTTTTTACATGAGACTTAAACATTAACTTTCATTTACGCAACGTTTTGACCATTCAATAATAATAGTTTGAGCGCGATAAGTCCCATATTACATATATATAAACACAGAATAATGAATAGTACAAGTAATATAAGTATGTGATTAAATCACAAAAGTTTCAACAAAATCCGTTTAGTAGATTTTTGCGCACAAAGTTTCGTATTTGTAATATTAGTACTTTACTAATATTACAGAATAAATAATAGTACGAGTTTAATCACATATGTCCAGCTACCATAGGTAGCTAGACATAAACAAAAATTTTCATTTGCATCGTTATTTCATAAAACCAAACCATATACACTTAATTTGTTTTTTCTTTATAATATACATTGATATATATATAAAAGGTACAAAAATATTATACATATATGAATAATTAGGATACTTTAAAAACTAAAACAACCGACTTCAATGGCCCGCGCGTCAATTTCAGCAGCAAGTTTGAGACGAATATCGTCATTTCTCTGGAGATACTTATCAGATCTCAATGAAATTACAATGGAACCACCTCGAAAACGTACTCTACCGATCACAAAAAGAACCATTCGAATCGGTACACAATTGACGGAGTAATCGGAAATCGCGCAACATACACATAAAAAAACATGCAGTCGAATTGAGAACCTCCTTCTTTTTGGGAAGTCGGTTGAAAAGTCTAAATAATATTTAGACTTCTGTGTTACGATAAAATACGTGAAAGTTAATTAAGTTGGTAAGAAGTTTTTTTAGGGTTTCGTACCCAAATGGTATAACGGGACCCTATATTACTAAGACTCCGCTGTCCGTCTGTCTTTCTGACTGTCTGTCTATCTGTCTGTCTGTCCGTCTGTCACCAGGCTGTATCTCATGAACCGTGATAGTTAGATAGTTGAAATTTTCACAGATGATGTATGTCTGTTGCCGCTATAACAACAAATACTAAAAACTGAATAAAATTTAAAATTATAGGGGTCCCCATACAAGAAACTTGTTTTTTTGGCATTTCAATATATTACTATCTATAGACACTTAGGTAAACGCCCATAGATGGCGTTATATTGAAATGCCGATCCCTAACACCGTTGTGTTTCACTTAGATACCGCGCGTTAGAAGTTAGATGACGTTATAAGAAATAAGCACGCGGATTACAACTATGTTTTGATAAAATGTTTATTAATTATTATACTTTGCTGGCGAAAAATGATAGTGGTATTTTTTGCTCGATCTTATAAAATACTGTAGTGTGGTACGGAACCCTACGAGTGCGAGTCCAACTTGCACTTGGCCAGTTTATTTATATGTAGATAAGCAAACATTTGACCACTATCTCACCTGGTGTTAAGTGAAGATGATCGACGATGTAGCACGCTTGCCTAGAACATACCTCTTCACTCGCGATTTAAAGGCCACCGGTTTTTGTAATATAATATGAAAAAGTCTAAATAATATTTAGATATCTATGGTAAAATACGTAATTTACGCAACGACGTTCTCAGTGATTATCGAATTGTCGACGCGTGTCATTACACTATTTTTAGTCCCTTCACTTTTAGGTAAGTTGACTATTGCCGTCTAGTTTATTTTACTTTCTGAGCCATAGAAAAGAGTATATTTTGTGTGCCGGCACTCAGTGAACCTGATTAGCGGCATGTCTTTGCTATATTTGGGTGCATTTCTCATAAATCAGGCGATAAATACCGACTTGGCACATTACATTAGGTACCTATTCGTTTATGCATAGAATGTGTTAGTTGTTTGCAAATATTTTGGTCATATAATATGTTAATGCCAACCCGCCTGCCCCGAGAGGCGATTAGGGCAAAACCCCCAAAAACAATCTTGGGGGAGGCCTACGTCCAGCAGTGGACTGATACCGGCTGATGATGATGTTAATGATTTTGGTTGCATACATTTAGTTTTCTATACTCCGTAGGTACTTTCTTATAATAAAAAAACCTAGCCTTGTAGGTACTTATTATATTTATTATGTGACCTAGTCCAACTTGCCAACTGGCTTAATTTTTGCTTTACTGTGAATTTGTGTAAATGTATCCCAGGTGATAAGGCGCATAATTGTTTTTATGTACATTTCGCAACAATAACAACTGCAACTAATTAAACGGGCCCGCGGGGAAACGCTTCCTTACCTTGCTTATCAAGGTAAGGTAAGTATGGTAAGCAAAAAAAAAATAGTATACGTTTTAATATCAGCCTTAACTAACTGTCATCTTCTAACTCCAGACTATCCTTATTCCAATTTAAACCGCATCATCACTTAACATCATGTGAGATAATGCGTAACTTTCTATGTGTATTTCTTTTATATACCTCGCATAAAATAAAATTGTCAATTAAGTTCCCTATCTGCCAGAAGCTTTTATTTAGCAATTTTGATAGTGGTTAGGTTAGACTAGCATGTAGGTTCTCCCTCGGTAGGTGGGTTGCTGCCTTGACGTGGCTAGGGTCTCTAGTGAACGTGGCTTGGACCACGTGTGAAGCTAAGAGATTTCGGAGCCATGAAAAGCAAGCTGGCTTCAGCGGAACTTCTCCACCGTGCTTCCCTACAAAGTCCCGCTGCTGTTGGATAACTTACCTAACCCATCGCATAGGAGTAAGGATCACGGGCGTTCAGACTAGCGTCCATCCACTCGGTCCCCGAAATGTAGGTTAGGTACAACGTGCCATGTGCCATGTGCCATTTGGTGCGTCGTGACAAGGAAGGAAGGCTGAAAGCTTTAGAACTCCCCTTCCCCCCGAGAAGAGGTCCTCACGAACAAACAAAAAAGAAAAATATATATTTAGTACCTATAACTAAATTTCTTTTAATACTTAAAAAAACCAAGCTTTATTTCAGATTATATTTTTAAAATAGGTTTGTTTTTAATTAACAATGTCAAAGAAACTGTTAAATTTCAGTTTTCCTCTCACAAGGTAATTGCAAAATTTGCTTATCTGCAACAAAATGCCGACCAAAAGATTTTCTGAGATTTAAACATTAACTTTCATTTACGCAACGTTTTGACCATTCAATAATAATAGTTTGAGCGCGATAAGTCCCATATTACATATATATAAACACAGAATAATGAATAGTACAAGTAATATAAGTATGTGATTAAATCACAAAAGTTTCAACAAAATCCGTTTAGTAGATTTTTGCGCACAAAGTTTCGTATTTGTAATATTAGTACTTATACTATTATTTATTCTGTGATATTAGTAAAGTAGATTATATTAAATCTTTTACTTCCTGACAAAGTAGGTAGGTAGGTACCATAACAACATAGTCTGCATCGGGTGGTATCATAATTATTGTGTTTTATATAAATATATATATTATTTGATAATATCGTGGCCACGTGCGTGTCTGTCCACAATAGTAAGTGGGTACCTAAATAAAAAAAAATGTGTTCTGTGTAAACAATCATCATATTTCAACCATATATTATATTATCTACCAACACAGAATAGAATCCCACCTGTGTGGTCTTAAAAAAAATGAATTTTCTACTAATTTATCCCAACATAATTCCCAATTATTTTTTATTATCAATTTATAAGGCGCGCGTAGGGTCCAAATATCGTCGAAAATCCCGAGGTTAGTATTAATTAGCATCATCCTACTATGTCGAGGTTTCACTTCCAGATAATTAATTACCTACCATGCAGTGAACCACCCGAAATCGTATCGGCACTTACCATCAAGTGGTTTTATTGTGGTAAAACCCGTATATATTTCTTTATCTAATAGGCTAGCTAGCGTTTGACCACTATCTCGCCTGGTGGTAAGCAATGACATGGTCGAGGATGGTAAACACGCTGGGCCTTAAATGGTCCAACTCTCAGGGGATATGCTGCACACCGTATGGATATGGTGGCAGTTTGTTATCTTGATGGTGGTAAGCGCAATTGTAAAACTGTGGTGGTAAACGACTTTTTGATAGCAAGTCAGACGGAACAGCTACTACCTGTGGATGACCTGTGTCATTCTGTTTATAACAAAATAGTCAATTCATCATTTTTATCCATAGATGTATTGCGTGCTTTTATTCGTAATGTTATTCGTTTATTTTTACTTGCATAAAATGTTAGTGATAAAAAAGTTAGGCATATTCCAATTTTTTTTGTTTATAGCGCCATCTGGTTATATACTTTAGAACTTGCCGGAAACTTTGCTAAAGACAGTGTTGGCAAAAAACACGGTAAAATAATTTTGCTGGCAGGTTTGATTCATAGTCTTTGGCAATTTCAACAGATGGCGCAAATTATATTTTATAACAATTTATTTAAATAAATGTTGCAGTCTATTATTAGTTTGTTTTATAGGAAGTATTATGTAATAATAATTAAAAAAAATTTTTTTGTATTGTAACCACTTGCTACTCATTTTACTACTTTGTTAATGTACTTATAATAAGTATTACCTAATTTTTATTTATTCAGACATTTTTATACATTTTGATTATTAAGTAATAACCCCAATCTACAACACTAACTAAAATTTACATCTGGCGTGGCTAAAAATATAACCAGTAAATTATAGTATATTATCGTGGACGGAGTATTAAAATAATATATATAAAATAATGCAAGTCCTGAGCGCTTACATCAACTTATTTTAGCACCATCTATTTTATTAAGATCAAATTACTTTGAACACTCGACAAGTACGAATATCAGATGAATTTATAATTATTTTTCATGATGCGTTGAACACTAAGTTTCAAAATAGTTCGAGACTAGCTACATAGATGGCAATAATTTAAATATGATGTGTTAACCTACTATGTATGGAGGAGGTTATAGGAATGTATTATATATTCAAAAAAAATTAAACCAACTTCATAACGACAAACAGGCACTCAAAAGTGAAAAATAAATTAATATAATTATTAAATGCGCTACCCACTCATATATTAGAAGTCGGTGCCAGCCAAGTCAATTGGGTATTTGGGTAATAGATAGATACTATGTAAGTATATAGTAAGTAAGTAGATACTTGTAGGTAGTACCTATCTATTCCACAATAGACTTGGCTGGCACCGACTTCTAATATATGAGTGGGTAGCGCTATAATAATTATAATAATTTATTTTCGCTTTTGACTGCCTGTTTGTCTTTATGACGTCGGTTTAATTATTTTTGAAAAATAATTTATGTAGGTATCCCTTTTTGTGCAAAAAAAAGTTTTAATTAAATTACATGCATATATAAAATTTCGTGTCTGGTTCAGCATTGAGGAGTATAAAACAGGCTATTATGGTTAAATCCATTTACAAAATTGTGTGTCTGCCCATAGTCTGCAGTAGGTAGGTGTAATGTCTGTGGTGTCATGTAAAATTATCTGTGGCTGTTTCATAGGATTACAAAGGGATGTAGACGAACGCCAGGCCAAGCGCACTGGGACGGATCTAGGGAATTTAAGTATATTCTAATTATCTTTCCTTTTTTTGAAGTCGGTTTAAAAATATTGTCATACTGACTCATACGTCCGTAGTAGTGTGGTACGGAAATCTACGAGTGCGAGTCCGACTTTCACTTGGCCAGTTTATTTTGTATTATATATAGCTATAGCAGTACTTAAAAATTAACTTTTATTTACGCAACGTTTTGACCATTCAATTAAAATAATTATTTGAGCGCGATAAGTGCTATATTACGGTGTGTACAGACTTTGTTACATAACATGTTACATAATTGTTATTTAACATGTTTCAGATATTGTAGACACGGAATGTTATAAAACATGATACAAATAACATGTTCTTATTAAGTTTTTTATAACATTCCGTGTCCACATTATCTGAAAAATGTTAAATAACAATTTTATAACATGTTATGTTAGGTACATAGTCTGTACGCACCCTTACATTATAAGTACTTATGTGTTTTATTTCAAAAGTTAAAAGTTTAAAAATTAAAAAGTTTCAACATAATATCGTTTAAAAACTAAAAAAACAACCGACTTCAATGCCGCGCTATTCATTTTCAGTACCAATTTTGAGATGTTTATCTCAATATCTCTGGAGATACTTATCATACCTCGATTAAATTACCATGGTACCACACTTGGGATATCTCCTTTCGAACAAAAAAAGAATAATCGAAATCGGTTCATAAACGACGAAGTTATCCGCGAACAAACATAAAAAAAAAAAAAAAAAAAAAAAATATACGGTCGAATTGAGAAACCTCCTCCTTTTTTTGAAGTCGGTTAAAAATCCGTTACGTAAGTTTTTGCGCGAAGGAAAACAAACATTCACCGTCACAAAGTTTCGAGTTTCGTATTTGTAATAATAGTACCTACGTGTACTATTATTTATTCTGTGATATTAGTATATCACAGTTAAAGTTAATTATTTTATATCTTTTACTTCCCGACAAGTAGGTAGGTACCATAACAACATAAGTACCTAGTCTGTATCGGGTGGTATTATATTATAGTGTTTTATGTGATAAATATTATTTGATATTATAATGGTCACGAACGTGCTTGTCTGTCCGCAAAAGTAAGTAGATACCTAAATAAAAAAAATTGTTCACCTTAAATACTCATTACATTATTCCAACCATCCCCATTCTTAAGTAGGTATTATACTATATTATATTATCTACCAACACAGAATAGAATCCCACCTGTGTGGTCTTCAAAGAAAATGAATTTTCTACTAATTTATCCAAACATAATTTCCAATTATTTTTTATTTTCAATTTATAAGGCGCGCGCAGTGTCCAAATATCGTCGAAAAACCCGAGGTAAGTATTAATTAGCATCATCCTACTATGTCGAGGTTTCACTTCCAGGTAATCAATTACCTACCATGCAGTGAACCACCCGAAATCGTATCGGCACTTACCATCAAGTGGTTTTATTGTGGTAAAACCCGTATATATTTCTTTATCTAATAGGCTAGCTAGCGTTTGACCACTATCTCGCCTGGTGGTAAGCAATGACATGGTCGAGGATGGTAAACACGCTGGGCCTTAAATGGTCCAACTCTCAGGGGATATGCTGCACACCGTATGGATATGGTGGCAGTTTGTTATCTTGATGGTGGTAAGCGCAATTGTAAAACTGTGGTGGTAAACTACTTTTTGATAGCAAGTCAGACGGAACAGCTACCACCTGTGGATGACCTGTGTCATTCTGTTTATAACAAAATAGTCGATTCATCATTTTTATCCATAGATGTTTTGCGTGCTTTTATTCGTAATGTTATTCATTTATTTTTACATTCACAAAAATGTTATTGATAAAAAAGTTAGGCATATTCCAATTTTTTTTTGTGTATAGCGCCATCTGGTTATATACTTTAGAACTTGCCGGAAACTTTGCTAAAGACAGTGTTGGCAAAAAACACCGTAAAAATAATTTTGCTGGCAGGTTTGGTTCATAGTCTTTGACAATTTCAACAGATGGCGCAAATAATATTTTATAAAAATTGTTTAAATAAATGTTGTATTCTATTATTAGTTTGCTTTATAGGAAATTATTGTGTGATAATGATTCAAAACACTTAATTTTAAGTACTTGAAAAATATTTGTTATTGTTTTGTAAGCACTTGCTACTCATTTTACTACTACAAAGTACATGTAGATACTTATATGACTTATAATAAGTAATTATGTTTTATTATTTAGACATTTTTGTACATTTTGATTATTATTAACTTCAATCTACAAAACTGATTAAAATTTGCATTTGACGTGGCTATATTTACATATTATGAGCGTGGACGGAGTATTAAAATAAATTAACTAGTATACATAAAATTAACGTAAGTAGTGAGGTTGAGCGCTTACATCAACTTAATTTAGCGCCATCTGTTTTATGAACATCAAACTACTTTGAGCACTCGACAAATACGAATACATAATACTAATAGGTGAATTTATAATTTATTTATCTTGATGCGTTTGAACACTATTGTTTCGAAGTATTTCTCGAACTGGCCACATAGATGGCAATAATTAAAATATGATGTATTAACCTACTATAGATGGAGGTGGTAATAGGATTGTGTATGTTTTATTATCTTCTAATCTAATTGTTAATTATGAGTTTAAAAGTTATAAAATATTATCTCATTTGATGATGGATAGTACGCCTATATCCGCTTTGCTTATAGTTAAATTAATAAATAAGAACAGATAATAGGTAGATAAAATTATAAATAATCTTGAATCGCACTGAATAATTTGCATTAGGTGTAAGAGTGTTATTTACAAGTTTTGGTATCCTTTTCTTGCTACACCAGCCCCTGATTCGCAATCATTCGAAAACCAATTCTCAATTCCCTGTTTTGTTTTTAAATATGTTTTTTACCTCAGAACTCCGACAAATCTTGACAAATTTGATACTTTATTCGAATTAAAATATCATAATAACCGATCGGAGCATTGTGAATTGCAAAGATCCATGTTGATGTAATTAATGGCAGTTTCCGAATCCGAATAGGTTTTCGAATGATTGCGAATCAAGGGGCTGGTTTGAAAGAAACGTTTTCAATTATTTTTTTCTCTGTAGGTTTTCAGTGAAGGTAGCCCAAATGGATGTACCGTATACTCTTTAGGGCTAGATGGATATTTAAAACCCCTTCAGAGGAGAATTATCGTTTAACAAAACGTCAGTGGTGATTCGTTATGGTACAGGGAGGTAATATAGGGCCAGTTAAAGATTTGTTGGAGATGATTAGTTTACTTGCAACGAAGCTAATTAGAAGGAACTAGGACAAAGACATTAATCTCGTGAATATTCCAGTAAATAGCAAGTGTTAAGTACCTATGATCTACCTATTTAAAAGGCGATCTATTATTTTTAACGAGAAATATATAAATAATAATAATACATATATGTAAATAAATAAATTTATAATTATATGTATGAGTTCGTATGACATTATTTAATAGGTCGTAATGGTGTACTTACTTACGTGTATGTCCCGAACCACTATTGTTAGATTTAGATACAGCGCAAACACTGCCGAATAAAAATATCACACAGATCATAAAGAATATCTCTTTAAGGATGCGCTTATTACTCGTATGTAAGTACAAGCTGTGCCCCGCGACTTCACCAGCGTCACAAAGTATCTAACCATGTTATAAATAATGTAATGAGATATACTACTTAAGTATCCTAAGTGTTAATTCGAGATGTGATCTATCTGTATACAAAATTTCATGCAACCCATTCAGCTGATTTTACGTGATTGAATAACAAACAAACTTTCATTTTTAATACGTATTTAGTATTTTATAGTAGGATGTATTTACTAACCTTATGCAGCAAGTAGACCACCATGGTCACAATTTCCATTAGCTGAGATCGTTATAAAGTAATTTTGTCGATTTTGACGCCAGAGGTACCTACCGATTTCAATTCCTGTCGTACAAAAAACCGAAAAGAAACCTCCAAACCCCGCACAGTGGTAAGACACTATCTAGTCCGCCTGGTCAGCTTCAAGTTAGAAAATCTGTCGCCAAACATCTGATGTTAACAGCTGTTCCGGCAGCTATCCTTGAGTGCCAGTTCCTATTCTTGGCCTAGTTTACCTAGTAACTATTGTATAATCTGTGGCTTAGCATGCTACCACACTCAACCGCATCATCACTAACCAATAGGTGAGATAGTGGTCAAATACAAGCTTTTAGGACATTAAAAAATATTATTACCAATCGATAAATAGAATAGATAAGTACTTAAATTCCTCAGATCCGTCCCAGAGCGCTTTGTCTAGCGTTCGTCTATATCCCTTTGTAATCTCATTATAGCTAAAGGGTAGCGTGAAACAGCCACAGATTATTTCACATTACACCACAGATATTATACCTACCTACCCCAGACTATGGACTGTGCAGTTCTGTTTAATTTCTATAGACACGTTACTAAGAGAGTGTTCTTATGTTTTTATTCTTATTTACATCCGATGCAAAATAGGGGTGTTATGTTTGAAATGTGTATCTGTGTAGGTATGTGTGTTCTGTGCATCGTAGCGCCCACAGGTAGCGCCTAAACGGATTAACCGATTTTGATTTAGTTTATTTTAGTTTGATAGACTCAATGACTCAGATAATACTTAAATTCAAAATGTATAACTACCCCCAACTGATCTATTGATTTATTTTTTTCATTAGATCATTCCATTGAGCCCAATCACAACATCTCTGTTGGCGAGGAGTAGAGTATTCTGCAGATTCCAGAAGATACATCAGCTTCAGGCCAATGCTGCAATATCAAGAAGATATCGAATTTCGAATTGATCAGACCTATAAAATATGATCTTACAGCCTAATCAACTAGAAAAAAGTTCATAAATTTTCAAACGGCTGAATGGATTTTCTTGAAACAAAGCTAAGAACACTATTTGTGTGATTTGTCAACTATCAAACAACAAAACCGCGTCAAAATTGGTCTACTTGTTTAGGAATTACGATGCCACAGACAAATAGCCTGACAGGCACGTCGAACTTATACCACCTTTCTTTTTGCGTGGGGGGTTAAAATACTACAAAAAAAAATTGTTTTGTTCATTATATATTTGGTATTACAGCTAGCGTAGCGTCATATGAGTTCAGTGATTTATCAGCAAACAATTTTCATATTCGTTTCGGACTCCTTTTGATCATGGATGTCACTGACGTCTTAATATACTATCTCCGTAAATACACCAATCAATACTTACAATGAATGTTGCTACATAAGGCACTACTTACAATGTTGGCATGCGGCCAAAATGTAGGGGTGACAGCACCCCTTTGAGGGACAATTTGCTTTGTCAACGTTACAAAGGAATTTCGATAGATATAGAAAGGTTTAGCTACTGTTTAATTGATGTTAAGTCTTTATTTAACGCTCGTATAGCATTAGCACCCCCATAATAAAGCACGCGTTTTGGTTAAAATTTTTCTCTCTTTGTTCAAAGATAAAGATCGAGAGCGGGAGAAGGAGTGTGTGTGTGAGAGAGAGAGAGATATACGAAAAGATTTAATTCTTATAAATACGTAGAATAATTTAGGCGCACATAATTATGGTTTTTCTAAATAATATTTGAAATATTTGCGTTATCTCATAAGGTGGCCAGTTAATATTAAAACGAATAAATAAATTAAAATAAGTAGCTACAGGTTATTCGGTGAGAGTCGTATATAAGTTGTATATAATAACTGTCTTAAGTAAGGTTCGTTGGTAAGTGTCACAGTATTCGTGATGACAGCACGCTAGACCAAAGATACAACTGGCTTTTAAGAACGGCTATTTATAGTACCTAGTTTTTGGCGATAGAATTTACAGCTAGAGGATGGTAGTTAGTAGGTGGACACTAAACACAGAACTACCACCATGCAGGACGTTACTAGATTGATACACAAACTTAATCAACACTTGAACGCGGTTAGCCTCGATTCTGTCCATAGACGTAATATAAAACGATGGTGCACTACAGATGTTTTGACAAGATCAATTTAATCCGTATACTTTAACTATAAGGTTTTAATTGCTTCGCAGAACAAAACGGCCCAATTGTGAGATATCCGGGTGGGAGTGTGTCCTTGTCTAACAACCTGCTAGTCTTATATATGTTCTATACTATATGTATGGTATATATATATATATATATATATATATATATATATATATATATAAGTTGTCCATACAAAATAAAGGGACAAACTCCGTTCAAGGTATGTCTAATGGGGGCCGGTGTACGCGATCAAGTTTAATATGTAGCAGGTCTGAGATTCTGTCACATGGACTGGTAGTCTCTACATGAACAGTGATGAATTTCGAGCGATGATCATCGTTACAAAAAGAGATGCAAATATATAACTGTCTAGCTGCATCTCCCTCTAGCAGGCGTTTGCTATGACAGGACGCATCGCTTTCAATGTAGAGACTTCCACCTCTATAGTCTGTATAATATTCTGTCTAATAATACTGGGTACACACCGGGCCAAATGAAGGACAAGGAACCCCGAATAGAGGGAGATGGAGCTATACGCCTGTTTAGTAGATGCGTCTACTTCCATTTGCCATTCGGTCGCTCTTGTTCGTTTTACCGGACCTGACAAACCATACAGTATCGGAACCGTCGTACACGATAACCAACAAACTACTACTACAAATTAAACAATCCATCAAAGATTCTCCACCTCAGCTCACAAAGCATTATCATTTGATTGGTTCATAAACCAAAAACACGGCCCGTATTAATAATCCAAAGCTCAAGAAAAACAATTCATCCAGCCCTCAGGCCGACACGTGCCTCTTCAAACACTCCACTCTTCCCCATTATTTACAATAGAAAAATAATCAAACCGAAATATTATTTTCCAAAAGTAGTTTCCGCGGAGATTTTCCCGAAATATTTCAACAGTAAATGAGCGTTCACGATTGATGACCAAACGGTTGTTATTTGAAAAAGCGAAGGGCCATTCTCACCGTTGCCGGCTTTACTGAAGATATATCATTCGAACGTCAACAAAGTAGAAAATTAAAGTCAATAAGAGCCGCTGTAATAAGCTCGCCGTCTGACTGTTATGAAATGGCTTTATCTTAGGGTGAGTGCAAAAAGAATTGGCCAATTTGTCAAGTGCTAAACCCGGTCGCTAAGTGCCGTTTCATTGTGTCGTTCGTCTTCAGCGGATATTTTCGCACCTTAAACATTTTATGAAAATTTTGCTAGGGATTGAATTTGTTTGTATTTGGGGAGAGTGAGGCAGTTTGCTGCTGGGTGATTTTGAAACTGACGAATTCAGTAAACTTATAAGGTTTGTTAGTTATTTGTTGATACTCTTGGTTGAACAGCAATTGTAGTATTGTCCAGTGAGCTGCAATCTCACTAGGTAGGGAAAACTGGATTCACTTACTTGGTTAATTAGTAACTTACACACAACATCTGTTCACTATTCTCCTCGCAACACTATTTAGTAACCTAAACCTGATACAGTTAACAAATATAAATAACTGATATTTAATTTGAGCCCCGCTGTCGTAAAGAATAAATGCCTTAACTTCTAAGCGAGAGGTTGCCGATTCAAATCCTAGTACGGGTGTTCGTCCACGGGTGGTAGGAGCATATTATATCGATGTTCCGCCTGATATGCTACCAAAAAATTGTTACCAATATCAAGGAGAAAATCTGCCGCCTAATCTTACGGTGTTTCGGCAGCACACAGCCCTTGAAAGTCAGAGTATTTTAGGCCTAGCGTTTTCACTATCTACGACCACATCATCGCTTACCACCAGGCAAAATTGTGGTCAAACGCTAACTAAAGATAAATAAAAACATTTTTACGTAGCATCAGGTACGCATTATATTGGCATTCATACAGGACTAGTTCTACAGACAGATATCTAAATTGTATAAGGGTTTCGATTTTACGTA
Organism: Cabera pusaria; assembly: GCA_954871355.1. NCBI lineage: Eukaryota > Metazoa > Arthropoda > Insecta > Lepidoptera > Geometridae > Cabera > Cabera pusaria. Next base: position 10,427,312 of record OX940896.1, on the reverse strand, counting down.
TCGAATTTGAACTGTATTTTATTTTTAAACTCAAAAAGATACAATTGATAATGTATTCGTCTCAGATCTATTTCAAAATTACTGCTGAGGTTATCGTATGCTCCACAAATATAAAAAAACAAAAGGAGTATTTTATTAGTAGTACGTACAAAAAAGGTGAAATAAATAAAATCCATAAAAAGAACTTAAATTCTAAAGCTATAACAGGTGAGCGATTTTTGGTTAAAATTATTAGAGAAATAATTATAAAGTAAGATATAATTTTATTAAATCACAATACCAGGAAACATAATCTATAATATCGTTTAAAAACTAAAAAACAACCGACTTCAATGCCGCGCTATTCATTTTCAGTACCAATTTTGAGATGTTTATCTCAATATCTCTGGAGATACTTATCATACCTCGTTAAAATTACCATGGTACCACACTTGGGATATCTCCTTTTGAACAAAAAAAGAATAATCGAAATCGGTTCATAAACGACGAAGTTATCCGCGAACAAACATAAAAAAAAAAAAAAAAAAAAAAAATATACGGTCGAATTGAGAAACCTCCTCCTTTTTTTGAAGTCGGTTAAAAATGAGTATTGGTGGAATTTGAATAAAACTTCAAATTCGTTGGTTATCTTACCACATGAGTAAAGAACTTTACTCATGTGATCTTACTGCTCGGCACCGTCAAAAAGCTCACCCTCACATCTTACAGACTTGGACGTCTCACACTGTCCGTTTCCATTTTAACCGAGGATATTTACCAGAAAGCGTACCTGTAATATGTGGAATGCCATGCTCGCCGCGATCTTCCCATCTAGCCACAGGATGGGATCTTTTAAAAGGGCATCCAGAAATTCCTCAAAGATCGGCAACGTATCAACAGCACTCATGGTGTTGCAGTTGTTCACTGGAGACGTTAACCACTTACCATCTGGCGGACTGTCTGCTTTTTTGCCTACCATAACATGAAAAATCACTCCTTACTTTGAATCCATACTATAGCTCCCTGTCACACTGTCATCTTAGTAACACAAGATGTCACATGCTTTACCATCCCATAATTTCATGTTCCATAAACAACATAAAACATTTCTCGCACATGCTCTTCCATAACATTCGTCACGATGTTCCCATATCTCCCCAGCAATGCAATAACAGATAAAAAAGAGAAAAACAACGAACTATAAAGCGTCCTCAGTCTTTATTGCACATTTTGTGGTAGACACTCATATCTGATGCCAATAAATAATAGACGGTTAAACAGCTTATGCAGTATTGGATGAACTATCGGAATTGCGGTTTCAAAGTTTAACGCCAAATTGGTCGGAATTACCAGTATTCTACATGGAAACCTTTCTACAAATAACTATAGAAATTGGGCTGCAGCTATATTTATTATTGTTTACATATTTTTGTCATACTTTTATTTGATCACTAGCTTTTGGCTGATCAGTAATTTCATCTGCTTATTTAAAGTGATTAGAAGGCCACATCACCCACAGTCAATCTGTCACCAAATATCAAACGGCGTGTTTCGACAGCAGTCCTTGATCATAAATATATATAAATATAGCTTGTTCCCATTCTACGTGTTGCAAGCTACCTTCCACCCCATGACCACATCGTCACTTACCAACAGGTGAAATGCTAGCCTAACCTATATAAATTAATACATTTTAAATAAAATAAAATAAAATAAAAAAATAAATAAAAAAAAAAAAAAAAATAAAAAAAAAAAAATAAATAAAATAAAAAAAAAAAAAAAAAAAAAAAAAAAAAAAAAAAAAAAAAAAAAAATAAATAAAAAAAAAATAAAAAAAAAAATAAAAAAAAAAATAAAAATAAAAAAAAAATAAAAATAAAAATAAAAATAAAAAAAAAATAAAAATAAAAATAAAAATAAAAATAAAAATAAAAATAAAAATAAAAATAAAAATAAAAATAAAAATAAAAATAAAAATAAAAATAAAAATAAAAATAAAAATAAAAATAAAAATAAAAATAAAAATAAAAATAAAAATGGATATCTAATGCATGCATGCATATCTAAGTGCAATCTAATCTAAGATTGCACCGTATCATATTATTTATTCTGTGACTATATGCAGATGATCTAGGTGGTATGTAAAATAAGATATCGACCAATAATTTCTGTAGCTAAAAAAAATGTAATAAAAAATAATTGACAGGCACTCCAAATATATTTGAAATAACGTCCCCATTTTTTTAAAGTAGGTAAGTAACCAGCAGAATGTTTTAACAAAATGAGTCTACTGGGAGGTTTTCCGATGATGGCTATTATGTCAGGAACTATAAATATATACAAATAGCCCTTGGTTTTAATAAAGTTGAGGGTAGGAGAATATTAGTGCAATATCAGGGAGTGCAATCCGATGTTGCTTTATTGTGGAGCCGCGGGGTGTTCATTTTTTGTATTATAAAATGTGGGTGAAGCGTTGATTTTATAAGGACATTTCTTTAGTCTTTATCTGCTGCTGAGTTACTATATTATTTACTCCTTGGCTTTTATCCAACACCGGTTGCAAATCTGTCTGAAAATAAGTGATCAGATCTTAGCCCATAAGATAACTACTCGTTACCGCTGTCACAGAATAAATAATAAAATACAAAAAAAAAAAAAATATACAAAATTTATTTACTGACATTATCTTCGACCATATACCAATGGAGATGTTAACGTTGTAATCCGCAAACATTTATTTCTGCCGATACTTACGGGGGACAAGGTAAGCACGCATTGCACACACATAAATCACTCACTTTAACGATCCCGCACACTAGCTTGGAACACGCACACAGTATTAAAAATACAGCGTAATTACGCACGCTCATATGGGCAAAAATGGCTATAAGGCCAGCAAAGGGGTACCTTGCGTTAACATCTCCATTGGTAAATGCTCGAAGGACATTATAAATGTACAAGTAAGTATTCTTCATAGAATCCATAGGCTCCCGAATTAGTCAATCTGTGTTTCAGGAGCCAGTGGCTTCTCCCATTATTTTATGAAGCTTAATTATTATGTTCAAAAATTATCCACTATTTAATATGTTTATTTTTATTTTTATTTTTACAATGTTTGGGTAATTAAAAAAACAAATAAGCCTATTTTGTGTGTTTCTGTATGTGTGTAAAATGCTTGTATTATGTGGGAATGTTAATGTGAGTGTAGGGGTGTGTTATCGCGTGTGTGTGTATGTATGTGTGTTTGTGTTTGTGTATGTATGTGTGATATGCGTATTAATATGTGGATTTTGTGTGATAGTACAACCGCTGTAAAACAAGCCTCACGCTTCTTGCTCTCCAATATTGACAGTGTTTGTAGTACAAAAATACACTGATCAGTAAGTTAATGATAATATTAGAGCATTGACATTGGGTTGGCTAGGGTATTTTTTTAAGATCGTTTACAAAACAAAAAAAAACCGACTTCAAATGCCACGCTCGTTATTTTCAGTACTAAGTTTGAATTAATTATCTCTATATTTTTGGAGATACTTATAAGATCTCGATAAAATTACTAAGAGAACATTTACGGGAAACATACTCTCTTCAATAAAAAAATATTTTTTCAAATCGGTTTATAAATAACGGAGTTCTAAGGTTCACAAACATACGAAATAACAGGCGAATTAAAAACCTCCTGCTCTTTGTGAAGTCGGTTAAAAATATGTTAGTTCCAGGTGACTCAACAGATGGCTTTAAAATTAACGCCACTATTACTTAAGGTACGGCCACACCGCGGCGTCCTGCGATCTGCGGGCGCGATCTCAGTACTTTTCAATTGTATTGTGATTGCGTTTGGTGTGACCAGTCAGTACAAATAATACTGCGCTATCTGATCGCCGCCTAGATCGCGCACGTAGGACACTGCGGTATGTCCGTACTTTTTACCCAACGAGGTTTCACCATGTATTACAAAGCCTACAACACTGCATACCTACAGCACCTCAACAACTTACGTCCAGCTTTAGTTATGATAAAAAAGTCATATCCATACTACTTCTATTAATTTTTCCAACCCTCAGAATGCACCCCGCATACCATAAACGGCTAATATTAAAATATTGCATTGGACCCATGCATTTTTTTATGCAAGCACATAGAGCAAAACATTGGCTTTTCCACCCCTTAGATTTTACCCCCACAAAAATAATACAAGTATTTTTACTCACGTTTTTTTCTTAGGGGATGTTCATTTAAATGCATCGTAATATGAGCGGATTATGTGAGATGCTTTTTCGTACTAAGATTTTAATATTTAAACATTTTTCAGTAGAATATTTTGTATGAATATAAATAGGGCTATAAAAGGAATTTTCACGGCAACTTTCAAATGCTGTTTATTGCTTTTAAATCATTGAATGCAAAGAGCTGAATATCGGATTTAGTGGCGAACATTAGGCTCTCCTTATGCACGCCATATTCAGCTCACCTCTAGCAGTGTAATAACACAGGCTGCTGATGATAGTGATGATGATGACATAGTAAGTAGTAAGACAGTAAAAATATAATCATGTTGCCAAATATTTACTGCTTTACAAACAAAAATCAGGCTGATCTGACCTTCTAGCCCAAAACAATAAAAACAAAAGTAGAAACGTATCTTTTTATAATCCCATAGAAATCGAACATGTAACTCAACGATTTTCCGCCCCAAAGTGGCATTTCCGCGAATCTCTGCGTTTCCCTCAATGTAGATAAAAGGGCGCGATCGTATGACACATTATTCATATGAATAGAAGCACCATGAGTTGGGTTAATATTATTTTAAACCTTAACAGTACACAATTACTTAAAACTTTATAACAAGTAACAAAATTAAAATTTTGGATAAACACCCACGACAATGTTCTTTAGAAAATTAACGTCATAACATCTATCTCAGAACCACCACTGATTAATAACGAACCGTTTAAAGACAAAATGAGCAAAAAGAGAAAAATGGCAACATGGATTTGCACAAACAAATGTTTACTGCAGCGCCCCCTGGTGAGTTGACACCGTAACACCTATCTAGAAAAATACACCCGAACCCATAACTGAAAACTGCATCAAAATCGGACTAGTAGTTTTGGAGAAAAATAGCAAACAAACATCCCCTCACCCCAAACGCATATACAGTCTCCGTTCCGTCGTGGGTAATAAGAACCGACTTCACACGCTACGCGAGTCATTTTTAGTAGCAATTTAAAGGCATTTATCTCCATACCTCTGAAAATACAATGTTTCGGCGATGTTAAAATCTTTACATATTGTATGTAAAACAAAGTCGTTTTCTCCGTGTACGCTTAGATCGTCTAAACTACGCAACAGATTTCAATGCGGTTTTCGTCAATAGGTACAGTGATTCAAGATAAAGGTTTATATTAACCAGAATTGAAGGCGGGCAAAGCCGCGGGGTGCAGGTAGCTGTTTAATAATATCAGTTCGTTTCCCAAACCTCCTACAACTTTGCGTCCTGTAGAATTTTAAACCGACTTCAAAAAAAGGAGGAGGTTTCTCAATTCGACCGTATATATATATATTTTTATTTTTTTTATTATTTTTTTTATGTTTGTTCGCGGATAACTTCGTCGTTTATGAACCGATTTTGATTATTCTTTTTTTGTTCGAAAGGAGAGATCCCAAGTGTGGTACCATGGTAATTTTATCGAGGTATGATAAGTATCTCCAGAGATATTGAGATAAACATCTCATAATTGGTACTGAAAATGAATAGCGCGGCATTGAAGTCGGTTCTTTTTTAGTTTTTAAACGATATTATTATATGTCTGTTAGACATGCACTTGATCTCTATCTTACCTAAAATCTAAGAAGAATCGTGGTTGTCTGGAACTGATGATACTAAATTATACGGCAATAAGACGAGGCTGGACAACTGATTGTTCCAGTCCACAGAGCACAACTTTATCAACTACATCTTACAGTAGACTACTTGCCCATTTCTAAATACTATCTTCACTCTATCCATGGAACACTAAACACATGGAAACCCCGTATCATATAGTAGGGCGTCTCATACTAAAGATATTGTGGAAAGGGCGCTAAGATTGCCAACTGCAATACATTGTCCCCTCTCTTCTTGTTTTGACGTGATAGAACCTCTCTAGACATGCGAAAACAACTTTATTCATACACCTCTGTAATTTAATTCGTAACACATTTTCAACCTTATTCTGAAAGCGACAAAGATTATATAAAATTGTCAGAGAGGTAAGAAAAGTTTGTAAACGGTAGCGTAATAAATGTTGCGTATCGATGCGTTTGAAGATAAGTAATGAAGAACTTATAGATTGTGTTTGGAATACCAAATGTGTCAAGATAAGTTTGTAAAATGTTAATATTTGGCGTGTTGCGATTGATATCGTATACATGTCTAGCAGTTTCTTTGTGAGCAAGCAAGCAGCTTCAAATGCCATTCTTACTTTTTAACCGACTTCACAAAAAGGAGGAGGTTTTTTTATGGTAAAAGGTAACAGGACAAGCACGACGCTCGCCTGATGGTAAGCGGTGACGTCTACCTATAACAGATACAGCGGCATGCAACATTCTGAACTGCCAGAATTTTGCATGTCACTGCACTGCGCCTGCCACCTTGAGACATAAAGACGTCGAGTCTCACATGCCCTGTAATTTCACTGGACACCTTGCCATTTCAACCCAAAAACATTCCTATTTCACGGCTGCAAATTAATTGGCAAAGTGGTGGTACCGTCCCAGGCGGACTAGCAAAAGTCCTACAGCTACGAATTAATTGGCAAAGTGGTGGTGACGCTCCAAAAATGTTCTCAATTCACCAGTTATTTTTTGTTTGTTCGTTAGGTAGGTACCTCCGAGCTTCTTCATTTAAAACTTATTTTTGTGGGGGAGAGTATGCGTCCCGGTAGGTCCCATTGAAATTTCTATGACATCAGGCAAGTATCTTCATAGATATGGAGATAAAACTTCAAACTTAGTACAGAAAATGACACGCGGCATTTGAAGTCGGTTTTTAGGGTTCCGTACCTCAAATGGTAAAAAAAAGGAACCCTTATAAGATCACTTTCTTGTCCGTCTGTCTGTCTGTATGTCCGTCTGTCTGTCCGTCTGTCTGTCCATCTGTCTGTCCGTCTGTCTGTCCGTCTGTCTGTCCGTCTGTCTCTCCGTCTGTCTATCCATCTGTCTGTCCGTCTGTCTGTCCGTCGTCTTTCCGTCTGTCTGTCTGTCTGTCTTTCCGTCTGTCTCTCCGTCTGTCTGTCCGTCTGTCTGTCCGTCTGTCTGTCTGTCCGTCTGTCTGTCCGTCTGTCTGTCAGTGTGTCACCACTGATTTTCTCAGGAACTGGAGGACCTAGCAAGTTGAAATGTATACCTGATACTGAGGTCTATAGTCCCTAGAGTCAACAGAATAAAAAGATATGGGCAAATTTAGATTTTCGCGAAAACTTGTTAGTACCAAAATGTACCTCAATTTACAACTTTTTTTATTTTTCGGAATTTTTCCTTTACTTGTTTTTTAAGACCTTGCTTATAACCAAAATTGACAATTATAGGTAAACCGGAAGTACCCTATAGGTTTTGGGTCGAAAACATATAGGGTACTTCTCGTTGACCTAGAATCATGAAATTTGGCCAGAAGCAAGGTCTTACAGCACACATTAAGGAAAAATTCCAAAAAATACAAAAAAGTTGAAAATTAAAGGGTGTCCCCATACATACATAGTTTGCGCCAATTAAGGTAGACCTCTGAGTTATATGAGCGCTGATACAATTTAGAGGTCTATCTTAATTGGTTTTTACGGAAGCCTCGGTGGGCGAGTTCAACTTGACTTAGCCGGTATTTATTTTTTTCGTTTTGATCTGGCATTTATTTCAGCTGTGATCGAAGTTTGTTTTCATTATGAATCAATTTCTTACTTACTTTCAGGCAGGCTTTCAAAACTGAGTGGAGTGACCAGCCGGCATCTGCTTATGAAGATTTATTAAACATACGATTCATCATCATCATCATCATCATAATTACCAGCCTGTGTCAGTCCACTGCTGGACATAGGCCTCTCCCAAGATGCGCCAATGAGCCCGATCTTCGCCTCTTCTTTTAAAAATTATTTCTTTCGTCTTTAAACATATAATTACATCATTTAAATTTAAAAAAAAACAAGTTACATTTATATTTTCTTTCATTTTATTTCGTCTTGGTCTAGATTTTATTACATTTATAAGTCTTCTTGCAAAAGAAAGAACTTATTCGAATTTAAACAGCATATTATATAAGTTATTTATTTTAAAGTAAGAGACGATGTTTCCAGTCCCTTGACATAAATAAAAAACAGGTTCAAAGGTGATATCCTAATGGCGTTGAATAAGTTACTAAACTAATTTATTAGCAGCATTATATTGATGAAATGCATCTCTTTTATACTCAAGCTTTGAGGCTCGTGGTTGCTTTACTTTGTTTTAGTAACTAGACCTTCACCTTACCCTGGTAAATATTAAATTAAATATATTATCTACCAAAAAAATTGCTTATCGTGGAGCGACTCTAATATTATATAAAGATTGATTTTATTAGTGGTATAGTTTTGTTTTTGTTTTTATTTTATTAATATTATTTTTTTAAATCAATTATAACACGTTTTTTTCGTCAGTAGTAAAATACTCAGTACCTCATTCAGCATTTTTAACACAAAGTAAGTGCTGAGATAAGGGAAATAAGAAAAGACCTTCAAAATTAAATTGTCTTCTCTATCCCTTCCGCTGGCAAGCGTTATTTCCCGTTTTTGAATAGTAATTATTTAAAATGGATACCTATATTCTTTTAAAAGTGTTAAAAACATATTGCCGTATGTAATAATGGGACATGCTTGATTTCTATAGCGGCAGATGTCGATAAAATCTGCTTATAATGATTAAGTAGCTGCGTAATATGTTTTATCCACGATTCGGTAACTTACTAGATGAACCCTCTTAGTCAAAAGTTGTTCCAGTCACTAGAAACATTCAAACATACATTATTTATGCAACTCTGAAGTGAGGGGGGTCGATCCGCGCGTCTATTTTTGTTTTCTTCCCCACAGTAATATCTTCAGTAATGTTTGTGGTGTTTTCATACCATTACCTGTAAGACAGACGCCATAAATATATTAATACAGTACGCATATATCATGGGTTAATATGGAGTGATACATTCCTTCGTTACGTTTGAAGCTCTGAGGGATTTCGTGTTATGATTTTGGAATTAGTTTCATTTCTTTGTTGTTTAGAATGATTTTTGTTGTAAATATATACTTTTTCACAAGAATGTGTCTGTAGTGTTGTTGTTTTGATTTTATTCAGTGAAATATAATAGATAGATAGATAAAACTTTTTATTTGCACACCAAATGAACAGAAACAATTTACATCAAACTATAAGTAATGCAAAGGGCGGTCTTATCGCTTAAAGCGATTTCTTTCAGACAACCGAAATAGTAAAGAAGAAAATTACGAGACTGTGAAGGACGGTGGTGTACTGATATAAATATATAAATACCACATGAGCAGGGCTTGGTATTCGAATATTCGTTTTATTCGAATATTTGCGTTATTTACTATTCGAATAAGGTTAACTGATGTATTCAAATATTTCGAATAATTTGAATATTAAATAAAAACACATCCAAAGAGCATATTCTACGCATCTGTTTTATACACATGACAAAATACAAAATACGTACATGGTTGATACGGTGGCAACGGCTTACTACCTCGTCAATATCTGCGCAAGATTTAGCTACATATACCAATTCGTGTGGAAATGGCTTCATTTGGCTTTGACTCCAACGAAACCTGGTCTGTTCTGGAATCTTTGCAGCGATGCCAAGTCAATTGGCGATATATTTGGATATATCGCCAATTGACTTGGCATCGCTTTGTTGTGACCTCTCAGCATTTGGGTGCTGAGAGGTCAACAAAATGCCGCTACCATGGCCGTGTATAGATGAGTAAAGAAAAGGAACAGAGACTAACCTTCTAAGGAACGGACAAAACGTCTACCTAGTCATGCGACGCGACTCCCACGCATTACAAGAAGTCCCTGCTTGCATTATGACCATTCGCACGTAGTCAGCAGAGATAAGACTTATTTCTTAGTAGAGATATCTGCATCCGTCGAATGATCATACTGAATAGATTTTATTTAATATTAAGTCAGTCTTAAGCGAACCGTCGAATAAACGACATCTTTTATAATTCAAATTTGTCTTTTTAAAAAACATCTCCGGTAGCCGTCGATACTTGAGTGGCGCAGCCGGTAGGATACCCGTAATCCTTCTGTCGTGCTTGCGTTTACGCTCTATTCAAGGTCCCAATATCGGCTTTGACGCGAAAAGTTCCGCGAAATCGACTACGTCGGGTATCCATACGAACCAAATAAGAAGTCTCCTGTGACGGCCAGAATCCGGAAGACGCAGTAGCTGACTCAAAGGAGGATATGTGTGGCTTGTGAGTAGTTTACTTCACTATTTCCTACATCCATATCTATTCCATTTTATGTCTGTTTAATGTTATTTTGGGTCAAAACTTGCCTAATCTATTCATTGACTGATTTTCGGTATAAATGCACTTATATTGGCGATTTATATTTCGATTTTAGGTATCATAGTTAGATATAATATGTTATAAGTGGTATAGATTTTAGGCAATTGTTTTATTGCGTTCTCTCATTGTAATATTGCGATTATAATTTAAACATTGAACTAACTATTATATAAATAAATAGGTACAATTATTGTGTGATATAGGTACGATTTAAGGTTAGATAAAATGACTGAGGCTAAAGTTGTGGCTATCCCTATGGAAATGTCCAAGGTCATTCCGAAATTTGATGGTGACGAGAAACTCCTCAATCTTTACATAAAAAAATGTGAATATGTGATTGGTTGTTTTACAAATGCTGAAAACCAGGCACAAGATCTATATGTCTTTCATGTAGTGTCTAGTAAACTCACCGGTAAAGCCGCCCAGCTTATAAGTGAAAGGCAGGATATTGAATCTTGGGCCGCACTAAAAGAAGTTTTAATCCAACACTTTGGCGATCCACGTTCAGAAGAATGTATCGCTATTGAGCTTGAAACATTAAAAATAAATCAAAATGAATCTTACCTTGATTTCTGTAACAGGATTCAGCAGGTTAAAAGTTCTTTAATTGCCAAAGTAAACGCCATAGTAGACCCTCATGTAAGAAAAAGCAAAATTACTATTTACGACAATTTATCTATGAATGTGTTTCTCTACAATCTGCCAGAGGACCTCATACGGATAGTTAGGCTTAAGAGCAGCACAACACTAGAAAACGCGCTTTCTATCGTGTTGGAAGAGGTCAACTTTCAATACCAATATAACGCTAGGAACAAAATGTTTCGTGCAGGCTTAACTAAGCCACAAGTGCCGGCATCTAACAATCCATACGTAGAGAAATTTGGTTTGAAACAATACTTACCCACAAATGCTCCTCATCAGACAGGCTTTAGATTTGGTATTCCGAATCAGTTCAGACCACAAAATTCTAATTCTGGCGCACAACACGCACCGCAATTTAAATTTGGTATACCTCATACCTCATCCGGTTTTAGACCACAGCTTAGCCAAAATGTTCAATCTGGCATGCCAAATCAAGGACCTCAAGGCTATAGGCCAAATTTCGGAACACCCCAAGGCTACAGGCCAAACTTCGGTGCAACTCAAGGTTTTAGGCCAAATTTCAATGCACCTCAAGGTTACAGACCAAATTTCGGTCCGCAACAAACAAAACCAATATTTAACCAATCACAGCCCAATCAATTTAAATTTGGTATTCAAACGCAACAAAAACCATTTAACACTGACGTCACAATACGCACGGCGTTGCCTGCCCCGCGTCCTAATCAAGCTTTTAATAATGAAATTGAAGTTTACGCGGACGGAAATAATGATGGTTTTGACTACAACAGTTACGAGATGAACTATGACTATGACAGCTATGACAATGACCATGCACAAGTTAATTCAATGAATATGACAGAATTTTACGATGAGACAGAATGTTTGTCTAACGATTCAAATTTTTACACACAGGCCTCGGACACGACCATGAAATAATAAATTTGAACTGTGACAATTTTGCTAAGTTGCCGTATATTTACCTATCTGAATTAAACGCGAGATTTATGATAGACACCGGCAGCTCACGATCTTTTATTAGTCCTCACAAAGCGGATGAGTTCTTTGAACGCAGTAAAATTGCAGTTCCTTTCGAAGTAATAAGCACTCACGGTAAAAGCTTACATGATGAAGCTATACATATACCGCTTCCACCAACATTTAGAACTACGGAAGCACATACGTTTTACGTATATAGTGTAGACAAGGATTATGACGGCTTGATAGGCTCGGACCTTCTCGCGCAACTAGATGCAAACATAGACATGAAACACCAAGTTCTTAGAACACGTGATGCGGAAATTCAAAGTCAAAGTCAAAGCATTTATTCAGTATATGGGCAAATTAAAAATTAGCACTTACACACGTCAAATAACATTAAATAGATCATATTCAACAAAAAATATAGATATAACAGAAACATAACGCTTTGAATTTACAAAAAAAAAAACAAAGGTATTGAGCCATTCAGCTTTCATCTAGACGTTGAACGTCACACTTAAAACACATGTTTAATTCCCCTTATTAATGTAGGGTTGCCGTTCCTTTCCGTCCGTCCGTCCGTCATTCCGTTCACTTACAATCCAAAGGTGCATATTAGGCTTGAACCACGTTCGGAAACTCGTGTGAGGTTGCCAACTAACATATACAATGGTACCGGAATTATTGAATATAGGGAATTTACAGAAGGAATCAGGATGCCATCTGCATTAGTTAATTGTGTCAATGGTCATACATACACAGTAATTCAAAACACATCAGAGACTCCAATTACGTTAAAAATAAACGACCTCATAAATGTTACTCCATACGAACCAGTAGTATGCAATACCAATACCAACGTTATCACTGAAAACGACTTGGACAAAGATGACTATCTGATTTCAAACTTAGAAAAACTTCGACTCGATCACATGAACGACGAAGAAAGACATGCAATTGGTGAATTGTGTTTTGAATATAGAGACATCTTTTACTGTGAAAAATTACCTCTGACTTTTACAAACAAAGTGAAACACCAGATACGCACCACTAACGACGATCCCATATACTTAAGACCATACCGACAACCCCCTGCAGTTAATAATGAAATAAATAGACAAGTAGATAAAATGCTTAAAGACAACGTCATTCAGGAATCTTGTTCACCTTGGAACGCACCCGTGCATCTCGTGCCAAAAAAGCTAGATGCTTCCGGGGAGCAGAAGTTTAGGATGGTGATAGACTATAGGCGGCTAAACAGCGTAACAACTGATGATAAATATCCGCTACCAAATATATCAGATCTGTTCGATAAATTAGGTAAGTCTAATTACTTCACCACGCTAGATTTGGCTAGTGGGTATCATCAGATTGAGATCAATAAAAAAGATAGACAGAAGACTGCGTTCAGTTCCCAGGCAGGACACTTTGAATTTCTTCGTATGCCGTTTGGTCTAAAGACGGCACCAGCCACATTCCAAAGAGCAATGGACAGCATCCTACGTGGTCTCCAAGGGATTCACTGTCTCGTGTATCTCGATGATATTATCATATTTTCAACCAGTCTCCAGGAACACGTAGATAAATTGCGCAAAATCTTCGAACGGCTAAAAGAAACTAACCTTAAAGTGCAGATTGACAAATCAGAGTTCCTTCGTAAGGAAGTCCTATACTTAGGACATTCTATAACTAAAGATGGACTAAAGCCCAATAATGATAAAATCGATGCAGTTCTGAGGTATCCTCTTCCAAAAACTCAAACAGAAATCAAGAGCTTCTTAGGATTGGTAGGGTATTATAGAAAATTTATAAAAGACTTTGCTAAATTGACAAGACCTATGACCGTTTGCCTAAAGAAAAACCATAAGGTAACAATCACCCAGGAGTTTGTAGAGGCGTTTGAAAAATGTAAGGAATTGCTTACACATGCACCTCTACTACAGTTTCCCGATTTCGAAAAACCTTTTATATTAACCACCGACGCATCTGATTATGCTATAGGCGCAGTACTATCACAGGGAAATGTAGGTAGTGATCGACCTGTTGCGTTCGCTTCTCGAACACTTAACGACGCTGAAACGAGATATAGTGTCATCGAAAAGGAGGCTTTGGCCATTGTTTGGGCCGTGAAACACTTTCGCCCATACCTTTATGGCAAGAAATTCACGATATACACTGACCATCGACCGTTATCTTGGTTAAATTCGTTTGAAGAATCCAACAGCAAAATAACTCGCTGGCGTTTAAGACTAGCCGAATACGACTATGACGTAATATATAAAAACGGTCGCCAAAACACAAACGCTGATGCCTTATCCCGAATGAAAATCAACGCCTTAGGTAGCCGTGATGAAAATTTATCTATACAGGTTAATGTTGATGAGAGAGAGTTAGAATTACAGAGGCACTGTGAACAAATAACGAAGAAAATAACAAAATTAGGCAAAAAGAAAAAACAACAAAAATCTTTAGGTAGCCCTATACCAATTTCGTCAGATTCCGAAAAAACAATTACGATCTCTTCAGACTCGGAGAAAACACTATCGATTCCAGAAAATAATCCAAACAGAGCTCGATCACCGTTTTCAGTTTTGGCACCGTCTAGCGGTACAATTACTGCATCAGAAACGGATACAATTCAAACAGAAACCATACATTCAGCACGTGATGTTGACTCCTTAGGTATTCCGATTCTCAAAGAGGCAATAGATACAAAACCTAACCAAATTTTGGTACACACATGGTTCCGAAACGAAATCGCAGTTAAAGATATTTCAAATAAAAAGCAAAAGATCCTAGAGTTACACTTGCCATTAAATCGACCAGATTTAATAACTGACTTCCTCAGAAGATATATAAGAAACAAGGTCAAATATTTTATATATTTTGAAGATGTGCGACACAGGGTCGAATTCACAGACGTAGTTATTAAACTTTTTAAGGCCGGCTCAGTCAACATTCTAGAGTGTACAGAAAGGGTAGTTTACGTAGAAAACGAAGAAGAACAAAGAGAAATAATCCTAAAATATCACATAGGCAAAAGCTGCCATCGCGGCATAAAAGAGACCGTATCACACCTAAAACGGACTTACTTTTGGCATAACATGGACATAACAGTAGCGGCAGTTATTAATACATGCGAAGCATGTCAAAAAATGAAATATGACCGGAAACCTTTAAAACCCACAATTCAGTTAACACAAACTCAGAATAAGCCTTTTCAGGAGCTATTCATGGATTTATTTAAAATTGAAGGAAAGATCTTTCTCACCATAATAGACGCATTCAGTAAATTGGGCCAGGCGTTTGAAATCTCAAATCAATCAGCACCCGAAATAGTCAGGGCGCTTATCAGATATTTCTCCTATTATGGGACCCCTAGCAAAATAAGTTCAGACTCAGGATCTGAATTTAATAATCGACTAATACAAGAACTTTTGGACTTCTATAAAATCCAATTACATTTAGGAACCCCAAACAACCCCAATTCAATGGGACATATTGAAAGATTCCATTCAACATTACTAGAAATCTATAGATTAGCCAAATATGAACAGAAACTGACTGATGCTTCATCCACTATGACTTATGCTGTAATGGCTTATAACCACACTATCCACTCCGTAACGGGACTCACACCTTTTGAAGTAGTATTTGGCCACACGGAGTCTAAAAGTACTTTCAACATAAATTCGGACAAAGAATACATGCAAGCATTAATGCGAGATCACCTAAAGAGAACTAAATTCCTTTACAAAAACCTGACGGACAAAGCTATACAAATTAAACAAAGATCCATAAATAAACGGGGAGGTGAAAATGAATTTAAAATAGATACAGGCGACGTGGTTTTCTTCAAAGGAACCAATGTCAGACGAAGTAAAGACAAACCTAGGTATGATAAAGCTGTAGTGACCGGAAAAATAGAAAGAAATATTGTTACTTTAGACAAAAATAATCGCGAATTGAAGGCCCCAGTAAAGGATATCAAACGTCCTCCACAGAAACATCCAGATCGCCGTGCTGGTCCTGATGGCGGCCAGCCTACTGCAGGCCCTTCAAATGCAGTCACTTAAAGAAGTACCTGGAGTCCTACCACTTAAAGAAGGGAATGCCGTAATAACTCAGGAAAATTGGACAATAATTAAAATATTAGATATAAACAGTATTTCTGAAGACATAAGATTAAATATCGATAAATTTGATGAATTAAACAGGCTTATTAATGTTAATTTTAACGAAACATATAATGACTCAATATTTCTAAACTTTAAAACCCAAACAGAGTATTTTAAAAATGTAACTTTAAATAAATATAAACAACTATTTCCTAATAACAGAGTAAAGCGTGGTCTCATAAACCCTCTGGGAAGCATGATTAAGATGATTAGTGGTAATTTGGATAATGATGATGCAAAACGTTATGACCAAATTATCAAAAACATAAAGATGAAACAAAATATACTAAATAAAAAGATAACTCTAATTACCGAATTCATTGAAAATTTTAGTAATTTGACAATATCAATTCACAATAATATAAATCAGTTAAACGAGCAATTTCAGAAAGTAGTAGACGATCTTGATTCATTCAAAAAGCAAGAAAAAATGAATTTTATAAGCAACATGATAATTAATACATATTCATTCATTTTACATAACTTTCAAAGCATTACCAGCAAATTAAACGAAATAGAGACAGCCATAGCTTTCAGCAAAGTGAATACACTTCACCAATCAATTATTGACTCAGAAAACCTGTTAGGTATACTAAAGAATATTGAAAAATCTGAGAGATTAGCTTTTCCAGCAAGTCTAGAGAATATTGTTAAAATTGAGCAAATTATAAGTATAAAGGCATATTATAAAGAAAATCAGTTAGTGTTTATGTTAGCAATACCACTCATTGGCAAAGAGACCTATACATATTATAAACTATATCCCATTCCTGTTTTCCGTAACCAGAGTACATATATTATCCTACCCAAATATCCTTACCTGATAGTGAATGGACTGGTCTCCAAGCCACTCGCCGAACCTTGCAAATTGACAGCAGCCTCCAGTTTCATTTGTTTTGAAGATTTAAATGCTAAATTTATAGAAGATAATTGTATTTCCGACTTGATGAAGTATATACCAAACCCTAGCTCATGTGCTTTAGTTCCGGTTACGTTGGAGAAAATTCTTGTACAACATATCCAGCCAAATCGATGGATTGTGTTTGCCAAATGGAACAGAAAATCTGTCAGAATGAAGTTTCTCAGCAGCACATCAAAGGAAGCTACATCGTCACTCTGGAAGACACGTGTGAAGTAAAGATTGACAAGTTCGCGATGAAACTACGCCCACATCAGATGGAATTCCTGAAATATTCTAAATTGCCCATAGTGACCCTGCCGAATATCAACAGTCTCAAGATTGAACACAGGAAACCGATAAAAATGGAAGATATGAATGTGAAAAGTATGCAGATCATAGTTAAATCAATCCAAAGTGCCAGTGAAAATGTAAATGAAAACGAAATCAGTGAAATTAGAATCCGTAGTGTTAGCGTCTGGACAATCTTATTATACTTAATTATAGGAACATTAATCGTTGTAATTTTATATGTTAAACTTAAGAAAATGGGTTATATTTGTAATGTTCGAAATTCTCAGAATCCTTCTGATAATTTTGAATCTCAGGAGGGAGAAGTCATGCGACGCGACTCCCACGCATTACAAGAAGTCCCTGCTTGCATTATGACCATTCGCACGTAGTCAGCAGAGATAAGACTTATTTCTTAGTAGAGATATCTGCATCCGTCGAATGATCATACTGAATAGATTTTATTTAATATTAATTCAGTCTTAAGCGAACCGTCGAATAAACGACATCTTTTATAATTCAAATTTGTCTTTTTAAAAAACATCTCCGGTAGCCGTCGATACTTGAGTACCTATTCTTGTAGGGTTGGTACAAAAATAAACAAGAAAAGTCCTCCTTCAAGTAAACATGACTTGCTTTTTTATTTTTCAAGCTTCATCATTGTCGACGACGATTAATGTCATAACATGTCACGAAAAGTCATTTAATGTCATGATATGTCATGAAATGTCATAAATGTCATAAATGTCATAAATGTCATAAATGTCATAAATGTCATAAATGTCATGAAATATCATAAATATCATGATATGTCACAGAATGTCACGAAATGTCATGAAATGTCACGAAATGTCATAATATGTCACAATATTTCATGAAATGGCACAACATGTCATGAAATGTCATGAAACGTGTGTGAGGTAGGTCTATTTTTTTTGATGGATTTAATATGTTGTAACTAAATTTCATGATATGTCACGAAATGTCATAAATGTCATGATATGTCAGAAAATGTCATGAAGTGTATGTATTTATTAATAATCCGAAAAATAAAAAATCATTTTCCCACCCTAGGGTGGAAAATACCTACTTTGCGCGCACTTATCGATTAACCAACCATCACTTTAAAATAATATAATATAACGCGACGCGTCGCGAGCGACAGCCCTGAGTTGAAGCACTAGCCGAGCCACTATAAATCAGTTTCACTCCGTACGTGACAGGCGGCACACAAGCCGCTAGTGCTCAGGCACACACGCGCGTCTACGTCTACGTCGTCATCACAGCGCAGTTGTATGAAGCTTTGTCTCTCTTTTTTTTAGTCATGTGATGAAGCAAATCGCTCGCTTAATGATGAGCAATGACGTCTGATTTCCATACAATATTGTCACGCACAATGTTGCATTGTCAGAATTTTGTGCGTCACTGACATTGCATCTTTACTTATTAATTGATTTAGATAAAAATATTTGCGCCCTGTAATTATACTGGGCACTTTTTCCTTCAAACCGAAAAATAATTTAGACCATTATTTCTGTAAGTATATTTTCATAGCTGAATCTGTTCAGCTTTTATAAGGTAGTATCTAAGTAAAAAAAAAATCTATATGTAACTTAATGTAGTTGGAAGATATATATATATATAGATACAAACACCTAATATGTTCCGGTAGCTGTCCTTGAGAGTCAATTTCCATCCTCGATCACATTGTCTCTTACTAACAGGTGAGATAGTAGCTAGCACTACCAAGCCTATATTATAAAAAGTACCTACAAATTTAAACTTCCTAGTTACTCAATAGTACAAAAAAATCAACGGCACTAAAACAGTAACTTACTGAATTAATTATCTTCTTTGAATAAAACTTGAAGAAACTGGAAACCCTTGAACTAATTAACTTCAAAAACAAGTTATTCGAATTAAGTGCTTGAAAAAACTATAAGCTAGTTATTACAAACTTAAAATAACTAAAAGTTATATTGCTCGTAGATAACGTAGTAAAACTCTGAACAGTTTTTAAATGAAGAGAGAGAAGGTCAATTTAATTTAAAGTCTGTTTAAATTTAAAAGTCGTAAATTAAAAATTTAAAAGAACTTTCTGACCTCAACTTCTATGTGATCGGACGCGTCGGGGACTGATCGAATTAACGCGTTTGATGGTGACGGATCACACGTTTTAGTGGTGGCTATTTCAAATAAAGTAAGTCTCGATATTTCTGTGTTTTTACTGAAAATACCAGCTTCCCATGTCAGTTTTATTTATATCTCTGTAGGTCATATTTAATAAGATATTCATGATATTAGAAAACGGAAAAAGTATTAGAAAACTTCTTTGCCACGAAATGTATTAAATTCGAAATTGAAATCAAAAATGTCAATAATTTGGCTTATCGCTCTGAGAGTACCTAATTACAGCACAATTACATACGAAAAATTTAACAACCTCCTTGATAGTCACACAATTCTAGGCCTAGCGACACCACCATCATTCACCATCCTCAGCTAAATAATCGCTTACCACCAATCGCTTACAAATGGATTGTTAAACTGTGATAGTGGTAAAACGCTAGCGTATAGCAAAATTATGTCATCATTGTTCCGACATTGCATTAATTGGCAGCAATTAAAATTATGTAAATAGCTAGATTTCTATTTTGCAGGCTGCATGCAAGTTTGTAAACATAGATAAAAGAAAGTGAAAAAATAAATATATATTTCTGGTCCATACATTTTTATACAGTCTGGCATACATTTCTTATATTTTTCTCCTCCTTAAAATTTCGATGGTAGAATTTCCCATCACTATTTCAGAACAACAGATCGTATAGGACCGTGACGGATCCATTTCGACGGGTTCGGAGGGACAGAGGCCGAGGGTCATAGGATTGCTGATGGGGTTTGATAGATGATAGTGGAAAGGATGTCTTCAAATTGGAGAGTATTGCTGAGTTTTACGGTTTCAAATAAGTATTAAAATAGAGGATGCATGCTGTGACATGTTTGAAATATTTTAGTAAGTCATTAAAAAATGTTACTACCTGATCCCTAGTTCTTAACCGACTTCCAAAAAGGAGGAGGTACTATGTTCGTCTGAATGTATTTTTTTAATTCCCAATTTCAAGGCTGATTTTTTTGCCAATTTTTCAATTTTTTTGCAGATTTCTAACATTGTTACTTGGAATTTATACGCCTTTTCAAAAGCTAGGCTTAGTCAGAATGGCTTGACTCTCAAGGGCTAGTGCTGCCGAAACACCGTAAGGTTATGCCAGCAGATTTTCTCCTTGAAGGTGGTAAACAACATAATTTTAAGTTCAAACTTTCACATTCGGTCACTTTGGCGGGTGTTGCGTATTATTGTATAAGGGTGAAGGGAAGAAGGCACGAAAATTGTTTTGTAGCAGCGTTATCGCACACTCTTAATAATAATTTTGGAGTGTGTTATATAACCTTATTTTTAGGGTTCCGTAGCCGAATGGCAAAAAACGGAAACCTTATAGATTCGTCATGTCTGTCTGTCTGTCCGTCCGTATGTCACAGCCATTTTATTACGAAACTGGGAGGACTACAGAATTAAAACTTAGTAAGTAGATGTATTCTGTGAACCGCTTTCCGATTTTTATACAAAAATAAAAAATATAAAAGTTTAAGGGGGGGCATCCCATAAATGGAACTGAAACAAAAAAAAAATTTTCTTCAAACCTATACGTGTGGGGTGGGTGTTTATGGATAGGTCTTCAAAAATAACATTGAGGTTCCTAAAATCATTTTTTCTAAAAGTCAATCATTTGAAAGATAGGCGCGTCTAAAGTGGTAAAATGTGTGTCCCCCCCCCCTCTAACTTTTAAAGTATGCGAGTGAAAAATCTAAAAAAAGTATATCATGTAGATCTCAATAAAAACTAACAACGACAGTCAGCAGTTTTAGATATGGCGACCGCAAAGATAACTTTGTTTTTCATACAAACACTATGAAAAACAAAGTTAATTTTGTAGTTGCGAAAAATCATAGTTATGGAATACTTAACTGTGTTACGGAACCCTACGAGTGCGAGTCCGACTTGCACTTGGCCAGTTTATTATTTATATCTTATAGGCTTCCGTTTGACTATTATCTCGCCTGGTAGTAAGCGATGGTGTAATCGAAGATGGTGTACACGCTAAGTCTAAAATACTCTGACTCTCAAGGGCTGTGTGCTGCTGGAAGTTAGTTACTGATAAGGATAAATAAAAAAGTAGGACCTTAGAAGACTTTCGATTTGTCGCTCCAAAAATATATATCAAAACAGCTCTAAATAAATACACAAATATTGGACTACATTGAAGAATGAAACGCCTCTGGATTTCATTTTCAAGTTGATAAATATTTCACAAGTTCTCGGTTAAGTGAAAAATAAATATATCCGACACCGGTGCCTGGAAGATAGCCAAGATGTTATGTATGGAACTATTCCTTTCACAGACTGTGTTATAGGAAATGGTTGCGATTTGAGGAAAGTGTAAAAAAAAACGAAATATGGAGGCTATGAGTCGTTTTAAGCAGACCACAGAACAAACTATCGTCGGAAACTTGGTACGATTTCTTCTGTATGACGATGTATGGAAGTGTACACATTACAACGATCAGCCGCTAAGCATTCTGTAGTATACAGGGCTCTAAAATATACAAAATCTAACTATGTTTATATTCATAGTACCAAACGGCTAACATAGCAATGTTTCTACAAAAAATATGTCATTTAATAACCGGCCAAGTGCGTGTCGGGCCACGCGCAGTGTAGGGTTCCGTAGTAGCATGTTATTTAATGCAAGTCTTTACCCGTTATAAACAAGCAACTAGGTACTCCGTCTTTGTCACTTTAAAGGATTTATTCTAAGGATTTTGTATTTGGTACAAAATTATCCAACACCCAAGTTCAACGACTATTACTGCTAAACTAATAAACTTATCTTAGCCGCTATAATTTTCCTTTAAAGTTCATGAAATGCGCTATTATCACGATTTTTTCCAGATTTTTCAAGCCCGCAGTTTAGCTTTTAGAGAGGGTGGGGGGGGGGGGGGGGGACGCCCTACTGGAACAAAAATTTGCACTTGAAATTTTAATATTTCGTAAAGGTCTTTTAAAATGACTTAAGGGTGGCTAATACCATTTTTCGATTGAATGCTCCATTTAATCGAAAAATTGTATTAGCAACCCTTAAGTCATTTTAAAAGACCTATTCAACGATACCCCACACGATGGGGTAGACGATGAAAAAAATTCATCCCCACTTCTCATATAGGGGAGCAACCCTAAAAAAAAATATTATATACCTATATGGGAAGTGGGGATGAATTTTTTTTTCATCATCTACCCCATCGTGTGGGTATCGTTGAATAGGTCTTATAAAAATACTTAAGGATTGGTAATACCATTTTTCTATTGAATGCTCCATTTACGAAATATGAAACTTTAAAGTGCAAATTTTTGTTCCAGTAGGGCGTCCCCCCCCTCTAAAAGCTAAACTGCTGGCTTGAAAAATCTGGGAAAAATCGTGATAATAGCGCATTTCATGAACTTTAAAGGAAAATTATAGCTGTTAAGATAATTTTATTAGTTTAGCAGTAATAGTCGTTGAACTTGGGTGTTGGATAATTTTGTACCAAATACAAAATCCTTTAAAGTGACAAAGACGGAGTACCTTGTCGCTTGATTATAACGGGTAAAGACTTGCATTGAATAACAGGCTACTGCGGAACCCTACACTGCGCGTGGCCTGACACGCACTTGGCCGGTTATTTATGGTACATATAAAGTAAAAGCACGTTACTCGCCTGATGATAAACGATGACATTAACCTATTACATACGTACTAGCAACAATCCGTCCTCAACCGCAGCGGCACTTACCAACGGGTCAGATAGTGGTCAAACATACCTATGGTATTATCTTTTCTATGCCTATGGTTTAAAAAACAATTGCGGATATAGACATACTTTATATCGTTAACAACTGGTTATATTAGTTCAATAAATTTGAATGCCGTATTGGTACATCAAACAAAAACCAATTTAAAAAATCCTTTAATAAAATTGAATCACTGCTCTTTTACATTCACTAACAATGAACTGAAAACCAATGGCTGTTTATTTTAACATAATATTAGTAACCGATAAATTGAACCCGCATGGGTGGTGTTTGTTAAAATGCCACAGACCGTATTAAGATAACAATATTTCAATTGATGCAGTTATTTTGACGAACAATCAATGTTTCTGTTTGATTACAAAACTTTAACTAAACCAAAAGCTATTCAAGATACAAACTATAATAAGTCTTATATCTGTCTACCAAGTTGCCTATTTATAGCATTATCAGCATGCATGATAATGTTACAGAAACTTCATCAAGTTAAAGCCATGACAGTTAATTTTTATTTTAGTTGTAACAGTAAAAACACCATTTTACATAGACAACAACACATAAATAAAAGGTCTTGTAGACACAGAACAATCGAAAATAAAAACAACTCAGCCGCACTCAAAGTGTACACATTTTAGTAGTTTTTAAAACCTCAATGGACCGTATATAAGAATCAAAAGTAAACACAGTAGTTATTGAACCTTATTGTAAAGGAATAAAGTTGAAAAACTTGAACGATTCTTCCAGACAAATAAATCAGAACAGTGCGTTTCGCAAATCACGGCTCGGTTACCGATACCTAAAGATGGGCATCGGTAGCTACATGTTGTGGAGCAATACTAAAATAATTTTATACGCGGAGATTCCCGACAAAAGTTAAGATTTACTGACACCGACAGTCAAACGTTTCGAAAGAAATAGCATATATAAGACAAATAAGACATTGCTTTTATTGTGCTCTTTGAAATGTATAACCGTAGAGCTGTAGAGTAATGGTAACAGACCGTGGTAACAGGTATAATAATGTAACAGCAAGGATGAACTCAAGAAAAATATATAACTCTAAACGCAAGATTAGGCAAGAAACAATATTCTTTAGAGAAGAACTAGAATTTAAACGCAAACCTATTTAAATTAAAAATAACTAGATTTATTCCATAATTATATATGATTTCCTAAATAAAAGCTAAATAATCGTGGAATGGCCATATAGTCTCAACTTTAAAATTTTTAAGTTCGCAAACGTTTTGCGTAGAAAACAAACAATTGGCGTTGAATTTACGAGGCGCGCTCAGAGCCAAGCCGCTTATTGAGACGGTTGTAGGATACTCAATTTAAATTCCCTCTTTTTCGATCCTGAGATAAAAAGTTATGGCCAGAGACTAAGATTTTGTGAAATCTGGAGAATTCGGTGAATACAATTTTACTAGCTTAAAACATTTTTCATTGATTGTTGTTTTCATTTTAATAAGCTGCTTTCATGTGTACACAGTAAAATATCTCTTTCTGACTTTATGACATTATTTTTAAATTGACATTCGTTTTCGTTATCCCTTTAAACATTTTAAACCCTTAAGTAAAAATGGCTGTCATAAGTTTAATGTAGGAAAAGTGTATTATGTAAGGGTATCAGTGAGGCTGGACCGATTTTATTTCAGTTTTTTTTATCTTTGAGATGTAATTTGATAAAGAGTGTTCTTAACTATGATTTATTTGTAACGCAAGGTTTTTTTTTAATTTAAGAGAGATTTATTATTTCTACTAGACCAGTAAGTTGCAAGACATTATAATGCAAAAAAAGTGTCAATAAATACTGTAACTATAATTTAATATCGTTTGAAAACTAAAAAAACTGACTTCTATTCTATTCATTTTTAGTTCTGAGTCTGAGGGGTTTATCTTCATATCTCTGGAGATACTGAACATATCTCGATTAAATTGAAATGGGACCATCTGTAAATGAAGTATACCCTTTCAAATAAAAAAAGAATTTTCCTAATCGGTTCAGGCGTCTTAGAGTAATCGGTGAACATACAAAAAAAAACATACAGTCGAACATAAAACCTCCTCTTTTTTAAAAGTCGGTTAAAAAGATCTTGAGCTTTGATACTGTTGCTATTGATTATTTTGTGACAGAGTCGTGTGTCAGACCTTTTACCTCACAGGGATTATCTGAGATATTTGCCGTTTTCCCCTCACTTGCCACTTCAGCTGTTTTTTCATTTGAACTGTCGCTGACGCCCAAATTGGTTTCTGTTTGTCTCACAAAGCTTTGACTTTTAATTATTAGTTTTCGAGCCCGTATTTAACAAAAAATACGTTATGGAATGTATGTTTGCCTCATTAAAGAGATACAATTAGAATTCTAATAACACTAAGCTAAAAACTGCAGGAGACGCTCGAACAAAATCACCATTGGCGGCAAACCTTGTACGTTCTTCAGCTACTTATAATACTTTAGCTGAATTATTAATTGTTTTTGATGATGTTACGCTGCCGGCACCTCATTCCGAATTCTTATCAGAGCTAATTTATCTTAATGACGCAGTTAATTCTGCAATTTAGATGCTGGACGGTACCTTGACAAAGCACCTTGCATTGCCACCGTCGGCGCTAAATACCACAGGTTAAATGCCATCAATGCCAGCGAGACGCGACGACTGCCGATCAAAAAGTGAACAACATATTATCTAAATTGCAAGATGATAACTTCTATTGTTTTCAAACAAAAACGCCGGGCGCTCGATACTTTAGTGACACGCTCAAAATTCGCTAGCGATGCTGAATATCAATATGAGAGCATCATTCTTCAAATCGATAAAACATGACAAAAACAACTTTAACATTCGCGCTTTAGAGTTGCAGTTTTGGTAAAAAAATGAGGCGGCATTCCAGTTTGTGCTTGCACTCGATATTGGATTTTCGACTCTTTTTCAAGTAATTTTTGAATGGTATGTATGCTAGAGAGCAGACTGGAGCCATTTATCTTCGCAAACGAAGCGATTTGTGCGTCTGCGAATGGTAACGGATGTTGCATGAAGGCACGTGTCCAAGACTGACTTATTGGAGGTCTTATTGGAATGCTCATTGAGTCTATTAGTGAATTGAAATGGTACAGTTCAGGGCTTTGTTTGTCGTTCAGTAATAAATCAGTCTAATTGTCTAATGGTACCACACATTAGAAAAGTAGGTGGTCTTAATTGACAGCATTGTTGTAAGCTTTTAAATTGTTAACATTTATTAGACGTAAACACGTCGTCTTAATACTTCAAATTATTGTAAAAAAAATATCTATAGCGATTTTGAGATATTCCAGTACATTCCACACAAGACAATCAAGGTTTACAAAAACAATCCTAACTAATATTATAAATGCGAAAGTAACTCTGTCTGTCTGTGTGTCTGTGTCACTTTCACGCCAAAACCACTGAACCAATATAAATGAAATTTGATACACAGATAGTCTAGAGCCTGAGAACGGACATAGGCTACTTTTTAATTCGAAAAGAGTGTGGAAGGGGTTGAAAGGGGGGATGAAAAGTTGTATGGAAGTATCGTCATTTTAGCTAGAAGCTTGAAACTTATTTTTTAGGCTGTTAATTTGATATAAATAAATATGACATTCAAAGTTTCTAAAAGTTTTACCATCAGGGGTGTAAAATAACTATAGGTGATGAAAGTTCGTATGGAAATATGTAAGGTTTATGTTAATGTTCTACTGAATCAATTTAAATGGAATTTGGTACACAGATATTCTAGAGCCTGAGAAAGGATATAGGCTACTTTTTAATGCGAAAAGAGGGTTGTAAGGGGTTGAAAGGGGGGATGAAAAGTTGTATGGAAGTATCGTCATTTTTAGAGCTTGAAACTTATTGTTTAGGCTGTTGATCGATATAAATTAATATGTCATTCAATGTTTGTGAGGGGGAAGGGGAAGAGGGAAGGGGAAGGGGGAATGAGGGGAGGGGAGGGGAGATGGAAGTGAGGGGAAGGTGAGGGGAGGGGAGTGGGGGAAGAGATATGGGGAGGGGGGGAGAAGTGGGGCAAGAGAGAGGGGAGTGGAAGTGGGGGGAAAGGGTAAGGGGAGAGGGAAGTGAAGGGGAAAGGGGGTGGAGGTAAGAGAGAGGGAGAGGGGGGAGGGATGAGGGGGAGGGAAAGGGGAAAGGGGATTTGCGCAGCTTGGTACGGTGCGGTGTAGGTGGGATACGCATGTGTCTTATTTGTAAAATAATTAGGCTAAATATTTAAAAATGCTACCCAAACACACTATTCCACCCGGACGAAGTCGTGGGCACAGCTAGAATTATATATTTTAAAGAGCTATGCTCATTTCTGTGTTTATTCAGCAATATTATGCATATAGTATCACAACAACTATCGAATAAATGGTGTTAAATTGAATTTAAAAATCTCTCAATACAAAATGTGTTGTTATAAAATTTAAAATGAAGAAGACATTTCTGCAAGATGAACCTATAGAAAATTCTACATCCTATTTAGGTCATATAAACCCAGAATTCAACATTTCATAAACCATAAAACAACAAACATGTTCGATAGCTTCGGTTTGTGGTTCAAAGTTTTGGGTGGCAAATGAATAATTCAAAATGCGATTCGGCAGTCCGTCAGGCTTTGGCTCCGGCCATTGCATTTTGTAAATCTGGGCAACCCTTCTTGAAGCAAAAGGTTTGTAAAGTTGTAAAACAAGATTGTTCAAGACTTGATAAAATATAAATTTGGAATATTTTATCAATCCTTAACAAGATCTGAATATTGTTTTCTTACTCTCTATTTTTAAAAGCTTTCAAAAATGTTTATCTTGAAATTTTGCAATCAATATTTCACCCACTTTCACTGAAGCTATCGGTATGAAATTTGGCATACACATTTGGTGCTCGTGATAACGCACGATAAAAGCTTTTTTAAATTTCAGTGAAATGTACCTTATTACCTTTATGCCTTATTCTTATATTTATCTTTTTTATGTGCAATGGTGCAACTGCCCTTAAATTTTTATAAGCAAACGACACCCGTCATAAATGTAACGCGCTCCCCGCAAAGAAAATGTATTAATTTCCTAAAACTAAATGCATTTGAGCATTGAGTAAACTGCGTACACTTTGCAGTTTGCAAAAACTCTTAGTTATCTAAGAAATTGTCTATCATAACCATTGTGTCATGTTATCTCTCTCATCAGTCTCGTTTAACATAGATACTATACAAGCAAAAACTTAGCTGCAACATTTCCAGTTTACTATAATTTGTAACCAGTGCCTGTAGTGCGCTTTTAGGAACACATCAAACTTGTATCACAAGAATTGTTAGTAGAGTTATGCCAGGCGTTATACCTCAGCATATCGTATGCGGTGTTCATGGGCAATATTCTCCGCTACCGTGTTGGGCATATGTCTGTCTGGCATTGGAGTCTTGTCTGCTACATTATTTCCGTGAGCTTTAAAAATTGCCGAATGTGTATTGTAAGGTGGATTCATAATTTATTTCGCTCTCTGAATATCTGCACTGAATTTTGAGGCATGTCGAATATTCCTGAATTGTTAAATATTGTCCAACTTTTGGTTATTGTTATTGTAAAATAATGTTTTTGTAGCCTTCGGTTGTACTTCGTGCAGTCCACCGAACAAAAAAATATATAGAATTTCATAAATATAGATTTTTTTAGAATAATTCGGTCTTGCCAAAGTTTTAAGCAAGTATGTTCCATTCTAAACCTGTATAATTTATATTATCAAACACATACTTTTACCTTTACGATTACAAGTACAAGTTAACCAAGATTCAAAAATCTAAAATACCATAAAAAATTTACTCAATAACCTAAACTTAATTCATTAAAAGCCGTTACAAAATACATTCACTACCGAGTCGACTATTTACGTTTTTAGCTTAACATGAAAATCTAATAGACGGAACATTTCGAGCTCGCCATTCCTCTCCATTTTAATGAATAAGTAAACAAAATTAGTGGTGCCCAATATCGAAATAAGTGAAACGGGAAGACGGTCAGAGAAACGGCACCAGCATATAAAGTATCCATTTGGAAGAATTTTAACTCGGTTCCTTGGCGCTTTTATAACTCAATCTTGGAAGTTTTAGTGTTAATAGACGTTTGGATTAACTTTATTTTATGTCCAAATTTTGTGAAAAGACTTAATTCTATTGGATACGGAAGTTTGTTTACGTTTTGAGTAATGTGTTTAATAATTGCGATTACTTCCTTTATAACGTTAGATTATACTGTAGCCTAAGTTATTAAGTGTTTATTAAATGAAGTTAAATATATTACCTATTCCTTGATAATAATTCTTGTTTTTCTAAATTATATATTAAAATCAAAATTTCTCAAAAATAATATATTTTTGTAATTAGTTTATTGTAGCAATGAAAACGTAGGATGATAGGGGTGATAAGTCGATCTCATACGACTTAAAATAAAGACAGAAAATAATATCCGCCTAAAACGTCTACCGCCTGTTCACATCTATCGTGTGTCGGATCCGATTTTTTTATCCGGTGGCAGAACTTTATATACGAAACATTTTTTTTAATATCTTATCGGCTAGCGTTTGGCCATTATCTCACTTGTTGGTAAGTGATGATGCGGTCGAAGATGCTAAGCACGCTAGGCCTAGAATGGGAACAGGCTCTTAAGGATAGCTGCCTGAACACATTAGATGTTTGGCGACAGATCTTGAGGGTGGTAGCTAGCCAGGCTACTTGTCGGCCCGAATTTGTCGTATGTTTTGACAACTCGATTAAAAATCGGATCCGACAAACGACAGATGAGAACAGGCGGTAATATACCAGTTATACAGAATTATTTATCATTACCGATGGATCAAACGAAGCTGGGTGGTAGAAGACCTATCTGAATAGCATTTTTTGTTTTCTTGTTGGTGTCTAAATTTTCTCGAAAACCGGAAAAAACCGGACAACCTCAGACTATCATAAAAAAGGCAGACAGATTCGTGCCGAACACCCGAGTGACCGCAAGTTCAGTAATACTAAATTCTTGAGTAATACTTTTGCCGGTTCTTCAGACATCAAGTCATAACGGCACGATTACTACGTAAGCAACGCTGCAAAGTAATACTGCACGGAAGCGTCCGACCCTGCTGCCGCTTGGTAGCAAACTGAGCGCGGAAGCGTATTACTCAAGCATTTAGTATTACTGAACTTGCGTTCACTCGAGTGTTGGGTTTGAATCTGTCTGCCTTTTTTATGACAGTTTGAGCGGACAACATACATACATACATGGGTGTTCAACAGATGCGCAGTGAAGTCCTCTAATACCCTGTTTCGATTGATCCATCTAAAATAAATCGTAAATTACCCCTATATAGTTCATGTACCTTAAGCTTTCGGATTTTGCCTTTTTTCTCCAAAATTTGTTTATTTATAACACGTTTTCATACAACATCTTCAAAAGCTGCAAAACTAACCATTCTAAGCACGATAACAATCACAACCTGCGCTATCAGATGCAATAACATTGCACTACCATTTTCAACTCTTATTCCATTTCCAACCAAGACACTTATAAATTGAAATAAAAATAATTCCACATTTAACCCTTATACCGAAGATATCTTGACTGCATCGTTGAAAGTAAATGCTCATATAATTTCTGGTTGTACTGCGTTGGATTGCATTCAGGGACGTTAGGGGATGAAACAGGATGAACTTTATGTTAACTGTTCGCAATAAAAACAGCCTTTATGACGATACGTGGAATGGTTAAGAGTATGTCGTTTGGTTGTTCCATTGGATATGAGGTTACCATCTTAAACTGAGAAAATAGGAATTGAATGAGATATTTAACAGTACTTCTTTGATAATAAAGTTGGAAGTATAGTAGTATTTTTGGAGTTTACTCCGACACTATACAAATTAAATACTAAACATATTTGGTGAAATTTAAATGTGAACACCTGGGAAGTATAATACCATTAAAACAGAAAAATAATTTTCGAAATCGGTTCAGGTGTCTTTGAGTAATCGGTGAACATACATAAAAAAAGATTCCGAAGACTTGAAAATCTTATCCTTTTTTGTAGTCTTTTAAAAATAAAGAAATTACATTGTCACCATTCAATAGTGATTTTATCCTTAGCCTAAATAAACGTTTGGTTTCCCACATTCGAGGCTAGTTTTATTGAAATAAACGGAGTTATTAAGGTATATTCGTTACCAGTTTTCCATCGGTTTGGATTTTTTCAGAGATCTAGGTTAATTGGCAGAGCTAAAAGTTTAGTAATCGTTTGTGTTACTTTTTACGATATTTCTCTACCGAAAATATTGGCACTACTGAAAAATGTTTAGCTGAAACTTTTCAATAAAGCTGAATATTTTACTGAATGAACCTTTTAGAGGTAATACTCTCAGTTTTTATTTTTACTAAATACTTACCCCTTCAATATTTAATCCTGTTTAACTGCCACAATGGCACATGGCAACCTTGGGATTTTATTGATTTCGATTATAATATTTAACCTTTTAAAAATACTTCTTCTGTAGGTTACTATTTTCATCATTACAGTTACATCCGTTATTACATTATTATTTTATTACATGAGTAGGAAAGGAAAAATAAAGTCATTGCTATGCTGTGTCTACGCTAATATTCGCTCTCTAACCAATGGTAGCGTAATAGGCGATCCAACCGCTTTTAATGTGATCTCATTTGACCTTATAAGATACTTAAAATATTCGAAACAAGTAGTCATAGATGACGCCACCAATGCATAATTAAATGATCAAACGAACTTACCTAAAGTGAAGTTTGATCTTAATTATCCTGTCTTCGTCGGAGAGATTTATCTTGACATGTAGTAGCCCTGCTACGCGCTAACCATACCGCACAAGTATTTCAGAGTGATAGAAAGAGAAAGAAATACTATGACTGTCTCTTTCACTCCTCTCGCTCACTTGCCACCAACGGCCTTACCTCATTGTCTTTAGAGTAGGCATAAAAACAGCAACATTTATCTAGAAATTTACGGGTCTCATTATCAGGGTAGGGTGGGACCTTAAATCTCTCCGACGAAGACAGGATAATTAAGATCGAACTTCACTTTAGGTAAGTTCGTTTGATCATTTAATTATCCTGTATTCGTCTTCGAGATTTATCTTGACATGTAGATGTTTAGAGACCAGATCAATGTTGCGATGATTATCAAATAAAATAAAACAAGAAATATAAATAAATGCACTTTGTTTTATTAACATTAAACCCCAATCAGTTCATATAAATAGATATATGTAGGTATATTAATTAAATAATTACACTTTTTAACTACAATAACTTAACGAAAACATGATTAGGTATCTATGTAGTTTAGTTCTTATCTCTAATCATTGCACACAAATTAATCAGAAATTAGGGATGTAATTAGGTTTATATTTGATTCTATGATCGGCCTATTATAGAAATTGGCAAAGACTGCTGATTGAGATGACCAACCGGCACTCTTCCTTGTGAGATCAATACTCACTCCAGCACGAGATGCAGCAGAAGTCGAAGCATGCCTCGTACTGTGAGCACTAAAAATTGTAGTGTCTATTCCACTATCCGACAGAGTTTGCTTAATCCAACGCCCTAAGGTCTGGGATGAAGCGGCTCTATAAGGCTTCTTAAATGTTAGTATGAGACTATCTTCAGTGTCTAATCTTATACCAGATGTTACAGATATGTATTTCTGCAGAGTTGTGGCCGGACAGATACCAGGACGTTGTTAACTTGACTAATTGAATCAATATCATAATTCTCCAAATAATTTAAAACGGTAATAGAGTCCCATGTGACATTATACCGAGGAAAAGTAGGCTTTAACTTGAAAATTCCTTTAAAAAATCGGCGTAGCCTAGTGTCATCACTCATATTCTCAGTAGAAATCAAAGAAATCGCAGATCTATGATTATTTAAAGTACCATATGACGACCCTTTTTCGAAGCAACCCGAAAGAAACTCTAATATTCTTGAAACCGAAGCATTATATGGATCAATTTTATTTCTATTACAGAACTCCCACCATTGCTTAAGACTAGAATTGTATTGAGATCTTGTATTTTGAGAAATCGAGGCAACCATTACATGTTTTGCTGATTCTGGTATTAGCTGTCTACGAAAGCCTTCCCCGATAACACACACACTGCCAAGGAAAGATGACGATGCAGGGGGTGTACAGACCTGAAAGGAGAAGACAAGAGATTCTTACTTGGTGGTAGAATTATCATTTCTTTTACGCATAGTGATCTAAAGAGAGGGTACCATGGCTGAGACGGCCAATGCGGGACCACTACTATACCAGAAGCACCGTTACTGACAATCTTATTCAATGTTTTTAATACCAGAGCAAATGGTGGGAACGCATAGAAAAAAATTGGGACCAGTCAACAGTAAAGGCATCGATATCAAAGGCAAAAGGATCACGTTTCCAAGATATGTATAAAGAACATTTTGCATTCGTTCGAGAAGCGAATAGGTCTATAGCCGGTTCTCCAAATATCTTGACAATATTTGTAAATTCTGTGGAACCTAATGACCACTCAGTATCAATATTAATTTTTCTAGATTCATTGTCAGCTTCAACGTTCATAGATGAACGAATATATGATGCAAAAATAAATATATTCTTGGTCTCGCATCATTTCCAAATCATGTTAGCAACCCAATTTAAATGAGGATATTGGACCCCACCCATCCTGTTTACATAAGATATAGCAGTGGTATTATCGACTCTTAAAAGAATTTCACAATTTGTTATATTATCCGCAAAAGATTTTAGTCCAATAAAAACTGCCATAAGTTCAAGGTAGTTTATGTGGTTATTACGTTCTGTGGTGGTCCAATGTCCTCCAGTTTTTTCAGAGCCGCAAGCAGCTCCCCATCCCGTCTTTGACGCATCAGTATATATTTCAATTTCATATTTATTTAGACGAATTGGGTTAACTGCTTTTAAAATATTACTTTTCCACCAACTTAAATCATCATGTAAGCTCTCTGGTACTTCTATAAATGATTCGTAATCATCTCTACTACTAAGAAGACCCAAATATTTCGTTTTTTCTAGAGATTTGGTATATAACCACCCGTAAGGGATGGCCGGGCACGCTGCCGTTAGGCTACCTAAAAAACGCGCAAACTCTCTGATTTTTATTCTTTTTAAATTTGATATACTATTAATATGTAAATAAATTTTTCGTCTTTTAACATCAGGTAGTTGCAGAGTCATATTTTGTGAATTCAAAATAAATCCCAGAAATTTACATGAAGTTTTAGGTGTTAAGTTAGACTTCTCATAATTAATGACAAACCCTAATTGAGTCAGTAATTTAATAGTTCTATGCGCGTTTTTTAAGCAATCAGCTGCCGAATTAGCTAATAATAGGAGGTCATCTAAATACCTAACCGATAACAATCCTTCACTTCTCAATTTGGAGACTACCGGTTGTAATATTTTAGTAAAAATATATGGCGCCGAACAAATTCCAAACAGTACAACCAAAAATTCATATAAAATATTTTCGAAAATAAATCTCAAATATTTTGTATGACTGCAATGCATAGATACTGAAAAATAAGCCTCCTTAAGGTCAATATTTATCATGTGGGATCCTTTAGTCAAAAGCTTAGTGGCCGTCCGGATATCTTCCATTTTAAAATGTTCTGTACTAATATACTTATTCAACTTTTTTAGATTCAAAATAAATCGCATACTACTCGTACCGTCACTTTTAGGAATGAGAAAGATATCCGAAATAAACTGCCCACTTGAAGGATTACTTAGGAAATAAGATTTCCTTCTTCATTATTAATGACTCGTTACTAGAAAATTTTTGGCGAGGTAACTCTGACAATGTTTGTTTTGGCTCTTTTAAAAACGGTATCCTATAACCCGAAACACAGTTCAATATAAAATTATCGTAAGTAATTGATTGCCATTGTTGTAAAAAAAATTTTAAGCGACCAGCATGTACCTGAGTTGGCGAGTCTATGATGGGCGTTTGGATGGTCGGTGCGCCGCCGCGGCTGTCGGCGGGCCCGGGCGACGCGCGGCCTGCGTCGGGTGTGGGGGGAACCAGCGCGCAGCTTGCGGTGGAGGTACTCGCATCGCCGGCGCCACTCGCCGCTGGTATTGGTGTGACGTCATTCGCGGCCCACCGGCCCGGTATGACTGGCCGCTGCGTTGCTGGCGTCCTCGGGACGATGAGCCCTTCGCGTTTAAATTCCCCGCGGAAGATGATGACGCCTGGATTAATTGACCGGTCTTCTTAATTCCTCTTGAGTTCTTCACTAACTCCCCCAAAATCTCTCCAAAGAGAAAATCATCCCTTTTTTGCTCTTTAAAAGGATCAGTCAGGGACTTGTCAATTAAAGGTAGCAGGATAGATCTACGTGTTTCTGTTTCCAAGTAATGGGAGTCTGCCAACAGCTTACCTGCATCATTGAGATTGCGCACAATCTCCGACAAGTCTGGATTATTTTTTAAAAGGTCAGTTATTCCCTGACCTAAAGCGGAAAGCGTTTTCCCTAATTGCTCCTGCTTAATATACAGCCTTTTGTCTCTAAGACGGCAAGCTTTAGGTAACATAGTGACAATCTCCGGGTTTAGTTTAGGACATTTGGCCAGAGACATATTCTTCGGACACAAATATTTCTTTAACAGCTCCTCCTTTTCTTCTTTTCTAAGACCACTTAATAATATTTTTTGAAATCGAATAGCAACATCTCTATGAATGTCTTTGCTTATATCCGTTGTATCAATTTCGACTTCGCCCAGAGCTTGTAGTAACTGTGGATCATACGTATCGGTATCCGCAGCTTGAATTTCCTCCTCTTGTGGTACATTGGAGGCCTCATTCACTTTCAAACTGTCTTCGTTGAAGGGTTCGTGGGGGTCTAAATACTCAGTACCCAAAAAGTTCTCATTGGCTAATGGTGTCATACATTCAGGATGATCTGAAAACCGCCCGTATTGCAAGTATTAGTATAAAAAAGAAAAAATGTAGGTACTTATAAAAAGTACGTTAAAAAGTATGTCGGTAGGTAGTTAAAAAAAAAACAATCACGGTAGCAAATAACCTGACTGAATGCAGTCGGGATCAACACTGTTTGCTAGTCATTATAAAATATCGTTATCCGAAGAATACAACGGATATATAAATATGAAAATTATGCGCAAGTATTGACGCAAGGAAATTATTATCGAGATCATTATTACAGGCAATCCGAAGAATACAACGGATAAAAATGCCTTGTGATACCCGATGAATGCAACGGGAACACACAAATAAAATGTTATTAAAAGTAGAAGTACCTTCAATTTGCACATCACTTTCGTCCTCCGAATAAATGATCCTCGCACACTTTTTACGTTGTTCTAGTTCCAGTTTGTGTTCATATTTTTTCATTTTCCTTGACCATCTTTCCTCCTTAGATTCTTCACGACTACGTTTTGGCATTTTTCAAAACTTTTCCGCAGACGGTCTCTTAAAGTGTATACCTGTGCGAACGCCGCGCGCGCACGGACAAGAATGAGGTAAGGCCGTTGGTGGCAAGTGAGCGAGAGGAGTGAAAGAGACAGTCATAGTAATTCTTTCTCTTTCTATCACTCTGAAATACTTGTGCTGGTTAGCGCGTAGCAGGGCTACTACATGTCAAGATAAATCTCGAAGACGAATACAGGATAATTGGGTTAAAATATGTAATCCACTAATTTTCGTCGTATCGATGGATCGAACTATCGCTTAATTGGCAGAGCACCTGGACGTGTAATCCGGGTAGTGCGGGTTCGAGTGCCGTCGGTACGATGAAATTTTGGATTTTGTTTAACAATAAACTTAAAATATTGCTTGTTATAATATATTATCAAATTACGTATGTTGAGAAGTACCTTCGTCCAGTTTATACAGCGGAATAAAGTAGTATATATGCAGTGAAATGTTCACTGAACGCATTCATGCCCAGTGTCCAGCTATACTGCAGTTCCCGTGGTCTTCACCAGATGGCGTTCTCGTATGTAGGTGAATGTGTAAACATTGCATCTTTATGTATTTAATTTGAACGGCTATGGACGCACGCAATGGCGGCGGCGTGTCGCGGCGGTTTGGCGAATATACGCTTTTGTACATGGAGTTAGGTTATTAGGTTAACTGGATGTTACTGTATTTTAAATAAAAACTAAATTGTAAGCGTAGGTAATATGTCTCAAGGATGGATTGCGTTTCGAGGATGGGTTGGGTACAGTTGCGCCATAGTTCTACATTGCCTAAGCTCTGGCATTTGTAAGTAATTTGACCAGCGCCATGTCCCACTACCGTCTTCAGCGACGTAATGAGTACCCCTAACCGTTTTTCTTTTCCAGACAAATATGATTCTACCATCTACACAATAAACAAAGTATACATGTAGCTCGTGGAAAGCGTTCGGAGACGATGACGCAAGTTCCATGATTTTTGTTCACCCAAAAATAGCTCAACCACATGAGTAAAGATTTTTCTTTACTCATGTGGCTCAACGCGCCTAATGAAGTGTTCATTTCAATATAAAGTTATAAAAAAAATATTGATCCAATATTTAGATTAATACTACTAATACTTAATAATACCACAATAAAGATTTTTTTTCAATATTTTTTTCTGCATATAATAATAATAAATTGTTAGTCCAATACTAACATTATTCTTATCTTATTATTGTTATATACCGGCTGTAATTCACGTACCTTTAGTCGAATTTTCTCGACCTAGGTTTCGAGCGAGTCAGTCGCTCTTCCTCGGGAGTGAGGTCACGCGGTGAGATCGCGATGTTCACTGCGTGACCTCACTCCCGAGGAAGAGCGACTGACTTGCTCGAAACCTAGGTCGAGAAAATTCGACTAAAGGTACGTGAATTACAGCCGGTATATAACAATAATAATGTTACAAATTCACGATAATTTTAAAATTATTCTTATCTTATTTCATTTTTAGGGTTCCGTACCCAAAGGGTAAAACGGGACCCTATTACTAAGACTCCGCTGTCCGTCTGTCTGTCTGTCTGTCTGTCTGTCTGTCTGTCTGTCTGTCTGTCTGTCTGTCTGTCTGTCCGTCTGTCACCAGGCTGTATCTCATGAACCGTGATAGTTAGACAGTTCAAATTTTTACCGATGATGTATTTTTGTTGCCGCTATAACAACAAATACTAAAAACAGAATAAAGTTAAAAATTAAAGTGGGTCCCCATACAAAAAACGTGTTTTTAAACGCCATCTATCTAATTAGTTTCGGCAAAATGACATAGATGGCGCTAGTAAACGAGCCCCGTCTTTCTAGATCGCGACCAAACCAAATATTCTTGGTAATATCAATTAATCAAATATATGAGGTTGAAACTCTGTTATGTTTCGTATTGTACGGAACCCTCCCTAAGTGTGCGATAAGAGACGCGATGCTGACTCGCACTTGGCCAGTTTTATTAAATTTTATTTTAATTGAAAATAATGTTAGTATAGCCAGTATTGGCTACAAAAAAACTCACCCTTAATTGTGTTTTCATATTTTTATTGCTTTACAATGGCCAAACTTGTATGTAAATACCACATCTAGCGAGTCATATTCCAAACTGCACCATGTGTATTTTGTGGGTAGGTAAACTATAAATTCAGTGTGGTATGTATGCTATTCACTGTGCTGAATCACTGTATGGCCAGTAATAATAAATAAATCTAAGTTGCTATAAATCCTTAGTTAATGTTATAATTTTTCACTAATAATATTTTCTAACACATTTGAATGGGAAAGAAATTTCTGTATTTCGTATTTATATGTTGTGTGCGATATTACTTTCGATTTTCATTTTTTGCGAACCACAGCCCAAGGATGACGCTTTGCTACGGTATGTTTAACTAAAAGTGCCCCACGGCTTCGCCTGCGTTAAAAACTCCTTTTATATACTTAAAACTTTTCTATTGTAAAAACAATTCTATCATTAAAGACATCAAATAAGAATTAGTCAAGTCGGTTCACCCGTTTTCATGTTATCGCGTGACTAAGACAAATCGGGATTCACATTTATAAAACCCGAAAAACCCAAATTTCAGACTTTGTTACCTACCCCATTTCAAAATATCCTGCAACATGTACTTATTTATTTACAGAAGTACTTATGTGTAAAGTTTCGAAACAGACTATCTCATCTTGTTTCACCATACAAACTTTGAATACCCGTTCCGTATCCGGGAGGAATTTTTAGAAAATCCTCTCTGAGCGGATACCTACGTCATAATAACTATCTACATTGTAAATTTCAGCGCAATCCGAAACAATATTGATTTTCAGACTTTGTTACCCTAGTTCACCCTCTTAGGGTGGCATTTTGAAAAAGTCTGAAACTCGTATTTACTTATTTATTTACATAAGTACTTGTGTGAAATGTCGAATAAAATGACTATCCAAGCTTTGACCCCCCGTTTCATCCCCTTGAAGATTAAATTTTGAAAAATCCTTTCTTAGAGGATACCTACGTCTACGATCTGCATGCCAAATTTCAGCGCAATCCAAAACAATGTTGATTTTCAGACTTTGTTACCTTATTTTACCCTTTTAGGGGTGGAATTTAAAAAAAGTCTGTAACACGTAATTACTCATTTTTTTTTACTGAAGCACTTGTATGAAGTTTCGAATAGAAAAGACAAATAATAAAAAAATAATCTTGTTTCTCCATACAAACTTTGAACCCCTATTTCATCTCCTAAAGGGGTGAAATTTAGAAAATCCTTTCTTACCCTTACGTACTAAGACAAATATACTTCCAAATTTCAAGTCTCTATAACCAGTGGTTTAGGCTGTGCGTTGTCTATCAGTCAGTGTGTCAGGACAAAGATTCTTATAGTATTAGATGTTTAATTATTCTAAAAAATATTTTAACTGTTAACTGTTTACTGTTCTAACTGTTAGTACTGACGCGTTCGCAAGTTAATTAAATAACTAGGGAATAAATTGCTTTGGTTAGTTTAACCAAAATCTAATTGTAAACAGAATAACCAGTTTTATTTGATAGGGTTTATGTTAGTTGTATTACAGTTTCACGCATTTACTTACATTATTCGTTAGCCAAACATGTAAATGAAAGTAAAAGAAAATCTTATTTGCCCTTATTTATTCACTCACATAAAATGCCACAGTAATTAAAAGCTCACAGCATAAATAAGTGAAAACTTTTCGGCTGCACTTTCCGTCGCCAGAGGGCGTACCTATACAAACATTTTGATTAACTTGCGTGTATCAATCAATTTAATTAGTTTACAGTGCCTTTGCAGAGCTTTTATACTTCGTTAATATTGGCTTCGTTGAAAAAGTAATTAATGTTTTTTTTACTTATTTTTTACATCCAGTGACCAGGCTAAGCGACAATATACGCAAAACGGTGGCAGGTACTGGAAAAGAAGAGCCGAAGATCGGACTTAGTCGCGTATATTAGAAGAGGCCTACGTCCAGTAGCGGTGCGGACTGACACCGGTTCATTATGATTGTGATGATGATCGGTAAGTGATAATTTAATTGTATTATAGGTACCCAATTTTAAGATTTTTAACCGACTTCTAAAATGGGGTGGTTCTCAAATTTGTCTGTTTTTTTTTGTATATATGTTAGACGATTACTCCGCCAATAGTGAACCGATTTAAATGATTATTTTTGTTACTAATAGGGTTCATCGCCATGGTAGTCCCATTGATTTGATTTTTATTTAGATCTAATAAGTATCTTCAGAGATATGATGATAAATGTCTCAAACTTGCTACTGAAACTGACTAGTTTTTTTTTCGTTTGATAGATCTTTTTAGGGTTCCGTAGTCCTGACAAGGAACCCTTATAGTTTCGTCATGTCCGTCTGTCTGTCTGTATGTCTGTCTGTCTGTCTGTCTGTCCGAGG
Source organism: Cabera pusaria (assembly GCA_954871355.1). NCBI lineage: Eukaryota > Metazoa > Arthropoda > Insecta > Lepidoptera > Geometridae > Cabera > Cabera pusaria. Next base: position 10,385,963 of record OX940896.1, on the reverse strand, counting down.
TTTTGCTAAGAGACCGTTAATACTAGAAAGCTGTAATTTTGTAAAGGTATGTATATAAGTTACGCCGACAAATTGGTTAAATACAATTTTGAAAAATTTTTTTTTTTAGGGTAGCTCCCCTACATGAGAAATGGGGATACATTTTTTTTCGTTGTCTACCCCATCGTGTGGGTTATCGTTGAATAGGTCTTTTAAAATGACGAAAGAGATGCTAATATCATTTTTCGATTGAATGCTCCATTTACGAAATATTGAACTTTAAAGTGCAAATTTTTGTTCCAGTAGGGCGTGGCCCCCCTCCCACTCTAAAAGCTAAACTGCTGGCTTGCAAAATCTGGAAAAATTCGTGATAATAGTGCATTTCATGAAATTTAAAGGAAAATTATAGAGGTTAAGATACCTTTATTAGTTTAGCAGTAATAGTCGTTGAACTTGGGTGTTGGATAATTTTGTACTAAATACAAAATACCTAGAAGTACCTAGTTGCTTGTTTATAACGGGTAAAGACTTGCATTGAATAACGGGCTACTACGGAACCCTACACTGCGCGTGGCCCGACACGCACTTGGCCGGTTATTTTGTTCTTAGCTTTGCTTCATGAAAATACGTTTAGTCGTTTAAATATTCATCATCAGCCTGTGTCAGTCCACTGCTCGACGTAGGCCTCTCCCAAGCTGGACATAGGCCTCTCCCAATTTATATATATTATCAGCTCTTTTCTGGTTGATGAGACTACGATAGCAACTTTCGTAGCGCTTTAAACACGAACGTCAAAAAAATCTATTGGCGCTTATGCGCACTACGTTACCGTCACTCTGCTGCCATCAGTTTAGCGTTGCTTACATTAGTCACATCAAATCTATTAATTTGAAATTTAGTATCTTGTTACTTCAATGATATTGCAATGCAAGAATATGATAAACTTTCTGTTTTTTTATTTTTTTATTTTATTTTATAGGTTAGCTTTTGACCACTATCTTACCTGTTGGTAAGTGATATGGTCGAAGATGGTAAGCACGCTAGGCCTAGAATGGGAACTGGCTCTCAAGAATAGCTGCCGGAACACAAACTTGACCTAACGCTGAGACATCTCCTTAAATCTGCAGAATACTTAACTCCTCATCTGAGATGTTGATCTCAGACGAGGACTTGACTTGGCTTGAGACCTTTACACTGATCATAAACACAACTGTTTAGGATCATTGTAATGGTCTCGATGAGCAAATTAAACATATACAAATCATTTGGGATGATTTTAAATTTATGTATTATAGTTTTTAAGCTACCTCCATTATGACAAACATATTAATATGATAAATATGTGTATATAGTTTAAGGATGAGTAGGACTTCTTCTAATCCGCTTGTTGCGATATTCTTTGACAGTTATTCGACGGTGAAATGAACATTTTTTTTTACTGGTTTGAAAGGTAGATTATTCAGTAATATGAAACAATCGATTGGTGTGGTATTACTCAACTTTTTCTATATACCTACAGATAAATTCTATCTGAAAACTATTAATATTCAACCATGTGGACAAAATAAATCACTGTCCAGCCTTATTAGTATTTCATACCGCCTGACAACGAGAATCACAAATCGAACATCCCCGATACCGTCTAATTTAAGCATTGCTTCACTAATTCTGTGTTTGCTGAATTTCAAATAGGAAATCGGTTGAAACGTGATGACGAATGCAATAGCCGTTCAGTGATCTAACCTCAAATTGTACGATAAATTATCGGGTCTTTAGTCCATAATTTGTTGTGGGTACGGCAGTTTAGCGTTACACCATAGAAAAGATAATAAAAATAATAATACTACGTATAGAACGGACACTCTGTCCCCCCCACCAATCCGGGCTACCTCAACTCGCCACGAATTCTGGAGCTGTCGAGGAGCTAGTGTGAGCAAGGACGCCATACGCGCACGACTACAGAACAATAGTACCTCACAAGGAGAAGAACATCAACTTCAAACATGTATGAATATAAAACACAGAAATATTAATAATTAGTATTATGGAATATTTCTGTGGGACTAGGTAGACACAGGAGATTCATATTTACATAGTTTCTATATAATATATACACTAATACTACTATATTTTACTTTATTTGTATACCTAACTATATATTCGTATTTAAGAATTCATTTTCATAAATGAAACAACGATACACTCGTGCGTCAATAAACCTTAGTTATTAAATATTGAAAAACTTTCTTAATAATTTGCTTATCTTTGTAACTTTTTCAAATCAAGTAACGTATATGAAATGTCCCTACCTTACTCTACACTATTCAAATAACGTAATCAAATATTAAGAAGATTTTTGATTGTTTTGATAGTTTGCAAAAACTTTCACAACTGTTTCACTCGTTCGCAGCGAGACAAGTGTCTTAGTTATGGCGTATCGCATTGAGTAAATGATAATAATTTTATTATCTATATACTTTTGAAACCATAGCGAAGTACTGGCTAGCAAGTCTAAACCGACTTCAAAATGAAGTAGGTTCTTACGGTGACATCCTTAGACTTCACGCACACAATTGCGCCTGTAGAAAAACGACATGTGTGTAGTATCTGTGTAATAGGTCGATAAAACGCGAGTTTGTATAGAGATTTTGTCGAGTGTCCGGGGTGTGGTTACACGTAAAGATACGTTTCAAACAATAGAGAGATATTCTTAACAAAATTCCAAACAATTCGCGAGGCATTTAAAATAGAACTATATGTGCCATATAGATTGGCACTAAAGTGCGTTGACCTTTCAGTGGTCTACGAGCGGTGACAAACCTTTAATGACTATGATTATAATTAGGTTTTCTTTTTACTTAGCGGTGTGTTCAAATTTTTATTTGGCACTAAAATAACCAAAGTTTTTTTTCTGAAACATGTATACATCATTATTTGAGATGGAGTCTGCATTAATATATTGGGTTAATGTAAGATTAAGGTGTGTTGGAAAATAAATAAATAAAATATATTTCATATGATTTGTTTTACATTGTTGGTACATTTAATTATATAATTGCAATCACTTAATTTTTGCCACAATTGATTTATGAAAATATATAAAATGATTATTGCCGAAGGTGACGCATCTCTGTTGCTTGACGTAAAAACAAGTTCCAGGTAAAGTGACATAACTCGCGTTTTGTATAATTTCAGGAAGTAGATTCGTAAGTATTATAAAACCTGTTGTAAAAGTTTTTTTTTACATTTCAAGTAAAAAAATTACAAAAAGAGATGTTTGTTAATAGTTAATAAAATAAAGTATAACATAGGATACTCTTAGCGCATTAAAAACCCTTTTTACAATAAAAACGGATAATAAATATCGTGATCATGAAAATACGACATTAAGCATATCAAATCTGTTCTATTAATATGAAGAATTGTAATAAACATCAATGATAAATAGATATTGTGGTTTTCATTTTGGCAAAATTTTCAGTTACACTCATTTTTTCTTAGCGGCTGACGAGAGGTCGATGCACTTTAGTGCCAATATATATGGCACGGATTATAAAACAAAATGTTATTTTCTCTAGACCTGATATCAACAAATAAACTGACTAAGTGCGATTCGGACTAGCTCACGTAATGTCATAGCCATAGTAATACATATTACGAGCCAAATTTCTACCATGCAGCCGATAGCAGACGGACGGACAGACAGACAGCAAAGAAGTCTAAGTAATATTCCGAATTCTGTTGATACCTTGTGGGTATGAAACCCTAAAAAGTCAATCTGCGTACTTAAAATATGCTTTGTTTTATTTAACAAATGCATGAATAATAAATTACTTTCACTGTGAAAATTTTAACCAAAAATATTATTTCATGGAGCCCGTATTAAGAAAACAGACAAATTATTGATGCTCCATATGTTTTTTCTAACCCTCAACCCCTCATCGCACAACAAAATTATACTGTGGAAACATAAAGAGCTTTAGGAATATATTAAATGGTATCTAGTAAATTAGACACACAGATGCTGGATCAATGATCAGACGAAAAAAAAAAAATTAATAGTTTTAATTATCTTAAACTTAATAGATATTATTAATAATATTCGACATAATTAAATATTCAATTTTTTTAGTGAGAAAAATAGTATTTATTATCGAACGCAAACAAAAAACATTGAATATTGAATAGGAAATAACAATATGTACATAAAATAAGTAATTAAAACAGTAAATAATACTGTATTATAAATGTGTAATTTAATAATTATATTTCAATTTTCATTATCATAATACATAATACGATGCAATTTCTTCCAAGCAATAAATTGATTGTAACAATTTTTATATCGCTGTACCGATTTGGAGGGTGCTAAATTTTGAGTTATTTCCGCAGCTTCCGCAGCAATGTTTCGTCGCACTTCTTCATCTTCAGAGTCGTCACTTGAATAATCCGATGAATTCATTGTCGGGTTTTTTTTTACACAGCTGTATTCACTTATTTTTTATACACAAGTTTTTTTCTATGTATATTTTTGATGTAATTTTTATCAGAATCAGAAAATTTGACTCTTATTGAAATAACAACTGCACGGTTACCATGGTAATAAGTTATTTCAAATAGATAACGGGAAGAAAATTAAAACAAAAATAGACTAAATTTTAAACTGTCACTAATTGTGAGCAGTCTGAAATATGCATCTTTCTTCCCACAAACAAAAGAAGAAATTCAAACTTTCGGCCTCGGAATGATGAAAAAATCATTGTTTATGTCGCATATTTTCGCATATTTTGCGATTTCACAAAGGAATAAAAAACCTATAGGGTACTTCCCATTGACCTAAATCATGAAATTTGGCAAGAAGCAAGTTCTTAAAGCACCTATTAGGAATGAATCTGAAAACCGTAAAAATGAAGTTTTAAAACAAAAAAACTTATTTTTGCTGTTGGTGAAAAACATTTTCTATAGATTGCACTGCAAATTTCAGTTTGTTCTTTAACCTAGTTTGAAAAGCTGGAAGCCTAGGTGGGCGAGTCCAACTCGACTTGGCCGGTTTTTTTAAAGAGGCAAATTAATACACATTAAAGGTGGTTTTTAACAAACAGCGTACTACATTCAAAACTCAGAGTAGTTAAATAATCTATGTTAGCACAGAACTGATACCATAAGCAATGGGCATAATTATTGACATAAAACACGTGCAATAATTGCAATCTGGGTAAACCTGTGATACAATAAGAGAAACTTTGAGAACTTTGAGAAATTCATCAGTTCGACTCCGTGTCATTTTCAGATCAGAACTTCAGCTTAGCTTCTTAAGTCTTTCAAAGTGACTGTCTGAAGTGTTTACATGTACTCGTGTTTTCTTTGAACGTTTGCTAGTCTGCCTGGGGTGATACTGATAAACCACTTTGTTAGTATTCACTTTGTGTTGCAGTTAGCAGGCAAAGTGTTCAGTGAAATGAAAGGTCATATGAAACTTATATCTTATATGTATATCAAAAATAAGAATACAACACAATACAGTAGCACGCGTGATTTGGAAGTCTAGAAATTGGCACGACACAGTTTATGTACGATGTTTCACTTACTATCAGGTCTTATTTTATCTTATATACAAATCTTCATAAGTAATTTACTCAGCCACGGGCTTCCAATACCAGCTTTGAGTATTACACGGTTAACCTCCGTACGATGTAGTACGAATATTGGCCTACAATTACAATATATTTACATACAGATTTGGCCGGATTGAATCCCAGTTGGGTTGTTAATTTGCCTAAAAGGTCTGTAATTGACTAGACAGAATTTATATCTTGTGTGGAGCCAAGATAGTGAGGATTTCCTTTCTCAGAAGATTCCTTCCATTTCAGCGGTTTATTGGAATTCAATTTGTGGTGTTCAGTACTTTGGGTTCAACGATTAAATTATTCTATGTAAGATTTAAGAAATGTTAAAATTGATATCTACGCTTTCACTGTTTACTTGAAAGTTATACTCTTATTCAATATAATATCAACAGTTAACAGTAGGTATGCTAAATATAACAAGCAAGGCATTGTCTGACAATAACAAACGACTTCTGCCAAGAAAACATTTAACACAAAAACTCTAGATTGTCAAAGATTTGCGCTTCACTAATTCACTACTGCGTTGCACTTAAGGTACGGACACACCGCAGCATCCTGCGTGCACGATCTAGGCGGCGATCAGATAGCGCAGTAGTATTTGTACCGACTGGTTCACACTAAACGCGATCAGAAAACAATTGAAAAGTACTGAGATCGCCAGCAGATCGCAGGACGCCGCGGTGTGTCCGTACCTTTACAGAGACATCTAGATGTTGAGTATTACGTGCCTTGTATTTTCACTAAACTCTACAAAAATATTATTTCACTATTGAATGATATGACATACACCTGAAATGTGGGAGTCGGACTCGCATACTCGCATACGACGAAGGGTCCCGTAACATCGTACAACATTAACTTTTTTATTTAACTAAATTTTACGTATCTACCTAATATGGTTATAAGATACAGCCCTCTGATGGTCGGAAAGACAGCTAAGTCTCAGTAATGGTTCCGTTGCTACCCTTTGGGTACGGAACCCTAGACATTGTGGTTCTTCCCCAGGCTGTCTATTAGAAGTCCTACCTCTATGATACCGGCAATTTAAGTTCTCATGCTTACTCAGTTAAGTTCAGCTTAAATATAACGCTAATTTAACGAACCTTATATTATCTTACTGCCTTTATTCATAGACAATTTATAAGACGATCTACAAGTTATAGTACAAAGACCTCTCGTGCTCGAGATCAAAACAAAACCAACTTTAAATAACTCCAATCATCCGTCAAATTGTTACAACTATTGTCCGTAATAGGAGGCATTTCTCGTAGTTGTCCGTAATCGTTTTATTCGCTATGATTGCGTTCGAGTGAATAGGTAAACATTCCTTTTTTTGCCCCATGGTTTCCGTAGAATAATTGTGCCTTTCGAAAATTGCATCGGCGCGTGGCGTTCTGAGTGTTATTGGTGAAGCAAAATGGCCGAAGGCGGCCAGTTCAAATTTTGATTTCATATTCCAGTGGGTAGTTGTAAATGTTTTGAGCTTCATGATTTAATGGATTAAATATGCTATAGGTATTGCAACCGATATGATAGATAATGAGTTTTTTAACAACTTATCTTTAAGATAGAAATCTTTTGAATAACTATTGTAGTTTTGGTACTTCCAGTATCGCACCGGGGTATATCAAATCTACGAAATATTGTTCATACGAAACAGTAAATAGACTTTAAAATAATATCATACATTTTTGCCTAAAATTTTCATTCGTTAACATTAGTAAGTAGCACTGACAAAATTACAAAACTGTGTTTTTATTCTTAACATCTTATCCAATAAAATTGTACAATAAACGTATCAACTCTACCTATTTTAACAATAAAAACATTGCTACTATAGGGTGTCTGTGTAATATCATACATTTCCCGCCCCTAAGCTTTCCTGACAGCCACAATGCAACTCATAAGAAAATTTGTTTTAAATTGACCATGTGGCTTTATCCCTTCTTTAGAGGTGAAATAGAGGTCTATTTGCCCAAATTTAATGCATTTTAAAGGGTGCATAATTTACTCAAAGCTAATTATTTTGTAATAGGCCAGTCCCAGATGGTACACTTTAAAATTGGGGAACTAACTCAAAGAAAATTCTCTGTGACAAAGTTTGTTGGAAAATTTTAATTAAATTGCCTCGTCATGTGAATAAAATATCGACAGGGGTGTCTGCAGGAAGAAGAATTATGTTAACTTATTCTCATTAGTTTAGTTAATTAAATAAGTTATTATTTATAACAATTCAATTCCTGAGTCACTATGGTTTTATATGTTAGGCAACTTTTTATTTTATTAACCGACTTCAAAAAAAGGAGGAGGTTTCTCAATTCGACCGTATATATATATATATATATATATATATATTTTTATGTTTGTTCGCGGATAACTTCGTCGTTTATGAACCGATTTCGATTATTCTTGTTTTGTTCGAAAGGAGATATCCCAAGTGTAGTACCATGGTAATTTTATTGAGGTATGATAAGTATCTCCAGAGATATTGAGATAAACATCTCAAAATTGGTACTGAAAATGAATAGCGCGGCATTGAAGTCGGTTGTTTTTTTAGTTTATAAACGATATTATTCCTCTAAAGTATAGTACTCATATAAACTGAGAATTTTTACGTATAAATCCAAAATACTTTTTTTATAGTATTTGTTTATTTTTACATCATCCTAGCTGATACCCGCGACCTTGTTTACTAAAACCATGAATTTAGTAATATTCATCCTCACGCTATAAAGTATATCCTTCTTAAATTTTAGTAAGATCGGATCGTCCGTTTAAGCGTGATTAGATAACAAGCAGACAGAGTAACAGAGTGACAGAGTTACAAACGTTTTTGGATAGCGTTTGACCACTACCTGTCTCACCTGTTGATATGTGATGATGCGATCGAGGATGGTAGCACGCTAAGCCTAGAATGTGAACTGACTCTCAAGAAAAGCTGCCGAAACACATTAGATGTTTGGCGACAGATTTTTTAACTTGAGGTTGGTAGGTGCCCGGCGGACATTACATAGTGTCCTACCACCATGCATACATTTTTAGGTAGCTCGTCCTCTTGTGTTGATTGGGGTTTTTGCATATGATCAGCATTGCAATTGGTATACTTTTATGAGTTGAGTCCGTTTCCACATACCAAATAAAAAAATAGGTCCACGATAGACGAACAACCAAAAATACTTGTTCAAAACACGAACATGCCACACTTTCGACAATCCTACCAAATGAGTTTTGCTAATAGGAAAATCTGGAAACAAATTCTGAGCCCACGCTCCTTAGACAAAGAGCCTAAGCCAATGATCGCTTTCAATTTAATTAAATGTTTGACGAAATATTTTAGAAGTTGATTCTATGTTATCTATGTTAGGACTCAGTGGTATTATATATTCCGGAGTACGGCCGAGTTCTACCCCAGAGGTTGTAGGTTTGAACCAGCCGTAAACCAATGAATTCAGAAAAATTGGTGCACCTTTTCAGTTGGGCAACTTAGAGCGCACGCATTTATCTAGTGAAGCAAAACAACTGAGGAAACCTCCAGCTTAGTAGGCTGGCAATAGTTTTATGTTTGTACTGACTGCCTGCTAACACAGCTGCTTCAGTTATTAAAATATCTTAGGTGTCGTAAAGTCGAAAGAGAACATCTTCAGGGCAGCCAGCTACACCCTCCATCACGTCACCCACCATCCATCGGGTGAGATTATGGTCAAACGCAAAGGAAAATGTAGTAACGGTCGGAGTATCCTCATCTACTTGAATATATGTATAGCTATTTTACACGAATATAAAATTAAACTGTGGGCTTCGAAAGCCGGTAATCTTTGCATGCTTGTACTGATTACATACAACCACAACAGCGTCTGCTTAAAATATTTCATCAAAAACTTGCGCAGTATCTTCGTCTACTCGAATATTTGGACTGCTCGAGCCGTTCCAATTTTCTATACGTGACCTTTTTCAGTCGGATGTCACATGTTCAACAAACGAGGTGTCTTTGAAATCGTAATTAGAAAATTCCCAAACGACGCCCTTATTCTGTCTGCATTTCGAAGTGTTCCGGATCGCAAATTAGTTTTGTTCCTGGCGATCTATTTGTTAGCAATAGAATCAGTTTAGATACAATGTTCCGTATTAGGATTACCTTAGTAAGTATTCAACCCCAAATGAACTTACCTACTTATTGTTTTGACTGTGCTCGTGTGTGTCAAAATCCATCGTGCCTACTTTGAATAAGATAACGCAAAAACAATATCATAATTTGTGTTTACTACATTGGCAACTACTGGACCAACACCAACATGTAGTAAAGTTCTGCGCCAACATCTCCCATGTTCTGCTCGATCAGGGATGTACCTACCTATCTTCTGAACTTTATTCAGTATTCAGCGACATCAGGCAGAAAAGCTGAACTATAAATTCTACTATCAAAAACTGATGATTCTATCATCACAAACGTCGTCGGCATCTGAGATAAGTACCTATAACTTACATATCCTGAGTTTGTTTGAGTTCAACGGTAAATCTTCTATTATTATCTTTATTAACTGGTTTTTCAATGTCATTCAGTTTTGCAAACTCGTAGCCTACCACAACCATGTTTTAATTAGTTCCAATGCATTTTAATATAGTACGCAAAACTCAATCGCTATCATTAATACCAGTTTAAACTTTAAATACACTGCACGATATACGTTGTTTTTGTTTCATTAAAACTCTTTAACGAAACGCAAATCTATGTATTTTAACGTACTCCATTCAATTAAACGCAAAATAATAGGTGGAATGGTAGAATTGCAATTCCCTGCGGTGCCGCGCACTTCTGTAATTGGTTCAAATAAATTAACAGAGTAGTTTTAAAGAGTGACGTCCATTGGGACAATTTTATAGCGTTCAGCCCGCCCATTGTTTAGCGCGATGCTTTAATTTTATGAACGCAAAAGCGGTTTTATGTTATAGAAAAACATAATTCTAATAGAAGCGGGAATAGCCCAATGGCTAAGGCATCGGCCTGGCGATAGAGAGTTCCATTGCACTATTGATGTGAACCCACTCCAGACACAAGCATATGTAGCTTAGTTGGAGGGGTCCACAAGAATACTAATAATGTGAAACCCACATTGCTAGTAGGCTTCTTTAAATAAATAAAAAAGTCTTTTTAAGTAAAAATTCTAGCGTATTATAAATAATAATTTATAAATTGACTCTCAAGGGCGTTGTCGGAAAACCGTAAGGTTATGGCGGCAGATGTTCCTTGATGGTGGTAAGCTACTTCTTTGTAGCAATTAAGGCGGAACATACTAATACCACCTGTGAAATACTCATAGTTGACCTGAAACTTATTGACAGCTAATATTATGTATGGAGCGTGCCCGATCTGAACTGAGCAAGCAGACCGTGAGATAAACTGAAGGCTACATAAATCTGCTTAAGGCATTCTTATTAAACTAATATGGGTGTTACCAAATCGACGCACGTCTTGGTGAATGGTCTTCTTCTCGGCTTCTTCAAATCGGTTCAATTTAGATACAGAGTAGAGGATCTTTTACTTTTATTCATACTGATAAATATGCAATGTGTCATAAAAAGGAAGTTTTATCATATTCAAACGTATTTAATTCAATGTTTAGTTTCCATATGACACATTTCTATAAAGTTTTTTTTCTGTGTTTCTTCTTTCACACTCATTCGTGCATGCACTGAAACATACCTAAGTATGATGCACATAAGTATAAATGGGTTCAAATTTATCAACACAATATAATATAATTTGTAAGAATATTTTAATGACAATCAATAACGTCTGGTAAAACACACATTTACTATCAACGCCCAAATGCAAACTATATCTCCCCATGCACGATATCATTGTTGACATGAAACCTATCGACAGCGAAGATATGGAGCGTGTCCGATCCGAACTAAGCAAGCGGACCGTGAGATAAACTGGAGACTGCATAAATCTGCATAAGGCACTCTCATTGAACCGATATGGATGTTACCGAATAGACGCTCCAGTTATAACGACATGTCTTATTCTTAGCTTCATCGAAGCGCCATTCGGCTGGACATCCTGGGCGCAGTTACACATAATTTCTACTTACACCGACTTCAAAATTAACTTTAGTAATGAAGAGGAAGTCTTATCGTATTGAACATCGTTTTTCTTATTTTACAATATTTCGGCATAGTTTATTTATGATGGAAAAAAGTAATAATACTGTATTATAACATACGTACTAAAGGTTATATAATAAGTACTATATTATACATTTACAGATTATACATACATTAAACATTTCACTTTAGTATGTTTTCGGTAAGAAAAAACAGTTTTTACTATAAAAAGAGCCTAAACGAATTTCTCGTAGCTATTTTAAAAATGATAACTACACAACAAAGCAAAAATAAACTGAAAGATGGATAATATCGAATTAATCAAAATACTAATTTGCTAAGTGCATTCCCGATAAATACCCTCTAAACGGCCGACATTCTGTCGCTGACATAACGACAAAAACACCGATTGCATAATCACAATGGACAATATCCATAAGCGCTCGGAGCAAAAATTAACCCCAAGATTGCTCCCTTTATGATTGTGCTATTCAGATAAAGTTGCGTTCATTCGGAGGTAAAAGCGTAAAATAGAAGGAGCCCCTTCTCGCCGCAAGCTTTCGTCACCCTTATTTTTTTGTTCGTTCTTCCATTGCAAACTGCATATCCGGAAAATGTGTGAGGGCTTTTATTTGTCGTATGCAAAAGAAGCGGTGAGTTCACGATTTGTTTTTGTAAGGAAAATAAAATTGAATTAAGTTTTTTTTTGTATCAGATAGATAATAATTGAATCATAATTCTAAGAGGGTTAAAGCTATCCTCAATTTCACGACAAATAAAAGTTTGTTACAATAAGTAGGTACATAATTTAGGTTGATATATTATGACTGTTGATATATTAAGACTGCGTCATCGTGTTGAGAGAAATGAAGTGTAAATAATGTGCCTAATTATTACTTGAATAAAGTTAGAAAACTCTTAAGGAACCAACGATCACGTTACTTTATAAAATATAATCATTTCAAAACCCTCATCAAACTTGCTCCTTTATTAACTGGTCCTAAGCTTCTAAAACCGCAGAACTTTAAAACATGTTAATATAAAACCTATAGATACATACGGCATTTGCCCTAATTGGGTCAAATATTCTATATGATCGAGTTATTTGTTACTCCCTCTAGAAAACCCTCTAAAGGTTTATCTAATAACGCAAGAGCTCGCGATGTAATTTATGTAAGAATTTTATGATATCATTATATTATATTTGAAACGTAGACAATATAATACTCATTGATCGTTTACTGTGCTTTATTGATATATCATCAATGAAAATACTACTGATATAACAAATATAAAAGAATGTATGCAAGAACGGCTGAACTGTTTTGTATGAAATTCAATAGACAGAAAGTTTCCGAGACACATTTTATCCCGAAGTATGATAGAAATTGTTTAACGCAAGCAAAGCCTTAGAGCAATAAATAGATAGAACGTATATTGCAAAAAACAATAAAAACATTCTTAAAAGTTATTTGAGCTCCTAGTTTCACTCTAGTTCTCCTGTGTTGTGGGACAAACTAATTCAAGAATAGATACAAAAGTTTTCCGATAACTTATAATATACACATTAATATACTATTCGATACAATACTAAAACCTTTTATAAAGACAAAGGTTTTGTATGGGGACCCCCGTTTATTTTTAATTTAATTAAGTTATTATTATTATTGCTGTTATAACAACCATTGTAATACACACTATGAGCAAATTTCAAGTCTCTATCTATTATGGTTTGTAAGATCAAGCATAAAACGACTAAAAATAAATAAACTGGCTAAGTGCGAGTCAGCATCACGTCTCTTATCGCACACTTAGGGAGGGTTCCGTACAATACAAAACATAACAGAGTTCCAACCTCATATATTTGATTAATTGATATTACCAAGAATATTTGGTTTGGTCGCGATCTAGAAAGACGGGGCTCGTTTACTAGCGCCATCTATGTAATTTTGCCGAAACTAATTAGATAGATGGCGTTTAAAAACACGTTTTTTGTATGGGGTCTCCCTTTAATTTTTAACTTTATTTTGTTTTTAGTATTTGTTGTTCTAGCGACAACAGAAATACACCATCTGTGAAAATTTCAACTGTCTTACTATCACGGTTAATGAGCTATAGCCTGGTGACAGACAGACAGATAGACAGACAGGACGGACAGCGGAGTCTTAGTAATAGGGTTTTACCCTTTGGGTACGGAACCCTAAAAACACGTCCCTTGTATACCTTATAATATTTTATTTTATTTTGTTTTTAGTATTTTTTGTTTAATCCCTCATAGGAATATATACTTCGTGAAAATTTTAAATATCTACCTTTTAAGGTTATAGAGATACATAGAGTTCTATGAAACGTGGCCAGACAAACGGACGGACGGACCGACGGACGGACAGCAAAATATCAGTAACCCTCCTTCGGTACTTTTTGAGTACCGAACCCTAAAAAAATAAAGCATAATAACTATAACTATTGAGATTACAATGGGCGGTTTTATTGGTAACAACAATCATGACCCATACTATGTATATGTCTAGAAAAGCCACAAAAATAACAAAATCTGTAAAATGTTAGTTTAATATAATTATGGGCAGCAAGCAATAAAATTCTGTTAAGGTACGGACACACCGCAGCGTCCTGCGTGCGCGATCTAGGCGGCGATCAGATAGCGCAGTAGTATTGTACCGACTGGTTCACACCAAACGCGATCAGAAAACAATTGAAAAGTACTGAGATCGCGCCCGCAGTTCGCAGGACGCCGCGGTGTGTCCACACCTTTAGTTAGCTTTATGAATAATAAAATAATGTACATTCAATAGAATATTATGCTCCATTATATTGTATCGTTATGAAAAATATTAATTCGAATAGCATTTACAACAGAAAATTGTGTGTTTTAATTCAATATTCATCGGGATATCGCTAATAAACAGTGATGAAAATTAAATTTCTCAAATTAATTTTATTCACGACTACAATGAGAAAATCTCAAATTTTAAAACTACATAGCCTTTGTTTTCTTTGGATGTACCTATACGTGAACTTTGTACATTACTAGTTCAGCAACCGGAGAAGCAAGACGCTAATTTAAGGTACGGCCACACCGGGGGCGTGGGCGAACTCAATAATTTTCAATAGTTTTGTGATCGCGTTTGGTGTGAACAAGTCGGTACAAATACTACTGCGCTATCTGATCGCCGCCTAGATCGCGCACGCAGGACGCTGCGGTGTATCCGTACCTTTAGAGAATTGTGCATCCCTGAAACTGCGCCCTGTAATTTCTACTGGCACTTTTTTATAATTTTTTTATTACATAAGGTAACAGGACAAGTACGACGCTCGCCTGATGGTAAGCGATGACGTCTACCTATTACAGAAACAGCGGCATGCAACATTCTGGACTGGTAGAATTTTGCATGTCACTGCACTGCGCCTGTTACCTTGAGACATAAAGATGTTGAGTCTCACATGCCCTGTGATTTCACTGAACAATATAATAGGTAACAAACAAGCAAACGGCCTACGTGGTGAAAACTGGTCACCGCCGGCTATGAACACTTGCAACAAAGGTGTCACTCATGCGTTGCCGACTTGTCGAGATTCTTTTAAAGCCCCTTTTAAAGGAATCCATGTTGTAGGTCTGCGGGAAACTTTGGCCTTTTAGCTGAATATTGGTATTATTAACCTGATGAATAACTAACAAGTGGTGGCATCACCCCAGGTGGACGAGCAGAAGATCCTGCCACTGCAAACAATATTAGTGATAAGAATTGTAGTGGATAATTTGCTGCGCTTAAATCAAAGCTTGTATCTCAGTCAATATCTCATAACAAACCTTTAGTTAAGAGTTTCACATAGAGAATAACTATTGATACTTTGCATTTGAAAGCGACACTGAAGTTTCAGTAAATAAGAAGTCTGCAGGGTGTAGGAAGCTCAGAAAAAATCCAGAAACCGTGTCCAACCGTAATTTCAAGCGATGCTCTGTATTCAAAAAGCGTTCATAGATGGCGTTATATTAGTAGTAGTAGTAGTTATCGAAAAAAACACGTTTCTTGTATGTTCCCTATAATTTTAAACTTTATTCTGCTTTTAGTATTTGTTGTCATAGCGGCAACAGAAAGCTATCATCTTTGAGAATTTCAACTGTCTAATTATCACGGTTCATGAGATATAGCCTGTTGACAGACGGACAGACAAACACACAGGCAGACAAATAGACAGACAGACAGACGGATAGCGGAGTCTTAGTTGTAGGGTCCCGATTTACTCTTTGGGTACGGAACCCTCAAAACAATGCAAGAGTTAGGAAAGTAAAATTAGGTGCGTGGCTATTCGTGGTTGTCGACGTGTGTGTGATAATCTCGCGCACCGTGCGAAGAGAACTTTATAAGAATCTTAGATCTAAAATTATTATTTATTGTACTAGTTCATAACGGGAAAATAAATTATTAATAGAGGATGAAAGTACAATGTACAAAGGTAAAAGTAGAACAATTACTTTGTATCATTGATGCACTTCTATTTTCTACGTTCTTCCTGAAAAATATAATCAAAGCTCACGGTTCAACGACTTTTCTCAAAACTTTTCTAAAAACTGACCACCTGTTTAGTTCATTGGCCTCATAAAATATTTTCTGTAATGGTCCATTGATCGTTTCGCGATGAAACTTTGCTGTAAGTACCGGGGACTAATAGCTCGAACGTGACTGGAGTTAGGGGCCAATTTGGTGGAGGACTTTAAGAATATCATACACCAACAATGCGGATGGATTCATACCAATAAGAACAGCTCCGTAATTCATATTTATTTACAAGCACACTTAAGGAAAAAATTAAGATAAAATTTATTTAAACTTACACTGGTTAGTCATACAGAAATTTTTGTATAATTATGAATAGATCAGAATCTAATAATATCGTTTAAAAACTAAAAAAGAACCGACTTCGATGCCGCGCTATTTCTTTTCATTACCAATTTTGAGGTTTTTATCTCAATATATCTGGAGATACTTATCAGACCTCAATAAAATTACCATGGTACCACACTTGGGATATCTCCTTTCCAACATAAAAAGAATAATCAAAATCGGTTCACAAACGACGAAGTTATCCGCGAACAAACATAAAATATATATATATATATATATACGGTCGAATTGAGAAACTTCCTCCTTTTTTAACCGACTTCAAAAAAAGGAGGAGGTTTCTCAATTCGACCGTATATTTTTTTGAAGTCGGTTAAATAGTGTTTCTTTTTCACACACTGCCATTAGTGCGACTATTTCGCCATAGAAAAGATAACAATACTACGATTTCGCTTCAAGATAATAGGCGCAGAATTTGGTCTCTTGACCTCTATCTCATCTGACGATAAATGAAGTTGCGGTCTAAGATAGTA
Organism: Cabera pusaria; assembly: GCA_954871355.1. NCBI lineage: Eukaryota > Metazoa > Arthropoda > Insecta > Lepidoptera > Geometridae > Cabera > Cabera pusaria. The sequence continues at coordinate 10,368,854 of OX940896.1, read as the reverse complement.
TCGTACGTTCAGTTAGTTGTCTATAACAGTACACGGCATAGTGTATCGTGTATAATGAATATCGCTTTCAAAACAATACAAAAACCAACGTCCGATGCCGCGCTAGTCATTTTCAGGACCAAGTTTGAGGTGTTTATCTCCATATCTCGACAGATTGATCGATTAAATTACAATAGGACCAATTGGGATGTATAATCTATTAAACAAAAACATATTTTTCTAAATCGGTTAATAACTGACGTAGTTTTAAGGTAACAAACATAAAATACAGTCGAATAAAACCTCTTCTATTTTTTAAGTCGGTTGAAAATTCTGACATAACATACTTTGTTATGTTTGTTTATTGTGTAATGTGTGTAACGTGCATTCCACTTTGTATAATAGACACCTTCAGGCAACTAGCCTTGTATGTTGAATAAGTAGCTATTAAAAAAAACTTATTTTAAACTATCTTTTCAAATAAAGGATCACAAATATTACATCTTTTAGTTCTGAACGAGAATTATGGCGTTTATGACGCCATCCACTTGCCAGAAATTAAATCCCACTACTTTCCACTTTTAATCCTGCAACAGAAACTCCAAAGATGCTATAAACTGTCTCAGTTCTGCATAGTGTCATCCAATTTATTCCCCCTTACAAAGGTCTTATCTTGAATGAGAAGAGCTTGTTTTAATGTCGTTAATTTAAGGCTCAGGCGACTGAAACCATTACGTTGTGTCGGAACTATGAAGTTTCTGATATGAAATACATAATATGATAACAGTAATATACCTACATCAAAAGTATAGGTAGTTCATAATTATATGAGCCTAGTGTACCTATTTCTTTTGTGTAGGTAGTCGTTTAGAAAATATAACTTTATACAACGTGAGAGTTCTCACTTAATTTTTTTTGGAGAAGAAGAATTAAGAATTGATATTTTTATAGTAGTCTATGAGGAGTGGAATTATTCGCGTTAACTAAAAAGCTTTACGTTCTCTGTCAAACTTTAAAGAATACTATGTGTATACTATTTGTAGAAACTATAAAATAATTGTATAAAGATATTCAAAGTCAAATTAAATTTAAAATCGCTCAGCGAGCGACGGAGAGAGATATGGTCGGTATTTCTCTGCGGGATCGAATCTGCAACGAAGTAATTCGCCAGATAACTAAAGTTATCGACATAGCTCAACGGATAAGTAAACTGAAGTGGCAGTAGCGCTGCAGGACTGATAACCGATGGGGTAGACATGTCCTAGAGTGGAGACCGCAAATCAGAAAACGTAGTGACGTAACGACATACGCAAAGCGGTGGGCAGTGACTGGAAAAGAAGAGTCGAAGATCGGGCTCAGAGGCGCATCTTAGGAGAGGTCTACATCCAGCAGTGGACTGACACCGGCTGATGATGACTATGATGATATTTAATAAAAACTGATCAAGATTAAAGTAAAAAAATTGTAAAACATAAACAACACCCCTTATTGTTGCGTCGGGGGTTAAAAATGTACTTTTACATGAATATCTGGTATTCACATTAAGTTTTACAGAACGAGTCGCAAACATTGACAACATCGGAACGCACTGTGGACGCGATAAGCCCGCGGTAATCTGACTTTATCGTGAATGGCGACAATTGGAATTGCATTCGACTCACTTCATTATAAAGTTGCAGCGCTGTATAATTTGTTTTTGTTTGTTTTCATTATATTCATACGAGCTTACTGTACACCACGTTCACCTATATTGTAGTTAGTACATATTTACTGTATACCTTGTTATTTTGTTATGATATTTTGCAGTTTCATTGTTTTGCAAATCGTTGGAGATGATTCGGTGATACCTACTATAACTTCAGTCTAAAGTTTGGTTTTGTCAATTGACTTATCAAGTGACTTCTGGATAAAGTGTTTTTAGGGTTCCGAACCCAAAGGGTACCAACGGAACCCTATTACTGAGACTCCGCTGTCCGTCTGTCTGTCTGTCTGTCTGTCTGTCTGTCTGTCCGTCTGTCACCAGGCTGTATCTCATGAACCGTGATAGTTAGACGGTTGAAATTTTCACAGATGATGTATTTCTGTTGCCGCTATAACAAAAAATACTAAGAACAGAACAAAGTTAAAAATTAAAGAAAAGTTTCAAAAAAGTTTTTTACGATAGCGCAGCGCCACCTATCTAGTTGCTAAGATGACGCTATCGTCTTTACCTTAATCTGAATCTCGGAAGCGGCTCCAACGATTAAATAAAATTTAGTATACCTACAGGGAATTTCGGGGGCGATAAATCGATCTAGCTAGGAGTCATTTTCAGAAAATGTTGTTTTATTCTTGTTTTTAATAATCAACTTTATTGATAATCAACTTAAAATATGACTCTTTCCGACATCTATTGGCGAGTAGAAGTACTGTTTCAGTAAAGCAGTTAGTTGCTCTCAATTAAAAAAAATAGTATTATTCGTCAATAGATGTCGGGAAGAGTCATAATTGTCTGTTTAAGTGGCAAAAAATACCGAGCAAAGCTCGGTCTACCAGATATTTAATAATATTAATTACTACAATTACTATTTAAAAGTGTAATTGGTATGGCGCCAACAGTCTTCAATAAAATTCCTAAATCTTTAAAGGACATGGACAATATTATGTTTAAAAATAGGCTAAAACAATTTTTTATTCAGAAATGTTATTATGGTATTGGCGAATTTTTAAGTGACAAATTATAATCATTATTATTATTTTCATAACATTGTGCTGTATCCTTTTAATTTTATAATTCCATTTAGTTTATAAGAATGACCAGAGTAATATGTATATAAATTTGGATTACATGTAGTGAGTAAAGCAGCGCCATCTGCAAAGTTTGCACGCCTGTTAAGGCAAAACATGACGATCGTTTGAATATTTTGTCACAACTTTTTGTTATACGCATGTTTTGCGCAAATTAAATATCTTTATCTTTATCTTATCTTTATTACTACTATTAATATTACTACTATATAATACTATTCTACCTTTGTGTTAACGTTTACTTAGTTGGTGTTAGAAGTTCGTTAGAAATTCGATAGATGGCGTTCGGAACCCTCCGTGTGCGGGACAAAAGTCCGACTCGCACTTGGCCAGTTTTATTATTTATTCCAGATATTACGACGAATAGGACGTTCGTTTGGTGGTATACAATAATAACTACATTATGTTATGACACCACAGTTATCGTATAGCTACTACTCCATTTTACCTACGCCAGATATGCTACGATGTATTTTTTGCATGATTCTATTTGAAGCAACCCTACATAGGGTCCTTTGGAGCTAAATTTTACACTATTGACAGTTTTTGCAAATGGCCCTCGTTGTATATTGAAATTCATACCGATAAGTTATTCTTTATTACGTTATTATAGGATTAGCGTGATCACCATCCTTGACCACATCTTCGCTGACCACCAGGTGAGATAGTCGAAAAAAGCTAGCATAAAGCTAGATTTAACAAAAGTTGCGTGTGAACCCTGTTCCCTCAACCTTATCTTAACCTGATATTATCTAGATAGTAAGATACTTTTGCCCCATTTTTTTTTTCATTTCAGTTATTAGCACTTTCTAATAGTATAAAAGTGATAATTTGCGTGACTTAGCAGTCTAGCAGTTAAGCAGTTTCGATAAAGATAGTGATCGATAATTTTTAGTGCAATTCCACACTTAAGATTCTTAAAACCGCTCGATGAAACTCAAACAATTTTCAATCACTTAATGGATACACGTAAGTCCCGTTTTTAAATCATAAAATCAAAGGAAGTTTTTATTGTATTTTTGTAAAGTATATTAAGCGAAAATATAAACAACACAATGACAAGATTGTATTAACAACATATTTAATTTCTATTAGTTTTAGTCATAATTACGCCCGAAAGACACACTTCACCTGGTTAACTCCGATGTAATGCTCTTAATCATTATTGTACAAATTAATCACTCAAACTACTCTAACATCACAGCAGAACATCTTTTCAGCAGATGTAACGCTGGAATGACAAAGGGTGTTATTAGAAGATCACTGTCTGATCTTGACTAATGACTAGACTTAAAACGCTGTACGTGTTAATTGTCAAATGCTTCAAACTCCTAGTTTACACAATGTTTATTTTATAAACAACAAACTAAACGACAAATTTGAATTAGTCAACTTGAACCTTATGTCTCAGAAACTAAAGGTTAGTTTAATATTTTGTACAGGATGAACAAAGTGGTGAGGTAGATGATTCACATTCGTTATGCTGTCATTTCACAAGTGAAATTCAATTTTTCATCTCCTTGACTATCGTAAACAATAACAGGGAGAAAGTTTCTATTTTGGATAGATTGTTTTTGCCAATGACAAGGGTTACCATGACGGGCTAGATTTTAGGAATACTAGATATGATAACGAATAGGGAATATGCATCTAATTTAAATAAGACTTTAATTAAAGAGTTTAAATTACTTCAGAATTATTTTTATATCAATATTGTTTGATATTATTTCTTCTTGGATACGAAAATATTGATTAAAAAGTACAAACATTTTGAGGAAAATCAAGGTAGTTGAAACGCAACGCTATTGGTCCGATCAAAAGTGGCGTCAAGTCTACTTACTGTTGGAAAAGAACAGAGACTTTTAAAAAGATTAGTGAGATGGGTTTGTAAGTAACCATCGGATATTTACCAAATACGTGCGTGGTGAGGGCTTCCAATCTTCCCGGTATTTTCTTATTCTAGTGGCGATAGGGTGATTTCTTCTCATTAAGCACAATCAAATTGACGTAACGCGCTGTTATCGTACAACGCTACTAATTAGCATCAGTTTTTTTGTGAGTATTAAGTTGTACTACGTGAATTGCGTTCAGTCTTTTTAGCCAAAAGGTCTAAGGAATTTAGCAAAAGTCCGCTGTCTTTTGACTTGTCTTACTGGCGTCTTCTATCTCTAGCCAAACGTAATTAGATCCTGTTGTCACTGAACCTAAAGTCAGATATCAGTGTCGCAATTTTTTTTGCGAAACTTATAGACACGTAGGGAATCAGGTAAAACGTTTATGAAATGTAAAAAATAATCAAAAATTATTATTATTATCGTAAATAATTACTTCTCACGCTCTGACGACATAAATCTGAAGTGTTATTTAATATTAATTTTAGCAGCATTTTTTTGTTTTTATAACGTGAACGCTACAAGAAAAATGTCTCACATAAAACAAGACTTTTGGTCAACCTGTTTACGCCTGTGTTAAATAAAACGTGAATTCACAAGTTGGCCGGATCTGAAAACTTTCTTGTGCAACTGTCCATGAACTGAAAACAGGACTACAGTTTATCTTTGAGTGAAAATATTTTAGAGATATTGCTGAATTGCCTGACAGGCTTTACATGTACTTTTACGTGGAAAGAGATTGTTTTTATATAAGTAGTAGCGTTTGACCACTATCTCATCTGTTGGTAAGTGACGATGCGGTCGAGAATAGCATAACGCTAGGCCTTAATAATTAGAATCTGCCAGCTATGATATTTTTCACCACCTAGGAGAAAATCGGCCGCCATAATATTACGGGATGCCGGAAGCACATAGCCCTTGAGAGTTAGAATATTCTAGGCTTTGCGTGATAACAATCTTCGACAAACGCTAGCGTATAAGATATAAAAAATGTGTTTAGGTAAACACATTTTTATAGTACCTAGGTAGGTACTGTACTTATCTGTATTATATACATTTTTATGTTATGGCAAAAGTATGAAATAATCTTACTACCTTATTAACTTTGATGTACACTAAAAATACTAAAACAGTATTTTTTTACGTGCAACTATGCATATATTACAAGAAAATGAACTGGTACTTTCACTGCGAAAAATGTTTGTTGCAAAAAAATACTCTATATAGTCTATCCTTGACAAGATCCCACAAAGGAGTTAGTTACAAATAATACTTACCATGTAAAAGCCAGTGGAGCCAAGAAAGTCACGTCACAAACTCTCAGTTTTATAAAAAGCCCTTCGCCTAAGCTTTTAAGAAAAAGAAGTCAACTGCTATTCTGAAAGTTACTAATTGCATTTAAAAATGCATACTATTGCTTGATACAAAAATGTGCTGAGTCATTCTGATACCGTATTATAATGTGAAAAGTACCTATAAGTGTTTTTTTTAAACAATGCCTGATATAAATTAATATCAAATTGCCTAAAAATTTGGTACGTAAGTTATCTTTTCTTATTGGCGTAGTTGGCGTAATTTTGGGATAGTTTTATTTATGGGCTATAAATCTGTTAGTCATTTTTGGTACTTAATTTCGTTCAACAAAATAATTGCCATATTATCGATAAAAGTTTAATCATAATATGACTGTGAAGTATATTTATACTTCACGTTTAGTACATAACGATTTCACCTTAGACTGCATTGTCACTTACTGACTAAAGTCAGTATTTTGCTATGTGTGTATTATCACTGTGATTCAAATAGAAGAATCACAATATAGTCGCAAAAATAAGAAAGGGTTAGTTGAACCATCATAGGTGGTAGTTGGGAACTATTATCACCCGTAGAATGCTAATCAATATGCCAAAATTACTCACTAATTATAATAAAATATATAAAATAATAAACTCAATATATTAAGTACTAACATGCTACTTTACAAAAAAAAACTTGAAATCGGCTACAGCTATACCAGTTAATATCACAGAAATCAGCGTTCTCAGTTAAACGTTTACTAGGAACAGTGATTCAAAACCTCGTCAATAACTTCCTATGAGTCAATATGGCTGGGAGGTACGATATAGGTAGGTGCCTATAAAAACTAATGTTCATAACTAGGTGATTATTGTTCGAGGCGGGGCAAGCTTACCCAACCGCTTGGTATAGCGGAGAACGCAATTACAAACAACTCATGGGAAAAAATTGTATCAAGACTACATATAAACACGACATAAATATTTTATACCTACTTCAAACTGTAAGAAATAACAGAGCTTCTGAGGCTCACTCCTAGATAGAGCTGGCACACGCTCGCTATTTTGTCGGGCACTACGTTGCTTCGTTTTGCGTCGGGGGGGTTACTGATAAACGCAATGTTGTGATGCATAAAATTCTATAAACATTATGGTTTTACGTACCATAGTATCTTTTATATGCAGACGTCGCTCAACATCTGACGAGCGTCTTGCTTGCTCTGTAAATGACTAAATGCATATTCATATTTTCCAACGATAATTGACTACCAATAAACATAACATTAAAATGCTCCAATTAATAAAACTGTTTTAAACCATCCAGAACATAGATAAATGTAAAGTAACAAAAAATATGCATTGGTGTTCTTAGAATACGAATCTGTACACCAACTAGAAATTCAAAGTTCGCTGTAGCGAAATCGATTTAATTTGACGTATAAAATAAAATATGCAATATGATTCTGAATAACGTCTCACAGAAAATTTAAATATTATCTATCTATTAGTCATACAGTTTACGACAAATAAACATTCGTTTAGTTGGAACATGCGACGTTAAATGGAAATGTACTTGCACGGAAATTCATTTGAATATTGTCTGAACCGTGATTTGTAAAGGGAACCACACACATGTTTTGAATAATATAGCTTTACGGATGTGAAATAACTATAGTCGTAAATATTGAGGTATTTAAAATGTTCTTAACAATGGGCCTTGCATAAATATTTCTTAGTTTCTAGTGACTGATCCGTTCTATGCGTGAATGAGTTAGAGATCGCACAAGTGAAGCTTGTGGTCTTAAACTTCATGCAATGCTACATTTAACATAATTAAGTATTAAAATTTAAAGTTAAAAACATTTTTAAACCCAAGTGTTGTAAAGATTTTATGATGCTTAGTGAACAGTACTAATGGTAACATAGTAACTATTATATAATCTGTGCTAATGGTAACAATACATAACTAGCTCAAATGTACTGTCCTACCATTTGTAATTACGTTGTTCCAGTATTTATTCGTAGGTTCCAGTCCTTACGGCCAGGCTCCATCATCAATTCAGCTCGATGGTACCATATTATTGCATTGCCGAAGATACGCAAGTATATAAAATTTGAGCCCAAGCGACCGACGGCAAGTGGTTTTAATTTATCTTTCAATATTTGACCCTCACAAACATCGTTAGGAAGCTTCGGTGACAATTTAAAAATAATTTTATTATGGTACCATCAAGTCGTTTTAATGATGGAGCTGGGCTATATGGATCGGAACTCCGAAATGGTAAACGTAATGATAATACTACGTACTCGTATTTGTTATCATTTTACACGGTGACGTGTTTACTGGCGGTCTTTACAAAAAGCTTGTTGAAAACATTTTTTATTTTTAGTTTTTTTTATTTCTTATTAGGTATTTTATAAACCTTAAAATGTATTATTCAATTATCTGCTACATACTAAAACTTTCGCTTACACACACACACACACACACACACACACACACACACATACACACACACACACCTAATATTTACATACATTTATAAGTTTAAGGTTATAGTCACTACAATCTACTGCACGTTTCCGTGTTTGCAATGCCTTGTCTTGCTTTATATTAATTTAAATTCATTTATAGTTTTTTCATTTGCTGTGACATCACTGCTAGCTTCGGAGAACTACTGAATCTGATTATACAGGTTATCCTAGTTTCAGATTCAGGGGTCCCATATATTGACACATTGTAACAGCCTATTTAATCAAGCTGAATAAACAAAAGATGCCTCTGTATGTAACTCAAATATACGTAGTGTAACTTAATTCATACTTGTGTAAAATGGCTTTAAATAAACTTTTTATTCTAATTTTATTTTTATTATAATATGGGTTTGCATATATCAATAAATCATTTGAGTCAGAAATAAATAAATACCTTATTAATTATCATGCACTCAAAAAATATCTTCTGTGCTCTTCTGGCAAAGCTGTTAATTACTGTTAAATCTTAAATTCATGTAACTCAATTTTATAGTTTGCAGTAAAAGTACTATTAAAACAAAAGTCACCAGGTCAGCAGTCATCTTAAAGACGAGTCTGGGTGGTCTTCAAGTCCCCGGTCAAGTCTACAAATTGCCTGCCTCATTTGTGCATACCCAAAGCCCACATAGCTCAATTACAGCTTGGTCAATTATTACATAAACCTTTCCCGTGGGTGTACGAACCTAGTTATGCACTCAAAACTAGCCTATATAATTACGTGAGCTTATAATCTTGCGTTGAGACGTAGTTGGTAGAGATGACATGGGGCCGCATTTCCGTGTCGCATAACAATGTTAAACAATATTGTATCGATATGACGAAATTGCGACCAATGCACAATTGGGTTAAAAAATGCAATCCAATAATTTCGTCGTATCGATAAATCGAACTGTGGCTTAATTGGCAGAGCACCTGGACATGTTATCCAGGAGGTGCGGGTTCTAGTCCCGTCGGTACGATGAACATTTTGGATTGTGTTTAACAATTTACAACAATTATTATTATTTATATACCGGCTGTAATTCACGTACCTTTAGTCGAATTTTCTCGACCTAGATTTTCTCGACGTGCACATCGCGATCTCACCGCGTGACCTCACTCCCGAGGAAGAGCGACGGACTCGCTCGAAACCTAGGTTGAGAAAATTCGACTAAAGGTACGTCAATTACAGCCGGTATATAAACAATAATAATGTTACAAATTCACGATAATTTTAAAATAAAAATTTACATCAATATAAAGTGTGTAACACTTCAACGAAACATAATATTTAATATTTTATTTATTAAAATCAATGTCAGTATTTTTAAATATATATATTATTATTAAAAAGCTTACTAGCAATGTGGACTGCACATTACTAGTGTTCTAGTTAATCCCTCCAGCTAGCTACATATGCGTGTTTTTGCGGAGTGGATGCACGTCAATAGTGCAATGGGTGAGGATCAAACTCAAGACCTATCTATCGCCAGTCCGACACCTTATCCATTGGGCTATTGTTATAATAACTACATAATAATGATTGAGTAAAATATCAAAAGCATTATTAAACCAAATCTATCTGCTGAATGTAGGCCTCTTTAGTATTATGCCATTATTTTTGCCCTGGGCTGCTCTTTTGTACGTCTGACTCTGATGGCTGTAAGTCAAAGTCAAAGTCAAAGTCAAAGCATTTATTCAGTATATGGGCAAATTAAAAATTTGCACTTACACACGTCAAATAACATTAAATAGATCATATTCAACAAAAAATATAGATATAACAGAAACATAACGCTTTGAATTTACAAAAAAAAAACAAAGGTATTGAGCCATTCAGCTTTAATCTAGACGTCGAACGTCACACTTAAAACACATGTTTAATTCCCCTTATTAATGTAGGGTTGCCAACCGTACCATTACGTGCACCCGCAACCCAGTGCATGTTTCAGTACTTCAGACAATTTTTATCCAAAAAATTGTGAAATAATGAAACATAATAGATAAATAAAACGCAGACTAATTGCAGTACAAATCATGTTCCGAATGGAACTGATTGTCCGACTATCAGCCGCATAATACCGTCGTAACAGGCAACCCTAGATCTGCAAACAAAAGATGAAAACTGATTGACTGTTGAATCTACTGGTGTTTCGGAAGTACTCCCATCAGAGAAGAAACACCAAGAAACTCTATGGGGCTTGTCAGTTATTTTAATTCATTTTTTTAAATTCATATTAAATAAATGTTTAATGTACAATAAGTAATTCTATTATCATACAATTTATATTATATCTTGGAGCTTGGGGCATTCAGGCCAAGCATTTTTGTCATTCATATAGTCATTTATTGTATAGTACGATTTCTTCATTAAATTGGATTTTACAAAGGTTTTAAATCTGCTTATAGACAGTTGATCAATATCTTTAGGAAGTTTATTATAAAATCGTATACAGTTCCCCAGAAAAGAACCACTAACTTTCCACAACCTGAATTGAGGTAGAATTAATCTATTTTTGTGTCTTGTATTGAAATTATGTACATCGGACCTCTTATCATACTCATTCAAATTTTTGCGTACATACATAATATTTTCATATATATATTGACATGCCACTGTGAGAATTTTAATCTCCTTAAATTTTTCACGAAGTGAGTCTCGCGACTTCATGGTATATATAGATCGAATAGCTCTTTTTTGTAAAACAAATATAGATTGGATTTCGGCGGCTTTCCCCCACAATAAAATGCCATAGGACATTATACTATGGAAGTAGCTAAAGTAAACCAATCTAGCAGTGGATTCGTCAGTCAAGTTTCTGATTTTACGTACTGCGTATGCAGCGGAGCTCAATCTACCTGCCAGAGCCGATATTTGAGAACCCCATTGTAGTTTTGAATCCAGGGTGATGCCCAAGAATGTAGCGGATTCAACAAATTCTATCGGTACATCGTTTATTAATATCCTGCTATTAATGACACCCTTTCTTACATTTGGCAGCGAGAATTTAATACATTTAGTTTTTTTGGCGTTCAGTAATAAGTTATTGGTTGTAAACCAATTCAAAACCTGTGCGATTGATTTGTTAACATCGTCAAATCCAGGCGCAATCCTATCTATTTTGAATATTAAGGATGTATCATCCGCGAACAAAACAATTTCACATAAGTTTTGCACGAAAGACGGCAAGTCATTAATATAAACTAGAAATAAAAATGGTCCTAAGATCGATCCCTGCGGAACTCCCATTTTTATGAGGGATCCAGATGACCTGACGCCATTGACCTCAACCATCTGTATTCTATTACTGAGGTAGGATGAGACCAGATGAAGTGCTTTTCCGTTAACGCCGTAGTGTTTTAATTTGCAAATTAGCGTTTTGTGACAGACGCAATCAAACGCTTTAGATAAGTCACAGAAAACGCCGATAGCATCTTGTGCTTTCTCCCAGGCATCAAATATATGTTTAAGAAGATCTACTCCAGCATCAGTAGTAGAACGCCCCTTAGTGAAACCATATTGTTTGTGATTTAAAAGATGATTAATATTAAAATGTGCCAAAAGCTGGTCTAATATAACTTTTTCAAAAACTTTACTGAGCGCCGGTAATATAGAGATTGGTCTATAGTTTGAAGGGTCATTTTTGTTCACTGATTTGTATAGGGGAATTAATTTACTTTTTTTCATTACATCAGGAAAGACACCTTCATCGACGCATCTGTTAAAAATAAACGCTAAGTGAGGGCTAATTGCATTAATAATATAACTAAGTACTTTGGTTGACATACCCCACAGATCCTCGGTTTTCTTTTGATTGAGCATTTTAAAAGTTTTGATAATTGATATTGAAGTTATGTGTCTGAACTCAAACATAGAGTCACATACATTCACACACTTCGATAGTAAAACAAAAGCATCCTTAGGGGAAGAGTTTAAAGGCTGAGTAGTAATAATAGGTACTTGTGAGAAGTACTCAACAAATGTGTTAGCGACATCATTATTATCTATGATTAATTTATTATTAACTTTTAACATAATTTTACCGTCCCTCTGCTTAATTTTTCCAGTTTCTGTATTAATGACTTTCCATGTTGATTTTATTTTGTCATCGGCATGCTTAATTTTTCTACTTAGATGCAGTGATTTTGCTGTCTGACAAACAACTTTAAAAGTTTTTGAATACAATTTTAAGTGATTTATGAATTTAGTATTATGTAAATTAATGGTTTTTTGTGAGTACAAGTTATACAAATTGTTTCTACTTTTATAAATACCAGGAGTTGCCCAGTCATCGAAACGAACCTTCGCACCCTTTCTAACCATTTTAATTTTAAAAATATCATTGAACTCTGCATCTAACATTTGAAATAAAGCACTGCATAGGTCATCAGGATCCTCAGAAAATCTTAGGTTCATTAATTGCTTGTCAATGATATCCACAAACTGTTCAACCCGTTTGGTGGTAATGGGCCTGTAAAAATGTTCTTGGCCTTTGATGGATAATTTACATGAAAAAGTGACACTTTGTCCCAGATGGTCCGAGCCAAGTTTATCAAAAATTGCAATTTTTTCGGGTTCACAGTTGCAGAACACATTGTCCAAGCAGGTAGCTGATGAGCTAGTGATTCTTGTTGGCTGATTAAAAAGATGCTTCAGATTGAAGCTTAGAAATAAATTTTTTAATTTGTAGCTGAGCGGAGACTGCTCAATTAAATTAACATTGAAATCGCCACAAACTATTAAAGATTTAGAGGTGTTGAAGACTTTGCTCATTACTTCTTCTATAATTGTTTCAAACATTTTATAATCAGCCGATGGAGGTCTGTATACACAGATGACTATATGTTGCCCCAGCTCTATACAAGATAATTCAACACATCGTTCCACAGACAAAGCTACTATGTCTTTACGCTCTTTAAAGTTACAATTTTCAGTTACATATATTAGTGAGCCACCACGAATTGCCTTTTGTCTAATGAATGTGCTGGCAATTGTATAATTTTTTAATATTGGTAACAAAGTACCTTTCACAAACCAGTGTTCAGTAATACACATTATGTCAACTTTATAATAATTGAGAAATAATTCTAACTCTAAGGCTTTGCTGGAGAGACCTTGTATATTCTGATGAAAAATGTTGATTGAGTCAGGCCTCCCCATTGTCTTAGACATTAGTTTAAACTAACTAAGTCTACTACGCTACAATTACCCTGCATAGTAACACCACTACGTTGGGGCTCGTCTTTGTGATCTGTTACAATATGTAAAACAGGGTCATAAATATTGTATGCTAATAACTTAGCAATGGTCGACTTATTAGTCTTATTGAGATACAAAGTATCCTTTGTCAATATTACTTTACTAATAAATTTGTTGGTTTCAAAATACAAAAAGTCGCTGAAGCGACACGTCAAATTGTACAGTGCCAAGTTCAATTTATGAGCATGCTCATTATAAGAGCAACTACTTGTTTTAAGATACGGGAATGAACAAACTATTATTTTACTAATGCCTCTGCTGGCAATGTCTGACAAAAGTTTAATTAGAATATTAATATCAGCTTTTTTAACGTTTGTGCTATTACCTAGCTGCAATACAATAGTACAATTTTTGTGATACTGAAAGCTGCATATTTTTTTACATAAATCTGTAATTGATAAATTAGGGCAGCAATTGTTATAAACATTTTGGTTCAATCTATTGTCTAATAAGCTACCCATACCTACTCCCATTTCATCGCTGAACACAATGGTCTCTCTAGCAGGCTCCGGCAGTTGTAAAGGACTGCCTGAGTCCACCTCGGAGGCACCAGTGCACTGTAACGATGACACTACTTCCTGCCTAACCAAGTCAGTCTGTGCACGTAAACTTGCAGTATTAGCTGTACTTGGTGAGCTGCTATCCTCTTGGTAGCATTCACTCTGCACACCACAGATAGGAACCCCAATTAAAACTTTTGAGACGCACATTTCTTGTTTTAATAATTCAGCCTTTTCTTTAAATTCTATTAATTCTTTGTTACTGCGATCTAACATCTCTAGGCATTGCTGTAATTCTTTACTTAAGTCGATGTTTTTCTTACAAGTCTTTAAATTTATTTTTTTGATATGGTTAATTTTTTGTAATTTATGCGTATTTTTCCTAATGATTTTCTTATACTTAATGTACTTTTTAATCTTATTGGAACCCTTCATAGAGACATTAGTAGAACCTGAGCCGATGAACTCTGTATATAGATCCAAAGTGTTGTCTTGATTAGTATTATTTTGCAATACAGGAGATGTCGTCATTTCTTCTAGTTTATCTTTTGTAAATGAAAGCTCTTGCTCCAAATCCCGGATATAGGTCAGTGTACGTTCGAATAGTTCTTGGTTTTGTGCATGTACATCCACTGTTTCTAGAAGCCTGTCACGCTGGTCTCTCAGGTCTTCCAGAGCAAGCACGGTGCGAAGTATCGTTACGACGAAATTAGTGGATTGCATTTTGTTAACCCAATTATGCATTGGTGGCGCCATCTATGACTACTTATTACGTAAGTTAATCATTCGGAAGAATACATTACATTTTTGACTTTTTACTTACGTAATAAGTAGTCATAGATGGCGCCACCAATGCATAATTGGGTTAACAAAATGCAATCCACTAATTTCGTCGTAACGATACTTCGCACCGTGGCTTAATTGGCAAAAGCACCGGAACATGTTATTCCGGAGGTTGCGGGTTCAAGTCCCGTCGGTACGATGAAATTTTGGATTGTGTTTAACAATTTACAAAAAAAAAAAATATAAAGTGTGAAACACTTCAAAGAAACATAATATTTGATTTACGCAGTGCAACATCTCTCGTCGGATTTGAAAACTGTAATGTATTCTTCCGAATGATTAACTTACGTAATAAGTAGTCATAGATGGCGCCACCAATGCATAATTGGGTTAACAAAATGCAATCCACTAATTTCGTCGTAACGATACTTCGCACCGTGGCTTAATTGGCAAAAGCACCGGAACATGTTATTCCGGAGGTTGCGGGTTCAAGTCCCGTCGGTACGATGAAATTTTGGATTGTGTTTAACAATTTACAAAAAAAAATATAAAGTGTGAAACACTTCAAAGAAACATAATATTTGATTTACGCAGTGCAACATCTCTCGTCGGATTTGAAAACTGTAATGTATTCTTCCGAATGATTAACTTACGTAATAAGTAGTCATAGATGGCGCCACCAATGCATAATTGGGTTAACAAAATGCAATCCACTAATTTCGTCGTAACGATACTTCGCACCGTGGCTTAATTGGCAAAAGCACCGGAACATGTTATTCCGGAGGTTGCGGGTTCAAGTCCCGTCGGTACGATGAAATTTTGGATTGTGTTTAACAATTTACAAAATTATAAGACCTGCCATGAAAAGTACTGTATAGACAGTGTATTCTTTATAATGTGAAGTTTGTATTATTTACATATATAAACATTATTTCTACACTAAAACTGTTAATTTAACCTTTAATAATACAGTAGAACTCGAGATTACAAGTTAGGTATATAAATACGACGGGAAAATCGAAAAAATTGACAATTTGTAACCGACTTTGATCGAATTTAATGTTGGTGATTTAAAGAGGGTGGCAGTGAGTTTATTTAACAGTACCTAATGCATACGGTTAATAAAGGTTACGAAAACAATACTCCCCAGGTTTTTTGTTCAGAAGCATCCAAAGGTCCAGGATATATCCTGATATGATATACCAAGAGGTCTCTCTCTTGTTTGACAGCTCCAGTTCCCGCGCCGACCGAGACCGGATTATTGTCGATTTTCGAATCACACGAAATAGGTCACACAGATATTAAATAACACTAAGTGGTGTTATTTATCACTTTTGCACTTAAGATTTAATAATATTTCTAAGATTTAATGACTATTTTCCTAATATTTTTTCCTTATTCATAATTCATAATTGTAGAGTAGATAATCTCAATATATTATTTAAAATAGTCCAATAAATTCTGGCAAAAAATACTTAAATCCGAGATGGACAGACAAATTTATATTATACGTAAAAATATATTTAAATAAACTGGCCAAGTGCAAGTCGGACTCGCACTCGTAGGGTTCCGTAACACAGTAAAGTATTCTATAACTATGATTTTTCGCAACTACAAAATTAAATTTGTTTTTCATAGTGTTTGTATGAAAAACAAAGTTATCTTTGCGGTCGCCATAACTCAAAAACTGCTAACTGTATCTCGTTCAAACCAATTTTCGTTGTTAGTTTTTATTGAGATCTACAGCATATATTATTTATTAGATTTTTCACTTCCATACTTTAAAAGTCAGGGGGGGGGAGGGACACACATTTTACCACTTTAGACGCGCCTATCTTTCAAACGAATGACTTTTTGAGAAAACATCATTTTAGGAACCTCAATGTCATTTTTAAAGACCTATCCATATACACCCCACACATATACGTTTGAAGATTTTTTTTTGTTTCAGTTCCATGTATGGGATTCCCCTTAAACTTTTATTTATATTTTTATATTTTTGTATAAAAATCGGAAAGCGGTTCACAGCATACATCTATCTACCAAGTTTCAATTCTGTAGTCCTAACATTTTCGGAATAAAATGGCTGTGACATACGGTCGGACAGACAGACAGACAGACAGACATAACGAATCTATAAGGGTTCCGTTTTTGCCATTCGGCTACGGAACACTAAAAGTAACAGTTTGAATATTCTAGATTTATTATAAATACATCTTTAAGTAATTTCTTATTAAAAATACATTAATAATTTCAAAATTATATCAGCGAGCGAGTGAAATTGAAAATAAAATGAAATTTTAAGGCTTTTTCAGGAAATTCAAAAATTTCAATTACATAAAACCCATTTTTTTAATAAAAGTTTTGAGGATTTATTTATATTTTAAGTTGAACACGTAAAGCAAGTCTCAATTCATATATTTGATAGACCTCTACTGTTTTGATGACTTTCGCCTCTAACAAAGTTCAAATTGCTCAATTCTTTTGAATAACATTTTTTAGATGCTATTGAATTATTTATTCGGTAAAATGATGGTCGTTAAGGCAAATAATAAGGTCAAGATCCGGTTTGAATCATGAGTTAAACATTGTTAGCAGCTATTTTGATTGTTGAAGCTATGTTTGAGGAAATGAGGTGCTCTTATTGTTTGATCTCTGGGAAACTAATGTAGGTATTTATGTGTGACTCATACAAGGTCGATTTAATTGGGCGTGATGAGAACATGATATGAATTTTTTTAGGTATCTGCAGCAATTATGGTTTTGTTTAGTTAAGAGCGTAGTGTCTATTATGCTATCTGTGGTTTAAGATCTATGGACAAAATAGGTTCGATCTCAGTTATCAATATCATTACATTTGCAAAGCAGTTTAAGGAGATGTTAGACCTTGAGATTGTTATTCTGTGTTGTGTAGTGGTAGGACTTCTAGTCCGCCTGGGCTAGACCACCATATTGACGGTTTAATTTGACCGTGAATAAGATATGTTTTATTTAGTTTGAAGGGCAAAATAAAATGTTCAGTTTTATAAAAATATTAATAAAATTGTATACATTCAGATGTAATGTTTTGGCCGGCCCGTTGGCCTAAAGTATATATAGCTTGACTTCGAATCGGGAGGTTGCTGGTTCAATTTCTAGCCGTGCATCAATAGATTGTTCTATGTGCATTCATGGGTGCTCGTCCGCAGGTGGCATCAGAAAATCAGCATCCAAATTTTCCAGGGTCTATGACCAAGAAAATCGCGACAATTGTGATAAGACTGGCCTGTTTCAGCGCCTCATATTTTACTTTTTCTTTAATTTTAAGGTTGATTATTGATAAATAAATGAATGTTCTTTGTTTTTTTGTTTCATTATATCTTTATTTATATCTATCAACGAGAAAATCTGCCGGCATAACATGACGGTGTACCGACAGCACACAGCTCTTGAGAGTCAGATCATTCTAGGCCTAGCTAGCGTGTTTACCATCCTCGATCACATCATAGCTTACCACTAAGCGAGGCAAGGAGGTAGGTAGTGGTCAAACGCTTTTCTTTCAAAAAATAACTATTCTGTAATACGACTATATCTGTAGATATCTGTCAACATAGCTGTAATTGTTTTTTAGCAATTTGTTAAAGAATTTACATAAATAAGTATATAATAATTACAGAGTTACATCTCAATTTACTGTTTTAAATAAAACTATCGTATTTTATGACCACCATCATTTCAGCCCATTGGCATAGAAAAGATAATAATACTACGTACCATTGTTCATTGCTGAGCATTACATATGCTCTTTATATCATCCACTCTCCACAATCTCTCGCTACCCTCACCACACAATAAATAATAGTACAAGTACCCTCACACACGTAAGTACTTACCTACTTAAGTTTCTATTTGAGAATTTATGGTTAAAAATATAATTGAACAAAATTATGAAACAAAATAAATACGAAAACACAACCTTTTTGTAAAAACTTGAAATTCTACAAAACTCAATGAAGTCGGTCAACTAAAAAAAAAAGATATCCAACGAAAAAAAAAACGAAATGAAGGCATATCAAGTAAAGTGATTCAAGCAACGTAGCTCGTTGAGTAAAAGAAAAGTATGAATTTCCCGAGGAAAAGAGACTCAAAATGCAAAACTCTACTTTGTCGTAATGTAATATTTCGTAACAAACTTGATGCTGAAGTTACAAGAAGGCTTCCTGAACAAAAAATATAAGAAAGTTACTGCGCCTTCTAAGAGGCACTCATCTGCCATGATATAGGAGAATACGTTAACTTCGGAACCATGTGGTGTCCCAGAAACTATTTTGCAAGTCTTTTATCCCATTTTCCAAGTCTTGAGTAAAAAGTTGGTCAAACTTTCGAGATACAACAGGTGTTTGAGATAAAGCGCCATAAGCCGCTTAAACGTACTCTATAGCTTATAAAAGCTCCAAAAACATTTTAAAATTGGTTTTAAATTTACACTAGAATTTTATAAACGACTGAAACTAGTGCTAGGTATTAAAGTTATGACTGAAGTTATTTAGACCTGAACAAATTTAAACTAACTTTAAATATACAGCCAATTAAGTCACAGTAATAAAGCTTAATACCAAATAGAGTTCATAAATCAGGGCTATTAAAAGAGATAATGCAAACAGCAACTATTATTCGTAACTCGATCTGAGTTTGTTTATAATTAATGCTCGATACACCCGCGCGGGAATAATTCCACGGTTTATATGCACCCTTGATAATATGAGATGAAGTTTCTTCAGACGCCGGGGCGGTCGGCGCGGGGCGGCTTGACGGGGCGGAGTCTCGACGACGCTCAGTCGGTGGGCAGCCGCCGTCCGAGTCACACGCTCGCTTCCCGCGCCCCGGTCATGCTAGGCAAGTCGCGATGTCGCTCCAACCGCGTAAATATTTATGACGCGATCGACCAATTTGCTCTCTCATAAATGGCACTGCCGACCTACGCGCCTCACCGCAACTCGCATATGAACATAAAATGCCAATAACCACCGCGAAAAGACTCGAGCGAACTTTTAATCGGATCGTAGTGTACGTGTTGTTGTACTGCCATGCCGTCGAGAGGAACTCAGCGGCCGAGATGCCGCACGAGTGCGCGTATCGCAGCCCGGAGACGGAAGCGTCGGCGAGCACTGTGCTCTTCTGCAAAATCAGAACGATAAGCAGCCTTGACCATCTGTTGCAAAATATCAGTCGGACACATTTTGACGACGTGATATCGATGCACGTGCAGTGTAGTGAGATTCTCTTTTTTGAGAGCACGCTGACCGCTCCGAGTGACAAAACCCCAGGGAAACACAGCAATTTGGGTAAGCTGCGGGATCTCGTGATCGACCAATGCAAGATTCGACAGATACCAGCGAGAGCTTTCGAGAAATTCAAAGACCTGAAGCGTCTCAACGTGACGACCCATAACAGCGAGTGGTTGGCGATCACGATGGAAATACACGAGCAGGCCTTCTCGGGTTTGAACGAGTTAACGGAACTCGATCTCAGCGATAATAACATCTGGAGTACGAAAACCGAAACTTTTTGTCCACTGTATAGTTTGAAAACATTGAATCTGAGCAACAATCACTTGCAAAACATAAAGACTATTGGATTTTCGGAATCGTTGAAGGAGCAAAACTTGAGTGTAAGAAGTTGTAATTTAGTTATAGAGACTTTAGATTTATCTCATAACGACTTAATTGTAATGAACGATAACAGCCTTTCAAAGCTAAGGTCGCTGTCGAAGTTGTTGTTACAAAACAATGCAATTTCTATCCTAGAAGACGGTGCCTTTGAAGGATTGCACAGTTTGCAGATTTTAAATTTATCAAGTAACTTTATAAACTCTTTCTCGCCGGAAGTTTTCTCTGATACTAAGTATCTGAAAGAAATAAACATTAGCAACAATACTATTAATATGTTGCCTCCCGGGCTCTTTAATGACCTGGAGCAACTTCTGATATTAGACTTGTCTCATAATGCACTAACTAGTCAGTGGATAAATAAGGGCACATTTGTGGGGTTGTTGCGTATGGTGATACTGAATCTATCGTACAATAGGATGTCTAGGATAGATCGCTACATGTTCAAGGATTTGTACAGTTTGCAAAAACTAAATTTAGAACATAACGAAATAACGTCTATTGACGAACATTCCTTTGAAGAACTGAGAAATTTGCATTCATTGACGTTGTCCAGTAACAATCTCGTGCATATTCATTCACACTTGTTCACAGATTTGCATGTTTTGCACGATCTGTTTATCGATAATAATAAAATTAAATATATCGACGACAACGCATTCGATAACATGACAGCTATCGAGGACTTGGGGTTGAACGACAACTTTTTATCGTCTATACCGGGGGCTATCCACAAACTCCGCTCGCTGAGATCATTGGACATCGGCAACAACAATATAACCCACCTGAACCGAGAAAACTTCCGCGGCCTACCGGAACTTTTCGGTTTACGCTTAGTCGATAATAAAGTTCCGTATTTAAGCGAAGATACTTTTGAACATTTACCTCAGTTGGTGATACTCAATTTAGCATCGAACAAAATAAAACACGTCGCTCCCGGGTGTTTCAGGAAAAATGTTAATTTAAAAGTACTGCGCATGGATGGTAATGAAATTACAAAGTTTGACGGTATATTCAACACGCTCAACAGTTTAGTTTGGTTGAATATGTCCGCAAACAAAATTTCGTTTTTTGACTTCCGGTCTTTCCCCAGTAGCCTCGAATGGTTGGATTTACATCAGAATTATATAACTAACTTTGTGAACGATGACATTTATTCAGATATTAATATTAAATTATTAGACTTGAGTCACAATAACGTAAGTGAAATGACCGTTACGTCAATACCACGGTCCGTTGAAAAACTGTATTTGAACGACAACAAAATAGAAAATATTCAAGACGGTTCTTTCTCAAAACTACAAAGGCTATCGACTGTGACGTTAAATAATAACAAACTGGTACAGCTTGACATGAATGCGTTTAGGTTAGATCAAATAGACAAAGATAGTGATTTACCTGAGTTCTTTATAAGCGGAAACCCGTTTGTTTGTGACTGTTCAATGGAATGGATTCAGCGCATTAATTATTTGAGGCACAGTCGACAATACCCGCGCGTGTTAGATTTAGATAAAGCTTTGTGTACGATGGTCCACTCGCGTGCTAAAGAGAAAAAGACGATAATAGAAATGTCATCTTCTGACTTTCTCTGTTCATATGAGAGCCATTGTTTTGCTCTGTGTCATTGTTGTGACTTCGTTGCATGTGATTGTAAAATGATTTGCCCAAATAACTGTAGATGTTATCACGACATAACCTGGAATGCTAACGTGGTCGATTGTTCCAACGCCGGCTACACAGAAGTACCGGAGCGCATTCCCATGGACGCCACCGAAATATATTTGGATGGAAACCACATTAACCACTTGGGAAATCACGTTTTTATAGGCAAAAAGAAACTCCAAGTTTTATATCTCAACAATACAAAGTTGAAAGATGTTAACAACCAAACTTTTAAAGGCGTCGATTCCTTGAGGGTGTTACATTTGGAGAATAACAAACTCGTAGAGTTAAAGGGCGATGAATTTTTGCATTTAAATAATTTAAACGAGCTCTATTTAGACCATAATGCTATAGTTCATGTGGCTAATAACACTTTTTCTTCGTTAAAATCCTTATCTGTGCTCCGAATTGATGATAACAAGCTCGTTAACTTTTTCCCTTGGAAGTTATTAGCTTCGGCTTCCAAAAGTTTAGCTCACGTTTCTATCGAAGGTAATCAATATTCGTGCGACTGCAAAAGTATAGCCGAATTAGATTCATGGTTACGGAGGGACCCAGGAGATCCAGAGAAAATGCTTTGTACTGATTCAGAAGGAAAACCTACGAAAATAACCATTGCGTCGGTACTGAGCCACTGTAAGGACTATATGGGATCTATAGGCGATCCGACCGTTTCTAGAGATGAAATCGTATCTAAGTCTATATTTTTACCGGATAACTACTTCGCAGTCATATGCGGTGTGATTATAATTGTAGTCGTGATTTGTTTGATAGGTGCTATATTCTACGCGTTCAGATACGAAGTGAGTGACTGGTTTTATACAAAGTACGGCGTGCCTCTGTTCAAAGAGCAATCCTGTCCTAATGTCGATCATGTTCTGGAAGGCAACACTAACCATATCTACGACTATTACGTGATATGTAATACCAAAGATACGAATTTTGTATATCATAACATTATGTCTGAATTAGAGTTTAGAAAAATGACCTCCAAAAAGTTCAACCCCTGCGAAACATCGCTTAACATTCTAACTCTAGACAGCTTTTCAAAGTCGTCGAAACTTTCTAAACGATTGCTTTTAGTTCTCACAACTAATTTTATCTGCAACGATCTCTGCGACATCCACTTTAAGAACATATTTTATAGTTATTTAAAGTCACTTAATCGTAGCGATTTGAACAAGGTAATATTCATTAAGGTTGTAGATAATGAAAATGTAGATGACGAACTTTGTTTTGCTTTAGATAGGTGTAAAAGTATATCTTGGAGCGACCCTCGATTTTGGGACAGGTTCGTAGCGCTCTCAAATTCTACTGACACAATAATAACGGTGAAGGGTTCAGAAAAAAGCGTTTTCAAGAAGTCGTTACGTCAGACTCCCACTTTGAGATACACAACAATGCCTGTGTCGAACGATACTTGCTCAAAGCAAAATTTCACAAACTCCTTGCAGTATTGCAGGAGGAACGACGGGGAATCATCTCAGAACGAAAGTTCTCCGTCTTCGGACAACAATACGTACGGTGAAGGGAACAATTCGAACAATAGCTACATGTCTATCGACAACAGGACTTGTCCTCGGTTTAATTATGACCTGCGGCTATCCCCGAGCAGCGGTCACGTATATTCTAGGGTAGAAGATATTTCCCCGAGTGCACCCCGTTCTTTATCTGGGAGTGCGTCTAATAAAGGGCGCACGTACTTTGTTTGAATATTCATTTCATTACCTTATTTCTTTTTGCACTCATAATTGCTAGCACATTTTGTATCCACTTTATATAATTATCTTGTAAATAAATTATGTCGTGTTTATGACACTTTTTGTCAATTTGTCACATACGTAAGTAAGACGTGTAGTTTGAGAATCATTATCACAAACATATTTTCATTGAGATATTTGTATAAAAGTCGTGTGGAAATTTTCGAGTCTGACTGTTTGTAACATTTTGTGCAGGATAATTAATATTGATACATTATTATTTACTTAATTATTAATAGCTTTTATCTATAACTGTGAAAATTCACAAATCAGTCACTGTAACGCAACACCAAATAGGCTAAGATATTTTTCTTTGTAAAGAACAATATAATCACAATTATTATTAAATTAAGAATTTAAAGAACTTAGTTGTCTAAACGTTTTATACTGCTAATATATTTAAAATGTAATATATTTATTAACTGCCTACATAAAATTATATCTCGCTTGTTTTTACATATTATTATTAATTTTTTCATTTTTATTGTGAATTACCTATGTTTAAATTATGAAATTATTATATTGATTGATTTATAATGGTCTGTTTTTTTTCGAAAGTTATTGAATGCATGAAAATGTTGTTGTGTCCTCATAAATAGTATATGTGCTTACCTAAATTTAGTTATGTATGAAATGTATATAAATACATATAATATAAATATATGTATGCTGTTATCGTTAATTAGCATAGATGTATTGCTTGAGTACCTATTATAAAGTAATTAAGCTAAATCGTGATATTAGATTTAACTATAAAACTTGAAAATAAATGTAATTTTTCGATTGTAATTATTAGTTGTAACGAAAAATTATTGTTTTGTATAAAAATGTACAAATAATATCTTGAAAACGTAATAAATTATACGACGTTTTGATACTTACTATTTGTTTTTCATTCATAATTAAGTTATCGTGAGAACCTTTTCATGTATAGAATAAATATTGGTTGAATAACGACAAGATTCGCTTCATCTACAGTATATTATTTTATTAAATATTTTAGTTACTGAAAAAATTATTTAAATAACGCGTTTTTACTAATTATTTCATTACTCTTTTTCTCACTGTCATCAAATTTTTGACAAAATATAAGTGCTTATTGTATAATGTTACAACGCTGGGAGAAGCGAGATGCTGCCATAACATTTTAGACTAGCATCTAACTCTCACTAGCGTTGTGATATAAAAATAATCATGTTTCTGATCTTTAAGTTAATGCGCAAAATAAATAACAGTACTTACAAGATATTTTCTGTTTGATATTTCTATTATGAAAGATTAGATTGTGTGCGATCATCAGATAATTTATTTCTCTAGAACGGTGCAACGAACTAATTACTGTAGATTTTTTACTACACTAAGGACTAGAATTTTCGATAGTCCTGAGCTACATGATAGAGTATTATTGTCTTTTCTATGATGATAGGTAGGAACGGAAAACATCGTCGTGCTGTGCATTTTCTAATCTATATAGTGTGAAAGAAGTTTTAGATTTTTTTGACTAGTTTGAAATTACAGGGCATATAAGACTCTACATACCTACATAAGTAGATGGCGGAAAGGTAAGGGTGCACAGTCGTGCAAAATTCTGGCGTTTTAGAGTTTTCCATACGACAGTTAATATGTTATAGATAGACTTCACCGCTTACCTTAAAGGTACGGACACACTGCAGCGTCCTGCGTGCGCGATCTAGGTGGCGATCAGATAGCGTAGTAGTATTTTTACCGACTGGTCCACACCAAACGCGATCAGAAAACAATTGAAAAGTACTGAGATCGTGCCCACAGATCGCAGGACACCGCGCTGTGGCCGTACCTTTAGGCGAACGTCATGTCTCATGAGGTAAGTAACTCTATTTTAAAAACCTATCATCACCGTTTTTCTATAGTAGGGCTCTAACTGCTCGGGTAAAATAAATAGGCAATTGATAGTGAATAAATGCTAATCTTATAGGATATACTAGATAGGTGTAACTATCCACATAATTATTCATTTTATTAACTAGTTTAATAGAATTTAGTTGATCAGAAACGTAAATTTTTATTCCTCCTCGACTAATTTTAACATAATGGATGATTATGTTAAAAAAAGACAGACTACTCTAGTAATTTAGTTGAGGTATCGGCATAATAATCTGAAAATAATTGAAATATAACTTGTCAATCCGTCTTCAGCAACAAGCGAGTTTTGTCACTTTCAAGCAAAAAAGCTGGTGGCTAAGAGTACGTCTGCCTTTAAAGCAAAATATGAATTACTAAAAATTATGTGGATAAACAAAATGAAAGATTCAATTCTTATTCCATACACTTAAATTCAAAGACATTTAAATTTATTCTAAAATATTGTTTGCAGTCTAAAGTTTAACGAGTCAAGTGTGAAAATTCTAATTGGTTTATTTAATTAGTCTGCAAAATATTTGAATCACAATAATTTAAATCTGACTCTACGTTAATTCTTATTGGATCACTGGACTTATGAACCTTCAATATACAAATTATTAATAGCAAATGTTAATAGGCTAGGGATACTTATTTATCAGACCCTTGATGGAAATTTCATATCAAAATTAATTTATCCAGCGTATTAGACGTTAAAACTAATTGGACATATTCTTGTAAGCGTGTTTACTGTAGCAGAATATTGTTTGAATAAGATATTATAATCTCTAAAACTTACAATAAGAAAATGAAATGAAGAAGTTTCTTCGCAAAATAGAATGTTCACTAAATGTTTGCAGCACAGAAAAGTATGTATAGTACCGACCTCTAAGAGTATGTATCTTGTAACTTGGAGTAGGTTTCATAGTAGGTACTGAACGTAAAAATGGAGCCCGAGACATCAGTATTTTCATCGACATGAGATAATATTCTGTCGCCAACTGGTTGGGTGGTTTCTCGGTAATTATTTTACCTTTTGACAAGTGATGATGCGGTCGAGTATTAGCATGCTTTCACAGTGAGAATATTTTCACAGTGGCTCTGCGGTAAATGAAAGAAATCCTTAACTCTGGCAAGATAGTAGGACACTGTATATAAGTGTCCGCCTGGCCAGTTACCCCCCTCAAGTTGTAGAATCTATCGCCAAAAATATAATGTGTTCCGGCTATCGAAAAAAAGTGAGAACTGGAATAGTAGAGAAGAGTAGAGAAGTGAAAGCTCCGACTGTGTTGAAGGTCTAGGGAAAAAAAATCTGTTCCAGCAGCTGTGAGAGCCAGTTCTTATATTAAGCTTATTGACCTACCATCCTCGACCGCATTATCACATACCAGCAGGTGAGGTAACAGGTGAGATAGTGGTTAAACGTTAGCCTACCTAAACGAAAGTTACCTAAACGAAATTAAAAAAAAAAGCTTTTATCATATTATTTTTAGGGTTCCGTAGTCCTGACAAAGAACCCTTATAGTTTCGTCATGTCCGTCTGTCTGTCTGTCCGAGGTGTTGCTAAGAGACCGTTAATACTAGAAAGCTGTAATTGTGAAGGGGTATGTATATAAATTACGATAAATTTTTGCTCCAGTAGGGCGTCCCCCCCCTCTAAAAGCTAAACTTCTGGCTTGAAAACTCTGGAAAAATTCGTGATAATAGTGTAAATATATTTCATGAACTTTAAAGGAAAACTAGAGCGGTAAAGATCATTTTATTAGTTTAGCAGTAATAGTAGTTGAACTTGGGTGTTGGATAATTTTGTACCGAATACAAAATCCTTAGAATAAATCCTTTAAAGTGACAAAGACGAAGTACCTAGTTGCTTGTTTAGAACGGGTAAAGACTTGCATTGAATAACGGACTACTCCAAACGGAACCCTACAGTGCGCGTGGCCCGACACGCACTAGGCCGGTTATTTTTATTTTGTACAGTATTCATGATAGGACTTTGGTTAGTTCTATTATTGTAATCTAATTGAACAAACACTAATAGAGCAATTATGTACATTGACTCCAATTAGAAGTATTAGATATGATTATCGTATGCACTTAGTAACATGTCACGAGGTTACCTACTGAGCCAGATAAAGACACTTTAAAAATGAAATAGTAATTAGAAACCTCTGGAGGGTTTTCTGTATTTATATAATTTTAGTCTTTCGTAATAGATACACGTTTCTGACAACTTGACTTCAATTTAAAACGGAATATCTTGCGGCTTATATTAGAATGTGTATTAATCTAATCAGAAACGAGTCTATTATACCTATAGTTAATACTTTTTTTGTGTCAGTCTATAATATAATGGACACGGTACATAGCATAACCATGTCATCGATTAATGAGACCACCTGTAAGAAACAGATAATTCGAATCGTTATACAATGTATTTAGATGTT
The DNA here is from genome assembly GCA_954871355.1 of Cabera pusaria. Taxonomy (NCBI): domain Eukaryota; kingdom Metazoa; phylum Arthropoda; class Insecta; order Lepidoptera; family Geometridae; genus Cabera; species Cabera pusaria. The sequence goes on along the minus strand of OX940896.1, from coordinate 10,340,449 downwards.
ACTTTGCGCCGAACCAGAGCACATTAAAGATTTTACTTGAGTTTTTTTATTTTTTCTGCCGATTTATTAAGTTACTTACCGTTGTTCCAGTACTTAGCTTGACAATAAAAATACAGAACAGACAGAGATAATTAATACTTAAATCAAAAATTTAAAACCACCCCCGACTGATTTGTACTTGTATGTATAATTTTGTTAATTGAGACCATTCCAATGAGTCTAAACACGACATCTCAGACGAAGAGTTGAGAGTATTCTGCAGATTCAAGGAGATGTCCCACCATTTGGTCAAGTTTACCATATTTTTGCAATACATATCATTAAATCAAAATCAAAATTAATTTATTTGCAGAATGTAGGTATAAATGCATATTGATTGTTACATAATTATAATTATAGTAGCGCCTTATACATTCTACCATGATACATGGTGTGCAAATATCGTATTATACCTAACATTATTACAGTATTTTATTATTCTTATGTTTTTAACCGACTTCACAAAAAAGGAGGAGGTTCTCAATTCATCTGTATGTTTTTTTTTTGTGTATGTTACGCGATTTCTCCATCAATTGTGAACGGATTTAAATGATTCTTTTTTTAATAGGTAGGATACGTTTCCGAGGTGGTCCCATTTTAATTTTATCGAGATCTGATTAGTATCACCAGAGATATGGAGATAAATACATAGGAGAATGTACTAGTTTTAGTAGAAGAGTCCCAAGAAGATTATACACAATGGAGGTTGCTATTGCATATAAGATATTCTTACGGTAACTGTGAGCGAGATAGAAATAAAGGTGGGGATAATTTTTTTTAATATCTTATAGGCAAGCGTTTGACCACTATCTCACCTGTTGCTAAGTGATGATGCGGTCGAAGATAGAGATGTGGACTAGAATGGGAACTGGCTCTCAAGGATAGCTGCCGGAACACATTAGATGTTTGGCGACAGATTTTCTGACTTGAGGGTGGTAGCTGGCCAGGCGGACACTAGATATGTTCTACCACCCACCATGCGGGGGCTATTGGTTTCTTAACGATGTTTTCCATCACCGGAGGGCCACTGTGAGAAGCGCACATATATTTTTCAATAGAAAAATTCATTGCTGCACGGCGGTTTGAACTCGGTACAACGGCATCAAAGCCGATTTAACCAATTACTTAGCCCAATTACGCCACCGGGCCCTCAATAAATAATTATATATTAATAATTATAATAAATAATTGTATGAATATAAATAATTTGTCTTCACAGGAATGTTCTACCGGGCAAAGTCTTGTTAGGGTGCAAACTTTTTTAAACATACCTAATATTTTTTGACATGACATGACATTTGGCGAAGATGGCGGCCATTTCAGTCCCGCGACACTGCATACATAATTAAATAACTCAGAATTATGAACGTACTTTGTACCAATCAACACAGCAAAAAAAATTATAAGCACAAAACCACATATTATATAATAGTAACTACGTAAATAATACTTTCCGTTGTTAGGTTGGCTACACAGTGCTTTCATAATTCGGGTATCCACAATATAGGGAAGTGCCTCTTATAACGTAGTAGAGTGATTCAGTACTCTGTTGGCCATATGGCGGCAATTAATGTTAATAATCGCAAATAATACTTTTTAATATTCATTTTGAAATACAACTAGTCCGTGTTATAAAAGTATTTGGAATTATTGTAATAAAATAGACAATTAATTATCGTGTGTGTCAGATGCTTTAATTCTACAGGGCCATTTTGGACATTGTCCTTTGATACCTTGATGACATCATTATTACTAGTGAATATTTTCACTTTAGCGCGGCATTTAAAGTCAATTTTTTTGGGGTTCCGAACCCAAAGGCTACCAAATGAACACTTTCTGAGACTTTGTTGTCTTTTCGTCCGTCCGTCCGTCCGTCCGTCCGTGTGTCTATATGTGCGCACTTTACAGATCTGTATCTTCTTAACCGTTATAGGTACATACTTGAAATTTTCAAAAAGTATATATCCGTCAGTGTATAACGGCCCAGATACGAAATTTAATAGATGCATGTAATTTCATTAAAACTTTTTTTGCACTAAAAAGGGTAAAATAAGTTATTTTTCAAAAAAAATAAAACCGACGTCATAACCACAAAAAGGCACTCAAAAGCGAAAAATAATTTACTTAAAATTATTATAAGCGTTACCCACTTTTCTATTTGAAGTCGGTGCCAGCCAAGCCTATTGGATATTAGATAGACACTATGTATGTAGTAGTAGTAAGTAGGTAGATACATGTAGGTATTATCTATCTACTACCTATTAGACTTGGCTGGCACCGACTTCAAATAGAGAAGTGGGTAACGCTTATAATAATTTAAAGTAAATTATTTTTCGCTTTTGAGTGCCTTTTTGTGGTTATGAAGTCGGTTTTTTTTTTAAATAACTTATTAATTCTACTATAATCGCGATTCAATATAAAATTTATTAAATAGTATTTATATATGTGATAAAAATTATGATGTCAAAAAATTTTCATAAAATGAATATAAATTGCAATAAAACAACAATAATATAAAATTATAATAATTATCAGAATTTCATTGGAATGATCATTAATTAATAACATAAGATACATCTTTTACTTAAGTCCTTATACGTCTTAAATTCATTAATTGTGTAAAAACCATTTTCCCCTAACCACTTAGTTAAATTTCTTTTAAAAATTGAAAAAGGCAACTCTTTCAAATAAATAGGCAATTTCTTGTGAACATTAAATGTGTTGTTATGTTGTATATGTAGTAACAGACTACTGATTACTGAAATTAATACAATTTGATTTGACTAATGTAAACTACGCTAGACAGACGGCAGCAGTGTGACAGGTAAGTAGTGCGCAGAAGCGCCATTTTGATTTTTATGACGTCCGCGGTCAACGGATTACGAGTTTACTAAAGTTGCTATGGTAGTCTTTTTGACCAAAAAAGAGCTCAGGAAACGGCTAAACAGATTTTCATGAAATAAAGCTAAGAATACTCTCGACGAAAACACCTATCAAACAAAAAAAGAAATTGGTCAAGTGTGAGTCGGACTCGCACACGTAGGGTTCCAATTAATCAAAATTTGCCGGAAAATGAGGTACACAGTTTTAACATCGATATATTAATATCGTGTCAATACAAAACATGCTTATTTACTACAACGCCATCTAACGAATTTCTAACGAACTTCTAACACCAACTAAGTGAACGTTAACACAAATGATAAGGTAAACCAGTGTTTTTCAAAGTGTGGGTCACGACCCCCTGGGAGGTCGCGAAGCCTCTATAAGGGGGTCTCCGGGGGTCGCGAAACCTTGGTAAAAGAAAAAAAACAAAGTTTGAAAAATAAACTCTTAAATAAAATATTAATTAAGTGCATTTGTAGGTGTTGTGATTGAGAGTGCTTATAATATTACTTTCAAAAGAAAAATATGTGATTAGTCTCCTGTAGGCCACACGAACGAAGCCGCGGACAGAAGCTAGCAATATAACAAAATAAAGATTATAAACAGTGCAAGTAGGAAGTCGCGAAATTTTCTTTCATACTAAGGGGGTCGCGTCATGAAAAAGGTTGAAAAACACTGAAGTAAACAATCGCTCATAGATGGTGCTATAGTAAATTAAACTGGCCAAGTACGAGTCAGAATTTTGTCTCCCACACGGAGGGTCCCGAACGTCATCTAACGAATATCTAACGAATTTCTAACACCAACAGAGTGAACCTTAACGCAAAGGTTTTAGCAATTAATATTATTAAATATCTGGTTAACCGCCATTTTTGCCACTTAAACAGAAAAATATGACTCTTCCCAACATCTATCGGCGAATAATAATACTATTTTTTTTAATTGAGAGCAACTAACTGCTTTAATGACACAATAACACTAAAGCTACTGCTACTCGCCAATAGATGTCGGGAACAGTCATATTATTTATCGGGAAAAGTTATATTATTTTAAGTTGATTATCGATAAAGTTGATTATTGAAAACACGAATAAAACAACATTTTCTGAAAATGTTGTTTTATTTGTGTATCCTAGCTAGATCGATTTATCGTCCCCGAAATCCCCTGTATACTAAATTTTATAAAAACATTGGAGTCGTTTCCGAGATTCAGATTCAGATTCCGAGATTAAGGTAATCACGAGCCATCTATGAATGATTCATAAAAAACACGTTTTTTGTTTTAAACCCTTTAATTTTTAACTTTGTTCTGTTCTTAGTATTTGTGTTTATAGCGGCAACAGAAATACATCATCTGTGAAAATTTCAACCGTCTAACTATCACGGTTCATGAGATACAGCCTGGTGACAGACAAACTGATAGACAGACGGACAGACAGCGGAGTCTCTACTGAGACTCCGCTGTCTGTCCGTATTGTCTGTCTGTACGGAACCCTATTACTATAGGGTTCCGTTGGTACCCTTTGGATTCGGAACCCTAAAAAATAAATCAAAATCGGTTCATCCGTTTGGGCGCTACGATGCCACACACACAGATACACAGATACACAGACACATAGATAAACAGATACACACGTCAAACTTATAACATCCCTTCTTTTTGCGATAGGGGTTAAATACGTCAAACAAACGCTACTTCAAAATGTATGGGAATGTGACATTGGTATAACATTTGTTGTGGAAAAACTTAAAGTTGTGTTTGGCGTGGACACTACCAGATATTTTAATTTTGTCTAGTGAAGCTGGTCCTATGTTTAAGCTAATGATTGGAATAACAGTAAGTTACTATGTATATAAATTCTCGGAATAAACACATTCTTCTGAGTTAAAATCTTAATATACTCTAGTTTTCAACCGACTTCAACAAAGGTCAAGGTACCTAATTAAACTGTTGTTTTTTTTTTTTTATTTATCACTTCAGAACTCATGTATATGAACTGTAATTTCTTAAACGATAAAGAATTTTATTTTTGTTTGAGAGTATATTATATTTCCCGTTTAGTCCCATAAATTATCGAGATCTGATAAGTATCTCCGGAGATATGGATACAAAACCAAACTTGGCACTAACTAGCACCATATTATATTTTTTTCATTTTGTAAATGATCTTAAATGATTACGTAAAATAACATCTGAACCAATTTAATGTAGATACATTCAAAGAATCTGTATCTTTAAAACTTATGATAAAATTATAAGAAATTAGTTTTGTAATTTGTATGAGGGGCCAAAACTTCAACGACTTGGCGTAGCAGCATGCTGGAATCACATGAGTAAAGAAACTCTTTACTCATATGCTGGAATGAGGAAAACCAAGTTTTCGACAAGACGTGGTAGAAACATATTTTCACGATGTTCTGCCTGATTTGCTACCAAAAAGTAGCTTTTATCACCATTGAGGAGAATGTGTTCTGCCGCCACACCCTTACGGTGTTCCGATAGCACAGCTTCTGAGAGTCTGACTATTCTAGGCCTTCTAGCGTGTTTACCATCTAGACCATATCATCGCTTATCACCAGGCGAGGCAGTGCTCAAATGCAGCTTATCTGATATAAAAGAAAGTGTTTCGCTTCTACACGAGGTATCCCCATGAGAGGTTAAGTTGAGGAACTTATGTTCCTATAAACAATTTAAGAGTTTTAATAAAGTTAACTATGTAGTTAAAATTTATTGCGGATAGTAATTATTAAAAATAAAACTGAATGGGTATGAAAATTATTCGACCCCAAAAGGTTCTATATACATGCAACATATTAAATTCCACCAATTTAAAGTCGCTCAGCGAGCTATGTAGAGAGCTATGCCCGGTATTTCTCTGCGGGATCGAATCCGGAACGAAGTAATTCGCCAGAGAACTAAAGTTATCGACATAGCTCAACGAATTAGTAAACTAAATGAGCAGTGGGCTGGTCATATCTGCCGCAGGACTGATAACCATTCGGGTAGACTTGTCCTAGAGTGGAGACCGCGAATCGGCAAACGTAGCGTAGGACGTCCTGTGACCAGGTGAAGCAACGACATTTGCATACGCAAAGCGGTTACTGGAAAAGTTGAGCCAAAGATTGGGATCAGTGGCTTATCTTGGGAGAGGCCTACGTCCAGCAGTGGACTGACACTGGCTGATGATGATGATGATATTAAATTCAAACTTCAACAATCTCAACTTTAATGTATGACTCTACGATCAACACCGTCTCAATTTTAAAACCAATTCAGAGAATCAAAGTGCAGCACATTTTGAGGTTCGCCCTCCTTTATTGCTACTAAACAAATTTCTAAGCGTACATAAACGTTTAAAGTCCCTATAATGTTTGTGGCGGACATAAAATTATCAGGTTTACTGTTATTGTCGTCACAGAAACAATTCAAGGCGACTAGCTAGTCTCGACTTTGTTTGCTGTTCGAGGGGTGTGTCTACGTTAATTTTTACGTTAACTGAAATGATGTTACATACGTATTAAGGTACGGACACACCGCAGCGTCCTGCGTGCGCGATCAAGGCGGCGATTAGATATAGCGCAGTAATATTTGTACCGACTGGTTCACACCAAACACGATCAGAATACAATTGAAAAGTACAGCTACACATTGAGATTTACAGCTTACAGTACAGATAAAGGAAAAATTCAAAAAAATAGAAAAAGTTGAAAATTAAAGGATGTCCCCATATATACATAGTTTACGCCAATTTAGTTACACCTCTGAGTTATATGAGCGCTCATACAATTTAGAGGTCTAGCTTTATTGGTACCAATGTTGCTACGGAAGCCTCGGTAGGCGAGTCGAACTCGACTTGGTCGGTTTTATTGTAATTGGTATGTCTTTTCACTTCTTTTACTTATCTTTGCCGACAAGTAAAACCATATTGTCGGGGCTGGAAGTATCTAAATTGCAAACATCTAAAATAGATATATTAAGTAATACTCATAGTTGTCCAGCTGTAACTCTTTATTGAGCTGTTCTTCCACAGAAGATACCTTTGTCAAATTCAAAAGTAGGTTCGCTTGATTTCCATTGTTTAGGCTAGTTTAGCACTAACGAAAACAGGTTATGTTTTTTAACCAATTTCAAAAAATGATGAAGTTCTTAATTCGACTGTTGTGTTTTTTTATGCATGTTACCTCAGAACTCCGACAAATCTTTACCTATTTGAAAAATTCTTTTTTTGTTTGAGAGATTTTGCTTTCCTTTCAAATTTTATCGAGCCATGACAATTATCTCCGGAAATATGGAGATAAACAATATAAGCAAATTTGTATACTTAGATGACATGATTATAACTAGCCAGTACTTTGACTATCGCGGCATGTGAAGTCGGTGTTTTCGTTTTGTACGATCATAAATTATTAAAATTGAAGGAATATTAGTTAAGGATAGGAGCTACGGGTGCAAGCTAATAATACAAGCTACGGATGCGTGAGTAGTGTAGCAATGTGCAGAGCAGAGAGTACATAAAAGATGCATTGATGCGCATCTTCATAGCACTTCTTACCCGATCCCCTACACTGCTCAGCCACATGGGTAAAAATTTTCTTTACTTATGTGGCTCAGCTGTGGTGGAAAAAGTCACATACTTTAGTTCAGCCTTCACCTCACTCACCATTAGCTACCTCGTAGAAAGCCTTAAACGTTTGCGACAATAGAAATCGTCAGTACCGAAGTCAAGACTACCAAAAAGACCAGACAAATCTTATTGGATGCTCTGTATACATACTTTTTTAACAGTGTGGATAATAGTACACTGCAACATCTTACTTTAACCGTAACTATAACTAATAACCGCTGTTTTTGTAGGAGTTGAATTTTGACGTTTGTTAGGTATAGTTAAAGTAAGATGGTGTAACTCAGCCTTATACTCAATCCGTGGCAATATTCATAGTCCTGAGGAACAAAGAAAATGTGTGCCTACTTAAGTACAATACCAAGGTATATTAAACACAAGGTTCAATCTATAGCTAGAATTGTGAGGCTAGAGATTAGACAATGACTTCAGTGTCCATTGTGTAACAACAATATTATGATAGTTATAATGTTAACACTATTCATGATCGACTATGTTGACAGAAATAGCAAAATCTTTGATAATGGCGTCAAAATATCATTTGCTTTGTCTATTGACTTTGTGGCGTCGTACTATTAATTTATTTAAACTAAATAAATTGATAATAAATAAGTTAGGCTTAGTAATAGGTTAAGTGGCCTTCATTTGGACTAAACTACTAATTTGACGAAGTTTGGATCGTAAATCAGTAATTTATGTAAATATACTAAAGATCAAATAAATCGTAAAATGATGATGTAAAACTTATGTTACTTAGCTATTCTACTATGAAATAAAAAGGCTTTTGGTTTAAAAGGAAAAGTTTCAATATAATTACAGTCTGAAGAATCAAAAATTAACCATCGCACTTCTCGCCATAGATAACACGCTTATCCACACATTTTCGAGACTTGGACTTCGCACAGATCTGGATTCAACCGGTTATTTCTCCCGTACACTTGTAAAATGTGGAACGAGCTGCCGTCTGCTGTTTTCCCGCAGAGCTACAACATAAAATCCTTCAAAAGGCGTTAGATGTCAAAGGATAGGTATACAGTGCAGTGACGCACAGAATTCTATCCATCCAAAGTTGTGCATGCCAATGTATATCTAATGATCACACCATCACTTATAAACAAAGAGTTGAGTTGAGACTTGCAAGGCCAGTTTCACCGGTTCCTGATAGCGCTAAAATGAAGAAATCTTACAGAATTTTCACAGCTTTTATATGGCGTCACCTTTTAGATAACTATCTAACGCATTATCAGGAACCGGTGAAACTGGCCCTCAGAACAGTTATTTAACTAAAATTGTAATTCTCATACAAAAGACGATGAGACCCGTTGACGTAAAGGGTAGATGGCCTGACTTCTAAACGAGAAGTCGCCAGTTCAAATCTTAGTTAGGGTATTTAGGAATATAAAGTACTGTGTAGGAGCATATCATATCGATGTTCCACCTGACTTGCTACCAAAACGTAGCCCACCACTAAAGAGAAAATCTGCCGCCGTAACTTTACGGTGTTTTGGCAGCACACAGCTCTTGAGAGTAATATTCTAGGCCTAGCGTGTTCATTATCTTCGACCATATCATCATTTATCACCAGGCGAGATATTAGTCAAACGCTAGCCTATGAAATATAAAAAATGCAAATTTCAATAAAGTGATTTATCAGCTTTTTGGAATACAGTCAAAATTGGATTGTACTAAACATGTAGTAAAGAAAAAGCGTTACTGTAGAAACAATTGCACCACTAAACAGTTATTTTGTCATAAATGTGTGTTTAAAATTAACAAGTTAAGTTTGTGAAAGGTGCAATGAAGTTGTAACGAATCAAATTGTTTTGTTTGTTTGTCACTTTGAAACTCTTCATGAGTTTGACTGGTTTGAAAGTTATTATTTATGTGACGGAGACGCAAAAATGTAACTGAACCTAACTATAGAAAAGAAAAGTTGAAATAAACAAAGACAGGTATTTTTTTAAAGCAAAATGCAAGATTTTAGACGTACAAAATCCAAAGACAAGGTTTGCCAACGGCAAAAAGAGTGTAGCATTTTAGGTGTTTAATTAACAAATTACCTTCGAAACACCGAGCTACGCTACAAAACGCAAATTATTGACGGAGCTGAGAAAGTCATCAAGCTAAAGTGAACTGGGCTGGCCGTATCTGCCGCATGTAGGACGAGCTGTGGGCCAAAATCACCACTAAGTGGCGCCCTGGTCAGCTAATCAACGGCGTGGCAGACCACGTAGAAGATGGCGAGATGAGCTTGACGCTTTGAGCGAAAACTAGTCTACAGTAGCACAGGATAAGGATTCGTAAAAGTATAGGTGGAGGCCTTTTCCCAACAATGGGATACACAATTATAACAATGAATAACATACGAACAACATTCTAAATCAAAAAGTATTATGTAAATAATAGATTGATCAGATATGAGGGTTGTTAATATAAACCATTTGTATCAACATCAATCATTAAACAATTGAATCACTTATCGTTGTATCAGATCCTAGTTGCCGCTTAACCATTTTTAGTATCATGACATTTACGTCCCGTTCCCCTATTGGCTGCCAATTTTAATCGGATGACGACTGATGCACCGAAACGCATAATTACGAATTTCGAATGTCTCACGGGACTTGATTCCGTATTAGTTTTGACATTCGGCTTGATTGATGGACTACAATCTCTGGACGAATCTCGTGAATGAGCGCCCGTATACGCCAATCGCTACAAAGATAAACTTGCATCCGACATCGTTTGATTCTTCTTAGTAATAGGACATACATTCCTTTGTTTTGAATACATGGGCAAATTTGTAGATCCTGTGCTGATACCTAGGTGTGTCAAATTGGAAGCGTCAGGGCTGGCGTTGGTTTGACAGAAAATGGACGGATAGTTGAATTTTAGATGGATCACTAATAAAGTTGATTTTTCGATGCTGCGTAAGCGAGCACTTCGTTTGAGTAAAAATTAAATATGTATGTCCCGTTTACCAACAAACCTGGCTGTTGTAACAAAAAAATTATAAACACTTTTGCTGCAGTGTAGTACTCGAGGGTAGCTTTCAAGATTTGTCACACACAAACATACATACCAACACAGCAAGTTAAATATTATAAGAATAAGAATGAGCACAAACTCGATGGGTTTATCTTATTTATTTTAGGAGTTCCTAAGTCCACCTTCTGAATCACAACCGTCACAGTCACAGTCACCATCAGATCAGCTCCATGGTATCATATTATTATTGCAAAGATACGCATGTATACTAAAAGTAAAGGTTCAACTTTAGTGTACCTACCATCGATTTAAGGGTGGAGAAGGGGTGGGGGGTGTTGGGGAAGGTGAACCCCTCCCCCCTTGAAGGAAAAGTCGCGGAGCCCCCCCCTTCAAAAGTTATGAATTTATGAATATTTAAAATTTTGAGGTTATGTATGAAAAATTATCAATGATTGAAGGCTGGAGAGGATCCGTAGAGGGGAGGGGGAGGTTGGAAGATAACCCCTCCCTTATGAGCGGAAAACAGCGGCAACATAGTTGTAGAAAATTTTGTATGGAAATAAATTAACTTTTACCTGTAAATAAGATAGATATTTTATAGATAAATTAAACGCCATAGCGTTGGCTCTAGTGACACGCAGCCGCTGCCGCGGCTCCCCTCCTCGCTACGCTCGTCGGCGCACGTCACCCGGTGGTCACTGTTCCCTAGTATTTTGCCTTAGTGTTCGACTTTGAAATTATTAAGTACAAGTACATTTCTGAAACGACAAACACTAACTAGAAGTGCACTACGCAGACCTCTCCTATTTAAGTCGACTCAACCCAGGAAGGATTCCCGGGTTGTAAAAAAATAACTTCGAGGGGTAGGTATAATTTTTCATACTTAACCTCAAAATTTTAATGTATAATATATTCATAACTCTTGAAGGGGGGGCTCCGCAACTTTTTCTTCAAGGGAAGGGTTTTTCACTTTTCCCCCACCACCCCCACCCCTTCTCCCCCCTTAAATCGATGGTAGGTATACTAAAGTTAAGCCAAAATAAGTCCAATCAAACTTCAGGAAGTGGTTCTAATTTAGCTTCCAAGATTTGACCCGCACAAACATATTAATGTACATACTCGTACGTACTATCACCACATGAGTAAACCTTTAATGTTGTGCTAACAGGGAAAATTAAATAAATGCTTGTAATAAAACAAAATTCAACATTCATTTTATGCTCGATCTTAATAACCGCAGTTGTACGGAACCCCTCGTATGCGAGCCAACACACACTTGGCCAGTTAAATTTAATATTCACACAGAATAATGAATAGTACGAGATATTGATTGATGTAGCACCTCGGCAACGAAAAAACTCAAAAGGTTGTGCGAATACAATACCAAAAGCATAGCTACGTTTATATTTCTACTACCATGTTTACTTTATTTCGCAATGATACAAAAGGTATCGTACTATTAATATCATTTGTATAGCTACATCTTGTAAATCTATTTGAAAAACATACGAACAAAAAATGCATAAAGCACACGCGGCAATCTCAGAAGTTGTCTGTTAAAGCCTGAAGCAATATTAAAAGGCTGCTTAGTGCATAGGTGCTTCCTTCAAAGGAACAAAGGCCATTTAACTCGTCTAGGGGATCACAATGTCAACTTCCGGTGGCATCTCGAATGAAAAGATTCGATTCTTTACTTTTGTACGTTAGTGTTGTATATACATTTGTGTTCGCATCTAGGGACTCTACTCAGATTTGTGAGATTTGTCCGGAGATGCTTTTCTATTAATAAATAAATGTTTATTTAATATCTAGGTAGATAGTTGTTAAGGAAATCTGTTGTAAATAGTTCAAAATAATGAAGTAATAAATAAAAGTACAGTCAGTCAATTCTCATTTTTTTAAATATCTTATAGGATAGCATTTGAGCACTATCTCGCCTGGAGGAAAGCGATGATGTGGTCGATGGTGGTGAACACGCTAGGCCTAGAATACTCTGACTCTCTCTCTTGTGTGCTGCCGGAACACCGTAAGAATATTTCGGTAAATTTTCTCCTTGATGGTGGTACGCATCGTTTTGGTAGCTAGTCAGGCGGAACATCGATGTATATGCTCCTACTACCTCATCAATCAATCTAACAGTTTGAAGGTAGTACATGTAAATGTATTTAATAAAATAAAAAAGATAAAAAAATAAAAAAGATAAAATAAAAAAGATATGACCATAAAACCAGTGTCCTACATTATTATTAAATTATATCGCTCTGCATTATTTGCCAAACAAAATGGCCAGAAAAGTTAGATACAGAACCAATTATAGTATCAAATATTATGTTTCTTTGAAGTGTTTCACACTTTATATTTTTGTAAATTGTTAAACACAATCCAAAACTTCATCGTACCGACGGGACTTGAACCCGCAACCTCCGGAATAACATGTTCCGGTGCTTTGCCAATTAAGCAACGGTGCGAAGTATCGTTACGACGAAATTAGTGGATTGCATTTTTGTTAACCCAATTATGCATTGGTGGCGCCATCTATGACTACTTATTACGTAAGTTAATCTTAATTAACTTACGTAATAAGTAGCTTAATTTTTTTAGCTTTAGCTTAATTGGCAAAGCACCGGAACATGTTATTCCGAAGGTAGCGGGTTCAAGTCCCGTCGGTACGATGAAGTTTTGGATTGTGTTTAACAATTTACAATTATAGTATATTTAAAATATATTTTAAATTTAAATTTGATGGTTTCTCTATAAATGTTTTTTGCCAGACATTCTTGAGGGAACTAGTTATATTACTTCTTGTATCTTCTTAACTCTAGATAAACAAGATTTCATCTTAGACTGTATTATCACTTTGCATCAGGTTATCTCAAGTTCAGTGATCTGTCAGACCTGGTAATCTTTTTAGCTGCTACACAGGCTCTTAAGGAAACATTTATGTAGATAAGATATCTTTAAATGACAGAGATAACACGAAAATGCGAACATTTCACGCTGAAAATGATGAATCTGTGACGAAAAATATCTGTAGTTCTACTATGAAGTATTCTGTGTGCAGGGCCTCAGATTTGTCTCATGCACTACTGGTGTTATGAGAGATTCTCCTATTTCATTTAAAAAAATGACCGGAAAGCGAGTCTAGGACATGAATCGCAATTTACTTATCGCAATAAATTTAGTTAGCTTAGCCATACAAATTGTTACGCCCAGACACTCAACATATAAAGAACCGCCTACCCACCTCGTACCTAATTTTGCACGTGGGTCGATCAAATGTATCGATTTACAGGAAACGAGGATCGATTGCAACGGATTACAACAAATGTGACAGCCCTATTATAAAATATCGATTTAAATTCAACCTTAATGCGTCAGTATAAGATAGGTGATTGCGAACCGGAAGAAAAATACACAGTGACAAAAAGACGGATATCGATCAAAACCAAATTCTGCGGTCACTTATTCTTATAAGTTTTTATATGCGATTCGTTTTATTGTTGCTTTGTGATGTATGGTTTGTAGTGTTGTACAATTGATTTTACTATGCAAAAAATAGAAGGCATAAAATGAATATATTTTTGCGAGTGTCTGTGTTGAATTTGACAGCCGGTAAAATTATTGCTACTTCTGTGTATTAAATTAATAACTTATTGCTTTTTATTTTCTAGAAGCCTTGCCTTGCGGTTTTACCCGCGTAGACGTCATTCCTTGGAGTATACCTAGCCATACACGTACGGATATACCTACCGGATCTGCCTGACAGACGTGCCTGGCAGGAGAAATGTGTGTATGTGAGAACAGATACAGAATTGCCTGCCTGATGCCTGCCTGCCTGTCCGTGCTCAAAACCACCGGATCGGGCACGGGACAGGCAGATCCGAGTACCCAACTGTGAATGTGCGTAGTGACACAGATGTGCCCGCCAAATTGCTCTTCAGTCGCGTACTAGTTTACTAGTGTTTTACTTGTTACTAGTTATTAATTAATTTACCACTAGTTTATTACTTTACTAGATTTGACAAAGACATTTTTACAGACAACCGTATAAGCTGGAATTACGATCTGAACTGATGCCCGAAGAAGTGTGTGGCGAAAGCACGCATCCGAACTAAGTCGCGCCCGACGGATAAATCTATACATGTATACTTAGCTATTATCGGGATAAAAAGTATGTGCTATGTCCTATTCTAGGGTATATGGCTATGTTCTATATACCACATTCCAGCTCAATCGGTAGAGTAGTTTTAGCGTGAAGAAGTGACAAACATACGAACACACTCACAAACTTTCGCTTTTATAATATTAGTAGAAAATAATGCTTTTACTATAGATATATTATTAGCGTATCGAAGCGTCATTGATGGCATTATGACCTAAAGGTACGGCCTCACCGCGGCGTCCTGCGTCCTGCGGGCGCGATCTGAGTACTTTTCATTTGTTTTCTAATAGCGTTTGGTGTGTACCCGTCGGTACAAATACTACCGCGCTATCTGACCGCTGCCTAGATCGCGCACGCAGGACGCTGCGGTGTGTTCGTACCTTAAGGCCTTCGTTATAATGAATAATCGTTATATGGAACTTGAATAAAATCGAGCATAAAACATTATGGGTACATGAAATAATTTGAGGGTATGACTTTACATTGAAATCAAAAAGAAAATTAATTTATCAAAAGAATTAGTGTAACCAAAATAAACAGGATAATTGTAATTCCACGTAAATTACAATTTCTCGCCTATTAAAATAATATTCTACAAACCAAGTTATTTAAAACATTTTTTCCGTGAGTAATCTGAGTTCAAATAGAAAGAAAACAAAGGATAATTGCTTTTTAATATATTTTTTTCTATTAACCTACTTAGTTAAATCAAATTGGTATTTTTTTACGTCTGAAAAACAAGCAGACTGCTGTTAGTAAGTAAAGTAAGTAAAGATGTGGTCTAATATAGAATCGTGCTTGTCTGGAATGAATTGAAAATGGCACTGAGACGAGGCGTATTTCAATATAACTCTAATATCCGTCTTCCAAATAATTTCATATCGAGGTAGGTACTATGATTATCGAAATAAACTGGCCAAGAGCGCGTCGGACTCGTTCCGATTGAACAAAATTTGCCGTAAAAATTAAGTACACGTAGTTTTAACATCGATATACATAAATACCGTGTCAATACTAAACATGCTTATGTACTACAACGCCATCTAACGATTATTCCATGAACTTCTAACACGAACTAAGTGTACGTTAACACAAAGATGTTAGGGTAGGTAATAATATGGTGAACCAGTGATTTTCAACGTGTGGAGCGCAGGGTCGCGACCCTCTGGGGGGTCTCTATAAAGAGATCGTGGGGGGTCGCGAAGCCTCAGTAAAAGAAAAAATCAAATTTTAAAAATATACTTTTAAAGAAAATAATGATTAAAGAGCATTTGTAGATGTTGTGACTGAGAGTGCTTATAATATTAGTTTCAAAAGAAAACTATGTAATTTGTTTCCTGTAGGCCACACGAACGAAGCCGCGAGTAGAAGCTAGCAATATAACAAAATACAGATTATAAATAGTGCAAGTAGGTCGAATTTTTTTTTTCATAGTAAGGGTTTCGCGTCGCTTCATGAAAAAGGTTGAAAAACACTGGTAAACAATCGTTCATAGATGGCGCATTAGTAAAAACACGTTTTTTGTATGGGGTATGGGGGTATGTAACCTTTAATTTTTAACTTTGTTCTGTTTTAGTATTTGTTGTTATAGCGGCAACAGAAATACATCATCTGTGAAAATTTCAACCGTCTAACTATCTCGGTTCACGAGATAAAGCCTGGTGACAGACGGACAGACAGACAGACAGACGGACGGACAGTGGAGTCTCAGTAAAAGGGTTTCATTGGTGCCCTTTGGGTTCGGAACCCTAAAAACTAGCTACTTGCAATTTATATGGCCTGTAAAATCTTCACCAATATTATAAATGCAAAGGTCAGTTCGTTTATTTGTTTGAGTCTTCTTCACGATCTTAACGGAATAGTATAGGAATAGCCAGTTCTATGTATTAGGCTATAGGATACTTTTTAACGTGCCCAAAGCCGCGGGGCACAGCTAGTGTCAAAATAATTGAAGCTGTTGCAGTTTTTTCCCACCCTGCCTTAGCTCCAAATATACCAACCTTTACCTTGGCTTCTTCTACCTGCAAACCCTCCCAATTTGAAGCTCAAACGTTACTTCATAATAATAACCGTCTTGTCAGTAATTCGCTGTTAACGACCCGAGACGCTGTTTGTTCTTCTACCAAGACGCCTGGCTTGTCTAGACGCTGAAATCATTAGGAGCTAGCCTTTAGAAAGTTTAAGGTGTTTTATGCGGAAATGAAAAAGAAGCGCTTTTAGTAAGTCTTGAGATAAGAGCTATTGAAAAACTAAAAAGCCGATAGGTCTTCGATTAAAATATCTTCTGTCTACTCGGTGGTGAAACTTTACGATTTTTGGCACTAGCTGCTTAATACATTGATCCCATTTTCTCTAAAGTATACTCATAAAGTCATTAATCATTTAAGAATTTTAATTTTTCGTAGACTAAGTCATGTTACAATAACTAACAGTAATAAAAATTTACATAATATACCTACAGCGTTTTATTAAATAATTTGCTTTTTCTAACTTATAGTATCCCACTGCTTGCTTTATTTATCTTCTAATATTATGTCAATAAATTCCTAATACTAAATATGGTTTCGTATGTCATTTGTAATTTTTAATAGTAGGTATGGAGTTTTCATAATTAAAGAGTAGCCAACAAGCAAGCGTTCCACTGGATGGTATGGAGCTATCACCACAAATTTTTGTCAATACACCTGAAGTACGAAAAGCACTGGCGCAAGTTGAAAAATCTGTCGCTTAACAGTGTTCCGGTAGCTAACCTTGAGAGCCATTTCCAATTCTAAGCCTAGCGTGCTACCATCTTCCACCGCATCATCACTTACCAATAGGTGAGACAATCAACTGCTAGCTTATGCAATGTAAAAAGCAAGTACACAGTTCCCATTTTAGGCCTAGCGTGCTACCACCCTCGACCAAATCATCACTTAGCAACAGGTAAGATAGCTGTTTATCGCCTATAGCCTATCATGTATAATAATAGTATGAAAAATCTTTCTTTTGTGCTTTTTATGATTAGCAGACTTCAAATATGTACATCAAAAATATCACCAGCTCTTTAACTATAAACGTGTGTATGTAACCGACAATCATTGTATACCCAACGGGGCTAATGATAGCCCTACGAATGAGTAAATTATCAATTCCGCCCCAAGGGTTTCAAGCTTGTTTTTTCGAAAGTTAACAAGCCCACTTTGTTCCTTAAGTCTTCACTTGCTGGCCCTAATTATCTAGCAGTGAGGTACTTTGTCTTTAAACCACATTAAACTTTAAACAAATAAGACAAAATCGCTAAATTTTATCATCATCTTTGCAGTAGATATGAATGGAGTATGCTTTGAAATAAGAAACTTACGTAACCTAAATACGTGGAAAGTTGGAAAGAGGAACACACTTAACTGCAACAAGCATAATGTCAATAGTAGTGATGAATGTTGGAAATGTTGGGTATCATATGAAAAATAATATAATACTTACACAAGCGTTTCGTAGGACAGAGGTCCGCGTAAGGCAACCAAAAAAAGCAATGTAGAGCGATGATCTTTACAAAGCAGCTGGAAAGAGGTTCGTGTTCACTAGCCTATGTTAAGCTATAGACTAGCGTATTAAGGCTAATAAATTAAACAAAGACTCAAAGTGGCTGGTAACGCAGCAAAAGCTAAGTAATAAGGCATTTAGCTTACTCGAAAGCTTATTTACATAAATCATTATTCAACTGAAAAAAATAAAGTTGCAGTTTAGTAGTTGTAGTTTTATTTTTTATTATCTTGAAAGTGAATTTGTAATTATTTTTGGGAATTCCCTTAACGTCACAGCTGGAGTAGAACTTAAACTAACACTGAAATAACCAATATCAGAAAAAATCTTGTAGAAGTTATAGAAGCAAAGAAAAGACGTGTCGTGTCTCTAATATAAATTTCTAAGTAACGAGTTAATAAACTCATCTAGCAATTCCGTGCATTGATTAAAACTGTTTGCGGAATATTGCATGTTCATAATGCGAATTCCATTACGGTAACAATATTCAACGAAATGCCTAAGTATTTCCATGAAAAAATAACTTTGCTGTATCTGCTTACATTATTTCATTATTTTTTAACCCCCGACACAAAAAGAAGGGATGTTATAATTTTTACGTGTGTATCTGTGTATGTGAGTGTGTGTGTATGTCTGGGGCATCATGGATCATCACCCAAATGGATTAACCAATAGTAATTCCGATTTAGTTTTTTTTATTTACTGAAGCTTAAGTAACGAGAATTTGGACTGTTAAATCAGAAAAAGAATAGTCGGTATTGATTTTAATAAATCAAGTAAGGTTTGTCATCTCCAAGCACATTGCACAGACCGATTGTGCCTGCTCGTACAACTAGATTAACTGCAAAAATGTATAAAAACATAATTTAGATCGTTAAAAAAAAACATTCACACCCCATGCGAGTAATTTTCTGTAGTAAATGGTCAGATAAATGGTTCAGATATCTCATCAGATCTCAATGAAATTACAATGGGACAAAAAAGATGTACCCTACCACAGAAAAAATAATCATTTGAATCGGTTCACAATTGGCTGAGCGTACAAAAAAAAAATTGAGAAACTCCTCCTTTTTGGAAGTTGGTGGAAAATTTTAATAACTTGTCCTTTGTGTCATTTAACCCAAAATGAAAATTAAAACAAAGTTAAAATTTTAATGAGCG
Source organism: Cabera pusaria (assembly GCA_954871355.1). NCBI lineage: Eukaryota > Metazoa > Arthropoda > Insecta > Lepidoptera > Geometridae > Cabera > Cabera pusaria. Next base: position 10,321,067 of record OX940896.1, on the reverse strand, counting down.
CTAAAGACCTACTTTTAATGTATGCCTACCCTCGTTACGTGAACTATTATAAAGTTCAGTTACAAGTAAATCATGAAAGGGTCAATTACCCTCAAGTTAGAAACTATGTTTGCTTTCGTGCTGACGTAAATTTTTTAACTGGGAGTCAAGTTAGCGTTTACACTTTTTTCAAATTATTTTCTGCAACGTTTTCTGAAAAACTTACAAGTTTACTGTAAGCGTAACACATCGACCGAGAACGTTTAAGTTTCTGTTTGCCTGTTAGCCTAGTAAAAATGTGCATGCCCTAGTACTTTGTTACAATGTTTTTGTGAATGTTTTCTTTAAATTTTAGTGTAACTTACCTGATTTATAATGGTGAGAGGAATAAAGAGTACATGGTCAGCTCAGAGTAACAATTACCAAAGTAATTTTATTTATTATTTATTTATTATTATTGAACTTTAGTTATTGTTACTCTGAGATGGTCAGCCTGTACTATTCCACTCTTAAGGTACGGCCAGACAGCGGTGTCCTGCGATCTGCTGGTGCGATCTCAGTACTTTACAATTGTTTTCTGATCGCGTTTGGTGTGAACCAGTCGGTACAAATACTACTGCGCTATCTGATCGCCGCTTAGATCGCGCACGCAGGCACGCTGCAGTGTGGCCGTACCTCTATACATAGGTACAGGAATCTTTTATTGCACGCCACTGAAAACGGCCGCGGCTTCTATCATCCAGTTCTTGCCAGCCACCTTGCCCAAATATGAATATTATACTATTTAAAAAAAAAGTTATACGATTTAATTGATAGACGAGTAAGAGTTCCGATGTTTCTTTCTTTTAAATTTTGTGAAAAAATTGCAAAGCGATATTTTGTGATAGTAGGTAGTGTTAAAATATCAAAATTTTTGCAAGCTTATTAGGGACTCTATCTACCATATACTAGTTATTTCATACCACGAACGGGTGGAAATTTTACATCTTCTATGACTTCCTTCGCAAGGAATATGTTTAGATACCTATTAATATTGTTTTGACGAACGAGAGCTAGTAAAAATATATATATATATATATATCTAATACTAAAATAATCTTTGTCCTGACATACTGACTGACTGACTGACAGACAACGCACAGCCTAAACCGTTGGTCATAGAGACTTAAAATTTGGAAGGTATATTTGTCTACGTAAACGTGTACTAAGAAAGGATTTTCCAAAATTCTCTCCTTAAGAGGATGAAATGGGGGTTCAAGGTTTGTGTGGAGAAACTAGATTAGATAGTCTTTTCTATTCGAAACTTTACACAAGTGCTTTAGTAAAAAAAAAAAAATTTTGTAAATACGTGTTTCAGGCTTTTATGAAATTTCACCACTAAGAGGTTGAAATGGGGGTAACAAAGTCTGAAAATCAATATTCTTTCGGATTGTACTGAAATTTGGCATGCAGATAGTTATTACGACGTTAGTTCCCTCTGAGAAATGATTTTCTAAAATTCACCCCTTAAGGGGATGAAACGGGGGTTCAAAGTTTGTATGGAGAAACAATATTAGAAAGTTTTTTCTATTCGAAATTCAGTAAGTAAATAAGAAAATAGGTGTTTCAGGCTTTTTGAAATACTACCCCAAGATAGGTGAAGTGGGGTAACCAAGTCTGAAATCTATATTGATTCGGATTGCGCTGAAATTTAGCATGCAGATAGTTGTTTTGACGTAAGTATCCGTTAAGAAAAGATTTTTCAAAATTCACTCTTTAAGGGGATGAAACGGGGTTCAAAGTTTGAACCGATTTGGCTTTAACTTCTTTGATGTCTTATATGATAGAAAGGTTTTTACAAAATAATAGTTTTAAGTAAATATAAGATCGTTTAAAAAACTAAAATGAACCGACTTCAATGCCGCGCTATTAATTTTCAGTACCAATTATGAGGTGTTTATCTCCATATCTCTGGAGATACTAATCAAACCTCGATAAAATTACCATGGTACCACATTAGGGATATCTCCTTTCCAACAAAAAAATAATAATTAAAATCGGTTCATAAACGACGAAGCTATCCGTGAACAAACATAAAAAAAAACTTGTATACGGTCGAATTGAGAAACCTCCTCCTTTTTTGAAGTCGGTTAAAAAGAAGTCTTTAACGCGCGCAAAGCCGCGGGGCACTTCAGTAATATATACATTTGAAGTATAAGTCAAGTACACGAAAATTAATAGAGAACTAGTTAAATGAAGATAATAATAACTTATGTAAACTAACCTTTTTTTTTTTTGACCCAGGAAAATCCTTTATGGATACCACCTCGCCCGGGGGAGCGAGATGATTATGTGGGAGTCCCTGCCAGAAGGGCAGTATACCCACTAAAAACCTGGGGTGAGCAGTCCTTCGCCGAGATGGGACAAGATGGGGCCACGTTAGTATTCGCCATCTTGCCCCGGCGGTAGGCCCGGATCATAATTCCGGGCCCCGGCACAAGGAGGGGTGACCTCGCTCACCAAGGCCACCCCTCAGACGTGTGGGGTCGTGCAAGCCGGATGTAAACTAACCTAACCTAACCTAACCTAACCTATCTAAAGTAAAGCAATCATCATAATTTCATATGCCTAATCACCAACATAAAAACACATTAAGTCCATCAACATTTTTTCTCACTAAAAAAAAAAGCCGTAATTAAAATAACAATGACCGCTAACAAAAATGGCATAAAACCAAACACCATAAAATTAAAATTCACCGACCAGCATACAGTAGCGGTATCTCATTAATCTAGTGATAATTAAACAGTGGACCAATCAGACGCCGGCGGCTCGGTCACCACACCTACTGACGCCATTTTGCTAACGATGCGCGCGCGCAGGAAATGGAACAATTAATGATGATATCTATCGGTTTTATAGGTGGCGTTTTAAATTATGGTATGCATTAATATTTGTTTATTGGTATGTTCAATATAATACAACGTGAAGTTGATATATTCTACACGTTTTTTAAATATCTTTCACATACAACGTTATAGGTTCTAGCCTGCCACCCATCTATCTATTCTTCCTATTCATAAGTTTCTTATTTTTTCAAATTTTTGTATTATTCTTTATTCCATCATTATATATATTGTTATTTCACTACAAATTTATTAGCCAAATCAAGCCATTTTGCCATGAAGAGGGGACTTCGAAATATCTTGACAAATAAACTGAGTTTCGCATTTAGGTGTAAATTAGGTATTCTTTAGGTAATATTGGTGGTAATATTTTTGTAGAAGATCAAAATGACACGAATCTCATTAGCTCCAAAATAAACAATTTATTTTTTCAACATCCTATAATTTGCCGGTTGGACGAACATCAAACGTTTGTGGAAGGAAGACATCATTATTTCGTCAATCATTAGTCATCAAATAATATTTAACGAGCCGTGATTAAATAATTGTTGACAGGATACTTTTTGAAAAAAAACTGAAGGCTTTTTGGTTCAGCTGCCCTGCGTGGTTTTGAAAAAAATATTATGTCAACTATGCTTTATCACAAAGTTAAACGCTCTAATTATACATCTCTATAATTTGTGTATAAGTTGTCATAAGTTGATCTCTATGACGACGAAGACACAATTTAATTATTTTATTGCATTCTTTAAAAGCAACGTTTAAGCAACTGATTTAAGGTACGAACACACCGCAGCGTCCTGCGTGCGCGATCTAGGCGGCAATCAGATAGCGCAGTAATATTTGTACCGCAGGTTCACACCAAAAGCGATCAGGAAACAATTGAAAAGTACTGAGATCGCTACCGCAAGACGCAGGACGCCGCGGTGGGCCGTACCTTTAATGTTACATAACTACATTATCTTAAAAAGGTTTTATCCTTAGTGTCTTCGCTTTAATAGAGACAATGAGAAAAGTGCCATTTAACACATTCTTAATTTATGCATAATTAGAAGTATAGGTTAAATTAAAATTACTATTTTAATTTATTAGTCTCAAGACAAGACTTTAATATTGCCATTATACTGAAATATATTATTTTTGAAAAAGTTGATCTATATTTAATTTAACTAGAATTTGCAATTGATGCTTATTAAATGTTGCCATCTTAGTAAATGTTATAATTTGTGGTTGGTTAATTATAAATTAACTTTACTATTTATGGCGCAAATTAATTCAGCATTTATTAAGGCTTTGAGTTAGGTAATGTATTAATTACATAGGTATTTGAAGTAGGGCGCCTGTCTCCAACTCGCCTTTGGATAACCGTTGTATGACCTGATAGAATGCTGTTTCACGTTATCACGTTAACAAAAATACTTTACTGTACCTAGTACTTATTTATTACGTCACTACTTACTCATATATCTACATACATACCTAGGCATAGAAGTTTGGTTCTTCTAAGTAACTAGGAAGTGCTGAAGTCAACGTCAAATGAACAAAATTCACAAAAGTTAGGGCGACAGTTTCGTACCACGTACCAACCTGGTTGTTAAGGGAAGATCTATGGCGATTTTGCTATGACACGCAACTCACAGGAAGGCGTTTGGATAAAATGCCCTGACCTAGTTACTTGGGGGAAAGTTTCGACACCATTGCCGTTCGAATGTTCTAACTTTAAGCATTTGTGGTGGAAAAATTTAAGGAACTTGAACCAGATTAGCGCTGCCTTAAATTCTTAAACGAGTTGTGATAAGGTTGATTAAAAATAAAATGAAAACAACAAAACAACTCCATGAAAAAATTAAGGACATAGAAACATGCTAAAAATGAAAGAAATGCACAAATTATTTATCTCATTCCTAATTCGTTTAATTTTTTTTATTTACTTGTTTCAGTTAAAGCATAACGACGCAACGATACGACGCTTGCTTGATAGTGAAGCTCATAGCAAAAAGCGTGGTACGCAAAACTGGATTGTAAATTATTGTGCTTCACCTCACCATCGTCTGTTACCTAGAAGCATAATTTAATTGAGTTCCATACCATTTACACCACAAAATGTTAAATTAAATATAAAATAATGTTAAAAAAGAGGTGAAGTACCCCCAGGCTTACTGGCAGATATCCTACCACTAGAACATTTACATTGGCAACCTAAACAAACATGTATTATAGATATACAACATAGACCACATTTTGTATATTTTACTCACAAGTTAACCTCTTGGTATACAGATGACCAAACTAATTCTAAGATTGTTGACCTCGTCATCGAAGCGTTCGCGTCATTGTCACGTAATCATCTATTGAGTGACTTGACAAGTATCCTCTTGTAGTTTCAACGTTGAATGTCAGATGAACCTCCATAAACGTCGACGTTGGTAATTTAGAGGCCATCACGAGATCTTGCCCGGTCGTGTTTATTGTGGTGGGCGTAGCTGTGTTGATTCTTAAGATATCGCCTCTTAGTTGATGGTAGACGTATTCTGGAGAACACATACAAATACAAAAAGTATTAGTGTACTTAAACAGTTTTAAACACTACTTAGTCTAGAATAAGATCCGAACATATGTCACTTAATTTAATCGTTCTTTTATCTATTATTGCCATTGTTGACATAAAACATAAGTTTATTTTGTGTGTTACAACGTAAATTATCACATCGAAAAAAACTACACGATTTGTTTAAATGAGTTAGATGCTTTGTTCAACATATTTGAAAGAAAACGAACGTAGAACTAAGTTTACTCATAAGAAAAACTTACTAAATCATTATTTGTTAAGGACAATTATTATGTGGTAAGTAAGACAATTATTATTAGAGATAACCTAAAATAAACATTCCCATTAATAACTTTAATATTTACTCTAAAATTCAATGTATCGAACCAGAATACACCTGTTCGCAGTCAAGAATACAACATGTTGGGAACAATCCGTTGTTTCCGTAAAAGGTGGAAAGAAATTGAATACATTCTTTTGACGTTTGTGAGTTTGTGAAATCGTTTCAGAATCGTATTACCGCTCACCTCACCGTCACCTGTCTTATTTATCTTATCTTTATCACTTGTATTAGTTTCTTCATGGCAATTTAAACACACACAATGGCAGTTGATAAGTTTTTACGTATTTCTGTTTTCTTCAAATTGATTTTATTGATCCCTTTTGTTGGTCAGCTGTGTGTGCAAGAAGGCTAAAAAACCTAAGTATTTTAATAAATGCGCCAAAAAAATAATGCACACTAACCATCTATCTGGTCTAAAACAAGAACATTATCAATGATGACTGCTGCTCCTAGCTGATCGGACGCGGCACTTTCTGTTAATTGACCATTGCGAAATAGAGGTCGTGATTCGGATGTTATCATCATATTATTATTGTGATACAGAAAAAAAACAAAATATATAATACGAAAAAGTTGTATCACATCAACTTTAGGTCTTGAATAACTGTCTCTACCTGTAGGTGGGATTTTGATGTTCATTTACACTCATAGTCGGTCTAAAACTAAATTTAGTCAATCAACAATATTTTCGGTCCTGGGAACATCAGTAAATTTTTTGGAGCAGAGCCCATACAAACTTGGTCATTGTCCTCTGGTTTTATGCATCAGCACTTTTTTGAAACTTTATGCAGACCGTCAAAATATGATTCAAATATTATACACATAGTTCTGGAAGTGTTTTTACTTGTTTACAACTTTATCTACTAGATATTTTGGCTAACAATAAGTCACACATACAAACTGATATATTTCAGTGGTAAATAATGCCAGTTTAAATAATATTCTTCAGATGATTCCACAAACAATGTCTTTCAATTAGACAAAAACAACACAAAGAACGCGGGCAAAGATTTATCTCCAGTCGATAAGTTTAATGTGCAACAGCTTTTAGAGCATAGTAAAAAAGGTACAACGAAATCAAGGATCATATTACAGAAATCCATTAGAGTAAGCAATAAAAATAGACTTGGGACATGTAAAACCGCTCCTAAATTCAGTCATTTGAAATGAAATATAACAAAACGAATAGATAAAACTAAACTCATACGAAAACAAAGAGTCTAGAATTATAATTATGCAATCGATGTTTTAAAAACATAGCAAGCAAATTAGTTTACAACACATTTGCACAAAAAATGCCTTTACGAAGCCTGTATACATTTTAGATTTATAGTTTTCATGAGTTTGTATCATGATTATAAACTACCGACTATTATACTCACTACTGTTTGAGTGATCGTCTTCGTATTCGATCGTCGTCATCTTGCTGCGTAAACTCCCGAAAAAGTGCATCGGACATGTACAAAACCTCGTCGAAGAGGTCGAGACAGTTGATAGCAAACAGTAGTGAGTATAATAGTAGGTAGTTTATAACCAGTGTACGTTGTGCGAAATTAAAGAATTACGCACCATACCACAGATTATATAATAGTTACTACGTACACTATACAACGGAACGTGCGGTAAATTAGGGTCTCTCACCTCAGTACCTACTTTACCGCACGCTCGATTGTATGGCACCGTGCGTATTCTTTACAGTTTTTTTTTTTAATTTTCGTAACACATCCGTAAGAATTCCTTTCAAAAAAATTCACATTGCGAGAATAAATAAGCTAAATGTTATTTTATATTTGTCACCTGTTGATAAGTAATGATGCGGTCGAAGATGGTAAGCACGCTAGGCCTAGAATAGGAACTGGCTATCAAGGATAGCTGCCGGAACACATTAGATGCTTGGCGACAGAATTTCTAACTTGAGGGTGGTAGGTAGCTGGCGAGGCAGACACTAGATAATGTCCTACCGATGTTTTTCCTTCACCAAAGGGTCACTGTGAAAAGCGCACATACATTTTTCGATAGATAAATCCATTGGTGCACGGCGGGGTTTGAACACGGTACCTCTGGCATCAAAGCCGACCGTTCTCCCGATTATGCCACCGGGCCTTCAAAACCACCCTTAAAACCACCTTGTAAGCGCTTTTGCATACGTTTGTCTCACTTCTCACAGTCGCAGACGAAATATGTAGTATGAATGAATGAATGAATGAATAATACTTTATTGCACACCAAGAACAAAAAATAAACAAAAGTAACAGAAGAACATAACATATCGGTAGTACAATGGGCGGTCTTATCGCTTAGAGCGATCTCTACCAAACAACCATTGGATGGAGAGGATTTCCAAATTATAATATTGCGGGGGTGTGCAGTTATAAGTTAACATATATAATATACTTAAAATTAATACTTACACATATACACAAACATAATACATAACATAGATACATATACATTGTAACTAAATAGATATTATTAAAATAGATACATATACCTTACTAAATAAGTTCATAAAATCAACTATGGGAAAAATAGTGTTTAAATACCATATTTTTAAAAGCTTGTGGAGATTGGGCTTGTCTTATTGTTGCAGGAAGTTCGTTCCATAGGCGGACAGCTAGCATGGTATAAGATTTGTTGTAGTAAAGTGACGTGGAGTGATGTTGAGGTGTCTTCAATTGAAGCGTATACTGGGATCGAAGGGGGTGGGATTTAGTAAGGTGGAGGAATTCGAAGCGCTCTTTTAGGTAAAGTGGAGTCGTAGGAAAGAATAGGATATTGTAAAGGAAAGAAAGGATATGCATGTTCCTGCGAAGGCGGATAGGTAACCAATTGAGCCTTTTTCGGAATTCGGAGACATGATCATATTTCCGAAGACCGAAAATGAATCGGATACAGACATTTTGCAGTCTTTCTAGCTTATCAAGTTGCTCTTCGGTCAAATCTGGATAGCAAGCATCTGCGTAATCAAGTATAGGCAAAAGAAGATATTGTGCTAACGCAGTCTTAGTGGTGATAGGAAGAAAATTACGTAATCTTCTGAGTGAAGATGCCGAAGCAAAGATTTTCCGGCTGACTTCTGCTAGTTGAGGTTCCCAAGATAGCTGGTTGTCTATGAGTAACCCTAGATTTTTGACTGACGAGCTAAAGCTTACAGGGACTCCATCAAATATGACTTGTGGTAGCCGCAACCAGTCAATTTTTGAAATCATACGTGAGTTCCCAATGATAATAGTTTGAGTTTTTATAGGATTGACTGTGAGGCCGTATGATTTACTCCAATCTCGGATACGCTTCAGATCTTCATTAGTGCTCTCTATTGCCGCATGTAACTGATCTAGAGGTGCCTGAGTATAAATCTGTAGATCGTCTGCATAAAGATGGTAGGAAGAAGATAGCTGTTGTGAAATAGAGTTAATAAAGATTGCGAGGAGATAAAACGCCGCCCTGAGGAACGCCAGCAGATAGATCGCACCACGATGAGTAGGAATCATCAATACGTATTCTCTGCCGACGTCCACACAGGTAACTACGAAACCACTCAATGACTGTCGGCGAGATGTTAAGAGAGCACAGCAGACCTGACCTAGCAGAATGTCGAAATCAACATTCTTGAACGCACTGCTAAAGTCGAGCAGTGACAGCACTGTGAGCGTATGATTTATAAATAATCTTTGTATATATATTACATTTATTAAAAAAATAAGACGATTTGTAATCAGCTCATTGCCCAATGCAGCAGTAAATTAAGTTCATTATTCATCACAAATTAATATCGTTTTTTGAATGCAACAAACGGCTCCATAATGCATTTGGAATAGCTTGATGAATGAAGACCCATTCATAAAACTTCTGTTCGTTTAACCACGTAGTTAATAAACAGTAGGTGGTGGATGTAATAGAGTATTGTCTTTGGGACCGTGGGCGTTGACTACCAAAGTCGAATTAGTTTTCGGGTGACCACGATTCAGTGCTCTGCGGTCATTGATTTAATTTCTTCATCAGAACATATAATTATTTTAATAAATAGATTTATATATTAAACTAGAAGCGCCCCGCGGCTTCGCCCGCGTTAAACACTTATTTTATTTAATTAAAACTTTTATGTTGTAAAAACCTTTCTATCGTTTTCATTCCCTTAAGGAGTGAACTTTGAAAAGTCCCTTCTTAGCGGATACCTACGTTATAATAACTATCTGCATGCCAAATTTCAGCGCAATCCGAAACAATATTGATTTTAGACTTTGTTACCCAACTGCACCCTTTTAGGGGTGGCATTTCGAAAAAGTCTGAATCACGTAAGATTTATTTATTTAGTTTTAGAAGCACCTGTGTGAAGTTTCGAATCGAAAAAAACTATCTAATCTTGTTTCTCTATACAAACTCTGAACCCCCATTTCATCCCCTTAAAGGGTGAATGAAAATCATTTCTCAGAGGGAACTAACGTCGTAATAACTATCTGCATGCCAAATTTCAGCGCAATCCGAAACAATATTTATCTTCAAACTTTGGTACCCCATTTCACCTTCTTAGGGGTGGAATTTCAAAAAAGCCTGAAAAACGTATTTACTTATTTTTTTATTGAAACACTTACGTGAAGTTTCGAATAGAAAATACTATCTAATCTTGTTTCTCGATACAAACTTTAAACACCCATTTCATCCTCTAAAGGGTGAATTTTGAAAAATCCTTTCTTAGTACTTAGCCTTTACGTACTTAGACAAATATACCTCCAAATTTCAAGTCAAACGACCAGCGGTTTAGGCTGTGCGTTGTCTGTCAGTCAGTCAGTCAGTCGGTATGTCAGGACAAACATTCTTATAGTATTAGAAGATAGATTTAAGTCTGAGTCTGAGACCTAACATCAAAATTTCTTGAGCGTAGTGCAGTGACGTGAAAAATCTGACACCTAGATTTATACCCGACTCCGCCAGAAAGAGGATTATAGTTTTCGTATGTATGTTATAGATTGGGGAAAAAGTTTCTTTGCATTTTTAAGAAAATTCATAACCTTTTTTAATATAGTCTTAGAGACCAGTAGTGAAAAAGGCTAAAAAAATAAACACTATCACAATACCCACAGCTATATAATACCACAGAACTACAACATAATAACAATAAACACTATCACAATACCCACAGCTATATAATGCCACAGAACCTCAACATAATAACAATAACATAAGGTGTCTAAGCTTAACACAACCACGACGTCCGAACACTACGACGGCCACACAAAGACTGAACCTGCTAGGCTATTCTGTAAGCTATCTCGACAACGGAATCCGCGGTGAGATTTGAATTTTGTACTACGAAATTCAACCGTATTGCGAACGTGATACGATTGAATTTCAAACTACGAAATTCGAATCTCACCGCGGATTCCGCTGTCGAGATAGCTTACAGAATAGCCTAGCAGATACCCGCTCGCTGTCCGCTTTTATACTATCGAGCCCAGTCGCAGCGTGATGCGTAGTTGGAAATCTTCTAACAATAGTTTATTTACATTTAACTAAAGTATGTAGGTACCATTTTGTTCGATAACTTTTTGCCGTTTTGTAGGTCGGGGCATGATCCCATTGCTATATAAATTTTGGGGCTTCTGATCAAAAAACCGCGATAAGTAGTTTTGGCAGTCCTCTTGTGATGTTAACCTGACATTGCCTAAAGAATTCTGAAGAGACCAAAACAGATGGAAATATGAAGGTCAGGACTATACGGCGGATGCATTATCACCTCCCAGTCAAACTCTCTTAATTTTTGCTGAGTGGCTAAAGATGTGTGAAGTCTAGCGTTATCATGATAAAAAACCACACCCGTTCTGTTGATTAATTCCGGCAGCTTTCTCTAAACTTATTAACTTATTAATTAAAACAAGAGCTTTAATGTCATCAGTTGTTCACAGTAGAGTTCAGAATCGATGGTCCTGCCTGGTGGTAACAGCTCATAATGATTAATACCCTTCCAATCCCAACACACGCATACCATCACCTTGTTGCGAGTTAACCCGGGTTTCGCCACAGTCTGTGAGGTACCCAAATATCGAGCTTTCGTAACTACTGATATGGCGATCTTACTTCACTTTTTCAAAAATGGCATCCATTTTATCCGTAATAGGGCGACCAGAGCAAGGTGCATCTTTGACATCAAAATTTCCGGATTGAAAACGCTTAAACCTAATTTGTGCTACTCTCACAGACACTGCACTAGGTCCATAAACATCGCAACTTTTTTTCGCCGCTTGCGTTGCATTTTTACCTTTTTTGTAGTCAAATTTTAAAATGTATCGAATTTCTTCATTAGATTCACTCATCTTTACAGTGTCGAAAGCCTTTTGATAGTCTCCACAAACGCTAAGCACAGGGGCCGATCATACTCCTCGGTCTTCTGTATAATCTGCCGCACTGTGTGAATGTGGTCTATGGTGCCATATCCTCCTCAAAACCCAGCCTGTTCCGGAACTCGTCGAATCTTCGCGCTAGTCGGTTTGTGATTAACCCTTGAAAACAGTTTATAAACATGGCTCAATAGCAAGATCGGTCTGTAGTTCTTCAAAAGGGCTTCAGGAGTTCTGCCATCAAAGAAGATGGTGTTGAACAGGCTTTGAAGCTCCCTTAGTACCGGTGCTTCCCCTGCTTTTAGAAGCTCAATTGTGACGCCGTCCTCTCCTGGGGCTTTTCCATTTTTTAACTGTCCACGATCTCGTTTCGGCTGATTCAGGCAGGTCTTCTGTGTAATGGCGGATTAGAGTGGCTCTAAGGTCCTCATAGTTAGGATCGGGGCGAGGTGCTTGCGAGGTATAAAATCGGAATAAAAGTTTTCAACTTGCTTGAGAACCTCTGGTTTAGATGCGACGACTTTAACAGTGGGTGTGGTTAGTTTTGTCAGGTGGCTCCTGCCGAGTGGTTTAACGAAAACTTTCGACCCCCGATTCTGCTCAATAGCTTTTTCAATATGGATAGTATTGTAGGATCGGAGGTCACGTCGCACCAACTTTGTGATGGTCTTATATAAGGCCCGTTGTTCTAACAAGATTGACGGTGTCTTTTTCGTCGCTCTTCCATCGCTTTAAGGATTTCTCTTGCAAGTTTAGACTTTTTCCCTGTACACCTACTCTCGCAAAATTTGACGCCTTCATCCCTGAAGATATTTACCACTTGGTTGAGTTTCTGGTCAACGTTATTTGTGGTTTCCAAGGCGGCGAACCGATTTTCCAGCTTTAACTGAAAGGTTTCAGATCCAACACCGGTTTGGAGCATATTTGGTTGGAGCGTGGACTTCATCAGACGGAACCGTTCCGGTTCCGTCTGATGAAGTCAAGCTTAATGTCAATATTTAGAGAGCCTCGTAGGAGTCGGTGATCGCTTCCAGTTTTAAACTTATTGATCACAGAGACATCTCTAAATATGCGTTTTTTGTCCGTCATGATGAAATCGATCTCATTTCTAGTGACACCATCGGGGCTTTGCCACGTCCACTTTCTTTGTGCTGTTTTTTAAAGAAAGAATTCATTAGAAAAAGCCCCTCTTTCTCGAGAAAGTTGACGAGCATTTGTCCCTTTTGGTTTCTGCTTCCAAAACCATGTAATCCTATGGTCGATTCGCCGCAAATTTGTACTCCCACTTTAGCCTTGAAGTCCCCCATGATAACATTGTAGTGAGCCTTACAGGTGTTATGCAAGGCGTTGTGTATGTCCTCGTACATACTTTCTACTTCTTCGTCAGAGTGTGCCGAGGTCGGTGCGTACACTTGGACAACCTTGAGGCTATACCTCTTAGTTAGTCTAATTATATGATACGCCACCCTCGTCGACACACTTGACATTTCAACAATCTTGTCAGAAAGAACTTTATGGAACAGAAACCCAAACCGCTTTGATAAGGTTGATCGCCTTCTCTGAAATACATAAGATGGCCAGATTCCTAGGATCCATTAACCCTAGAATATGCCATCTTATGTGTTTCAGTTCTTCCTCTAGCTGCACAAGGTTTTCGTCAAGCCGTAGCGTGCGTCCGTTATACGTTTCCAAGGTTAGTTGGTGTTGGCGGCCTACCGTAACCCGGGGATTCTTCGCACCCCCCGCTCCGCCGTTACCATTACCGCCGCCGTGGTTAGGAATAGTGGAGCTGCCGGGAACTGGGGCACAGTTTTACAATCATACAAGTGAGAATCGCCTTGATGTTGGACGACACCGCCGCCCGAGTAAGTAGCACTTACGCTATCAGCCGCAAATGTGCAAGGGTTGGCAAAAAAAATCTACGAGCTCATAATAAATTGTTTTTGATTTGTTATATGATTGTAAAACTGTGACTCTGGCCTACACACGATCATAGCGACGTGATGTGTATGTACTTACAAACCTTAGTTTATATAGAGCCTTCATACCAAATATGAATGATGCCGATAGTATTTTTTTTCCAAAAGCTTTTTTAAATTTGTTTTTAACCTCAACTCAATTTTTCTAAATACCTAGGTTTGAGTAATTATTAATTTATAAAAAATAAATATTATATCATACATCATATTAATTTAAGAAATGAAATCGTAAGTCCTTGTTGTATTTTGCAGTCGAACATACATACACAGAACAAGTGTCCACCAATAAAACTCGTAACTAAAACTCGCTTGTGCATTCACGTTCATGGCGTCCCTCGTGCGATCCCACAAACTAAGCGAGATTGTGGGACGCGGTCTGCGCCGCCCGCCTCCCCGCGAGTACCCCGCCGTTGCTCTGCGCCAGTACATTCGATTCGAAACTGTATGATTGTAAAACTGTGACTGGGGGCCGTGTTTTATTGGCACTTTCCATTGTCACCGGTCTGTAGCATTTAGCTACGCTGTTTTGTCTTATTAATGGTTATCCCACCATTTTTTGGTTGCCAGAGCCTCGTTTGTTGGTCAGCAGGATGCACCAAGGGCAGCTGAGGTTGGCTGGAAGCACTGATATGGTATTTGTGCTCCCTTACATCCCCTACATAAAATATATACAAATTATATTTTTTAATCTATGGGGGATTTAACAACAAATACTAAAAACACGGGGGTCCCCAGACAAGAAACGTGTTTCTTTGGCGTTTTTTACTTGAGCTTATGAACCATAGATAGAAGCTTTTAATCTTCACAAAGTGTGTATTACCTACTACGACAACTATATTAAGAAATAATAAAAATAGAATAAAGTCAAAAATAAAAGGAGGAAGACCTCCTATACAAGAAACGAGCTTTTCAGTCGTTTTATGCTCGATCTTACAAACCGTAATAAATAGAGAGTTAAAATTTGCTCATAGTATACACTATGATCAAATTTTAACATACGTTATAATAGTTTCTATAACATCAAATTACAAAATCTAAATTAAAAGGGGGTCCCCATTTTATACACAAAACTAAAATTTCTGGCAAATTTTGTTCAATCGAAACCCTACGTGTCGAACTGGCCAAGTGCGAGTCGGACTCGCACTTGGCCAGTTTATTTATCAATAATATTACTCTGTAATCCTAATAAGTATCTGTTATAGAGAGACTTTATCGACAAACATAAGACAAATGTCTTCGTTGTGTTGGAGTTTGCAGAAATATCAAATAAGAGAGCATTAACAAAAATTTGAATGTCCCTAAAAATTAAGACAAGTGGATAGTCTACACAACTACCAAAGTCGATTGTATTTGGCGTATCTGTTTACCTGTAGTATTTTGTTTTATTAATGTGTTTGGTGATAGGTATAAATTGTTTGGTTATGCTGTTATGGATGGATAGCTGTGGATTGCATTGTTTATTTGGTAAGTGTGATATCAAGCACGAGAGCAAGATCATGAAGATGGTGTGTAGTAGTTTTTCTTGTTTTATTTAGAGTTGTTACAATATAATGAAACAGTATTAGCAAACAAAATAGTTATCCAAACATGTTTATCGAATAGTTAGTGACTGACTTACGTGCCGAGCGACGCGCGATCGGGCGTGAGGAGTACTTACGCTAAACTAAACAAAATGTAGATTCAGCACTGCCTTTTATTTGAACCACAGAATAATAAACAATGTACAAGTTTGAACGCAGAACTAGTTTGCGACGCGTTATCGTGACATGGTACGTATACATGTAAATCGATGCTGAAACGAGAGATTAAGAATTGGTTTAGCTGTACATTATAGCAGTTAAAACATTTTGTAAATCTTTTTTTTTCAGAGTTACTGCCAATTCATAGTTGCTAACCGTAATGAATAGAAAGAGGGTATGAATATAATGAATAGTGTGAGGGGCCTTTGCCAAGCAGTGGGACAGAAAAAACTATGATTTATAACATAATGCATTTGGCAAGATTCATTTGTAAAACCATAGTAGTAGTAACTTATTTCCAGGTTCTATTGGATATGGTAAAGTATCTACCGAACAAATACCTACTTACCTAATAAATTGATCGTTTTTAGGGTTCCGTACCCAAAGGGTAAAACGGGACCCTATTACTAAGACTCCGCTGTCTGTCTGTCTGTCCGTCTGTCACCAGGCTGTATCTCATGAACCTTTATAGTTAGTTGAAATTTTCATAGATGATGTATTTCTGTTGCCGCTATAACAACAAATACTAAAAACAGAATAAAACTAAAAATAATAGAGGGTCCCCATACCAGAAATGTGTTTTTTTCGGCATTTCACGCCATCTATGAACGCTTAGTTAGGTAAACGTCCCATAGATGGCGTTATATTGAAATGTCGACCCCTAACATCTTTGTTAGACGTTAGATGGCGTTATAAGAAATAAAATGTTTATTAATTATTATTTTTTGCTAGCGAAAAATGATAGTGGTATTTTTTGCTCGATCTTATAAAATACTGTAGTGTGGTACGGAACCCTACGAGTGCGAGTCCGACTTGCACTTGGCCAGTTTATTTTTTATATCTTATAGTCTAAAGTTTGACCACTATCTCACCGGTTGGTAAGTGATGATGCGGTCGAAGAGGTTAAGCACGCTAGGCCTAGGATGGGAACTGGCTGTCAAGGATAGCTGCCGGAACACATTAGATGTTTGGCGACAGATTTTCTAACTTGATGGTGGTAGCTGGCCAGGCGGACACTAAATAGTGTCCTACCACCATGCGGGGTTGTTGGTTTCTTAACGATGTTTTCCTTCACCCGAGGGCCACTGTGTTATTGTACTTTGGTATCTTATATATAAATCAACTTTTAACGGCTAAACAATGGTTATAATGTCTGCATTATATAAATAACTAGTTCTATTGTTTAAATTAAATTATTTCATTGAGAAAGTTTTTTGTAAATTTTGTTTGCTAGAAAGTTTATTAAAATTAATTAAACGGAAAATGAAGAAATGAGAAAATGGTGTAATTACAGACCTAGGTTTTTATATTTCGTTTTATATAAAAGCATCGTTCTGATCAAAAATGTTTAAACAAAAAACTTAATTAAATTCGTCTAGCTATCACTTAATTTAGTTTCTCCAGATGTTTTTACTTTATTCTTCTTTTTTAGCTTTGCGTCTAAGGGTCTGTTCTTGTTCAAGTTGACGTTAATGCGGCTCAGGAATTCTTATTAGCCTGTCTAAATAATGAACCTTTCGCTGCTTTGGACAGACCACGGATTCACTAGGAGTTTTTACGTTGCATGAGGCTTTTATAGATTCAATAAATATGCTTATTAAAAAATACTATCTAATCTTGTTTCTCCATACAAACCTCCGTTTCATCCCTTATAGGAAAATCCTTTCTTTGCGGATACCTACTCGTACGTCATAACTATCTGCATGCCAGTTTTTCAGCGCAAGATAGGTCAGTCAGTCAGTCATTCAGTAACATTTGCCTTTTATATATTAACAGAAGAGAAGCTAGTTATAATGTGTTCGAATCATGATTCTATAGATCGTTTAAAAAACTAAAAGAACTGACTTCAAATGCCGCGCTATTAATTTTTAGTACCAAATTTGAGGTGTTTATCTCTATATTATCTCTGGAAATGGTAATCAGATCTCGATTAAATTACTATGGTATCATCCTTGGAGTAACTCCTTTCCAACAAAAAAAGGATAATTAAAATCGGTTCATGAACGACTAAGTTATCCACGAAAAAAAACATAAATATATATATATATATATGGTCCAATTGAGAAACCTCTTCCTTTTTTGAAGTCGGTTAAAAAGTAGGTACCAACTATAATATTATACTCACTACTATTTTTTGTTTACTGTCTTGACCTAGGTTTCGTGTATGTCCGATGCACTTCCTCGGAAGTTTACGCCGCAAGATCGTTACGATTACTGGTTGGCTTTGATTCAGGTGTGACTTAACGTCACAATTTAGGTTAAAGTAATTTTTTAGGTTTATTTTAGTGAATAAGTATCACTACTAATATTTCTCATCTAATCATTTAATTAAACATGACCAGTCTTTCAGTTTTGTTGAAGTAACTGTAACAGCCGATCATCAATGGGAACAGCAGTTAAAGATGTAAATATGAGCTTTTTAAGTGTACAAAATACTATATATATATATATATATATATTTGTATTATTTATCTGACAGACAAGCGCTTGGCTACTATTGCACCTGTTGAAGATGCGTTCTAAGGTAGAATTTATTATTTTATATTGTATTTGTCTGAATTTGGAAGTCGGTAATAAGAAGAGGCGCTGGACAGTTGACTTTAGTCCAATCTATCCCAAACAGTCTTCCGTATTGACTGGCACCGACCTTAATGATAAATCTTCTTATTCAGGGAAAGAGCCCTTAAAACAAATGAGGTGCTGTGTGACTGTAGGTGCAAGTAAAAGCGCTTATAAAAATATCAAGCGTAAAAATAATGGTTTAAAAGGATTAATGCGTAGTCTCTCCTTATCCAATAACCCCCGGTCCACCACAATGCAATCCAGTACGTCATGAATTTATTATTTACCCACACCATATCCGCTGCAAGATTAAACGTCGACTTGTGAAGATTAAATCCTGGATTTTATTCCCATATTGCCGTATTTGCTGTTTCTCTCCACGGTTGAGGGAAACTCGAGTATTCATTGCGGGTAGCCAAGAGCCGAGGGTTGCGGGTAGTTTTAGTATTTTGACCGTTAAATGTTAATCGTAGAGCTCTGATGCGCGCTTCGATGAATTTCGTCAGGTAACATTTAGGATATGTAAAATAATATTTTGTAAATTTAAAATTTAAATATTTTGTATTTTGTAAATTTAAAATTTAAATATTTTGTATTTTGTAAATTTTATAAATGTAAAATAATATTTTGAATTTGGTTCAATTATTGTACATTAAAAAAAAATAAGGTTTTGGATAAATAAGGACAAATTGAAATTTGTAATTTATGAAATTGAATAAATGAATTGAATGTTTGTGAATAACTGGAAATTATTTGTATGTCGATATAAGACAGATCTTTAGACGTAAATTGCGATATCACTCTGCAAAACTGCTGTAACAATACATAAACTAAAAATGTTGACCAAAATAAACATAGCTACAAAACATACCTACAAACAGTTCTCTGAAAAAACTACGTAGAAAACGTTAAATAACTTCTTGAACAAAAAACTAAAAATAAAATAAAACACGTATACCTTTTAGCTCAAACCTTGCTGGAAATTAGCCCCAACAGAATAGCTGGGAAGTAAAAACAGCTGTATTTCGACAGCCCTGACTACATAAAACTAAGATTTATTCCGAGTTCGCGGTTATTTATATGCCAGAGCCTTATTTTTATTCCCGCGTGATATTTTTAATGAGGCAACTGAATTACCGGTGCACCTTTTTTAACCTTTGAAAGCATTAATGGTTGAAGAACTTTAGTCTTAGTAATTGTTTATCTTTACTTTAAGTACAATTATTTTTATTTTTTATATAATAATTTATTTTTTAAATTAGTGATTTTCGATTGCTGATATGTAGGTAATATAATAGAGTTCCGGCAGCACTCCTCGAGAGCAGACGTAAGACTCAGATTATTCTATGCCTAGCACGTTCACCATCTTCGACCACATCATTGCTTACCACCAGGGAAAAAAGTGGTTAAACGCTAGCCTACAAGATAAAAAAGAGGGTGCGCAGAAAACTACGCGTTAGAAGTCAAACTTCCAAGTTCATTTAATTTATTTTTCAACATCACTAATTATTGTTTGAACAACTCCATCTGTTGAACTTTAGCGAATACGTCTTCATAGTTACGACGTTCGACAATAGAGGGCGCTTAAAATGATAAAATATACCATGACGCTTACGTCACTTCCGCTGCCTTCGGACCGTGACGCTACGTCAAATTTTACCTCAGTGCAGCTAAAGAAGTTTCACGTTAAAAAAAGTTAGATTAATTTTAAAAGTGACTATAAATGTACCTAAATGTGACAATATTTTGGGCCGGTATTCACTAAGAGAATAAAAAATCGGTCGGATCTCGGTATTTCTAATTTGACAGCTTAAATGAGATTATTGTTGATACACATCTTCTCTATTCTATTCTCCGATTTATGGAAACCGGGCCTTACAAATATGTGGTTACTTTACCTAAAGACAAAATGACACTATGTTTAAGCCCGCTTGCCTAGCAAAAACCTATAATCGCGACTTGAAGTCCGCTTAAAGTTTCCCCATTAATCTTCAATCAACACAAACACTGCCCAGGATACACCGACAAGGAAGATAATAATCTAATTTTGTTACAAAAAACCTTAGAAAACCGGTTAAGACCGCCTTGAGGTCCAGCCCTTTGTTTGTTCAGATGTAATTGAGGTAGAGTGTATAATCGGACCTCACACGGATGGCATGCAAATGTCGGTTAATAGAGTACAAATGGCTGAAAAGCTAATGGGATTTAGCCAGTTTGTGTTTTGGTTAATTTGCGAGATTTTTTGGGTTGTTTGTTGGTTTGTTGAAATTGTTTGTGCCATCTTTTAAATCCGCTGCAAGCCGGATTTGATTTTGTAGCAAAGATACGGTGTTATTTCAATGTTTGTAATGTTACGGTTTTATGTGCTGTACCATGATTCCATGATCTATAATAGCTCTGATACTTTTGAACTGGCAATAAATAGTCTATAACTACTTTGGAGACGAAACAACTTTTAACCTCTCCAAATATTTTTTATTGCACTGTTGGTAGAAAAATAATTTGTATTTGATAATTAAATACTGATCTTTTTTTTGTCACCTGACGCAAGAAAAGGGGTGTTTTAAGTTTCACGTTGTATATATAATATCTATGTATCTTTCTATCTGTGTATGTGTGTTCTGTGGCATCGTAGCGCCTGCTAATTAACCGATTTTATTTTTCTTAGATAGGTGTCTTAATTGAGAGTGTTTTTAGGTTTGATCCTTGAAAATCTGCTTAGCCGTTTTAAGACTCGTTATCATCATAATCAGCCAGAGTCAGTCCACTGCTGGACGTAAGCCTCTCCCATAATACGCCACTGAGCCCGATCTTTGGCTCATTGGGAGGGATATGCCCTAATCGCTACGCTGGGCAGGCGGGTAGGCGATTGATTAGATCGTTTTAAGCTCAGACTATCTATCATAAAAAAGGCAGACAGATTCGTGCCGAACACCCGGGTGACCGCAAGTTCAGTAATACTAACTTCTTGAGTAATAAGTTTCCGCGCTCGGTCCGGCATAGTCAATACGGCATGACTACTACGTAAGCAACGCTGCGAAGTAATACTGCACCGAAGCGTCCGACTCTGCTGCCGCTTGGCAGCAAACTGAGCGCGGAAGCGTATTACTCAAGCATTTAGTATTACTGAACTTACGTTCACTCGGTTGTTCGGCACGACTCCGTCTGCCTTTTTTATGATAGTTTGAGGTTTTAAGACTATGAGTTTTTTTAAAGTTGATGATGCTATAAGATCACCTTAAAATTGTCTGATCAGTTCAAAATTTGGCATTTCTTACTTTAATGATATTGTAAGAACATGTTAGCAATAACCTGATGTTGGGGAATCTTCTGAAATCTACAGAATACTTACTCCTCTCCACCTAACAGCGGAGATGTCGTATTTGGGCACATTGAAATAGTGTCAATGAACAGATTAGGTATACATCAACCCGTCGGGTGAAGTTTTTAATTTTAAATTTAAGCATTATTTCCTCTTCTTTAATTCCTAATCGGTTTAAATTATTTATCAATTAAAAATTCTTATTTCCAATAAAAAAAACATCATATTTAAAATTCGATTCAATTGCCGATACTCAACTACTCGAAAGTTTAAATAAATAATAAGTTCAAACTCCACTCTACTCAATGCACCTTAACATCCGACGCGCATCGGATCCTCTCAAGTTTAAACCGCCTAAATATTTGATGAAGATAACAAGATCAAATGAAATAGCAAGCAGTGTGGTACTATCAAGCGGTACCAGGGGTACATATCCATTGCGGAGAGGTTTACCATCGTTTAGTTAAATGCTGAGACTGGAACGGCAACCAGTAGAAACCAGAATAAAGAGATTGAGACGTTACTTTGATGAAATTCGTGACCAATAAAGAATTACACTAATACGTATGTTCATAGACTACGGTGACCGCTTGACATCAGAAGAGCAACAGCGAGTTTTGGGTATTTTTAAATTATAGGCAGCATGCAGAATTGACTTCTTGTGGGCCTTAACTTTACGACTTAAAAGTGATGTTTTTAATAATTTACTTATTTGAAGTGGTACATCCCTAATCTTGTCTATCGTGTCACAACCCATCCTTTAAGAAAATTTTCCAATACCCTCAAAGGCTATCAGTAAAGTCGTCGGAAGTCGAATTAAATCAAGGGCCTTATCTGGGAAATGGAGAGCGTATGGGAACCCTAATTTGGGCTTAACAAGGGTGCTTGGAATATGTTATTACGCGATCAATGGATTAGGTATCTGTGATCTTATATCCTCTAACAAGTCAAGGAATTTGAGGGTTGCTTATGGGTACTCATATTTAATGAGGCTGTTCTATTTTAATATCTGTGAAGTAAAGTGCCGGAGTTTCGTAGTAACTATTATATAATGTGGCCGGAGTATTTTGAATCAAATTTCACCTGTATTGATACAATTCAAGGTAGAGTCAAGCAGTATTTAAATGTTTATTTTAGGCCTGGTAGAGAATGGGTAGATTTAAGAAGGTCTTAGGAACATTATATCAATGTTCCGCCTGACTTTTGAGGGTCCGGTGGCGTAATCGGGAGAACGGTCGGCTTTGATGCCAGAGGTACCGAGTTCAATCCCCACCAATGGATTTTTCTATCAAAAAATGTATGTGCGCTTTTCACAGTGGCCCTCCGGTGAAGGAAAAACATCGGTAAGAAACCAACAAACCTTCCATGGTAGTAGGATACTATCTAGTGACCGTCTGGCTAGCTACCACCCTCAAGTTAAAGAAAATCTGTGTCATCAAAACATCTAATGTGTTCCGGCAGCTATCCTTGAGAGCCAGTTCCCATTCTAGGCCTAGCGTGCTTACCATCTTCGATCACATCATCACTTACCAATAGGTGAGATAGTGGTCAAACGCTAACCTATAAGATATTAAAAAAAGAAAAAAAAACTTACCTAATAAATCTACCTCCAGTCTATTGCCACTTTAGCGTGCTAACACGCCAAGCTGCAGGTCACTTTTGTTCTCAGGAAAATTATTTTATACTACGATACGATCATTTAGCTTAGGATTAATCTCATTGTCAACGAACATTACGACCAAAATAGCTGAGAACACTTCGTTAGCACCAAAACCGGTACATAGTTAAGTTTCCAAAGTAACGTCTCACTTATCTCTTTACTTGACCTGGAAGCGATAAAAGCTTCTCTCAGTTTAATTACTCCACTTTTCCAGAAAACTGCTAACCTAATTTGACGAATAATTTCACTTCGTCTTTGTGACCCTCCAAACTAGTTAGTAGTTACTTCATTAGCATCTATTTCATGATTCACTGAGAAACTCTTCAGGTGCTATAGATGGTGCTGAGAAACTGGCGCTAGATACTCAGTCAGTATCAAAACTTTATTGGCCTTACTTATACAAGGTTCTTATGCTTTAAGGTTTGTCTCTTTTAAGGTACGGACACACCGCAGCGGCCTGCGTGCGCGGTCTAGGTGGCGATGAGATAGCGCAGTAGTATTTGTATCGACTGGTTCACACCAAACGCGATCAGAAAACAATTGAAATGTACTGAGATCGCACCCGCAGATCGCAGGACGCCACGGTGTGGCCGTACCTTTACGGTTGAAAATTGCCATATGTGTGATTTCGACAGAGCACTTTGAAGAATTAATATTAATCAATACCTATTAAGTATCGTTTTCAGTACTAACCATAATATATACATATTTGTGGTTTTTGTTAGCACAAAGTACAAATACAAGTAACTAAACTAACTAATACTTTGGTTGTCTGTAAGAAATCGCTTCAAGCGACAAAAACGCCCTTTGCATTACTTACAGTATGATGTAAGTACACTGTAAATTGTTTTGTTCTTTTGGTTTGCAAATAAAGAGTTTTATCTATCTATTTATCTATCTAAACCGTCTTGTCTAACTCTAACTTGAGTTGCTCTTGAATAACACCCAAGACCGATGATAGACTCTATGTTGATTAAAAAAATTCTACCAATGTAGAGATTTTTATCAATATTGAGAGTATGCATATATGCTCGTCCTATATTTCTAATTAAGCAGCCGCATCTTTAAAAATAGTTGACAAATCTGAGCACCGAAATTGCATTCAACTTAAGTGATACTTTCTTAAAGTTGTCTGTTGTGTGTCTGAGACCAAGGGCTTATATTTTAACATGTAGTTTTACTAACACTTTTTTACTTCTGATTTCATTGATAAATTCTAGCTGTATTGGACAGCATATATAGATTGATCGAGTTTTATACAGCGATGTATTTGTAATCTTTTCACATTTTTAAAATTATTAGGCATCGCACTAAAACATTGGAGAAATGGGTATTGTATTAAGCTCCATTACTGTAATACACTGTTGTTCTACAGTAGACGCACTTCGTTAAAAATATTTACAGTGTTTTGCTAATTGGGCGCGAATTCTATGGAAAATAACTGCATAGTAGCGCTAAAAATACAAGGCGGGTCACTAGAGAATTCTAAGAATATGAATTCTCACGAAAAATTTAGTGATACAACAAAAAGTAAACAGAGTAGCTATAACGAAAATTGCAAAGCGTGGTAGTTAATATTATAGTGTTTCTAGGCCAAATTCTCTATGAAATTATCTCAAAAGTTGTTAAACTATAACCTTTTGTTTAAACAGTTTTCAACAGCTAGGATACTTCGAGATCCATAACTCAGGAACCAGATTCAATAAAACTGTAAAGCCAAAGCTTAAAACAATAAACTTCGTTCAAAGTAAAAACAATTTCCGTACCGCGTCTTTGAGTAAAAATGGTTGCTCGCGCCTTCTCCGTCCATTAATAATATCTCGCCGATTCAAAAACTTCGAACTGAAAGCTAGCCAGCTATCAATATTCATAAGCTCAAGACGGTGTTTCTGGAAGCAGCAATAAACAAAGCAAGCTCCGAGTGAAGTGAAGCAAAGTAACCGATCTCGAAGAGCTCTTACTTACAGCTACCGAGCTTGCTCGTAAATTTCAGTTTGCAACTTGCACTGCGTAACATTCGATCAATAAGTGTTTTGTATGGGTTCTATATTTGCAAGCTAATATGCCATATCAAAACTTGCAAGCGTTCGAAGCCGATATTACTTACGTCACGTACGACATGTTGGAAATTATAAAGCTCTAACCGCCAGTCTTTGTTTCGTTCAATTATATGCTTTGTAGTATGAGGATAGGATTTACATTTCAGATGGGTAGTTTGTTCTTATATTAAAGTTAAGGAGGTTTCAATATTGTTGCACCGTGCCAATATGATCGGGTCACGTGACTAAGGTTACAAGGGGTAAATCAGATCATGGTTTATTGAGGCAGTCGTGGCTGTTTCATATCCGCTTGTCTAAAAGGTACGGAGGAAAACAATCTCGAGTAAAATGTTGTCTTCATGTACACATAAGCTTTAATAAATCAATCGAAATGTGATATCCTGCTGGAGATTTTCTTTTATTTGAGTTAACTTCTCTTAAACTTTAACAATATAGTTAGTATTTTTGACCGATTGAAATCAAAAATATGGAATTACTACATAAAAAATATAAACTGATAAAATTGACACAAAGTTATGAGTTATTACAGAGTAAGGGCCAGTTTCACCGGTTCCCGATAAAGTGACAGATTAATTCATACAAAAGCTATCAAAAATGTGTCAGACTAGTTCCTGATAGTGCTATCAGGAACCGGTAAAACTTGCACCGAGCATTAATCATTTTCAGTAAGTAGCAAGTTTGAGATCTCTCTATAGCTCTGACCTCTATACACCTGTATACTTAACATATTTTGACAATACATATTAAAATACCACCTACCTTAAAATATAAGTTATTTAAAAAAGGTTGATAGTTTCCGGAGAAATTGAGTAACAAACACGAAAAAAGACGAAATAAAAACTTCAATTTTTGAAGTCGTTCACAACACTGAGCGACTTGAGCGAACTGTATTAAAGCATACCTAATCTAATTTAAACTCGTTTCACAAACACTTACTTTTAAATCCATTAAAAATGTATCAAAGTAGTATGTGAACTAGATAATAACGCGGGTGGCCACCGATTTGATTCATTAGGACTGTAGGTGGGCTTTTGAACTCGTACAAATGACCCAAAATTCCCTTGTTAAAGCCCGAAGAGATAACTCGACGAAGGTATTAATCTAGAGCTATAAATGCAATATGAAGCTAGTTTGGTTTAAATCTTTGTAATGATATTAAATTTATCTACGTTGATACATTAATTATTTTAGGCATAAATATCGTTTTTCGAAGTTACAGTTTCATTAGTATTTCATTAAATGAATTAGTATTAAATTTCATTTAAATTAATTAATTTAAAAGTGCGGCAATTTTAGGACTGTGATGAATATATTAAATAATATAATTTAAAACACTATTTTACGTTTCGCCATTCCACCAGAAATGTCTTGCAACCTGTATTATAAAAAAACATATTATTTGAGCACATTGTAAAAACATAAATAAAACAACATAAGAAAAAAAAGCTTTAGAATTTGTCTTGTTAAAGTGTTAGTATATCAATAGAATAACCGGCCAAGTGCGTGTCGGGCCACGCGCAGTGTAGGGTTCCGTAGTAGCCCGTTATTCAATGCAAGTCTTTACCCGTTAACAACAAGCAACTAGGTACTTCGTCTTTGTCACTTTAAAGAATTTATTCTAAGGATTTTGTATTCGGTACAAAATTATCCAACACCCAAGTTCAACGACTATTACTGCTAAAGTACTAAAGTTAACTTAACTGCTATAATTTTCCTCTAAAGTTCATGAGATGCACAATTATCACGAATTTTTCTAGATTTTTCAAGCCAGCAGTTTATCTTTTAGAGGGGGGAGAGGGGACGCCCTAATGGAACAAAAATTTGCACTTTAAAGTTTAATATTTCGTAAATGAAGCATTCAATCGAAAAATGGTAGTGGCAACTCTTAAGTCATTTCAAAAGACCTATTCAACGGTACCCCACACGATGGAGTAGACGACGAAAAAAAAATTCATCTCCACTTCTCATATAGGAGAGCTAATGTAAAAAAAATATTTTTCAAAATATTTTAACCACTTTGTCGGCGTCATTTATATACATACCCTTACAAAATTACAGCTTTCTAGTATCAACGGTCTCTTAGCAAAACTTCGGACAGACAGACAGACAGACAGACGGACATGACGAAACTATAAGGGTTCCTTGTCAGGACTACGGAACCCTAAAAACATTATTTTACACTCCGCCATCCATCAGAGATGTCCTGCAACCGTTATTATAAGAAAATAAATATTAACTGTCCACATTGTAAAAACATATTAAAGTCAAGAAAATAAAACAACATAAGAAAATAAAGCTTTAGAATTCGTCTTGTTAAAGTGTTAGTATATCAATAGAAAAACAAGGTGTTAAAACATTTTGAGTACCTACAAAACAGCAAATATGCTCGCTATAAAAAGTGCTACAAAACAAACATTATGAATAACATAGTGGATTACACCAAGGTTAGAAAGTATCAAATGCTTAATTAAAATTTATGAGGGATGATTCCTATTACACGGCGGTAATGTACAAGGTAGAGATGGAAATTTTGGCTCGTAGTTCGCTTTGGCTATAATTTTAAAGTATGTCTTATATATCAAATTCTATTAAACAGCTAATTTTACGCGAGCGCACGCGCTCGCGTGTTTGTGTATGAATGCGTGCTTTATAAGCAGTGTACGTATGTGTAGTTGTTAATTTATTAATTTTAATGGAGATAATAATTAAGATAGTTTAAAAACTAAAACAACCGACTTTCATACTCCGTGAGTCAGTTTCAGTAGCAAGTTAGAGACGTTTATCGTCATATTTCTAAAGATACTAATTATCAAATCTCGATAAAATTACAATGGGACTATCTTGGAAATGTACCCTAGCGAATAGAAGAAGAATCTTTCAACTCAAAAAAAGAAATAAAAAAAAGCATATAGACGAATTGAGAACCTCCTCCCTTCGGTAAGTCGGTTGAAAATAGGACCAAGATAATTTAAAAGCTGTGTTAATAGATTGGGTGCAGCACACATTATGAGATCTGCATCTGCAGCCAGGGTCGTATTTAATGAAGGGAATAAGCAAACAAAGAAACTGTTTAATTGATTTGATTTTCAAAGTTTTTTTTTCAGTCCATCTATTTAAAATAAAGTGGACAAGTGAAAGTCGGACTCGCACTTGTAGGGTTAACTAGGGTTCCGTACCACACTACAGTATTTTATAAGATCGAGCAAAAAATACCACTATAATTTTTCGCTAGCAAAAAATAATAATAAATAAACATTTTATCAAAACAGAGTTGTGAGCCGCGTGCTTATTTCTTATAACACCATCTAACGTCAAACGCTATCTATGTGATAGTTAAAACAAAGGTGTTAGGGATTGGCATTTCAATATAACGCCATCTATGGACGTTTACCTAAGCGTTTATAGATGGCGTTATATTGAAATGCCGAAAAAACACGTTTCTTGTATGGGGACCCCCTAACATTTTTTACTTTATTCTGTTTTTAGTAATTGTTGTTAAAACGACAACAGAAATACATCATCTGTAAACATTTCAAATGTCTAACTATCACGTTTCATGAGATACAGCCTGGTGACAAACGGACAGACAGACAGACAGATAGACAGACGGACAGCGGAGTCTTAGTAATAGGGTTACCCGTTTTACCCTGGTTGGGGTAAGGTACAGAACCCTAACAACGCTGATTGGTACCCGTTTGAGCAGACAGTCAAGCATTTTTTTAAATTGTGGTTTTTTTATTAGTGCTTATGGATAGATGTTTAACATAACCACAATAGTTTGAATTGGTGGGTAGTACATATTTGTATAAGGATTTAATAGTATGGTTTAAAAAACTAAAAAGAACCGACTTCAGTGCCACACTATTAATTGTCAGTACCAATTTTGAGGCGTTTATCTCCATATCTCTGGAGACCAGACCTCAATAAAATTACCATGGTACTACACTTGGGATATCTCCTTTCCAACAAAAAAAGAATAATCAAAATCGGTTCATAAACGACGAAGTTATCCGCGAACAAACATAAAAAAAAGAAACATGTATACGGTCGAATTGAGAAACCTCCTCCTTTTTTTGAAGTCGGTTAAAAATAATGTGAACTAGTATGAATGTACGAAGCATGAAACTAAATAAAATTATTATAATAACATAAAATATGTTTAAGTTGTAACAAAAAATAGAATTCACCATTACAAACTTATTATTTGCGGTTGGGGCAATACATTTTCTATGGATTGAACTGCAAAATTAAGTTTTCCTATAACCTAGTTTGACAAACGCGATAGTCAAAGTAGCTATAATCATTTTTGTAAATTGTTAAACACAATCCAAAATTTCATCGTACCAACGGGACTTGAACCCGCAACCTCCGGAATAACATGTTCCGGTGCTTTGCCAATTAAGCCATGGTGCGAAGTAACGTTACGACGAAATTAGTGGATTGCATTTGTTAACCCAATTATGCATTGGTGGCGCCATCTATGACTACTTATTACGTAAGTTAATCATTCGGAAGAAATCATTACAGTTTTCAAATCCGACAAGAGATGTTGCACTGCGTAAATCAAATATTATGTTTCTTTGAAGTGTTACACACTTAATATTTTTGTAAATTGTTAAACACAATCCAAAATTTCATCGTACCAACGGGACTTGAACCCGCAAGCTATAATCATGTCGTCGAAGTATACAGATATGTTTATAATCTGTATCGCCATACAGTTATGTAATAAGTTGCCTGTCGTACTAAAAGACTTATCCATTTTTAAATTCAAATCCAGACTGTTTAGACTTTAATTAAAAACTATTATTTAATGTACTATTATATACATTCATATATTTTTAAAACTACCTAACTATAAACAAACAAATAAACCTAATAAGAAACTATAGAAACTAAAATATAATAATAATATAATATAATATAAAAAAGAGTGTGTGTACTTATGTACACGCGTTAGAAGTTATACTTCTGTGGCGTATGAAAAAAAAGAACTAAAATGCAGTAGTGATTAACGATAAATATTAAAATTAATCAAAAAGATTTTATTTAAATAAAAAAGGTTTTATTAACGTAAAAATATGACGTTAAATATGACATATACAACTTGAATATAGTCATGCCACCTAGAACCAACTTCACGGTGTAGAATTTAGGCGTCGGTGTGCGCGCGCATCATACCTCCTAGAACTAACTTCAAGGTGTTAAATTTAGGAGTCGGTGTGCGCACGCATCGTAAAAATTCACTCTCATCATTTTTCTCTATCGCGCCAAAAGAAGTATAACTTCAATAATCTATACGTAATATTTAACCATTACAATTTAAACTATTAGGTAAAACGATACGCTCCATTATTGTAAATTTAGTGAACCTAGTATTAGTGTTTCACTCAAACCATTAAATACAGAAATAAAAAATGTTAAACATCCCGTTAAAATGTACATAACCCCATCTCTATGTCACAGTAATTGTAACCCTTAATAACTGCGGGTTATTCTAATCCCCTGGTGTTTAGGATCGTATGTAAAATACCCAGATTGAAATTAAGCCGGTAGTGATTTCAAAGTTACTATGTCTGGTTGTAAAAGAAAATGTGAAAATGAATTGTGCCTTGAGGTTTTGATCCTCTTTATTATTGAATATATGACCACCATTATACCATTTCCACCAGATGTTAAGTAACGATTATTGTCATAAATGAACTCCAAAAATGAAAGACAATAGTAAAATAATACCGTCCGTGAAGTAGTTCCGTCTTTATTATTGGAGTAAAATTACCTGAAATAAATGCATACTTAGATAGAGTTTAACGAAAGCTCTAACGAGTTCAACGCTTACCTACTTGTTCTCTTTCGTAGGCGCCAATTAACCGCTATTTTCCTCTCATATTTTTCTAGAGCTCATTGGACCAAATTGAGGTGATCCAGACATCGCCATGAGCAATTCACACGTAAGACAAAGCAAACACAGGGAGTCGTCCGTCGCCATTGAAATAACATTCGTCCTGACCGTTCATATCAGATTTCTTATTGTTCTCCATTCCATTAGCACGTTGGAACGCTTCTGAAATATTATTCGTTGATGTTTTAGTTTCTAAGTAAATACTAGTGCCTATTGTTTGTATCTGTGCCATTATACCGAATGCTTCTGGTATTCTGGATGTTCATATTGATTTACTATAAAACTTAATGGGTCATTGATATCTTTTGTAGATGTTGTATATTAGGTAAATATGTTACCAGACGTCATTAATAAATAGGATTATGGAAGTTATTTTGTAGGTTCTTTTGCTGTCAATTTTAATAAAGGTAAGACATTACCTGGGTGTATCACCATATCGTGTATCGTATCGTAATGAAAAAGAGACCTATTATGCTCTGCAGTGAGTATGTAGGTTAAGCCGTAAGATGAAAATAAAGTAATTAATTATGATTCAAACAAATCATCCATTTCATCCGCTAAGCATGGCTATGTTGTAAAAATTGACTTAGCTTGGCTTTGTATGAACATGAAAGAGTTACATTATATATTACTCAATATACGGCTACGCTTCTTGAAAATAGAAACGTGGCGTAATACATCCGTAGGCGCGTAGCTGTCTACGTGCCCGTACTCATAGATTAAAATATTAATCTTTGTCGTAGCTCATCTTTTAGACGCAGCACAAAGAAACTCAGCTGCACAATAACTACACTAAGCCTATGCGTAGCAATGTTGAGCCTCTGAGTCCAACAAATGGATCCATTCGATAAAATAATTAGACAAGGTACTTTATAAATAATTTAATACAACGCAAAATACACATAAAATTAAAAGCAAAGTAAGTACACATTCGGCTTTTGCAAAAGTTTTAATTTTCCTCTTGAGTTAGTACTCGATCAGGTTTAATACATTTTTGACGTGAATATTTTTACAGTAATACTGAATCAAAGCCTTATCAAAGCAGTTTTTATCCATTGAGTGGAATGAAAAGTTTGGAATTTTCTTTTCATAGATTATGAAAAAATCTCATGTTTAAATATGCATGCCTGATTGTGAAAATAACGGACTAAAGATTTGGCCACACTGCGGCGTCCTGCAATCTGCGGGCGCGATCTCAGTACTTTTCAAATATTTTCTGATAGCGTTTAGAATGAACCAGTCGGTACAAATACTACTGCGCTATCTGATGGCCGCCTAGATCGCGCACGCAGGACGCCGCGGTGTGTTCGTACCTTGACTAAAAAGCTTTTACAGAACTTAATAGTAGGTACCTAAAACGTATATTTTATCATATTTTGTGTCAGGCCAAATTCTCGTACCATGCATGGGGTGGTTTATAGCTTTACTTCTGGAAAATATAATAAAATTGATATTTTCAAAAAAGGTTACTTATTATCCAAAGGCAGGCCTCGCAGTGCGAGGGTGAACGCGTGGGCGAGCGCCCCGCTATTATTTTTAACTTCATCCTGTTTTTAGTATTTGTTGTTAGAGCGGCAACAGAAATACATCATCTGTGAAAATTTCAACTGTCTAACTGTCACGGTTTATGAGATACAGCCTGGTGACAGACGGACAGACAGACAGACAGACACACAGACAGACAGACAGACAGACAGACAGACGGACAGCGGAGTCTTAGTAATAGGATCCCGTTTTACCCTTTGGGTACGGAACCCTAAAAACTAAAACAACTGACTTCCGTGCCCCGCGGGTCAGTTTCAGTATGCAAGTTTGAGACGTTTATCGTCATATCTCTGGAGATACTTATCAGATTTTGATCATATTACAATGGAACCACCTCGGGAATATACCCTACCGATTAAAAACCGTAACTACCGTTAAAGGTACGGCCACACTGCGGCGTCCTGCGCTCTGTGGGCGCGATCTCAATACTTTTCAATTGTTTTCTGATCGCGTTTGGAATGAACCTGTCGGTACAAATACTACTGCGCTATCTGATCGCCGCCTAGAATGCGCACGCAGGACGCTGCGGTGAGTCCGTCCGTCCAAATGAGTTTGACCTTCAATGTGTTCGATGTCGTTGCCATAATAATATTGTATATTAAGCAGCGGCAAAGAATTATCAACAGACTGCTAAAAAAGAGGAGGTCCTCTTTTTTAGCAGTCGGTCGGACCTTAAGTCAATCAATACCTAACTAAAATTGTTTCATTCTTGCAGGTGTGCCCGAAGACAAGATAGCAGCCAGACAAGATTCAGCCTCGCAGTGCGAGGCTGAACGCGTCGGCGAGCGCCCCGCACTCAAGATCCTGAAGAAGGCCTCCGGATGAGGCCGAAACATATGTCGATCACTATATTGACATCGCGTAAGTCACGTTAAATTCCCGTCTCAAATCTATAAGTTTAAAAATATCAGTTTATTTTCAGTAACCCATTGGGTATGTGAGCTTTTTACACAGAACAGATAAAAATCTATTTATCAATTCGACTCAGTAATCAGAAAAAGGCGTTAATACCTCAAAATAAGTATGTATTTCAATATACGGTCCAAACTCATATCTCTTCTTATAATAAATAAAGAGCATTTCAGTCATAAAAAGTAATTTCAATTAATACTTGTCGAAAAGACCAAATACTAAAAAGTCACCATTTAACAGTCTCTTATCTAAATAGAGTCCTTCTAAAACCTATGGTTACAAAATAAATAATAGTACTACCTTTGGTATTTTAGTTTTGTCGCTTTAACAGCCACTTCACTTTTCTCTAAGTGAGTAAACACCATTACCTAGTCTCTAATCTTATCTACGTGCTGTACACTTTAATAATACCATTTAGAAAATGAACTTTCGATATCGATGTGCGCTAACTGGGTATAAGGCCACGTGTACCATGCAGCTTCGCTTAGTCTACCTTGGCGGTATCACTACTTAGATCATTATTTAAATAAAAATATTTTTGACTTAAAGGGTTATCCAGTGATATTCGCACTAAAATTCAACTTTCAGTAAAGTCCACATTTTTACTGAGGGTATGGCTAGGACTCAACTATGACTTTGACTTGACTTGAATGTTACCGTGACTTGACTATACGACTTGCAGCTACTAAAACTAAAAATATCTGATACTTTCACTCTAAATATACACATCGTATCTTTATACGATTTTTTTAGAGGTTTTTTTGTTTTATAATGGCTTTCTATTATAAAACAAAAAACCTCTCAACAAGTGGAAATAGATAGTAAAAGGCACGGAGAATAGACTTTTTATCCGTGGTAAAATGAATGAATAAAGTTGATGATGCTATCAAAGCAGAAATGTAATATCTTATACATCGTAGATCAAAACAATAGTCAAAACCATGTCAAAACGAACAAAAATCTCAGTAAGTAGATACGATAGTATAAATACAGCTTTAGTTTAGTGGGAATCTAATGAAATCAGTCATTACTTAGAGTGGCACTAAAACTATCATTTGTAGAGTGTGGATAAGAAAACATCCTCCTGAAGACTTAGGGCTGCCGCTTACTGATTTAAAAATTTTTTTTTAAATTCTGCAGACCAATCGTGAGACGAGGCGCTGAGACACTATCTTTATACGTATCCATAGAGTGCAACTATTCCGTCCTGTATTCATTTATAGTTTCGTAAGTGTGAAACATGATTATAAAGTTCCTACCATTTTACTCATAGATTATAGCGAATATCTAAATATTAGCGGAAGCAAAAATAACATTGTAATTCATGCAAAAAATTTGGCCAAGTAGTTCGGTAATATAAACAAAATAAACATCGTTTATTATGTTTACAATTTGATTGTTTAGTTTTGGATCATCAGTTTTGGGTTAATGAAAACAAAACATGTTTGCTTTACCCTGTTTTAGCCATTTAGTCTGAATAATTTTCAGTAATAATTTTACTATTCATTTTCATAATATGTATTTTTTATTGCGTAAGTAGAGAAAAGGTACAGAACATAAGTATACGCTGTTGGGAAAGACTGGTTCTAGAGTTGAGACCGCGATTCGGCAAACGTTGCGTAGCACGCCCTATGACTGGTGGAGTAACGACATTTTGAAAGAGGCGGGCAGTAACTGAATATTGAATAAATTAAATGTGGGAGACATAGCTATGTATTTTCACCTCTCTCCATAGACATGTACCTCGCACATATCTTGATTCGAGCGGTCATTTCTCCCCTTCACTTCTAAAATATGGAACGAGCTCCTGTATGCTGTTTTCCCGCAGAGCTATTACATGGAGTCTTTCAAAAGGGGCGTTAAAATAATCTTGACAGGTCGGCAATGCATGCGTATATAAGCGGCAATAGCCCAATGGCTCTATGGCTTTCGATAATCTTCGAGCATTTACCAATGGAGATGTTAACGCAAGGCGTACCCCTCTGCTGGCCATATGGCCATATTATGAGCGTGCGTAACTACCTTGTATTTTTAATACTGAGTGCGTGTTTCAAGCTAGTGTGCGGGATCGTTAAAGTGAGTGATTTGTGTGTGTGCAATGCGTGTTTAACTCGTCCCCCATAAGTATCGGCAGAAAAAAATGTTTGCGGATTACAACGTTAACATCTCAATTGGTAAATGCTCGAAGCCTACAATAGGCAGGAGTTTGAGAGTAAAATGTTAATCGAAAGTAAAACATAGGAACAGCCCTATTAGATAAGATAGTACTTAGCCGTAATGACGAATCTATGACTAATTTCTCTGTTGTTTTTATGTCTTGTTAGATTAAAACAATGTTTATGTGCAGTCATTATACCTACTGGAACTATTCTGATAACAACAACTTACTCTTTTACGGCTAAATTTGTAAGGTTACTCCTTATACTTTGAAAAAGTTGGGTAATCTGAGCATATTTTGAAAGGTTTTATGAGGATGAACGGTAGCAGTGTTGTTACGTGTAAAATTCTGGTAAACCATGGTTTTTCTTGTCACACGGTCTGTTAATAAAGCAACTTAATAAATAATAGAACTACAAAGCGTTCATCCGAGATCATGGCGCCTGTATCAGAGCAAAAATATTGGAAACTCATAAGTATAATACGGTAGAAAACATGGCAAGCAATAAATTGTTATAAACAAGTCAAAATTTCATCGCACCGACGGGACTCGAACCATCATATCGATAGTATCGGACTGTGGCTTAATTGGTCAGAGCACCTGGACATGTTATACGGGGGGTGCGGGTTCGAGTCCCGTCGGTGCAATGAAATTTTGGAGTGTATAACACTTCAAGACACATAATATATGGCAAGCAGTGTCAGATTTTTAAATATTTTTTTAATCACAAAAATATGAATAGCTATTTTTCAATAAGTTTTTTACAACTTGCATACTACATAACTTTATTTTATCTCTTTTACGTGGCTAATCACATCGCATCGAATCAAATTATAATGCTTCAGTTTTGGATGGATTAAAATAGAAAAATGAGATTAATGTGAAGATTACTTTATAGCACCAAAATTATCATTTATGTTAGTCACTTCCTGAGCAACATTGATGATATCCATCTCGCGCTGATTCAAGACAGCTCAATGCTCTTGATATATCGATGAGATTATCCACTGTTCACTGATTTAGGCTTGCTACTGACTTAAGATTACTTCGTTGTCTTGCTGCATGATCTCGTTCTCAACGAAAAGAGTTCAATATGCTCGAAATTTGAGTTTAAGTAAAAAAATAGCTTATGATTACGAATTACTTTTTAACGTCGTTTTCAATGCACGTAATAGCAAGGTTGGCAACCATACATTTATCAGGGGAATTAAACATTTGTTTCAAGTGTGACGTTCGACGTCTAGATGAAAGCTGAATGGCTGATTACTTTTGTTTTTTTTTTTTAATTCAAGCAAAAGCAATAAATTATATTTTTGTTATATTTTATTTTTAGAATAATAATTATTGATATGATCTATTCAATATTGTTTGACGAGTGTAAGTGCAGATTTTTTATTTGTCTATATACTGAATCAATGCTTTGACTTTTAACTTTTTGACTTTTGTCTTTGAAACGGTATAAACTAGCTATCTTTGCTATTTATGGTTACGTAGTATTATTATCTTTTCTATGCTATGGTTACAGATAAGGGTTGGTTTAATCATGCACGATTTTATTAATTAATATAACGTGACGCAAATTAATGCATAATAAAAATGCACCTGGATTGTTATGACGTATATACTAATTGTTTCATTAGTCATTATTAAAACTAAATTCTAATTTTAGACCATCGAATCTCATTCAGTTTGAATGAGTAAAACTGTGGCAGATCTGTATCTCCCCTAAAGCAGAGCTCACTGAGTGTTTATTCAGTTGCAGACCATCGCCAGAGTACCAACGATTTACTGGAAATTAAGAGGACGAGCCGGGGGATGCTATAATAACATTCTACCGCCAAAAATACAATGACTGGAGCGATACACATATGCAGTAACTCAAGTTATAGTGTAATGATAATCTTAATTCATTTTATTTGAAACAAGCTAAATATAAAGGTAGAAATTTCGTTAAGTGATAACTATACACCATCCTACGTGCAAAATGTTGTTGTTCGCTTGTTGAAAATAATTATGTATCTGATTTTTAATGAATTTGGATGTGTCAAACATTTCGGAATAGTGGTTTTTTTATGTATTGAGTTGTTGATTAAATAAGAATCATTAATTTATTTCTATGCATCGCCGTTCCTTTTTCCGATACATCAATATACGAAAATCATGGATGACTTAGCACAAACTTGGAATGTAACACTAAATCTAGCTAATCTAGATATTAAATCTTGGTAAAACCAAGTTTGTTCAAAGTGAAGTTACTGTTTTCACATATCAAAGTGACACGAACAAAAATACAAAGTGTCCGGAGATGCGTGAGAGAAAATTTGAACTACAGAAAATATGGATGTTGTTTTTTGAAATAGATTATGTTATTACTCTGTTAGTTTTATTGCTTGTCATAGTTGTGAGCTCCATTGTTGATTTATTGTTTTAAGACTTAATGCAATGGGGTTAAAGTGAGTGGGTTGGAAGACTGAAAACGGGAACGTGGATTAGTTCAGTACAGTAAGAGTAGTTTTACCCTTAATTTTTTTTTGGTACAACTATTTTGGTATATTTAAGACAGATATATTATTATCTGAAAAGCCACAGGTTTCAATAAGGTCTGAAATGCAATTTAATGACTGTTTATTAACCGAATTAAAAAAGGAAGTTTCTCAATTCGACCGGATATATATTTTAATGTTTTATCGCGGATAACGTCATCGTTTATGAACCGATTTTGACGATTTTTTTTATGTTGAAACAGAGATATTTCAAGGATAGTACCATTGTAATTTCATCGAGATCTGATAAGTATCTCCAGAGATATGAAGATAGACACCTCAAACTAGGTATTGAAAATTAATAGCGCGGCATTTGAAGTCGGTTCTTTTAGCATTTTAAACGATCTTATACCAAACATGATCTCAAAATCAGATAAATATTTTAGCTAACATTTATTTGGGTCTTCAATATCTTACATTATTATTATGTATTTTGTATAAAATGTGTCGATGTCACATGTCTTTAGCCACGTTTGTCGTTTATCGTTCTGAATACAAAACTCGACTAGTTAAACAGCCAATCGTCAAACATATAATATTACATCCCTTTTTTGCGTTGGGGGATAAAAATAACCGACTCTAAAAGCCTAGAGCGGCTTTTCAAGTCATAAGCCATTTTCATTACCAAGTTTCAGGTGTTTATCTCCATATCAATACTTATCAGATCTCGATGAGATTTGCCTCGGAATTACGAGTACCCTTTCAAACAAAAGAAGAATTTGCCAAATCGTTCCAGCAGGGTTAATCTCAATCATTCGAAAGCTACTT
Organism: Cabera pusaria; assembly: GCA_954871355.1. Classification (NCBI taxonomy): domain Eukaryota; kingdom Metazoa; phylum Arthropoda; class Insecta; order Lepidoptera; family Geometridae; genus Cabera; species Cabera pusaria. Next base: position 10,281,827 of record OX940896.1, on the reverse strand, counting down.
TGGAATCGAAAACAGCCTCTCATTGGACTTAGATCTTTGCAATTTACAATGCTTCGATCGGTTACTACTTAAAATTTCAATTCGAAAAAATCTGTGATTTTTATTGGAAAGGTTTCCGCGACAAAATAGCTCACGGATTTATAAATATTCAGGGCCAGTTTCACCGGTTCCTGATAGAGCTAATATAAAGAAATCTGACAGATATTTGACAGAGAAGAAAATTAAAACTGAAGCTTCCGAATCCGAATGGGTTTTAGAATGATTGAGAATCAGGGTGCAGGTGTCTGTGTAATTGGGGAACATACATAAAAAGATAGATCCCGACGAATTGAGCTCCTCCTTACTTTAAAGTCGATTAAAACTCCGGGTTTTACATTAAATTAACAAAGGTCGTTCGCATCCCCAAAAGTTCAAGATTTGTATAATAATTTTCGCTGACCCTAGTCGCGAGCAAAAGGCAAACGTCATCTCTTCATTAAAATAAAAATTGCTAATGACATCATCTCCATATTTTTGCATAGATATGTCAGCTCTTTAGATTTTCTTCCTAAAGATAAAAGTAATTAATAAGGTTTTAGAATTGTTATTAAACCGTCTTTTACTTGGAAAGTTTAATCACCTCCGGCATATTTCACACAAATCAACAAAAACTGCCAAGTTTTATTTGAAGGTGTCGCACCAATGGGGGTTGCTGTCTTCTTAATTCACTTGTTTACAGCAAAGAAGGGTTTATTTGTTGTTCATTGTTTTATCGTAGCGGCTAAACTACTTCTGTTCTAACCACCATAAGGCGGCCATAACCGAACGGTGTTTCAGCAGCATAGCCTTTGGGACTCAGACGATTCTAGGCATAGCCTGTTCAACATATTCGACCACATCATCGCATATCACCAGGTGAAATAGTGTTAAAACGCCTATCAGATACTAAAATAATGTTGAATGAGATATCTGTCAATTCGTCATTATAGTTCAAGTGACAATATAGCTATTCCTTTTATATTGTGTTTTATTGTTTCGTAATGCTGAATTTTGTTATTGACTGATATACCTACTTACCTACTCCATAAGTGGTAGAAGCATATAATTTTGTGATGTTCTGCCTAAATTGCTACCAAAAAGTAGCATACCACTATCAAGGAGAAAATCTGCCGCTATAACCTAACTGTGTTCCAGCAGAACGCCTAGAGTGTTCACCATCTTCGACCACATCATCGCGCTAGCCAATAAATAAATAGAAAATTCAAATCAGGTCATCATGAGATACGCGTACTATTTAAGTATTTAATGAGTATATAATTGTTACTTCCATAGATTGCTGCCCATCTAGAGATTTCTCACGATCTTACACCGTTTGCATTTTGCCAGTTTCTTCAGATTACCTCCTTATTTCTGCGGGCAGCCGGCCAAACCAGTTTTCTACAACTCTAATAAAAGTAATTACAAGGTTTATAAGGTACATCTGCATAATATCTTTTGACGCCTTCTCGCAATTACTCGACACATGGATGGAGATGTTTAATGTTCTGTTTTGTTTTGCCTTTTTCTTCCTTTTTAGTGCAAATAAGTGTTGTGATGAAAGCTCGAAGAGGCAGTTATTTTCAACAAGGTTAAGAGGAGATAAAATGATCTGTGTTATGATTTCGAGGAAAAAATATTGTATCCCGCCTTGCGAGGTAATTATTTGTTTATATTGTTGGGATCGGTGTTTATTTATTTTAGTTTATGTCGCTTCTGTTTATTTGGTTAAAATGTACCCTAACGTATGTCATCATAATAATCATCAATTATAATTATTTTCAGCTAATTTCTGCCCACTCCTTAGGAGGCTTATGCCCTTTATACCTTTAGGTATGTTACATTAGAAAAAAAAAAAAAAAATACATTATACATTTTTATTTAGATTTACTGTGGCATATCTTTAAACGACCTCATACATTTTCATATATCATGTATATACTCTTTTGTATTAAAACGATTGGTTTCTTTATGACGGGTCACGTTGCCATGGGAACGAAAAGAAAAAGAAGGAAGTCAGTCTGCAAAGAGAATATAAATACTACGTAACAGTCTGGACAAAGAAATGTACTAAAAAATGTTTCAAAAAGGAGAAAAATAATTTAACGTGAGCAAAGAATACGATATAATGATGATAGATGCTGCCGTCCTAGAAGCTGATGTGGGAGCCAGATTCGACCAGCAGCTAGCGGGCATAGACCCTCAACTGACCATCGGCATGGGTCCGAAGGCTCACCAACAGCTACGTCACAAATTATGTTCATACGGGAGGAGCTGCGATAAGTTAAGATGCAGACTTTGGCTACTGAATTGATATACGTCACAAGGTCTATATAGAGGATTTCTGTAGAAGAGCAGTGATAAACTCTAAGTGTTAGATAAGTATCGCAGAGTATGGTAGAATCTATAGGAATATAACTGTAATAACCCGTCTTTCATATTTTATTGTCTAGGTTCCTGGTTCCTTTAGGGATGTAGCGTGCGGTAGGCCTCCTCGAGGGCTCCGTTACGTTACATTACGTTACATTACGTAATCAAATTGAAATTTCGTAGAGTATTCTAGGCATAGCGTGTTCACTATCTTCGACCACATTAGCGTTTACCACCAGGTAAAACGCTAGCCAATGAAATATTTTAATAAATCTGTAAAACTGAATTGTGCTCAATCACTCAAACTTCTTAAAACATTTACTTCGATTACTGGGAAAATATCCAACCAAAACATTATTTATTAAAACATATTGGTTGCCGATACTTACTCTACGAACGACCAAATAAGCTTTACGCGAGTAAATTTGTTAACACTTTAACACTTGCATTTTCTGAAATAAAACAAAGCCTACATTCTTAATAATGGAACCATTGTATTGAAACAAATCTACAAACGAAATCACGTTGTGTATGAACAATAAAATCTCACAGGAGTTACTGTGTCTGCAATTAATAAAAAAGTCCGATTCGTTGGAACGAGAAAACAAAAATTAAACGAACATTATTTATACCTGCAATTCATACGAAATTCGTTGAACACCTACCACCAATTAAGTAACTTTGTCGCTTTGGAATAATTAAAGTGTAAAGTTACTTTTACGAAACATTTGTAGAAAGATACAGATTCGTTGATATTATTTTATTCCGATAGAGTTCTGTAGTGTATCTGAATTTCTGTGCTAATAATGATTTGTTTACTTTTTGTATGCGCCCTCCGCTGTTGTGTTTACATTCGCGTCTAAAGATCCCGTTTAGCGTAATAAACTTGGCCTCCTCAATGATTATGTACTTTGAAAAATAAACTCGGTAGTCGATTCGCAAACAGGCTTTTATTTTTGTTTTGTACTTTCCTCCACATTGAGTTATGGATATCAATGTTGTTCTTCGCCGAATTCAGGGGAAAAGTTTTTGCGCATCCCCTTTTATTGATACGTTAAAATTATTTTTACACGCCGTTTCGTCATCTAAATTGACTTTGTGATTTTTGTTTTGCTTTCATTGGGCTATGGTCTATATTCTTGTTTATTTAGTTTTACTTTTTGAATTCATTTTCATAGTTTTGTTAGCACTGAATTCAGTACAGCAATAACATTTTTCGATCTTCATCCATAATAACAAGTATATTTTCTGAGGGCTTATGTAATATATATAATAAACATACTTTATGGTTATTGTATTTATGCACTCCAAGTAGGTACTAACGACAACTTTTATAATTAATTATGTCATTTTGTTTATACTAATCACCGTGGTAAAGGTGTTGAAATGCTATTAAATAAAATGTAATATTAACTTGTTTGTAACAAATGACACTATTGTTCACGACAAAATGTTCAAGAATTATGTTAATACGTCTCATAACTTGATAATAATAGCATTTGATATCACCATCTCTTACTATCTGCTCGATTAAAATGAGAAAAAAAGAAAGACTTATGAGAATGCTAAGCACATCCAATAGAAATTCATTACAATAGCAACATTATACGGTCGTTATTGCATCGTAAAGTTCACTTATATCGGCCTTAGGACTAGACGTACATATATTAATAAATATTAATAAAGAGGCATTAATTTTACGAGGCCTAAGAGGTGGAAACAAACCGGGGGCAAGTTGATATTTATAGGCTCACGTGTTTCCGAAGTATAAAACGCGTTGAATGAATAACTTTATGGGAAGTTCAGTACTGTCCGTTTTCTGTTCAATGTAATTTATAGCGCAATATGAAAGTTACCTACTCTACTAGGTTTTTGAAGGTAAGACTTTTGATAGTCCATCTGAGGTGGTATGATCGCGTTGTCATGCAATTCATGATTTCAAAAAGCTTGCTACACAGAGGCAAAAGTGGCGTGACTCTGTAGGCTATATATGACTGTTTCAGCTTACATAGAAGGTCGCTTAGAAGACCTCGACGCAACGTCTTATAAAAACAACAGATAAAGCCTTTAAATATCTATATATTCAACTTATCAGAGTTATATTGTGCGTCATATAACTGACTATTTTAAACCAAGTTGGGTTTTGCGAGAAATCTGCAGTCCCATATCTCAGGAGCTGACAGCTCCGGATATGGAATTGCAGATTTCTCGCAATCGATTTCGATTTTTCGGTTTGGCGTTAACGGACACATCATGGAGGACATTATCATCATCATCAAGTGAAGCAACACATATGTGTTGTGAGACGTGACAAGTGAAGCCCCCAGCTAAAGTTTTGCGTGCCACAGTTTCTGCTATATCCAAACGTAATCACTTATCATCCGAGCACTGTACGTAAATTGAACCGTGTATTAATATTGTATTCAACCTGCATCGTTGATCTATGAATTTCGTAGGTATACAATATGTCTATTGTCTATCAATATATTTTTTCCGATGGAAAAATGGCACGTTTTTTGATACAAACTTTTTGTTAACATCTTATAAATTAGCGTTTCACCACTGTATCCTGGCTAAATACTCAAACACTATATCAAATTATGGTAAGCGATGACGTGGTCAAAAATGGTGAACACGCTAGACCTAGGAATACTCTGACTTTAAAGTGTGTTGTGTGTGTGTTGTGAGTTGCCGGTAACAGGATTTTTCAATCTCAACGATGAAACTTGAGTCCAATAAAGATGAAAGCACAGCGTAACACTAATACTAAAATGCCGAACCACCGAATTAGACTTTCACGAATCAGAAACGAATTTGTAATACGATAGATCATATTTATTTCTGAAAGTTTCGAAATTGCTGTCCGATAGATAGAAAAATATTGCACCCAATTTTGAATCTTGAAACTTTGTTAACAAAGTTTAAATTTGAGGGTAGATGTAAATTAAGATGTAAGTTCGCAGTTCATAGACCATCCGGCCGGAAGATTGCTCTTTTGATATGATTAAAAGGGTGAGGACTGTTTTATGAGACAATTAAAGACTTTTTGGTTTCTAGTTTCAGCTTCTTGACAGTTTTGCTGCACAGGTGAAAGGATTTAAGTCAATACTTCATGTTCATGCAAGTAAGGGTCGTATGTACGGTATTCTTTGAGAACCTATTTAACCTATTATAGCTAAAAAAATTGAAACATTATAAATATTTTTTAAGAGCCGCTCTCATCTTCCATCGTAACTATCTTTTCATTAACAATAACTTAAAAAGTGATGTAGTGTATTTTCGTTATAAGTGACAAGCAGCAAGCGTTTGATCACTATCTCACTGATATAAAGTGATGATGCGATACTTGTATTTTCGTTATGGAAAAGTGATAGAAGTGAATGTACCTCAATATCAGCATGTTTTTTTTAAGTTATGTTATAATTATCACGTAATTAAGTGATCAAATTATATTGGTTGACTTAGTAAACAAACATGTGTTTTCAAGTTGGGTCTTAAAATATCAATTTAGGTCCGTGGACCATTAGTATTCAAGTCACCGGTTTACATTGGAATATAGATAGATAGTTAGAAACTCTTTATTGAACACCACAGAAATAAAACTTAGATAAAAACCGGCCAAGTCGAGTTGAACTCGCCCACCGAGGCTTCCGTACCAACGTTGGCATGTACCAATTAAGCTAGACCTCTAAATTGTATGAGCGCTGATATAATTCAGAGGTCTTCCTTAATTGGCATTAACAATGTTTGTATTAATTTTCAACTTTTCTTATTTTTTGGTTTTTTTCCTTAATTTGTGCTGTTGCTTCTTGCCAAATTTCATGATTCTAGACAGACAGACAGACAGACAGACAGACGGACGGACGGACGGACGGACGGAAAGACGGACGGACGGACGGACGGACGGACGGACGGACGGACGGACGGACGGACAGACAGACAGACAGACAGTCTAAATAGCTACTGAACGGATTATCCTGCGGTTTTCACCAATAGCCAGAGTGTTTATGAGAAAGGTTTAGGTGCATAATTCGTTAAGGTTTTGTGTAAATTGGTTGAAATATGACGATAATTGTTAAATATGTTCATATTTTATATTCGATGCAACAAACTGATGCAAATTTTATAGTCATATTTGTTCTACCCGTGCGAAGCCGGGGCGGGCTGCTAGTATATAAATAAATCAGAATAGGTAATAAGGGATGTAAGGGAACACAAATAACACCTCAGTGCTCCCAGCCAACCTCACCTGCCCGTGGTGCATCCTGCTGACTAACAAACGAGGCTCTGGCGACGGACAAATGGCGGTATAACAATTTCTAAATTATGGCGTAGCTAAATACTACAGGCCGGTGACGGGCAGCAGCGTCAGCGGTGCGAGAAGCTACGTCCTGCGATCGCCAACACGCCTGCCAAGCGTGGCGATTAGAGCATATCCCTCCCAAGGGATGCAAGCATGAATGAAGGAAAAGCACAATAAGCTGCGGCCCCCAGTTCCCGGCCGCCCTGCTATTTCTGACCACGGCGGCGGTCACGGTTACATCAGGGCAGGGGGTGCTAAGAATCCCCAGGCTACGGTAGGCCGCCAAAACAAACTGACCCTTGCAACGTACAATGGACGCACGATTCGGCTGGATGATCATCTGGCGCAGCTGGAGGAGGAGCTGAAACACATAAGATGGCACATCCTGGGGTTATGTGAAGTCCGAAGACAGGGAGAGGACACCATAACCTTAGAATCGGGCCATCTTATGTACTATAGAGAAGGAGATCAGCCATCCCAAGGCGGCTTCGGGTTTCTGGTCAACAAGGTTCTCAGTGACAACGTTGAAGAAATCTCTAGTGTGTCGACTAGGGTAGCGTACCTCATAATTAAGTTAACCGAGAGGTACAGCCTCAAGGTTATCCAAGTTTACGCACCGACCTCGACACACTTTGATGATGAGGTGGAGAGCATGTATGAAGATATCTCCAGAGCTTTACATACCACCTCCGGTAAGTACGCTACTTCGTCGATCACATCGTCACGATTAGGTTAAAAAGTGGTCAAGCGCTAACCTATTATGCATAAAAAAGCATCCTACACCGATTTTGAATGCTTTCATGGCGTTTGTTTTATCTCTAAATGTCCTTTCTTCGCAATCCAGAAAACAACTCGTCAATCACTCGCAAAAAGAAAAGTCGTGGCAACTGCAAACCTACCCAATGTTTTGTCTGCAGTATTTTGTTTCGCGACAACCGGAAACGGATATAGAGGGAGACAGAATAATGGTCGTCGGAAATGGTCAGACATGGTTTTTTTCTTGTTCTCCGGACATTGCTAACTCTATTTGAAATGACTTTTATTATTTGAGTGATAGAGTCCAATATTGATGTGTAAAATATAAAATAATCTTTTGAATTTTACTCTTCTTCATTGAATTGGTGGTCAGGGATGTGATGCTATCTAAAATAATAATTGTTTAACATTTTATTTGCTTTGCAGTGGCGTGGTTTAAAAGGTTGAAGGAAGTTCAATGTCTACAGATAAGAAGTTCAAAGAAAACGATGTACTTAGTAGTACGATTTATAAATGGGTGTAAATAAATTCATTTCATCAAGGTTTGTTTCGTTTCCCCGAAACATTATTTCAATTTGTATTTTTTTGTTGTTTAGGTAGAAAAAGTATGTATAAGAGCATTGTTTATAAATTTTTCATAATGTAAGGCAACTGGACAAGCACGACGCTTGCCGTAAGCAAACTAAACGTTTATAAGTAAGATCGTAGGCATCATAAATTATGATTGATTTATTTTTTTATTAAAGTAATTAGTATTTAATATATACTTATTAGATAGATGTTTGTTTGCTTAAACGAACGAAATGTTATTGAATGCCTCTAGGCTGAATACGGAGAACAAATTATTTCATTACATGTCATCTTTTCATACTACCTGTATTCTCAATAAATGATTTGATTGATTGATTGATTAATTGATACTTTAATTAAAAATAATGAATTAACACAACTGACTATTAATTTAAACCTAGCCCAAGTACAGTAATGTTTTAATACAAAACATAATAATAACAAAGCCCAGGTTGTTACAACAAACGTTACCCGAAATTGGGACACCGCAAACACTGTCTTAATAACGGCAAAACTCAAACAATCTCCAAAGTAAACATTCAAACAAACTTAATTAGTTATATCCTCTGTTAGCATCGTGAAATATGTTGTTTAACTACAGGCAATATATTGATTGGCCATTAAAATAATGGGCTCAAGTTTGGACGATACGCTTCGAAGGACCGTGGGGGTATTCTTCATCAAACAAATACGACCATTTTAAAAAGACCTCCCTTTCGCTAACTCGCACTAAAACTAATAAGCTTTTTTAAATATAGGTCACAAGATAATCTAGACATCATCGCAAACCGTGTTCACTTCTAGCTGTATACTCCAAGGTGTTCACATACAAATATAGATTGTCATTTATTTTTCTTGCCACTGTAGTAGGACTATTGGTTTGCTAACTCTTATATTATACACTTCGAGCGTTTACCAATGGAGATGTTAACGTTGTAATCCGCAAACATTTTTTTTCTGTCGATACTTACGGGGGACGAGGTAAACACGCATTGCACACACACAAATCACTCACTTTAACGATCCCGCACACTAGCTTGAAACACGCACACAGTATTAAAAATACAGCGTAGTTACGCACGCTCATATGACCAAAAATAGCTATATGGCCAGCAGAGGGGTACGCCTTGCGTTAACATCTCCTTTGGTAAATGCTCGAAGATTATACAGCATGCTTAGTTGCTCACAGGTCAGCAAGGTATGCAATAAGTATGTGATATGCATGTCTTGCAAGTAAATGCCATCTGCCCCGCATCTTTGCGGTACAGATCCGTGTGCAAACGAGATTCTAGCGTGACGCACAATATACATGTCGCTGCCATCTTAATTAGCCGTTCAATCAACACCTTGCTTTCTTACTAAACGGCGCCGTTTAATAGCGGCCTGAATGATATGCAGCCGTAGCGTCTAATACAAAATTTAATGAACTGGCTTGCTTGAACTAATGAGCTGATGCTTGGGCCATTTGTACAATTATTGTATGCATATGACTATTAATTAATTGTATGTATATGGCAATTTTGACCGTTGCTAACCGACCTGTAAGCGCGCAAACTTACTTAACATTGTTAATTGTTCTCAATCAACTCTGACAGGTCAATTTAAGTTGGATGGGTTATTTGTATAAGATCGGCATGCTTCGAAAATAAGGTGAAAAAGAAACAAAAAAGTAAAACGAGTAATATCCGGTGATCGCATTGTTTCCTACCGTAGCTTCGAGGTAATCGAAATTAAGTGATCCATTACATGATACCGGTTTTGTGTTACGAACGACTGGATTATTTATGAAATCGATTAATTTTATGCATTGTTTGAATAATAACTTTATTTGGTTGTTTCAACTGACTCTTTGAAATTAGTTTTGGATATGGACCGTGGCACATAAAGTTTTGTTTATGTCTTGCTACGGGCAACGTCTCTAACGAGATTGTGTTGGCTTCGTTTTTTAGTAAGGGGCACGATATAATTATTAAATTTATGATTTTGGTACATATTTTTTAGTGCAAGATAGATTAAAGGCACAATTTTTTTTATAATTATTTAATTTTCATACAACTTTTATCATTTAATACTAATATAATTATGATATTAGAATTTAACAAATTCCTAAATAGCGTTTTTTTTCCAAAATCATCTAGGTGTATATGCATGTTAAATTGTTTATCACAAATTTTTAAGATGAATCTCTTCATATCTCTAAAGATCTCAACACAGTCATGTTGATAACATTATATATATATCACGTCAAAATATCCTTTCGAGCAAGAAAATAATAATTTGAGTCGGTCAACATTCGCCGGAGTTCTGATGTTAGAAAAAAGCACAGTAACAAGAAGAAAAACAACGAATTTCACTTTCTCCTTCTGTCAATAACGGTCACCAATATTAGTTATTTTTACTTTTAAATTAAATAAAGCTATAATAAATAAAGCTTCTTTATTGTGTCAAGTACAAGCGCGCTTACGAGGTAACCCTTTCTTACTCCTACTCTATTTTTAAAAGTCACTTTGAAGTCACCTAGAATTAGTCAAAGCGAATTTCTTATTTAAACATTATTGATATATTGCTGACGTTTTCGAACGCATGACCCGTATGGTCGCACTTAATCTTGATTTAGCAGACGTAAACCGCTTGTCGGTGACTTCAATTTGTAAATTTACAACGTGCTTTAACTTGTGGTAGGGTAAGTTTAGTTTTCTGAAGCGAGAAGTGCTATTTTGAGGTGTATCTTTTAGTATAACTGTAAATAACTTCATTAGACTTATCAAAGTTGAATTTAATTTTATTATAATACAATATAATAATATAGATTTTATCATAACTTTATAGAAACACTTAAAATATGATGCAACAAAGGTCAAACTCAAAAACATATAAAATTAGTTTGTATATAAAGTTGTAAAATAGACAATTTTAAAGAATTGATATGGGCCAATTGACCGAAGGTGTTGTTATTTTTAGTAGGAGAAAACTTCTTTCGTTTTTTGTATCTCTATATATAAAGTGTGAAAATGTATTCCTCACGCGATTTATGCCGTAGAGCGAGCGACATACACGCCATAACTTGAACGGCGTTGATCGTTCGAAAGGAACGTATTTATTCCGCCCTTAACATAATTACGGCTTAAATAAAAGTGAATTAAAAATAAATTATAAGCAAATATAGTCTGCTTTACTTTCTTTTTGTATTTCTTGAAGTGAAACTTCTTAAGGCGCACAGGGGTAAAATTTGATGAAAATGACGGAGCGTCACTGTCCGAAGCAGCGGAAGTGACGTAAGCGTCATGTTACATTTTATATTTATAAGCGCCTTCTATTGTAGAACGGTGAAACTACGAAGAAGTTTTCGCTAAAATGCAATAGATGGACCTGTACAAAAATTATTAGTGATGTTGAGAAATAAATTTAATGAACTTGGATGTTTCACTTCTAACGCGTAGCTTTATACGCACCCTTTTTTTATCTATTTTCTTAGCACAAATTTTCTTTTACACTTATTTTGCACGTGAAATTTTAACGGCCATAAGGCCCAAGAAAAGAAAGTCCTAAGTCCGCGAAAGAAGCCGCGGGGACTAGTAGAGACTCCTATAAATTAACCGGCTAAGTGCGAGTTCGACTTATGCACCGATGGTTCCGTACAAACTTGTAAATGTTATTGCTCTAGCTAATAGACAAAGTAGGTTAAACGACAAGCTTAACTTCACCGTTTGATCCCTACACACGGTTATTGCACCGACCGCAAATAATAAGTTTGTAATACAGAATTCACTGTATTTATTATTTAACAAAATGTTATCCTTTGCCATGATTGTGTTGTAAGACTTTGCATAACTTTGTGCCAAATTTCACGATTCTAAGTCAAGTTTTGATTCCCTTGTAAAATCACAAAACATGCAAAAATATGCGACATAAAAGATATCTTTTGATCGCGTTGACTTAAAAGTTTAATTTTGTTACAACTAAATGATATCATTGACCCAAGTAAATCCTTGATTCTACGGTCAAATACGTCAAATTATTTTTGAAATTTATATCAAATGATATAATTTTCAACTTACCTTAATGAGTTCCTGAAAAAAAGGTGCTGTATAGATATACAGACAACAAAGTGATCTTTTAAGAGTTTATTTTTCCTATTAAGGTACGGAATCTTATAAATACAACATTGCTATACGAATTACACTCTTAGGTTTTCCCCTTACTCGTAATGCATCACAACGCACATTCAAGTAAAATTAAGTTGTATTGTATAGAACAATATACTTATTAAAAACATCGTACATCCATGTTGCGGCTGAGCCTCAGTTTATAACTTTGACTAATTAATTCATTATTAGTTTCAGAAGATTTCGCGCATAATTAACCGGAACATCCGAACTTCACACGAAACCACTCCCATCGAATAGTTGACAAAATTAATAGTCGGATCGTAACTATCCGAAACTCGCGACCTTTCTGTTATAGCGAGCGCCCTTCGCACAATGAGAACTTTTTGCCGCTATATTTTCTGTCTAAAAAATGTTGAGTGAATTCCTTTATTACTTTTTACTATGTAAATAAATTATTAAAAATATAACTAGATCTCTGTATTTTTTATTGATGTAAAGATTTTTTGCACACTGTAATGATGTTAATAACTTATGTAATTATTGTTGACTTCTGTATCAATAATAAGTAACAATACCACGCAGTTGCTTGCAATTGAGTTTATCATTGAAAAAATCTTGAATTATTACTTATTTTAATAAATTTAAAATAATATTTTCATATAAAATTTAAATTTTATATTTATTGAAATTATTTATAGTAAAATAAAATTTACATACCACATAATTAATTGCCGATTGGTTTAATTAAAATAATCATTTGAAAGCATTTGCCTACCGGTGGCATAAGATTTGTTGTTTGTGTTTTTGAATTATTCATTTGTATTGATAACGACATTTTTGCAAAGACCGTAACACAAAACTTTAAAAAATTCGTCTAAATATTTTAATTAGTCAGGAAATACCTATAAAACCGCTGACCGACGCACGAAACTTGTAAATCAAGGGACTGCTGGGCATAAACTTAATTATCAGGAACCTTTTAAGAATTTAATTTATAGTTTTACATCTTGCGGTTGCATGAAGCTACTGTTTATAATGATAAGAGTAAACAAGTTTTAGGCCACCACGCTAATCGATCGACGGAATCGATCAATGGTCGAATGAGATTAGTGGACTTGACTGTTACTGCCTACTACATCAGTCGAACGCCCATGGGTCGGGCATCGATCGACGATCGATTGATTGGTATTGGTTGTGGTAACACCCTTAGATTGAAGATTGCAGATCCTCAATCGTAAAATTGGATCTTTCTTACTACATAAAGCTATGATCTTTACATTAGTATCATTACGAAAAAATCGTTCAACCGTTTGAACAAACAACGGTTAGAAATGGTTAAGATAACATGCAAAAACAATTTTGAGTTTTTGTTTATGTAGTTACATACATAAATTACGCCAGTTTATAAAAAACTCAAAATTGTTTTTGCATGTTTACCATCTTTGAGAACAACAACCAGCAGGCGAAATAGTGGTCAAACGTTAGCCTATAAGAAAACCAAATAAAAAAGTTAATGTTATTAATATGAATAATATTAAAATTGAATTGAATTAATACATTTTAAGAATAGTAGTTTTAAAATGTACCGACGTAACGTCTAAAACTGTTATCTAATGGTCTTTTAACTAAAACAGATCTCGCTCCAGATGTAACTTGTCCTAGACGTAATAAATTGCTCATATATTTTTTCCTTTTGGCCCAAGAATAACATCGGAACAAAAACATGTGACACAATTACTACGGACACGTCCCGCGCAAAGAATTTTATTAAAAAAACAACACAGTAATTGTATTCTTAAAAAACCTAGCCTCCTTAATTAACGCGTTCCCAGTCAAAATTTTAACCTAGTTACGGCACATAAAATGTAAAGCTCAAATAATTAAATAAAAACCGCCAAGAAATATTTCACGCACAAGCGTTTTTAACGACTTATTTAAACAAAATAAGTGATTTAAAAAAACTGTTATAGCGTGAATGATTAAGCGAGGTTTCTTTTCACTTCATTAATATTAACACTTTGTAGAGTTTTATTAAAGAGAAGGTAGTTTGTAAATGCTTTATGGAGGAAAAAGCCGTAGATCACTTTAATTGGCGAACAGAAGGGTTAGTAGGTAAAGTTTATATGATGTAGAAACGCACCGAATTCACACGCAAGCGTAGATTGGTCAGTTAGTGAGTATTGCTTAATAGTTAACTTAGTTAAAATAATTGCTCATTTTGAAATTTATTTTCAAGGTCGTTTATTTGCACATAATATATTTTGGGTGAAAATTGAAAAGGGCGCAGGAGGCTCGTAATAAAAATGGTGCTAAACGGTAAAGTATCTAATTTTTGCTGAATAGCATAATAGTATATTTCATTACAAGTGCGGAAAGGCTGTCATTGCAAAGAGTTCCGACGAATGTCCACAGGTTGACAGTCGGAACAAGTTTGCAATGACGGTTCCGCACGTGTATTGAACGACTATTTTTAATACAGTTGCGAAAAAATGAAGCAATTTAATAAAATAATAAAAACACAATAAACTCAACTAACTTGAAATTTATTTCTTATAAAAGTTATAATTCACATATACATTGAAATTGTTTTTTATACTAACTGGGGAAGTTTTAGGTTGCATATGCGGTGTTAATTAAAAAAATGGGTCTAAATTACTCATTTTGTGCAACAAACAACTAAACTCGCAAAGAAAATTTCTGAAAAATGGCGCCAACCGTAGAATATAAGCAGAGTTTTTTTTTTCATCACCCATTCTGGTAGGCAAAGGGAACTATGCCCATACAGCCAAGTCTTCAGTAGAATTTTTTTATTGATATGTAATGAAAATGAAATTTAATGAGATGAAATGAAATGAAACCTTACCTAACACATACGTGTCTTGGCCAGTCATAGTATGCTTCCAGGTCACACAACTCCAACCCATGGTCGCACTTGCCTCGACCATGCGATAATCAAAACTAAATCAGACGCTACTTGTCTCATTTTTGAGTCATCTCGTACAGACCATGAGGCAGTTGCCCTTAGTTTTGACGAGAAAGTGTGTCAGGATTATTCTAAGAACTTAGGCCAGCGCATTAACTTTGACAAGCTAGACATAGCAATTGATAAAATAGATTTTCAACCTATATTAGACTGCGATGATGTTAACATAGCTACCGATCTACTAGTGGCGTATTTATCCTCAGTCGTGAAAGATAGCACATACACTGTAAAAAAGTCTAACAGGAAACGAATAAGTAAGCCATGGGTCACAGAAGGTCTGTTGCGGTGTATGCGACACAGAGATAATTTATATAAAAAAAATGAAAAGATATTCTAATAACGAAGATCTCAAAATATCCTACAAGCGTTACAGAAATTATTGTACCTCACTTTTAAAAAAAGCAAAGAGGAATTATGATAGGCAAGAAATTGAGAATGCAAAAGATAACAAAAAAAAACTGTGGGAGGCTATCAAAAAAATTAATTTTACTCATAAATTAGCCCATAACTCTTCTTCTCTCATTTCCCAAGACAATCCCCAACAAAGATTAAATGACGTAAATAAGTTTTCAAATAAGGTTGGTAAACATCTAGCAGAACAAATAACTCCTCCAAAAATTAATGTAGCTGCACTAAATATCTCTTCGGCATGCTCGGCACACTCTTTAGTTTTGTTACCAACTGATGAAAGTGAAGTGTACCATGTTATTAGGTCGTTAAGAGACAACTGTGCTGTGGGTATTGATCAGATTACCCCTACCGTTCTAAAAAGATACTTGCACTGTCTCATTGTTTCCATCAACCACATTTGTAATCTGGCTTTCTCCACAGGAATCTTTCCTCGTGCATTCAAAACAGCTGTCATTAAACCAATACATAAAAGTGGAAGTAGAGACTGTGTCAACAACTATAGGCCTATCTCTATCTTGCCAACATTGTCCAAGATCCTTGAGCGTCTTATGAATAGCCGATTAACACAGTTCTTGGAATTAAATCATCTACTTTCATCCGCACAGTATGGTTTCAGACGCAGCATATCTACTTCAGATGCCGTCCATGCGCTAGTCGATGCTGCCATCACAAATCTGGATAAAAGAAGGAGATGTATAACGGTATTTCTGGACTTTGCAAAAGCTTTTGACACAGTCTCTATTTCACACCTTCTACTAAAACTTGAGAGGATAGGTGTTCGAGGAATACCGCTGAAACTTTTTGAGAATTATTTGACAGACAGAAAGCAGTTAGTTAAAGTAAATCATTTGCTCAGTACTGAACTAACAACATCCTATGGCATTCAAATACTCAAATACTCATTTATTGATAAAGCTGATTTACAAGTCATTTCTGGTTTTTTGTTACGGAAGTAACTCAAATTCAATAAATAATACTACAACTTATGTACATAAGTAGACATTCAATGATCATGATAAAACAATACAGTGTAGAAAATAAAATTAAAAATTAATGGTACAGTCAATTATAAATATTAAATTAAAATTAAAATATTACATATTAAAAGTCAAAAATTATATTTAGTATTCATAATTACATTATTTCATTTTTAAGAACTCGTTAAAATCATAAAACGTTTGCTCAATCAGCCAGCGCTTGAGCTTGATCTTAAAGCAACCCAGGGTAAGAGCCTCCACAATACTCCTAGGAAGGTGGTTGTAGACGGTGGGCCCCATCACGTGCGTCAACTTACTGGATTTGACGAGGGAGTGCGTAACACCGACAAGTTTGTCTTTGTTACGTGTATTAAAGGCGTGCATGTCGCTCCGTTTTTCATATAGTTTGGGGTTAGTCCTCACAAAGACCCCTACCTGATATATAACAATGGCGGTCAGTGTCAGTATACCGAGCTCCTTGAAATATGGTCTTGCGGAGGTGTCCTGCGAGACTTGTACTATCGCCCTGACGGCGCGCTTCTGCATCCGGAAGGCGCGCTCCCACTCGGCGCAGCGACCCCACAACTTCGCATCGTACTGCAGTAGCGAGTGTACTGTGGCGAAGTAGCACGAGCGCGCCACCTCCCTCGACACTACCCGAGATACTCTATTCAGAGCGAAGCATGCACTACCTAGTTTTGCACATAGTTTATCGATGTGACACTCCCACGTCAGACCTCTGTCAATTTCGAAACCAAGAAATGTTGAACTTCCGGCTTGCTCAATTGTATTCCCATTTACTTGGACGGATAGAGGCTTCGTCATCCTACCTGACAGATTGAAGTGGATAAAATGGGTTTACTTAAATTGAGAGCCAGACCGTTCATGCTAAACCATGTCGCCAGGCAGTTAGCAGTTTGGTTCATCTTCGCTTCCAAGTAATCCACTGTGGATGCTGTGACTATTGCGGAACGTCGTCAGCATACATCAGTATGTCAGCCACAGTGACAACATCCGGCAGGTCATTTAGCAGAAGTGAGAAGAGGATGTTGGAGACCGAAGAACCTTGTGCCACACCTATCGTTGAAGACAGGGCGTAGGACCTATTTATACCATCACCTGCGTCGACCACCTGCAACCTCCCCCGCAGTAAATCTGTAAATAGACGGTATGGGGCAGATTTTATGCCATAGTGTTTTATTTTTGTTGCAAGTACGGTGTGATCAGCTACATCAAAGGCCTTAGACAGGTCACAGCACAGTGCGGCCACCTGCAGCTTGCCCTCGCGAGCCGCCATCACCCGTTTAACCACCTCACGCGTAAGACAGGTAGTCGAGCGCCCCGCGCGATAGGCGTATTGCCGGTCAGATAGGTCATTAGTCGAGTGCAGATATTGATATAGTCTTGTGCTCAAACCATTTTCAAAAATCTTGGCAATCGCTGGTATTATAGACACAGGCCTATATCCATCAATATCTTCTCTTTTGCCCTTGCCCTTGAATATTGGCGACACTTTGCTGACTTTCAAGGACTCCGGATATGATCCTTCTCTGTTACAGATATTAAAAAGCGTCGCCAATATCGGTGCAAGGGGAACAATAGCTATCCTGATAAGTTCCATGGAGAGGCCGTATACGTCTTTCGACTGTTTTGGAGGGATCCGGGTAGTCACGATGCGGTACACCTCGTCCGCGGTGAATCGACGCAGTCTGAGCGAGCGGTCAGCGGGCGGGCGCGCTGCCTCTAAGGCTCGGCGTACACCGGCGATGTCGGTTGGGGGCGCGCCACACGCAGCCGCAGCGTCCAGAAAGCGCGCGTTCATAGTGTTTACGGCTTCCTTGACACTATCAAATTTTTTACCATCGCAATTTTTCAAAATATCAGCAAAGTTCAGTTTTTGTGCGTTGTTTTTCACCCGCTCTTTATTTACTACGCTCCACATACCTTTAGATAAACCTTTACTGTTTTCTATAATATTGGTATAATATTTCGACTTATAATAATTTAGCATTAGGTCATATTTAATTTTTAAATTGTCAATTAAAGATTGTATTGTGATGTCATTCGGAAAGCAATGATTCAATTTTAAAAATGTCAAAGAGAAAAGATTTAATATTTTTAACCTCCTGTGTCACCCGCGACTTGTCAATGTTTCTGATAGGTTTTTTCTTCGTCGGAAAACATATGTCAAATTTGTTGCTAAGAATATTGGTAATCGCTTTAGTCAAAGTATTCGCCGTCGCATACTTGTTGATAAAAAGTGGCCATTCTACGCTACATATAGCTGCCAGAAAGTTGTCACGATTAGATTGCGTAAAATCTCTAGCAAGCCGTGTTTTGGGTATTGGGCTTTGTCGAGCACAAGTTACTTCTCTCCTAACCGCGAGGTGGTCACTCAGGTTGGTTTCCACTGGTGTGGCACGTACTGCCTCCGCCTGCATGTTGGTGTATATGTGATCGAGACACGTAGAAGTTGAGGTTGTGATCCTAGTGGGGAAGTCAACCACATTGTGAAATTGGTGTACTGATAAAAGATCGCTCAATTTCTTTTTTTCCGGATACACCTCGGCAAGAGTATTAATATTAAAATCTCCTAATATTATAAAATTGCGGCTGAAAGTGCTGATCTTGTCAAGCAAACGTTCAAAATAAACGAGGAACTCATTACCATTGATCAAATTAGTACGATAAATACAAATAACAGTCATACTGTAATCTATAAGATCAACGGCAGATATTTCACAATATCTTTCCGCCGATAAGTTCACTAAGTCACAGTTTTCAACAACTCTTAAGTTCTCCCGGACAAAGAAACAAAACAAACAAACAAACAAACAAGGAACATTCCCCAAGGAAGCATAGTCGGACCAACCCTGTTCTTAATTTACATAAACGATTTGTGTCAAATGAAACTTGGTAATGGACAAATTTTTACTTTCGCTGACGACACTGCGCTCTTTTTCAGTGGCAGCACCTGGGAAGAAGCGTTTGCTTCTGCCCAGGTAGGATTTAATAGTGTCAGTCAATGGCTACAAAATAATGTTCTGACCCTAAACGTCTCAAAAACGAAGTACATTACATTTGGGCTTCAAACACATTCACTCCCTCCACCCACCTTTTTTTTTATCAGCTCACCTATGACATTCAAACCTCATATAGATATTCTGGTAACGGTCCATGGCACGCATACCGACTTATCTACACAACTCATCCATACTCATACACGCATCACATATACCGACATAAATTAACTCTGTCCGTCACTACCATCCGGACATATCCATCAAATCTCATACTGCAACTCACCACTTTATCACACATCAATACAACATACACATATACATATAGGTAAACTTAGTCTGCAATTACATAGTAATAATCTTACGTTAATTTCTACAAGCTTGTATCTATAGATACTAATGCATTGCTTAATGAGTATTATATCCACGGGGGGGGGGGGGGGGGGGGTTCACTGGTGACCTGTACTACAGGTTTCATAAACCTACTTCAGGCACCAGTCTCTCACAAAGATAGGTACACATTAAAACATCAATCTGTTTATCAAACCTACTATGTTCAATGTTACCTTATTGTGAGAGAAATAAACGATATTATTATTATATTATTATAGCCCTCATCCCGAACGCTATACGTCCCTGCAATACGCCACTTTTTGAGCAACTGTATTAAAAAGAATAAAGCGTAGGGCATCGCAGTAAAGTTGCTTGTTAATCGGTTTTCTATCGGATACATTGAATCAGTACCGCCTTCCCTTCTTCTATCGGACTACCAGACGTACCGATGTGCGCCATTGTTTCACGGTGGACGTTCCATCTACCCGCACGAAACGTTTTGCTTCATGTTTTATCATACGTTCTGTCAAGGAATACAATTCCTTGCCGGTGTCTATGTTTCCCGATAGCTACAACTCAGGCCTTCAAATTGCAAGTAAACAGGTATCTTCTAGGTAAGCATGCTACATCGTCGATCGCATCGTAATCTACCATGAGATGAGATAGTGGTCAAACACTTACCTATCTATCATCATAAAATATTTAAAAAGCAAGAACTTACGCTACACCTAATTAAAGGCTTGTCTGGAAGGTTAGCAATAATCGAGACGAGGTCAGCAGACTTTTCATGCACTACTGTACCATATCACCTTGTTTTTAGGATTAGCAAATTTTACAACAAGTATCTTTATTATCATCACCCAAGGACTACAAATAAACGAAAACACCAAGGTTTGCGATAGCTCTATAGCCTTGGCTTCTTTAAGCTTTAACGAAAACTACTCATATCTAGCTAAAACAAAAAACAAACAGAAATATAACTCAAGGGCGTACCAATAATACGCAAAAGTATTGTATCCACTCAATAATAAAGTTACGTGAATATAGTGGCGTAAAGGTAAGCAAATAAACGCTTGGCGACATCTAGCTGTCGCCAGCCTATTAAGGGCTCTCACCCAGCATTTTATAAATGGTCGGAAAGCATGCAACAGCAGTAACCGTGTTGGCTGGAAAAATTGCCTCAGGCGAGGACCTTGAATAAACAATTTTGTTTCCACCTTATTTTTTTGGTGAAACTATTTTGACTTATTATACGATAGAACTTTTAAGATTATTATGAAGTTGGATATAATATGGATATTTTATGAAGTTATAGTTTATAAAGGCCTACCCTAAATTGATTAAAGTAATCACAATAATTTCCAAGAAAATATAACCATAAAAAATACTAAGATAGTTGTAATAAGGTACTCTTACCTTCTAGGAGCCAGTTCCCATTCTAGGCCTAGCGTGCTTACCATCTTCGACCGCATCATCACTTAAAAAAAGGTGAGATAGTGGTCAAACGCCAGCCTATAAGATATTTTTTTTAAATGAAGGAAAATAATTCTGAAACTCTTTGAACGGGCTCAGTGGAGTATCTTGGGAGAGGCCTACGTCCAGCAGTGGACTGACACCGGCTAATTATAATAATGATGATAATAATGAATTTGAACTGTAGATAAAACTTTCAAGTTAAATAACGTGTTTACCATCCTCGACCACATCAGTCAAAATAGTGGTCTAACGGTCTAGCCTTTTAAACATAAAAAATATAATTATAGAATTACCTCAATGGTGAGCATATGCACGACAAGCGCCAATTTTCTAAAAAAGCCTAAATGTTCTCAAAACTTTATATTAAATTTAAGAAAACATTGTAAGGTAACGCCCTGAGGTAGATGAAAGCATATAATAAACAACTCCAACTCCAAAAATTTGCAACAGGAAAGGTGAAATAAGCATGACGTCGAGGCAGGTGGCACCAATTTAATGGTCAGACGATACGATACGCCATCCATTATACGCTTCGATGCAAGCTTTGATGTTATTCCGATTCACGTGAATGAACCAAAAACACAATCATTATAACAATCGAATCGCTCAAGTTGCTTATTTTAAGGCTCCAGCGACATGCTCTTGACTACGATACCAGGGGAAGATGTGTTTTG
This sequence comes from Cabera pusaria, assembly GCA_954871355.1. Lineage (NCBI taxonomy): Eukaryota > Metazoa > Arthropoda > Insecta > Lepidoptera > Geometridae > Cabera > Cabera pusaria. Next base: position 10,259,830 of record OX940896.1, on the reverse strand, counting down.
TAATACCAAAAATGATGTATTGAAACTTTAAGTTGTTGCAATATTTTGTTATTTTTTATCTTAATATAGTGCACTAACTACAATGTTCCTAGACATAAACTATTAAGTACATCGTCGTTTTTCATACAGAAAACAATTTAAAAGGAAATGTGTCATCATGCACCATGAAAAAATGCGTATAATTCTGAAAATGGAATTTGTTATTTTTATATTCGATTAATGTGAGTTTTCAGGGCAATAATCATCAAGAGCCTAGTCTTTTTCTATATAACAGCATAATAAAGGGCATGAAAATCTTGGGACAAACTCGAATTTGATATGAGTTTAGTATTACATTTGTACAGACAAGACGTTTGTCACAGGCGTCTTAACATTTTTGGCACTGGCCGCTTAATAAATTAACAGTTCCTATTTCAAATTTAACGAAAGAGGTCATAAATTCTCCAAGCGAATTTCCACAATGGAAATGGCAATTAATTGCTTCTTTGTAAGTAGATTGGTTAATTAAGGAAACGTAATGAATAAGGAACGTTTAGCTGGTAACATGATGCCAAAATTAATTTAAATTATTAACGATTTACATAGAGTTGGAGTCAACGTTCGGAGAGGATGTTTTTAGTGTTGTAGCATTACCATAACTGTTCTCAGGATAGCGTGATGAAACTGATCTTATATTGAATATTAATTGTATATTATATATATATTTTAAATTATTTCTACTTGATATTTCCAGGCGTTTTTGAAAAAGGTTTTTGACAGGCAGACAAACGGACCACAAAGTAATCTTATAGAGTTGGTACTTAATTTAAGATAGTTTAATAACTAAAAACATGCCGCCTCACTTTCAGTAGCAAGTTTAAGATGTTTATCTCTGGAGATACTTATTAGATCTTGATAAAATGTTAATGGAACTACCTTGAATATAAACCAACATGATGAAAATAATTCAAATCTGTTCATAATTGGCGGAGTAATCGAGTTACAAACACACAAAAAAAATCATACAGACAAATTGAGTAAGAACGTTTCCCCCCCTTCTTTTTGGGAAGTCGGTTGAAAAGGTACTGTTATGTGACACAAATAATGTTACTTTTGTTTTTGGCTTTAAAATTATCTTATACTATTTCCCAAGAGATACTACCTCAGCGAAGTTTTATGTCTCAAAAAACTCGTCAAGAAATTATAAGTAAGTAGTTACTCTATTAACCCCCTTGTGTACAATTTGTAAGTTATTCTACGTGGTTCTCAAAGCTTTTAGGTTAATGGTACATAAATCATTAACAATGAGAGTCATCCAGAGCTCGCGACGTGATCCGACTTTGAATGCGATTGTATTCGTAAATAAGGCGTCTTTTCGGTATAAAAAGTTCTTCAAAAATACTGTAAATATCTAATGGTGTCCGTGATGTTTTGCTTGCTTTTTGGAAATCAATTTAGGAAGTTAAGATATTACTTGAATCCATGTGGAATAGGGATTAATAAAAAAGAGATCAGGAAATTGTCGGCCTTCAGCCAACAATAAAAAAAAACTCACGAAGACACGAAAAGTAATTCTTAACTTGGCAATTTACGGTAGGCAGGGTATTTTTATTTTATCACGCTCCGAATTTTATTTATTATTTAAATTGTATGTCCTGAATATTTCAGAAACTGGCCACAAATAAATCGGGGATTAGTGATGTACGTCCTAAGGTCTAAGAATCCTAAGAATACACATTATTTATTTACTGTATTTTCTAAGCATACATGTGACATACAAATATTTATTTCTATAATGTAGAACCTACCTACTTTACTACATATTATAAATTAAAGTCCCCCTCCGCGTCTGTCTGTCTGTCTGTTCAAGATAAACTCAAAACTACTGAACGGATTTTCATTCGGTTTTCACCATTAGTCAGAGAGATCATAATAAAGGTTTAGGTGTATAATTTGTTGAGGTTTTGTGTAAATTGGTTGATATTTGACGGTGATTCTTGAAGATGTTAATTATTAGTACCTACTTACAACAAGACGCAAAAATGTAAATATAATATATGCTCCACCCGTGCAAAACCAGGGCGGGTCGCTAGTTTATACTTTTTTTTAATGCTTCGCCTAATTCACAAAACTGTACGAGGCAAAGTATCGAGGTAAAATATATTGCACCGCATGATGTTTATTCAGGATAATCCAAACGTAAAGGGTGAATTTTAAGGACCCGTAAAAATGAAATAAAAACGAAAATATTATGTACAGCAATAAAAATATAAGTAAAACAAGGGTAAGTGTATGATTTGTATGAGAAAAACTGTTCCGCAGTAGTATTTAAAGATTTACTGCTAGACTGGATTAGAATTATACTTTGTCAAAATTTGTATAAAATAACCTTCAAAATGACCAACTTTACACGGCACGCGAGTGAAATTATCTTGCTCGTTTGAGGTGATATATTTCTGAAGATTCTCAAGGAATGAATCATGATAGTGTTTATGAGGCGCTTTCTGCAGGTATACCTAGTAAAACAAAAAATGTAATCTACATAAATCAACGGACACCAAATATTATCGTTATCATTTATGTTTATAGTCCTTATAATCATCCCACTGCTGATTATAGGCACATGTCTGCTATCGCTAATGCCACTATTTACATGAATTGATTATAAAGAATTTTAAGAAAAATGTTTAAGAAAAATTTTGTATTATCTATATTAGGTCAATATAAGGTAATCAGTAACATATGCTAAAAATAAGCTAATAAATCGATAGACAAACAACAATATAACAATAAAAATTGTGTAGAAAATTGATACCTCAAGAACAAACTAAACTATGAAAGGAAACAGTTATCTTGCAAGGCCTACAAGAAACAAAACTGTTGCAATCACTTAAAGCAGACCTAATCTCACAAAGGGAGCACCAGCCGAACAACAAAAGATCACGGGAAGGAACCCTGAAATAACCAACGCTTTGATTCCCGCAAAAACACCCATTTACCGCTATAACCTAACAAAATAAGGGGCAATGCCCCCGAGCCAACAGGTGTTGGGTAGCTAAGCACATAAAGGAAGAAAGCATAAAAAAGGTTAAAATAAAGTCAGAGTTTTTGGATAGCGTAATAATGTTACGCTGCGTTTTGATTCGCGACTCTAAAGAGTAATTGACAAGCAATAGCGATATTATAAGCATGAGTTTAAAATATCCCTAAAAAAACGTCTTTAAATGATGCGCTAGTCATTTTTAGCATCAAATTTGAGGTGTTTATCTTTATATCTCGGGAGATACTGATCAGACCTTTACTAAACTTAAACGGTACCATTTAGTAATATAACCTCTTTTGAACAAAAAATAATTTCGCAAATTTACCTTAGACGAATATTACGAAGTTATGCCCGAACACACATCAAAAAATTTAATCATCTTAATTAATAACCTTATCCTGAAAGTCAGTTAAAAAAAAAATACCTTACAAAATATATAATATTGGTACAACGGCTATAAAATATTTTTTAAATGACGTTCATACAAGCACAATATTACTATCTCTCGTCAAACGAGCTAACAAATGGTAAGGCAAAAGACATTTCTTGAAATTAATACTAGGTTTACATTATAATTAATTCAAGCAATTCTAAAATTGTTTGATTCCTATTACGTAGAAACTATGTATAATAATATTATAATTATATATTATACAATTTATAGTAAATGATATATAGTAAATCCACGCAGTATATCTATCTATAAACGTATAATACACTACGAAGGTACTTAGTTATACTTATATTTAAAAAAAACCTTAAGGAGTTGTTAATTCGTGCCAATCAATGCACAACTTTTTCCAAATTCATTCATATTTTCTGCTTTTAAAAACTACTACAGTAGAATCAAATTAGCAAAATATCATTCTTTGAGTTAAAGCTAAAAACCAATGAAGTATCATTCTTATGCCTTAAACCAAGCCACTTTCAAAGGTATAAACCATTGTATCACGACGTCCCGTTCTACGCCTTTAGGCTATTCAAAATTAAAAATGCTCCCCAATCTTGTTTGCACCAATAAGCAGTGCGCTTTTTCTCAAACAGCTGTATTAAACTAACCCAGCTTCAGAAAAATATTTAATTTTTGTAATAAATGAATGAATATTATATGGATGGGATAGCTTTGAAGATCATTTTTTAATGTTGTAATCATAACATTATCATCACAACATTTGAATCACACCATTACGAAAAATGTGGAATATGATTAAAACGACATTTAAGTTAATTTAGCGCGATTCCATTAATCTTCTATAAAGAAGAATAATTTGTAAGTACAATCACAATTTAAACTTAGAACTGTTGCCACGAAATAACAATTAAAGATCGTTCACAAAACGAAAAAAATACTTTTTAGTACCTACCAAGTTTGAGGTGTTTACCTCGATATCTCTGAAGATACCCATCAGATCTCGATAAAACAATCACAATAATACAATGGGACCACAAGGTGATGTACCCTATCAATAAAAAAAAAACTTCAAATCGGTACAAAATTGGAGCAATATCGCGTAACAAACATAAAAAAAAAAACAGACGAGTTTAGAACCTTTTTGAAAACTAATAATGAAAGGAATGTTCCAATACTATTCGTGACCCTACAAGACCCAAACTTAGGTTTCGGGAACTACCTAATCGAATATTCGAAACCCAATCGAAACCCGAGCCCAACTAACCAGAAACCAGTGATCAAAGAGGAGAGAATTTAATGAGATAATTGCATGTAATTTTCAGCCTAGTTCCCGTCAATACCTTATTGAAAATACGACAATAGGACAGGCACAAAACAAAATTACAGCTGAGCCAAAATCAGTCCAACGTTTAATTAAACACCACGCTGTAATGTAGAGTGACACAGTTACCAAGATTCATAGCATATGAATGTTCGAGTTTGTTTCATAATTATTACACAAGTATAAAAAGCAAGTTCAAAAACTGAAACCTGACTACTGAAAAATCACGGTATATTATAGAAATTATTCCCAATTATCGGGTGCATGTAAGCAAAGCCGCGAAATATATAATAATAGCTAACAATATATTATAATATTATTGGAAGAAAGTATTATATATTATATGGTTAACTGTTCATTTCTGATTGTTAATAATATACATATTTGGAATGTGCTAATTAATCCCATTGATACCCACGTCGGCATCATTATCTTATTTCATTTTTTTTTGTTCATAACTTGTGAACTAGAGTGCGCCATATTCAATGTGACATCACATCGTCTACAACTTAGCTTTAGCTTTAAATACTTTTTAAATAATTTTCATTCTTCCATTATGAGGGAACTGACTAACATACCGGCCAAAATCATAACCTTCCATTTTGCATCGCCGTATATAGGTCAAAATAATGTTTTAAATTATTATTTGTCAAACAAAAGACGGGTGGTTTCATCTTTCAAAAATCGTGATTTGAAAGGTATATTATAACAGTTAACGTTACAATACATACTTGTTATAATGAGCTCGTACCTACTTTTTATATGTTTTGTATGAAGATGCGTCACTGTATCTGCAAAACTACAACAACACAATGTAATTGAGGATTAATTGCTTACTGGATTGAAACTTTGAATTTACATGACAATTTGGTGAAAATATATGCCGTTAAATTTAAAACATATTGGTGGCCTTGTTTCCATTGCGCCTGAAGCCGTACATGTACCAATATCAAATTGGAAATAAAATAAAATAACATTCGGCGAAATAAGCTTTTATTTGATGCGGTCGTTAATGTGGAAATTGAAGTTACGTACAAATTTGCAGTCTATAAAATTGAATTTAATTTTAATGTTATATATATTTTATAGCTCAGTAATAGCCAAATTAACTTGTATTAAATTTGGGCTATATTATTAAATAAAAATCAGAATAGTTTAGTTTCACTACATTAAATATCAGGCAGTTAAAAATTAGCTAGTGGTTTATTTTAATTATGTAAGTTAATCCAAAAAAGTAAAAATATCCACAACTACTACACAACGCCACTGTAGTTTGAGCCTTGATTTCAAAACTTTGAAGCTCGCATTTAATTGTCTAAAATTACTTACTTACTGCACTGGCGCGCTGACACCAAAGTGGGTCTTGGCCTCCGACAATAAGTCTTAAATTGAAATTGAATTGTGGATAAATAAATTATTTAAAAAAATCGACTTCATAACCACAAACAGGCACTCAAAAGCGAAAAATAAATTACTTAATATAATTATTACAAGCGCTACACACTTATCTATTTGAAGTCGGTGCCAGCCAAGTCTATTGGATAGTAGATAGATACTATGTATGTAGTAGTAGTAAGTAGGTAGATACATGTAGGTAGTATCTATCTACTACCTATTAGACTTGGCTGGCACCGACTTCAAATAGATAAGTGTGTATCGCTTATAATAATCGTTTGGCTTGTCACTAAAATAAATATACTTATCATATAAATATTCCACATAATTTAATCAAATAAATTTATATGATATTTTGAAAATTTTACATGATTAATAAAAGTGTTTTCCTTTTATATCTGATAGACTAGCGTTTGACCACTATCTCGCCTGGTGGTAAGCCTGATGATATGGTCAAGAAGGTAAACACGCTAGACCTAGAATGGTCTGACTATCAAAGTTGTTGCCGGAAGACCGTACAGTTATGGTGGTAAGCTACTTTAAAAGCAAAGTAAGGCGAAACATCTATATAATGCACCTACCACCTGTGATAAGTGACTGAATTCCCTGAAATAGTTTTAATTGTGCTGCCTTTACTATACAAGGGATTTCTATACAAAATTTCACGCTCCTAAACCGATTCACAATATTCAATCTTCTTCAGTATATCTACAGCTCAAATAAAGAGCATATCAGATGAAAAAGGTAATCCATACAATATTACAATCACGTGTATTGCTCCGAAAAGTTTTCTAAAGGCGTACACATTCGATTGTGTAAATATTCAGAGGCTTTCACGACCTGTTGTTACGTATCCATAGATACTTTTTTATCCCAGGATCAAAGGTCCAAATGGTGTCTCGTTCACAAGAGATTTTCTCCTAATGATTTTGGGAAATTCGAACGAAATTGGGATATTTTTTCCCCTTGTAGGTCAGCGTGCGTTGGTAACAATATTACGACGATAGTGATGATATGATAATAAGAAACGATATTTTGATTTTGGTAGATATACAATGGTTAGGTATTAAATGTTTATTTTTAACTACAAATACTTTTTAGTAAAATTTCACCTGCGTCCGTAGACTTTCTTTGTCTTATTTTTAATATTATGTACAGCACATAATTATTATTTCTGGACTGTAAAGTACTTACCTACTATATAAATAATAATTAACTGATACCCTCGACTTCGTTCACGTATACATATAATTTAGTATCTATATTCATCCTCATTCTATTAAGTATCTCCTTGTTAAATTTCAGTAATATCTGATCGTCCGTTTAGGCGTGATTAGGTAACAAACAGATATAGTGATAGAGTTACTAATGTTTTATAATAATAGATCTAATCAATTTCCCTATTAACAGTAAGATGAGTTCGAACTTAGTTGCACTATGTAAATAAGCCGAAGGTCAAGTTTTTCAATTTAAATTAAATTTACAGAAATGAATGACTTTACATAAAAACCTTTAACAAATAGGTACTAGGTGCATCTATCAATATACGTATGTTTTTCTCTCCATTTAGACGGATAGTGATAAGTCCACACATTGTAACACAGTGTATTGTATTTTATAGCTCGTGCAGTTGGCAGGTTTTATTTTTTTTATGAGATAATAATAGTTTGTATATATTTTTCTATATAGTTCTATCACTTGCTAATTTAGTCTGTATACAGTTGTTCTAAAACTTGATGTATGTTTTTTAATTACTTATTTGTGAATTATATCATATATCTACGAAGAAATTGGTCTGCAAATACTCATATATAAAGTCAAACCAAACCTAAAGTAACCGACGAAAACATAGAAATGATTCTAACCTCGCCAAATTCACTTGTACCAATAAATACACAAACATGTTTAAATTATCCATGCAATTTGTAAAGGGTTATTCACCTCCGCAGGTTTGAGAGTGACCCTTTTCCAGGAAGGGGGTCTACGAAATGGGGGTCAAATTGCATGAGCTCATTGTTAATTAATGGGGATCGATAGCTTTGTAGCTTAAGATGTTACAGTCGGTGTGTTAACTTGAGAAAACGAGTGAAAGAGAGGACTGGAGAAATTGTGAAAGAGAGAGCAGTATTGTATATTTTTAGTTTATGATAAAGCTTATTATAGGCAAATTTATATAAGTTTGTATATGACAAAGACATTGATGTAAAGACAAAGGCAAAGGCTTTCTAAAAAAAGTATGAAGTAATGAAAATATAGGTCTGTTTAAAATGATTACATTACAGCAATGAAAAAGTGCTTATTTATATATAAAAGATGGTAGGCAGATGAGACGCTGGACAATTTATTTTATGACAATGTAGTAACAGGACACTCGCCTGTAGGCAAGCAAAAACTTCTCTCTATAACAAATACCGTGGTATGCAAAATTCTTGATAGCCAGAATTTTGTTTATTCATGCGCTACCTTTAAACATTTTAATAGATGTGAGTCTCACATATTCGTTATCCGGACTCTTTGCACTTTAATCTGAAAAATATTTCTTATTCACGATCAACCGTTATTCAATTTTAATTTACCGCTTAAAATTAACATACTCTAAAAAGATATAGGTACCTACCTACGTTTGTACTTTTTTAATATACCTTTCCTGTACAACCTATATTTTTATATTCTTTTTTAAGATAGATAGTACAAGTGAAACCAGAGGCGTCAACTAGTTAACATTAATTAACAGTTAACTTGTAATCCTTATTGCATAGTCCTGACAGATTTCCGATTAACGTTAAACCATAGCGTTAATATTAGAACATTAACTAATACCCTTCACGAAGCGTATAAAGGTAATATCTTCTCAGTTTGGAAACGCGGTAGATTTTAGTTACTAAAGGCGTGATAATCAATACAATATAACACAACTTACAACGGCAAACGGCAATAGCCCCATGGATAAGATAAGATGTCGGACTGGCGATCGAGAGGTGATTATTTCGATCCCTACCTATTGCATTATAGACATGAACAAACTAAGCTTAGTATGCTTGTGTCTGGAGAGCCAGACACAAGTATAACTAAGCTTAGTTGGAGGGATAGGTAAGAATACTAGTAATTTGTAGTGCAACCCACATTTCTAGTAAGTTATTAAAAAACAATACATTTATTTGCTTTAAAATGGTGTTATTTAAAATATGTTATAGATTTAAAAGTTCCATGAACATTTTTCCACATCGTATTATGCAAATTAGGCACTTATTATAACATTACATTATTGAGTGGAGTAAGTACATTATTACTTAATATCTAAAAAAAAACAGCAACCTAATTCGGTGATACAATCGACGGTCTCATCGCATAAAGCAATCTTTTCCGAACAAACTAATCAAATAATTACTTCAACTCAATCAGACCTGTAGAAGTTGCTCTCATACTGCCATCAATTAAAAGATAGCTAATGATCATCAAACGGCTGAACAGATTTTCTTAAATCGTAGCTAAAATCATAGAACACTGCCGATCATATCACCCATGGAACATAAAAAAGCTACATCAAAATGTTCATTTGTTCTTTTGGAAGCTAACTTACTAAGCCACTGACATACACACAGAGACACAAATTCACACGTCAAACTCATAACATAACAGCCGTTGTGTTGGTGGTTAGAAATTAAAAAGACAAAGATAAAGATAAAGATAAAGAGTATTTATTTGTCAAAAACATGGTATGCACACATTATAAAAACGCATGCAAGATGGTAACATTTTTCATGGCAACATTCATGTATTAGCCATTAAGGCGTACAAATTGTGATACAATTCATTGCATTTTTGTTTTATGTATTATATAAAAAATAATTATCTTATTATTATTATTATTTCATCATTATAATTTGAATGTAGTTGAAAATTAATGTCAAATACGAAATAAACACCAAAAACAATGAAGAATGAATGAAATGACAAATAAATTAATATATGCCAAAACAATATCTATCCTACCCAAAACAAATACAGGTAATACTTCACATCTCTCGCCCCTAGGCTAACATAAGGCAATATCGTGTAAGGTAACAGTAATCTCACGTGTAGGTATTTGAATCATTAATTCAAATGAATTCATCAAGGTTTCCTGAAGACATCGCGATGATCACGTATAAGGAACGCAATAACGTAGCGTCGGAGCTTTGTTCAGGGATTCGTGCCGATATTGTGAGGAAGGCTGTGCTTTTTAAGACACGTGTAACCTACAAACCTATTTAGAATATTGTAAACTAGAATCCTTGTGTTAACCGAATTCACAAAATACGGAAGTACACAATTCGTGTGAATTTGCTTTTTAAAACGTAATCTGAATTGGATAATTCATTAACTGTTCTATAAGATATTATGCCCAAAGTTTTTCCAGATTTTATTAAGATTCTACGGTAATCGCCGATGACCTCAGAAAATTAGCGGAAACCTGATATGTCGTTTCGGATCGTTTCATAACTAACATTATCAAAACCATATCATTATCTGATTAATGTTATGAATAAAAAGATTATAATGTAAATCATCCGCTTAAGCTTTACGTTGTCTTTAGATCAATCATAAGTATTATGAGAATTCCGAATGAGATGAATTTAAAGATTTAGTTTAGTGTAGAGTATAAACGTATGTCATAGAGATAAACCCGGTTACGGATTACCAAATAGCTTGTTTGAAAAACGATAAGAAGTGGTTTGGAACAAGTAGAATACATTCAAAAGTCTATAATCCGGTGAAGGAAAACATCAAATATTATGTTTCTTTTAAGTGTTTCACACTTTATATTTTTGTAAATTGTTAAACACAATCCAAAATTTCATCGTACCGACGGGACTTGAACCCGCAACCTCCGGAATAACATGTTCCGGTGCTTTGCCAATTAAGCAACGGTGCGAAGTATCGTTACGACGAAATTAGTGGATTGCATTTTGTTAACCCAATTATGCATTGGTGGCGCCATCTATGACTACTTATTACGTAAGTTAATCATTCGGAAGAATACATTACAGTTTTCAAATCCGACGAGAGATGTTGCACTGCGTAAATCAAATATTATGTTTCTTTTAAGTGTTTCACACTTTATATTTTTGTTAATTGTTAAACACAATCCAAAATTTCATCGTACCGACGGGACTTGAACCCGCAACCTCCGGAATAACATGTTCCGGTGCTTTGCCAATTAAGCAACGGTGCGAAGTATCGTTACGACGAAATTAGTGGATTGCATTTTGTTAACCCAATTATGCATTGGTGGCGCCATCTATGATGGCGCTTAATTGGCAAAGCACCGGAACATGTTATTCCGGAGGTTGCGGGTTCAAGTCCCGTCGGTACGATGAAATTTTGGATTGTGTTTAACAATTTACAAGGAAAACATCGTTAAGAAACCAACAACCCCCGCATGGTGGTAGGACACTATCTAGTGTCCGCCTGGCCAGCTACCACCCTCAAGTTAGAAAATCTGTCACCAAACATCTAATGTGTTCCGGCAGCTATCCTTGAGAGCCAGTTCCCATTCTAGGCCTAGCGTGCTTACCATCTTCGACCGCATCATCACTTACCAACAGGTGAGATAGTGGTCAAACGCTAGCCTATAACGTATATAAAAAAAAATAAAAAAATAACTAGTGTCTATTTTCGTCATGGCGTATTCATATTTTCAGGCAACGAGTAGTACCTACGAATAATTTTAAAACATATATCTGGCACTGTTTTTGTATAAATAAGTTAAGTCTTCTTCTACATGCAACAAATGGATTTGGAAATTGTTTAATTGAGTATGTATAATATATTTTACATTATTACGCTGTACTTTTACGCGAATAAACAATTAAGCGTGTCGCATGAGAAGAGCGTTTTTACTGTTTATTTTGAGTTACCTCTATTATATTTGAGTTCATGGAATAAAAATTACACTTTCAAAACGTATATGCGAAACATTTTTTCATCAGTAAAATAAATCCAAGCCATTACACCCCCAATAGCGTACGCACAACATTAGAACAAAATGAACGCTTGTCATAATTACACCATCTTAAAGCGGGATGATCTTCACTTCATTTGTAACCCCAAGTTGGTGTCAACTTAAGTCTTCGGGGTAGTCAGTATTCATAAGATCCCGCGTTTCATTATAAACATTGCGTAGAGATGGGAAGAGTCTAGACGAGTTGCCGTTAGAATTTTAATGAAATGATACGAAATGAACATTGCAATCTGAATTTGATTGTGGAAGGGTAGAGGGGCGACACGGGTTAAGAGAAATTAAAGTGCTGGACGTTGCAGTTATGCTCTGCTCTACTTTTTTATTTATCAACGGTAGAAGGTAGTGCTTTTATAATGCCGCTTTTTAGCGTAACGTAGTAACACCCACTTCTAATGGCTTGAACTACTCACTGAGAAAAAAGATGTCGTCAAACAGTTCGCCGAGTTTTAATATGATTTTTGGTACTCGCTAGTTTGGAAAAAGGGTTGGGATTGTTGTGCTATGTGGATTGGCCTATTTTCGGTTATCCAACGCCTCTTGATGTCGTTTTCCATTAGCAAACAGATGAATAGGTTCCTTCTTGAAGTCCATATCTATTGTGGTTATTGGAGTATAATCGCCGAAGTCCTGAGGAATTGTCAACTAAAAGTAAAATAAAACAAACCGTTACAATTTATTCAATGTAATATTCAGTCGTCAGGTTCTAAATCGATTTAATTACGATATCAGTTCACCATCGATATAACTATCGATAAAATCCCATCTCTATGTCGATGGGTAGTACATCAATGCGGGCGCACGCTTGTGAATCGTGTCACATGGCGTGGTTGTGTCTAATGCAATTTTGATTAGCTCATCAAGGGTTGCAGTTTAGCGGTTGAGGTAAGCACTAGCTAATCCTAATTTGCAAGTAAATTTATTTTATATGTTACCTACATGATTATGATATTGAAAAACTACAGACATTTAGGGCGATTGTTCCACCTTACAAGACATTTGTTATTTTACTAACTACAAATACATTTTTAATAACGTCGTGACTTTCATTACCATATAACGTCACCTAATAATATTACTACAATTTATGCTTATTTTGTATCTGATAGGCTAGCTAGCGTTTGACCACTATTTCGCTGGTCGTAAGCAATGACAAATATTATGAACATCTTAACTATTTATATTCCAATTCCTTATAATGTATACAGAACAAGTAACATACTCAGGCAAATAAAACAAAACCTACAACTAATTCAAATATTAATCCTCGTTTTCGTTTAATGAAATAATCTTGATCGTAGTATTCTTGCTCTAACTAAAATTAGTCTTTATTAAAAACATACATATTCAAACTTCGAATTCTTATTAAAACAAATTTAACGTATCTAAGACAAAATCTAATATCAAAGAAAACATGACTACTTATTTCATGCTTTAGAAACAAACGACTACGAGAAGATGCAACAAGCTCATCAACGTGAAAACTATATTAATAACGAGAACGATGACGTGTTTAGATTAAGTTTCACGCTCCTATGCATAATCTTAATTAGCGGGTGTAAAGGTATTATTTTCAAGATAGGTATTGGATACTGGGTTTTATGTTAGTGAGTTAGATTATACATGTGATTAACTGCTTTCAATTTTAATGTTTTCGTGGGATTAAGGTTAAAGGCGTACATGGCTAGGACTCGTAGGTTGTGGATTTCATACTACCATTAAATCACAGCTTTTTAAACGACTTCTAAAATGGAGAAGGTAGGCAATCGACTTATCTATTTTTATTTCTGAAGTTATACTTCTTATAAAGCGTTTTCAACGTAACTTACGCGATGTCAGATATAGTAATCAATATTAATCCGCTTCGACTTCATACTGCAGTTATAAATATGAAAATACGGGACTTATCGCGCCTAAAGAATTAATTTTATTTAACTCGACGTTTCGACCAAGACCAGTTGATCGTGGTCACGATACGACTCAATACTGAAGGCCTTCCTCAGGATCCTAAGTGCGGGGCGGTCGCAAACGCTTCCAGCCTCGCACTTAGCAAAGCGCCCACACGAGATCCTGATGAAGGCGTTCCTGTGAAGCCAAAACATTATGTCAATCACTATTAATATCGACATCGCGTTACAAAATGAACGTGATTAAATAATGAATAACTGTAGTGTTAAGAAAACATTTTTGCAAAATATATTCATTATAATGCCTTGGCATTACAGGCATCGTAAGCAATATTCTTACAGTAAGTTTTTATTCTTTTAGTACAAAACTCTAGCAAATATAATATTCAAGCAAATAGAAAAACCGTTTTGATTTCGCTATGACAATATTTAAGAATAATTTTAATAGTCAACAGAAAGAGAAGAAATACAATATTAACCACACTAGAAACCTTAACAGCCCTGTTAAGTTTGTGCCTAGATACTAAAATTAGATTGCGGGCTAAAACACTCGAAACAAAGAAAAGACCTTTAACTTCGCAGAATTCTAGTATTACATTTCTCCCGACCGCTATGAGAGGAGTTAATTAGTCACGGGAATCCTCGTCTTGGGAATCCTTGTCTCGGGATTCAAGGTGTTGTGTCTTGTAGGTTTCTGAGCCGTTAGTTCAGATGCAGAGGCTTTGTTAGCTACGCAGCACCAGGCTTGAGAAACCGCAGCGTGGAGTCGTGTTATCGGTGATGCGGCAGTTTGATGGAGAATTTTTTTCTGCTGTTGTTTGTTTGTGCTGAAAAATAAAGGGCAAGAGTAATTAAACAAAGACAATTATGTAATTTTTTAAGTGGTCTGTAAAGGATAGACCTAAATGGCTCAAAAAATTCATGAAATTACATTTCAGCCGCGTTCATAAATAAACCAAGCCTTGCATATCGTTAAATTTTAAACCTCTATATGTTTCTGTTGTGGTGTGGTAGAAGATGTAGTGGCAAGGATAGAAAAAGGGATGCTTAGATGGTTTGGACATCTAGAGAGGATGGATGAAGAAAGATTGACGAAACATATTTATGAGACCAGTGTGAATGGGCCAGTTGGTAGAGGCTGACCTAGGCGAACGTATCACGACCAGATCGGAGACGTTTTAAAGAAAGGCCAAGTCAAAAGTACTTATAACCGGCGAGCATGTATGAAGGCTCTCATGAAAGTAAAAGAAGCGAAGGAGGTATGTCAGGATCGTAGCATATGGAAAGAAGTAGTCTCTGCCTACCCCAACGGGAAAAAGGTATGATTGTATGTATATATGTATGTTTCTGAAAACCTTGCTGAGCCAACCACCCTACTATACCTACCACCCAACAATGCATGTTGCTAATCGCTTAATGTAAACCATGATATATAGTAAAAGACAGTTTGCAATACAGTATATTATTTTTCTAGTTTATAAGTTTTTAGGCGACTGGGTTATTTAATCAAAATTTGTAGTAGGTACATCACTTCATGACATGGTCTAAAGCCAATTTCAATAGAGAATTTCAATGACACCTTCAATTTGAATAGAGTAACAGACTCAAATCAACAAAATTTCAACTGACCATTTTTTAACTGAAAGCAAAATATACCTAACTTACCTCGTGGGATCAAAATTATATTCAAACCTATTTATAGATGTTCAACAATGTGTGAGATCATACAAAAACATCGGTTTCGGCCAATTGAAGACGGCAAAATACAAAAAAATATTTATCATACAAATCAACATACCCACTAGTAATGACTTAACTATCATTCAAGCACCCATAATGATTGCTTGTTGTATGTTAAACAAAGAAAATTGTATCATACTTTTTTATGTCATGGGTCAGTAGTGGCCAGTTATGTGAGAACATTTTGATAACTATGCTTCTAAGAAGCAACAATATGCTGAGGTTTATTGTATACCATGATATTTTGCTAGAAAACAGCACTTGTGTTCTACGCCTTAATCTACGATATTGATGCAAATATGCGTAAATAAACTACACTAGCGCAGAAACAAGCGGTCTAAGTTCTAAAAACTGTTCTGTTAAAGTAGTGTATCTTATACAGGAAGCAAAGTATTATTGACCAAGCGAGCACAAAGCGTGAGCGAAGAGTCTTCGTTTCAGCTTGGGTAAAAATGCTTTCGTATGTCCGGCGGATGTCCGGATTAACAGACAGCTTTTGTGAAATTTTATTTATTTTAAGTTTTTTTTTTGTCGTAGGCACAGTACTTATTGTTTATACAATGTCAACTATGCTCACTAAATTACACATTAATACCTTAATTTTTTTTATAAACAAAATGTTTACATGATATCGAAGTGACCACTGAATAGTTAATATGGCGGGACGCGATTTCGACGTTTTCCACACTCAAGTTCCTAATAAAGGTTTCCGGATAATATTGAGACAATTGTCGATCACTGTATCGACATCACGTTAAAAGGCGTTTACAACGTATTTATAATAATAGTACAAAATTAATAGTAATAAAATAGTAATCCATGCACTTCGCAGCTTCATGTTTCTCACCGACCGCTGAAGAATGTCAGAATTCAGACGTCTTGAAGGAGAACAATTAGTTGTGCCGTAATCTGTCTGCCAGATAACTGATGTGCACTGTCTTCATAAAAGCTTAGATGTGAAGAGCTTACGCTCCAGCATTAACTAAGATTACTGAGCTCAGAAAAACTCACATCTGAACTTTTTTGAAGCGATTGCGTCGAGTCCGAAATGTATGTGACTAACCAACACACAACGTAATACAATTTAAGAAGTCAATTTTAACCTACTTTTTAAAGTAAGGTAAAATTGATTTAATTAGATAAACCTTCATGTCAAAGGTAAATTTTGTATGTTTACATAAACATCTGAACTACATAGTTCAGACGACAAAACTATCATTTTCAATATCATGGAACTGATCTGATGATGGAGACATGACGTTTTTCCGTTGGCTCATTATCATTTGTTTTACTAGTCCAATCAGATCCATTTTGGCGTGATTTAAAATAATGCATAGTGTGATAGCAATATAACTTTTTTGTTGAGTCGTGTTTTATTAGTTAAAACTATAGTTTATTTTTGTAGAATATAGGCAAGCACTTGGCCACTAACGTACTTTATGTTTTATGACGATGAGAATTAAAATATAAATAGGTATAAGTATCATTATATGTTATGTATAGCTACGTGAAAGTTTGTTTGTTTTTAATTCAATCATGCAAAATGGCTGAACGAGTTTAGATGACATTTTGAATACAGATTGTTAATAACCTGGATTGACGCCTATAATATTTTTAAAACTGCTTAATTACGCGGGTGTAACCGCAGGACACAGCTAGTACATATAATTAAAACATAGGTCTTATTCAGTACCTAAGTCGTCTAGGAAACTACGCAGTTGCTTCAATATTCCGTGAAAATAAAAATACAAAAAAAAAAAAATTTTGGATAAGAATTGTTTGCTTTGACAATATTGCCGAATACAGGGCAAATACAATGTCTGAAAATAACAAGTTCTATTTCTATGAAAACATAACATACACTTATTCCAATTCGGCTATGAACTTCAAAGACATTTTTTTCATTAGGTACGAGTACCATTTCTGTAGAAAATCGTTATAACGTTGTCACAATTCAGATTCTTAAAATCAAGTTATACAATTCAGTTAGAGCTAGGCTGAACCAGTTTATCATAAGTCTTTCTTTTGAATGGACCACATATATATGCTATAATAAATAATACTGTTCAAAGTGATTATTAACTCCAGTGTTGATTGCTGTTTTATCTATTCGTCCAGGTTTTAGTTTTTTAAATACAATTTTGGCAAGAGTATCTTGTTCTATAGTATATTCTATAGTATTTATTGACTTCCCAAAAAGAAGGAGGTTCTCAGTTCGTCTGTATAATAAACATACAGACGAACTGAGAACCTCCTTTTTTTGTATTTTACGCGATTACTGCGACAATTGTGAACCGATTTGAATGATTATTTTTTTAGTCGGTAGGGTTTGTGTCCAAGGTGGTCCCATTGTAATTTCATTGAAATCAAGTGAGTATCTCCAGAGACATGACGATAAACGTCTCAAAATTGCTACTGAAACTGACTCGCGCAGCATGGAAGTCGGTTGTTTTAGTTTTTAAACTACCTTAATTATTTTATTGAGGTTAATTCCATTGGAAACAAACATAAATAAAACGATCGATCAACCCTTAGCAGATACATTATCTGAAACTTCATGGAAATTCACTTTTCAACAGACTTCCCAAAAATAAGGAGGTTCTCAATTCGTCTGTATGTTTTTTTTGTGTGTATGTTACGCGATTACTCTGTCAATTGTGAACGGATTTGAATGATTATTTTTTTAATCGGTAGGGTACGTTTCGGAGGTGGTCCCATAGTAATTTTATCGAGATTTGATAAGTATCTCTAGGGATATGACGATAAACGTCTAAAACTTGATCGGTGCCAGCCAAGTCTATTGGATAGTAGATAGATACTATGTATGTAGTAGTAGTAAGTAGGTCGATACATGTAGGTAGTATCTATCTACTTCCTATTAGATTTGGCTGGCACCGACTTCAAATAGATAAGTGGGTAGCGCTTATAATAATTATATTAAGTTATTTCAAACATAGCCCAAACTTACGTGTCTATATTTTTACATGTAAAATAACATAAGTCGAAACTGTACCAATTTCTTATTGTGAGAGAGAAATAAATGGTTATTGATTGATTGATTTATTTTTTGCTTTTGATTGCCTGTTTGTGGTTATGAAGTCGGTTTTTTTTTAAATAATTTATTTTACCCTTTTTAGTGCAAAATAAGTTTTAATTAAATTACATGCATCTATAAAATTTTGTGTCTGGGCCGTTATACACTGACGGATATACTTTGTGAAAATTTCAAGTATGTACCTATTACGGTTAAGAAGATACAGATCTCTAAAGTGCGCACATATAGACACACGGACGGACGGACGGACGGACAGACGGACGAACGGACAGCAAAGTCTCAGAAAGTGTTCATTGGTATCCTTTGGGTTTGGAACCCTAAAAAATTGACTTTAAATGCCGCGCTAGTGAAAATATCCACTAGTCATAATGATGTATGTCATCAAGGTATCAATGGACAATGTCCAAAATGACCCTGTGCAATAAAAGCATCTGACACACACGATAATTAATTGTCTATTTTATTACAATAATTCCAAATACTTGTATAACACGGACTAGTTGTATTCCAAAATGAAAATTAAAAAGTATTATTTGCGATTATTAACATCAATCGCTGCCATATGGCCGCCATCTTCGCCAAATGTCATGTCATGTCAAAAAATATTAGGTATGCTCAAAAACGTTGCACCCTAACAAGATTTTGCTCGGTAGAACATTCCTGTGAAGACAAATTAATTCTCCCCACCTTTGTTTCAATCTCGCTCACAATTACCGTAAGAATACTCGTATCTGTCAAAAACCAAAATCATGGAGTAGAAAGATGTAAAAACATTATTCAAGGCATATTTTTTAGTCTTCAAAAGTATGTATAAGACATACATAAGGACTCTTCATCTAAAATCATTACATTCTCTAATGTTTGAGGTATTTATCTCCATATCTCTGGAGATACTAATCAGATCTCGATAAAACTACAATGGGACCACCTTGAAAACGTACCCTACCTATGAAAAAAAAGAATAATTTGAATCCGTTCACAAGTGACGGAGTAATCGCGTAACATACACTAAAAAAAAAACAAACAAATAAACATACCAACGAATTGAGAACCTCCTCCTTTTTGTGAATCCGATTAAAAAACCTGTAAAGTTAGACAACTGAATTTACAAAAATACAGTGTGTTGAAGGCTCTTATACTGGCTTAACTAATGAATATTATATTAAAACAAGCCACGCTCCCTGTTAGCACAACTCCTTGATATAATTATTTTGTTTAATATTTACCCTGTATACATAGCTGAACATGCTAATAATTACTCACTTTAACACGTAGTTAAAAGTAATGTATGAATATGTAGTACTTCTTCATTTAAAGTTCTAAAAACATTAACTTTGTAAGGTCGTATTAGTAAAAAATGTTTTTGTTTTTTTGTGACATCGCTGCGGTTTTTTTTTGGTTTAAAGTTTAGGTTTTAGGTTGTTAATAAAAACCCGTAGGTTTTTATTTTCAACCTACTTTAAAAAGGAGGAGGTTTTCAGTTCGTCTGTGCGTTTTTAAAAAAAATATATTATTCTAATTTTTATTTTATTTTATTCAGTGATCGTTCGATTTTCGCTAAGATCGGTTGTGAATCGCGCCCGCGCGTAACCTACTGTGTAGTGCTAACGCATCAAAAAACGCTATCGCTGCGTCAAGACGCGGCAGCTCCGCGACGATGACCTAGTTATCGTTGTGCAAGGTCGACAGTGAGTAAATTATTAAGGTGAGGTTATACTGACCGCCCTAATCATGGATCCCAATTCGCCAAATAGTGAGCCCATAGAATTAACAACTAGGCTTGAACATATGCTCTACGAGCGTTTTGTTGAAGAGAGACAAGAGCGCAAAAGAATGGCAAGTCTTATTGATGACCTAAATAGTCAAATCGAAATTCTTCAAAAACAGTTGAAGTGCCTCGCAGAAACGAATACTGTCAAGCCTGCACTTCCAACCAATGAGCATTCTGAAGCCAATGTTGAATAAAACACGAACGAGGAAGAGCTCGCTCGAGAAACGGGGTGGATTCGGAACAAAACACGAAAAAAAAGAAAATTGAACACCTGTCCCACTCAAGAGAAAGCGGACGAAAAAAACATTGAAGAAAATGTGTCCAGGGAAAAGTCCAAAACATTCCTCTGCCACCACCAATTATCGTCGACGGTATAAACAATTACCAAAAGTTTTATGACTTCTTGTCTGATAAGCAGCCAGCTGATGCATTTAGCATTAAAATGATGAGCGGTGGTACAGTTAAGGTAAACACTGTAAGTGACGAGTCATACAGAGCAATAACAACGGCTCTCAATGTCAATAACTGTGTGTTTCATTCTTATGAAAACAAACAAGAAAGGCCAATACGAGTAATGGCTAAAAAATTACACGCCACCTGCGAACCAGAACGATTAATAGATGACTTGAAAAATAAAGGCTTCAAAATTATCGAAGCAGTAAACAAACTTAGTTGGAAAACTAAGGAACCTCTCAACATGTTTATGCTGACGTTCGACAATAACGAGGAGATCAACAAAATCTTTGGGATTAAAATTATTATGGGATGTAAAGTAGAGATACAAGCGATAAAATCGACAAAGCTCGTCCCTCAATGTAAAAGGTGTCAAGCTTATGGGCACACCCAGAGATATTGTTTTAAGGAACCAAGGTGCGTCAAATGCACGGGTAAGCACTTAACAAAGGAATGCCAGAAACCAAAAGATGCTAAGCCAAAATGTGTCCACTGTGGAGCGCCTCATCCAGCTAACTACCGAGGATGCTCTGTAGCAAAAGAGATACAATTACTTAGAAACAATATCACAAAAAAATCTGCTCCAACACAACAAGAGATACGTGCTCAAACAAGAAACAGTCATATTCTATCAAAGCCATTTACAAGTAACAAATCCGAAGTGAATAAGAATATTTCTTACGCACAAGTCGCTTCAACGGGCATACCTAAAATACGTCATGCTCCTCTTTCAGCAATTAGTACTGACAAAAAGTTGGATAAAATAATGAATTTTATAATATCATTTGACAAGAGACTGAAAATAATTGAAAATAGCACTAAAAGAGCAAAATCTAGAGCTACATAATGAACAAACAACTAAAAATTATGGCCTGGAACTGCAATGGATTACTAAAACATCAAAATGAGTTGCAAGTAATCCTAGATATGGAAAGAGTCGACGTATGTTTGGTTTCAGAAACCCACTTTACAAAACAATGTTTCATTAAGTTTAAGGGCTACAAAATTTATCACGCACTTCATCCTGATAATACAGCAAGAGGTGGTAGTGCCGTTATAATAAAAGACAATACTGATCATCATAAAAATGTAACTTACGAGGGAAATGATATCCAAGCTGTAGCTATCTGTCTTAAAACAAAAAAATATCCTGTAACGGTATCAGCTATCTACTGCCCGCCGCGGTATATGATAAATAAAACTGGCCAAGTGCGAGTCAAACTTTGTCCCGCACACGGAGGGTTCCGAACGCCATCTATCGAATTTCTAACGAACTTCTAACACCAACTAAGTAAACGTTAACACAAAGGTAGAATAGTATTATATAGTAGTAATAGTAATAGTGGTAATAGTCCCGCAGGGGCGGCTTTGTGGCGAGCCGACGGTGAGTGGCGACACCGCGTACCCCTATCCCGTGAGGGCTAAATGAGACCCTCTGACCACCGGCTTGCCTTGACCGGCCGGCCGGTGGTGGGAATCGCAAGAGCTAAGACCTAAGCTCCAGGGTGGAAGTGTTAAAGGCATAAAGCCGCTAGTAGCGTTTAGTGAAAGTGCAGCACACCTCTCCACACCCTTAGCTATCCACGCCAATGTTGCCCCTCGGCGCCGACATAACGGTCCGCCTTTATGGGGGGCCCATTCAGTGTATAGTGAGTCACCACCCGCCTTAATATTTTGAAATGAGGCATAATTGGCGGGTGCCGTACCTCATCCCATAGACCAGAAAACAAACATCAAGCAGCACACATTCATAGCCATAATAAATTAATGTACCATCTTTTTATAGTTTTTCATCTCTCTATCCACAAATCATATTTAATTTCATTTAATAATGTAAAGGGCCTCTTGACGTTGGCTTCGGCTCCGTCAATGCCTTCCAAAGGACCGGGCGATTTGCAGCCCGTGATGTGAATTGTGGTAATAGTAATTGTAGTAATTAACATTATTAAATATCTGGTTGACCGAGCTTTGCTCGGTATTTTTTGCCACTTAAACAGACAAATATGACTCTTCCCGACATCTATTGACGAATAATAATACTATTTTTTTTTATTGAGAGCAACTAACTGCTTTACTGATACAGTACTTCTACTCGCCAATAGATGTCGGGAAGAGTCATATTTTAAGTTGATTATCAATAAAGTTGATTATAGAAAACACGAATAAAACAACATTTTCTGAAAACGAATCCTAGCTAGATCGATTTATCGCCCCCGAAATCCCCTGTAGGTATCCTACATTTTATTTAATCGTTGGAGCCGCTTCCGAGATTCAGATTAAGGTAAAGACGATAGCGCCATCTTAGCAACTAGATAGGTGGCGCTGCGCTATCGTAAAACACTTTTTTTAAACTTTTCTTTAATTTTTAACTTTGTTCTGTTTTTAGTATTTGTTGTTATAGCGGCAACAGAAATACATCATCTGTGAAAATTTCAACCGTCTAACTATCACGGTTCATGAGATACAGCCTGGTGACAGACGGACAGACAGACAGACAGACAGACAGACAGACAGACAGACAGACAGACAGACGGACAGCGGAGTCTCAGTAATAGGGTTCCGTTGGTACCCTTTGGGTTCGGAACCCTAAAAAAGAACAGTATGTGAGCTTTTTGACAAGTTTGGGTAACAGGTTTGTACTTGGAGGTGACTGACTTCAATGCTAAGCACACTTATTGGGGCTCAAGACTGTCAAATACTAAAGGTAGAGAACTATTCAGCGCAATTAAAGACATGAAATGCGATTCAATTTCAACTGGAACGCCTACCTACTGGCCCACAGATCCGATCAAGATTCCTGACCACTTAGACTTCTTTATAGTCAAGAATTTGTCATTAAATTATATGAGAACACGCCAGAGCTACGACTTAAACTCTGATCACTCTGCTATATATCTCGAAATATGTGAGAGTATAAAACATTGAAAAAAGTACCATCTCTATGTAACCGGCACACAGATTGGGAGCATTTTAAGCAAGATCTGGATAGTTCTGTAGATCTTAAGGTGCCATTAAAAACACCAGATCA
Source organism: Cabera pusaria (assembly GCA_954871355.1). Lineage (NCBI taxonomy): Eukaryota > Metazoa > Arthropoda > Insecta > Lepidoptera > Geometridae > Cabera > Cabera pusaria. The sequence goes on along the minus strand of OX940896.1, from coordinate 10,235,725 downwards.
ATTAAATTTGGAGTTACAAAGATTTATAGAACATATTCAACAAGCAGCATGCAAAAATACACCTGATTTTAATAGAACAACTAAATGCAATATATATCCGGCAATAATTAAGCGTCTTATAGAAGAAAAAAGAAAACAAAGAAAAAAATGGCATAGCTCTAGATGCCCAGAAGACAAACGAAAGCTGAACAATCTTACCGCTAACCTAAGAAGACAGATAAAGAGTTATAACGACGACAATACTAACATGTACCTCGAGAAACTAACCAGTGATAAAAGCACAGACTACTCTTTGTGGAAAGCAATTAAAAACATAAAAAAGCCAACCGTACAAATTCCACCTATTAAAGATGAAAATGGAACGTGGGCTATTAACAACGAGCAGAAAGCAAAAAGATTTGCTGAGCATCTAGAAAATATATTCAGACCAAACGATTCTGAGATTAGTTGCGAATCCTTAACCTTAGAAGTAAACTCTACCAACTTAGACGAACCGAAATACATCAAATTAGTGACGCCAAGAGAAGTTCTACGAGAAATTAAATATAGTATAAGCCCAAGAAAAGCCCCTGGATATGATCTGATACCAGGGGAAATACTGCGAAATTTGCCGAAAAAGAGCATGGTAAAATTAACAACAATCATAAATGCCTCATTTAGAATGAAATATGTACCAGATTTGTGGAAAGTTAATGAAAGTTGAATAATGATAGGAAAGCCAGGCAAGCTACCCCATTTAACATCATCCTATAGACCAATATCTCTTTTGCCGATAATGTCTAAACTATTTGAAAAGCTGTTACTCAAAAGGTTAAAACCAATCATATATAGCTCTAACCTCATCCCTGAGTACCAGTTTGGATTTAGAGAACAACATTCGACTATTGATCAAGTCCACCGAAAAACTAACATTATAGAAAAAACACTCGAAGAAAAGAAGGTATGCTCAACTGTATTTCTTGACGTTGCACAAGCTTTTGACAAAGTCTGGCATGAAGGCCTTGTGCATAAGCTTAAAAAGTTCTTACCGAAGCCGTACTCAGATATTCTGGAATCTTATATTTCAGACAGAATGTTTAAGATAAGACAAGAAGAGGCTCATTCAGAATTAAAACTAATCAAAGCCGGAGTTCCGCAAGGAAGTGTACTTGGTCCGGTCCTGTACCTTCTGTACACCTGCGATATTCCCAAATTAGAAGACAGCACAATAGCTACCTTCGCTGATGACACAGCTATTATGGCCGTAGGCAGCACTCACGAAGAAGCGGCTGCTAAAGTCCAAAAAGCTATCAATAAGGTTTATAACTGGACAACAAAATGGAAGATGAAGCTAAATGAATCGAAATCCATCCATATCAACTTTACCAACAAAAATGAAAACTATTGTGAAGTCTTTCTCAACGGCAATAAAGTACCATATGAGAATACAGCCAAATATTTAGGCATGACGCTTGATACGAAATTACGATGGAAAGCCCATGTTAAGAAAAAAAGAGATGAATTAGACCTCCGCTATAAGAACATGTATTGGTTGCTTGGAAAACAATCCAAACTATCAATACAAAACAAAATTCTTATATACAAACAAGTCCTTATGCCCGTCTGGACTTATGGTGCGCAGCTATGGGGCTGCACCAAACAAAGCAACATTTCCATCATACAGAGATTCCAAAATAAAGTACTGAGGAGAATCGTTGGAGCACTCTGGTATATACGCAATGATGACCTCCATTGGGACCTTCACATTGAGATTGTCGCCAGCACCATAAAAAAAATGCGCAGAAGCTCACGAACGAAGGCTTCACCATCACGTGAACGTCGAGGCAATACAACTCCTCAACCTCACAAATATAGAGAGAAGACTCAAAAGAACTAAACCGTTCGAATTAGTGTAGTGATAGTGTATAGTGAACCTTAGTGGAATATAGTGTAAGTGCTATGCATAAAGAACACGATAACAATGTGTCTTCACCTTAACAATAGAGACAATAAGAAAAGTGCCGATGGGCACATTCTTTGTTTATGTCAATTTATAAGTTTATGATAGATTTAAATTACTTATTAGCCTACCTAGGCTAGATTGTAGTATGATTAGGCGATACAATACTTGTATTGTGTATACTAATTTATTAAAAAAAAAAAAAAAAAAATTTTTGTATGCATGCACGCTATTCATTCGTATATCCGTCCATTATAAATCGATCTCCAAATATATGGAAATAATCACATCAAACTTAGTACTGAAAATGACTAGCGCGGCATTTGAAATCAGTTTTTTTTCCGTTTTGTTTTACGTTTTTTTTACGATCTTAAATTATATTAGTATAACAATAGCTCAATAACGATAAGAGTCCAGAAGAAAGCCAAAAAAGTCGTCGAAGATGTATATTTTATTATATGAAATAAGATTTATATAAACAATAACCGGCCAAGTGCGTGTCGCACCACGCGCAGTGTAGGGTTCCGTAGTAGCCTGTTATTCAATGCAAGTCTTTACCCGTTATAAACAAGCAACTAGGTACTCCGTATTTGTCACTTTAAAGGATTTATTCTAAGGATTTTGTATTTGGTACAAAATTATCTAACACCCAAGTTCAACGACTATTACTGCTAAACTAATAAAGTTATCTTAACCGCTATAATTTTCCTTTTAAGTTCATGAAATGCGCTATTATCACGAATTTTTCCAGATGTTTCAAGCCAGCAGTTTAGCTTTTAGAGGGGGAGGGACGCCCTACTGGAACAAAAATTTGCACTTTAAAGTTTCATATTTCGTAAATGGACCATTCAATCGAAAAATGATATTAGCAACCCTTAAGTCATTTTACAAGACCTATTCAACAAAATCCCACACGACCCATCGTGTGGGATATCGTTGAATAGGATTTTTAATATAATCTACCCCAGTAGATGATGAAAAAGAAAAAAACATCCCCACTTCTTAAATAGGGGAGCTACCCTAAAAAAATTTTTTTTTCAAAATTTTATTTCAGCACTTTGTCGACGTTATTTATTTACATACCTTCACAAAATTACAGCTTTCTAGTATTAACGGTCTCTTAGCAAAACCTCGGACAGACAGACAGACGGACATGACGAAACTATGAGGGTTCCTTGTCAGGACTACGAAACCCTAAAAAGTACATCAAACGACTAATATATGAAATAAATATTATATTATTTGGAAATTAGTGTATTCGTTTTTATATCAAACAAATGTTATTGCAAACAAAAAATATGTGAACTGCAATTATACCGAGCGATTCATTATATAAAACGTTGTTATTAGTCCTAATAAAATTATTTTAAAAGATGTTATACGAAACAAGGGAGTACCCAGTTCAGGTACTTGTTGGCTATTATTTTAATTCAGTTCAAGTTTTATATATCCATCCCAAATGTATTTTAATTAATCCTTGATCATTTAAAATCACATCATTATTTTAACATAGAACTTGGCAACTTACAGACAATCCGTTCGTTAAGCTACTTCTAACGCGTACGGGGCAAGAGCCAAATTAATCGGTACCGGAGATTCTCCTACCAGTAGACTGAAAATATAACAGTCATCAAGTTCCTTATAAATGGTATAATTTAAAATCGTTTAAATAAAACTAAAAGAACCGACTTCAAACGTCGCGCCAGTCAAAGTAGCAAGAAGACTTAGTAACTATTATATAATCTGTGCCATTAGTTAGTATGTCGTCCAGGTATTTAAATGTATCGTAATACAAATGTTGATATATTAAAAACGGCTCGACCGATTTCGTTAAAATTTAAATGAGATCACCTGGGAAGGGTAGTGGAAGGTGGGGGAGCCTCATACAGGATTTTTTTCGTCTTATAGAATTTTCTCTATTATCAATATCTGTATAGATTCATTAAAAACTAGTACTCTATCTGACTTTGTATCGAAAACATGTAATTTGTGTAAATACACATGTGAGACTTTTTACAAAAGTTTAAAATAAAACACGAGAAATGTATGAATGTACCCCACATGCGGGGCACTCTCATACAGGCTATGGGGCAGCCTCATACAGTTTTTTTATTTCGTCTTATATAATTTTTTTGATATCAATATCTGTATAGATTCATTAAAATCTAATACTCTAACTATCTGACTTTGGATCAAAAACATGTAATTTGCGTAAATACACATCATCATCATCAGCCTGTATCAGTCCACTGCTGGACGTAGGCCTCTCCCAAAATACACATGTGAGGCTATTTTATAAAAGTTTTGAAAAAATGATATCATTAAAATGAATATACTATGAATAGAAATGTATGAATGTACCTCCATGCGGGGCACTCTCATACACTCTCATACTATACATAGAGAGTATGTATGTATGAATGTACCCCGCTTATTGCTCTATGAACCTACCCCATTAAAAGAAAATTAAATAAAAATATTCCTATAAAAAAACCAGCCATATATATCATTATTCACGTATCAATTCACATTGATCCTATTATCTTTGAAATAAAATAATACTGAATCATGTAAATAAAAGCTTTTGTTAAAATAAAGATGTCTAAAGTGCGGTTATAAAATTACTTACGCGTGGCCGAATCACGTTCCGTGTCACCTCGTCGCGAGTTTCAAACTGACTTCAGTCAAACTCCGTGAGCCAACACATACATAAGTAATTCACGCGTACACGCATAAGTCGTTCAGTTAATGCGCGCCTAACAACAGATATCTCTAGTGTATGACGGTGCACCTTGTATGAATCAGCCCCACTTTCCCCTACCCTTTGAAACAATAAAAGAATTTTCCAAATCGGTCTAGACATCTTCGAGTAATCGGTGAATATACATTAAAAAAAAGGTTCCGACGAATTGAGAACCTCCTCTTTTTTTGTGAAGTCGGTTAAAAATAATTGGACTGATAACGAGAAAAACACAGAGTGGTGACTGAAAACAAAGAAGTTAAGTATATATTGATAGTTATATTTAATGATGAGCTATACTGTACATAAAAAGTCATAAAAAGATACGGTAAGATCGTACCGTATTTGAGTTGATACAGCGCCGCGCATGTTTCCCAAAAGGCCGCCGGTTTGAGTCCCGTAGGTACGTACGGTGATATTTTAGATTGTATACAACAATGTACTAAAAATGTAAAGAGTAGATAACACTTAAAGAAACATTGTGTTGGAAAAGAAGATTTGGAGTTTTAACTCAAAGTGACGTGTTATGAAAGAAACCTTTGTCCAGTAGTGAAATAATTTAGATTAATTATAATAATGGATAACATTAAATATTTTTAAAGCTATTCACTGCACAGTTTTCCTAGGTTCGCGGGATCCGCGGGCCAATTCAGCTAATTGTGTCCAAACTTCGAGCAGACGAGAGGCTTTTAATTAAAACTTATTCAATATTATAGAGCTGGAGCTGGTCAGTCACCGGTTACTTTGGAGTTATGTGCTCAACGGATTTATAAAGGTGACTAGCTAATACCCGCGACTTCGTTAACATACATCAATAATTTTATCACTGTCAAGCTCTGTCAATCAACATTTGTGTAATCTGAGTTAAGTTATGTGTACAAATCATGATTTTATTTTCACAAAAGTAGCATATATCTTCATGCTCATGCTACACAGTATCTCCTTGTTAAAATTCAGTTAGATCGGATTGTCTGTTTAGGCGTAGTTAGGTGACAAACAGACAGAGTGACATAGTTACAAAGGTTTTTAATAACATTAGTCTGGATCACTCTGTAAATAAATTGAATTTTTTGAAATGAATTTTGTTACCAGAATAATATTGTCTGGTGCACGTCTAGGCAAAACACTTATTTTAAGAAAGTCATAAAACTAAATGATGTATTCCAAAACTTGTAAATTATGAATATTGTTACAATTCATAATTTACAACAAAATAAATAAATTTAAATAGGTTATTTTACTTTCTTATAAAATCATAAATAATGATTAGGTCTTATCGCTACGGCGTTTTTATAGCACAGATTTATTAAAAAATCCACTTCGTGGCAAAATGGTGCTAAAGTAATAAATTACAAAATATAGTTTCATTTTGAAACACTAACGGGGTGTAATGTAACTGCTGATCAACTACGTTTCGACCACAGTTGACATTTATAGCGCAGAAAGTAATCTTAAATTATATGATAACGCTCCTAACTTACACTGACTTAACATAACTGGACACATTATTTTTGACCGACTTCACTACAGAGAGTGCTACCCAAATGTTGCAAATATTGCTGTTTCTCAATGAACCCTCATACGAGTATGTCCCGCAGGTGTTAAGAAGCACTACCTACTTATCAAGCTAGGGGTTTGAAAATCAATTTAAGGGTTCCTTTTTCTTTTTTAACGAAATTATTTAAATATTTAGAACCGTAAAATGTTTTTCTCGTGCACAGCATTTTTTATCTTTAATTTTGGTAAAATTCAACGGAAGTGACGTAATATTTATAAATGCCATCTATTGTAGAACGGCGTAACTACATAGATGTATTATAATCATTCGGTATCATTTGGGCATTGGACCCGCTAAGTTCAACAGATGGAGTTGTACAAAAAAATAATTAGAAATGTTGAGAAATAAATTGAACTTGAAAATTTCACTTCTAACGCGAAGCTTTCTACGCACCCTCATTTTTAATTGATATTATAATATTTCAACTAATTTAAAATGCACCTATAGAAACCATCTTGGCCTGTCACCGCCTTGTCTTATTCATACTTTTCTTTCTGATTAGATAACTAACCATAAATTGTTAACAGCGCTCGAGAATTCTTCGAAGGCTGCACCGTTCTAGCCATCAGCTGTCTTTCATACCATTATTCAAGAAGGCTTAGTTGATAATTCAAATTACTTATCGCTGTAGGATAGTCCAAACTTCAGATACTGTTTCAAACAGTAGTCCTATAAGTAGTAGGAGTATATTATAATATCGATGTGTTCGATTACTTGCTACCATCAAGGAGAAAATCTTCCGCCATCACTTTACGGGAGTCAGGGTATTCTAGGTCTAGCGTCTATATTAAAAAGAAAACTGTTGCAACAGTACCTACTTGTTGCGCTGAGTTTGACTTCTCTGTGTCGATGGCATGGCGGCGCAGCGCGGCTATCCCATTTATTTTCTGGAAACGGCAAACGACCAATAAGTCTTGCTTCCCGGGATATTAACACTATCATAGGTTACTCTCTAGTTTTATGAAGATACATTAGACCCAGCGACATTTCCATAAAGGAATGTAATATTGCTGTAAATTAAATTTTCGGCAAAGGGTTCCATCGTTAAGTTTAGATTTACCTACTGCTATGAAGCTCTAGTTAAATTATCTCATTTAATTACACATAATATCTTCTACCTATCTACCTTTAGTTCACGTGGGTAAAGATTAACTGCGGATGACCTACGCGGATATCCACGACAGACGATAAAATGAATTAGGCATATACAGAGCGTTCAGTGCGACGCGGAGACCTCCGCGGATGGAAATCTTGTCGCTAGGATCCTCCGCGTTGCGGGTGACCGCACGCGGACGCCTATTAGTCCTAGGTATAGTTGTTCGGTCCTCGACAGACGGTCGTGCGGGGCGGACCACCAAATTCAAATGTTTATCCATGACTGTGAATGTACCACTCTCAATCACGATCCGCATGGAACTGAACGACGAAATTCATCCGCGATGGATGCAAGTGCTAATCCGCGCACGGATGGTCCGCATCGTAGCGGAAAGTGTACAAGCAAGCATGAAGAGGGTATGGAAAATCTTTCCATATTCTATTGCGGTACACATTCATGAAAAACAACCAGCTTCAGAATTAGGTAACAATTTAAAACAAAGCTGACTTACGACGTATATCTATCAAAACTAAAAAACAAATTAAGAATTTTATTATAAAAAGTCACGTTCATTTTAAACTTATAGATTTAAGACGGGAATTTAACGTGACTTACGCGATGTCGATATAGCGATCGACATATGTTTCGGCCTCATCCGGAGGCCTTCTTCAGGATCTTGAGTGCGGGGCGCTCGCTGACGCGACGTGACGACGTCGGCGACGCGACGTCGGCGAGCGCTCCGCACTCATGATCCTGAAGAAGGCCTCCGGATGAGGCCGAAACACATGTCGGTCGTAAGTCACGTTAAATTCCCGTCTTAAATCTATTAAATTAAGAATTATTTTCTGAATCGGTTCTGTAGAAAGTTTTGCAACGACTGCCAAAACAGAGTGACTTACAAAACGCCCAATAATCCAGTTCTGTATTAATTTTGCGTTAAATAGCACATAGTTCACGACGCCAGCTGTTCATTATTGTCCAAGCCAGTTTTATTACTATAGAATTCCGTATTTATAATAATTGGCAGGCATTAAATGCCGGAACAGTTTCGATTTGAATCGTTTTATATTGTGATTAAGTTTTCCCCGAAATTTTTGTAATGTTGTATTCTGGTTTTTGGTAAAATGGCATTATTTACGCTCTGGAATAAGTATGTATTTGAATTGATGAGAATGGGTATCGAATATCCAGTATGTAAAAGTAAAAACTATATTAAATCAATCAATAAGAAATGCACCAATACAGCTGTATAATACTTGTATACTCCTATAATTACTACTATAATTTCTATAAAACTAATACATAATTATAATAAGACGTATGATACGTTTCAATTTTTATTATATTCAAACATATTAATATTATCTGGACTAACATCATTGTTTTTTGAATTTTTTATTTTTCATGTTACTTGCTGAGTGCAAAAAAGTCAAATAGTTTAAAAAAAAAATATACAAAGTACTAGTTCATCAAAAAATAAGAAAGAACTCTCAGTTCGTTTCAATTGCTCAAAGCTTTCCCTCAAAAATACCAAATTTTTAGGAGTCTCAAAAATTCAAAACGTAAAATCTATTTCAGGATAAGCCTGTATATTCGAGGTTTTGGGGATTTCGGAAGCCATCATCGTCTTTGATACCCCTTTACAGTTTGAATATCAAACGGCTGCACCATGTGCGTGCAAAATTAAAAACATAAATACAGTCGGTTTTATTACCTATATGTACCTGAACTTTTGGAATATTTTTAAAGAGGGTAGTTTTGAACCATCCAAGCGATTCTGCATGCTAACTTTACTAGAAATACCTATAAATTTACTAATCGCCAAAAAACCTAATTATTATTGTGTGAATAAAAATAGTCATACATATCTAGCAAAGATTACCAATTGTAGCCTACCACGTTTTTATTAAGTTAATTTCTTGTTTCTCTGTCGTTCCGGGTGGAATTTAGCAACTTAAATTTTTAGCACTTTCGAATTAGTTATATGACTGAAACTTTCAGAGTAGCTCACAACTCGATAATAACGCATTCTAAATAAATTTAATAGCACACTATGCAATTAAGCGAGATAAAGCAAAAATAACACATAAAATGTGGTTTTTGATTATGTTTTCGTGCTAGCTAGCTTTGGGTGAATTTTGTCCAATCTATATAACGCATAAATTCTAACCCGTCTTTGTCTTTATGTTCCAAATTTTATATAATATCAACTATCAGGCTTGCTACAAGTATAATACTTGAATTCAAAATTAAAAACCAACCCCGACAAATCTATGTAAAATCTGTTCATTGACACCATTCCTGTGAGCCCAAACACGATATCTGAGCTGTAAGTTGGCGAGGAGTTAAGTATTCTGCAGATTCTAGGAGATGTCCCAGCATCAAATCAATGCTACCATGTTCTTACAATATCATTAAAGTAGGAGGATTCCTTAATTTCGAATTGATAAGACCAATCTCATAGCGTCATCTAGAAAAACTGAACTAATTTTCATGAATCAAAGCTAAGAACACTATCGATGACACCTACCAAACAAAAAAAAAACGGTTTGAGCGCTACAAAGCCACGGACAGACACACACTTACACAGACACACGTCAAACTTATAACAGCCCTCTTTTTTTGTCGGAGGTTAAAAATATGTTCTCTTCGGGCTGGGTTAACGTTATGCCAAATGATACGTACTTGTGTGTTTTGGCAAGTATATCGAGCCAGTTCTAGGACGAAGCATTGCCAATAGCAATTAGCTTGAACTAGCTACAACACGGGTTGTATGTTGTAGGTACTCGTATATTGACAATAATATACTGTGTTCACTGTGGGTAATTTCCAGCCTTAATTAAGGAGCTTGAGCTAGCCTACAAACTAGGCTATAATACGAGTAGGCCCGGCATGTCTAGCAATGTTTGTCCTATTTCATATATACATAAACTCGTAAATATTCTTTTCTTTTACTTTCTTTCAGATTTTCGACTACGTGACGTGACTAATTATGTGTCCATATTTATTTACTACCCATATAGGTACATAATAAACGCTTTGAATTTTATATACATATTATGTATGGCCATATCATTTATAGCTAACCAATTAAGAACCACTCAAGGATAACCGGCATATATCGTAGATATTATTTGTTTCTCTTATTTTCCTTCAGAAAATAATTCAATTTTGACTATTAACTTGACCGACTTGACTAATTATGTGTGCATATGTATGTACTGCCCATATAGGTACATGATAAACGCATTGAGTTTTATATATTACATCTATTGCCATCACTAATAGCTAACCAATTAAGAACCACTCAGGTATAACCGGCACAAAACGTAGATATTATTTAACTTAAACTATAAACTAGAGGTTAATTATCGTAATATAATTTATATAGACATTCTATTTTCATATGAGGTGTGAAAATACGACCCCATTCTCTAAATATTTTATTTCCAGCCGTGTCAACAAAGTTTTGTTGGGTAAACACATCGGTAAACATGTTTGTCTATGCTTATTTTTATCACCAATCAGACTGGGGCACTAAAACTGTGTAAGCGTAAATCCCGTGAAGGCGTAGAATATTCTTCAGTGAGCATAATAATGTATTGACAAGCTTTTTCACGCGACGTTTTGTGGGAGTTTGTAAGAAAATTGACCGTTTTTAGGGTTCTGTAGCCAAATGGCAAAAAACGGAACCCTTATCCCATACATGGAACTGAAACAAAAAAAAATATTTTTCAAACCTATACGTGTGGGGTCTATGGATAGCTCTTTAAAAATGACATTGAGGTTCCTAAAGTCATTTTTTCTCAATGTTAATCATTTGAAAGATAGGCGCGTCTAAGATGATAAAATGTGTGTCCCCCCCCTCTCTAACTTTTAAAGTTTGGAAGTGAAAAATCTAAAATAAATATAATCTCAGTAAAAACTAACAATGAAAATTGGTTTTAACGAGATACATTCAGCAGTTTTTGGAATATGGCGACCGCAAAGATAACTTTGTTTTTCATACAAACACTATGAAAAATAAAGTAAATTTTTTCGTTGCGAAAAATCATAGTTATAGAATACTTTACTGTGTTACAGAACCCTACGAGTGCGAGTCCGACTTGCACTTGGCCAGTTTATTACAAGCTTTATCTCTACTTCACCGCAAATTTTCCCCACCGCTGCTGGATGACTGGTAGAAAATGCTTTTAGCATTTAGTCCTCCTTTTGTACTAATTCTGTGCAATAATGATTTTACAAACAAACAAACAATTTATTTGTCCTTCACAAATCTTGCGATTGATTTTAAAGCGACTTCAAGGGGTTAGATTAAGCTAAAATTTTGCGCAAATGTGTAAATCGCATGACAATGCATTATTGTGATGACATGGTGCTGATCTGATGATGGAGCTGGAAGATGGCCAAAGGAACTCCTAAACTACACATGTTATACCCGTCGTGTTTAAGCTCGTTAGATGTGTCTTGACTTACTTTGGTCCTATGAAAAGCTTGTGTTTAAAAATGTTTTTTTAAAAATATTACTCGTTAATGACCCAGTCCAGAACCTTCTTTATTTTTTGAAGTGAAAACTTCTTTAGCAGCTTTGTGCACTTTTCTTGGGATGGGTAAAAAGGTCACGTCACGTGTCCTGATCGTAAGACGAAGCGCAGGGCGCTTGCGTGAGGTGTTATTCCAACGGAGCGCAGGGCGCTTGCGCGAGGTGTCATTACAACGGAGCGCAGGGCGCTTGTGTAAGGTGTCATTCCAACGGAGCGCAGGGCGCTTGCGCGAGGTGTCATTCCAAAATATTCAAAAATGACGTATTCAAGTTTTCACTACTGCCGGTACTCCCGGAGTGCAACCCGTTGTTTTTTTTCTTAAAGTCTATAGCATTTGACAACTATATCGCCTAGCGGTAAGCGATGATGTGGTCGAAAACGTTGAACACGCTAGGACTAGAACTAGAACAGTCTAATTCTCAAGAGCTGTTGTGCGACCGGAACACCGTAAGGTTATTGCGGCCGATTTTCTTCTTTATCGTGTTAAACCACTTTTTGGTAGCAAGTCAGACGGAACATCGATTTAATATGCTCCTACTACCTGTAGTTGAACACCTCTGGCTTATACCGGGTTCACACCAGGCGATTCTAGTCGTTCAACTGGCTAGGGATGTACTTGTCTTTCGATTCCAAGTACTTTTAGTAACGATACTTTAGAATCGATACTTAGTAAGTACCGGTTATAATTACTCGTTTCGTTAATCAATTATTTGTTTTGGAAAAACATTAAAGCTGGCATTATACAGCGATATTAGGGTTTCGAATGAAACTATTTGATTTGCTAATCAAGCGCGATTTAATCGATAAAAATTTCGATTGGGTATTTTTTGTAACTCGTATCGTACATCCCTAGGAAGTTTAACGACTAGAATCGCCTGGTCTGAACCTGGTATTACAAGTAAAGTAATCTATCCTTTACGCCAACGGGGTTCTCAAGAGAAACTTAGGATAAAGATAGGGCAAATTAATCCTACCTCTTTCCTCTAGTGAAGTCTTAAATGCAGAAGAATCTGGTAGAGGATATCAGCATAGATTAAATTCTAAATAATTCGTTAAAAAAGCCAATGTAAAAACGGCCGATTAATATACAAAGCTAGCCCAATTTAAGTGTAAGTTAAACTTACGTGAATTTTGTTCTAAATAACTGATCTTACATTTTTAAATACACCTAAACAACAAAAACCTTCAGCATGTTGAGATCCGAACCCATGACCTCCGTTCGCAAGCCATGCGCGTAGCGGATCTAACCCGCCGGGCACCATGAGAGTGCTATAGCTATTTTTGCCTATGATAGAGTAACATACTTACTCTTAGTATATAGTATAGTCAGTCATTAGTATTAGGCTTAGGATTAAGTGACATAAAATATTTCTTGAAATGTTTCCAATGTACATGTTTTAGTTACAGTTTCGTGGTAGTATAAAGAAAGACGTTTACTTCTCGAGCTTTGAAATATTTTTGTCTCAGATCTACTACATTTCAGATTTACGACTATTTCTGTGACACGTTTCTTAATAAATTATTCAGACGTTTTTGATTATCATTTTATATATCTACATGAGTATCTTCATAAAAATGTATTTCAAAATAGGAAGATTGACCCGTACTGAATATTGATGTGCCTACTTAGTATCTATCTAAATAATAAATACAGACCCTTAGCTAAAAGTTATTCTAGTCTATTAATAAAATGTATTCTAGGGTGTGTTGCCACCCAAATCATAAGCTTAGATTTTAATCCTACGCGTGATCCCTGGGTTGATTGTAGACCACTGGTGGATCTTTGGACGTGGTGCGTTGCTTGAAACACTTAGGTCCTAGGCTATCAAGAAATACTCATAAAGAAACATTAAGTTCAAAGCATTTCTTCAGTAGTAAGCACTGTTAATATACGCACATATACACACATTTACATAATTAAAAATCATAATAACATAATAAAAGCATAATTTAACGCCTTTAAAAAAGTAGTATGCCATTCGACGTCAGACTATTAAAAAATAAAACAAAAAAATGAAATTAGAACCTAAACTCATTTATTAAAATCAGTTGTTCGCAAAATTCCGCATATTACGAGCTAGTTTGTAAAGCCAGTTGGGCTGTAGGATAATTTAGCTTTGACTAATATACCATAGTTGTAGGGAACTCCCTTCTACTTATTTCCCCATTCCAGACTAGCGTCCCTTAATAATCTCATTGTTGAGACATTGGTCAATTAGTGATCATCTGACCGTTATAAAAAATCATTTCAGTCTTGGGATAGTCCTGAGCCCTGGGATGCCTATGATCATCCAAAGAAGAAAAGCTACGTTGATTATCGGATACGCTTGTACCTTAGAACAATACTCACAACAGTTAGAGATAATTTAGTAGAGTAGTTAGAGATTCCTTCGTAGTTACATATAAACTTTAATTGTGTATATTGAAATTAAGCAATGTTTTGGTTTATTTTCCTAAATAATTGTATTCAATTCTAAAACCAAGACCCAAAAATAAATACAAGAGAGTAAGACAATTTTGTAATATTCTACATCACAGACTTATATCAGCCTCAGTGGTTCTATTGTCTTATAGTAAAGCTTTATTTTCCTAAACAAATAGGCAACATAAATAGGCTTTGACTCTATCTCGGAACAAAAGCTCTACAGGTTCGCCTGAAGGATTCCGCCAATGATTATTGAAGTTTCTACTGTACCCTCTATTCTTGTGCCGTGTGTACAAATACCAATAACAATATTTATAAATAAGTATGTTTTGCATAGCTTTATTTTAATTCGTGACTTATCGCGCTAAAAACTTTAATTTTATTTACCTTGACGTTTCAATCAAGATGTTTATAAGTACTTACCATTCTATTTATTTGCCATAAATTATGTTGACATGGTTTAAAAAAGCTAAGGTATCTTTTCGACTATTTATATACCTTGACATAATATATGATTGTAAAAATTTGCTGACATTTTTGGGTCACATAATTTTGAAACTTTGACACAAAATGAGGGGTGTTATAAGTTTTACGTGTGTATCTGTGTAAGTGTGGATGTCTGTGGCATGGTAGCTCCCAAACTGATGAACAGATTTTTGTTTGATAGGTGTTTTAATCAAGAGTGCTCCTATGATGAGAATCCATTCAGCCGTTTTAAAACTTATGAGCTTTTTCTAGTTGATAAGGCTATGAGAGCAACTTTCGTAACTCCGATCAATTCGTAATTTGGTATTCTGTTACTTTAACAATATTGCAAGAACATGGTAACCTTAACTTGCTGCTGGAGCATATCATGGATTCTGCAAAATACTCTCAACTCATCACCAACTAACACCAGAGATATCTTGTTTAAGCCCGTTGTAATGATCTCGATGAACTGATAATACATAGATAAGTCGGGAGTAGTTTCAAATCTTGAATTTAAGTAAATTGTTGTTGTTGTAAGTTGTCTTTCCCTATACAAAAATAGAAATTGCTCTTGTAAAGCACGCTACTTCCGAGATACTTTCAACGATAGATTTTTCTACTGATGCAGCAGAAACCGAAGGGAAGCCTACCTACAGGCTAAGTAATATCGTGTACACCAAACCTTTGTTCTCAAAGGCCTTTGGCGAGCTATGGGCCCCAGATGAAATATGAGATACTGATGAAAAAGCGAGTTTGGATCTTAACGGATTCCCTTTGTTCGAAGTTGGGTTAGAGGCCTGATGTTATAGCATTAAGGCTTTTATTCCATCAAGGCTTTTTGAAGTCCTGAAGTAAAATAATGAACAGGAAAACCAGTTACCTGTAGTAAAGGTAACTGTTTTCCTTAACTTTATAATCAAGTACCTATCTATTGTTGATATATTGTGATTATTTAGAACTAGCTAGGATACGCGTGTGTTAGACGCTCAAAATATTTATAATACTGAAACTTTTGACTGAATGTGCCTAATGCATTGTTTCAGAGCCTTTTTTGCATTATTGCTATTCTAATGAAACCAGTGCATTATT
This sequence comes from Cabera pusaria, assembly GCA_954871355.1. Classification (NCBI taxonomy): domain Eukaryota; kingdom Metazoa; phylum Arthropoda; class Insecta; order Lepidoptera; family Geometridae; genus Cabera; species Cabera pusaria. The sequence goes on along the minus strand of OX940896.1, from coordinate 10,219,866 downwards.
GCTATTCTAATGAAACCAGTTTGGGGCACATCGGTTGGATGGTTTCTTAGTCTATACTCGTCTATAACAGACTAGGTAAAAAAAACTTTTTTGTTTCATATAAGTATACGGATAGATTAATCCAATAATTGCGCCCTAAGTACAATCAAAGGTGTATAACATAAAATAAAACTGGCCATGTGCGAGATAGAGTCGCGTCTCGCATCGCACACTTAGTAAGGGCGTATTACAGTAAGTACAATACGAAACATAACAGCAGAGTTTCAAGATTCAACCTCTCATTTGATTAATATATATTACCTAAAACATTTTGTTAGGTACGCGAGTTCACGGAAAATCTTGTCAGTGCGATCTAGATAGACGGGGCTCGTTTACTAGCGCCATCTATGTTATTTTGCCGAAACGAATTAGAAATGTTAACAAACACGAAGGAGTTGTTAACACCCAGATGACACCTAAACTTTTATAGATGACGTTATACTGAAAAACACGTTTTTTTGTATGGGGGGTATATTTTATGGGGGGTTTATTTTTATGTATGTTCATATATTATGTTAATATGAATTTTACAAAAAAAAACTTACTTTGTTGTTCTAGCGACAACAGAAATACACCAGCTGTAAAAAAATTCAACTGTCTAACTATGACGGTTAATGAGATACAGTCTGGTGACAGACGGACAGACAGACAGACAGACGGACAGCGGAGTCTTAGTAATAGGGTCCCGTTTTACCCTTTGGGTACGGAACCCTAAAAACAGCGACAGATTTTCACTTTAATGGTGGTAAGCTACTTTTTGGTAGCAAGTCAAGTGGAACATCGATATAATGCTCCCGCCACCTGTGGACGCAATGAAATCGATACTGTAATGGGTGGTTTTATCGTTTAGAGCCTTTTCTAACATTATAATTCATTGTATATACATATGTTTATAAACGATGACGATAGTTATATTACATGTTACGATAATTAATAAAATAGATACCTAAAATATAAACCTGCTTTAAAATATTAAATCTAAGCCTACATACACTGGCTGGCAGCGGCTAGAAACAAAGAACTGAAGATCGAGCTCAGTGGCGTCACAAAAGAAATACTAGTCCTACGGTGGCGATTCATAGGATAGGTGAGGCCTATGTCTACTCCAGCAGTGGATAAAGTGGATGATGATGATGAAGCCTATATATAATCAAATAACTTATGTGCCTGCATTAAAAGTAGGTATTCTATATCCTTTTCTTCCATTTCGGATATTCCTGGTGCTAAGTCTGAGCAAAATCGCTCCAGCTGATTAACAGTGAAATAGTGATAAGTAGGCTGTGTCACTTTTGCCTTTTATCAAAAAAAATATCCATATTATAAGTGTAAATTTAGGAAAATAACCCTATAATTTATAACATATACCTAAATAATCTGCAAAGAAAATACCCTAGCCCTCGAATCCAATAAGAACTGGGCGATCCATCTCGGGAACTCTAGAATAATTGCTCCAATATTTCTGCGTCCAAACTAGTCAGAAATAGTTCAGACTATGACTGGTTGACTAGTGTAAACAAATTGCGTACGCCGTGAATAATTCATCAAAGAAACGGGCGCTGACAAATGAAATCTAATGAATACGATATGAGACGACGAGAGGGCTGAGATTCGCAAGCTTTAGCGTAGGTGAGGAATAGATTTCTTTATTTGTACGTGGTTTCTATGATTATCTGGTGTCATTATTTTATTGTAATTCAGACAGTTTCGTGAAAAAAATGGTTTTGATGTTTACATGGCTTTCCGTCTTCTCGCCATTTAATTTCGGTAGAGTTGTAGAATATTTTTGGTTCGATGATTACTTGATGATTTGCTGAAATTACTTAACAACCATTCTTTAATAAAAGTATATATTCGCATAGTTTTTGTCTCCGTCTATTGAAAGTAAAAATCATCTAAAACGGACCACGCGATTGGTCTTTAGAGCAGCGACCATCTATATATATATATAAAATAAACTGGCCAAATGCAAGTCGGACTCGCACTAGTAGGGTTCCGTACCACACTGCAGTATTTTATAAGATCGAGCATAAAATACCTCTATCATTTTTCGCCAGCAAAAAATAATAATTAATAAACATATTATTTCTTATAACGCCATCTAACCTCTAACAAAGGTGTTAGGGATCGACATTTCAATATAACGCCATTTATTGGACGTTTACCTAACTAAGCGTCCATAGATGGCGTGAATTGGCGAAAAAAACACGTTTCTTGTATGGGGACCCTCTATTATTTTTAACTTTATTCTGTTTTTAGTATTTGCTGTTATAGCGGCAACAGAAATACATCATTTGTGAACTTTTCAACTGTCTAACTATCACGGTTCATGAGATATAGTCTGGTGACAGACGGACAGACAGACAGACAGACAGACAGACAGACAGACAGACAGAAAAACAGACAGACAGACAGACAGACAGACGGACAGCGGAGTCTTAGTAATAGGGTCCCTTTGGGTACGGAACACTAAAAAGGTTTTTATTTCGATGGCAGCAACCCTTTTATTATTACACCCCTTGGGTCGCGCTGTCGGGTAAAAAAACAATTCTGTAGTTGCACCCAGCAGAATCAAAATTTAAATTTTATTTTAAAAAGAATGGCAATAAGCTCTCATTATATTTATGACTTTGTCGATGTTAATGATCGTAAAGTAATTTTTCTTCTCAAAATATTTAATGTCCATAAATATTCAAGCAATACTCAGTACCGTTAAAATGCTAATAAAATTATAATTGTTGTAAATATTATGAGAGTTAATGACGTTGGATCGCATGCAATGGTATCAGAGATTTTTATAAGACAGTGTCATGTTATAAAAGGAAGCGATCGCAGGTACAAGCGATTTTAAGCAGATCACAATAAATGTATGCATACTTTAATTTAAACCACTCCGAAATTATTATTAATGTTTTTATGTTTATAGGGCACATATTTGAATACGAAGTGATAATTATTATCTCTATCTTAATATCATCAACGCGCTAGGGAAAGACATTTTTCGATAACTACTTTAATTTTCATCTTGAAGCTTTTTAACCCCCAACGCAGAAAAGTAGGGGTGTTATAAGTTTAAAGTGTGTATCTGTGTATGTGTTTGTCGTACCATATCTGTGGCATCGTAGCGCCTAAACGGATGAAACGATTTAATTTTTTTTGTTTTATCGGTGCTTATTCGAGTGCTCTGAGCTTTGATTCATGAAAATCTGTTCAGCCGTTTTAGGATAATGAGCTTTTTTCTAGATGATGACGCTATGATATCAACTTGAATAGTTCTGATCAATTCGAGATTTGGTATCTTCTTACTTCAATGATATTGTCAGAAAATGTGGCAGTGGGATTGACCTCATGCTGAGCCATCTCCTGGAATCTGCAGAATACTAACTCCTCACCAACTACAGAGTGTTGTGTTTGGGCTCATTCCAATGGTATCAATGAACAGATTATTTCAGGGGTGGTTTTAAATTTTGTATTTAAGCATTATTATATTATTAACAACGATACGCCAGTGGTGAAATAATGTGCGTCCCATAAGACACGTAAGTGCGGCAGAGTGCGCAACAGGCGGCGTCTTATTTTTATATTTTATAGCAGTGAGTAGTACTATAACACTATAATTATTTACTTCTCGGAGAGAAATCCTTTCGCGCTATTAATGGCTTTTAGTTTCTACCCGCTTCCGCTACAGCTTAACACTAAACCATTACCCCATCTGACCATGCAGCCCGCGGCAAACATCTTTATTGCAGGTCTTCTTATTCTTGTTGTAATGCGAACAAACACGCAGCTTTATGATTAACATACTCTGATCGTATTTTGTGAAATGACCAGCGGTCATGCTTGATGTAGTAGGTACTTGTTATTTTGCTTATATGCTCACAGAACTTTTATTTTTTGTTTTTCAAAGCATGAAGGAGCATTTGACCACTATCTCACCTGTTGATAAGTGGACGAGATCTATAGCATGCTAGGCGTACAATAGATACTACTCAATACACGAGCACAGGGTTAGATTATTAGCAAATCTGCCTGGCAATCATTTCCAGGCAGATCGTTCATTCGCTTTTTCAGTTATTGTTTCCAGCAAAGAGTAATTTAATATACTGGACAAGTTCCAGGTTTAGAGTCTATAAATATATATTTTTTTATGCAAAATGTACACATTATAATGTAATAACAATAATACATACATACATACATACATACATACAATCACGCCTTTTTCCCGTTGGGGTAGCCAGAGACTACATCTTTCCACATGCTACGATTCTGACATACCTCTTTCGCTTCTTCCACTTTCATGAGCGCCTTCATACATGCTCGCCGGTTATAGGTACTTTTGACTTGGCCTTTTTTTAAAACGTCTCCGATCTGGTCGTGATACGTTCGCCTAGGTCGGCCTCTACCAACTGGCCCATTCACACTCGTCTCATAAATCTGTTTCGTCAATCTTTCTTCATCCATCCTCTCTAGATGTCCAAACCATCTAAACAATAATACAATTTGTTATTAACTAAATCCTTAGTTTCATCATAGAATAAATAATAATAATACAATAAAAATAAATAGAATTATAAATTTTAAAAATAATAATAACTTCAACCTTATCACGTGAGAAGTTTACCAGTTAAATAGTAATTATGGATTATACTATTAATTTCTTGATACGTTTAATAAAATTATATAGAACAAACATCGTTGACAGTCTCAACAAAAGTATCTAAATAACTCTAAAAACTAAAAACTTCTAACCATAGCATCCAATAAAAAATATACATCAATTTTACTGCACCCAAAACTGAACTGAAAATCCAAAAATTCACAAGCTAATAATTCCATTTCGATACCAAGAAAATCCATAATGCGAACCAGTTAACAACAATAAGCATCTCGAGTCTGAACAAACAGGGCTGTACTCGAATATTGTCTTGTTTATTAGACGGGCCCCGCCCCAGGCAAGGATCCAATATAATGGAATACTTCAGCATTATTTGCAGATACACGGATACTTACCAGTTTTGCCTCGGGTAGGTATTAATGTAACTATGTGACGACATAGATAAAGGAGGATAAGGGGTAAATACAGTGTTTTGGTAGCCGCTTCGGGGGTTACTTAACATTTTTTGTGTGCAATGTTTTGACAGTGTTGTTGTTTTTTGCAACATATTTTTGGTGGTTATGTATCGTTTGAAGAGTTTCACAGAGTAAATTGTAACGAATCGTAGTGTATTTATTATATTGTCAGCGCTACAGAATAAATATTTAATTATACAATATCTTATCATTTGAAGTCGCACGGCTGCTGTAGATTGTGGTTGATAAGAATCAGTCTATTTCATCATATAGGCCAACTCACTTGTAGGTAAAGGCAGCTGCCAGTACACATTAGATTTTTGCTGACAAATTTTCCAACTGGAGGGTGGTAGCATGGCCAGGCAAACACTGGACAGTGTCTACAGTGTAATCAGAAGTAGGTGCAAAATACAGCAACATTTCCGTACGACCGCCTTCACAGTTTCTTGAAAATGAAAGAAGATCAGAAGATCTTGACTTGACGATCGCTGCAACGAATGGTCATTCAATCAATGAATTAAAATTTCAATCTTCATCTGTTTTTATTTGATGTTGCAACATAATAATTATCATGTTCACTACTACCAATATCAAAGTATCTATATTCGCTAGCATCCGACACAAAAGAAAATCCAAGAAGAATCAAATATTATTTTTGACAACTAAATTTTCGTATACCATCCCTGATTGATATGTATTTGTGTCTTTGTTGACTGGTAAGTTTATACATATTTGTCTAACATAATCAAAAGTAGGAGAACTTACAAGTAGATTCAAATCTGTCCGCTGTGGAAAGCCCAACTTTCGCATTGTATACAGGTTGTTCGTTACAATGTGATATTGCATACAACTATAAGCAACTTAGTTGTGTAACAAGGATTATTTGGGAATAGTTTGGGTACTACATGAAGCACATGCTCACATTATGTCCACAAGCTCACATTATTTTTGCTGATTTTGTGTTCCAAATTTAATGAACGTTGGAACACTTAATTATATAATATCGTTTAAAAACTAAAAAACAACCGACTTCAATGCCGCGCTATTCATTTTCAGTACCAATTTTGAGATGTTTATCTCAATATCTCTGGAGATACTTATCATACCTCGATAAAATTACCATGGTACCACACTTGGGATATCTCCTTTCGAACAAAAAAATAATAATCAAAATCGGTTCATAAACGACGAAGTTATCCGCGAACAAACATAAATATATATATATATATATATATATTTTGATTTTTTGATTTTGATTATTATTTTTTTGTTTGTTTTTTGTTTTAGCACCAAGATATGTAATTTTAACCGACTTCAAAAAAAGGAGGAGGTTTCTCAATTCGACCGTATATATATATACGGTCGAATTGAGAAACCTCCTCCTGAGATAGTTTGTATAAGTATCTAAGTCATATGCTTCGTACCAATGTTTTACAAAACATGTTTTGTGCACTAATAAAAAAAAGGAGGTTTCTCAATTCGACCGTATATATATATACGGTCGAATTGAGAAACCTCCTCCTTTTTTTGAAGTCGGTTAAAATTACATATCTTGGTGCTACAGTGATTAGAGTACCTACAAGTAGAGATCTTTTATTCATATCTAGACAATGTGTATTTAAAAGGCAGACTAAAGGTATATTCTATTCTAAGTCCGTTTTTGATGCACAATAGTTCTTAATAAAAAAAAAATATAAACTTTGTTTTACGTGTTTCCGTAAAACAAAGTTTATATATTTTTTTTATTAGTGCACAAAACATGTTTTGTAAAACATTGGTACGAAGCATATGACTTAGATACTTATACAAACTATCTCAATACTTAACCAGTACTTTTGTAAGTCAAAGAATGAACTTCTCAAATATTATGTTTCTTTTAAATGTTACACACTTTATATTATTTACATTGTTACACACAATCCAAATTTTATCGTAAACTTGGAAACATGCCCAGGTGCTCTGACCAACTATGCCACAGTACGTTCCTATCATTACGAAGAATTGAATGGATTGCATTTTTAACCAATTATGCATTGGTGGCGCCATCTATGACACCTATTTAGAAGTTAATCATTCGGATGAAATCATTACAGTTTTCAGATCCGACGAGAGCGCCTGGACATGTTTCCCAGGAGGTGTGGGTTCAAATCCCGTCGGTACGATGACATTTTGGATTGTGTGTAACAGTGAACTTCTCCGTGGTCTCCATGTAAATGTGAGTATGGTCTTCACGTTGCCGAATGAAACACAGACTCTCATACCGCAAGCCTGTATGCTCAACAGTCCCTTTGTTTGTTGCATAATTTTGTTATGCCTCTACTGAGAATTCTCACTTTGTATGCCCCACAGAGTAGAAGTATGCTCCGTGTTGTGTATATCAGGTTAGCTTTCGAAGGTTAGCTAACATGGTAATAGGTTAGGTTAGTCTACTTACTTTGTCTACTCTTTGTTGTAACGTCTTCAGCTAGTTTTAATAACTACTTAAATAGTTTCAATGTTGATTTAATTTAGTAAGGGCACGGTAAAAAAAGCAAAACTACCATTACAAAATGATCTTTAATTATTGTGTGTATGATAAGGAAAGCTTTTCTATATTATTTCAAAGTCTGCTCTTACTTTTCATATTATAATTATCTGTAAAATGATGTAAGAAACCGTTTAGAAATTAAGCAACCTTTTAAACGAAGCCACATTTGTCGAAGTAAGTACCTACTCACTTCCTCTGACAAAAACTTTTTACGATCGACCTATAACACTTTTTGTAGCGTTTCAATTTGCAGCGGAGATAAAGCTCTCAGCGCTTTTTCAGTTATCATTATCAAGAGCACGTGATGCCAATAGCTCGCGCCATGTGTTGGTTGGTTGAAAAAATCTAAGGACTCAAGAGCAAACCAATGCTTAAAGCGCTTTTTTTGAAACACTTATGGAGGTGTTTATTCGTTATTTATTAGGGTAGATGGCTTATGTCAAATTTTGCGCATTTGAAGTGATTCTTCCGCTGAAGTTGCCAAAATGTCTGGTGTTTCTAAGAAGATTGGAAGTTCAGTTTGAATCATATATTTTAGAGAAATTAAGGCAACACATATAATACAGCTGTTATCCTGCAGGTGCAAATTGTTTTTTCTTTTGCAAACAGGCTGTAAAGTTCTAAAATACCCAGAGGGCTTTCAAGTACACACAGCAAACCTCTTATATGATGTTTATTTTTAGATATTTTTTTACATCCTATTTAATAATATCTGGACAATGAAATGAGATACTTACCATTATTTTAGCTATTCCATATAGTTTTATTTGCTTGATAATCGTGCATAAGAGGCTGTTCTAAGTGATATTTGCTTTATAGACCAACCAAAGATTACATATACATTTTCGTTTACCTAATGAATATAAATCATAATAGCCTAAGCAATATACCACTTTTGCACTTTAAAATCACTCATATGGCAGATGTTAGTAGTATTTTTTTTTCATTGTATTACCACGTTTGGAAGATGGCTGGGATAGTTGCGTTATGTGAATTGGACTAGATTTACATCAATTGTGTTGCATGTCATTACATTACCATCTTCAACTTCCAGACTACCAAGATTCTATCTTAAACCGCATCGTCACTTCATATCTGCTGGGATATAGTCAAGAGCTTAAAAAAACCCATCACCGGTTGCGCATCACATGTGTAAAACCGCGGCGCTACCAGTAAAGTATAAAAAAAATGGAGTAATGACTAATAACTCTATCACGTCTCAGAAAGCAGCTGACCATACCGCGTCCACATCCTTTCCATTCGTTAAATAATTCACATCTCCATAATCACCATCTTCCTAAATACCCACTTGAACAGTCCCTGAGGAGGGAACAGGAAGCATCGCTCGGAACACCGATTCCGGGAACGTTATTGTGTAATAATTACTTATACCACACTGTTCCGTTTAGGGGTTACTAAATAGGGAAGCGGCTTCTGCGGTGTTATGAATTTTGTGGCAGATGGCGCTAGTAGTTGTTAATGTTTTATTTTTTAGTAGACAGATAAACTTTTGAAACCTATCATCATCATCAGCCGGTGTCAGTCCACAGCTGGACGTAGGCCTCTCTCAAGGCCTTCGGCGCTTCTTTTCCAGTCACTGCCCACCGCTTTGCGTATGTCGTCGCTTCACCTGGTTACTGGACGTACTACGCTACGTTTGCCGATTTGCGGTCTCCACTCTAGGACCAGTTTACCCCAACGGTTGTCAGTCCTGCAGCAGATATAAACAGCCAACTGCCACTTGAATGTAGAGACTTTAACAGTCGGGACACATTAATGGCTTAACGAATGGGGATTAATGTGTCCCGACTGTTAAAGTCTCTATATTCCATATAACAATGTATAATTTATTTTATGAGTGTATTGACCGAGAAAGAATTTAAATGGTATAGTTTTTTGATATCCCTTAACAGAAGACTAAACTACTAGACTTACTTGTTTTTTTTCTTTTCAGTTCGTTTTTTAACACTTCACTTTTTGCGCGGTCGGGGTTTTGATTTTTTAATTTAATGTTTTATTTTTCACTTTTTAGTTAAGCAAAGGACGGCAAATTCCGTAATCTTCTCATTTCATTTAGAGAGTTGATGTCATGTGGATAATTGAGTATTTACATTAGTATTTACAGTTGTACTATTAAACGACTATACCAAAAGGAAGAGGTTGTTTGTTACCTCAGAACTCCATCAATTCTTAACCGATTTGGAAAATTCTTTTTTGTTTGAGTTAATATGATTTTCGTTTGGTCTCATTGTAATTTTATTGAAATCTGATAAGTAACTTCAGAGATAAGCACCGCAAACTTGTTACTGAAAGTGACTAACGCGGCATGTAAAATCGTTTTTTTTTCGATTTGTACGATCATAAATTATTTGTTATAAATATATTTTGAATCTCCATTTTAAGACCTTTAATTCGATACATCACTCGATAGGTTTTGAAAAAAAAAATTTTTTTGAACCCCAAATTTTGGCGTCTGAAATCCGCCATTTTGAATTTTTCAATTTTTTATGTTTTTGTTGACACTCGCGCTAGCATGGCGAATCTATTGACGTGCCAATTATCAAAATCGGCCCACGCGTTTGGTCTCTAGTGTGCCACAAAGGAACAAACATACATACATACATACATATATAGACTGATAAACACATTACCTCTCCTTTGCGTCGCGCAGTCGGGTAAAAATGTCTCAAAAAACGGGCATTAGCAACGCTGCTAGTATTGTATCTGTCCACAAGCGTCGGTAACCGCTTATCATAAGGCGGACCTTCAATTTGTCCGCCTTATAGTATAACAAACACTCTCTCCACACTCTCGTATCGTACGCAGAGTGTCGATAGACAGACGCTACGAGCGTTTCTCTCGTAAGACGCTCATAATTCCCCGGGAGTGTTTCACACGTAATAATCTCATAATGCGCCGTTGTATATTCACAGTGCATGGTAAACTAAGTGCGTTTGAGCAGCGAACATTGAATTTGAACTGTTTCTCTATTTGTAAACATCTGTTTGTTACTTTAGATTATAAGAGCCCCGTTGGCGTAAAGGATAAATGGCTTGAATTTTAAGCGAGAGATAGCCGGTTCAAAGCACGGGGGTTTGTCCACAGGTTGTAGGGGTATATTATATAGATGCTACCTGATTTGCTACCAAAAAGTAGCTTACAAGGAGGATCAAGGAGAAAAATCTGTTGCCATAATCTTACGGTGTTCCGGTAGCACACAACCCTTGAGAGTCAGAGTATTCTACGCCTAGCGTGTTCACCTTCTTCAACGACATGATCGCTTACCACCAGGCTAGATAGTGGTCAAACGCTAGCCTATAAGATATAAAAAATGTAGTAACTACGAGTATAAAGGTAGGAGTGTACCAGTCGGTACAAATATCAAATAATGATCGCCATCAAGATCGCGCACGCAGGACGCCGCGGTGTGGTCGTACCTTAATACGTTTGCTTTGGGTTTGAATATTGTATGTCATATCTATCCTAATTTTATATCTATCCTACTTACGTTTATTTTACGATTTTTTTTTACAACTTTAATGTAAAATTTTATATTTATTAATGTATAATTTATTACATCAAATATTTACAGCAAATATACAACTTAAAAATAAATAAAACTATTTGAAATATTATATGAATAACTTATAAAGCTATTAATCTCTGTTAAATAATTAAATTTGCCTTAATACCTAATAACAAGCTCAAAGCTGAAACATAAGCATTAAGATTCAAAGCTTTGTACTCAACTAACATATCTAGAGCTTCACTTGGAACTTAGTTAACCTAAAATTAATCGCATAGGTAACTCTCTTGGCTTCAACCTAAAACATAGAGAACATTTAATTTCAAACATGTAATGTACTTACTAACAGTGTGTAACTTAAGAACTTTAGTATACTAGTCACAAAGCTATGCGTATAATGTAACATCTAATGCTCTACAATTGTGTTCGCTAAAATATTTTAAAAATTGAAATAAATGTTTGTAGGCACACCAGTAAAATTGCTTCTGCGGCCTTTTTATATCTTATAGGCTAGCGTTTGACCACTATCTCATGCGGTAGTAAGCGATGATGTGGTCGAAGATGGTGAGCACGCTAGACCTAGAATACTTTGACTCTCAACTCAAGGGCTGTCTGTTGCCGGAACACAAGGTTAGCTCCGTATTTATTTTCGTTTATTAAAAACTCATATCAACAATACTTTTAAAGTTTGACTTTTAATTTTCTGTTCCTCAATGAAGTGTTTTTCTGTATATCTCTGAATATTGCATCTTGATAAAATTTATATGGGACCACCGTGACGGTACCTTAAGTTACTTTAACATCTTAACAAATCTAACGTGTAAAAATGAACAATATTCTTACGAGTAGAGTATTTTTGTGAATTGTAGAGGTTTCTTTTTAGATGAATGTAGTTGAAACAAAAGATGATAACATTTTTAAATGTCGTCATAGGTTTTTCGACGGCGGCTCTTTTACCTCACATATTGCAGATATTCTGCAGTAAATGTGGTAGAAAACATCAACACAAGTGATTTACTTAAAGAGAAAGAAACTCTATACAATAACCCTGTTGTAAAGTTTAATCACAATATCGAAAGTAACCACAAACTATATAAACTTGAACAGCGAGAACAATAACTAAAGCTGTAGCTGCAAGGGTGAGCTAAAATCATAACAAAAGAAAAAATACGGTTATTTTACACCAGTGCGGTAGATTATATCTTTTATGTTCAAAATCAACAGGAAGTTTTCAAATGGGGCATGTAACCTATACTTATGATGCTGCATGCTATAGGGTGCATAAATTTCGAAAGGGGTTTGTGCAAACAATAGTTTTGCTACAAATTCTTTTTACAAGTTTTTATTTGCCTCACTTCGTTGGTATGGTTTTCATTGTTTCCGGTTTGATGTTTTTAAAGTTAAGTAGTTGAGTAGTAGAAGATATTATTACAGAATTATAATCGAAACGATAAGAAGTTTTAATAGCTACGCTACATCTATTTTTTGTAGTTGTAGCATGGTGTAAGTATACCTAGTGATTAATTATGATTGATAACACGTTTTAACAACCATTGGATCATAAGGTATAAGATATGAAATCTGTTCTTTAGTCCAATGGGCGATCTTTATCGCGCAACTTTTGAATGGAATTTGTGATTATTAAGACTAGTATAATTTTGGATTGGCAAAGAGATTACAGGTTAACTTGAAAAACTTAACATATTCTTGTTTGTATTGAATATACCTTGCTCACCAACGCTATTATTATATACGCTATCTTTAGCTACTCATGAATTAGTAAAAATGTAACAAATGTAACACGTCCTTTACTTTATTTAATATAGTTTTTTGGTTTATATCTACTATTCATCATCATATATCTCTATTCACCGCTGGACATAGGCCCCACCTATGGCGCTGAGTTCAAGCTTTTTGTATCCAACCGCTGCCAGCCAGTTTGAGTATATCATTGCTCCATCTAGCTGGAGGGCACCCTATTTACTATTAAAATGACTCAATAAATGAAAAACAAACAAAACAATTACTAAAAATATGTGATTGTGCCAGTTACGGTAGCGAATGTTCAGGAGTTTAAAAAAGTTCAATTCAATTTTGGCTTGGAAACAAGGTAAACACTCAGTGGAGCGGTTTGGTGTTTGGACTAAGTTTCCAAGCAGATTAGTGACTGCGATTCGACAAAAACAAATCCTCGCGAAAAGCTTTCGGACGAGGAGGGTTTTAAAAATTAAATGTTTACTGTATATTTTATGTTTCGCTATTTATTCCAACTTTGACACAACATTGAAAATCTGTATAAAAGTTTTTAGGTAATACAAAAACGCGTGTTTTAGGACTCTTTAGGATTAACAACAGAACATGCTTAATGCTTTGACGTCTTTCACAGGTTTGATCAATTCTAAATTTGGTATCCTCTTACTTCAATGATATTGTAACAACATGGTAGCATTGATATGATGCTGGGGCATCTCCTGTTATATGCAGAATACTCCACTCTTCACCACCTTACAGGAGATATGTGTTTGGGCTAATGGAATGGTATCAACGAGCAGATTATAAGTAGTGCAATCGGGAGTGGTTTTAAATTGTGAATTTAGGAATTATAATGTAACGTCTTGGCTTGGCGCAAGCTGCCACGTAACATGTAGACGACTGGTCACAAGCGCGGCTACGGCGAGTTCACCACGCGCCGCTTGAAGTTCGTCAGTTTTATTTATGTGAGGTGATTACGTTATGATTTTGTGTATTCCAAACCTTACTCAAAGGCAGCAACCAGAAGCAGGCAACGCTGCAGATAAAAACTAATATAATAGTTAAAAATTGTTACCACACAATGCTTTTATTAAAACTTCGCGAGTGGATATCAAAGTAAACAGTGAGGATATGCGTAAACAAAAACATTCACGTTGCATCATAAAAGCCGGGCGTAAAGGTCTAGTGGTCGCAAAACAAATGGTTCTATCTATGTGATTTTTCTTGTGAAAGTAGAGCTGTGGCTACTGCACATCGTGTAACATTATTTTTCCGAACTTACAATAAGATAATTAATTCCCCAAAGCATAATAAAGTCTTTTTGTCTACTGGTTTCATTGATTTGTTATTTCAATCAAACTACATGGTTGGCAACAAGCCCTTAAACCTAGTGAAATGACTTATTCCAATTAGATAATTATTAGCAAATAATGTAGTTTTTAATCAAAAGTAAGATTTCACTAGATTGTTACCAACCAAGTGTCTCTAGCGAAATCTTACTTTTGTTTTCAGTCGCGAAGTTTTGTGAAACAAATGAGACAAAAACAGTTTCCCTACAAATTCAATGACTATAAATAAACCAGAGTCTCACAACAATCCCAGAACAAATCTAAATCAGACTTGAATAATAGGCAATTTGTAAAACGAGATTACTCACACATCATCCAACCCTGGCCCCGCAAAAAATATCCTAATAAGCCCTCACACATGCAGATACGACGATCAGTCCATGACGTTCCATCTTCGCCACATGTTGAGTATTAGTTTTATGTCGCACCAAATCCAACGATCATAATACACGACATTCAGGATTAAGTAGGATACTTCTGGCTTTGAATCCCGTTGGTGGTCTATTGGTCGACCCTCAACTTTTTGCACTGACATACTGTTGAGTGTGACGCATCTGTTAAAATATCAATACATTTTTAATCTCAGTGACAATATTTATTGGGCCGAAAGGTCCTCGCTTCCTCTAGTGGTTGATACATGTTTCGCGACTTTTTTTTACTTTTCACTTATAACTTACAAACAATAACCAACTTAATAACAAGGTATTCGTTCTGTATTTTAGGGTTACTGTGTTTTATATTATGCAAAAAGTATACAACTGATTTCTTACTCTACATCTTATGTTTTCGATGTTATTTCAAATAATAATAGCTATTTCTGCGAAGAAGTATTAAACCAGTGCGGTAAGACCGTCTTTATAAACGTGATGGGTACTCAACTATATTCATTGATCTTCTTTGTCCCTATTCGTAACATAATTGTACTTGTTATTACAGTTTCGATCTCAGAAGTAATTTTTGCCGCAGGTAAATTTGCAACGTACTGTCAATCTATGTTTTTCATCAATTCGACTCAAAAAACGTAAAAACGACACAATTTTAATGTTATATCTTAATATTACGTACGTTCTGGCAATAATAACGTCATTCATTATTTCAAATGGCAACAAATTACGTTCCTCTGAGCATACGCACGAGGAAATACCTAATCCGGAGGGTCCGATACTTTTAACGAAGTTCGTCGGCCATTTATGTCACCCCTTCCATTTAAACGGCTAATGCTCGCCTCATGTTCATTCATGATTTAGGGCTCCATATTGTGTTAACAACGAAATTAGTATCGAAAGGTGTGATATAAGCACTCGAAGCTTATTCATGTACACGGAATGAACCGGCTAAAACAAGTTCTGTTGTGATTTTGTGGGGTACTTTATCCCTTTGAGAGGGTAATTTTTAGAGTGATTTGGCACGGGTATGACAAAAGATGTTTTTTGCTTCAGCTTTTACTAAGGAAGGGTTCGCTCTGAATGAAATAATAATATCGAAATGACTTGGAACTTGGTAATTTATTTACACTGTTGTCGCATCCTTCATTATTATTGTTTTAACACGATGAAATTGGTGGCCTATGCTCTATGAGTACCTATACCTAATCGATTTTGGGTAATTTGGTTGAGTGATTCGCTAGATACTATATAGATTACTAAAGTGATCGACCTAGCTCACGAATTAACAAACGGAATATTTTTTGTATCTGTAATTGGTAGATCTCATCGTTTACCACCAGGCGAGCGTCGCACTTGTCGTGTTACCTTATACCATAAAAAAACTAAAAGCTAATAGATTAGCGTTTTCCCTGTATCTTGCTCGGTGGTAAACGATGAGGGATGGTGGAAGGGCTGTGCTGCGAAAGTAACCAACTTTATTATTGTCTATGTTATATACATTGTTGTTTATGTTTCTGTTCTACAATGTCCACTTCTGATTGTTATTCATTCATATAATGCAACATAAAACACATCTTTTATAGCATAATCTTCTCTCAAACAATAAACCTAACTTACCGTGAAGCAGACACTGTTATAGTAAAATTAATATTCAAAATTCATAACATAGGAATAGCCGCTTTAGTCAACTCTACCGTCATTTATGTTCAACCCGTTAAGATTCCAGCAACAAAGCTCTCAACTTAAATTGGAGGCGAATATGTGATTACCAAAATAGTTATAACAAACTTTATATTTTACGAATATTATGTTGATGATAATATTATATAATTTGAGCTCAGTGGCGTGCCATGGGAGAGGCCTATGTCCAGCAGTGGACGGAAATTGGCTGATAATGATGATGATATTGATGATTTATTTAGTTTTCACGACTAATCGAAAGCATAAGTTCCTTGCATAATAGCATAATCTTACAAATGGCTTCAATCAAACAATACAGGATTAATATCATTGACGAATAATATGTAATTTTTAGTACAGAACAATTTCATGAAGATAATGTTTTAATTTATGCTTAAGTAATTCATGACATGCAATCCGCTATTATTTTCGTATTAGACAGTTATTTGGAGAAAAATGTAGAAAAATTTAGAGTAATAGGGAAGTACTTACCTACTACTATGTTCTTAGTAATAAAAATATAGATAGGTGTTTCATTAAAACCCACAAGATGGTTCATTTTCAGAATTCAACCTTAAACACAAATTAATTATTTAATCCAGCGAAAATAAATTTATAATACATTCAGCCTACGCGAACTTTCATAATTACTCCAACTTACTGTTATTAAGTATCTAATATATTGATATAAACATACGACAAGTCTTTGGTCGCAGAGCTCTTAACAGGAGAGACGAGAGAATTTGCTTAAACGCACTTTATAAGTTTAAGCAAGGGTCAAATGGTCTCGGGTGGATGGTGGTCATCGCAACAGACATTCCTAATTGCAGGCTGAATATTTTAGCGGTAAGTGGAGATTTCAAGTAGGTACCTAAACTGTTTAACTGATACGGTATGCAGATACTTTAGCTTGTAATGGAGCTAGAGCAATTTCAAAGGATTAATGGCTACACGTTGGTAATTCTATGTAAAAAAAATATTTATCAGAGAGATATTTTATTTTTTATTTTTGTATGAGAACTTTTCTAATGACAAGCATTTCATGTTTATAGCAGTATTATTAAGTAAAATAAGTATTTCATTTTTCAGCGAACAATTGGCATTATCATCACACCCGATATCAAAAATACGAGAATATACACATTCACCATAATCATCTTTATTAGCCAATTCACCGCCTTCACCGTTGGGCCAGCAACCTAAAGTCCTACTCAGCTTCGTCAAAGAACTAGGATGACTTGGATAGACGCTGGCAGGGAGAAATTCACAATTCACCCTGAGCAGGACGTCAGTGCACGTTTTATCACCCTTATCACCAATTAGAATTAGATGTCGTTTTTCAGTTAATCTGGAATGGTAGGCAGTTTTTAGGGTTCCGTGCCCAAAGGGTAAAACGGGACCCTATTACTAAGACTCCGCTGTCCGTCTGTCTGTCTGTCTGTCTGTCTGTCTGTCCGTCTGTCACCAGGCTTTATCTCATGAACCGTGATATTTAGACAGTTGAAATTTTCACAGATGATGTTTTTCTGTTGCCGCTATAACAACAAATACTAAAAACAGAATAACGTTAAAAATAATAGGGGGTCCCTATACAAGAAACGTGTTTTATTCGGCATTTCACTCCATCTATGAACGCTTAGTTAGGTAAACGTCCCATAGATGGCGTTATATTGAGATGTCGATCCCTAATACCTTTGTTAGACGTTAGATGGCGTTATAAGAAATAAAATGTTTATTAATTATTATTTTTTGCTGGCGAATAATGATAGTGGTATTTTTTGTTCGATATTATAAAATACTGTAGTGTGTTACGGAACCCTACTAGTGCGAGTCCGACTTGCACTTGGCCAGTTTATTTAACACCCTACGCAAACGGAGGTGTGTATCTGTCTGTGGCATCGTAGTTTTAAACGACGGAAGCGATTGTTATTATTTGTTTGAAAGGCGAATTAATCGAAAGTAGTCTTGATTAAGATACTTTGTCGAATTATTTTTAATGTTAGTGTCATTTTCAAATGTAATTCAAATTCAATTCTATAAATTAAAAATTATTAGTCAAGAATTTGAAATTTAATAACAGGATTTTTTTTCACTTGTTGTTGTCAAACTTCAATTTCAACTCCCATCCCCCTGTCCATAAAGTTTATTTCATATTATTATATTCAATCACCCGAAAATATTTCGAATTAGTTTAAAGGCATGCGGTCAATTCCCAAAATGTTCCTCTCTATATGCGGAGAGCGAACCGATTTTCATTAACCGTTTAGAGCAGTGATGCCAAGCTATGGCGGCCCGCAAGGCTTCTTCAGTTTTAGTATGAGTTGAAATTGTATACCTATACCGTACCGTACGTACATATATAGACCGTTCATGTCGAATGTCGTTATGTCGAATATTTTCGCATATTTTGCGATTTCACAAGGGTGATTCCCTTGGGAAATAAAAAACCATAGGATACTTCCCGTTAACCTAGAATCATGAAAAAATCAGATAAAATTCTGAAAGCCATAAATTTATTTGCGGTTGGTTCATAAAAAGTGTCTAAACATCGGTCTAGGGATCGATCTGCAAAGTAAAGTTTGTTTTTACAAGTTTGTACGGAAGCCTCGGTGCGCGTTTCCAACTCGCACTTGGCAGGTTTTCATTTTTAAAATTCTGTATTTTGCGTGCTTGGGTAACCGCACCGGCTGTGCTATATAAATTATAATATCGATACCGGGTATTTATAACTATTAAACTGTTTTGTACCATAAAGCCTGTGATAAATATCAATCGACACATTATTATACTCCTGGAGTATCGATGGATATTTTAGTATGAAGTTAGTTCGTATGGAAGAAATAGGGAATATGCATGTGGTATAAATTTACTTGAAATAATTTATTTTCGAATCATTATTGTTCTGTATGTTAATCATTTTTTATAAATAAAATACTCTTACATGTGTTAAAATATTATATGAAAAATGCAAAAAAAGCATGGGAAATTTAAATTTGCTAAACACATCACCACTTGTCAATTAGAAAGTGACGTCACAGTGCAGCACACGGTCTCCACAGATTAAATCTTTTTCATAGAAATAGTATGCACTGTAGTACGAATACGTAGTATTTCTATTAAAAATATTTAATCTGTGGAGACCGTGTCATGCACTGTGACGTCACAAAGGCGCGCGAAAATTTGGCAGCATTTTAGATACCTCATATTTTTTTAATGCGAGTATATTTTGTAGCTTAATTTGGACACTTTCAGTATTATTTAACTTTTTTACTGTGTTAAATGGATGTATTCAGTGAAACAAACATATAAAAAAAATCATTCCCTATTGCTTAACGCTGGAAGTGAATTTCTTGCTAAAAAAAAATCTTTTGTAGTTTTTTTATATTGATTCTGACGATGGTTAAGAGTGACGTCTGTTTTAAATAGATACTGTGTCACGCAAAACTCTGTATTGTTAGAACTTTACGCGTCACCGCACTGCGCCAGTTAGTTATCTTTACGTTAAAATCTTAATTCTCATCAATCAATTTGTACTCGAAACAAAACAAAAATTATTACAAATTTAAATAGCATAGTATGAATGGTAAAGCAGACAACTAATAATGTTTGTATGTAATGAAAATAGTAGTCTCTTAATAAACTAATACTGTTAAACCAATTTAACTGCTAAAAGATTATTGCAGCTCTCGTGCGTTTCCAATCAAAACTCTATATAAACAACAAAGACTAAAAAATATAAAAGACGCAATGTTATTTTACAACGGTTAAAGCATAGCAATGGCGGTAGTATTAGGCTGAGTTGCACTATCTTACTTTAACTATAACAAACATCAAAAATCTGTCAAACTCAAATACAAAAACACCGGTTATAGTAATAGTTACGGTACAAGTAAGATGCTGCAACTCAGTTTTAGTGTGAGACAGTGAGATAATTTTAACTACATTGTGTGGTGTGAAGGCAAATTGAAGTCATGTGACTTGAATTTGCCAACAAACCTGGTGCAATTTTTGACGTTGTCGACAAAATTGTGCTAAAAACAAAGCATCCACAACGGACGAGGTTGTTTCATGTTTAACTTTGTTGATTAAAAATTATCAAAATTGTTACACAAAAACAAGTATCAGATTACTCATACTGATTTGTACTAATTAGTGCTCAACTAAACAAACCTTATTTATTATCTTTAAATTTTTAATTGCAAATTAAGCCGCAATAAAATGGATTCCATTGTTTTTCTCCCATACGGTTATCCATGTCCAAAATACCAGTCAAACTGATCCAGCCACATAACCCTGAAAGGGTGACAAACAAAAAAAGTTACTTTCGCATTTATACTTTGTATGTGTGATCGAATAAATGTAACAGATCGGCTTAACTTGAGTGCTTCATCCGTGAACATAGCCGAAGAACGTCTGCCACTTTTTAAAATTCTTGATACGTAGTACATAATTTAAAAATTCATCGGTTTACGATATTTAAATGTCATTTTGATCACTCAGTAGCGGACGCCATACAGAGATAAGCAATAAAGCATGGAAAATACTATTATTACAGCAATAAAATTCCATAAGCCAACACAATGATTCCACTTATTTATTACGAAATATGTTTTAAATAAACCAGTTGTGAAATTATGCATTGTATGTTTATTGTTATGGAAATGATACTGGACGGCTTGTAGGCCTTTGCAGAGTTTAGTATCATACACAAATTTATTTTATAAATCTTTCAAATTGCAGTTATGATGGGAAATTTATGTTATAAACGTTATTTACATGAGAGGCAGATGATTCATAAAAGTCTAACAATAAGAAGCAAATTGGAATTTGTTATTAGTTGTTTATGAAAAACCCACGCAATTTCCAAAATGGCTGGATTTATATATGATTGGTTAGCTATGGTTTCCTGCTGCATTGATTATGCGATGGTTGGATTAAATAATGATAAAGATTAGGTTGTAGTCGCTTCAGCTTACTTAGGAGTTAATAAGCATCAAGCAAAACCTGCGTTTTGTATGTGTGCAATATGCCGATCGGTTGCTTTTTTAACCCCCGACGCAAAAACAAGGGGTGTTATAAGTTTGACGTGTGTATCTGTGAATCTGTATATCTGTGTCTCTGTGTATCTGTGTATGTGTATGTCTGTCTGTGTTTGATATAGTTTTTTTTTGTTTGATACCTAGTTGTCTTTATCGAGAGTGTTATCAGCTTTGTTTCATGAAAATCCTTTCAGCCGTGTAAATATTATCGGCTCTTTTTTGGTTGATGAGACTACTATAGCAACTTTCGTAGCCCTTGACAACGGACGTAAAAAAATCAAAATGGCGCTTCTGCGCACTACATACCCGTCACTCTGCTACTGTCTGTTTAGCGTTGTTTACATTAGTCAAATTAAACGTATTAAGTGGAAAAACAGTATACTGTTACTTCAATGATATTGCAAGAATATGGTGAACTTGAACTAATGCTGAGACATCTTGAGCCTGCAGAAATATCCTCAACTCCTCGTCTGAGATGTCGTTTTTAGGCTCATTGAAATGGTCTCAATGAACAAATTATACATATACAAATCAGTCAGGGGTGGTTTTAAATTTTAAATTTAAGTATTATTCATTGTAGCAAGCTTACTTAGAAGATACCTGTTCACTGAAGACCCCGGGTTGTAGTTAGTGGGAAACACAGCTTCAACCAAAAGATGCGTTTTGTATGTGTGCAATATGCCGATTAGTAGCTTCAAGCAAACGTTGCGTTTTGTATGTGTGCAATGTGCCGATCGATTGCTGCTCTGTATAGTTTGCATCACGATCGCACACGAGACGGATTGGCAGGAGTGCGAATTTCAAAGGAACAGTAACATATAAATAATTATACAGAGTCTATCAGCTGCTGGAGAGTAGATGAGGTCTGATATGTGGTACTTGTCTATAGCAATTCAGACAATTTTGTGTCATCAAACTTCGAATATACATAGGTACAATATACAAAGTTAAAAAAAGTTGTCAACCTAGGTACCGAATAACCAATGATAAAAAAATAGATGACGTTATTTTATTCTACAAAACAGCGCAGTCGATTTTATTTAGATTTTTTATAAATCTTACATTTTATTTACTTAACCAATTTTACTACCCGACTACGGCGAAGCAAAAAGGAGGGTTATGTTTTTAACCGGTATGTGGGTATGTATGTATGTATGTTCATCTGTTCCCTCATAACTTCTAAAATACTTATCATAATTTGACAAATGAGGTGTCGTTGGACGCGTGTTATTTGTTTGCTGGTTATAAGCTGTGTGACGTCACAACAAATTGAATGTGGCGCCCTCTAGAGGGCATGAAGTTAAGAACTAAAAAAAAATTTCACCCCACCCCATCGTTTGGGGTATCGTTAAATAGGTATTTTAAAATAAAGGTAGGGTTTGGTAGATCATATTTTTGTCAAGCTAGCGTTTGCGAGATATATCCCGTCGAAGTCAAGAAAACTAATTTTTACCCCACGGCGCGGCGTCGCAAAGGAGCAATAGGGAGGGTTATGTGTTTGTTGATCGCTATGTATGTATGGATGTTGACATGTATGCATGTATTCATTTTAAAAAAAACCTCAAAATACTTAAAATAAAAAATAAGTTCAAAATCTAAAACCTGTCTACTGAAATATCACGCTCTAAAAAGTATGAAACAAGAAAATATTCTCATCTGAGATCGCTATGTACCAACTATTCAATATGTATCGTCTATTATATAAAAAACTTACTATTAATAAATATTTTATCGTATTTTATACATATTCTTAGTTGTGCTCAGAGGATAGCCGTGGTCGTACGTCACCTACCGTAACAAAACAATACATTCTGAAAAGTAGCATACGACCACGGGTATCTACTGAACACCACTAAAAATATTTATAAAATACGATAAAATATTTATGAAAAGTAAGTTTTTTATATAATAAACGTGTGGCATACTTACCTATGCCCTAACCTAAATCTTAAATACCTAGTATTATATCTAGCCTAAAGTAATACTTACCTTGCCTACCTAAAATTATAATAAACTTTATTTAACATCACTTAATAAACAAACATTGTAATATAAATATAATAATTAAAACTACTTACTAATAATGTTACCTAATAATTAATTTATTACTGTACTAAAATCTAATCTAAAATTGTATAATCTTAACATTAAGTAAATAAATTGTAACCCGTAAGCGCCCGGTATTCCGGTAGAAAATCGGAAGGCAGCCGCCACTCGGAACGTTCGCTATAAAGGCTTCCAAGCTAACCTGATAAACAATAGACTACGTCACACTGACGCCTGTACCGTGGCCGCCTTCTGCAGTCAGCCCGCAATACTCCGCGCAGACGCATGTCTATCATTGCTATAATTATACCTTGCCAAATACATCGCAACTTTTAAACATCGAGTTCTTATTGATCACCGGCATCACCTCAACCAACACCGCCGCAAACGATATATATTGAATAGTTTGTACATAGCGATCTCAGATGAGAATATTTTCTTGTTTCATACTTTTTAGGACGTGATATTTCAGTAGTCGGGTATTCGTTTTTGAACTTATTTTTTATTGCTTTATAAGATCACCATGACAAGTAATGTTATTTGCTATAATTAAATAAGGAAGTGAAATATGAGCTAAATATCTCCAACACTCACAAGATACGAAATAGAACAAGACATTTAAAGAACAAATAATGTCAATCTGTTCCCCAAGCTATTTCCGAAGGAAATACGTCGCTAATGTATTTGGGAATCAAACATTGCCTTGTCGGTAGCACAGAAACCAGATACCGGCGCACGTCAAACATAACATCTAGACAAACACCAAATGTATCCAAAATAACATTATAAATCATTTCTTTCCTACAAAAACCGGGTTTTTTTCTAACAAAAATTTGTTAGTTTCGTGACAATCTGTTCCGCTATTTGCTCAACGTTATACAGACGGGACGAGGGTGCATTCATCATACTAGAGAACATTTCATTTTTGAAGGAATTTTAAGACGTGACAGGAAACGAATAGTTTTAAAAATCTCATTAGTCTGCTATGTGTGGTTTTATTATATTACTTTTGCAAGGCATGGAATTAACTTCCGTGCTGTTGTTGTATTCAGTGTAAGATGAATCTTGATAACCAAACTATTTTATCATAGAGACAATTTTATATTAGCACCTACAAAAAAATAGTAAAATTTGATGCATAGAACGATACAACCAAATTGAGGCGAAAACAAGTGAATAGAGTTTAAGTGAGCATGATATAAACAATATTTGAGGTAACATTCACGGTCTTCAGAGCCCAAATAAGATATTGACTTGTGCGTATCTAAAGAAACAATCACAACAACAATAACCACACACTTAGCAAAAGGAAATAGTGGAACAATCCGTTGTCGCTGCAACAAACCAACAAGTTCGATTACCCGCGTTCGTATCATGTTCGCAATGCTATTAGAGGCTGACATTTGCTCTTTGCCGTTCCCGGGCATTCGGGGAATCTCAAAATTACTCATTGAGTATTTCAGTCACGGACCACAGCAGCGATCCTTTGCTGATTTTTACTTCTTTCGATTCCGATTGCACTAGTTCACCTGGTGATTTGTCTTTTTGTATCAGTCCAAAGCTGCTTAGGGCGATCATTGCAATTTTCGAATTGAATTAATAACCACGATTCATGATAATCTTTTTTTGCAATCATTCTGCAACGATGTTGATATTATTATATAGCTAATGTCATTTTTTATAGCTCGTTGACATTTTAATAACGTGTCGAAAATATTTGAGTTCCGCTTATAATGATGTCCGGATATTTTAACTACACAAATACAGACTTGGAGCTCAAATATGTGAATGTGTACAAAGAAAATTAAATAATTCGAAGAACTTCGACTTTATCGCCTTAATAAATGTCATCGATAAACCTGTCTCTTGTAAGTAAAACAAAATACTCCAGTCAATGATAAAGTATTCCGTCTAGACCAGGATCAAGTACGAAAAAAGTTTTAAAGCACCCTCGAGATAAAATTTGTTAGAAGCGTCCCTGAGTTAGAGCATCTAGTGGAAGAAAAAAGTCCCAAAACAAATTGTTGGCAAACTAGCAAAGTGTCCGAGAGCGAAAATATGTTGATTGAATAAAGAAAAACTATTAAAAGTTCTTCTTGAGCTTGACTTGGTCACGACAAACAAACTTGACGTAGTGTGGCAAGTTGGTGTTAAGTGTAAATTCATAATTATGTACGATGACGTTGCATATAATTAAAAGTAGAACAGTCGAAATTATCTAATTAGAAATATTCGTTTATTCGTTTATTTTCGCTTGTGATATAGACGCGCTTCAAAGAATTATTATCGCGAAAAATAGAAGCAACCAAGTTTTTTACAAACTTAATTTTGAAATTGGCTAGCATACGCAACCGGAAATTGTCCTTGTCAAAAGTTTCGGAGGCAATATCGCTAGTAAGAAAAGTTTCCCTTACCCTAAAGATTCGTATAACTTTCTTAATACCTCCAAGAGATTACTACGCCATACTCGAAAATAAATCTGTGTAGTAATAGAAACGATACGCTTTTATACGTTGTATTAACTTACGGAAATAGTAATATATCTGGTTATTAATTCCGCTCCATAAAGTAGAATTATTGTTTTGATACTATCGGAATTTTCGGAAGAATTCTATGGTCGAGTTATTTGGACTGTGAATTTCGAAAACAGTTAGTAGTTTTTATGCAAGGCAGTAAAAGAAGTTATCTCTCTCGATCATTTGACGGCTATCGAAATAGAAGGGTAGATTAACTGACAAAATAAAAACAGTTGGATACAGCGATAGGTCGGGGCGTTGAAACTGTCACAGTGAATTATTTGCATGCCACAATCGTTGGGCGCAGTTCAAATATTTCTCATTCCGGTAGCCTTCGTATAACTAAGGGTTCTTTTTGGTGGGAAACCGACGTCAATTAAAATAACGTTGAGTTTTTTCGGGGTTTTCGTTTGGAGTGTCAGGCAGGCTTTGAATCTTGCGACGAGATAGGAACATTCTACAGGTGCAGGCGTTTACCGGTGGTCTGTCGTGTCAACCCGACCGAGCGGAAAAAACTGACTCACCTTTGTAAAAACTCTCTCATTCGCTTTGAACTTTATTTTTTTAGTGGTTTGGTTCTGAATTGCATGTTATAAGGATCTTTATCCTTAAACAAAAAGCTGAGTTTTTAATTTTGGAGAATTTAACAAATGTTTAGGTCTTTACTATTTCTCCCCTTCTTATCTTGAAAAGTGTGAAACCTGGGATAACAATACAATAATTCTAAATTAATATTTGTGCAAGTAACTTTCTATATTTTTTTATTGTCTGGTTATTGATTAACTAATTTTTTTTAGGAGGTGATTTTATTTATTTTTGCCTTCAGGTAAATTTATTTAAATAGTTTATGCAATTAAAACATAACAAGAGCAAATAAATATATATATATATATATATATATATATATTTTTACACATGATATTCCAATATAATGGTATATCATTAAAATTACAATCTAGTCTTAAGACTAATAAGTAATTTATTTTTTTCCTAAACTGCTAACTATTGTTAAACTAAGAATGTGTCCAATGGCACTTTTCTTATTGTCTCTATTAAGGCGAAGACACTAATTTATTACAATAAAATATATTGTGTCTTACAAAATTAAAGTCAAACAAAAAGTCAATAAATAAAAATACATTCAATCGAATTAAAATATATGAGTAAAATATATATCAATGTAAATAAATATGCTACAAATATTTCTAAATATTTTTCTTCTGAAAATTACTCATTGCGAGTTTTTTTTTTATCTGAATCAACTGTTTACCAAATACCTTATCTGACCTGACACCTTTCTGTGACTCATAATTACAGTGAACAATAACTAACCCCAGCAACCGGCTCACAATACAAATATGACTTCTGAATCATTAAACACTCTAGGTACGTATCATCTGGCAAAGTATCACAAGAACCCATAATTAACTTACACTAAATCAGCAGTATAAGATTTCAACGGGGGTCCTACAAAATTTGCATATAAGTACGCAGTTCCCATAGACCGGTATTGAAACAATATATTATTAATCTTTAATTTACTTTATTAGCGCTGCCTCCCCCCTATTTGCTTGCATTCACCCTCACCCTGGGGATTTACACAAGAGAACGAAAATTTAAATTTGAATGACCCCTCTGCAATCACCTATTGCCCAAATTTTAGAGTAAATTTACATATCAGAATTTGTTTACATGGTTCGAGGACTTTTGTTTACTTTTTACATATTGGATCAACCCTTTTAATGGGTTCAGGTGGTTTAATTAGACCACGATACATATTTTTTTTATTTTGTGTTTGTGAATATAAGGTACAAAGTGAGCTAGCTTAAAAAAACTATTATTTCAATAGAATACCAATCAATGCGCTTTATTAGAATTTGCATACTTCTATTTGGCGATCTTCATAAGCAATAATATTAAAAAGAAAGAGCAATGTTTTTTCAAAAGTATGTATGTATGTATCTTGATGTTTTTTTTACTATGAGCCTTTACCAAATTATTTTTTACTTTCTTTGTTTCTAAATCTTGCAACATAAGATAACAGTAATTCTGCCTACGTCTATGATCAATCATTCCCGGTCTACCCTAATATGGAAATGGTCTATCTGTGTAGTCGCAATAACATTCTCTAGAAATCGCACTCAGTAGTGCAATCTTGCTTTGTAATTACAAACGAAAACCCAACAAAGCTCTGCCATTTTTCCACTGTTGGAACTTAACTGCTGCCAGAGGAGCGCTCAAAATTAGAGATGTACTTTTTGACTATCTAGTGCTTTCTTTATTAGCTTCACTTGTTATGAACATCAAACAAACAATGTAATATTAAAGCAAAATTTAACCTTTTCTAATTATTGTCGAATTAAAATGAAACATCGAATGTATCATTAAGTAGTTCAGGGGACAATAGTTTAATTTGGTATTTTGGAGCAGATTATTGAGCCAGGAAGTGGATACTGGAAAACTTCAATGGCTACGTCTAGTAAGCCCCTAAACTTCAGGTACTTATGATTCCTTTTGAATAATAAATAGTTTATTTCACAGGTCAAAAAACTACATTAAAGATGCACGCAGCTCCAATTACATAGAAGACATTATAATAGCAACACAAAAAGCAACAAAATATTCCCATGGATTGAGCTTGGTAACGAGGATTATGGAACCATGAGTTTTCTTTTTACTTGTGCGATTTGAACCCATAATTGTAAACATTAAAATACAGGTGTTTACCACGTCTTTTTGATTTTTTTCGTGACCGCGATCAATGAAACTTGGTCAAAACGTTGAGGAAAATAAAATTAATGTGTAATTGCGATAAGTATTTCTTTTTAATTCAACCGTGTATTTTAAAACTACCTATAATATACATAATTACAATTGCTTTACTTGTCAATAAATTCCTAAGTAATCTTGTTGTATTATAAATGCGTGTTGGTAGCAATCCAGCAAAAACTTTTGAACGTGCTTGAATAGAACACAGATATTTTATAACCTTATAAGCGGAATTAGTTCAATGGATAAGGTGTCGGACTGGCGATCAAAGTCATGTTAGATCCCAACCCATTGCACTATTGACGTGAACCCACTCCAGACACAAGCATATTTAGCTTAGTTGGAGGGGTTACCAAGATTACTAGTAATGTTCAACCCACATTGCTGGTAAGCTTTAAAAAAAAGCCAGGGTTAACACATTAGGATATCTTGCACAATATCTTTTAAAGCGGGTTTAGCCGCGGGGCATAGTTAGTTAAATAAAATTTAAACATGCAAATCTAAAAAAGCAAGCAATAAATTTCAATCCAGACCCGGCCAACTATTTAACCTACTACCTAAACCCAAATGCAAATATACCGCAAGTAATGCGGGCTAACTGCATGCAATTTAAAACCAGCCGCCTCTGTGGATCAAGCTCTGCCAAAAAGATAGCGAAGCAGGATCAAGAATGAATAGTCCAACATGCACTTAGCAGTTACAGCTCAAATGCAAATTTGATTCTAGAATTTTAAATGCTTTTCTTGCTTCGTTTTTAGTTAAAATGACTGTTTTGTTTGTTTGTTTTGGATTTTGGATGATGGTGTATTCTAAAGCTCAGTAAAGGTACGGACACACCGCGGCGTCCTGTGATCTGCGGGCGCGATCTCAGTACTTTTCAAATGCTTTCTGATCGCGTTTGGTGTGAACCGGTCGGTACAAATACTGCTGCGCTATCTGATCGCCTCCTAGATCGCGCACGCAGGACGCTGCGGTGTGTGTGTACCTTAAAGGTACATATATTTGTATAACCTATAATATAAAAGCTGACCGTGGAAAACATCATGTTACTTTTCTAAGTAAAATATTGTATAAGCTATTCTTTTTAAGTTTATTACAATTTCAAAACTTAAGGTGTAGTCATAATTTAAGTCAATGTCTATAAAGATGACAATTATAATTATTATAAATTATATTAAAATGAACATAATGTAGTAGTTTACCTATGATTGAAAATAAAATAATATATTACAAAAATATTAACACTTCGAAGATAAAAAAAACTTAATATTTCAGATGTACATGAGAATAAATCAATTACAATTCTCATAATTATGACAATCAATCTGGACATTATGATGACAGAGTAGGTGCTAGAGTATGTGCAAAAAGAAAACCGTCATATAAATTGAGGGCGTGCGTGTTGATGGTTCTAATTTTCTGTTTTTGTTGCGCTGACAACATTGCTCTGTCATTGCCATAATAACTAGAAATGTTTGATACCTTGATAGGTACCTATTTTTATCATTATCGGGTGGTACTAGGTAGGTAGGCTGAATATTAATCCATCGTTAAGCCACAACGGTTCTCTTTTTGCACAGACTGTATAGAGAATTTCCAAAAAATAGGAAAAAATTACAAAGCTCATTAAAAAACATTGTAACTTTCTTCCAATTAAGAAAAATCTTAACAAAAAAAAGTGAAAAGTACGCTAACAATTTAATTGTCACGACAAACAAAACAACAAAAGATCCCCAACTTTTTTAACAGACAAAAAGAAGCCTATGAATATTTCGTGTAAATATACAAAATGTAAATGTGAAATGTTGACAAAAGTAAATAAGTTGAGTCGTTAGGTCAACTGTTTGAGTGTAATCTAATCAGCTGGCCCCTGGCAAATGAAACTTAAAAATTTGTATCGACCTTAAAGGTACGGCCTCACCGCGGCGTCCTGCGATCTGCGGGCGCGATCTCAGTACTTTTCAATTGTTTTCTGATCGCGTTTGGTGTGAACTAGTCAGTACAAATACTACTGCGCTATCTGATCGCCGCCTAAATCGCGCACGCAGGTCGCTGCAGTATGTCCGTACCTTAAGAGCGTGAGCGGGGTGCAGTTTTCCGTACAAAAGTATTCCCCTGTTTCAGAGCAAAATTTGTTTCTACAAAAAATCAAGGTCTGCTGTAGCTTTAGGGCGTCTAAAATCCGCCATTTAGAATTTTTCAAATTTTTATGTTATGTTCTCGTTGCCACTCGCGTTGACATGGCAAGTCTAACGACGTGCCACGTAAAAATCTGCCCACGCGTTGGGTCTCTAAAGTGCCACAAAGGCACAAACATACATAGACAGATAAACACATTACCTCTCCTTTGCGTCGTGCAGTCGGGTGAAAAAAGTAAGCGTTGGTTGAGTTTTTCACAACTCCGTTTTAACAAAAGCGCCAAAAATATCCATTTTAATCCCAATTCTAAAAATATTTTCGGCGCTTTTATTTATAAAGAAAGCTACTTTGTCTGAGAAACTCTCCTTATCAAAACTAGTTACAGTAAATTCTATTAAAAGTATTTGCAATGAAATAATCATTTCTATATTAGAAAATACCTAAAATATCGCATCCAACGCTGACTCATTCAATAATCCAAGTCTCTCGTATTTACTGAAAAGTTTTCCGTCGCAGCTAATTTATTTTCCGACCAAATCTTATAAATTCGGTCCCGCTAGCATTCTGCACGCAATCTCGCTCCGTCGGCTTCTTGATAAGCATATTATATTTTATTTGTGAATTTAGTTTTGCTTCGAGTATACAAAAGTTTCAAGAGAATGGAAAATAATTGTACATGATTCAATAAAACTACAGAGAGTGAAGTACAATTTCATCATGTATCAAATATGCAATATTTACACATTTTTACTTGTACCATGAGCTGTTAATGCAACTGTTATACGATTTGACATGTTTTTCCGCTAGATTTCCAAACGTATAAAATCTTCTTTATTTTGTATTTATTATGATTTTAAAACAATAACCAAAAGAAATAAAAAGTGTTACTTCTTCCTATATATTTTTTTTATGAAATAAGGCTAAATCTAGTTTTTATTTTAAAAAGATTGCTCAAATGTATATATTTTCTCAGCCCAGTGATTAGTGTATATTTTTTCTCAGCCCAGTGTACATGCTTTGACTGATAATCGAGTCCTAGAAATCTTGTCGGGCAAAGCTCACATAAATAATTAAGTATGTCTTTTTAACGATTTCATTATCTACGCCTTTCAAAATATGTTTTTCAAAACCAAGCTTAAGAAGCCTTGAATATAAAAGCTACGCATACCTAAACAAGAAATTCCCTAATCTACCTGAAGGTCGTAATAATTAAAATACTCTTTTATCTGCTGTAAAATTTCAGCCCAGGTTTGGCCAGCTAATAAGGAATTTTAATTACAAAGAAGCTTAAATCCCGCCCTATTAAAACACTAACGTCGGTTTAATATCCATAAAAATAAACCTGACAAGAGCAAGACAGTACGTGTGACGTGTTGACGTTGGTTCCGTATGAATTAAAGAATTAATGAATAAGTACCTTTAAAATCTTACTAACTAGAATGTTTTAGGTAGTTCACATATTTTTTTAATATTTTGGATACACAAACACTTGATCACTATATCGCTTGATTTTGAATTACATTGCAGTCAGTGCAGTCAGAAAAGTATGAAGTCAGAAAATCATGTTTGTCTGGAAATGGAAGTCGGTAATAAGAGGAGGCACAGGGACTTTAGTCCAATCCACAAACCGCTACTAGTTGTAATTAGGTGATCATTATTAATAGGAAATATACAATTATTGTTGTCGAAATCCGTCTTCCCAACTAGCTAGTACCAAACATCATCGACGGAAGTCGGAACTCGTTGAATCGAAAACAATGTAAACTTTAGACAACTGAACAACGTGCAGGTGGAAATGCAATACAAATAAAATGAATTAAACAAAAATATCAAAATATTAATTTTAAAAAATTAAGCTAGGTTCGAAGAAACTTACATAAAAATTTAAAAAAAATAGGTAGCATGTATGGAGGTTTCATACATGTAAAATGAAGAATGAAGCGAAATAGGATAGTGAGCCTTTTTACCATCCTATTTCGTTTCATTTATGGGTAATCATTCATCAAACTGTAATTAATATACATACGTAATATAATATTAATTAATTTTTTTTAGTCGAGATTAGATACTTAATATTATGCAGCTGACAGACGGACTATCAGTTCCATTCGGATCATGATATGTGCTGTGATCGGTATGCGTTTCTTTAAGTTGTGTTGCACTATTTCACTTTTTTATTTTTTTAATATAAAAATTGTCTGAATTACTGAAACACACAGTATGGTTACATGTATGGTTTTAATCTACTTTAATATATATATATTTAATATTCTGTCGTAAACGATTGGATGACAGCTAAATGGTTCATTACTTTTGTTTTTTTTTCTAATTCAAAGCGTTAAAATTCTGCTTTTGCTATGTTTACTTGATAATTGGTTATGATTTATGATTTTGACGTGTAAACGTGCGTATATTAATACTGCCTATATACTGGAAAAAAAATACAATTACTAATTGACTACTTCATTTGATTAAAGAATAATTGATATTTACCGGCTTGTCATTGGACTGACCTCGTAAATGAGCTGCGTTCTATTTTTTTGTCGTGTAACCCTAAAAGCTTGGAATTCAGAAATACCGCGTTTTTCGAGCAGACCATTTAAATTAGCGTCGATAACTCGAAAATCCGATGAAAAGGGTTTCACCTGGAGAGCACCAATTAGTTTGCTGTTATTTTTCAATTCCGTTCGATGCCGAAAATGGGTCGTTCAAAGTCGATATTTTAAGGTTCTCATAAGGTGAAAGCTAGGAAAATTGGATGTTATTTTATAATTGGAAATTGTTGTTTTTATTTTGATGACTGTGAAACGGTGGCGTAAAAATACTTGTGCTTTAGAGAAATTTTGCTCTTCTTGTCCTTATAGACTTAACTATATGTAGAACGGACTACAAACACAGACCTAAAACGACGTCATCATTATATTTTTTTCAAGCGACTTAAAAATATAGTGCTAATATTATAGACTCTATGAAAACTTTGAAACAATATTATATCATTAAAACAGAAATCCTATTAACATTAGAAGCGTAAATGTCAATATTTGTATGTTTCTTCCATCATCATGCAGGAATAAACAGCCGAACGCATTTCGATGAAGTTTAGCATACA
Source organism: Cabera pusaria (assembly GCA_954871355.1). Taxonomy (NCBI): domain Eukaryota; kingdom Metazoa; phylum Arthropoda; class Insecta; order Lepidoptera; family Geometridae; genus Cabera; species Cabera pusaria. Next base: position 10,185,919 of record OX940896.1, on the reverse strand, counting down.
GCGGTTTATAACCTGAATTAATATATCATCATCATACATGTTATTAGCGCAAATAAATCTAAAATAGCTATACGCCGCAGCTTCGTGATTCATGATAATATTGTAAAAACATTGAACACTACTTATGAAAAGCAGTTGCTGAAATATTGCAAATACTATGAAGTTTAGAGGTTGACAACCAGAGTTTCCAATCCCATTAAGTCAAAAGTATCGACAAAACATTGATAACTACCTACTAATGAAAAACAGTTGCTCAAACTAAACATTGACGCTACTTTATGAACTGCAGTTACTGAATTAAACATTGAACACATCTTTATGAAAATCAGTTACTGCAAATAATATTACGTTCAGGGGTTGATAAACAGAGTTTCCATTCCAATTAATTCTGTCAAAATAATCGGCCAAAAAATTTAACACTAATCATGAAAATCAGTTTCTGAAATTAAACATTGAAAACTACTTACGAAAGGCAGTTGCTAAAATTTTGCAAATACTGTTAAGTTCAGAGGTCGACAAACAGAGTTTCCATTCCAATTTATTCTGTCAAAAGTATCGGCATCCATAACCTAATTAACAAAAGGGTAAGATATTGATTAACTAAAAGTACACTAAGGAAAACGTTCATAATTTGATTAAATGGTAAATATTATTTCAAACTGAATTGTTACGCGAGTAAAGTAATTTTTATTCTTAGAAGCGTGTTAGAAAGTGATAAAAATGCTGTTTATTATTATTTTTTGGTTACTGAATAAACCTATATTTTAAATTATGAGGGCCCGGTGGCGTAATCGGGAGAACGGTCGGCTTTGATGCCGTGGTACCGAGTTCAAACCGCCGTGCACCAATGGATTTTTCTATCGAAAAATTTATGTGCGCTCTTCACAGTGGCCCTCCGGTGAAGGAAAAACATCGTTAAGAAACCAACAACCTCCGCATGGTGGTAGGACACTATCTGGTGAACGCCTGGCCAGCTACCACCCTCAAGTTAGAAAAACTGTCACCAAACATCTAATGTGTTCCGGCAGCAATCCTTGAGAGCCAGTTCCCATTCTAGGCCTAGCGTGCTTACCATCTTCGACCGCATCATCACTTACCAACAGGTGAGATAGTGGTCAAACGCTAGCCTATAAAGTATATAAAAAAAAAACGTCACAATACAATAAGTTTTTATTGTCATCAATTCATAAAGTACACAAGTATTCGTATTTAATATGCATTTCCTAAATAAATGGATCTATGAGCGGTCTCATTGCTAAATGTATCTCATCTGTATCGATCAGACGACCTTTGGATGGAAAATGGATAAATGTAATTTACGTTACCTATGCATAAACGGTGGATTGATAATGATGTAATGAGAAAATTATTAAATTAATGCTAAATACAAAGATTTACATACTGAACTACATAAATAATAAATAAAATTGAATATAAAATATAAGAGTATATAATTAAATATACACGACAATATATAAGCAAAACAAAACAAAAAACAAATTATTATACTGCATAATATTATATAGAAACATAAAACAATAATAACATAAAAACTTTAGTATTATGATTGTATTTAAGTTGCACTGTGTAGTCAAATTTAAAATAAATCTTTAATGCAAAATCCTTAATTACCTGTAGGTTACCAAAATAGGTAACACTTCATAAAGTTTAATGTTTAATCCTACTGATACTTAACCATGAAAAAATAAATAGAGTCTCGATATAGTTGGAAAAGAAGAAGAAAGGAAATCGTTAACTTACGATTAAAATAAAAAAAATACGTAAGGAATTAGTAGCAGTTTGAAAAAGAAGCAATATAGCTTAATATCAACATGACATTCGTTTTTATAAACAATAGACTAATATTCAATATCCATTTCGTAAAGTAAAATACGAAGGTGTTAAAATACAACCTTTTTAAACGCGGCATTTATTCGCGTGAAAAACTACCTTTTACCAACTAATGAATATTTGATTAACTGCCACTATTAGCGGCTAACTCCCCTTTATTTAAGTAGAAAGTTCACACTTTATCAAATAAATTCGAGGGTAATAAGCCACGCGATGGTGAGACGTTTTAGTATCTTGAGTAATTAAATCAAAGCTTGTATTTATTTCCTTTTAATTTTTCTTGAGCACTTTTATTTTTTTCGATAAGTTTGAACGGAAAATAAATGTAAAACTAGCTGTTTAACGCTGATTCATATGCAAACAAAACACTACAATATATAGCTACCGTTATATTATATTACACCACGCAGTTTAAATATAAATAATTGCAATCCAAAAAAGTGTAGTCACAGTTTTCTAGACATATACCCAATAAAATTCTACAATCAATTTTAATTTGATCATAAAACCTAGCCCAAACCCCTTTGGAATTCATAAACTAGGAATGAGGTATCACAACAGTGCTCGCGAATGCATAGTGTCGTTCAAATCAATACATTACTTGTGTCGAACCCACTATGCATAAAGTCAAAATTTTCATGAATTTGTTTTACGCACACACACAGCCGTATTCATAAAGATTCACGTAATTGGTTTGAACGACACTATGCGTTCGCGAGCACTGTAAGACAGCATAGAGTTGTTTATAAATACGGTTGTTAGTCCACCCTCCCAATAAAACGTAGAAATACTTTTAACATTTTCATTTGCAATTGGACGGACAATAAAGTAATGAGCCAGCCGTCGACACACGGGCGACAGTTCTTATGACACTCTTATCTGCGGCCACACGCAATATGTGTTTATTTAGAGCACTACCACGCAATAAATTGACTATTATTACTAGTGCAGGCTTAGTTAGAATGGAAAATTGTTATTTACTGCTTGCGACTGTGTTATGTTGTGTGGGTATTTGCGGGTTGTTTTGTTTAGTCGAAGGTTAAGTATTTCACTGGTGTGTAAGTTGTAACGCTGTATTTTACAGGGTGGGTATTTAAAAATAATATGATATGGTATAGAACTAATAGCTCTCTGTTGATAAGCAATTATGTCAGTCTGCTTTTTACACATATTGTGGCCCAATTATTGCACTGCGTATGCATTTTATATATTTTGTGGTAAATTAGGTTAATTGACTTAACAAGGTTTCGATTAAAACACACTGTCACATACGGATGCACCTAGAAATGAAGTATTTTTAATACGCTTTTATTAGCTTCAGACGTATGTATGTTGTATGTACGTTTGTATGTTAGTATGTAACGGAATCTTTGAACATGATTTTAACCCCCTTCAAAACATCGGATTAACTCGAAATTTGGCATACTTATTAAGGACCGATGACAATAAATAAATTAAAAAAAAAAAATAGACTAAAAAATGAAAAATAAATAATAGTTTCAAAAAAATACGCTTTTATAGAAAATCCAACTAAAAAATAGAAAATAAATTTTAATAAATTTGAATTAAAAATAGTGTAAAAAAAATGATTTTATTGTAAAAAAAAAAGCGTGGGGGCTTTTCAGGATATTATCAAAATAACCCTTCTAATCATATCTGTTCATAAAATATTTGGAACTATTGACACCATGCACCCTACGCTTTTTTTTTACAATAAAATCATTTTTTCTTACACTATTTTTAATTCAAATTTATTAAAATTTATTTTCTATTTTTTAGTTGGATTTTCTATAAAAGCGTATTTTTTTAGTTTTTTTAAACTATTATTTATTTTATGTCTGATAGGCTAGCGTTTGACCACTACCTTAACTAAGCGATGTGGGCAAATGTTAAATAAGTTAGGCCTAGAACCGACTCTCAAGAGCTGTGCGCTGCCAAAACACCGTAAGGTCATAGTGACAAAATTTTCTCCTTGATGGTGGTAAGCTTTTTTTCGGTGGCAAGTCAGGCGGTACAATATTTTTACCACCTGTGGACGAATATCCATGAAAGCACACCCAGTATAAAAAGTTACTATATGATAACATTTGAGATTGAGCATTTGAACAATTGAGATTTTATTTTAATCGATATCTATATCTATACTAATATTATAAAGAGAGAACATTTGTATTTTTGTATGTTTGTAATGATTTGGCTCAAAAACTACTGACCCGATTTAAAAAATTCTTTCACTAATACATAGAATGGACTTTCGGAATGAAAAAAGGCTATATATTATCCCGTTTAAATCAAAGGTACATTCATGGAGACCTAATTTGCAACCTAAGTCGGCAAAAGCGAACGCTGCTTAATAGAAAATAGAAAGAAGAATATTTTCTATGCAAGAGTTGTACAAGTTAATAAGACCTACAAAAAAGTCCGCGACAGCATATGTCTATCTCTTAAGGTTGACTCACAGTAACCATTTTAATCTTAAAATGTTTGTTAAAAAATATAACATAACTTTCAAGGCTATTTTCAAGTATATTGTATTAATCCTTATCCAAATAATTACGTTAATTAGCTTGGCCACAGATTATAGATTAAAATTGTCCTTTACAGTATATAATTCAAATGAAAACTCTAGAAGATATCACGACTTTCACATACACGCATCGCAAAATTAATGAAATATTTGCAGTGAAACCACAGATTAGGTCATAGTTACTTCAAAAATATTATTATAAGCTTTGCTATGCTGTAGATCCCCACCGATTACAATCAATTTGAAGTCAATATAATATAATAATATGATCTATTGTGTAAAATAATATTCATCTATATATATATATATAATAATATAATATTTTAAACCACCCCGTCTGATCTATGTATACCTAATCTTTTCATTAAAAGCATTCCAATGACTCTAAACACGACATTTAATATCTGAGCTCTAAGTTGGTGAGGATTTGAGTATTCTGTAGAGTCCAGGAGATATCCCAGCATCAGGTCAATGCTTCCATGTTCTTACAATATCGTTGAAGAAGAAGATTTTCGAATTGATCAGACCTATGAAAGTTGATATCATAGCGCAATTAACTAGAAAAAAGCTCATAGTTTAATAACGATTGAAGGAATTTTCATGAATCAAAGCTAAGAAAACTCTCGATGAAGACATCTATCAAACAAACAAAAAAACTATGAATAATAAAAACAAAATCGGTTCATCCGGTTAGGTGCTAAGATGCTACAGACATACATACAGATACATACGTTAAACGTATATTACCCCTACATTTTGCGTCGGGGAACGCCGTAAGGTTACGGCGGCAGATGTTCTCCTTGGTGGTAAGCTACTTTTTGGTAGATTTAATGATCCCACTACCACTGTACGAAAACTCATGATTCATGAATTCACATAAAACTTTCATTGGTAGGTATATAGCTAGGATTAGAACCAACGACCGTCGGGTCAGAATCAGGGTAACTATCCTTTACACCAAAGGGCCGTCCAATATCACTACGTAAGTATTATAAAACAAAGTCCATCACTGCGTCTGTCTGTCTGTTCGCAATAATCTCAATAGCTACTGAACGGGTTATCATGCGGTTTTCACCAATAGCCAGAGTGTTTATGAGGAAGGTTTAGGTACATAATTCGTTTAGGTTTTGTGTAAATTGGTTGAAATATGACGATAATTGTTAAATATGTTCATATTTTATATTTGATGCAACAAACTGATGCAAATTTTGTAGGCATATATGTCCTACCCGTGCGAAGCCGGGGCGGGCTGCTAGTAAGTAATAATTTTAATGTAACCTGAAAATTTGTTAATTATCCCAGTTCTTTCACATGCCATTACATGGCGAAATAGATAGTCTAATATGATTTTCCAACTTTGTTTACTCTATTTCATGTGAAATAAACTCATTTCATTTCATTTCAACAAGTTACTCTATGAAAGCACATTGAAAAATTCATTGGTGCCACGCACGGATAGGATTTGGAGGCGACCTTCCAGTAAAAAGGCAAGCTATCTCTATCCTATATGCCAACGGGTCTTTGAAAAACTATGCCAAGCACAAAACAGTAGAATAGTCTAAAGTATCCATTCATATTTGCTATTTCTAACTCATTTTACAAACTCTGTCATATCTACAACAACAAATTATTGCGACTAGAAATAATCGTAAAATTTAAAGTGGACTTATTATTATCAGAGAAAGGGCTTTAAGTTTCTCGAAAGATTGTTTCAGATATGCCCCAGACAGGCTGAATCTATGTCTCAATTGCAAAGTGAGAGCTTTGAGAGTAAAGTGATAAAATATTTAAAAATTTAAAATAGTTTTGCGAGAGCAAGCGTACGGGCAAAAAGTACAAACTGTCGCCAGAAACACTTCGGCTAATACAAGTATTCTTTAGTTATATGGACTATTATTATGTTTTGCGATAACTATGGCAGATTTACAGGTTGTTGAATAAAAAAAAAACAATTACATAATTATAAAACTGGCCAAGTGCGAGTCAGACTTTGTCCCGCACACGGAGGGTTCCGTACGCCATCTATCGAGTTTCTAACGAACTTCTAACACCAACTAAGTAAACGTTAACACAAAGGTAGAATAGTATTATATACTAGTAATAGTAATAGCAGTAATAGTAATTGTAGTAATTAATATTATTAAATATCTGGTTGACCGAGCTTTACTCGGTATTTTTAGCCACTTAAACAGACAAATATAACTTTTCCCGACATCTATTGCCGAATAATAATACTATTTTTTTTAATTGAGAGCAACTAACTGCTTTACTGATACAGTACTTCTACTCGCCAATACAGGTCGGGAAGAGTCATATTTTAAGTTGATTATCAATAAAGTTGATTATTGAAAACACGAATAAAACAACATTTTCTGAAAATGAATCCTAGCTAGATCGATTTATCGCCCCCGAAATCCCCTGTAGGTATACTAAATTTTATTTAATCGTTGGAGCCGCTTCCGAGATTCAGATTAAGGTAAAGATGATAGCGCCATCTTAGCAACTAGATAGGTGGCGCTGCGCTATCGTAAAAACTTTTTTTAAACTTTTCTTTAATATTTAACTTTGTTCTGTTCTTAGTATTTGTTGTTATAGCGGCAACAGAAATACATCATCTGTGAAAATTTCAACCGTCTAACTATCACGGTTCATGAGATACAGCCTGGTGACAGACGGACAGACAGACAGACAGACAGACAGACAGACAGACAGACAGACAGACAGACAGACAGACAGACAGACAGACGGACAGCGGAGTCTCAGTAATAGGGTTCCGTTGGTACCCTTTGGGTTCGGAACCCTAAAAAAGAAGATTTATGAATTTAGGCTTATTTATTTAGGCTATCCATTAACAGTTACATTATGACTTATTAGGTCTACAATACTTGCTGAATGCATTATTTATTTAAGGACAGTGTCTCCTGCTTTAAACAAAACTATTATAAAATTTAAAAACATTTATACATTTCCTTTTAATAAAGCACTATACCACCAAAGCATGGACTTTTTTTTATTATTTTATTATTATATCTTAAAATTGTATCCAAAGTCTACAAAACTACTAAAGTACTCGAGCATGTTCTTTATCTCGTTCGTTTCAAATATTTAATTTTCACCTCGAAACGTCGACACAAAGTTAGCACAGTTTATCAAAACGCTTCAAAAACACACAAAGGCCTTGCATACTTTTATGATAAACTTTGTCACGCGTTTTGACCATCAATTACCAACATAAACTGGAGTTAAGTAACCCAAATCATGAACTAAAAATATTTAACCAATTGAAGCTTGAAAATTTCACTAAAGTCGTATAAATCAGGGTTTATGGGCCATTTAAATATCTACAATGGTCGAGAATGTCACGTTATTCAGTTTTGCTATAGTTACGCTTGACGCTGAATAAAATTATGTCACCTAGAGTATAGTTGGTGAGGACTTTCTTATTCTCTCTAAGCGACTCTTGCACGATCTTCGAATACAGCGTTCAGTGATCAAGAACTTCTACTACCTAAAAGTCACAAGTAGTTCTTCTAATACGATTGTCAGTGCAAAGTGAGTGTGTTTAGTTTGTCTTGAGAATTTACATCTAGTAAAATACACGAGTCATTTGACATTTAGTCTTAATAGATGTTGAAAAGGATTTTTTTACTGTCTTACATAGTAAGACTTGCGTTAAAACACCGTCTATAAATTCACCAGCAATCAGTTAATTTGTAAACTATACTTGTAGATACTAAAAAGTTCTTTCACACTGACACGGTTGAACTGATTTGGTTGAAATTGCTAATACCCACCGGTATTTAAACCGGAAAACCACGGATAATATCACCGGGCGTTAGTTTCACTTCCAAACCAGTACGATTCCATTTTGACATTTCATGATAATTATAAGGTCAAGTATTTGTCTGTCAAGCATAAAAAAGCTTCTAGAACATATTTGACTTAATTAGAAAAAGAAGCTCCACCGTTCTCTCTTCCATGGTACGAAGTTATCTGCCGTTTTATAGTGCCCTGCCTCGTGCAAATAATAATAAAGTTTGTCATGGCATCGCATAAACGGACAATGTGCGCGCACAGCCAGCAAATTTATCTACTAATAGCGTACAGGCTGCTCTTAAAAGAATAAAAAATAAGCAACTTCTGATATACATGTATTGAGGATACTACAAGTAGTAGGTATACATATACATATTACCACACATTATACCACAATTTATTGTCCATCGCTATATCGACATCGCGAAGTCACGTTAAGTTTTTGTTTTATATACAGGAAAGGCTTAGTGTGATTAGCATTTTTTTTCATATTACAATCCAGTATTATTTAGGCGTATATCAATGTTTTTTTTTATTTAGCGTACTGTATGTTACATTCTTATAGACTACGTACAAGAAAAACTTTCGTAGTATATATAGGAGGCCAGGCCTATAATCAGATCTTATCCTTAAGAGCGAACGCGGGGTGCACTTTTCCATACAAATGTATTCTCCCGTTTCCTCCCTGGAAATTGGTTCTAGAGCAAAAATTTTTTCTACAAAATATCAAGTTCTGCTGTACCTACGCCCCCCTATCATTAGCTTTTTTTGACCAACCAATTGCAAATAGAAATATGACCCTTTAAAAATCTTAAGGAGGAGAGGAGAGGAGATTAAAAGGCTTATATTTCTTTTTGAAATTGGTTAGTCAAAATAAGTAAATGCTAAGGGCGTAGCTACAGCAGACATTGATTTTTTTCGGAAATGTTGATCTATAAGCATTCTCCAGGGAGAAAACAGGGGAATACATTTGTATGAAAAAGTTCACCACGCGTTCCCTCTTAAGTTTTTCAAAAAAATTAAGCAATATAATCGTATACGATAAATACTCGTAGATGAGAATTTTTCGTAAAATTATTGCATTAAACTAATCGAGTTGAAATTACAGGGTATGTAAGACGGTACATTCTATGTGTGATACGCAGTATCTATAGTGATGCAGACGATTCTGTAAATCCAAAGTTTTGTATGACATAGTGTCTGTATAATAACCAGACGTCATCGCAATTTTATCTGATTCTATGAAAATGAACTTTGCGTCTGTAAATCAAACCTACCGGTTGGTAAGCTTAGCAAGTAAAATTCTCAACTTCATAACATATACAGTTTTTAGCGCGTCATTGTACTGCACCCTGACACAATTAGCGAGGACAAAATTGCTTGAGTGGCCATTTTACCCCATAATCCGATGGCAAAACTGTTTCACGTGTGTTTCACGTTGGTAGGTATATCACAACAGATTTCAATGAAAGTGGTTTTGGCATTCGGCAGTAATGCAAAAATCCAACTAACAGATTATCTACATATGATTATCTAGACACGCAGTGACGTGTGGCATCGTGTCAAGCCAGCATTGCGTTCATTTCTTCTAAAATACTTCAAAATAAGATGATGATTGAAAACCTCTTCCTATTGTAAAACCAGTTAAACATCAATAATAATATGCACCAGAATAACTAGAGACCAACTTTATATCAAGCAATAAGAAACTAATATAATAAACAATACATCGTAAACAATGAACCAACCAATCTGCATTGCAATTGTTACAGTTATTGAGCTCATAAATACCTGAGTATGGACCAATGAGGACGGATAAAAACGGCTGAGTTTTAATTAAATGTAATGCAAACAAAAATGGAACGAATGCTGGTAAATAATGGGGAAAAGGGGCGAATATCGGTTGTTTTTGTTTTATAACACAACGTTACTTTGCTGTGACTGTAGTGACCAGTTAATTTATGAAGAGGTAAGTGATCAGATCAGATCGGAGACCCGAGTATTTAAAATAAGTTTCAACTTGATATTTTTTTTATATATATGTCTTATAGGCTAGCGTTTGACCACTACCTCACCTGTTGGTAAGTGATGATGCGGTCAAAGATGGTAAACACGCTGGGCCTAGAATGGGAACTAGCTCTCAAGGATAGCTGCCGGAACACATTAGATGTTTGGCGACAGATTTTCTGACTTGAGGGTGGTAGGTGGCCAGGCGGACACTAGATAGTGCCCTACCTCCATGCGGGGGTTGTTGGTTTCTTAACGATATTTTTCCTTCACCGGCCACTGTAAAAAGCGCACATAAATTTTTCGATAGAAAATTCATTTATGCACGGCGGTTTGAACTCGGTACCTCTGGCATCAAAGCCAACCGTTCTCCCGATTACGCCACCGCGCCCTCAAAACTTCTACGTGTTCCTGAGAAAAAGGGTCTTGACAGACAGACAGAACCCTTATAGCATCACTTGTTGTCCAATAAAATAAATATAAGGGTTCCTTTTTCCCTTTGTGGTACAGAACCCGAAAAAGAAGTAAAAAATGAGTGTGAGTGCCAATGAATTCAGCAGTGGACAGATGAAGGCAGATATCTAGGCTGACGTCATTGCGTGGTCGCAAAAATATTAAAGTAATTAAAAAGTTAATTTATTAAAATTGTACCGGAAAAGACGTAGCTTTGCTACTAAGTACCAAAATAAAACATTAACAACGTCGCAAAACCAGAAGGAAACCTCAGACGAAATTTTCCATGAATTTCTGTCGCGTTTCCCGGAACGTGCCGCACGTCACAATTAACGTCAAAATGTTTTTAACTTAAGGTAAAATACAAAGATATTCAAATTAACCCCTCATTACACTGCTGTGTCGCTAATGAATTGTGAGAAATGCTATAATTTGAATTCTTAGAGTTATTTATGGCTTTATCGTTTGTGTTTGCTTTTCATGACTGATACTTAACATGAACAATGATTAAAGGAAAATATTGACTTCTTGTAGGTATGTGTTTTCAAGCTTAATTATGAATATTTTATATTCTTGTTAAAAAGTTTTATTGTCAACCGACTTCCAAAAAGGAGGAGGTTCTCAATTCGTCTGTATGTTTTTATTTTTTGTATGTAAGTTACGCGATTACTCCGTCAATTGTAAACCGATTCGAATGATTATTTTTTGATCAATATGGTACATTTTCAAGATGGTCTTATTGTAATTTCATTGAGATCTGATATGTATCTCAAGAGATATAACGATAAACGTCTCAAACTTGCTTCTGAAACTGACTCGCGGGGCATGAAAGTCGGTTCTTTTAGTGGTTCTGTTAGTTTTTAAACTATTTTAATTATAAGATATTACTATTATCAAAAAAGTACATATATTTATTATTATGTAAGTACCTACTTTTAATTAGAATGATTTTTATTGTATATATATAATTTATATCATACTTTCTGCACTCGCGGTGTTCGGGTTAAATTGTGGCTTATGTTTTAATTCTAAATTTAAAAAAAAACTCAATAAAATAGTAGGTACGTAGTATTACTCGTATTATCTGTTCTGTGTCAAAGGCTTTATTTTAACTCCTAATCTATTTATAATATAGCGAGTGCAGAAAGTATGAAATAAATGCATGAAACATGATTCAAGCATACAGTAGGTACATTAATCATACTTTTTTCGTGAGCAATAATTAAAAATACAGCTTTTTCAACAAAAATATAATAAATAGGTAAACCGCCGTTCCAGAATTTATTGAAATTTTTGTAGCGTTTTCAGAGATGGAATAAGTACTACATACACAACTTGAGAACTTTAAAGTTAATAATTTGTATATGATAGTAATGACACATAAATATGATGACATAAAACCATGATTATAATTTACCGACTATTATACTCACTACTGTTTTAATATTATGTTTCTTGATGTGTCACATATTTTTGTAAATGGTTACATCAGTACAGTGCAACATCTCTCGTCGGATTTGAAAACTGTAATGATTTCTTCCGAATGATTAACTTTCAAAGTAAGTTAATATAGATAGCGTTACCAATGCATAATTGGGTTAAAAATGCAATCGTATCGAATGGTGGCTTAATTGGCAGAGCACCTGGACATGCTATCCGGGGGGTGCGGGTTCGATTCTCGTCGGTACGATGACATTTTGGATTGTGTGTAACAAAACAGTACTGTTGGTTGTCGACTGTCTCGACGTAGGTTTTGTGCATGTCCGATGCACTTCCTATAATCATGATGCAAACTCACGATAACTATAAATTTAAGATGATAAAAACACTCTAGTGAAATTCATAAATGATCAAAGAAGTTGGTACCCCCGCTTGGTGGTACGACACTATATTCTGTCCGCCTGGCCCGCTACCACCCTCAAGTTAGAAAGTCTGTCACCAAACATCTAATGTGTTCCAGCAACTATTCTTTAGAACCAGTTCCCATTCTATGCCTAGCGTGCTTACCATCTTCGACCGCATCATCACTTACCAACAGGAGAGATAGTGGTCAAACGCTAGCCTATATGATATAACATTTCAAAAAAAAAAAACAAAAATAGTACTTATGTTATCCAAGACAACAAAAATCATTGCATAAAATCTTTTCAAGCCACAGAAATTCTCATAATTCACACATGTACAACATTTTATGTGCAAAGATAAAAGCACTAAGCAACTAAAGTACTGTGTTGAACATTGACTCAAGAAAAAGAAAGGACTGAATGTCATTAGATATTGGCTGAAGCGTAGCAATGGCGCGTTATAAATGTGTGGCAGTGCGTTTGTTTTCGTATAATCTTACAACACGATGGCATTTTTTTAAATAATATTTTATTTGAAAGTGATTTTTTTAATTACAAGTGCTTTAATCAATAATTTAATTTTTCACACAAATATTGTTAATATAAAAGTTTGTGCTTGTGTGAATTATGTGAATTTCTATATGCTGACATGACGGAGAATAAACCTATCCCAAATTAACACATCGGCAACCTTTTATCCGAAAATATAATATGAAAGGTGACAGGAACAAAGTGACTGCTGCTAATTAGATTTTGATACGATAGACCGGCCTATAGGCATTTATTAAGATAATGCAGTGATCGGTATAACTTGTGCGCACTCTTGAATTTTGCGCTAAGAATCTTACGGTAAAATACCTATCTGCCGTTTTTGAAAGTCATTGGTCTTAGGTACCTACATTACTTTTTGTCGTTAAAATAAAAAATTGATAAAGTAAAAAAGCTTTTTACTTTATCCTTGAGGTGCTCACGTGAGGTAAGGGCAACTTTAGTACAGTTGATAAGCTTAGAATAATAAATTTACAGCGACTTTTAGAAAGTTTACTTACGGCGCAAAAGCCGCTGTGAATGAAAAAAAGATTTAAGTTTATTTTTGGGAAAATAAAGTTACACTAATTTTATACAGTCTCGTTTCGGCAAGTAAAAATTATGCTTCTACCCAAAAGCTGGAAGAAGATATCTTGCTTTGTCGAAGATTTACCTATAGGACATTGATATAGCCAAATATGAGGAAATAAAAACAATAAACATATTTTTTAATTATAGGTTGTCTATAAAGTAAGTAGGTAAATAAAATACACACAACTATCAGTTAGGTATCAAACGCAACAGTTATATCATGTAGTGTTTCATTTAGTGGTATTAAATTGCAAATAGCGATCTCTTTCAAACAACCATTAGATGGAGAAGATACAACATATTATTATAAAGTCATACTATTCACGTAATTACGACAGTATAAAGTAAGTAAGACAGCAATATAATATTGCAATAAGCTGCTTAGAGCAAGAACAAAAGTTCCATCTATTATTTTACAAAACTGGCCAAGTGCAAGTTGGACTCGCGCTCGTAGGGTTCCGTAACACAGTGTTACACAGAAGAGTATTTTATAACTACAATTTTTCGCCACCAAAAATTAACTTTGTTTTTTATAGTGTTTGGATTAAAAACCAAAATTACATTAACGCTGTATCTCAAAAACTGCTGACTTTATCTTATTCAAACCAACTTTCATCGAAAGTTTTTATTGAGATCTAAAGCATTAAATTTTTTTAGATTTTTTACTCCCTTACATTAAAAGTTACAGGGGGGGAGGGGTTAACTAACACACATTTTTCTACTTTAGACTTTATTTTATGATTTAAATTATTGACTTCGAGAAAACATGGTTTTAGGAACCTCAATGTCATTTTTAAAGACCTATTCATATACAAACGGCACGTACAGGTTTGATGAAACAATTTGGGGGAGCCCCCCTTGTAAATTTTTTTTTAAAAATAAAAATCGTAAAGCGTCTGTGACATACGGACAGACAGACAGACAGACAGACATGAAGAATCTGTAAGGGTTCCGTTTTTTGCCATTTGGCTACGGAAGGGTCTAAAAAGGGTCTTAAGTTTCCTATCCTACGAATATAATAAAGACGAAATATTCTTTGTATGCTTGTTACTTCTTCACGCTAGAACTACTTTGCCGATTGAACTGAAATTTGGTATGTAGATAGCCTAGACCCTGGAATAACACAAAGAATACTTTTTATCCCGACATTCTTATGGTAACGATATCTACGCGGATAAAGCCACGGAGCACAGCTAGTACAAATATATTTGTCGGTATATCCAACGTTGATTCAACTGCAGTTGTTAACGCAACCAATGAACGGTGAAGTTTTCAAAATTATTATTTTTTTAGATTATTATATTTACATTATAAAATTATAGTAATTACATTATATAATAATTTTAGATAGTTTACAATCCGAAGAAAACTGACTTGAATGAGTTGAACTTGACTTGAAATGCCTCGCTAGTAACTTTTTTTCAGTACCGAGTTTGAGGTGTTTATCTCCATATCTCTGTAGACACTCATAAGATCTCGAAAAAAATTACAAAGGAACCATAATAATTTTCTAAATTGGTTAATAAATAACGAAGTTATTAGGTAAGGTTTAAGTTCTAACAACAAGATGTAACAAGCAAAAAATATAGTAGAATTGAGAACCTCTTCTTTCTTGTGAAGTCGGTTAAGAATTACTTATCCTACCTGAAACATGTCTATGTTTAAAACTTATAAAGTATTTATTAATCACAGCTAAGTTATACAACTAAGTTCACCCAACTCAACGCTAGGCAATAAAGCACCTGCTAAAGCCCTACCTATATCCTAAACTCAAGTGTAGAACCTACATTTCAAATTGAACCTTAACATCTCAATACAAAGGTTTTGTGAAACGTTTTTCTTCAGTACGTTTGGTCATGCAAAGCGAACAGTCACAACGTGACGGTTATCAACGGTTACTTAGCATATCGGTACTGGCAGTCGGTTTTTGTACTGGCTATCGTATGGAGTGTACATACGGTAGAAATTAAGGCTGGATGTAAATTTGCGACGGCGGCAAAAGCGGTAAGTACTAACGTAAATCGCGTCTGGGAACTGAAAAATGTAATTGAGGATCTTTAGCTACATTTAATGCTAATAAAATACATCGGATTTTTTACGGCAATTGCTATCTAATTATTGACATTGAGCTCAGTGGCGCATCTTGGGAGAGGCCTACGTCCAGCAGTGGACTGATACCGACTGATGATGATGATGATAACATTTTAGTATATGTATAATTATGGAGTGCGAGTATCTTTTGATATGTAAGAATATTTATATAAAATTATCCAAGGTGTTAAAAGCCTAAACTAATGATTCATTAAAAAAAAGGTATAGTGATGTGATTTAATTTATTGAATTTTATATATCGTAGTATAGTAATCAAAATGTATTTTATCTCATCTTTGAGTTAAAAGTGCCTCAATCTCAATAGCTATAATCGCATTTAAAATATCCCAAAATTAACCCATAAAACTCTCTTATCAATGGTAGAAACCCATGTTACATTAATAAACACACCAAAATAAAATTAATGAACGCCAATATTACAATGCTAAAGTCAATTTGAAAATCAGTAAAATGTGTTTGTTTGTAATTTACTTCTTTATGGTTAAACTATTGGACCGATTTTGCAGATATATTGCACAAAAATCTCCATCACAGTCTCGTTTATTTATGTACTGCTCGGTTGTCATGAAGAACTCGCTCTAAGTGATAAGACCGCTCTTTACATAGATAAAGGTCGTTTTAAGTTAAGAGTTTATCGTTTCATATTATTTCTGTTTCTTTTATCTATCGATATATCTATCAAAGATAGTTAATATTTTAAAATAGGACATTAAAGCGAGCGAGCGATTCCACGGGAAGCTGTTAGTGCGATATATATAAAAATTGCAACGTCTGTAACTTACCTTAAACAGTATCGTGACTTCCACTTTTGTTAAGGTGGAATGTCATTTGAGGCATTATCGAAATTCTAGCAAATATTTTATTTCATTTAAATGTTTCCCTTACATTACTGTTTGACCAGTATATAAGGTTCATATCTCGGTAGGTAATTTGGTTTCAAAGGCATTACATATAATTAAGAAGTTGTGAATGATTAAAATATATCAATTTTATGCACAAAACGTCTAGCTTTAATATGTATTTATTGTTAGGTAAATACATTTAATACAAACCGTAGCTTTGAAAATTACAAAATACTGATGGTCCATATAACAGCAAAAACCTCTAAGAACATGCAAGCTAGCAATTTTTTAAGTACCTTATAAATATCTTTCTAAAAGACAACCTTAAAGTACGACCACACCACGGCGTCCTGCGTGCGCGATCTAGGCAGCGATCAGATAGCGCAGTAGTATTTGTACCGACTGGTTCACACGAAACTTTTTTTTGAGGGCCCGGTGGCGCAATCGGGAGAACGCTTGCCTTTGATGCCAGAGGTACCGAGTTCAAACCGCCGTGCACCAATGGATTTTTCTATCGAAAAATTTATGTGCGCTTTCACAGTGGCCCTCCGGTGAAGGAAAAACATCGTTAAGAAACCAACAACCCCCGCATGGTGGTAGGACACTATCTGGTGTCCGCCTGGCCAGCTACCACCCTCAAGTTAGAAAATCTGTCACCAAACATCTAATGTGTTCCGGCAGTTATCCTTGAGAGCCAGTTCCCATTCTAGGCCTAGCGTGCTTACCATCTTTGACCGCATCATCACTTACCAACAGGTGAGATAGTGGTCAAACGCTAGCCTACAAAGTATAAAAAAAAAAAAAAAAAAAAAAAAAAAAACGCGATCAGAAAACAATAGAAATTCAGGTCGTGAACGCGCACGCAGACGCAGGACGCCGCGGTGTGGTCGTCAACACACTTTTCTCTTATGAGATTTATTTATATTTTTAATAGTTTATTTATTTTATTCCTTTGCATAATCTTTGTGACGAAAGCATGTCATAACAGTACATGTACAAGTACAAATACCAAATAATAGTACAATACAACAGTACAAGTACCTTCAAAATATTTTAAAAAATGCGTTATTCCCAGGTCAGTTTTAATTTTCGACACAAATTATCCCTTAAAAAACACGCTATCAAGCGTTAATATTATGGGTGTGAAAAAAGTCATGACAAAAAATAATAAACCCGCGCCACTTAACAGATTAACTCCAAATAAAGAAGTAAATTACAATTATATTGTAGCGATATTAGGTGATAATGTGTTTTAATTATAGTAGAGCTATATAAGTAAAAAATGCTTTTTATTTTCACCGCGCATACAAATCTTGACGGAAATCGACAATGTAAATGTACATATTACACTACTGTCACTGAGTACAGAAAAATAAACTTTTATTAGTTTTCGTTTCTTTATCTCGCCGACATAAATAGGCAGATTTCGCGATTGCCTCGCAACATACATACATACAAAATAAATCTAATTCAACATCAGTAGCTTCGCCATATTAGTTGTAGCGGCAGTCTGCAGAATAATATTCTTATTTCGGGCACCGAAAATCATGTTGACATAATAGGCGAATCGATTGTTGACATGTCTGTTTTCGGCAGGTAGATTGCGGCCCAAGCCTACTACTATAAAGATTCATACAATAGCAATAAGGGAAATTAATAAGAAGCCAGTCCACCTACACATTGAACTCCTCGCAAATGATTAGTTTGACCAATTAAAACAAATTAGGTTAATGTGTGCGGGTTTTGACCGAAAACTCAATTTTTTCCCTTTCGTGCGGCTTTCCGCTTATCTTACGGCATTAATCACAATTTCCACCCCCAATTAAAAGTGTTACTTGCTGCCTTTTCACTACTTCACACCTACGCGAATGGGGTGAATATGAGTAGTTTCATTTTTTTACTTTAAAAAAAGATTTGTTTATTCCGGTGTTTCGGCAGCACACAGCCTTTAAGAGTCAGAATATTCTAGGCTTAGCGTGCAACTTACCATCTTCGACCACATATAGCATCGCTTACTACCAGGCGAGATATTGTTATGGTAGCATACTATTAAGTATTCTGTGATGGTAGTAAGTATTGCAGCGCCACGCAATGTCTACTGCGATTGTTAAATACTGTGTCTTAACGTTAGTAAGTTTGAACAATGGGAATCTTTAAAGCCAGTTACAAATAAATCATATTATATATAATATAAATATAATAGTACAGTATAATCATATACAAGTTATAGGCAAATATCATTGCATACCAACGCAGAAGTGTTTGATTGACATATTATTTGATATCGGTTATACGCTGCTATATTATCGGTTATACGGCATTGCCGAAATTATATTGATAGTAACGCGATTGCTCCGTCAATTGTGAACCGATGCGAATGATTTTTCAATCGGTAGGGTACGTTTCCGAGGTGGTCTCATTGTAATTTCATCGCGATCTGATAAGTATATCCAGAGATATGACGGTAAACGTCTTAAATTTGCTACTGAAATTGACTCGCAGGGCATGGAAGTTGGTTGTTTTTTTATATATATATATATCTTATAGGCCAGCGTTTTGACCACTATCTCACCTGTTGGTAAGTGATGTTGCGGTTAAAGATGGTAAGCACGCTAGGCCTAGAATGGGAACTGGCTCTCAAGGATTGCTGCCGGAACACATTAGATGTTTTGGTGACAGATTTTCTAACTTGAGGGTGGTAGCTGGCCAGGCGGACACTAAATAGTGTCCTACCACCATGCGGGGGTTGTTGGTTTCTTAACGATGTTTTCCTTCACCGGAGGGCCAATGTGAGAAGTGCACATAATTTTTACGACAGAAAAATCCATTGGTGCACGGCGGGGTTTGAACTCGGTACCACGGCATCAAAGCCGACCGTTCTCCCGATTACGCCACCGGGCACTCGTCATCATCACCTTCCTACCCTTATGCCAATTAAATGGAGTCGGTGCAACATGTCATTCTGTACTATTGGGATCTATCCGCAGTGAATTTAATTAAATTGCTTAAAATTTAAAATATGTATTGATATTTAAATGCCCTGCGAGTAATTTGGTTTCCGTTCAAGTTTTATCGTCAATATATCGAGAAATTTCCATTGTATCTTAATAATATTCTAACTCCTTCTCATAGAAGAAGGTCAAATAAAAGCTTGTCAATTAATTACTTAAGTTCAACATGTGACGTTTACATCGTAGTCACTTAAGTCGTTTAGACTTACACAAAGTAGCCATTGAGTAAGTAACTGCTTTTTTATTCCACCTCCATTTCCTATACTTTGTTCTGTTTGTTCGACAAAGCGTTTTTATGACGATTGTAAAAGTCAAAACTTTTACAAAAGTGTCGTAAAGAGATTTTCA
This sequence comes from Cabera pusaria, assembly GCA_954871355.1. Lineage (NCBI taxonomy): Eukaryota > Metazoa > Arthropoda > Insecta > Lepidoptera > Geometridae > Cabera > Cabera pusaria. The sequence goes on along the minus strand of OX940896.1, from coordinate 10,165,989 downwards.
TGTAACTATTGCGTATAAAACAATGTAGACCGTAATAGTCTGAAAATGGTCGTGTTATTCCACTCGAGTACACATAAAATTCTTTCACAACAAATTTTACTTAACTTTATTTAAGCTGGTTTATGGCTGTTCATATTTTCAGGGACATATACGGTTGTGACAGTGTCGACCAGTGTGTACTACGTATTATTCTTAATGTGAAATAAAATACGTTATTTTAAATTGAAAATATTGTAGTCAATCACGTAAACATTATAATTTTGTCACCTGACCTCAATCTGGCAAAAAAATACTGAAAACTTAAAGTAAAAACTTTAAGAAAAAGCATTTTTTTAGAAAAAAAATGTTGGTAGAAGTGCCATAGTTTATTTCGATTTAAAACCTTAGAAATCTGACTTAGACAAAATAATTAATAGATACGAAGATTTCCTTCAAGCTGAATAATATTTTTATAGGATTACTTTGTATAGGTAATTTTTTTAACTTAAAATCTACTAACAATATTATACACAATATTCCCACAAATTGGCTGCCATGGTTTTTAGGTTAACACCCTAAAAATATCGCATCATCAAGATATCATAACAAAAGTTCTGTTCAATACAAACACTATTTTCCCTTCAAGTCTTACATTAGTGAAGTACCAAGAAGTGACTCGTTCATAACTCCGACGGCACACAAACCGCAACAAATCATTCTAACACCTGCCCGCACCGTTATCGTGACCGCGACCGCGACATGAAAAATTGCCGTCTCCAAAACGTCACCGCTTTCCCTAACCCTAGGGGACGCCAGTTGGTCATTAAAATTAAGTACCTAAATATTCTATGTTGACCATTTCAGGGCGTTGTATTGTCTATTTATGGAAATTTGCAACGATTTTTAGGGTTCCGTAGCCAAATGGCAAAAAACGGAACCCTTATAGATTCGCCATGTCTGTCTGTCTGTCTGTCCGTCCGTATGTCACAGCCATTTTATTCCGAAACTATTAAGACTACAGAATTGAAACTTGGTAGGTAGATGTATTCTGTAAACCGCTTTCCGATTCTTATATAAAAATAAAAAATATAAAAGTTTAAGGGGGGGCATCCCATACATGGAACTGGAACAAAAAAAAATGTTTTCGTCAAACCTATACGTGTGGGGGTATCTATGGATAGGTCTTTAAAAATGACATTGAGGTTTTTAAAATCATTTTTTCTCAAAGTCAATCATTTCAAAGATAGGCGCGTCTAAAGTGGTAAAATGTGTGTCCCCCTCTAACTTCTAAAGTATGGGAGTGAAAAATCTAGAAAAAATATATTCTGTAGATCTCATTAAAAACTTTCAACGAAAATTAGTTTGAACGAGATACAGTCAGCAGTTGTTGAGATACAGCGACCGCAAGTATAACTTTGTTTTTCATACAAACACTATGAAAAACAAAGTTATTTTTGTAGTTGCGAAAAATCAAAGTTATAGAATACTCTACTGTGTTACGGAGTCCGACTTGCACTTGGCCAGTTTATTAAGCGTTTCTGTTTCCTTTGGAAGGGTCATTGTTGCCCTATAATTGATTCCCGGGTGATACTGTCGACTACTGGTGATAGGCTTCGGCTTCGGCTAAAGATCTAATCCCCACCAGACGAAAATATGTCGATCGAGGTTCAGCATAGTGTTATAGGTGCTAGCCAGTTCAAAAGTTGTCGCCCTTGTCTTACTGCTGCAGTCTTTCACTTCCACACAAGTACGAATCCACCTTAGACCGCATCAAAACATCAGCATACAATCACCCTAAACATTCTTGATTCTGTCAAAAATGCGATGAAAGTGACAGAGGAACCGTATCTTTAAAACGCTTTATAAAAATCTGCTGCTAATTTCTAAAAAGATACCTAGTAGTATGATGTATACTTTTTTCAACTTAGGGTCAGCTTAGAGTCGTTGGATAAAGATTAGCTACATTTTTAACTTCACTTTGTAAATACCGTTGTACATACATACTTTTAAATAAATAAAAGTCGTGAACTCAAACGATATTGATTTAGGTAGTAACAGGCAATTCTTTCAGCTTTGTCTGGCAGCCTTCCTGAAGAGTTTGAGTTCAAAACTCTTGCATCAGCAAGATCTCTGAACATTCTAAGTATCATTAGACACTCAAATAACAGAAGATCATTTAAAAGATTTTGATTATGATTCTGTTACAAAATTATAAAACATACATGCGTACTTTATGTATGTAGGCGTTGTTTATTAAGAACGTTTTATTTACGAAGGTAAAATGGTACTCTCACTACTACAGAAAGTAAACAGTAAAACCGTTCTTTTCGGTGATTGCGACCATATTCGTCGGGGACGTGATGTTACCAATATTTACATTTAGTTCAAGCTCCGGGCAGTACATTAGGGTACTCTTTGATCCCGACAACTCTTTGACCGGACTTGGACGTTAAATTCACCTTGAAACTGCTTGAAGTAAAAATGTTCGTAAATTGATGAGAACGGCAGTCGGTGTAAGCTTTTGAGATGAATTTCTTTGAATACGTTAAATGCGGATGTAGTAATATTATGTAAACTAAAATATGTAGCTAAATATAAACTTTATATTTTAAGCTATGCATTGCCCGATAGGTACTGATTGAAAATGGAAATGCAGATAGCATAATTATCTTACAATATTTTGACACTAAATTGATTGAACTTTTTGTGACTTATTTTTACTCGGAACAATGACTTCATTGTTCCGAGTATTTTTAGTGCTTAAATTACGTATCTTCATTTATCTGGGAGAGGATAGCTCATTCATAAATTTTAAGGATGGGATATAAAAAGAAACATGAATGTGTGGAAGCTTATATAGAAAGTGTTGAGTGGACCATTCTTCTAATCTTCCTGCCAAAGCTTACGTAATACAAGGGTTGCTTTTAACTCTCTCTCTATCCACCGAGCTCTTCTAGTCTTTACGAATAGCAAAGTTGTATACTATCAAACATAAGGCAAACAACAGACAATAGATAATGACAACCTACAAAATTTTGCCATACAGTAACTATGCAATCTGCCTCCAATTTAATAATCCCATAAATATTTTCCTTGTCTACCGTTTACTATCTCATAAACTAAGATATGTTAAACGACTGTCGAATAATATTGCAAATGAATTTTTGTATTACATCGTCCGCAATGAAAATGCAAACGTATTAGCAATGCGCAAGGTTGAATTTTTGTTATTCTGTTTACGCCAAAAGTTTTTCATATTAAAGACATTGGCAGGGTCCTTGGTTCGTCATAAAGGGGGAAGAAACTTTACAAATCTACGGATTTCTTATGCTTTTAGGGAGACATAATATATTTATCAGTCTCTCGACACATTCGCAATAGCTCAACTTTGTTGCTCAAAGGATTTACTTTTAACATAATGTCTGAAGATAATTTGAATACGAAACTCTTTGGAACTTCAAAGATATACCTATTATAAAATGTTGTTAAGGGTAAGTGGAGCGTATGCGAAATTAATGCCTACTCTAGTGTACAGTTAGATTTCTCTTCATGAGAATCTTTAGATCCAGAATTTCATTTCTTTGTTCCTCAAGCTTACCTAAGTATTTAGTTTATTTTCAACCGACTTCCAAAAAGGTAGAGGTGCTTAATTCGTCTGTATGTTTTTTTTGTATGTATGTTACACGATTATTCCGTCAATTGTGAACCCATTTGAATGATTAATTTTTTAATCGGTAGGGTTAATTCCCGAGGTAGTGCCATTGTCATTTTACTGAGATTTGGTAAGTATCTCTAGAGATATGACGACAAACGTCTCAAACTTGCTACTGAAACTGACTCGCGGAGCATGGAAGTTGTTTTAGTTTTTAAACTATCTAAATTATTTTATAGCACAGTGTGACCTAAACCCTCACCTTACGCACGCTTTTCCGTGACTTAAATAGTCGATTATTTCACGACGTTTAGCACCCTCGCTGCGCTCGGGTGCCAACTTCACGCCGTGCAATAATCTTCTATTTGACGGAAAAGCGTAGCAAGCGTAAAGTGCGGGTTTATATATGTCACACTGACAGCTATAAAATAATATACGATACTTGCGACTTAAGTTATCTATTATTGCACGGCGTAGCATCCTTGCTGCACTCGGGTGCTTACTTCACGCCGTGTAAAAATATACAACTTAAGTCACACGTATCGTAATAACCTTACTACATTATTTATATTGTAAAGCTAACGACGATACTGTTCCTCAATCCTATTAAAATATTTAGTTTTTTTTTGGGTAGCAGGTTAGGTAGCAAAACAAGCACTATGCTCGGCTGATGAAAGTGCAAATAAATTATTTGATTGATTGATTGATTGATGGTAAGCGATGACTTCGACCTATTACAGATACAGCGACATGCAAAATTCTGGATGCCAAAATTTTGTATCTCACAGCACTATATATATTATATTATTATACTATTGCCATTCTAACCGAAAAACATTCCATTTTCACGGCTGAGTTAATTGGCAAAGTGGTGCTTCCGCCCCCGACGGACTAGCAGATTAAGTCCTACCAATACAAGCGCAAAGTGGTGGTACCGCCCCAGGCGGACTAGCAGAAGTTCTACCACTACAAAGTTTGTTAGTAAGATTAAGTTATTCAAAATTAGTTATTATTGTTATATACCGGCTACAATTCACGTACCTTTAGTCGAATTTTCTCGACCTAGGTTTCGAGCGAGTCAGTCGCTCTTCCTCGGGAGTGAGGTCACGCGGTGAGATCGCGATGTTCACTGCCGAGGAAGAGCGACTGACTCGCTCGAAACCTAGGTCGAGAAAATTCGACTAATGGTACGTGAATTATAGCCGGTATATAACAATAATAATGTTACAATTTCACGATAATTTTAAAATCAAAATTAGTTAGCAGCTATATAAATGGCTCAATTTTAGATAGATCTTGATATTTATGTATCTACAAGAAGTGAGACCCAGGAAAGGCCGACGCGACGCGTGATAGATTCAACAAATTATCAACCCTAAACCCGTCAGAGGTAGATAATTATCTCCAAGGCACCAGAAACCTACCTGCATAGACTGTTTATTTTGCAACTTTTTTTTATAACATGCTTCATTTATAATGCCTCAACGTAACTTATCACACATTTTACACTCACAACAAACTGTAATTAAAGAACACAATAAACCATTACATGCGGTACAAAGTGTTAAAGTCTAACACAAACGCCTCTGAATGAACTCATAGAAGTTTTACGATATCCTTGGGCACTGCCACTACAAAACAAGTAAGTGCAGAAGGAAAGCTTTACAATACGTGAGTTCGAGCAGCGCACACATAGACATCGTTTACAGACTAACGGAACATTTCCGAACAACTCAAGTGCTAGAGCCAACTGCTGCAGATACGCGTTACTAATCGAGGTGTACGTAGTACATTCATATTATCGATGGCGTTACTAGACTTTTTTCATGCAGAAATGGAGAAACGAAAAAGTTATAAATACATATGTTTAGTTAGTGGGTGTTCATAATTGACTTAAAATAATACATTGCAAATACCCGTTCTTCCCTGTTACTCAATATTATAGATTTAAAAAAAAATTAGAATAGGATTACGGTGGAGATATACTTTACTCATAAAAACATAGTATGTAATTGGAATTGATTCACAATTCGCGGAGTAATCGCATAACAAACATGCAAAAAAACCATACAGTCGAATTGAAAACCTCCTCCTTTTTGCAGTTGAAAATTAAGTACATACATTAGCTTGACTTCTGTCCTCTCATTTTTTTGTTTAGCTACTAAAGACTACAACTGTGGGCTATACCACTATTAATGCCACTAGTGGATATACGATGGCAGTTAAAAATGCCGTCGTCCGAGCAAGCTATCACAGTTTAGTGTCGGTGGCATCTAAATTAAAAATCTTGTTTATTGTTGATTTTGTTAGATTACTGCTTTTGTTTGAAGACTGGACTTGTATGTGTGTGAAAATTTGTTTGGTTAAATATTTGGATACATGAATTGCCTAATGCACATAAAAGTGATGGATAAACAATTTACTCGGATTTCAGGATAAATCAGATAGTTGTAATGTGGCATATCTTCGATCAAACTAATAATAAAGGAAAAAAATAAAAAGACACAGATGTGGATGTGCTCGTTAGCAAATATATATAATAATTATACAATATACAATAAATTTATATTATTTATGTTATGTATCCGCTAATAATACGTGAATTACAGCCGTTTATAACATTAATCATGCTAGAAATCAAAATAATATTAAAATAAAAAAATATTAATGACCCTTACGACTCTTATAACAATAATCAAAACGTGTAACTTCTCGTACACAAAAATAACATCACAGCTAAGTCAAAAATACTAAGAATTCTGACTTACGATAAATTAAAAGAATTACATAACATTTAAAGGCATTACAAGAAAGCAAAATATGTAGGACTATCACTCATAATAATCATCAAAAGGAATCACGTCTATAACGACACATCATAATGCGCCCACATTTATACTAATCGATATATTTTATACATTTTATAGCATTAAACAAGCATTAATTTAGCACTAATGATCTTTACTAAATATAAATGTGTCAAAAACATAATTAAATTTCTCGTTTTTATCTTAAACATTTGATTAGCCTAATTTTCCAGCTGTCCTAATAAAGTTGCTGTAGAATTTCCATATCTCACGTTATAATTATATGTCTGAGATACCAACCGACGCGACGTGAGAAACTCAGGCATATGTCAAGATAGAAAACACTTTCCTATAAGGTTCTAAATAGTACAAAATATAATTTAAGCTCGTTTGAAAAACTATAAGAACCGACTTCAAATGTCGCGCTATTCATTTGCAGTACCATTTTTGATGTGTTTATCTCCATATCTCTGAAGATACTAAACATACCTCGATGACATTAAAATGGGACCATCTGAAAAGTTTACCCTTTCAAGCAAAATACTTTTTCAAATCGGTTCAGGCGTTTTTGAGTAATCGGTGAACATACATCATTTAAAAAAATCTGACGAACCGACTTGAGAACCTCCTCTTTTTTGAAGTCGGTTAAAAAAGAAATACATATTTCTACCCTTATTATAGGGGTAAAGTTTTTCTTGCAAAAATATATTTCAGTGCGTAGGTTACATTCATTGTCAAACTCTGCTAAACATTTAACACGATTTGCGAGTAACGATAACGCATTTGTTGTTATATTGCTACTCACGGTCAGTACGGTCACCCATCCAAATACTAGTCGGGTATTAATATTATAGTATATAGGTACTTAATACAATTATCGGTTGCACACCAGAACACCTACATTGTGAGCGCTATCAGGCTAATGAAGGTAAATAAAATAATTTCTGATAGCATTATAATTTTATTAAAATTCTAAATTTTCTACTGAAGTAGGTTACTAACTTATCGAAATAAATTCCTTCCATAATACCAGGATAAGCACTAACAGCTATAAAGTGGCAATGACTATTTACCAACAGGAGCAATTGAAGACGGGTTCGGATAATTGTGCAATGTGGATTGGATAAAATCTGTTATCCTTGCGCCTTGTCTCACTGCCGTGATGTTCCATTTTCCAATTTCAGGTAGGCTTGTTTCCACTTTCTATCTTAAATATCTTATAGATATAATCTTAGTAGTACTAGTAGTAGTCACTTAATGATTATAGTCAAGTGGTTGTCTGTCGGGATTAAAAAAGGAAAACTATGTCATCCAGCATGACTCTGCGCAAAAAAATAACAAAGCGACATTTAGACTTTAACCACGACTGTTTAGATTCCGGCCAGACATACCCTTTCATAGTGGCCGCCCACGTGATGCAATAAATTGATCCACCGCTGCGTTATCGCACGAATAACAGTTAGTTCTCATTTGACGCTCATTTAGAAGGTAAACACAGTTTAAACCGCAGTTAACAGCCGTTATGGGCGTAAACGGCTGTTTGCACCCTTTATGAATTCCGGTATTATTAAATAGTGTCTGTTGATACTCACGTGCGAAATTATATTTAATTTAGTGGAAACGTTAGAATTATAAGAGGAATAAATTGGTAACGTAAATTAAGTGCTGGGACTTCAGCAGTCTATCAGGGGCGGTATTACCACTAAGGGTGAAAGTTCACTGACGCCCGGTGACGTGTACAACCCACTTTCTCAATTGGAATAAACGTCTAAAGTCGTGGTTAAACGAAACCGGGCGTTTTAAATTATCAGTGAACTTTACTCCTAAAAAGCAGTTAGATTCAATCAAGAAATAATATGTTTTTTGTTCAGATTGAAGAGTTTCTAAGGTGACATGTGAGACTTGCCATCTATGTAGATGCGGAAGTTTCGGTGGGAACGTCAAAATCTATGACTTCAATTTGACTTGAATGTGAATTTGACTTGTGTAACATAAACACTAGCTATGGTACATAATGAAAATAAACAAACTTAGATGTCACGGGTCAGTACCTACAGTAACGTGCAAAAAAATCTGGCAATCAAGAGTTTTAGCAGTTTATTCTCTTATAGGCAGACGTCATCGCTTAACATCAGGCTACCTTCTTGTTTATAATAAAAATACCTAGTAGGTTAAGAAAAAAAATTACGTGTGTAGATTTTATTGTTCACATAATTTCAAATCTCCCTAACGTGAAACAAAAGAAAAACGCACTTAGAAACAGTCAGACTAAACTGACGCCAGCAAAACATCTAAAAGCATTCAATTAGAAGAAACAACGTTCGTACCAAAATAGCGTATAACAAAACGGAATACGCAAAAACTCCACAATTCGACATGTCGATGTCGGTAGTTGAACGTAAACGACGCGTAAACATTGTGGATTAAACCTGCTCGACTATGTAATATGTGACAGTCATATGTGTAGTTTTTGCAGGGGATAAAACATTTTTTGTAGGAAAATGTTTCAGACATTCGTGATGAATTGGATCAAATGTAACTTCTAGTTTGTTTATGTTATAATTGTCTGAAGTACTGAAACACACAGTTACGTGTGTGATGGGCAACCCTACTTTAATAAAAAAATTATAGTCTGACGTCAACGATTGGATGACAGCTGAATGGTTCATTACTTTGTTTTTTTTTTCTAATTGCTGCTTTTGTTATGTTTACTTGATAATTGATTATGATTTTGATGTGTATTTGTGCGTATATGAATACTGTCTACATACTGAATAAATGCCTTGATTCTTTAATTATTTGACATTATGACAGAAAACTAAAAAATGTTGGCAGGCTAGGGAATACTAAAATTAAAGTATAACTGAATATGATTATACACTTAAGATAGTTTAAAACTAAAAACTGATGCCGCGCGATTCAGTTTCTGTAGTAATTTTAAGATTTTTATCGTCATATCTCAAGAACTACTCATCAGACCTGAATAAAATTTAAAATAAACTACATTGGAGATGAATTTTACCTATGAAAAAAATAATTATTTAAATCGGTTCACAATAGGCCGAGTAATCGGATAACAAAAAAAATAAATAAACAACATTTAAAAAAAAAACATATAAACTAATTGTAAACCTCCTCCTTTATGGAAGTCGTTTGAAAATGTCACTTTTATTTTCGAGTAACAAACGACATTATTTCATCAGCAAATTCATCGGAAAAACTTTCAATTGATCAATATATTATCATATTTTATTGTCAGCTTAGTAAACTGAAGGTTTTTACTGTTTCAGGCCAATTTATGCGAATATTCAAAATGCGCCATAACTTAGTTATATGTGCAACACATTGCTCAAATCTTGGAGCACTGGCTCGTTTATTCAGGCCGTAGTTCAGACTTAGGTACACTGAAACCAAGACAAATGGCATTTCAGGGTGCGAATGTGAAATAGTGTCGACCATATCGATGTGAATAACAAACTGTGGTGGGTTAATCTGACCTTTATTGAGCTTATGCGGTTCCAATGTTAGGGTTTGTACATAATATTACGTATGTAGATCTAAAGTTAAAGACTCTACATATAGTTATTAGCTTAGATGCATAAATACTATTTATATTATAATACTAGAAGTGCCCCGCGGCTTCGCCCCCATTAAAAACTTATTTTATTTACATAAAACTTATCTTTTGTGAAAACGATTCTATCATCAAATACATCAAATAAGAATTAGCTAAATCGGTTCACCCGTTTTCATGTTATCGCGTGACTAAGGCAATTCGCGATTCATATTTATAAAAACCGAAAAACCCAAATTTTCAGATATTGTTACCTACCCCATTTCAAAAAATCCTACAACACATACTTTATCTCATCTTATTTCGCCATACAAACTTTGAAACCCCGTTCCGTATCCGGGAGGAATTTTTAGAAAATCCTTTCTGAGCGGATACCTACGTCATAATAACTATCTGCATTCTAAATTTCAGCGCAATCCGAAACAATATTGATTTCAGACTTTGTTACCCTACTTCACCCTTTTAGGGGTGGAATTTCGAAAGAGCCTGAAACACGTATTTACTTACTTAAGTACTTGTGTTAAGTTTCAAATATAAAAGACTATCTAATCTTGTTTCTCCATACAAACTTTGAACCCCCGTTTCATCGCCTTCAGGGGTGAATTTTGGAAAATACTTTCTCAGAGAGAACTAACTTCGTAATAACTATCTGCATGCCAAATTTCAGTGCGATCCGAAACAATATTGATTTTGACACTTTGTTACCCCATTTTACCCTCTTAGGGCTGTAATAAAAAAAAACCTGAAACACGTATTTACTTATTTTTTTACTGGAGCACTTGAATGAAGTTTCGAATAGAAAATACTATCTAATGTTGTTTCTCCATACAAACTTTGAAACCCCGTTTCATCCTCTTCAGGGGTAAATTTTGGAAAATCCTTTCTTAGTACACGCCTACGTACTAAGACAAATATACCCTCCAAATTTCAAATTTCTACGACCAGCGGTTTAGGCTGTGCGTTGTCTGTCAGTCAGTCAGTCAGTCAGTATGTCAGGACAAAGATTCTTATAGTATTAGATTGTACGCATGAAAAGGGAAAACTGTTGATACTACCATGTAACGAATTTACTATCTACTTGTACACAGTTTCAACAATAAACATATTTTGATTTTGATTTTGTTTGTTATATACTTGTACTTTGGTTCTGTTAGAAAATTATTTAACTTAAGATAGTTTACAAAACGAAAAGCACCGACTTTAAATGTAGCGTTAGTCATTTACAACCGACTTCCAAAAAGGAGGAGGTTCTCAATTCGTCTTTATGTTCTTATCTGTACTAAGTTTGAGGTTTTTTTCTCAATATCTCTGGAGATATTTATCAGATCTCGATGAAATTATAATAGGACAAAGCGGGAAGTATAGTCTCTAAAACAAATAAAAATATTTTCCAAATCAGGTAACAACTGAGGTAACAAATATGTATAAATGCAGTTAAATTGAGAACCTCTCCTTTTTGAAGTCGTTTGCAAATTGATTGATATGATGTTGCGAATGTTGTACATAGGTTTATAACCTTATTACGGTTTTGTGCTTCAAATGAAAAAAAAAGGAGGATAAAAACTTCGTTGGCCGTCTGCCAAGAATAATTTTTGTAATATTTTTAACGGTAGGTACAATAATTTGTGATTTTTTTTACCCTTAGTGTTTTTATTCTTTATAAAAAACTAATACTTATGCTGTTGGGTAATTATATTGTTCGTCATTATCAAGTGTAAAAACATATTTGAGCTATCCACAATGTTTAATTTTCCCCACTAATAGTAGATTGTATAAAAAATCTGCCCTTCTTCACTATTTATGTATTAACTGCAATTTTTAAAATCTTTCGATCTTATTACTAACTTGATTTTTGCTTTGATTTTTACGACTATTTCTGGGCTAAAAATTGCACGTATCTACCAACATATTTAAAAAATAATTTGAAGTTTATAAACTTGTACACGCGAATTGTTTGTAAAATGTATAATTCGATGTCACAGAATATCACAAGCACAAGGTATAAGTAATATAGGTATACAGAATAACGCTGGTAATAGAATCGCGGAGGAAGAGTAGAGTTTCCATAAAAGATCGTGCGCGCAGCTAAACTGTCGCCAATGGAACTCTCGCGTCCCGCTTGGGGCGCTCGCGTCGCGCATCTTCGCGGCTTGTTGCTAACTGCGCATGCGCGACGGATAGCTACCATGGAGGGAACGTATGAAGTGCGCGGGAAACGCACGCGACCGATAGCGCGCGTAATATTTGAAAATCCCCGCGTTACAAGTTTTAAAATTCTTGCTAGATACTTGCTTGCTCACTAATAAAATAAATCAACTGGACCGTTTGAATTCTAGTAATAATTTGCTTAACTAACCAAAATTGATTTCAGAAAACATAAAACGCAGCCAACTGAATTTCCCAACAAAATTTCCTATAAACATTTCGTATCCAACTTTCCGTTCCGCACCATCGCTCAAAAACAAACAGAATGAAATGTCACGAAATTTCATGTAATGTTATGAAATATCAAGGAATTTCATTGAACCTCCTTAGACAGGGCACTATAAAAAAACATTCATAAGCCAAAAATTAAAAAAATACTTTCCCGCCCTTGGTCGGAAAGGACCTACTTTGCGCGCACTTATCGAGGAACCAACCATCATTTTTCGAATAGATAAGATGAAAACAATTTTTTAATGGTCTTGTCTTGTTTTTCCACCCGTCTTAACATTTTTCAAATAAGTGAGCATAAAAATAATTTATTTTACTGATTATATTAATAGTTTTGCGATTAACAGAATACGTACCTAAGTATTGAAAATGAAATGAGATTTCCGCTTGAGTTGAAACAAACCTGAAAGTCCTAAAATAACATCATCCAACCCAACCGGAGTCCAGCTGAAATAAAACAAACCTCTGCAAAGTGTATGAAATCATAATGACAATATCCTTCAAGCACAAGGAAAACTTGAGAAACGGGACACCTTCAAACAACGCAAAGTCTCGTATTTATCCTCCCCTCAAACATTAGGGCAGGGACTTTCGTCAATCAAGGGATTTACCTTACACTCAACGGTGACAACGTTCTTATGTTACAAACTGGGGTTTAGCAATCTGACACGATAAAATTGTTCTGAAGCCTGTTAAAACTCATAAAGTTTTGTGTAAGGGGAATGTACGGGAATTCCGTAAATCTGGTGCGAATGCCTATAACAGTGTGATTAAAGCTGTGTTTAATCTTTAAATTTTCATGAGCACACGTGCAAAGAGCTTTGGTGAGGTCTATGATTATGATGAATGGTCTGGTTTTATGATGAATGTTGCTATGGGTTAATGCTCTTACGAAATGTCTTATTAATTCCCATTAATAACATTTAATACATTTACTTTATAATTTTTTTTCTAAGTATCTCATATAAGATAATTTTCAATACAAAAAAAACTTACTTTAAATGCTATGTTGGTCACTATTATAGAGATTACGATTAGCATGTTTTTTGCCCTTCTTCACTATTTATGTATTAACTGACATTTTTAAAATCTTCCGATCTCATTCCTAAAAGACTTCGATTTCTACGACTATTTCTGGGCTAAAAATTGCACGTACTTACATATTTTAAAAATAATATAAAATTTCAAAATTCTTGCTAGCTACTTGTAATAAACTAAGTCAACTGGTAAGTTTGAATTCTAGTAATACTTTGCCTAAAGGTACGGACACACCGCAGCCTCCTGCGTGCGCTATCTAGGCGGCGATCAGGTAGCGCAGCAGTATTTGTACCGACTGGTTCACACCAAACGCGATCAGAAAACACTTGAAAAGTACCGAGATCGCGCCCGCAGATCGCAGGAGGCCACGGTTTAGCCGTATCTTTACTAACCAAAAATAATTTCAGAAAACATAAAACGCAGCCAACTGAATTTCCGAACAAAATTTCCTATAAACATTTCATATCCAACTTTTCCGTTCCGCACAATCGCTCAAAAACAAACAGAATTCTACCATTCCACGGCCATAGCAGAACTTCTAACCGCAACAATAACTGTAACAGTTGAAAAAACAGTTCCAGACCAACTGTTAGTATTAAAATAATACTAACAGTTGGTCTGGAGCTCGTGGTAAGGAAATTGGCCGAGTTGGAATGGAGACGTTAAGACTGCAACTCTTCTATTACTTTACCTTTGATTGTCTTTGCAGCTTTCCATGGTAGTTAGCTTCGCAATGGGAGTTATGCGATCTTGTTTTTTACTGCAGTAGGGGAGGAAATAAAACGGGATTAGTGCAGTAGCTCTGAATGGACTTTTAACGAACACGACATAAATATTCATTTTCAGCCACGAGTTAGGACAGTCTTATTTATTTGTGACAGTGTCTATTTACGTGAGTGTAGACGATATTTTTAGAAGTTGTCCATAAATATTTGCAAATCAATTTTGAACCATTGCTGGTATCCAATTGGGCTGAAAATGGACATCCTTATTTATATTTTATAGGCTAGCGTTTGACTCTATCTTAACTTTTGGCAATTGATAATGCGGTGGAGGATGGTAGTACGCTAGGCCTAGAATAGGAACTGGTTCTCAGAGATAGCTGCCGGAACACATTAGATGTTTGGCAGAAGTCATTTTCTACGACTGGCGTTGGCCACGTTGGCGTCTATACCTGACTCCTACAAGTGGTTTAATATGAGTGGTAAATTGGTGACCATTAGTGGTAGCCTTCAGTCGTGACTCAATCTCCCCAACAGTAATCTTTACCAGTCATATCACCTGAGTACCTACCAACGTGACTGCATCAACAATCAAGAGTTTGTTTGTCCACAAGAAACAAAACGTATTTAAATTAACCAAAATTTCTTAGCAACTGTTGGTTAGAATGTGATTTTAACAAGAAATATAATAATATATTAGAAGATACCTAGAACGAAAGTTTGAATTTGATAAAGTTCATAATCTTCTAGAATTAAATGTCTCCCTAAATTCACTGTTAGTCTTACCCCTAAAATCCAAACATAAAGTTGTCCAAAGACGTTACGTATACGCCTACGGCAGCCCATACCCCTTAATTTGTTTATATCTATTATAAATTATGCTTCGAGATTTTAGGGAGATATGAAAGCACCCGATTAACCCCCTCAAGGGTATTCTTAGGTAATCTTTGAACCGGCTACTTTGGGGCCAATTGCATTAATGCCTGCAAGGGTTCTTGCGTAAAGGTAGACATTTCATTAGGTACTTACTTTAGAGCTGATTTTAATGAAAAACCAAGAAAGCTGTTTAAATTACTTATTTTTTTGTGGATTATAAGGACGCCAATAATAATTTTACACATTTTAACGAGCCCAACACCGTAGGAACAAACGAGAGGTTTTCAATCCTGGATAAATTACCTACCTAACTAACTTTCTTTTTTTTTCTTTTTTTGCACATTTTATGCAGACAAGCACTTTTCAACTAACTTTGTCGGTTCAGTCAGTCAACTATTTTAACAACTATAACTAGCTCCTGTCCGTTCAAAGTTTGTCTGGTAGAGATCGCTCTGAGCGATAAGACCGCCCATTGTCACACCTCATTCGTTTTTTCCTTGTCTTAGATTATAATGTGTTAATTGGTATACAATAAAGTATTCATCTATCTATCTATGTGTATCGTCATGGTAATTCACATTTCGCAATACGATCTATAGTACTTGTACTATTCATTATTCTGTGTCTATAGTAGAATCGTGCTTATCTGGTAGTGGAAGACTGTATTGATATAAAGCGCTGGATAACTTACTATCTTTCAATCACTTGTTCAGGAAGTTATGTATTCCTTTACTACTAAAATTGTTTTCTATGAGACCTGAGTATGTTGCTGTATGCATCAGCGGTCTGAGAAACGTCTCGCTACATATCGTTAGGTGCGATAAGCATCAAATGCCTAATTATCAGAACATAGTACTTTAAGCTCGGAGAGACGTCAATAGCTAATCTGCCACCCTAGATTCAAGCCCAATGCGATTTAGTGTTATTAGGTCGGAAAATCGGCCCTTATCAAATCCCAATCCCCGTCACATCGATCTGAACCGATCGGCAGTATTTTGTGCAGTTAATTATCCGGAGCTACCGCCTTAATCCATAAAGTCACGTGACGCGCACGTGCCTACTTCAAGGGGGGTTAGTCTGGATTGTTATAACGAACGCTGTGCGAATAGAACGTCGCGCGTCGTGTTTTATGAATGGCTACCCGCAATTTGTTGATTAATTAGTAAAGATAAATGTTCTCATCGTCCTTGATTAGGTTTTATTTATTTAAGCATGATAATCACCAATTATTATATATGCAAAAATAAGTATATAATATTGCCTCTTCATGGTCAAGCTCGCCTGATATAGCTAAAAATTGGCACTGGCTAGCCAGCACAGTGAACTTTTTAACGTGGGCAAAGCCGCGGAGCGCAGGTGATATTTTACAATAGAGTAGTTAATTTCATTTTTTATTCAATTTCATTTAATTTTCATTTGCATAATCTCTTAAATGAATTACGTCAAACCTTGGATATTTCTATTTATACATCACATTTGGATCGCACAGAACAGTTGCACTTTCATCAATAGGAGAAATGAAATTAATTATCACAATGCAGATTTATGAAATGAACAACTTTGTTACTTAAGTTAAACCCGGTATGTGTTCTATTCCTACGACCGTAAACAACATTATTACACCATTACGTAAGTCTAGGAAACTAATAGCATCTTAAGCACTGATCGAGATTCTGTTTCCAGTTGCAGCTTCTATTACGCAACCTCATCTGGTAAATGCATTGCTCGGCGTAGGGCGCCGGCACGTTCGCTTAAGTATTGTTGATATTCTAAACCACCCTGTAGAATTGCAGAGGAACGCAGTAACAAAGGTTCAGTACGTGCTTTTATCCAGACAGACTGAGAAACGGAATTGCTAATGTTGTTTACTTGATTACAAATCTGAGAGGGATGCCGTACTGCATATTGTTGTGGTATATGTCCAGAAAGGTGTCATGGATTCAAAATTATATTGCTACAATCGTACGTGTAATTTGTCCGAAAATATAATAAAATACTAGAGGCTCTGTAAACTATGGACCTCGCGAGTCTGTCTTTGAAAGCTAAAAACTGAATAACACACCCCAGAGCCCTAGTTAAGATAGTTAAGTTAGTTTATCGGATGAAAAAGTTGTTCAGACAAAAAGTTGCGTCTTAATAAGCATAGCAAAAAAGTTTTGTAACATATTTGAAAATTTTTGGAAATGGCTGATATAATTGATGTTAAGTTTTTGAAAATTCTACATATCCATCAAACCGGCTTGCAAAATTTCACGAACATTTGTTGACAAATGCAACCTGTGGAGGAGAACAGACATTTTTTCCTAAGCGAAGATTTTACGCTTTGCTCGATCAATAATATAATTATGACGATTAACATAATATGTTTATCATCATAACATAGGAAATCTAGGTACCTAAAGTAACCTTATTTTTAATCCATATTATAAAAACTTTTGTAATTCTGTCACTCTGTCTGTTTGTTACCTTCATCACGCCTAAACGGACGATCCGATCATGCTGAAATTTCATCATAATCAGCCGGTTAACTGCTGGACATAGGCCTCTCTCAAATCATGCCACTGAGCCCGATCTTCGGCTCTTTGTTACCAGTCACTGCCCACCGCTTTGCAAATTTCGTCGCTCCGCCTGGTCACAGGGCGTCCTACGCTACGTTTACCGATTCGCGGTCTCCACTCTAGAACCGGTCTACCCCAACGGTTATCGAATACTGACATTTAACAAGGAAATACTTTTTAGCATGAATATAGACTACTAAATTCTTGGTGTACGTGAACGAAGTTGTGGGTATCAACTAGTTGTCTTATAAGTAATTTGATACTCTTAAAATGTTTGATTCTAGCCGCACGATAATGCATGCAGGCTGAACAATATTTAATTATATTTGTTCCATTTTTGAATGCAGCATATTTTGTTGCCAGATATGCGCTTTAAGCATTTTGAGAGATTATGTACTGTAAAGCATTCTATTATGTGGTTTGCTGGCCTGTGTCGCAACCGCAGCTAGTCGCGTGTGTCCGCCTGATTGCAAGGGTTTGTAGTGTGCCGCCTCGCAATGACGAATAATTTGAAACAAATGAAGATGCAGTCTAACATGTAGTTGTACTTGTGGGAATCGGGCGACGGTAGTGAGACGAGGCGCAGGACGTCTTAACTTTTGACATATTGTAACCCTCCTAACTCGTCTTCCATATTGCTGATCCCATCTCATCTCCATATCTGAATATATATTATATATCTGATTTTATATATATATATATATAATCTTCAGTAGAGTAAAATTATTTACAAGTCGTAATAGATTTTTTGTTTTATACATCTACTAGTATTTATATACCATGTAAAATAAATTCTTTAAACTATAAAAAAAATATTTATGTATAAATTATATTAAATAGTATTTTTTTATTTAATTCATATTATTATAATTAAAAAATTTTATTATAAAAACTCACGTTCATTTTAAACTTATAGATTTAAAAACAGTGAGGAGGACACCGTGAGTTCCGTCTGCCGGTTGGATGAGATCTCGTCTGAAGTAAACAGCAGTGATGAAGACGAAGCCCTCCAACCTAATCCCGCGCCTCCACTATGTACACCGCATCATTACCCCCCACCAAAACCACCACCGCCGCCGCCGCCGCCCGCTCCGTCCGCCCGCGCTGCACGGGCAGCGGCCCGCAGTGCGAGGTGCGACGCGTCGACGAGCGCCCCGCACTCAAGATCCTGAAGAAGGCCTCCGGATGAGGCCGAAACATATGTCGATCGCTATATCGACATCGCGTAAGTCACGTTAAATTCCCGTTTTTAAATCTATAAAATTAAAAAATTAATTATATTTTAATTTATTTTTTGTTTTTAATGGCAATAACCAAAAATTTTAAGCTTATATAATGCCAAAAGAAATAAAATTTGAACTTTAAGAATCTTTTCATAAGCTTTATAGAGTATCGCATAAACGTTTCAAAGTACAGTTTATACTCGCACTATGACAAATCACCGCATTCGTCATACCAAGCCCGCACCGATATAGAAGTCGCCCGCAGTTGGCGGAACGTTAACGCTACATTTTCCTCGGCCATTTGCAATTCGATATCTAGTTTAGGCTATTTACACGTGAACGTTTTCTTAACGATGTTCGGCGATGTGTTAGCATCGAGCTAACAGTTGTGTTTTCTAAACATAAACGTAAAACAGAGTCACTATTGTCATAAATGACAGTAGTGACACTATCATGCCTTGAACACTCGCAGAATTAGTGGTGTGTATGTACTGAATTTGCAGTGACAGCGCCGAATGCTCAATGTATAATCGCTTCCGTGACAGTATCGGAGAATTCACCAGTGTGTGTGAAGCCTAAGTGCAACGGGATTGAAAAGTGTCTAATGCAGATTACGATCGTTTAAGTTTAAGATTTGAATATCATTTGTATTTGGAACATATTTTTTATCATTATATTATATATTATTATTTTAATATATTTTATGTATTAATATATTATTATTTATCTTTTTAATATGTTATTAGGTACTTTTATAAATATTATTATTTGTATGTGTATTATTAGTAGTGTAGTATCATATAAGTCTATAGTCAGTATTCTGCTTAATTATCGTTTTTAATCAACAGACTTTTGTACCTTTTTAATGTGCACAATAATAAATCAAGGTCACATTAAGAAGTATCTACTTACTGAATTTTTCTGTCCGTTTATCTGCTTCAATTCAATTAACACTTTACCAATTAGCCGCCAATTAACCACGCAGAAAATTTGTTTACAGGTACTGTAATGAAAATATTAGATACACAATATAATATTTGATTTTAGGTATTACATTTAAGGCTTTGGCAGACAAAAATCTTACAGAACGTGACATCAAATCATTTTCCAGTTTAATAAATAAAAGCAGTATGTACAGGTAACGGGTATGCCTACTGTGTGACGAAAGCTTTATTTGAAGTATAAGTGGATCGAGTGCGTAGCAAATTAAGAATAATAGCAATGTAGTTTTGGTAAAAATCTGTGAATTCAAAAACTTACTCCACATAACATTAAGTCAAAACGTTTTATTTACCATTCCCTGAACACATGCTCCTTTTACTCGAGTTATCCTCATCGAGACAATCAAGGCAGGCGTGGGTGCAACACCAGAAGTTACTCCTTTGTCATAATAAAAACACTTCCCATTCCTTTGAGAAGTTTGTGAGAAGGTGCTAAGAGTTACAGCGGCAAGGTGACATATTGTCTCCAGATTTATGAAGTTAGCTCAGGCTTTGTTGGCTTGCAACTTATTGCTACAGAATCCACACACCTACGTAGGCATTATGTTCTAACAATAAAATCTTCATCATTTCAAGCCACTGTGGCAGTAACAAATTGGTCATTCTTCAAGTCTGACTCCCACACCAGCTTACACCGGTACCAATTTATGCGTGGTTTTGTTGTATCCTGTTCTTATTATTTATATCTCTTGTTTTATTCAACCTAAATTCATCAACTTTGTTTATAATATGATATTATACCTAAAAAAATAATGACTGCACTCGATCCTGTAGGTACTTATATTCTGAAATATGTTTCTGTATACCTTGAGAAATTACTACAAGATCCGTTCTATATAAGATCACCGGCTATGCTTTGTGCTATTACCCAACGATCAAAAAATATCCAAATCGTATTATTTATGATATAAGACAACAGGAAAAGAACGACGATCACCTGATGGTAAGCAATGATGTCTACCTATTACATATACAGCGGCATGCAAAATTCCGGCAATCCAGCATATCACTACACTGCGCCTGTTACCTTGAGACATAAAGATGTTAAGTCTCAAATGCCCTGTAATTTCATTCGACACTGTAATTTTATCAAAAACAACTCTTGCAAAATAATCAAAAGTTATTTAGTATACATAAATGCCTTTAAATATAATAATAACTACTTGAAATTTAGTTAGTCGCATAACTATCACCAATAACTCTACAAGCACTTATTGTTTCCTACTATCAAAGTAAGTAAGATTGTATTCTTTGCCTCTTTTCTCTATGAGCTTGAGCCCGTATTTTCTTTCTATAGCAGATTATCACCAAACGTACCGCTTTATGTTTTATATTATGACTCTCTTCAGCGGGAAATGTCTGTGCAGTTTCTTATACGCAGTACGTTAAATGGCACGTAGCGCAATAGGATTATGCTTGGGTGCAACCAACATCACTAGTTTAGGAGCTACTGTAGATTAAATTCACGAATAGATCAGTAGTTAGGTTAGGTTAGTTAGTTTTAAGGATAAGATAAGATATATAAGATAAGATTTTAACCTACTTTAATTTTTTTTTAAATATTCTGTCGTAAACGATTGGATGACAGCTGAATAATTACAGTTCATTACTTTTGTTTTTTTTTCTAATTCAAAGCGTTAAAATTCTACTTTTGCTATGTTTACTTGATAATTGGTTATGATTTATTTTATGATTTATGATGTTGACGTGTATTTGTGCGTATATTAATACTGCCTACATACTGAATAAATGCTTTGATTCTTCTTTGATTGATTCTTTGAGATAAGAAAGATGGGTTGACTTTTAAGCGAAAGGTTGCCGGTTCGTATCCTAGTACGGTTGTTTGATCCACAGGTGGTAGAAGCGTATCACATCGATGTTCCGCCTGACTTGCTAAAAAGAAGCTACTACCATCAAGAAGAAAATTTGCCTCCATAACCTTACGGTGTTCCGGCAGCACACAGCCCTTGACAGTTATAGTATTCTAGGCCTAGCGTGTTCACCATATTTGACCACATCATCGCTTACCACCAGGCTAGTTAGCGGTCGATATACATATTTTAGATAGGTGGTGAAACAAGAGAGATTTTCGGTATTATAATTATTCCAATTACCATCATAATACTTAAACAAAGAAATATTTATATTTTATTTAAAGACAACAAATTAATATGCAAATTGGTAAATAAGTTGAAAATGATAATATATTACACAATAAAAAATAACGCCCATAATGGGCAAAACATGACGAGCTATCTTTTCAACCGACTTCAAAAAAGGAGGATGTTTCTCAATTCGACCGTATATATGTTTTTTTTATGTTTGTTCGCGGATAACTTCGTCGTTTATGAACCGATTTTGATTATTATTTTTTTGTTGGAAAGGAGATATCCCAAGTGTGGTACCATGGTAATTTTATCGAGGTCTGATAAGTATCTCCAGAGATATGGAGATAAACACCTCAAAATTGGTACTGAAAATTAATAGCGCGGCATTGAAGTCCGTTTTTTTAGTTTTTTAAACGATCTAATATGTTTAACACTATTAATGCATGCAATGTTTGTGTATGTGTAAAACGCATGTTTTAAACAAATAAAAAATCTTTACCTTTATAAATTGAAAAATATTATTAGCTATCAATCTTTAAAAAGATGATGAAAAAGATGAGAATGATGTAATAACATTATCCAACGATTCCTTACCTATTCAGAGACTTCTAGGCAAGATAAACAGAGGAGGCGTTCGCCGAGATTAGTGCTCAGAACGGGGGTATAACATCTTGAATAGTTGAAATTTCCGTTTGTGAATAACCTAAATACTTACGTAGGACTGCTCTTGATATTAATGGGCTTTTGTTGAACTTAGCGTGAAATAGTAAGTGTAATTGTTTGTTATGTACTTGCTGGTAGTAAGTTACTGTGGCCACAGAATAATTACTAGTATTACATACTGTGTGGAATTAAAATAGTATCTGAATTTAAATACAGTGGATTTCATTTATAATGGCGATAAAGGGACCACTATTATTCCGTCGCTTTATCTGAGAGTCGCTTAAACAGATTAAAATTGACATAGCTTCTTGGTGTCTAAATCGAGAGTGTTTTGCTTTGATTCATCAATCAATCAATCTAAAAGAAGGCCTTTTTTCTTACACTTTTCTGTACGCACACATAATATATACAGATGTGATACCTACACAAGTCAAACTTATAACGCCCCTTATTTTTGGGTCAGGGGTAAAAATATATTATTAAGTTTAGCTGTTGATGAACGAATAACAGTGTTAAGTGATATTCATCATAATTTACAACAAAGCCAAAATATCGAAAACTCGTAAATCAAAAACATGGTACATTTATTATTCCTTCAAAGTGTCTGTCTAGTAGAAATATTTTACATTTACCCTCACAAATTGCTTTTGTAGTTAAATCTAACGCTAACCTATTTCTAGACAGCCTATTGTTATCCATAAATCGTTTGACGTCATGCTTTACCTCACCATTTTCTCACTTATAACAGAAAGGTTAAACCCTAATTGGAGCTTACAGGGTAGAACATTGCTGTGAAGACAAATTTATTCATTCTAAATTTGATTTTATCTCGCTTAGGGTCAGTTCACACCACGACGCGACGCGACAAGACGCGATGCAGCGCGACGCCACGTGGCGCAGCCTGAAACCGCCAATTTAACTCAATGAAATGTGTACCTATTTGTGTAGTACATAGAGATTATTTTCTGTATCACTCTCTTAATAAGTGCGCGCCGCCTCGTGTCGCGTCGTTTCACGGTCTGAACTGACCTTTACACTTACCGTAAGAACAGTCTATGATATTCTGTCAAACACAAAAATCAACGTGAAGTAAAGAGCTGTAACATGATTTGACAGTGACGAGTGTAGGTCATATTTTTAAACTTCAAGAGTTTATTCTATATTCAATCTCCTCTCCTCAATCAATCAATCCTCCATTGAGTATAATCTGCTTGTTGTTTAAAAAACTGACGTCATTAAAATCCGCTTAGCTCCGTATTATAATTTCAGCTTGAATTTACAATTTACATTTTAATATCTCTCTGGGCTGAGAATGAAAGAAAAGGTCGCATTGTCGTGGCAGCTGAGAGCTAAGAATGCAAGTCTTAATCTTGTCTGGGTGTAGGCATACCAGTATGGGTGTATGTACTGAAACAAGAAAACATTCTTGTTCTGGTACATCTACTGGTACATCAAAATTACATAAAAACATTGAGTGTAATTTTCACCCACACATGGTTGGATTGATTTGCTGCGTCTGGAGACTTGACCTTTGATGTATGTACCTTATACCACAGAATAAATAAGTTTTTTACCCAACTACGGCGAAGCAAAAAGGAGGGTTATGTTTTGGACCGGTATGTGGGTATGTATGTATGTAAGTATGTAAGTATGTATGTTTGTATGTATGTTCATCTGTTCCCTCATAACTTCTAAACTACTTATCTTAATTTAACAAATGAGGTGTCGTTGGACGCGTCTTATTTTACTGCTGGTTATAGGCTATGTGACGTCACAACAAATTGAATGTGGCGCCCCCTAGAGGGCACGAAGTCCAGAACTAAAAAAAAAATCTCACTCCACCCCATCGTGTGGGGTATCGTTGAATAGGGATTTTGAAAATGAAGATAGGGTTTAGTACATCATAATATGATTGTAGGACGTAGCCTTGGTAGTGTATTATACAAACAACTAACTTGTAATAAATATTTTATTGTATTTCATAAATATTCATAGTGGTGTTCAGTAGATACCCGTGGTCGTATGTTACTTTGCAGAGTGTATTGTTTTGTTACGGTAGGTGACATACGACCACGGCTATCCTCTGAGCACTACTAAGGATATTTATGAAATACAATAAAATATTTATTACAAGTTAGTTGTTTGTATAATACACGATACATATTGATTAGTTTGTACATAGCGATCTCAGATGAGAATATTTTCTTGTTTCATACTTTTTAGAGAGTGATTTTTCAGTAGTCGGGTTTTAGTAGTTTGAACTTATTTTTTATTTTATATCTTAAAGGCTAGCGTTTGACCACTATCTCACCTGTTGGTAAGTGATGATGCAGTCGAAGATGGTAAGCACGCTAGACCTAGAATGGGCATTGTAGTGGTATAAGTACTTTATACGCGAATGGAGTGTACCAGTAGGTAGGTAGGTAAGAAAAAAAACTACATACAGATGAATTGAAAACCTCCTTCTTGTTGAAGTTCGTTATACATATAGTATTTACGACTATTTTACCAACCTCTTTCTTACCCTAAAACCATACTGTTCTTACAACAACAAGAGACCACAGACAGTAAGCTGCGACTGCCCTAATGATATCTCAAGGCGCGCCTAAGAGCCCATACATAACACTATATGAGACGTTTTTAAAATTTAAGTCAACTTTAATGCATTCTACCCTACGTTGAAAATGTTTATTCAAATTTGTAGGCGAGTCCACAATACCCAGTCTCCTATGCCTTTGTGATACTCCTTTATTAGCATAACATGAGGTGTATTGAATGGACAAAGTAACCGGTATTAAAATAAAATTTTACGGTTTACCCTTATATTGGAGGGAGGTCGTGTAAGGGCATAATAAAATGTCTAGTTGTTTTGCTGGAATTATGGGAAGCAGGTATTTTACAGTCCATTGATGGGATTTAGACTGCTTATTTTAATGAATTAAATTGAATCTGTGAGACGAGAATATGTTGTGTACTCGATGGTTTGAAATGTGTTTTGATTAGTTTAGTTTTTTTATACGTGATAAGCAAGCGCGTCCACTCACGATGTTAAGTGACGATACGGTCGACGTTTGAAGCACGTAGTAGTTTGAAATTTGTTTTTATTTTTATTATTAATATATAATAATAAAAGTAATATAATAATAAGTAATAAAGTCAATGCCTTCCAAAGGACCGGGCGATTTGCAGCCCGTGATGTGAATTGAATAAAAAGTAATAAACGTGTTCTGATTAATGTCACTGTAAAATCTTCTAACGTCATATTCACAGACAATAATACATATAGGTATAAAAAAATATATAACTAGCTATGCCCCGCGGCTTCGCCTACGTTAAAAACAACTTTTATTTATTTTAATATTTTTTTCATAAGAACCATCTTCTTACGTTAAAAAACACAACAAAAAAAGAATTAGCGAAATCGGTGTAGCCGTTCAAACGTGATGCCGTGACCAAGGGCAATTGGGATTCATTTTTATATATATAAAGATAATAATAAATTGAATGTAAGAGATAACATGATATGGAACCAAACTGGATCACAGAAAAAGGTGGAGGAAGAGGAGGAGGAGAGAGAGAGATAGTAAACTCCAATTGTGCATCGGGACTTAACCTAGGCACGTCGCCAATCGGTTTGCCAGAATTTGGAGGATGACCTGGATTAGCAGAGTATGTGGATGATGTTATGTGGATTGGAATAAAGTCAGTTGTCCAACGCATCGACTCACTGCCGTTTTCCATTTCAAGACTGACACAATTTTACTTGACTTCACAGAACAATGAATAGTTGCTGACACCTATACCAGCCAAACCAACTTCTTTGTCTAGTCAAGAAACTTACTAGAAAATATAATATAACACAGAAAGTCTAGACGAAATTAAACATCTCAAAATATGCGCTTCATGACCTTGGTCAGCAAACAGTTGTGCCCTTAGCAGCCTATTTTTTACTATGTTTAATTATTCCAATATACAAACAATAGTTCTAAATTCAACAAAAATTAATAATCAGCACTTGAAGTTCGAGCTTACGATGAATTTTGTTATGACTAGAGATGTGGAATAAATTCATTTCGGCGAAAATATAAAATAATAATAGCCAGATGTGAGGTTGTATCACATAATATATCTGCGGAGTCTATAACAATAAGTAAAGTATTTTTATTTTATTCTAAATACATCAAAGAGAAGATAAAGATATAATATAAACTGTTCTGTGATCTTATAGCAGCATTTCGGTCTTTTTAAGCTAGTAAAATAAGAATGTTATAAACTTTAGTAGGTAGGCCTACAGCGTATTTAAAAGACGTCAGACTCAGATGCAACATTTTTCTAATAAATCTCGATTTTATAAATTGTCCGAAAACCTAAAGTAGCTGTTTGCAATATGAATATGAAATAAAATAAAAATTTGTTTCGTTTTTCGGTTCTTCACTACTACAATGAAGTACAATAATAAGTAATAATAATTAAGATAGTTGAAAAACTAAACAACCGACTTCCATGCCCCGCGAATCAATGTCAGTAGCAAGTTTGAGACGTTTATCGTCATATCTCTGAATATACTTATCAGATCTCGATGAAATTACAATGGGACCACCTCGGAAACGTACTCTGCCGATTAAAAAAATTTCGATCATTCGAATCGGTTCACAATTCACGGAGTAATCGCGAAACATACATACAAAAAAACATACAGACGAATTGAGAACCTCCTTCTTTTTGGAAGTCGCTTGAAAAGTCCATACCGTGCTTCAGCTAAGCTTTGTATGTGGCTTTGTAGAGCTTTTTTTGAAAAATGAGCTTCACAAAACTTCCAAGCGATTTTCCATATACATATTAGCTTCCAGCAATGCTGTAAAGCTGTTTGAAAAATAAACTGGCCAAGTGCAAGTCGGACTCGCACTCGTAGGGTTCTGTACCACACTACAGTATTTTATAAGATCGAGCAAAAAATACCACTATCATTTTTCGTCAGCTAAAAATAATAATTAATAAACATTTTATATCTTATAACGCCATCTAACGTCTAACAAAAGTGTTAGGGATCGGCATTTCAATATAACGTCATCTATGGACGTTTACCTAAGCGTTCATAGATGGCGTTATATTGAAATGCCGAAAAAAACACGTTTCTTGTATGGGGAACCCCTATTATTTTTAACTTTATCTGTATTTAGTATTTGTTGTTATAACGGCAACAGAAATACATCATCTGTGAAAATTTCAACTGTCTAACTATCACGGCTCATAAGAACCTGGTGGCAGACGGACAGACGGACAGACAGACAGACAGAAGGACAGCGGCGTCTTTAGTATTAGGGTCCCGTTTTACTTTGGGTACGTAACCCTAAAAACGACTATAATAAAGTGGAGCGTTAAACCAACCAGTTCGGAAATAGTTCAAATTCAGTAAAGTGTCCGAAAACCACCTCATCTCTAGTTATAAATTGCGCCGCCCGATTTCAAATACTTTATTTTGTTGAACGCTGCTGGCGGGCATTTCCCATTATTGAAACGAATTGTTTTGCGAAGTTTTAATATTAAAAGGCTCCATTGTTGGACTTTGCCCCCAACTTACTTTTTTATTATTGCTTATAAAATTGCGCTTTAAAATTATGGTTAAACAGAATTTGCGCCGCGATTAGTTTGGACCGTTGCAGCGCTGGTCGGGCGTTTGTATCGCTGTATCGATAAATATGTAATCGAGGTGATAAAACACTATTCAATGAACTAGAGAAAAGCAAAATTCAACACAGTAAACATCTAAATCTATAGGTATATCACGTAATACCTAGAAACTATTTGCATATAATAAATAACCAGATTGTCCAATGCTGATCGATGTTCCTTAGCCAATAATATATTTTCATACCATATAGGCTAGCGTTTGACCACCATCTCACTTGTTGGTAAGGGATGATGCGGTCAAGGATGGTAGCACGCTAGAAAGAACTGGCTCTCAAGGATAGCTACCGGAATACATTAGATTTTCTAATTTGAATTTCTTTACTTGGGTGGTAGCTGGCGGACACTAGATAGTGTCTTATCACAATGCAAATTAATTAAATACTACCTACAGCTAAAGTCTAAATATTAGCTAGGTGAACGTACACCTTGAACTTCAGATTTTAATAAATCTTGTTATGTCTAAGCTTTGTTAGCACGTTTCGTTGTAGATCTTAATTAATTTCTTTGGATATATACACTAACAGAAAAATCACGACAATCGCCTGATGGTAAGTTATGACTTCTGCCTATAACAGAAACCGATAAGCAAAACTCTGGACAGCCAGAATTTTACGAATTTTAATTATTTTTATAAGAAATCTTATAGTTAGATTTATATTTATCGTGAGTTTGAATCATGATTATAAACTACCGACTATTATACTTACTACGGTTTGTTGTCAAATACAGATTATGGGTCGCAGCAAGATCGCGACGACCACAGTAAGCTCCCGATGAAGTGCATCGGGCATGCACGAAACCTAATTCAAGCATTCGACAACAAGCCGTAGTGAGTATAACATTCGGTAGTTTATAATCATATATAATAGTTGTTCTGTAATTTAAACATACTAGCATAAATTATGCTTATAAGCATCATAATAATAATTAGACTGTATAAGTCCACTGCTGGACAGAGCCCTCTCCAAAGACACATTAGCACAGAATAAAAAAAAGTATCTACTTACAATATTTTAGTCAGTCACTTTATACACCTATTTTATTTTCGTTGTAATTAAAAATAAATAATTTTGCTTCCAAAACAAATGTCCTCAATGAAGTTCAATTAAATCTCTCTCAAACAACAATAAAAATTAAGTTCATTGACTAACTTTTCCTCGCAAGTTTCAGAAAACATCCGAAGGAAGTCCACCTCGGATTTCTTTTCATCGCTTTGGATGCAAGAAATGAATGCCACTGAATACTAATTCACGGAGAAGTCTTAATTACATGAACAATCTTGTCGGTGATTGAACTTTTTCTGACTTTAAAGGGCTTAAGAATTGCTGCTAAAGGATTTTCAGTATTTATCTACTTAATTTTGATTTTCTTCAGCAAATTAGTGACTCTGAATTTAGGACGATGGATTTTTATTAAATATCCCATAGGCACAGAATAATGAACAGTACAAGTACTATATTTTTAAGGCTAGCCTGACTTTTATCTGGTGGTGAGCGATGATCGAACATATAATTAATAGGATAAAATAATTTTCTTATAATTGATAGGGAAAATAAACTCAAGCATTGATTTTAATCTAAGATTAGTTTATAACCTACAAAATATAGCGTTTTAATTTCATCTCACTCTCATCCGTCATAAAACATCGTGTCATGAAATAAGTATAATAAATGAAATAATATAGAACGAAACTACGAAGAACGAATATTACCATACAGTGTATAACGCCGTCCCCGGAGAACAAAATGATAACTACAAAAACACAACTTTTCAAAATAAAAAACATATTTTCGTTGATAACTTCGTAAATACTAGACGTAGACAGATGATTGTTAGCATAAAGCAATGCTTATTTTTTATGCATTAGAAATGTTTTAATGACATACGCGTAAGATTCGCCAATATAGAGATATTTAAAAAATAAAAAGGTAGTCAAAATCAATCATCGTCCGAGTTGTATAATGTCGATTATCATTTTATTCCATGTATTTTCTATCCAAACCGTAATGTTGCACTACTCTCCTACCATTTTATTCTACGCTTTATTAGGGTGGAAGTAATGATGATAATCATCATCATCATCATCATCATCAGCCGGTGTCAGTCCACTGCTGGACGTAGGCTTCTCCCAAGATGCGCAACTGAGCCCGGTCTTCGGCTCTTCTTTTCCAGTCTCTGCCCACCGCTTTGCGTATGTCGTCGCTCAACCTAGTCACAGGACGTCCTACGCTGCGTTTGCCGATTCGCGGTCTCCACTCTATAGGACAAGTCTACCCCAACGGTTATCAGTGCTGTGGCAGACATGACCAGCCCACTGCCACTTCAGCTTGCTAATCCGTTGAGCTATGTCGATAACTTTAGTTCTCTGGCGAATTACTTCGTTCCGGATTCGATCCCGTAGAGAAATACCGAGCATAGCTCTCTCCATAGCTCGTTGAGTGACTTTTAACTGGTGGACCAGTCGAACTGGGAGTGTCCATGTCTCGGCTCCGTATGTCATTACAGGTAGGATGCACTGGTTAAACACTTGCTGATGACTTGTTTATGATAATAATAGTTTAATATAATCTTGTTCTCGTGTGTAATTATCTAACTTTATTTTGTCAAGTGCTATTAAATAAAACTATGGCAGTAGTAATCTACTATTGCTTTATTCTTTTAAAGATGTTTTCAAGTGCTTGTTAGCTAAAAAACCTCTTAAAAAATTATTTTATTATAATAGAAAAGGGCTACCGTCCCTTAGAAATAAAATAATATAAAAAATTCAACCTAATTCTTTTATAAACCAAAACAAACAGTTAGCTACGTATTAGTATTTTGAAAAAAGATAAAAAATCGCAGTGTACAAAAAATGAAGGTGTTTTTTTAAAAAACCAGAGCCAAAAACAATGGAATGTTTTATAATGTACCATAGTAAATATGCCTTGCTAACTATATAAGGAATTAACAAGTATAATTAATTATCAATTAAATCAGCCTTGAGATTACGTCATGATTCTAAATATTATGGCGATATAAGTATTCTTATTTAAGTTTGCTCTATGACATCTGACAAAGGCCTCTCTTAAGAGCTCCTATGAGCATCCTAAGAGCTAAAGGTCGAGCTCAGTGACTTCACGCCACTGTTAATCCACTTCGTTATCCAATTTGTCATCAACCGCTGCCAGCTAGCTTTCGTTTATCTTTGCTCCATCTAGCTAGAGAGCGGCCTACACTTCGCTTACCGAACCGTAGTCTCAACTCGAAAACATGTCTGCCACAATGGTTATCGGTTCCACAACAGAAGAAAGACCACTTCAGCTTGCTAATCCTTTGAGCTATGTTGAAAACTTTGGTTCTCTGACAGATGGTTTGGATGGAAATGACTGATACTTCATTTTGAATTCGATCCTGCTGATAGACTTTGACTTAGAACTCTCCATAGCTCGCTGAGCGACTTTTAATTAGTGAACCAGTTGCACCGTCAGTGTCCTCGACTTGGCTCCGTAAGTAATATAACTGGTATGACACACTTTACTTTCGTCTACAGATTTTGGGATATGAGTGATGAAAAGAGCCGATGAAGTTTTCCAAATGCTGCCCATTCTAGCTGTATCCTTCTGCAAGCTTCCTCCATGAAGTTGTTTCTACCCAATTGGAAGATTTGCACAAGGAAGGTAGACGTAATTCGTGAACAACTTCCAGATAAACTTTATTTATTTATTAATTAAGGGCAACCTGTTCCGAAATAACATACTCGTTATTGTGTGTGTACCCTTTGTGTCACTTGTCTATGTAAGGGGATGTGTTCAGTCTACTGATTTTTTACTCAGACGGTCATAGTCGCGGCGTCATACAGGCTTCTCAGTACTTAAACGTATCGCCAAACAATTTGGTACTGTTTTGCAGAGAATCCTGAACAGACCAGGTTTCAACAGAGTGAAAAGCTTTCTCATAGTCCACAAACGCATTGAAAAAAGGCTGGTAATACTTTTCGTCTTCTGTATAACCAGCCGCAATGTGTGTAAGTGATTTAAAATGCTGTATTCTTATCGAAACCCAGTCTGTTCAGGGGACTGCAATTCGTCGAGTATACGCGCGAGACGATTTGTCATGAGTCTCGAAAACAGCTTATAGACGTCAGTCAAGAGTGAAATGTGTCGATAGTTCCTTAAGAGGGTCTTGTCTCCTTTTTTAAGGAACATAATGGCCACACTCTTGCTCCACGTCTTTGGAGTTCTCCGCGAAAAGAGGATTAAAAATAAATATAATATACTGCAGCTGTACAAAAGTAGGGAGTTCGACCAGCTTTTGAGAGATCCGTTATAACTCTATCCTCCCCAGAAGATTTTTCATTTCTAGGCTGTCTGAGAGTTCGATTTCGTTCGGACTGAATTCGGGTTGTAAAACCTTCCTAAGTATATCTGGCTTAGTAGAGACGACATCTCCGCTAGATGTGGTCAACTTCGTCAGATGGCTTCGAGCCAGCTGTTGAAGTTTCGCTCGATCGCTTCTTTAATAGAGCGTGTGTTGGTGCTCCGGAGGTCACGGCTTATCAGCTTAAAGATTTTTCTGTTCAACGCCCTTAGTCTGACGAAGTTACTGCAGGGTTTTTATCGTCGCTTCTGCATTCTTGTTCAAAAATATTGTCACTAGGCCGGCTATGTTTTGCATTACTATTTTTTTTGCGTAAAGCCTACGTAATAGAAGAGTATGACAATAATGTCTAGCAATCAAAAATTTCAGAATCATTTTACTAACATAACTTTATATAAAATGACTGAATGGTTTTGAACGAGAATAAAATGATAACTGCGTTTAAGATTATCTAGCCGATTTTTTTTCACGAGGACATAATTCTATGACCGTTTGTCATACTCAAAGGTGTAAAACTATTTTGATAATGTTTTAATAACACTTTGTTCTCGTAATTTTAGGTCTAGGTAAAATCTTTAAATATTATTGTAATATTTTCTAGCTTCACAATTTACAGTATAAAAAATACGAAAAAAAAATCTCAAAAATGACATAACACTAAAACTAAGATAATGGTAGTTATCATTTTGTTCTACGGGGACGGCGATAACTTAAGATCGTTTACAAAACAAAAAAATCTAATTCCATATGTGCCATATAATTATTGCCTACATTATGCTACAACAAATATTAGATCTAATTAATACACATGTCATGATCTCTGAAAGTACTTAGTAGCTTAAAAATATCATACTACCAAATAGAATACACCATAATACACCATATTTATGGCACATCTAATTCTTTATCAATATTGAATCACTGCCTTTAAGTATTTCAATAGGTAGGTAATTCCTTGAAGAAAATCAGAAACAACAAAAGCGGTCTGCGTGCGACGTTTCCACAAAAATAATCATACAATTTTCCTGGTGGTTGTTTTAAAAATTGCTAAACAGTTACCATTTTGCCGGCGACCATTTTTGTTCTCTTGCGCACTAAAATTAAACGTCAATCGTGATGCCAGGGCCAGCGACGTAGTTTGTTTCAATAATCGACAAGAACTTGTTTGTTAGAGGTTCTAGAGCACGCGTCTTTTGTTTCGTGAATTTTAATTTCGCCGTGTTTTGTTTTGTTTTTAGAAATTAATGAAATACGCTTCGGAAATTGTATAGGTTTTGGTATTGGACAAACATTTTGATTGTACAGCGACTCAACCTTACCGTTAACAGTTTCATTAAATACGACCGACTTGACATGCCACGTTATTGATATTTTTGCGATCGGGTTAGCTTTTTGATACGATATAATTATGGAAAAAAACGCGTTTCTTACCCCCTTTTATTTATTATTTATTTTTACTATTTTTTTATTACAATAATAATAAATAAAAAATATAATAATCTATAAAATTTTCAAGTATCTATCCGTGTATATTACAGATCAAAAGATCAAGAAAAAAAGCCCTCTCAATTTAAAACTTTATTTTGCTTTTATTCGTTTTTGTTTAGCGGCCATAGTAATAATACATTATTCTGTCTACATTTCAAGTGGGTGCCTATAGCATAGAAAAGATAATAATAGCCTATAGTTAAAGAAATACAGCCCTGTAACAGACGGACGGATAGACGGAGGAACGGACAGACAGTAAAGTCTCAATTATAGGGTTCCGAGTGAGTATCCCTTACATTTTAGAAGGCCAATAATTTTAAAAGCATAAACCTATCTATTCGGATTATTATTTAAAACATTTTTTTTCATCATCATTATCATCAGCCTATACTAGTCCACTGTTGGGCATAGGCCTCTCCAATTGCACGCAACTGAGCACGATACTCGGATAATCTTATCCAGCTGTGGCCAGCCACCTTGCGAACATCATCGATCGAACACCTAGCTTGAGGGCGTCCTACGCTACGCTTGCCGATTCGCGGTATCCATCAAGAAGGACGCACTGATTGAAGACTTTCGTCTTGAGACGTTTTGGGATTGGCGATGTGAAGACTCGACGTAGTTTCCCATATGCTGTCCAGGCCAGCTGAATTCGATTTTTTTATTACATGTAAAATATTTTTTACATATGAAGTATAAATACATTGTTAATGTTGCCAACAAAAATAAAATAAAATGGCGAATTAGAAATAACTCATTTCTTCCTGTTTCGCCAGAGAACTCTCTAAACTCAATTTCCGATGTAAATCGTTTTGCACAACGAAAGAAAATCACATGGAATCAAATCGAGTTGTTTGCTGACGATTACATCGGGTGGAAACCGAGTTATATAAGATTATGACGCAAAAGTTTCCTATAACGTAAAAGTCAATGTATAATACTTACCGAATTTCTACTTTAAATAAAATATGTTATTTAAAATTCGATCGTGATAATGTTATCATGATGAATGAATGACAAGTTTGACCGTTTTGAATTCTTGGTCATATTTCAATAATATGTTATTAATGTGTTATTATAATTTATATTATATGTATTAATATGTTTCAATATTTCAATGTTTCAATGAATGTATACAAAAAAAAGTTCGCTACGTGAAACCTACACACAGATACCCTACATGGTACTCACCTGAAATCATTTCTGACTTACGACTAAAACATAGTCTTCATAAGATTTGGATAAGAATTAATGATCTATATGCCTATAGTTTTTTCAGTGCTTTAAGATGTAGTATACAACATAGGGTTTCAATAGCATACAACGATTATACGGAGCAAATACAGAAAGAACTAACTTTAAATCCTACTGCATTCTGGAAACACATACGAAACTTAAAAACAAAGGGTGGCTTTGACCCCTGCATAACATATAAGGGCATTAAATATGACAACCAAGCTACGGCCACTGCCTTTGCCGATTACTTTAGTAGCGTGTTTTAATTTAGATGCTAAAACAGTAGAGTGCGCACAATGTAGTAACCTTATAAATATTAAATACTTTCTTACGTATGACATAGCCTTACACATTGATAAAATAAAACCAAGAGGCTCAGTGGGGCGTGACAATGTTCCCCCGTATATTATAAAGGCATTTTAACAACAACTGCCCGAGCCGTTAGCACACATATTTAACCTCTCATTAAAAACTGGCATCTATCCACAAATGTGGAAAAAGTCTCGAGTCACTCCAATCTTTAAATCTGGCAATAAAAACTTGGTAGAAAATTACAGGCCTATTGCAATCCTTCCAGCATTTGGTAAGATATTTGAGAGTCTGCTCCACAATAGCATATATAAGCAGCTTGAACCTTATTTCTGTGACGCGCAACACGCATTTAGAAAAAACCGTTCAGTATACTCTAACCTCCTGACATTGGTAGACTACATCTCAAATAATATCGTTTAAAAACTAAAAAAGAACCGACTTCAATGTTCATTTTCAGTACCAATTTTGAGATGTTTATCTCAATATCTCTGGAGATACTTATCAGACCTCGATAAAATTACCATGGTACCACACTTGGGATATCTCCTTTCGAACAAAAAAAGAATAATCAAAATCGGTGCATAAATGACGAAGTTATCCCCGAACAAACATAAAAAAAAAAAAAAAAAAAAAATATACGGTCGAATTGAGAAACCTCCTCCTTTTTTTGAAGTCGGTTAAAAATATAGATCAAAAGAATCAAGTAGACGTAGTTTATCTAGATTTTTGGAATGCCTTTGACCAGGTGGACAATGATGTGCTTCTAGATAAACTCAGCAAAGTTGGTTTTTCTCCCCAACTTCTTGTGCTTTTTTCGAGCTATTTGCGTGACCGCCAACAATTTGTCCGTCTAGGCTGCTATAATTCATTACCATACCACACTAGATCAGGAGTGAGCCAAGGCTCGTCCTTAGGACCATTGCTGTTCTCGATTATGGTTAACGATTTAACAGAATATGTGGCTCATACAAAATGTCTATTTTATGCAGATGACCTAAAGATTTATAAGGCGGTTAAGTCTCAATACGGTGCTGATGTTCTACAACAAGACTTGGATGCAATACTTTTATGGAGCGAGAGGAATAAACTATTTCTTAACATAGCCAAATGCTCAGTTATGACCTTTACAAAATCATCGCAGTATCTTACATCTCCATACGATCTAAACGGCAACTCAATTACCAGAAATGAAATAGTTAAAGACTTAGGCATCATATTCGACACCAAACTTACATTCCACATCCACATGCAAGCTTTCTAGCAGCTGATTGCTTTAAAAGACTTGGATTTGTTACACGTAACTGCAGAGAATTTACTAATATGAAGGCTATCGTATTGCTTTATACTACGCTTGTTCGAACTAAAATCGAGTCAAGTGCCTGCGTTTGGAACCCTCACGAAGCGAGCTTTTCCCTAATGATAGAAAAAGTGCAAAAACGCTTCGTAAGGTTTCTGTATCAGAAAAAATTCGGATATCATCCATTTATGTATCCAACTAAATTTATTATTGGGACGTTGGGATTTACCACTTTAGAAAGTCGCAGATTGGTAGATCAAATTCTGACGGTGCTACGTCTATTGCATGGGCGCTTACAAAGCGCTGAGCTACTGAGCAAAGCGAGTCGACTATACGTACCGGAGCAGCGTGCACGATTCCGCGCCGGCCGCATGCCACTGTTCGCGCCCGAGCCCGCGCGCACCGCAGCTCGCCAGAACTCCCCCATAGTAAGAACACAGAGGCATCTAAATGAGCTTGTCACTGTATTTCCTCAGACTGACGTCATGACGGACAGATGGATAGCGGTGCAAAGAATTTGTCGCCAATACAGCGAAAGAGTTACTCTGCAATTATATATATTAATTTCTTATTTTTTATGTGTGATAATTTTATTTTTCGTTAATGTTTTGATTAATAATTTTTTATTATTTTTCGTAGATATAATTTATGTAAATAGATATAAGTATAATTGTTTTTTTATAGTAAGTATTAGATATAACGCTTTAGGTTTAAGTTAAGTTATGTTATATTTAAAGTATAGTAAATAATTAAATAAATAACATAGCTATTTTAAATCCCGCAATATGCCCGCAATCCTTGCACTAGAATACTATTGCGTGAGACAGAATGAATAGTTAGTTAAACAATGTTCTTACAAAATGCATAGGTACATCAGTGAGCATAATGTCTTATACCCAAACTTTTTTCACAATGGAATTCAAACTCGGGAATCTTAATTTGAGTCATCATAATTCATATTTATGATACTTACCCTGATGAAAAAATGCTTCGTACATTTGTAGGCTCATTATTTTTTATTTTACTCAAAAACTCGTCTAAATAGCCAGAAATACACTTAAAAATATGCACAGTATTTTTCATATTATTATTATTAAATTATTTATACCTTAATCTTACTTTACTAAAAAATTGCAATTTTACAGTAATACATATAAAACCAATTGATTGTTTACCAAAATACCACGAATAGAATATCACCGCATAAAACAACTTTTTGACAAATTAAACTGTGCTATTTAGCACTTTATTGTCTAACATTGTTTTGCTGTAAAGAGATTTTCATATGTATTCTATTGTTTAAAACAATTCTAAATTATTATTTAACTAGCTGACACGCCCCGACTTCGTTTACGTACACCAAGAATTGTATCACTGTAGCTCTGCCAATCAACATTTGTGTGATCTGAGTTATTAAAATTATCTGTAAATTTATTTGTTTTAATAAATAGTAGCATATTTTATGTTCATCCTCATGCTATAAAGTATCTTGTTGTTACATTTCAGTAAGATCGGATCATCCGTTTACGCGTGATTAGGTAACAAACACACAGCGTGACAGAGTAACAAAAGATTTTTTATAACATTAGTCTGGATATTCTAAAAAAACATACATTTAAGTATTATAGGTCAATCATTTAAAAAAAATGTTATTATGTTACGGTTTGCCATTACAGTAGCCGTTTAGAAATCAAACTCATGTGGTGTTCAACAAATAGAACAATCGCATAGAAATCCAATACTTGATATAAACCGCTTCCCAAATCATTAATCACTACAACAAATCATCGATGTGTCCAGATAAAATAGGATATTTTGACGTTGTAAATTTCTATCAAAGGGTCGAAAGTGTAACGAACTGTGTTAGTGAATCAGTGACTGAGATACCTACAAAGGTATCTATCTATTAGACATTTTACTTAACAACCAGTACTTACAATTTTTATTTATATAAACATACCTATTATAACGTTTGTTAATAATGTTGCAAAACAGGACACAGCTCAGCATTACGTCGGTCTTGCTGGGTTGCACCAACGCTGGTTTTCCGATGGAGCCCTAAAAAGTGATGTCACGAAGCATTTCCTACTTTGGATTACGCATGTTGTCATCGCTTCACTACAAAACAAAGTCTGCATATGCATATATATCACCACCATTTAGAACCAGTCCACGCCCATATATTTTGGTGAACCTTACTATTTGATGTTAATTATAAGAATGCCGTTAATATAATATCCTCATTTGACCAGCTACATACACGACAGATAGTATTAGCCGCTACCTAAGAGTACTACTAAGTACTTATTCTGTAGCCACCACGATCTGAAAAATGCAGTGTTGGACGTTTGGTAATGAGATGGGTTGACGATGTCGTATCGTTGGAAGGAAAAACATGGATGTATGCAGAGCAAGATCGAAAAGATGCGGAAATAAAAATAAACCATTATCGCGCAGTGATTTTAGTAGTAGCTGCTAATGACAAATAACGATGATACGCATATATCAAATCTTCCACAAATTATTAAAAATACAGTCAAATCTCTCTCTCTTACCTCCTTATAAAAGCGGAGACTGACTTGAATCATTTGTGTGTGTATTATTGGGGGCGATCTAAGTTATAATACAGCGATATACAAAGCGCAGTGTGATCTTGATTCTAGTGTTTGACTCAAGACTTTATTGAACAACTACTAAAAAGAGTTACAAAAGGTATTGACGAATAATCTTACAGTTGAGTGGAGGATTCGGCGCTCGTATCGGCACGCTTCTCTTACTAGTGTATCGCGTTAAAACTCGTCACATTACAAATGAATGTTACAAGTCAGTTTCGGCTATAGCACTAACCAGCTTGAATGGAAGTATACTACTGACTATGGACCTTATTTATTATATAGGTGGCATTTAAGACAGTTTCAACCCGCAGAATAGCATCAAATACATTTTGTAGCAATCTCAATTACTGTCCAATAATTTTATAGTATCAATGCCATTTATTTATCACCATGACTCGTGTTTTGGGCTAGACTGGATAATATATCTCAAATGTGACGCGTGGGGCGACTGGGCCGGACGGACCGTGGACTCTGTTTTCCTTCATTTCACTGACTGCGCGAAAATCGTCAAGGGTCATTTGTTTGCAAATTTACGGCTCATGAATCTCGCATGTGTAAAGGGGCTGAATTAAACGGTGTTGAGTGCAATATTTTGCGTGCTATCCGCAATATTTTGTCGCGGAGATTTTTTTTGCTAGCGTGTTTGTTTCGTGAAATTAAGCAAACATTTTTTTAATT
Organism: Cabera pusaria; assembly: GCA_954871355.1. Taxonomy (NCBI): domain Eukaryota; kingdom Metazoa; phylum Arthropoda; class Insecta; order Lepidoptera; family Geometridae; genus Cabera; species Cabera pusaria. The sequence goes on along the minus strand of OX940896.1, from coordinate 10,125,682 downwards.
GAAGCATGCTTATCAGTTCTATTTTTCTGTTCAGGTAGAATAAACATAATATATTTATAAAATTTAGGTTTTAAAAAATCATATGAGTATACGACTGCCAACTGAATCAACAGGAAAATTTATTACAGAATTTATACGAATTATTCCAGATACTTTTGAGGCAAATTAAAAATACTATTCGGGACATTTCATGACGTTATACATCTTGAGATATAAGATATGTTCTAAACTAGTATTCTGCACTTTTTTAAACAATATCAAAACTTACCATCAGATGTGAAAGTGGTCAAATGCTTGCTATTTTTCTAATACTATAACAATCTTTGTCTGTCCTGTCATACTGACTGACAGACAACGCACAGCCTAAACCACTGGTCGTAGAGCTAGACTTAAAATTTGGAGGGTATATTAATCGTCTTAGTACGTAAAGGTGTACTAAGAAAGGATTTCCTAAAATTCACCCCTTAAGCATTTTCCATTTAAGCATTTTCCAGGGAGGAAACGAGGGAAAACGTTTGTATGGAAAATTGCACCCCGTGTGCGCTCTTAACAAGACTACTAGTAATGTGAAACCAACATTGCTAGTAAGCTTTATTATTAAACAAAAACGAAAGTGAGAAAAAGAAAATAATGAGAAAAAATGAGGCACAGTAATTATCATTGATTGGGTGACAGATTTACAATGTCAGATATTTCGATCATTTTGCAAACCATCTGTTGAGTCTTCAAAAACTTACATATTTTTTTAGGAAAACCCTTTATTGAAGTAGAAGTTATAACCCACTGATCGGATATCATCAGCTTATAAGTATTCCGCCAGCAGTCGGGCTTAGTTCCTATGAGTCGAGCTTTAAGCCCTCACTTCACAATCACACATACATTGCAGAACGTAAATCCATACAATACGAAGTTTTACTTTCCACTTGACAGCTCCCATCAATACCTGTCCTTTTTATAGGAAGTGTGCTAAATTACATATTGTTACATATTGTAATGAAATGCGTCTGACTGTCCACTGGCTTAGTGAACCGTGTAATTGCTTAATCAGTGGACTGTGTAATGCATGATGATTAGACCGGTACAGATATGAAATGGACGGGAAAAGTATGCATAGCTTATGGGTTTTATGGCGTATGCCAGCTGCTCTTTGTTTTGCATTATACATTGACGTTTTAACACTTAATTTTGTTTAATATATTAGGCATAGTTAATAGTCAAATTGATTTAACTTTCAAGATCATTGGTCGTATGACACGCGTGAGGGTGAGAGTTTTTTAAATATATTGTTTTTTTTTTTACAAACAGTAAAGACATGTCGCTAATCGATTAGTCAAATTCTGGTATAGTGGCAGTTCCATTCAGAGAGTTGCTTTATGAGGATTGGACAAAAGTTGTAGCTTGTCAAGTGGCTCGACTAACTTAATAAGCGAGAAATGTATTGTTCTTCTCCTATCTACCACATCCAGACAGACACGATTTCATCATCATAGACAACATCATTTGAGATAGAGATCAAGTGCAAGTATGTTCGCAAAAAAGAAAAAAGTTTAATCGTAGAAATGCAGTGTACATATCGTTACTTTGTGTTATAATAAATTATGTGCTTTGAGTCAAATACTAGATAGACCGTGAATAAGAAATGAAAATTTTAGACTGTGAGTCATCAGTTGTGCCTGAACCTATATTAACCTACCTTGGCTGAGCACAGTATGCAAAATAAGGAAATTAAATTACTATATCACCAAACCTAGCAAAGAGCAATATCAGGTATACAGCAACTTAGTCCAGGAGTCAGATGCCATTAAAGTTTCCGTTCATGAGAGCAAAATATGCATGTGCATTGTCGAACCATATCGGGAAGTCGTACAAACGACCGGTGGCTCGCTGACTACGCGACTAACTTTTGTCATTCCGATGGGGTCACTGAACATGGATGAAGTTGCTACTTATTACTGGACTTTAGATGGTAATAATGGTATAAAAGGACTTGCAGATTATTTGTGACATATAGGTACACTATGGCATCCAACAGAACAAGCATTTTTTTCACAACCGTGTGATTTATGAATAGATTCCAATGATCAAAGGGCTTATCAGAGTCTATTTGAAGCTTTATAAGTAAGATCATTAAGTAAGTCAAACGCTTGCCCATCTGGTATAAAAAAATAACAACAATCAGTTCGTGCTGTTATGGTAGCATATTAAACCTAAGACCGCACAAAATTATACCTCATGCACTGGAGAGGAAAAACAATCGACTCAAGTCTATACTTTCCGACTCAATAGGCTCTTGTACTGAAATAAAATCTAAATGCCAATATAAGTCTGAAAGTCGTTTATTTCTAGGTTTTACCTTTAAAATAAGTAGAAAGTTACTTGTACTCTTTTTCATAAAAACATGTTTAGAAACTTCTAAAGGTTATAATATTAGTACTAAGACTGAGTCGATTATTTTTGTTTTCTAGTGTAATCCATACGTAACTACTTAACGACACAGCGTCTTTTAGATACACTACTACCAACATTTTTTCCCAAGAGAAGAAACACCTTAGAACAATCACCAGAAACGATAAAAATGTATCAACTGTAGTCTACCAAATTATTAATAGCTCAAGCTAAGGTTTCTGTGATACATTTCTTCCAGTAAACTCGACTTCTTCGCACAATTTAATCCAAGTTTCCAATCAACTGAAAGCTGTTTACGATGGACAAGGATATCGTCTCATTTGCACGAGAAGTTGACTTTCCAGGAAAACTAGAATAAAAGAAAACAGCTTAGAAAAAGCGAACCAGTAAGTTGTAAAGGTACGGACACACCGTCCTGCGTGCGCGATCTAGGCGGCTATCAGATAGCGTAGTAGTATTTGTACCGACTATGGTTCACACCATAATAAAGAAAATAGATTTTAATAACATTATATTTAATTGTGCAAGACCTATTATCGTCATTATTATCAGCCGGTATCAGTCCACTGCTGGATGTAGGCTGCACCAGTAGTGGGGGAGGTCCCACACGACAATATAAGCTCCCGTATATTTGTATTAAAAATATCGAATAATGGCCGAAAAACCCCAGAACCGTGTCTTCGCGATGTGTTAAAAGTAGTGCGTGATTTAGCTTCTAAAGTTTGTATTTTAGAAGCTGTGATAAAAGAACAATCAATAATAATATCGACACAAAATTACGATATCAAACTGATAAAAGCGGCAGTAATTGAGGTCGAGTCCCCAACAACATCGCCGATACAACGAGAGACAGAGCAAAGCTACTCCACCTCCGGTGACACAACGTCGGTGATGCGATGAACTCTCGGTTCCTGAGCGCGGCGGCCGCGTGTAGCGCGCTGACGTCGCTCGGTAGCGAGCTGCGCTGCGCTCGGTGCGCGCGCCCACGGACCGTTCGCTCAAACTGCTGAGATTCACCGCGGAAGAAGTGCATCGTACAATTATGACTTTCATCCTTCCAAAGACTTCAAAAGACGTATACGGAATTACAATGAAACTCATGAGAGTAGCGGCATTGCCGCTCGCTTCGATACTGGCTGTTTTATAAAGGATATTTTCCTACAATGTTGAAAATTTGCAAAATGTCACCTTTATATAAAGGAAAAGGCAAGCGTGAGTCGATAGACAACTATCGACCCGTTTCAATCATTCCAGCACCAACATTTTTTGAAAATGGTCTAAGCAGCCGCCTTGTTGACTATTTGACGCACACGAACGCCGCGACTGATAGACAGTACGCCTATAGACTATAATAATATCGTCGCTCTACCTAGTCACAGGGCGTCCTACGCTACGTTTACCGGTTCGCGGTCTCCTCTTTAGAACCAATCTGCTCCAACATCGTTGCGTATTCGATCCCGCAGAGAATCACTGAGCATAGCCTGCTCTTTCCATAGCTCTTATATGTCTAATTCCATTGAATAATAAAAAGAAATGAGAGGTATTCAAAATGTTTCCGTAATTGAAAGCCGTTGTTTCCATTCCCTAGGGGACTGGATGGAATACTAATTGATAAATGACCTGAATGCAGAATTGAATGGCTTTAGTTTGTGGCACATTTTTAAATTTCTTTAGTATTGCTCCAGTTTTTGAGGTTTTCATGGTTAAATTACAAAGTTAACGGAATCACAATAATTTGTTACATGATATGCGATATCAACACCAATCATCATCAACACCAATCAACGCCAATATTATAAATGCGAAAGTCAGTTTGTTTATTTGTTTGTTTGTTTGTTTGTTTGGGACTTCTTCACGGTCAAAAGGCTTGATATGACCGATATGGCTGAAATTTTGTACATAGATAGTACATAGGGCAGAATAGGATATAGGATACTTCTTTTTTGGCTATAGAGTCAGGAGGTCCAGATTTTTTTAATTGAATTTTGTAAATATAAGGCTTCTCCTCGAATAAACGGCTTGACCAATTTGCTTGAAATTTTGTGTGAATACATGTCATAGGGCAGAATAGAATATAAGATACTTTTTTTCTGGCTGTCGAGTCAGGGGGTCCAGATATTTTTAATTGAATTTTGTAAATATAAGACCTCTTCTCGAATAAACGGCTGGACCGATTTACCTGACATGTTGTATAAAGACAGTTCATAGGGCAAAATAGAATAAAGGATACCTTTTTTTGGCAGTCGACTCCAGGTGTCCAAATTTTTTAAATTGAACTATGTAAATGTGTGGCCTACTCTCGGTGAAACGGGATAACCATTTTAGCTGAAATGTTGTACATAGACAGTCAATAAGACATAGAAGGACAACGAATACTTTTTTTGGCTGGTAATTCCGGTTGTCTATATTTTTTAACCGACTTCAAAAAAAGGAGGAGGTTTCTCAATTCGACCGTATATATTTTTTTTTTTTTTTTTATGTTTGTTCGCGGATAACTTCGTCGTTTATGAACCGATTTTGATTATTCTTTTTTTGTTCGAAAGGAGAGATCTCAAGTGTGGTACCATGGTAATTTTATCGAGGTATGATAAGTATCTCTAGAGATATTGAGATAAACATCTCATGATTGGTACTGAAAATGAATAGCGCGGCATTGAATTCGGTTCTTTTTTAGTTTTTAAACGATATTATGGATATTTGTAACTGTGTGGCCTCTTTTCGGTCAAACGGCTTGATCGATTTAGATGAAATTGTGTACAAAGACATTTAATAGGGCATAAAAAGACAAAGAGTGCTTATTTTTCGGCAGTTAATTGTGGCTGTTAAAACAACTTTCGTGTTTTAACAGCCACATTTAACTTTAGGGTCATCGGTGTTGACTTAGTAGGCCATAAAAACTGTCAGGGTCATAAAAGTCGAAAACATTTTTCGCGCTCGCTTCGCTCGCGCACAGACAGCGCTCGCTACGCTCGCCGAAGCATTTGTTTTATCCACTTTGCAGGTAACATTTCAGCAACTTTTGTATTCTAATAGCCAAATGCATCAAAACGAGCCATAAATTGGAACAGTACAACCTTCAATAATCATAATGATTATTTACCTTAAATTAAGTGGATATCAAATTTAACCTAAGGGTCATCGGTGTTCACTTAGTAGATCATAAAAAGTCGTAAACATTTTTCGCGCTCGCTATGCTCGCGCAAGCATTTGTTTTATCCACTTCGTAGGTAACATTTCAGCAACTTTTGAATTCTAATAGCCACATGCATCAAAACGAGCAATATATTGGAACAGTACAACCTTCAATAATCATAATGATTATTAACCTTAAAATAACTGGATATCAAGTTTAGGCCTGATTTCACCATACCGTGTTAATTATTTAATGCCTTGTTAATCCTTTTAACAGACTGTTAAAGTTATTGAGTGTCCCACCATGCGCTAATAAGCTGTTAATTATCTTAACTAAGGGTTAAATCTAATCACTGCTTTAGAGGTTCGTTAAAACATTAACAGGCTGTCAGATCTTAGTTCTTACTCTACTCACTGTCAAAAGATCAAAGATAGACGGCGCTACATTTAATTTTGTTTAGATTAAGATTATACATATTATATATACGGATACGGTAATTGTGTGTGCAATACATTGAGCAACGATAAATACCACGCACACAGAATTTTCCTTAATCGGCAATGGAACAACAAACTAACCAAAGATAATTTAATACTGTTTAGTCTACGTTACAAACAATTTTCTTTTCTTTACGCAAATAACAATAAATCTAATCAATAAAATTTAAAAATAACGAAGGGAATCACTACGACACGTTATGTTTAACATTAACATTTCAACCACTATTACTACTAACTAAAATGACAAGTAGTGCGGTTGCAATATAATCCTACGAGGTGAACGTTATTTAAATTCAGTCGCGTAGCATAACAAGCGACGTATTATACGACTAGGGCAAATGTTGTGCACATGTGCATTCAATGGCATGTCAAATACAGACGTTTCCGATTTGGTCGTATTAGAATAAGAATGAACATTTTGTGTTTCATTCACATAACGTGGGATTTAATAATGGTCCGTTAAATTTTCTTCTTGGGACGTGAAATTGTTTAACATTCTTGTTACTTTTAAAGACCCATTAGCTAATGCTTCATTAAGAGTTAACAAACATGGTATGGTGAAATCAGGCCTTAACCTCTGTGTCATCAGTGTTGACTTAGTAGTTCATAAATACTGTCAGGGTCATAAAAAGTCATAAACTAATTTCGCGCTCGCTTCGCTCGCGCAGTGATAGCGCTCGCTCTGGTCACGCAAGAATTTGTTATATCTACATTGTAGGAAAAATTTTAGCAACTTTTGTATTTTAATGGCCACTTGCATCAAAACAAGTCATAAATTGAAACAGTACAACCTTCAATAATCATAATGATTATTTACCTTAAAATAAGTGGATATCAAGTTTAACCGCCGCCTTATACACCACTTACTATTAATGGTACTATAATCCATCGATCACATCAAGAAAAATATCTCGGTCTGAAACTGGACGATAAACTTGACTGGCGAGCTCATATAGATCACGTGAGGTCGAAGGTCACATCTGTGACAGGAGCCGTGCGACGTGCAGTCGGATGTATACCGCGGAAAGTCCGAATGACAATATATAACTCGCTTGTCAAGTCACATTTAGAGTATCTGATTGAGGTGTGGGGAAGTGCGGCAAACACCAACCTTAAAAGTCTCCAGATCGCTCAAAACAAATCCATAAAAACACTTTTTAACTACGAATATTTGACGAACACCTCTACTATCTATAATGAAACCAAACTATTCAATTTAGAACAACTATATATATATATACAACTTGTCTTTTAATAAAAAAATAAAAATAAATAAAATACACACACAAATCACATTTACTAAAAGAACATTTAAACACAGCCTTAGAAATACCAACAAAATAACTTTACGGTCTGCAAGGCAATAAGGCAAAAAAAAAATTACGTTTGACGGTGCACAACTTTATAATAAACTACCTAACGACCTTAAAGAAAATGAAAGTATTATGATATTTAAAACTAAATTAAAACAATGGATATATACAAACATCAAAATCTAACTCCGGAACTTTCAATATTAAATATAGCTAGTTATAGAAATTAGTTATAAATAAGTATGTAAGCTCATTATAAGCGAATTGTTCAATTCTTTATGAGTAAATAAAATTTCTTTGAACCTAACCTTAGGGTCATCGGTGTTGACTTAGTAGGTCATAAAAACTCTCAGGGCCATAAAGAGTTATAAATATGTTCGCGCTCGTGCAAGCATTTCTTTTATCTACTTTGTAAGTAATATTTCAGCAACTTTTGTATTTTTATAGCCATACGCATCAACACGAGGCCTAAATTGAAACAGTACAATCTTCAATAATCATAACGATTATTTACCTTAAAATAAGTGGATATCAAGTTTAACCTTAGGGTCATCGGTGTTAACTTAGTAGGTCATAAAAACTGTCAGGGTCATAAAAAGTCATAAAAAAGGTTCACTCGCGCAATAATAGCGCTCGCTACGCTCGCGCATCTATTCACCTTATTTTCTTTGTAAGAAATATTTCAGGAACTTTTGCGTTGAGTCAAACATTTCAACAGCACAACTTCGTATACCGAACCGAAATGATTAATGACTTTAACAATAGAGGATATTGAGTTCGACTTTGGGAGTCATCTATGGTGAATTGGCCTAAGAGATCATCGATCTAGATCTCAATGGTCATAAAGACACAAATAACGCGGGCAAAGCCGCGGGTAACAGCTAGTAACAATTAAAATGTAATTTGAAATTGATAAATAAATATATTTACTTGCTACATACTTAGCTTTGGTACATATGCTAAAATACATACTTTATATATTTTGCATTTAATTCCCAAATTATATCCATTTACAAGTTACCAGACATTAAAAATGTCCTTGTTCAATAAATTTGTTATTCAGTTATCGTCTAATTTGGAAGAGGAATTCGAATAGATGTGTACAATTTTATAATGTGAACATGCAATGATGATGTGATTTTTCTTATCATCATTTTGGAATAGTAGTAGTACTTGTTTGACTACAATCAATATGACAAATCAAAACATAATAACATCAATAAATTGAAATCCAACTTCCGTATCCAACATCATTAACACACGTCACGTGTAGAGCGTGTAGGTATAAAACTTCTAGATTTTTCTAGAAAAACTTCGCAAAAGCTATTTAACTTTGCAAGCAAATAACTCTGTATCGGGTCGGGTTCGAATTTGCATGCGAGGGTGTGAGAGCATCGCTGCATGCGCTAACAAATAAATTGGCGTGGTATCTATGAATTCGTAAAGAGACCAATGATACCTTGTCCTATGTGGTATTTGAAGTGGGAACACTAGCGTGTTGACTCAAATGGGATTCTTTGTGAATCATTTTAGAATCATATAATCCTAATAACTTACTGTTGCTTGCTGAAAGATTTGTTTAAATTGGTTCAGTAGATTTTAGTTTAGCCATTATAATATTTTTTTTATATCTTATAGGCTAACGGTTGACCTACTATCTGGCCTGGTGAGCGATTATGTGGTCGAAGATGGTGAACACGTGAGGCCTAGAATACTTACTCTGAATTTCAACCTCAAGGACTATGTGCTGCCGGAACATCGTAAGACAGACAGAACATCGATGTTATAAGCTCCTTTCTGCCACATGCGGACAACTTTTTTCTCTTTCTAATATTAGAATAAACTAGTTTCCAATGCGAAGCTTCTCCCGCAATAGTATCTTACTCTACCATACCAAAATTTAAATCGCCGTAGAAAATTGTTAGGATTTTTACAGTTATAGAAAAAAACGACGCAATTTTATACATTACACAGAATTACCTTTTTCCCTAAGATCTGATGAGCCGAGGATCTTCGCAGAGGGTAGTGGTAAGAGCTAGATGACAGTCTTCTTTTGGTACCAATATTTACACGTCGTTAAATTGGATAACAATGGCCAGGAATCGTATTTAATGACGTATATGGAGAGCCCAATATAATATTATATCCAGCAGTAGACTAATAATAATGTATAGAGTAATGAAATGAATATGATACATACCTATGTACCTACTAGAACTATGAGCTAACCAACGTTTACTCTCTTTTATTTCCGGTATTCTTTTTAATATATTCAGTTTTTTTAAGTTAGATTCAGGCAACGGAAGACTATCATAAATTCTATATTTTATGCCGTCTATAAAATACACCACATACACCAAAATAGCATTTTCTAGGCATCACTTACTGATACATTTTCTTAAAGTTTAACGCTTTTTTGTGGCGTACTCACCTCTTACTCCATACATTTTTATGCCGCATCGCAATCTTTATAGCGTTATGAAAAGCCAAGTGGTTATATAACATCGATAGCCTTTCAGCAGTAAACTATCCATTACTAATCTAGCACAGTTTCATAAAGCCGCGGTGATATCACCCTTTGAGTGTGATTGGACCACGCAAGTTAGAAGTTCAAGTTACTTACTATTGTTCTCCTTACAGTGGTTTTTCTATTTATCTATTCTGGATGTCTATGGGTTTGTCTTATGAAGGCGAAGAGGACTGCATAATTTTGATTTGATTGGTAGGTATACATCTCCAAAATAAATAAATTAATTAAATCCGTCCATATACAACGCTAAAGCAAGCTTCATCCCCTTTGGCCCCCTTCACTCCCCCTTTTGGATTTTTTTCGCAAGATCTTGTTTAAAATGAGATGTGCTTCTCAAATTTGATGAAAATCTGTCGAAAAATAACGCTTTAGAAAATGTTTCCCTTTTCCCTTCAATCAAAAATCGCAATCGATTAAAATAAAACCGGCTAAGTCGAATTGAACTCGCCCACCGAGGCTTCCGTACCAATGTTGGTATGTACCAATTAAGCTAGACCTCTAAAATGTATCAGCGCTCATATAACTCAGAGGTCTACCTTAATTGGCGTATACTATGTACGTACAATAAGGGCACCCTTTAATTTTCAACTTTTTTTATTTTTAGGAATGTTTCCTTAATTTGTGCTGCTAAGACCTTGCTTCTTGCCAAATTTCATGATTCTAGTTCAACGGGAAGTACCCTATAGGTTTTCGACACAAAACCTATAGGGTACCTACTTCCAGTTTACCTAGAATTGTCAATTTTGGTTATAAGCAAGGTCTTAGAGCACAAATAAAGGAAAAATTCCGAAAAATAAAAATGTTGAAAATTAGGGTACATTTTGGTACTAACTAGTTTTCGCGAAAATCTAAATTTGCCCATATATTTTTATTGTGTTGACTTAAGACCTTGATTTTTATACACCCAATAGGGACTATAGACCTCAGTATCAGGTATAAATTTCAACTTGCTAGGTCTACCCGTTCCTGAGAAAATCAGTGGTGACACACGGACAGACGGACAGACAGACGGACAGACAGACGGACAGACAGACGGACAAGAAAGTGATCTTACAAGGGTTCCTTTTTTTTACCTATTGAGATACGGAACCCTAAAAATTAATTAAATGAAAGAAATTGTGTCCCCATTTTCGTCAAAATTGGTTAAAAATACGACCTGTAGGCGATAACAGACCAGCTGACAGACGGACAAAAGCATTTTTTAAACAGACTCGAAACTGAGACGCTTCGTTCCCTCGGTCAACTATCGCGGTAATTTTAATAATAATAATAAAGGTAGAGTACCTTACTGGAAAGAAGTAAAGGCACCACATTTATCTCATAAATCTTAACACAGGCTGCAATGAGTGCAAAAGTAGGGCAACTGTAACTATGCTATCACACTGATAGTAGATAGCCAAGCTTGATTGAATTCCTTTGTAGCGATACTAGAGACATTATTCCACTGGAACTACACCCTAATTTTAGCTTTTAGAGGGAATGGCTAGATTTTGTCCTGCAGGTCACCATAGTATTCGATGAAAATGTTATGCGTGTATTATCAGCGATTTGGGCCGCGAAGGAAATATTAGTGAGAGAAAGTCCGTCTAAATTATGAATTGTATTTTTATGGACTATTATATTTAAATGTTAACTTATCTTTTTTATTAGTTTGGATATATCTATAACATGAGTTATCATTGTTTTGTTACATAATATATAGTGTCACGATAACAATGTCTGACTTTCTTGAGGCAAACAAAATATTATGCTTAGAAATGAATTTAAAAAAAAACTGACTCCACATGGTGGGTTTGTAATTTTTATCGGTGTTTATCTCCATTATGTCTTAATATACCCATCAAATCTTTTTATATCACAGTGTGACCTAAACCCGCACTTTAACACTGCTATCTATAAAATAATATACGATACTCGTGACTTAAGTTGTTTATTATTGCACAGCGTAATTGCACAGCGTAATTTCACGCCTTGCGATAATCGACTACTTAAGTCACACGTATCGTAATATACTAATAATTTATATTATCAAGCATCCGTGCCAGGAAACCTTATGCCTTGATTTAAAGTTAGTGTTTTACTTACTGCAAGCATAATCCAATAAAAAACAATCAATTAAATTACAATAGAAATCAATACAAAATAATGCCCTTGTCATGATCAAAGGACCGACCCATTATAACCATAGTATCAATCAAAAGCCCTTAACAACCACGGACGTGTTCAATCGACACCACTAATAAAATTAGACGAACATTGATAATAATTAATAAACGTAATTATCGTTTCGACACGATACTGTAGCCTATTGTTAATAATTCAAATTATTAGTTCCACTTCAATAACACACAACTTATAATAAAAATAATATTATAGGTAGGTAAGAACTAGTAATTGTTTGAGGATAATCGGTAAATAAGTTTTTGTAGTCTTTCTTGGGACGATACTTTGTCAATAATTTAACTGAGAAATTAATTATATCTCTTAAAGAGCAACAAAGCATTCAGTGAAAAAGTGAAAAAAAAAATCAACAAACCTATACGTGCGGGGTGTCTATAGATAGGTCTTTAAAGATGACATTGAAGTTCCTAAAACTATTTTTTTCAATGTCAATCATTTGAAAATGTCAATCGTTTAAAGTGGTAAAATGTGTGTCCCCCCTCTAACTTTTAAAGTATGGGAGTGAAAATACTAAAAAATATATATGCTAAATCATAAATCTAAATAAAAACTTAGAACGAAAATTGGTTTGAACAGGATACCATCAGTAGTTTTTGAGATATAGAGACCGCAAATATTACTTTGTTTTTCATACAAACTCTATGTAAAACACAGTAAAATTTTGGGTGGCGAAAAATTAAAGTGATTAAATACTCTACTATTTTACGGAACCCTACGAGTGCGAGTCCGAATTGCACTAAGCCAGTTTATTTATTAATGTGATCTTTCATAGATTGTCAAGATGGATTCATAATTTATTTTGTAAATTATCAAACTATTTTATACAGGAATGTTAATAATCCCTGTATAAAATATTTTTTCTATTTTTGTCTTGTTTTTTTTTTTCTTTGTTGTACTATTACATTTAATATTATATATACATTTATCTCAAAAAAGTTGCTATGATTAGTCTGGATGCTACGAGTAAATAATTATTTATTCGTATTCTGAATTATATTAAAAGCTTTTAGAAGTATCTAGCGAGCACGATGAAATTATGACCCTGGTACTTCCATTGTTACGTCCGTACGTCCTATTACATATAAATATTTATGTTTTTAAAACTCACTACACTTTATCTGAAATAATGTCCATCAAAGGTTTATATTTATTTAACCACGTTACGCAATGATGTTTTTGATATCAGTCAAGGAACAATTGCTAATTACATTTCATAAAGCCTTCACGCCTTCTTATAATGGTTTCACATAAATTCGTCAACTAACTCAGCCGTAATTGACGGAGACTCGCATCTCTGAAGTTAAACGAGATAAAATTGTTCGGACACAAAGAGAAATTACTCTCACTTCTAAGTCTTATTATCACAAAGACAAAATACAGACAGACAAATCTACGGGAAACACGCCAAAAATTATTTCCGGTTGGGTTGCTCTGTCTCCTTTATATCAAGCAATGCGACACCGAATTTTGTATTATACTAACAACATTTGCATTTTCAAATAAATACACTTAAAAGATTTTTTGACATCAACATAATAAATAGAAAGTAGGTAAGTGAGAAGCCTGGCAACTGTTTAAAAATCAGCCAAGTCGAGTTGCTTCCGTACCAACGTATGTTTACCAATTAAGCTAGACCTCTAAATTGTATGAGCGCTCATATAACTCAGAGGCCTATCTTAATTGGCGTCAACTATGTATGTATGGGGAAACCCTATAATTTTTTTTTTTTAATATTTTGGATTTTTTCCTTTATTTGTGCTTTAAGACCTTGCTTTTAACCAAAATTGACAATTCATACAATTTAGATGTCTAGCTTAATTGGCACCAACGGTGGGCGAGTCCAAATCGACTTGGCCGGTTTTATTTTAAGTGTTATACTTTATATTTTTTGTATATTGTTATATACAATCCAAAATGTTATCGTAACGACGAGACTCGAACCTGCGCCTCCTGGGAAACATCTTCGGCGCTGTTCCACTCATTTGTGCTCAGATGGCGCCACCAATGCATAATTGGTTAAAATTGGAATCTATTTGTTTAAAAACTGGTCAAGTGCAAGTCGGACTCGCACTCGTAGGGTTCCGAAACACAGTTAAATATTCCATAACTATGATTTTTCGCAACAACAAAATTAACTTTGTTTTTCATAGTGCTTGTATGAGAAACAAAGTTATCTTTGCGGTCGCCATATCTCTAAAACTGCTAACTGTATCTCGTGCAAACCAATTTTCGTTGTTAGTTTTTATTGAGATCTACAGCATATATTTTTTTTAGATTTTTCACTCCCATACTTTAAAAGTTAGAGGGGGGGGGGGGGGGACACACATTTTACCACTTTAGACGCGCCTATCTTTCAAATGATTGACTTTGAGAAAAAATGATTTTAGAAACCTCAACGTCATTTTTGAAGACCTATCCATAGACACCCCACACGTATAGGTTTGAAGAATTTTTTTTTGTTTCAGTCCCATGTATGGGATGCCCCCCCTTAAACTGTTATATTTTTTCTTTTTGTATAAAAATCGAAAAGCGGTTCACAGAATACATCAACCTACCAAGTTTCAATTCTGTAGTCCTAACAGTTTCGGAATAAAATGGCTGTGACATACGGACGGACAGACAGACAGACAGACAGACAAACAGACAGACAGACAGACAGACAGACATGACGAATCTATAAGGGTTCCGTTTTTTGCCATTCGGCTAAGGAACCCTAAAAATTGTCTTTCATAGTAGTGGAAATATGGAGCGATTTATCGTGTTATTTTGCTTACGGTTTAAGTGATAAAATTGTAGGTTGGTATGAAAATACTAACACGTAAGATGTATTAAGTCGAAGCAACTGTAGGAAGACTTTCAGTTATCGCTCTTTTCTGATGCGGTATGGATTAATGACGCGATATCATCAAATGTACCTAACGAGTTGGTAATGTTTAATCGCAATAACTACGAATTTTAATAGATTAATTGATTTTTGCTTGGTGCAGCGGATTATAGACTGTAATGAATTAAATCTCAACAATTAAGAATAATAATAACGCCCATAAAGGTGGTTGATTTAAAATTTCTCGAAAATAAGGTTTTCTAACTTTTAAGCACAAGAGCATTCCATCAGGAAATAAAAAATCTTTGCCGCATTAATTTTAATTTTTGAGTGTCATCTACTAATTTATAATATAATAACATTATCATCAGCTCAGCTCTATCTATCCACTGTATGAAAAATATATGTGTGCTTATAGTTCAAGCATACCCAACCACGTATTCAACTTACACCACTCTTCAGCACATTTATGATTCAAAAGGCTTTGTGGTTGCCTCAAAACATTTTCTTCTAATTAAATTCGAATCAAGTGTGTTTTGGGTCGGCGAAGTTTTAATTGGCGTTAGGAGACAAAGCAAGGTAATGGCAGTGGCGTTTGCAATAATTTTCAGGTTGCAATCAAACAATTGTTTTGATTGATCTTTTCTTTGAGGTGAGATCAAGTATGTTAAAATATGATTGGGATTGTTAAATCGTATAAAATACAGTCCATATATAATAAATCATTGATTTGTCTCTCACTCACAACGTTTAATTAATGCTTACTTACCTGGAAAAGCACAATTCCACCTAAGATCGTATCGTCACAGTACACAATACTAATACCACAATACTTAACATTAAGATAGTGATTTATATAGCTTGTATATCCGGCGTAAAAAATAATAAAATACCGTAGCAACATTATAATACCTGTACGTATATGAAATTTTACTAAAAATTCATTCTCAAAAAAAAAAACTTACAAATACAATGCAATTTTCATAAAGTATCTTGCACATTGAAACTTCAAATTGATTTGCTTAACATGTTTTTCTATTACTACATACCAAAAACCTAACATCTAAAATGTGTTCAGTCCTTGTTACCAGTACTGAACTTCAATTATTTTTGCAGTCGCTCACTAAAAACACAATTTCAAGAACTCCCGCCAGAAAACTTCATAAACAATGTTTATCTACCTGTATCTCATTAATTTCAGTCACTTTAGCTCTAATGAGTTTGCTTATTTCGGCTTGCTTGGCCCAAATGGCGCAACATTGCATTCCATAACACGACCCAAACGTATTCACCTCATTAGACGTGTCAGCTGTGTAAATTCGTAGAATCGCTGGACTAATGGTACAGAATTATGTGTGCCAGTATAGATACTTTTATAAAATGTCTTATTTGATTACGGACGCAATATCTCAAGGGAAGTTTGCTGAAGTTTTTGGCTGAGCGATTATAGTGAAATATATTTTCACGGGTTTTAATGATTTATTATGTACCTGACACATATAGCTCCTAGGTATAATACCGCATGATATCAGTTTAACTTCATTTATCAATCACCGAAATTGACCAAAAACATAAAATATCAATTACAGTCGCTATCTGATTGTGATTTTTTCGGTAATATTACATGTTTTTTTATTTATAATGACTGTCGAATTAACGAAGTTAGATCACCTAATTAATTATCAGAATCAGGATAATTTATTGATACCTAATATGGTTGATTATGTTAGATCTTATTGCACAGTAGAAAAAATTGTTCACCTTCAACAGTTGTTCAATATTTACATGTTATTTAGCTAATAGCTGTAATCGATTTATTGATTTATTAAATGCATTTATTAATTTATTAAGTGTTGAAAGAATAAATTAAAGTTCTGATACTGTTTTCCATAATGTGCCGAAAAAATTCTTAGATATTATGATGTCTCCACCGCTAATGTTGAATTCGAAATAGCAAATTAAATTCCAACCAATCCATAAATAACTTTAATTGATATCATATTATTGAAGTTTACTGCAACATCAAAACAAAAACAGAACTGATATGATGATGGTGATGATACCATTTCTCATAGCACCGTTGATATATTCAACATCCTAATTAAAAGCTTCAAACAATTTATTCGAGAAATAACAACCTAATTTCACAAAGTAACAAAGTATTATAGCTTCCGGGAATCGCCTTGTTAGTGATCAAATGGTCGCGAACAGCGTGTGGAATGTTAACATAGCTTTTTCTCTTTCCTCAAATAATAAAAAAGTTTTCTTTTACATCAAAGTCGCCTCTAACGAGATTCACTCGATGAAATTTCAGAACAAAGGAGTTGGAATACGCTCGCGGAAATCAAAATGATGGTAGCAAAACAAAGGACGATAAATCTAGAAATCCCCCAGTAAAACGCCCATAGCATTGATTTACCTAACCCTACTCTCCCCAACATGCAGCGATCTAATGTAAACAAAATGACCCTAAGCAAATAATACTCGTAGTCTAATTCATTATTGTACAGGAGAAACAATAAAAGTAGAAACAAAAGGGATTACCGATAAATCTAAAAGGGATTTTTTTTCTCGTAGAAGCTTATCTGCTTTACGTCGTTTTGGGAATAAATACCAGTCTTCTTACTGCAATGAAGACGACGCCGAACTTAAGTCCGCTATTGTCTGTAAGGATAAAAAAGGTACATAGAAGAAAGTAGGCCTCTGTCCAGCATCCTTACGTAATCTTTTTATTTACTGCCGAACACTGAACGTATTATTTTGTTTGGAACGGTAAAACTGATTTAGAGATGTCCAAATTAGGAAAGATTGGGGGGTTGTCGACTGTTAATTCTTTTGTGGCTGAGGGATGACGATAATCTTTTTTCGTTGCCTTGCAAAGTGAAAACTAAACAGTAGCTGTTTTATTTTATAAAAAAAATTTTTTTTGTTGTAAAACTTCTGCTTAGTGCGTTTGGAATGGTACTTACCTTTTGTTAGTCATTGAACGGTAGAACATTAATGTCTTTTAGTTTGAAGGGCAAAGTAGGCAGTGAAATTACACGGCTTATGACTTATAGGACATGGTCAATATCATGATGTTTCTTTGTATTTAGTCCAGATCAGTGTCGTGAAATTATTGGCACTATAAAGTTTTGAGTTAAGTGAGATCATTTTTATACTTTAAATCGATTTATCAAAAGTAAATACATACGATATTTTCTGCACTGTTTATTATGATAAAATGATCACTTTTCGATAATTCGCAAGTCAGCGGTAAATGTTTTATCTTAATTGAATTCAGATTGATATCAAGAAACATCTCTCCAGGGCCCAAAGTATTAAGTAACACTGTTGTTCAGCTCTTATCGATTATGTCCTTCAGCGGAACTTAATTTTATTTATTTGTACTTACTGTCTTTGCTATTTTATTTAATAGTTATTGTTTGTATTAGTTTTGCAATGATTTTGGTAAAAGCATACAAATGTATTTATTTTAATTTTCCTTGAACTTGACATCGTATAGGTGTCGAAATAGGAGTTGATCATTATATTGACTTCACATTAATATTCCGTTTGATAATTTAATATTTTCAGTTACTTTACAACATCTATGTTAAGTTATTGCCTTTATAACAACTTCTCAGAAATCAGAAGTATAAGACATCGGTAAAAATATTTCCGCGCATGCTTTTCATAAAGTAAAAGGTGATCAAACCAATTTTGAATATGGTCAAGTGCCACCGCACTTGGCAACAATGAAATAATGTGCGTTCTAATTTTACTCATTCATATAATACTAGCTGTGCCCGCGACTTCGTCCGCGTGGAATAGTGTCTTTGGGTAGCATTTTTAAACATTTAGGATAATTATTTTACAAATAAGACACATGCGTATCCCACCTACACCGCACCGTACCACGCCGCGCAAATGCCCCTCCCCCACTCCCCTCCCCTCCCCTTTCCCTCACCTCCCATCCCCCTTTCCACTTTCCCTCACTTCCACCCTCCCCTCATTCCCCCTTCCCCTTCTCCCTCCACCTTCCCCCACACAAACTTTGAATGACATTAATTTATATCGAATCAACAGCCTAAACAATAAGTTTCTAGCTTCTAAAATGACGATACTTCCGTACAACTTTTCCTCCCCGCTTTCAACCCCTTACAACCCTCTTTTTGCATTAAAAAGTAGCCTATGTCCGTTTTTAGGCTCTAGACTATCTGTGTACCAAATTTCATTTAAATCGGTTCAGTGGTTTTGGCGTGAAAGTGACACAGACAGACAGACAGAGTGACTTTCGCATTTATAATATTAATATATATATATATACCACCAGACCAGGTGGAGCGACTACGACTTACGTAAAGCTGTGGTCAGTAACCGGAAAGATGAGCCGAAGATCAGGCTCGGTGACGTATCTTGGAAGAGGCTTACGTCCAGCAGTGGACTGACACCGGCTTTATTGGATACATTAAAGCTGGATAATTTAGAATCATATCCAAAAGTCATATTTTTCAGTAGTCGTGCTTTAGTCCTTAACTTACTTTTTATACCTGTTAGTCTCGTTAGATACAAAAATTATAAGAACTTCTTAATTTCCTGAATAAGGGTTTTAAGTAACGATAAGCTTTGTTTTCATAATCTCCAAGTCTTCCAAAGTATAAGATTGATTGACATAGGTACCAAAATAGTAGTAGCTTTGTTACTCATCGCCAACACTATCAACTCATAAAATCTAAGAAAGCTTTTTATCTTAACGTATCAGTGAATCGCAACCCTGAAACTTGATTGCTCCTTTTCCGCGATACCGCAGATAAACACCGGGTCTCTCCACGCATGTCAGATGCCTGAATTATACTGTCAGTAATAAGTCGTCCCCTTGCTACGGATGCCGTGTTATTAACGTCAAAACATTGGTATAACACGGCGATGCTTTCCGCGGCTGTCTTCGAAACCGCATAGCAATCATCATTACGAATCAATCGTCGAACGGCAGATGTGTAACTGTTACACTTCATCAGTTGTTCCGTTCTCTCATTTCGAATACGATTTAAGTTGTGCAGTGTAACTAAAGGATTATAACTCTTATGTATAAAGGAAGTAGGAATAGAAATAGTTGTCGCGTAAAAGATTTACGATTCGAATCAGTGGAAGGGTTCAGCGCAAGCGACTATCACGTCATCGCGTGGTTCCCTATATTTAGAATGTCACTTAATAGCGTGCAATTTTGCATGCAATACCATCGATTGTGTTGGTTCATTCAGAGGAAAATGTTCGACGGAACGGAAAATTTGTCGCTGCTATTATTCGCACTGGCGCTTCGGACGATTAAATTCGGTTCGGCCGAGAGTTTAGGCAAACGTTAGTGTGGATGTGAACTGGTTTCAGTTCACACGGTGTCTTATTTCACAAAGCGTTTTCGGTTCGATACTTTACTGGCTTTGATTACAAAGGCAGCGTTACATTTTGTATCGTCGGCTTATAATATATACTTCTGAATTAAAACAATCGTCATCAAACCTATTCATTATTTTCACGCATACAAAAACTGTCTATGATAAAGACATCTTTCGATGAATGAAGCGTGAATATCCTTTGAATAAATACTTAAATACATATTTGCTTTTCTTATGGTTTACAAATTTAAATAAATACATAATTTCAAAACTTTAAGCTCCAAGTGTAGATGTGATATAGAAAGAGTTTGAGGTTTATTAGAGCACCCAATAGTTATCATCCGAAACGAACGGTCTCTCACGCTATAATCAAAAACATCAAAACACCCGATAACTGCCTATTTGTCATGGTCTATAATATTTCCTTTCTCCGCATATAAAGTTTCCTCTAATTAAAAGCAAGCGCGTCTAACATACAGATGTACGCAAAAGTACGCAGTACATAATGTCCATCTTAAACCTGTTTGATAGTATAATATAAACAATTTAAAAATCGATATAAGTATGTCAAGTCCAGAAATCACATCTTATAAATCATGTCATCATTTAATTTCATCTAAGTGCAAGTCTTTTGTTCTGACGATTACCACAATAACATGTAAGATATTCAAAGATTCCTCTGGATTTCCAGTGCTTTAAAAGCTGCACTCTCTCTAGTATATTCTGAAAGTTTTAGGGTGCTTATTAATTTACAGCCCATATTGCTGATAATTTTTTTTTGCTAATTAATTAATATAGCGTTGATGTTGTCTTAAGTGGATTATTAGAAGTTCTACCACTAAAAATATATAACTGTAAACTAGACGTATTCTACGAAGTTATTGAAAAGGACGAGATGCTTTATGTAGATAGATAGATAGATTAACTCTTTATTGTAATCCAAAAGAACTTAAAATTAAAATAACAACAAAACAAAGATCGGTTTTACAAGCGGCGGTCTTATCGCATAAAGTGATTTCTTCCAGACAACCTAACTACGGATTAGTTATAATACACAGAGCGTTGGCGAATAACGTAAAATCACTAGCAAAACAAAAAATCATAGCAAACAAATCAATTCCTAATATGATATAACTACAATGTACCTCTATATATTTATACCGCAAAAGTAAACTTAAAATAAGTATATTTTAGAGATAACATAAGCGTTCCTACATAAGAACTGTGTAAACGACTTACTGATTATTTTCTTGAGTATTCATGAAGCTCAGTCACTGCAACCCAGCGTCCATTGCTCTGTTGAGTCCGAACGTGGTTCCAATCATCACCAGTTTACGACTGTCTGTCTGTCTGTACTCTCATAAAGCGTTCTGAAGCGCCGACTGCACTGATTGATAACACATGCTAGCCTTGAACAATGGATGCTTTTGGTATTTCATATTTATATTCTATGATTTTATTAAGTATAATTTTATGATATGGTACTTGTTTACGCAGGATAAATGAAATAGAACAATCCATTGGTGACCGGCGGCGATCTAGGCACGCTGCCGTCGTCAAAGCCGACCATTCTTTCACTGCGCCACTGGACCAATACAATGTTAAATAGCTTTCATGAATAATTATATTATCTAATTATCAAGATATTCATAGGTTTTGTAATGCATTAGGAGTCGAAATTCAATAAAGACCTAAACACTTCCTTATATAAATCTACTAAAAGATCCGCGTATTTTACATGTAAATTTAAGTGAATGTATTCATTGTTTGCCTACTGAACGTTGTCAAATCCACCCCATTAGTGGGTGTACATTTCCTCCAGATTTGACCTAAAAAGGGTTTAGTTTTAAAATTTTCATAAATCTTGAAGTGTGACTGTACATACGATTAGAATGATAACATTAATAAAGAGTAATGCAGCTTTATGTCCAAAAAAGCTTTTCTATTCTAAATTAAAACTTGTAGAAAAGGTTTTCGTATATATTGCAATAGAACTCCAGACTACATGGGCCTAGTATATCTCATCAAAGTTTTAATGTTATATGTAAAGTAAAAACCTTTATAATGAAAATAATCCTTTATCATTTTAGATACAAAATAAATTGGGTCTCAATCAAAAGCACGCAGAAAAAGATAACATATCTCTATTATGAAACTTCAAAACAATATTACCTATTAGCCAAAACAAAATTGAAACAAAAATAAAGACTCAATTTTCGAAACAACAAATAACATGAAATGTTAACATCAGTGGCAGGTGAGCTCAGAAACATCAGCCCTAGGAAAGCTCGCCAAATATTTACAAGCCTCAAGTGGCTTAAAACAAATTCTTCAATAATCTCGCCTCGACTTTGTACTATTGTTTACATTGAATTTCGCTACTGCCTCCCCCTAAGCGCAATGCAGTAGTAAACAGTACGAAATGTTTATACGATATTGGAATCGCTTGGCTCAACTGCTTGGCTCGTCTTGGCGGGGGAACAACTGTGCGCCCAAATCCATTCGAAAAAAAATTTCAAATGGTCTCTATATTCAGGATATGTATTTCTGTATTTCTATATACACAACACGTGTTTTAAATAGATAAATATAAAACTGATTCAAGTTTTATCAATTATTTTATTACATACGGTCTCGTTTGATGTAAAATAACTTTGAATATCTTAAACAAATTCGGTAAACTCGCACTCAGTCGAAACAAAAATAAAAGCAGTAGTTCATTTTTTTTACTTAATCTAAATTTGTGTTTCCTGCAAATGTCTCTAATTCATTTCCTTTCCTTATATTTTATTATATTTATTTTTGTCTCATCATATTATTTTTTGTAGAATTTTTATAAATGTTTATATTAATGTTTAAGTGTTAGTTATGTTATATTTATGTTTTTTAAATGTGTCATGTACTGACCTAAAACTGGTAAGTGCTTCCTATAATCTATGAGTATATGTACTGACTCTACCTTATGCTGTATTCATTTTATTTTCGTGGAACACCACTCAATTTGTGTTTGATTTCGCCAAATATTTTTTTTTACGTTTGTACACATTTAACTTGTATCGAGTTACTTGAATTCCTTTGATCGATCCCATTTGGCTACTCGAAGAGTTATGTAGGTAAAACGTTACCGAATACGTATTTAGGTTAGGTTTTATTCTCATTTATTAATCTTAAAGATGCAATTTAAAACGCTAATAAATATTTAAAGATTTTAATGTCTGTTAACTTTAAACATAGTCAGGAGTATGTTGAAGAATCAATAGAAAGGGCTTGCCTTGGCATGCCATAGTATCCCACAAACTATAGTTTGACAATGTTAGTACTCACTATAATACTACTACTCACACTTTGTTTAGTGATCGTCAGAACAGAAGTCGACCTACTTGTCATCAAAGATTCTTATACAAACTCTCCTATATTACCATCGACATCAATAGACGATGTTTAATCTTCAACACGAAGTATACAAATTTCCTCTCTCATTTTTTTTAAAAACAGTGATGATTTTGACAGTGTCGCCGACGAGTGCTTACATCGTCGCCAGAAAGTCATTAGTTGTCACTTTGGACACATGGATGTGTAAGCGCATCTGGCGAACGTATAAATACTTTCGGGGATTTGTACCAACTTAATTTGTCGTTAAAAATAAATTCAAGAGATCTAGCTAACTTTTATTTTAGAGAAGCTAAGCTCTATTTTGCTTTAATTTAACAATATTGCAGATGAAAAATGTAGTATGTTTTACAGTATTGGAAACACACAAAACTATAACACACATTATAGTAAAGTGAATGGCAGTAATAAAAATCACGATGATACTGGAAGATAATTGATTGATGTACTTTCTAACGCTGAAAGAGATACTAATACCTGTCTGATTCTAAAAGTAGGTAAACAGATATTTTTAACATGACTCTTTTTTTTAAGAGAACTGTTATCAATTATCTGATACACCAAGATTTATGTGATATAATTTAAACAAGATAGCTATGCGAATGCGAATGCAATCAAAAATCAAAAGACTTGTAAGAAGGTGAAAGATATTAGAGATTCTAAGGCCAGGAGTGTAGTTAAGTACTGAATAATATAGTGCATTCCATTAAGAGCAATCTACAAAAATATACCAGTTATATTCTTAAAAAGATACATAGAACAATTCAACTGCTAAGCTGGAATATAATTATAACACAATTCACACAGACAAATAACTTTACTATAGAAGTATCAAAAGTAATAAATAATTCTCGGGTTGCGACAAATGAGGTCATATGTTTCTCCTTTAAGTTTTTTTCTAAACTTCCCGCGGGATCATGTGTCTTCTATTTCCGTTAACGTATCGACTGAACGATTTGCTTCTATAAATTTAGAATGTTCGCTGTTTAGTATATTGCGCCTTGGGGGTCATTAAGTTTCAGATTCAAATGCAGATGTCACCTCCAGCGCATCTGGTAACTTTTACTTTTTTCCCATCTTGTTTTTGTAACAAATTACTATAATTTGTTCTATGGTGTGTGAGTATGTTATTTTATTTGTTAGTAAGATATAATCGTTATTTATTCATATTACTGTCTGACTTAAATTGAGTTCTCAGAGTGTGTCGTAACTTGATGAGATAACGTATGTTTGACTCAGTTATCTTAAACCTTTACTTAGAATCCCAGTTTTGTAAGAGACCATGACACAATTTGTTGCATACTCGTAGGATTATGTTTATTTTATGCATAAAGATATACGTAAAGTACAGTTTACTTGCTGCAAATATAGTACAAAACGTATATTATACTTGAATTTCTTTTTTTCATTTTTATTTGATTAAATACTAAAATAATTGTATAGGTACGGAATCCTTAGTAATTTTACTAATGGTATTTATTTCAAATTCACTGTTACAGAATAAATAGTGCGTTAGTACACTGTCACTGTCACAGAATAAAAAGTGCAGAATAGTTAGTACTGAAGTTGCAATAATCGCTTTCTGGGCAGAATTTAGCAAGACATTGTGATAACAGCTGAACGTCTTAGGGCTACAAGATCTGTAAACAAGGTGTTGGCAGATCGCTATGGGTCAGATATATAATACACATTATGATGCATCTAGAAGGCATTCAGAGAGAAAGAGAAAAATAAATAGAGAATACGCTTCTTACTTCATAGCAAAGTGATTACGACCATAAAGAACTTAAGGCAATTGATAAATTGTTATCGCTATGAATAAACCTTTCTTCGAAATTATATTGTAACTTAAAATTAAACACGATAAGGGTATTATGTTATTCATTATTATGGATAGTTGAAACATACATTAAAGCATACCTACACGTATTTACGGTGTTTTTACCCAATTGACGCAACGCAAAATACCTATGACCAATTTTACGATCCATTTTCAGAGATACTATCTATTAACAAATCCTTTTGTACTTCGACCTATTTGAATCTCATAAAACAAATAGTTCTTCGCCTCAAATAGCTTTTGGACTTGCAACACTTACAGCCTTAGCAAATTTTTGTGGAGATCGAAATAGTCCTTATCTCTTCAGCTTAAGGATGAAAGTAGAATAGTTTGTTATGTAAACTGTGGATTGTAAAGAACAATCAAACTTAACCTTGGAAACGTTTTACGAGTCGTTTTCAGTCGGTTCTTGTAATAAACGTGTCAGCAACAAGTGTTAGAGGGATTGTAGTCTTTCCACGTGTTATGATGGTCTATTTTATATGAAACGTTTAGTATCATTTGTGATGTAGGTACTAGAGAAACAAAATGTAGAAAAATATATGATATCTTGTTAGAAATAGAAATAGCTACCTACGTCTTTAATTAAAATAGATACAAAATGCAAAATGTAAAATAGCATAAATCACAGGCATCAGTAGAAGTGGTTGATAAAATGGGAAATAAAAAAATTACGTTGGCTAGATCTTAGAGCCACTACTATTTTATCTGTGTCACCATGTTTCTGGCTATTATCACTCTACCGTAATACTTAACAAATTTCTGAGTACCTATCACACATGAACATACTACATCTTATTACCTACCTCAGTGACCAGTAACTTGAGAGTCCCGTTGACGTAAAGGATAGATGACTTATCTTCTAAACGAGAGGTCACCAGTTCAATTCCTAGCAAGGGTGTACTTTTAAAGGTGGTAGGACCATATTATATGAATGTTCTGCTTGACTTACTCCCAAAATTTAGCTTACCATCAAAGAATAAATCTGCTGCCATAACTTTACGGTGTTTCGGCAGCACATAGGCCTTGAGAGTCACAGTATTCTAGGTCTAGCATGTTAACCATCTTTGACCACATCATCGCTTACAACCGCAACAGAATAAGTTAATAAGATAATATTCAAACGCTAGCCTATAAGGTATATTAAAATAAGTAAAGTGACGGGGTTTGACGTAAGACTCATCATCTCAAAGAAATCATATACGTTTTACCCTACATTGTTATCTAACAAATGCAAATGCACATAATTGTGAAAATCTAAAAACTTTGCGTGCCATTTCTTTTTATAAGAAGCGTTCTTAATGAAACTTATATGATAGCATTATTTTTTTGTTATTGAGTAGTGTGTAGTAGGTTACAATTAAGAGTCAAGACTTCAACAAACTGCAACGACTAAAGCATAAACTTAACTTAAATTGCGTAAGCACCAAACAATACGCCCGTAAACTGAAACGTCGTGCAACAGAATACACAACAGTTAACCATCTAGAATAAACACACCGCAGATGACATTAAAGTTTAACTTCTTACAGTAGGTGCCCATTTTTCTGGCACATAGAGCACAGAAATATTCGTACAGAATTTAAATCCAAATGTTTATCAAGTCAACCTGGAGCGGCACAACTACTATCATCAATTATTCAACTGAGATACTATAATCTACTCCTCTATGATGTTTCAGCATTTTACACAATTTTTTACAAAAAAAAATGTAAATTAATGAAACAATAAAAAAAACCCATACTGTTCGGAGTACATTATCATGAAATAATCTGAGAGGTATTAATAGCTAGTAGATCATTCATAATTATACCTAGTAAATACTGAATAGAATAGAACTCTTTATTGAACACCATTCAGAAAACATTTAAAAAAAAACTTATGTAAACATTCACAAATAAGTGTTACAAAAGGCGGTCTTATCGCTGAGAGCGATCTCTTCCAGACAACCTTTGGGTAATGTGGATTTGTTTAATGAACATGGCGGGGTAAATATGGTGTTAAATACCTAAACTAAAATTAATAAGTAAATACAATTATTATATAAAATACAATTATAAATACAATCATACAATTATAAACTTCATTGTTAATGGAATTAATAATTAACAAATCCTACAATCCAGTTCTGACATTGAAACTGTTTATTACCAAAAACACATCAAAATATTTTCTAGCAAATGTGCCATATCTAAAGCCAGCTTTTGTAATTCACTTACACAAAGAAACATAAATGTGTTGGCGTAAAAATAAAATCAATCGACCGGCATGAGTTCCAAAATATCATATTTTTAGTTTGTAACTAGAACGTGTTGTTTGACGTTTTTATTACAGGAATAAATAGAGTTTGTTTTGTTTCAAATATTAGTTATGAAGACAAGATAAATAAACGGAGGGATGTTAGTGATTAGTATAAACGTGATCCTTTTAAGTCTTGGGAGGCGTGAAAGAAATAATGTTTGTGATTTAAACTTAATTATGAATAACCCTTTTTAGTTGTTAAATGTACTCGTATGTATTATGCACTATATTGAAGAAGTAGGTTTAAGACTATTTATCAAGAACAGAAGAGAACTTGTTAAACGGTACGATGATAGTACTCTGAAGCAAAACAAGACATACACCTGTATATAAGAAAAGTATAATACATATTATGTTTCCGCTAGGCAAGATAGTAAACCACTATTAGCGTTTAAATGCTAGCCTATCAGATATTATAATAAAAAAAGTTGCACAGTGCTCGCGAATGCATGGTATAATTCAAACCAATACTTAGGTACATAATTTACAATACATACTTGGAAGAAATCCACCACCGTGCGTTTTTCAAAATCTGTTTGAATACGGGTGGATGGCTATTTGTGTCGAAGTAGTACGTTACGTACAGATACATCGTAAGTAATCGCCATTGTTTTACAATCATATATAACAATATATATATCATATATAATTGTAAAACTGTGTAATCGCCTTAGGACAAGCGCGGTCAACTCATCGTAGTGATACTACTTTTTATTCTGTACCGCAGCTGCGCTAGCATAGTCCACGCGAGTATTGCCGAAAACGCGTTAGTCATCTAGCCGTAGCCGCGGCCATTTTCCGGCGCTGTTATACGGTGACGCATGACGTTCCATTTCCTTTACGCATAGGTATAGTGAGCGATACCGCTATATAGTCCTAATTTCAAGCTAAGTGGGTATTTACAAGTTTGAAACGTTTTGAAAAATGATTTTTATTACATTCAGAGAGTCGTTTTGGATTTTATGTCGCATAAAATCATCAAACATCAATTTGATGTAACAATTTCCATTATGATAACAAAAACATGGAGAATAATTCATTTGGTAGAATATCCAGCTGCACCTATATTAAGTGGCACTTACGCCAATTCAAGCTAAGCACTTATATCAAACAGCAATTACAATAAGTGTAACATTACACAACAATATCAATTGGTATTCACCACCTACAATAACACAGTTATGTCTACCCAGAAAATAAAATCAGTAGACAATCTTTTCATAAAAAACTAAAAGGTAAAGTACAATTTTGGGGGTCTTTAAATTGCGAGTGATCTTCTAGTTAAGCCGCTTCATCATCGATCGCATCATCACTTAACATCAGGTGAAATAGTGGTCAAGTGCTACATAGTTCAGTGTAAAAAAAAACTCAAAAGTGCACTTGTTGAATGTAATTGTCTGCAGTCGTTCAGTATTTAGACATTTTATAATATTTTTTCATGATATAGGTAGCAAACAAACAAACGGCCTACCTAATGGGATGTGGTCACCGTAGCCTATGAACACTTGCGACACTAGGGGTGACATTCAGACCTGTCAAGATTTTTTTAACGCCCCTTTTGATGGATTCCATGTTGTGGCTCACATCGCTCTATTAGAACTAGGTAAGAAGATAAATCTATATCTTTTTTCTCGTCACGAAATTTTGTCGTATTTTATGGTTTAATGGCATAATGGTGTAATTCAGGAATATCCAGTCATAGAGACTTTAACCTATAGCAGCCTATTACATTTGAAACATTTTTAGATGTGCAATAATCAGGTGATTGTTATAATATTTATTATTTAATCACACATCGGAAATACATTTAATTAATACAGCTGATAATCCGAAATGTACGCATGATTGAAGCTTATTGAATTAGGCATCTAGAATTTAGTCGATATAAGAATTCACACAAAAGTATTCAGCTTTTGTTTAATAGAAGAATGACGCAATTTCGGTTCAGAAAGATGAACGAAAGTATTTGTTCGGCGCTAGATCTCGCAATAGATAGTGTTTGACTTCTAGGCAGTATGATTCGATTCTATCTTTTATATAGATTTGTTTTATTTACATCCATGATCGTACATAATACTTTCTATTTTTAGACCATCATCACTATCTATCGTGTTTATTTACTTAGTGATGAACTCATATGAATGAACAAAAAATATTAATTTCTGATGTGATTATGTTTTACGAAATGCCAATCCAACAATGAAATAGTTTTAAGTGACAAGACCACCTATTGTAACACTGTTTGTTGTAAACTATTTTTTAAAGTTAAACTTTAAGTGTTCAAAAAGTGTTTATCTATCCATTTATCTAATACTTACAAAATAACTGCATTAATAGTGAATGATGATATTGACACGCGATAAAATTTTGAACTTAACCTTCTATCTTTTGTAAACTACAATAAACTAATATGTTGTCGTAATACAACTCCTGCTGGCAAATGGCACCGCTCCTATGGGTGTGATAACGTTGGAGGGCTGTGAACATAACCGTTTCCCTATTGGCGCGATATCTCAAAATGTTTCGATGCTTAGTTTTATTTGAATTGTCTTGTCATATTGGCAAAAGCATAGTATAAAGACTAGTAAATTTAATTATTGTACTGTATGTTTTTGAAACGGCAAACGTAGCGGAGGACGTCCTTCCTACATGGTGATGCGATGATGTTCGCAAGGTGGATGTTACCAGCTAGATACGAGCTAGATGAGATTAGCCGAGTATCGTGGTCAGTAGCGTGCTATTGGAGAGCCCTTTGTCCAGCAGTGGACTGGCATATGCTGATAATGATGATTTTCTTGAATGTCTTCAACAGTAATCAAATAGTGGCTATTAAGATGGCGCTATGTGGTAGGTATAAAGGTCGCTATACCTGCAATGCCCCATGGAAGACAATATGTTCAATCCTACTTGTCTTTTCCTACTTGTAAGTTTGTGGGTATGGATGGATGGATATATGGATGGATGTATGATGTGTAAAGGTTGAAGACCCAAAACGCCTAAACTTTTTTAAATAAATTTAACTCATACATATTTTGTAACCCAAAATGTGATACTTTTTAACGCGGTCCAAGTTGCGGGGCACAGATAGTCAAATAAATTCGAATTAAGGTCTGATGGATATTTGTCAGCAGCCAATACTGATAAGGAGTGAGGATTACTTGAGATATATGGTGTAGATTAGACAAGCATCTTGTTTTAAAGTTGTCTTTAAATTTCGAAACAAGAATTTTACACCGCACCTTCACTTAATTAATAAAAATATTCTATGTTCTTATATGGCTTATATTATATGGCTATGTTCCCCTGGAAGGATAAGCAGATCCCTACGACACAAGATTAGTCTTAGTGTAGGGTCTGCACGTTCACTGTTAACGCCATTAGCTGTACCTTAGTGATCATACTTAATATGTAGTTGATTAATAATTTTAATTTTATATCCAGTGCATTTACTTTATTAACTGTAATTTATCTTTTAGGTCAATACAAAAAAAAAATTATAATTACTTTAATTGTTCCAAAATCTACACTTTGTACGTAGTACTATCAAGTATTCTGTCACTTTGGGCAGGCGGTATCTTAATGCCCATTATTCAAGTAACTACTCAAAAAATAATAAGTCTGAAAAGACCTTTGTTAAAAGCACCACTATAACAAAACGGCTTCTTTAACCACGATGTGTAAATTGCCGTAGTAGAGCATGTTTGCAGCAGTATTTAGGAACTTTGCTAATTAAAGCGCTGTACACCGAGATTCACGTGAGACCCATGTAATTAATAATGAGAACAATATCTCTGCACGCCCTGTCGCGTAATTTGGTGCTACGTTTGTATGTAAATTTTAATACAGTGGCATTATTTGTAAGAGGAACATTCTAAAATTGAATGTTTCAAGATATAGCATTTTAAGGGTTATAAGCACGTTGATCACTTAAAATATTTGTAGTGGAAGGACTTCTGCCAGTCCGTCTGGGGTGGTACCATCACTTTGCCAATTAATTCAGCTGTGAAATAGGAATGTTTTTTCGGTTTCAATGGCAATGTGTCCAGTGAAATTATAGGGCATGTGAGACTTAACATCTTAATGAGGTAACAGCCGCAGACCATTGACATGTAAAATCTGGCTACCAGGATTATTCATGCCGCTGTATCTGCAATGGGTAGACATCATCGCTTACCATTAGGCGAGCGTCGTGCTTCTGTTACCTAATACCATTAAAAAAAACCTACACGCGTCCGTATGCCTAATCTAATCATGCCTGTGAGTGCTTGGTAGTGCTTAATGGATCCGCTCTGGTGGTAGATTAGTCTGTACCTGTCACTAATAAGTATACTTAGTTGCGGTGTGATGTTGGGTGACCGCCAATTTGCATAGTAGGTTACGTATGATACGTATGATAGTGTAAGGCGTAGGCCAGATAACAAAGACGTAAGGTAAAGACAGGGCGCGGACAGGGCGCTTAATTTTAAAGTTAAAGTTTAATTATGTAGCATACAAAATTTAAGAAAGTCTCGAATGTCATAGAGATGCATACAATAAACCAGCAGTTGATATATGTTTACCTATCCTGTATAGTAATTTTTGTCTTTTCATTTCAAAAGATAATACCAGACTTTCAAATTGATATCTTGTTAAAAGGAGCCAAATCATAGCCACCGACAATTTAGTTAACTGACACATTTCTAAATCTCAGTTAATTGATTGCAAAATTCACGAGAACCAGCGAAAAGTTGTGACTCACACGAAAACTGGTCATGGAGTGGCCTAGATACTAGTCAAACAAAATATATCAAGCTATTGTTAGCATGTGTGAAATACTTATTTCTCTTTGAAGTGTTACTCAAATACCAATTCGAAAAACTTGACACAAATAGGTATAGAGGATTGATTTAACAAAACGGAACAAGATATTTTATATCTGTCCGTGAAAAGCTATTTATGCATAAATAACTATTTATTGTAAATAGCTAGGATAGCTGAAGATCGAGCTCAATGGCATGCCATAGAGAGGCCTATACCCAGCAGTGGACAAAAATTGGCTGATCGTGATGATGATGATCATGAAACAGCTGGAACAACTTTTATTCATACAAAAAATCAAGTAATATGTGGACGGCCTGTTGGTGTTAAGGACTGACTTCTAACCAAGGAGGTGTTTCACAGATGGAAGAAGCAATTATATCGATGTTCCGACTAACTTGCTATCAAAAGATAGCTAGAGTTCAAAAGTTAGCCTATATTACATATAAATATTTTTATATTATTTAAAACGGCTTTACACTCCCGGGTTAAGATGTCGAAATTACTCGACGCGGTAGGCCTGACTCCTGTAAAAAATGACATCAAAAATGTCCGAAACGTGTCGGAGTAATTTCGACATCTTAACCCGTGAGTGTAAAGCCGTTTTAAATAAATATATGTGTTATTCTCACGATAATTTTCATAAAAAAATAAATATTTTTTTTTAGTTATTCGGCTGTAATACAGAACTGTTTATTGGCTTGAATGGCAAAATGTCCAGTAAAAGTATAGGGCATGTGAGAATTATCTGACTGTGTCTTATACGAAAATATAAATACCAGCTACTATTAACAAGTGATTTGAAGTTATTTCTATTTTACAATCACATACTAGCATAATTTCACTGCAACTAGCA
The DNA here is from genome assembly GCA_954871355.1 of Cabera pusaria. Taxonomy (NCBI): domain Eukaryota; kingdom Metazoa; phylum Arthropoda; class Insecta; order Lepidoptera; family Geometridae; genus Cabera; species Cabera pusaria. The sequence goes on along the minus strand of OX940896.1, from coordinate 10,092,236 downwards.
TAATTTAAGTATGTTTTAATTTGAACATTAAAATTGTATTCTCAAATAAAACTTCAATTAGTCACTTACTTGAGAACAGGAGGATTTCAATTGACAAATATTTTGCTGCCGTAAATACTTATAAAGTTCATATCTTACGGTGCTTTTTACATTAAAGACAACTCAATTATCATTTACTGTGTAGTTAGAAGTTGTTTCGTGTTTGGACATTAGCGTACAGGCTCCTTTCACAATTATTAGGTACAGAAATTCACACACAAGTACACGGCGTTTCAATGACTTCTTCTAAGAATTTTCCATTTCTTTTCTAGGAAATTAAAATTCTAAAACTTATTTTAAATTTCCATTGCATTTTTATTTTCAGGATGGCGCATGACGTAGCCGTAGTAAAGACAAGGAGCACTATAAATGCTAGTGAGGCGTGTACAAAGAGTGGCCGGATACGCAAATTGTGTTTATTTAATCCGAAAAAATTTGCGTACTTTTTTATCAGATCAATAAGTAACTAGATTACTAGAAAGTTTTGTCTTACCAAAACTTAATAACTAAGGTCTTTAGGGATATCATAACAATAGTTTTTGATTATGAAAATTGATTTTAAATTAAACATCAATTAAAAAAACGCTTTACTGTTATGATAATGACAATAAAGGAAATGCATAAAAAATAATATTGATAGTTACTTGTCGAATTTGTACTTGTTGTACTTGTTGAATCAGGGACAGGTTAATAAAAAAATACATAGAATATTTTAACTAAAACGAAATCACAGTTTTCGTTTATCCCGCAAATAACATTGTTTAAATCAGACATAAAAAGCCGGATAAAACAAAGTATTTCTCCATCCGGCATAATCAAGTCTGTCACATACCTACCTAAACTACTCTATAAAGCGTCTTCTTTTTACTTCTGAAATGGCTGTTGAAATATAAAAGAGAGTGTAAAACAAGAACTACATAGTTTTATGAACGCTCTCTGGCAACAATCGCGGCGAGAATAAATAAAAAAATAAGAAAAGGACATGCACCGTTTAAAGTCGCAGGAGCCAACTGCATGATGAATATTACAACTGGGTTGTTCAGAGCCAAATAAGAAATAAATGAGAGGTTACTGACTTTTAGTTAAGGTTTTTGACATGATAATAAATTATGCAAAAGGATGACACTCACCTGATTGAAGTGATGATGTTTTTCTGCCTATAATAGACATTGTAGCATGCAGAACTCCAAACTTCCAGAATGTTCCAGACTTTCAGAACACCGCTGCACTGCGCTAGAAAACCCTTAGATCTTGTAATTGATCCGCCCTATATAAACCGCTAACTAGATATTAAGCACTTTGTTTTTTTTAGTTCAAAAACTTTTTCTTAAATTATTTTAGAGAATTTTCTCATTTTCGTTAGTATTTTTATTTAATTTTATAGACACAAATACAAATAGATTCCGAAGAATTTCAATATTTCTGGTCAGTCTGTATTTTTGGAAAATGAAGGCAAATTTCTGACAAAAACACCAACCGAGAGGCCCGGTGGCGCACTGGAAGAATGGTTGGCTTTAACGCCAGAGGTATTAGTGCGCAAATCGATGCACATTTCACATTGGCACTCTAAAAGGAAAATATAGTCAAGAAAGCTTAATAAAGAAGAAAACATAGTAAAGGAGCTTAGTAAGCTGGCAGGATATAGATATGAGACAAGCTTGTATCAATCTAAGAAAGCTAGCATCTGTGTAGTAGCCGCCTGGCTAGCTACCACACTCAAGTAGTAAAAACCTGTCGCCAAACCTTCCAAAAATGTATTCCAGCAGCTGTCCTTGAGAGTTTATATCAATTCTAGGCCTAGCGTGCTACCATCCTTGACCACCTTTACCAATAGGTGAGTATTCAAACGCTAGCCTACATGATCTAAAAAAAAACATAGACAATACTGCTGAATTTTAATTTTATATTATATCTTTGTTAGTCTGTAAGGTATATGTTTCAATATGGGCATATGTAACATCTATATATTAGTTGCCTGAATTACATTGATTTATTTTTTATTATTATTTATTATTATAATTAAAAAATAGTCAAAAATAACAACAATCACCTCCTAGACTATAAAACTTGATTCACAGATAAAACAATTCTACTATTTGGCTGTAGCTGCGATGCCTTAATTTTTTATGATGCTTTACCATACAAGAGTAGCTGTTAGTTTAACATGTAGTATTTTTGCAAAAGTTTATATTTACAAGTTGCTAAATGGTATTTATATCTAGGCCGCTGAGATCAAGATACAAGTTTATTTGCAGACACCTGTCCCTTATGTTTGACTTATGATACTTTAAGTGGGTAAATGAAAAAGGGGAAGACTTATTATGTCCGTATTTAGTATGGGCTGTCAATCATCTTGTAAATATTGTTGGGTTTTATTTATAAGTTGCAAGTATTTTGGTCGGTAAAGGGTTAAATAATGGTTTTCAAGTTTTTAAATTCATACAAAGTGCCTGCAATGTGTAGACTAGTAGTAGAATAGTATCTACTGTAAAGGTACGGACACACCGCAGCGTCCTGCGTGCGCGATCTAGACGGCGATCAGATAGCGCAGTAGTATTTTTACCGACTGGATCACGCCAAACGCGATCAGAAAACAATTGAAAAGTACTGAGTTTGCGCCCGCAGATCGTAGGACGCCGTGGTGTGGCCGTACCTTTAACGTGTAGACTGGAATCCGAACTGGTGACAGGTTTTTGTATTCAAAACAGAGCGATTCACGAATAAACTGTTAACTGAATAAACAATGATTCTAGGATATTGATCTTATCCGATTCGCAGTTTGAAGTTGTTGATGTATTTCTCTAAAAGCTAAACTGCTAGCTTGAAAATTCTGGAAATCTGGAAATCTGGAAAATTCATTATTGCATTTTATGAACTTCAAAGGAAAATTAAAGCGGTTAAGATAACTTTATTAGTTTAGCAGTAATAGTCGTTGAACTGGGGTGTTGGATAAATTTAAAAATAATTATGTTAAATATTATACTACTAACCCTACACTGCGCGTGGCCTGACACGCACTTGGCCGGTTTTTATTAAATATTGAAATTGCAAGTCTGTCTTCTTCATTCATTAAGCATCAGATAAGATGGATGCCAAGTGTAAGTCATTTTTGAAAAGTAAGAAGGTACCAACTAAATGTGACGTAAGACTTTAGAAGTGTTGATATTTCACATAACGCTGAACCAAAAACAACCAAGCCTGTCAACTGACAGACGATCATGTTTACAAACTGTTCCTCAAGAACTAATGGTTCATTTTGTCAAATACCCTCCATAGTGAGGTTATAAATTCAACAAGCCGTATGATTCACTGTTCATGAATCAACCTAAGATAACTTGATAAATCTTCGGGCAGTTTATATTAATATTTCACTCTACCAGATTAAGCGAGAACTGTAAATAAGTTGTTTAAAGGTATTTAATGTGTATATTTTAGTCGTGTATAAAGGCTAGCTTGGTATTCGTAAATGCAGACAATTAATTAACATAGTGGTTGTAAATCTTTTAGGTTTTCTGTGTATTTTTGATGCAATTAATTAGGAGGGATCTTAATGTTTTAAACAATGAATTATTGTATATTAATTGTGATACATTTTATAACATCTAATCCCATATTAATCACAGATAAGATTAATAATCCTATCTGTGATGAATTTGGGTTATATAGTTATATATTTTGCTATCTGGAAAGCTTATTTTCGTTTTTATTTTCAATCGACTTTGAAATAGCAGGAGGTTCTCGATTCGACTGTTATTTTTTTCAGTTGATACCTTAGATCTGTTTCATTTTATAACCGATTTGGAAAACGATTTTTTGTTTGAGACAGTATACTTCCTGTATTATTTTATTGAAATTTCATCGAGAGCTGATGAGTATCTCCAGAGATCTGCTGATGAATACCTCAAACTTGGTACTAAATAGCACGTGGCACTTGAAGTCGGATTTTCGTTTTGTAAACGATTTTAAATGATATACTATCTATCCCTAAATGAATCAAAATTAAGATTGTTGGATTTTCATTGCGAGATTATTTTTAATATAAATATTTATTTTATAGACTAGCGTTTGACTGGACGTAGCGATTGAAAAGACTACCTTTTGGGTATGCGCGCAATCATCGACCGCATCATCATTAACCATTAGGTGAGATAGTGGTCAAGCACTACCAACAGGTAGTGCCGCATATTAAACAAAATTAGTGTGCAAATCTATAATTTATCACAATGTTGCACTGCGTCTGTTGCATAGAGATGTTAAATGCTAAGTATCATACGAGTACGCTCTAGAATTTCACTGGACACTTTTGTAATTATGAATATAAAGCCAAAGTTAACACATTAAAAAGTCAGTAGCATAGTAAAATGTGTGTAACAGTCAGGAAGTGGTTCCCTAAACAAACAGATTTCAAAATAAGTTGTCAATAAAAGCGCATCTCGGTGGCACAGGACATAAAGTCGAAATTAATAGTCGGGATTATATTAAACCCAAACACTGCAACCTAAACGACCGGCTGCCATTCCCCACATATCCCTCGAAAAAATCACTGAAAACGACCGTAAACGCGACAAATTTGTGTGCGAGACTCCATAAATTAATGTTCATTAAAAGTTTGCCCGCGAGAGCGAACGGAATTTTATTCACTCAAAAATGAACTCTAAATACGAGGTTGAACTATAAAGCCTGACTTTTAGGATCTGGATTAACACTTAAGCAACTCTCGCGACTGAAAAAAATCATGTTACACGGTCATCTAGAACTTGATAATGTCCAAGTACAGAATTGAGTCGTCTGTCAGACGTCACTCCACCTGGTCTCAGAGATTCCTACACTAAGTTGCAAATCGGTCAACATTCCAGGGCATCTGTGAGAAAATAAATTTGTAAAATGTATACCACGAATAATTTATAATTATGTACCATAACTTCTCATTGAACGAAATCATATATTTTGCATGAATTTGCTACATAAGTCATTTTCATGGTGTTAGGACACTATCTAGTGTCCGCTTGGCCAGCTACCACCCTCAAGTTAAAAAATCTGTCGCCAAAACATCTAATGTGTTCCGGCAGCTATCCTTGAGGGCCAGTTGGGAATTCTAGGCCTAGCGTGCTTACCATCTTCGACCGCATCATCACTTACCAATAGGTGAGATAGTGGTCAAACGCTAGCCTATAAGATATTTAAAAAAATATTACTAATACTATTTCTAAATAGTGACTCGGCAGTCGTGTTTATTGCGTAGGAACGTCCAAGACTCCGCTTTTCACGTGAATTCCACCAGTTTCTGTTTCTTTTATAGTTATTTTTACTAGTTTTAATCGTTATGTCAAAACTTTGGATTATATTTTAGAACTAATAGTTGAATGATCACAATCTAATGACGATGTTTTTCTCGTTGCAACGTGATATAGCCGTTAAGTATCAAGATCATTCGTGGTTGTCACCGAAAACTTTAATGATCGGTCATTAAGATGGTGTCTATTAACTGGCAATGATAGCTAAGTTACCACACTCAGTAAATCTCGGTGTTTCTGTAGACAAAATTGGTATATATATCTACGAGTATTCATGTTATTATTACAGATTTTTTAAATGATTCTGTATCATATGAAAAATAAAGAAATTAATATCAGGATGTACTACCAAAGGAAAACTCTAATCTTTCGACGATAATTTCCGAAATAAACACATTTCACGGCTTTAACTCTACAAAGATATAACAGCAAATTTTGTTAGATTTACACTCACACAGCTGGCGAGTTTTTGTCAAACTGTTAATGAAGATTTGTAACCGCCTGTAAAGTTTAGTGTGGTCTCTGAAACACTAAAGCAAAATTCTTCTTTATCCCACCAAAGAGAAAAAAACGAAGCCGATAATTTACAACTCGCTTTGAACTGAATTCGCTCTGACGCTCGAACTATTCTCGAAATAATAAACATGCGTTCGTATCGTTTACAACTTTATAAAGAGATTTAATATTATGGAGACGTATGCCACTCAAACGTTAATCTCGCACGGACAACCGAGCAAGACAAACGAATTAATAAAAGGCCCCACAGCGCTGAACTTAATGGGAAACTAACAAGCGTAAACCAAAACATGTAAAACAATACGGAACACCCTCGAGGCCTAAACTGAACTCGATAGTTTGCCACCTGTCACGGTTCTCTCAATATCAAAGCGAAAAACTTTTCGATTTCCCTCTTATTATCAACCACATTCAATTTCGTACAACTTTTATAAAGTTCCATTTTGTTCTGAAAACTTTTCTTGTATGCCGCTGACACGACATGTTTTGCCGTTTTTCGGGTAGAAAAAAAATTAGTCGGCCATCACTACGTAATTGAAGTGTCAAAAGTTATCTGATTTTACTTGCAAAACGCGTGGCGATATGAAATTTTTCGCGCAACCGAGATCGTCAGATGGAAAAAAGAGAATTCGATATGAGGAGAGGTCTGCAATCAACATTCGACCTAGATTCCAGTAGATATATGCACACACAAGTGTGAACTTGCGAGCATTAAACAAAGTTCAAAAAATTGTTTGAACGCTGATTAAATAAGTAATTAATAGTTAATTGTAGTACGGATTGCTAGCGTAATTCAGCGAAATTATTGAGCGTAAAATTGGAGAAGCACGATCTTTCGCGGTGACCTCTTAATATACTTTACACGGCCTTTGTCTGCTAACTATCGAATTCGTTCGAGGTCCGAATAAACAGTAGCTAATTGATTTTTGTGGTTATATTCTCGTTCGTATGTAGCTTCTGTTTTTCTACACTACGCAAAAGCCAATTAAAACAAAAATACACGAATGCTAAACGTTCAAATAGACATAACGACGTCATTACCGTTGCCCTAACAAGGTAAAGGTATACAACATGTTTAAGTTAATTGCTATCAAATAGGCAGGAAAGGAAAAAAAAAAAATAATGCAATGAGAAATTAGGTTTATGTGCTAGTATGTAAAGTATAAATAAAGAATGAATTTGGGGGCCGAGTCACCCCCGTCCGTAGGAGTAAACCCGAAAAATTTGAAACCCTACACGTGGCCCCTGGGTGGTGCTAACCAGGTGACTTTGGTGGGAGGATTCGTCCGCGGCATTTTTACCACCCACCGGTCTAAGCCGTATCGCCAAGCGGCCGTTTTCCGATACGAAGACCGGTGTTAAGCCATTACGGAGGACGGGTCAGAACAAGTGCTCCATGCAAGCAGACAGAGCTGACACACACTGATGTAATCGCACTGAGAGTCTAGACGCGGAGGCTAGCGGGATCCGAGGCACGGTTTACCGCTGGCCGACCGTAGATAGTTGGGAGCCCAAGTAACGGGTTAGCCACTCGTGAAAGGATGCCCCGCCATCTTACGAAAAATCCCGGGGATGCGTCATGGTGCCGGTTGGCGACCGGAAGAAAGGGCCCCATGAACATCTCCGGGGGGGCTCGGGCGTCCCCGCAGCCTCCAGTCTAGTCTCTCATCAGTGTGGTTACCCAGTGTAAGTCTGGATGTCTGCAGCGTAGTGCCTCGTTCTACTACCGTCTTCCAACCTTATAACACTCCACTAACATGAAAAGGTCAAAGAAAAAGAGCGGTTAAACAGTAGATGCACTCCCTCTCCTTGAAAGTGCACCTCACGAACATCCGTGGGCTGCACTCAAATCTCATTGCGGTCCACCTACAACTAGAAACCGAAAACCAGCGCTCTTATTTCTCACGGAGACGCAGATACGGTGTCCATCTGACGTGGCGTACCTCTCATACCCAGGTTTTACCCTGGAGCATAATTTAAAACCACGTTCAGGTGTGTGCGTGTACGCCCGTGACGATATCTGTTGTCGGCGTCTCCGGAATCTTGAAGACCCCCATTTTCCCGTGCTTTGGGTACTGGTGGACACAGGTTTAGAGAAAATTCTCTATGCCTGTGTCTGTCGGTCGCACAACGGAGATCAGGAGACGATCAGGCTCACTGAGTATCTAAGTGAGGCGGCGGATGCCGCTCAACACAAGTACCCGTCCGCTCAATTGGTGCTACTGAGGGATTTTAACGCCCACCATCAAGAGTGGCTATTCCCAAACCAGTTCACTGACCATGCTGGGAGAGAGACGCGAAAGCTTGCTCTAGCGTTAAATCTCACCCAGCTAGTCCAAGAAGCAACACGGGTTCCTGATGTTGACGGCCATACGGCTAATTGCTTGGACCTTCTGCTGACGACTGATCCAGACCGCTACTCAGTGTCGGTATCATCATCACTAGGTAGCTCCGACCATTGTCTGGTGAGATCTGTATCAGTCTACTCCCCGCCCGATCTCAGCCCTAGAAGCACTCGGCGGGTGTGGCGATACAAGTCAGCAGATTGGGATGAGATGCGCTCGTTCTTTGCGTCTTATCCTTGGCGACGTGTATGCTTTTCTTCCGACGATCCTTCGGTCTGCGCGGATGCCGTGGTAGATGTGCTACGTCAAGGGATGGAATACTACATTCCACGTTCTCCGACGTATCAATACCTGGCAAAGCTCAACCATGGTTCAGGGCCGACTGCCGACGCGCTGAGGCGCTTAAGCAAGAGGCATACCTGGCATGGGCTGATGCTCGAAACCGCAAAGCCAGGGACATAAGCGCGAAGAAGAAAGCCTACAATAAAGCCGCTAAGTCCTGTAAAAAAGCCCTACAGAAGGCTCGTTTTGACCACATTGGCTGGATAGGGACCAAATTAGCTTCGCACCCAGCTGGGAGTAAAGCATTTTGGTCCCTGGCTAAACAAGTTGAATCGAACTTCTGCCGCTCTTCACTTCCTCCACTGCTGAAACCCGACGTAACCCTGGCGCACACTGCTAAAGAGAAGGCAAAGTTGTTTGCTACTCTTTTTGCAGAAAATTCGCATTTAGATTCTGCTGGCGCTGTACCATTCAGTCTACCGGGATGCGAGACACACGTCGGAAATACGCATTCGTCAGACGGAGGTCCATAAAACGTTGCAGAATCTTGACGTGAACAAAGCCAGTGGTCCTGATGGAATTCCAGCCATAGTACTGAAAACCTGTGCACCTGAACTCGCTCCTGTACTAACACACCTCTGTCGTCTATCGATGACAACTGGACGAGTAACAAACTCGTGGAAGCAAGCTAACGTACAGCCCGTGCCCAAAAAAGGCAGTCGTGCTGACCCTGTCAACTACAGGCCAATCTCGGTCACGTCCATACTCTGCAAGACTGTGGAACCTAGAGTCGTGGCATACCTAGAAGCAAACGACCTCCTCATCGACCGACAATACGGATTTCGCCGAAATCGATCCACTGGGGATCTTCTAGCGTATGCCACGCACATCTGGAGTGAGGCCATCGAGAAGCACGGAGAAGCCATTGCTGTCTCTCTCGGTATCTCGAAAGCCTTTGATAGGGTTTGGCACAGCTTACTGAGCAAGCTTCCATCGTATGGACTGCCCACTGGTCTCTGTGCATGGATATCGGATTTTTTGAGGAACCGGTCAATTCGAGTAGTCGTTGAAGGCTGCTCGTCCGACCTTTTGGCAATCAATGCCGAGATTCTTCAAGGATCGGTACTCTCTGCAACACTTTTTCTGCTACATATTAACGATCTCCTGAAGCCCGGTATATTTGGGTACGCAGACGATAGCACTGTTGTAGAGAGCTACATATCTGGAGCACGCTCCAGTGGTGCAGATATCCAGTGTCTTCGAGAGGCGATGGTCGAGCGCTTGAATCTGTCTTTGAAGGCAGTCGAGAAAAGACTCCAAAGCTTAGAGCATCGCCGCAGAGTTGCTTGTTTATCGGTTTTTTATCGGATACATTTCGGAGAGTGTGCCTCCCAACTGCACGAACTTATTCCCCCATCACCTTTTTTCAATCGGTCAACCAGACGTACTGATACACGCCACCGCTACATGGTGGATATTCCATCAATCCGAACGAAGCGATTTGCTTCCACATTTATCATACGTACCGCCAGGGATTGGAACTCCTTGCCTGAGTCTGTGTTTCCGGAAAGGTACCATCTAGGGGTCTTCAAGTCGCGAGTGAATAGGTATCTTCTAGCCAAGCGTGCTAAATCGTCGACCACATCGTCACTTAACATCAGGTGAGATAGTGGTCAAACGCTTACTATAACGAATAAAAAAATAATGAAGGCATATATATAGACTGACTGTAATATATTGACTGATATTTGACAATTTCTCAGTAAAACGTGAATGTAATATGTGTATGTACTAGTGAGATTATTTAAGTCTTGATTCATAAATTTTGAACGTCGAAAAAGTGAATCTGTTCCCTTATCAAGAACTAAGCGTAAGGAGAAACATTTGTATATGCCTCTTTAAGTTCGATCTTTGGTTACCATTATTTATTTTATCTGACCGTTCTTTTAAATCCTAGCCAGTTAGGTAAGGCTCTCATTTAGATAATATAACCTATAAGCATAATTCCTCCGCTATTATAAACTTTTCGTGCTGGCAATGGTTTGGTAGAGTAACCTATAAAATTGGTATAAACCTACTCTTATATTATTGGTTTATTTAGATTTTATGTATTCGTTTACGTATAACTAATAACTTTGTTTATAGTAGTTTTGGTGATTAGTAAAGCTACATACTCACTTACGGTATGACCCTCGAGTTAAACTATTAATTTATTTATTTACATACATAATTAGAACGGCCAATTACACTAATTAATTACATTTTAAACATCAACTTAAACAGAATATTAATTATTAACTAATACTTATATTGAAATTGTTCAAATCCGAATTATAATTATCTCTAAGTTCTCACAAAATGTCAAATATTGTGAAAAAATTATCATCCATTCGTCCACTAGCAAGTCACAATCAGGGTTTGAGTCCAGAGCATCGAGCATTGAGCATTGGAGAGCATTGAGCGTCGCCAGAGTGCGCGGGATAGGGGACCGAACGCGCACAACTGTACGGTGTGCAGGTACCGAGAACAACCTGTGTTTTTGAATACGGCAGTAATTTTTGGGGACATGGAACCGAAGCAGCTGGCTGAGAAGATCAGGGGAATCTATACTCCCGTGGATAATTTTGCACAAAGTAACAAATTGTTAATGGGTTCTTCGTACTTCTAGGGTATTGTAACCTAGGCAGCCCACGAGAAACTTCGTCGAGTACATATAAGGATAATACCCGTAAATTCGCTTGTATAAAACGCGAAGAAAAGATTCTTAAATCTTTTCTAGAATCAGGGTAATCAAATTATACCGTGGATTGTAAAACTATGGTAATACCGTATGGTGAGTACGGAGATATTCAGTTCAAATTTTTCGTAGTGTACTCAATGGTATAAGTCCAACATTAGTTCAATGATACATACAACAAGGAAACTCACATTTCAGTACTATGGTAGGTACTACTGGTTGCAATGTCTACACATACCAGGACAGTATGCAAAGCTTTCGCTTCCAAGCCTATGAAAGAACCTCATCAAGAATACATGCAGCTCGGCATCCAGTTATGAGATGGCTGTTGACTTTGCATGGAGTGCATGTGAATACCTGGGTGGACTCATTTTTGAAAGAATTTGGGATGGTAATTTTTGTGAAGGTTTTGGAGCGCAGACTTGCTTACAAATTGATCTTAAGGATAGAAGCAGTATGGCCAAAATATGAGACGACGCTAAAGGTTATATTAATATGAATACCCTCGATTACAATACGTTTACGGTCTACCTTTAATTCCACTAGTGCTTCTTATTACGGGACGAAGTAGCTATAGGTGGTACCTACATAATATGCAGCTATGTTTCCTTTTTTCGATGAGATAAGCGTTGCGCGTTGTCTAAATTTGTAGATATGCAAGTATATTTTAGCTGCCACAATGTGATCCAGAAACACTATTTTATTTAATTGACCAATTTCAACGATAGCATTTTATCACCTGCCAGTCGTTCCGGGTGGAGTCTTGCAACTCAAATATCAATCACTTCCCGATTCCGACAGCTCAAAGTTTCAGTGTAGCACATAATTCGATGACAATGTATTCTAAATATATTTTTATTAACATGCAATGCGTACTTACCTCATATATCTAGTAAAGAAGCGAGATAGAGCAAAAATAACACGTAAAACGTGGTTTTTAGATTATTTTTTATGTATACATTTATTTTTTGTTAGATATTATCGATGTGCGAGAAGCAATTGTATTATCGTATCCCCTTCTTGTTGAGTCAATTTTATTGGATTGATTATGAAAAGGAGTTAGTGTAGCAGGGTTTTTGACCGCAGTGGTTCGCAACAAAACAAGGTTTCCAAAAAGAAATTCTATAATTCATCTCGTTGTCTTAGGAAACCAAAAGAAATAATCTTTTCTGTTCATTTAAAGCCACTGAACTAATTCAATGAAGTAAAGTCTAAATTAGATCAATACCGGCAGACAGTTACTGTTACCTCATTCCATCATCACGGATCTGAGTACAGAACCACGAGTGTTTCGCCCCATTGTGCGTTCAGACTTTAACATAGCACACAAGACAGAAGGTAAAGTCTTGATAATATATGAACCACTGTATTCCAAGTAAATAGTAAGTGTTAATATATTTCGTTAAAACCAGAATTAGAAAATTGTAAATACTGCTGTAACGTAGGTTACACTGAGCATTTAATATGTTACCTATGTGTTTTTGTCTTTAAACCAAATCCTACACATCTTGCTTGACCGTAGTTTTGACTACCTACCAATCAAACTAACTTTTGTACTTTTCCATAGTACCATTCTAAAGAATTCTTGACGGTTGCATTTTCATAAGTACCTAATCTTCCTTAAATCGTTCTTCTGATCATTGGTTTCACCAAATGTATCGTTTTAAAGTGGAACATATTAAGTTTTAGCACTGTTTGTTCACTATCACGCAGTCGGAAAAATCAATCACGCTTTTTTACAAGAACCTGATGCCCTCGCGTGGCTAGAAAAACCTTAAGTAGTTATCATAGCTGTTGTGACAAAATAAATGTGCGCTTTTCACAGTGGCCCTCCGGTGAAGTAAAAACATCGTTAAGAAACCATCAACCCCAGCATGGTGGTACGACACTATCTGGTGTCCGCCTGGCCAGCTACCACCCTCAAGCTAGAAAATCTGTCGCCAAAACATCTAATGTGTTCCGGCAGCTATCCTTGTGAGCACTGTAGGCCTAGAATGGGAACTGTCCCATTCTAGGCCTAGCGTGCTTACCATCTTCGACCGTATCATCACTTACTAACAAGTGAGATAGTGGAAACGCTAGCCTATAAGATATAAAAAAACCTAATGATAAGTTTCCTTGCTCAACATTCCTACTCTGTGGCTGCACCAGACTAGTACAGTAATAATGTACGGGGGCAAATATTAGCACAAGCCCAGACAGACTACAGGACGAACGAAAAAATGCAGCAGTCTTCCTCTGGTTTAATTGCGTTTTTCTAATTGTGACTTGTTAATAACGCCGCAATGAAATGGCTTAACAAATAATTCAGGGGATCCTAAAGCCGAAATTAAAAGCTTAGTTTATAACAAAAGGTTTGCTTTGTTCTGTATATTGCATAGATGATGTATCTCGGTAAAACCTTTTTCAATTTGTAAATAGCAAAGGCACGACATCATAGGTACAATTTTTGGCAAAGACAAAATCATGCATGTCTAAAAGTAGCTAAAACCAAATTTAAAACCACATTTGACTGATGTATGTACTCGTTTGTACCTTTTTTATATCTTATAGGCTAGCGTTTGACCACTATCTCACCTGTTGGTAAGATTGGCGGTTGAAGATGGTAAGCACGCTAGGCCTTGAATGGGAACTGGCTCACAAGGATAGCTGTTGGAACACATTAGATGTTAGGCGACAGATTTTCTAACTTAACCCTAACTTGTATAATCTGTACATTGAGAAAATTCTAATGAGCCAAATCACATCATACTGTTAGTTGGTGAGGAGTTAAATATTTTGCGGATTCCACTCCAAGCATTAGTTCAAGGTTGCCATGTTCAATATTGAAGTAGCAGTATACATGAATATGAATAATATGAATTTCAAATTGATCAGACCTATGAACGTTCCTCTCATACTTTCATCAACTAGAAAAGAGCTCGTAATATTCAAACGGCCGAACAGATGTTTAAAATAATTTAATTTAGTTTTACACGTTTTTGCATAGTAAACTCATGAAAAGCAATAAACAAGAGTCGATTCTGATGAAAACAACTGGATTAGTATCATCCACCGTTTTAATTACTGATTTATAACTTTGAGCATTTACCAATGGATATGTTAACGTTGTAATCCGCAAACATTTTTTTCTGCCGATACTTACGGGGGACGAGGTAAACACGCATTGCACACACACAAATCACTCACTTTAACGATCCCGCACACTAGCTTGAAACACGCACACAGTATTAATAAATTTTAATAAATTTGAATTAAAAATAGTGTAAGAAAAAATGATTTTATTGTAAAAAAAAGCGTGGGGTGCATGGCATCAATAGTTCCAAATATTTTATGAACAGATATGACTAGAAGGGTTATTTTGATAATATCCTGAAAAGCACCCCACGCTTTTTTTACAATAAAATAATTATTTCTTACACTATTTTTAATTCAAATTTATTTAAATTTATTTTCTATTTTTTAGTTGGATTTTCTGTAAAAGCGTATTTTTTTAGTTTTTTTAAACTATTATTTATTTTACAGTTTTTAGTCGAATTTTTTTAAAAGCGTATAGATAACGGGTCAAAATGTTTAAAATATTGAATTGTCATCGGTCCTTAATAAGTATGCCAAATTTCGAGTTAATCCGACGTTTTGAAGGGGGTTAAAATCATGTTCAAAGCTTCCGTTACATACTAACATACAAACATACATACGTCTGAAGCTAATAAAAGCGTATTAAAAATACAGCGTAGTTACGCACGCTCATATGGCCAAAAATTGCTATATGGCCAGCAGAGGGGTACGCCTTGCCTTAACATCTCCTTTGGTACATGCTCGAAGATTTATAAAGATTAGATATAGAGATTTTGCGACACAGTTCATTGGAGCGCGGCTAAGGGCAGAGAGAGGGCGATGCACGAAGGAGGGAGATAGAATTCATATTATCAACGTTTCAAGAACGTTTGACAACTGGCTTCGCACTATGTCTAGCATTATTCCAATATTTCACAGATTCTGTTGCACGCGTCATTTGAGAAACCCTCTGTTTCAAAATCTAAAAGTTAAGGTCTTGATCTCTATTCCTTTTTAACTCAAGTAATCAAGGCGCAGATACCGCATACGATTAGGTCTTTAAAATATTCCAAGGTAATTGATACATATACCATCATTTATTTTCTGTTGACGCCAAAGTATTAAGATAAATTAATTTAATATTCAATGGTACAATCCTTTCACCCTTTCCTATATTATACCTGTATAAACATGTATGCATTACTAAAATGCGCCCGCGCCGCACGCCACCTGTCGTAAGAAGAAAGAAGAGGCGAGCTGTCAATCAGTTTTCGCTAGCTTTAGTTCCGGTTCAACTACGACACGGACTCGTCGATTTATGACAACCGCGCCGCCCGGAAGTGTTTCCTTCTGTGTTTCCCCGTGCCATTGCGGCCTTGTACAATATTCTTGTGATCGCGTTGTTCGCGAGTGCATCCTCAGTGTTTTAGTGAGGACTCTGGGACTCTGGGAGAAGCCCTAGTGCTTGGTGTTCTGGACGCCCACGTGTGTGCCGGCTCCGCTGCTCAAGGTACTTGCTACATGTTTCCCTTCTTTCCCTCCTCACCGCTTTTGTTTATACGTACCATATATTTACAGTTCATTAGTTATCGAAGTTACATTGAATTATTTTGGCGCGATCATAGGTGGTCCTTCAAAGCCTGGATACGTTCCCCGCCCTTATCAGGATACTTAAATAGGCCCTAATAAGTGAATCGTTACAGCATATTCATTGCGAATATCATTGTAATTATTTTCGCGTAGATAGGTTAAAATCGAAGAAATTGCGTCATCTACTTTTCTTCACGAAAATATTCCCAATCCTCGCCCGTAACCTTAAGTTACGTGTTTCCCCGCCTAGATACATCATACATATATAATTATCTACGTAGTTTAATCATTTAAACCTATAATTAAACGTTAAAATCGATATTACGATTCACATATACCTACCCTCACTCATTTTAAATACACCGCTTATTCATACCTACGTCGGCCGGCACGCTTGTCCATTTTATCGTTCGGTATAAGCCGACCGCGTAGCGAAGGTCACGCGCACGCGCATCGCCCTACATCGATCGCGTGAAAATAACCTTCCGTATTTTGCCGTGTGTATTTGACTTGACTTAGCTAACGGTAAATCATGCCTCTCAAAAAACCTAGTGCATCAGCAGCTGACGCTGCTGATAGCGATGGCTTTGATGATTGCGCTCAGGATTCGCGATTAACTATATTGCAAGCTAAACGCAAAGCTATTTTTGAGATAGTGCAAAATATTTACGACATATCTTCGGAAGTTCATTCAAACCCCGCAGCAAGAGAACGTTTCCTTGCCGAGTCATCACATATAGATTCATTGCGTGATAAGTTTGAACAGATTCTCGATGAATATAATTCCCGCTTGTTATCAGCAAATCCTGCCGTTAAACCCGACTATAAAAGCCTCGTTGCATTTGAGTCGTTATATAGTCGAATCAATCAATTACGATCACAATATTCGCAACCGCGTGCGTCGCAGGATTCGCGTGATATCACCACACCGCGTAAGGCTAGGCCTACACTGCCGCCCATTCAGTTGATGGACTTTTCGGGTGACATTCGCTCGTGGCCATTATTTTATGCCAGTTTTAAGTCCACTGTACATGATAATCCATCCCTCAGTGATGCCGAAAAGTTATACTATTTGTTAGGCAAACTTTCGGGCAAGGCGAGTAATGTATGTGCAGGTATAGCTCCATGCGCTGATAATTATAATTTGTTATTACAAGCGTTAATTGATAAGTATGAAGATAAGCGAATGCTCGCTTCCGCGTATTTAAATCAAATGTTTGAGTTCAAACACATGCAAACTGCTACTGCTACGGACTTTGATTCATTTACAGATAGCTTTATAAGTGCAGTGCTCGCTTTAAAGAATCTTAAGTTAGACAATCTAACTGACTTAATAATACTTCATATTGCGCTCAAGAAGATAGATTTTGACACTGTTCGTGCTTTCGAGTTGAGTTGTAGTTCTAAAATACCTACTTTCGACGACTTAGTCGATTTTATTACAACCCGCGCGAAGGTTTTGGAACGCACTAACACCAGCGCAGGCGCAGCAAGTCAGGCATTGTGCACTCGACCTAATAATATTCGACGCACTAATAATAAGGTAAACAACCCTTCGCCGCCGAAGTATCAAACTTACGTTAGTACAACGGTTGACCCCGCGAGCAAATGTCTTTGCACAAATATAACGCATCAGCATTTATTTAAATGTGCTGACTTTAGTAAAATGATTCCGCACGAACGCTTTAAATGTGTGAAAGATAAAAATGCGTGTGTGAACTGCCTAAGTTTACAGCACCGAGTTTATAATTGCTCGTCTGATTCGAATTGCCGCGTATGTAAACTCAAACACCACACGTTGCTTCACTTTAAGCGTGTCGAGATGTTAAGCCCCGCGGTCCCCTTGGCCGCAACCGCCGCCGCGCGTACAGCTAGCGCTCCGCTGCCGGCCGCTTCATCTCTCCAGGCCGGCTCAGCGCCTGCGCCTGTCGCCGCGCAGCCACAACCGGGTTCGAGCGCGCGCTCGGACATTGCGTTGTGTGCCACATATAATACGAGTATATCTACGAATAGCTCATCTCGCTTATCGCCGCTCAATGCGTCTTTAAATAATAAACTATCAACTATTTTGTTATCAACCGCTCAAGTCGTCGCTTACGATATTAACGGCGACCGACATATTATCCGCGCGTTGTTAGATTCCGCTTCACAAAGCCACTTCATTACGAAAGAGTGCTGTGATCGATTAGGTATTCAGATTCAAGACACCGAACGTACTCTTGTTAAGGGGTTCGGTGGAGTTGAAAAAACCGTCGAAACTAACACGATTAATTTAAAGTTTTATTCGCGTTATGACAACAACATTAAATTTAATATCGCACCGCTTGTTGTTGATCAAATTACCGACTTATTGCCGACCGCTGTGGTAGATACGTCTGTCCTATCACACTTAAGCGAAATACCGCTTGCAGATGAGAGCTTCGGAGTACCGAATAAAATTGATGCATTAATC
This sequence comes from Cabera pusaria, assembly GCA_954871355.1. Taxonomy (NCBI): domain Eukaryota; kingdom Metazoa; phylum Arthropoda; class Insecta; order Lepidoptera; family Geometridae; genus Cabera; species Cabera pusaria. Next base: position 10,073,924 of record OX940896.1, on the reverse strand, counting down.
GGCGCTTCTCTCTTCCCACATCTGCTTCTCCCCGACGTAGTACACGCTTCCCGAGACTCGTCGGCGCCCGCTGCTTTACGCACGGTATTAGGGTACGTCATAATGGGTTCCGCACCCACCATACCCGCACTTACTCACCAGGTCTTGACATGCTGCCATGTTCAGGAACCTACCGCTATTGACTCATTAGTCAGGCGATTTTGGGAGCTCGAGGAACTTTCCCTCTCACCGCCCATTCAACATCCCACTCATGTTGAGTGTGATAACTTTTATAAAAATACGACAACCCGCGATCCCGTTAGTGGTAGATACATTGTTGGCCTGCCATTTAATGAGGATGTATATACTCTCGGAAATTCTATGGAAATCGCACGCAAACGCTTTATATGTCTTGAACGAAAGCTTGAAGCCTCGTCTTCATTACGGACGGCATATGACGACGTCATCAAAGATTATCTCGCGAAAGATTATATCTCCCCCGCACCTCCGTACAATACTCAAGACCTCGCTCCGATCTTTGTTTTACCTCATCACCCCGTCGTGAAGGAGGATCAAAACGCCTCGACGAGAGTCCGCCTGGTGTTAGACGCCAGTTGCCACACTAGTGGTGGTGCCGGGCGTTCCCTGAATGAAATACTTCACACAGGGCCGAACTTGCAAGGCGATTTGTTTCAAATCATTTTAAATTTCCGCCTGTACGCAGTCGCTATGACTGCGGACTGCCGCCAGCAGTTCTTACAAATTATCGTACGCGAAGCCGATCGTCGTTATCAGTGCTTCTTATATCGCTTCCGACCACAAGACCCTCTCACTTTGTATCAATTCAATCGCGTGTGTTTCGGTTTATCATCGAGTCCGTATCATGCACTGCGCACGGTTCGACAGCTCATTGATGATGACGGCGCGAAATATCCGCTTGCGAGTAGTATTGCATCTACTTCGTTGTATATGGATGACGTTGCCTTCTCGCTTCCCGGAGAACAAGAAGCCACCTCCGCGGCGCAACAGCTGATTGATTCATTCAAAGGTGCACAGTGGGATCTTGTTAAGTGGAATAGCAACTGTCGACAAGTCTTGAATAACCTTCCCGACTCGCACAAACTCCCCAATGAGGTGGAGTTTGACAAGACCGTGCAGCACAAAATATTGGGCCTGCATTGGTCCACAGATAATGACGCCTTTTATTTCAAAATTTCTGTTTCCGAGGATGTGACGTGCACCAAGCGCTCCATATTATCAACCGTCGCCCGTCTGTGGGACATAATGGGCTTCGCTGCTCCCACAGTCGTGTATGCCAAGTTGTTAATAAAACAACTTTGGCAGCTTAACCTTGATTGGGACGATACACCGCCGCTACACATCACTAAAATGTGGAAGCAGTATTGCGTCGAACTACCGGCTTTAAATAATTTACGCATCCCGCGTCACGTGGGCGTGACCAAAGACTGTGACGTCACACTCTTGGCCTTCTCCGATGCGAGCGAACTCGCTTACGGAGCGTGCGTATATTTGCATGTCAGAAGAGCCACTGGTAACACAATCCAGCTGGTCTGCGCGAAGACTAAGGTCGCTCCTAATAAGCCGCTGTCGATCGCTCGCTTGGAACTCTGTGGAGCGGTACTGTTAGCAAAGCTGCTTCGCACAGTTCTTGATAATTATTCGCGTCACATCCCAATCAAGACTTACGCATTTATCGACTCTAAAGTCGCTCTATATTGGATAAAGAGTTTGCTACACAGGTGGCAAACATTTGTTGCAAACCGCGTTGTTCAGATCACGGATAATATTCCGGCTGACAACTTTTACCACGTAGCGGGTATTGAAAATCCTGCTGACATTTTAAGTCGTGGGATTTTGCCCCAAAAATTAATTTCGCACCCATTGTGGCTCCACGGGCCTCCATGGGCTTCACTCGACCCATCTGTCTCGACCGTTCTGAAGAGCCTGGACGGGCAGTCTATTACAGACATACCTGAACAAAAGGTTTTAACGCACACTGTGTGCAAGCCTATAAAGCATTGCGCTTTATACGCACTCGCGCTCCGCATCTCCTCGTGGAGTAAACTTCTTCGTATAACTGCGTACGTGTGTAAGTTTGTGAAGTTATTGCCCCGCCGCAGCACTACTGCAGTGACTGCTGATGATTTTAATTTACTTCACAGGCACTCGCTACTGGACAAATTAGTTCAGTCGTTTTGGGATCGCTGGAGGATGGAATATCTGCACCGTTTGCAGGTTAGGCAGAAGTGGAACACGCCTTCCACTCCTATTACTCCCGGGACTGTCGTTGTTATAATGAACGACAATACTCCAACCTTAGCCTGGCCGCTAGCGATTGTTGACGAGGTCCATCCCTCTAAAGACGGCATCGTGCGCGTTGCTACCGTGAGAACCGCCAAGGGAACGTATCTTCGCCCGGTCATTCGTCTATGTCCTCTCCCAAAGCAGTAAATTAAATAGCAATTAATTAATTAAAATACCGCATAATTTAGCTCGTAATATTTTATATCGTTTCGCATTACTATAAACCTACTCGTATATATATATATATATCCCCGCTTCGCCGTGACTCTATGGTTTATTCATATATCTAACCGCGCGCATTGAGCGCTTCATCCAAGAGTCATAGTATATTCTTATCTCTCACCTTATGATAGTCTATTAAAGGTGACCCATTAAGGGCGGGTGGATGTTGACGCCAAAGTATTAAGATAAATTAATTTAATATTCAATGGTACAATCCTTTCACCCTTTCCTATATTATACCTGTATAAACATGTATGCATTACTAAAATGCGCCCGCGCCGCACGCCACCTGTCGTAAGAAGAAAGAAGAGGCGAGCTGTCAATCAGTTTTCGCTAGCTTTAGTTCCGGTTCAACTACGACACGGACTCGTCGATTTATGACAACCGCGCCGCCCGGAAGTGTTTCCTTCTGTGTTTCCCCGTGCCATTGCGGCCTTGTACAATATTCTTGTGATCGCGTTGTTCGCGAGTGCATCCTCAGTGTTTTAGTGAGGACTCTGGGACTCTGGGAGAAGCCCTAGTGCTTGGTGTTCTGGACGCCCACGTGTGTGCCGGCTCCGCTGCTCAAGGTACTTGCTACATGTTTCCCTTCTTTCCCTCCTCACCGCTTTTGTTTATACGTACCATATATTTACAGTTCATTAGTTATCGAAGTTACATTGAATTATTTTGGCGCGATCATTTTCCTTTACATTTTAGATAATCTAACATAAATATTTAGCTAACCCAGCTGCAAAATATTCCCGGCTACTATTTACAGTATTTCGCTAGATGTAACATGTTTTTCCAACAAAAAACAACAACAATACCGTGCCGCTGCGTACAGTAAAACCAACAATCCTTTCCTAAATGAATCGTTGAAAAACGTCGACGAATGTTTATTCTGATGTCAACGGGGATGCAATCTCGCTTGCATTTAGCAACGGTTTAATTTTTGTTTTAATTTAAACGGTATTTGAAGAAAACTTTAAATTTAGCTTTAAAAAAAGAATGTTTAGGGCCAGTTTCACCGGTTCCTGATGTTAATGTAAAATTGTTAATGCGCTAGATGGTTATTTGACACATGATGCCATAAAACTATTAAAAATCTGTCAGATTTCTTGATATTAGCGCTGTCAGGAACAGAAACCAGTAAAACTGGCCCTTAATTTTTTAAACAAAAAACATGCCTGATAAATAATTAGATACAATCTTTATTTCCCAACTAGCTGATAGTAAGAACTATCAGCTAAGTCACAAACACGAATTAATCTACAACATAATAAGTAACAGTGGACGATCTTATAGCTTAAAGAAATCTCCTAGACAAACTTACGATGGTTAGAATCAAACACGAGTATTGCACATTAATTTTTAAGGCAGGTGAGAAAGACAGGTAGGGTTAGTCACACACTGTAGATTGGTCTAAATTCCAGAGCCTAGTTTCCCTATAGTCTTCTACTATCAAACAAGCACGATTCTATCTTAAACCACATCACCACCGAACACCACGTGAGGTAATTAGCGGTAAAGTGCTTTACTCTGCGCAATATAAAATATAAATAGATGAATAGATAGTTAACCATTACATAGCAGTTTTTCGGTGTTAAAAATAAAGCTACATTATAATATATACATACGCACATTTACTTAATTGGATACAAATAATTAGAAATAAAATAATAAAAATATATTTTCATTAATTGTATCCATATCTTATAGTGTAGCGTTTGACCGCTATCTCACCAGTTGGTAAGTGATGATTCGGTCGAAGATGGTAATCACGCTAGGCCTAGAATAGGAACAGATCAACAGTTTTGGCGACAGATTTTCTAACTTCAATTATTTCATTGTATTTTTAACTATTAATTTTTCATTTTTTTTTTATTCATTTATTTAATAAGAAATAAATCATTAAATAGAATAAAGCGTGGATAAATATATGATAGATGTAGTGATAATTGGCTCCGTAATTGAATGCAAAGAACCGAAGAATGGGCTCTGTGGCGAACATTTGGAGACATCTATGTCCGGCAGTGCACTAACACAGGCTGCTAATGATGATGATGATAAATAGAATTTTAAAACAATACATAGGTACATGTACAAAGTAAAACACATATTGTTATATTTACATATAACCACATGTGTTTTATACATACTACATACCGTATACTTATTACAAATGGTTATACTTTATATTTACATATAACCAAAATAAATAATAAAAAATAACATTCCTACAAACTCATTCTTACATCACAAAAGCTATTTTTTACGTTTGACTATAATATTTTATTAGCAAAAATGACAATATGAATCTATCGACTATTCCCTTCGAACTATGTAAGCTATTTTATTCCAGCAACGAGAAAAAAACAAGAGAAATTCCGAGACGCATTATCAGAACACATTTTTCCCATCTGAGGGAACTTGGTAACATGAACCAAAGGATTTTATGTTCAGAGTTCTTGCGACCTGGTTTCGAATGTCCTTTCGTTAATAGAGTCCTTCCTATAATTACGTGAGAGTTTGTTTTGATCTCATTCCGTTTTATGAGCTTAGTCCTGATTGGAAAATCAGGAAAGCTTTTGATATTCTTTTCTAGTGATGATGACCGGTGGAGTGCGGTGTAAGCTATACTTATAAACACTCCTTAGTGGACTTAAATAGCGTGGGTCTAGTTTTCATTTAATGATAATTTCTGTCAATGGAAACGTGGCAGAACATTTTAGGTTAATAAGTTTGGCGAAAGTGTACAAGAATTAATAATTTGAAATGTATTAATAATCGTCTATTAATTTGTTGTGGGCACATAAGAACTTGATCGAGTGTAGTTTTTGAGTGCATTTAATTTATTTTTCTTCCGTTGAAAAATATATGACAAGGCAAAATTAATAATACTTTATGTTATAAATTACATCCCAATTTACTATACATAATTCAAGCTAATTTTGTTTAAATAAATACTTACATATGCTTTTTTTTTTTTATTAAAGCGTTTACCATCGCCATCTAGTAATTTTGCGCAGAACTTCCTGGTGGCTTTGTTTTCGTACTAAAATTACTAACGCTGAAAAATAAGTTTTACCACTACAAAATTATTAGGTTAGGCATTGGTTTCACACAAATTTGAACTTTATGGTTATAACTTAAACTAATACAATAAAGTTTATTTTAAAAACTATGACTAATTATTGGTTTTAATTGTTGGAATACAGCTACTTGCGCTTTTGTTGTTTTTGTTTTCTATAAGTGTCTATAAGTAATGAGGTTTTGTCTGACGGTAAGTAAAGTCAAAGTCAAAGTCAAAGCATTTATTCAGTATATGGGCAAATTAAAAATTTGCACTTACACTCGTCAAATTACATTAAATAGATCATATTCAATAAAAAATATTATAGATATAACAGAAACATAACTTATTGCTTTGAATTTACAAAAAAAAAACAAAGGTATTGAGCCATTCAGCTTTCATCTAGACGTCGAACGTCACACTTAAAACACATGTTATAAACTTTTGATAGGTACAGATCTAAGTGACATTATATTACTCAACTATTCAAACAATGTAATTGTAACCTTTTTGTGAGAGAAAATAAACTTTATTTATTTATTTTATTTATAACAGATAGCTAAAAACTGTGGCACGTAAAACTCAGAATTGCAAAAATGTTGCGTGCGCACTGCGCCCGTAACTTTGAGTTATCTAGGTGTTATGTATCATATGCCCTGTAATGTCCCTTGGACAGTTTGCACTTCAATCTGGAAAAGCATTCATTAATAATAGGCAAAGCAGTGGTGATACTTGCTGCCTTAGATAGACTAGACAAAAAGTCCTACTACTGCAGTAACTGCTCTACAACAAAACAAAGTAGCTGAGGTTCTACCAGTCTTCTAATATACTTACTATTGATGTACTTGGTTTATATACATGCATGTACACATGCATGTTCGTGAAACATATCTATTTTTTACGTCCCAATAAAATCAACATACAAATATTCCGTACTAAAATCAAACACAACAATATTCTCCAAAATTCAAACAACCTCAATAAAAATCTATTTTCATCGAAGTGCACTTTGCAGCTAGCTATGGGACCACTTAAATAGCTACCGCCCAAATATTAACGAGTCCGTCTTTATTACAATTTTGGCTCGAATCCAGTGGGATAACGAAGCGAGTGGCTATTCGTTGGGATGATTGATTGTGTTGGGTTAACACCTCGATGCATTCGTCTTGGTTAGAGTTGCGAGTTAGTGTTTTAGCCGGAAACGAGGCTGCTGCGACGAGATGTTGGCTGATTTAATATGTTACCCAAAGGTCAGTTATTTTTATAAATAAAATGTAGATGGAACAGGACTAGTTGTACTTCAAAAATTATTATATTATTATTTAACCCTAGACTTCTCAACTATTTCTGTTTATGACACCATAAAATAAAATTATACTTTTCGATTTGTAAAGTTTGTGTTTAGCCATAGTACATTATTTTATGATCCCATAAAATCTTTACTGCTTATCAATATCTACATAGGAAAACTTACATATAAAGTACATTACTTGCATGGCCATTTTTGATATGTGAATCATAATCTGCCGTTCAAAGTTCTGGCTATAGGCCTCTCTCAAATGATACTATTATTTTCGTTCCTATGTCTTTCTTGTTCATATTCGCTTTGCTATCTTAAATACTTACATTATTGACCCAACTTACCGCTGAACGACTAAAGCTATGTTTAACTTGCTACTACTATTCATGTATACACTATACTATTAATTTACTATCATTGTCAAATAGCTCCAGAAGTCATCACTGGAGTGATGTCTAGCCAAGTATCCTGCATTCCGCCTAGTTCTACTTGAAATCTTTTAAAAGTATCATTCAATAATTAAAAGTTTTGCTTAGAAAAGTAATCTTGATGCGTTTTAGCCGAATGGCCGGATATTAAAGATAACTTTAAATTAATCTCTAACTTTGATTGAGTGTGGGCTTTTTGTTGTGTTTGATCAGCTAACCGATCGTCTGACTGATTGGATGCCTTCAACGTTAATTCTTGAACAAGATCCCATTGTGCTCTCTACTTGTCTATGGCAGGTGACATACTGGAAGAGAAGATGGTTAATAATAGAGTTAATTTAATTTTTGAGAGACTAAAAGAGAGACAAAGACATAAAACCAATAAGGTCAGAATGATTTGAATCGGTATTTATAGCAAGTAACAAGTAACAATGCTTGTAAACGAAAATAAGAAACGCATAAAATACGCGAAAATAAATAAATATTCTTTAAAACGATTTACGCATATAAAACCCACTAAAAACGTTCTCAAACGAGTTTTTGATTTTATGAACATGAGTATTTGCTTGGCTTATTTGTATTTATTTGCAATGGGGTAAAGGCTTGTCTCGCTAAACAACCGTGCGTCAGAAACATAAGTGGTAGTAATAAGGCTGTCAATAAATCATGGTTTTTATAAGTGGTTACCAGTTACCATAAAAAGTTCGATTGCAAATTGTACTAGTGTCATGGTAAATTGGCTTCACTGATATAACGCCAATGTGCATCTTATTAAAGGTCATTGAACCTGATGAAGTTTTGAGTTTCTTTTAGTAAATGACACTATTATAATATATAAAATGAATAACTTATATTTACCATGTTTTCCGTCACATAATTTAGAGTTGCCGACATATCAGTGCTTGCAAGCGTTTGTCTTCTGTGAATATAGTGTTTGGAGTAGGTATGCCAATATCTCTTTAGAAAGTCTAATAAAACTAATGTTAAAGTAACTTTTAGGTAATATAAACATGTACCTTTATTCTAATTGAGCTAAATGTGTATTATTAATATAGGTGGCATCATTACTATTTTAATTAGATTAAGTACACTATATATATATATATATATATATATATATATATATATATATCAGCATCTTGGGAGAGGCCTACGTCCAGCAGTGGACTGACACGGGCTGATGATGATAATGATGATGAGTGCACTTCGCACTAGCCATAAATATAAACTTATCTCTGTTTTAAAATCAAACCGGCAAAATAATTTCATAAGATGAGATGTATATATAATTCAGTGCTGCGTAATATAAGTAAATTTAGAAAAAAAAAACAATTTTGAGGTAATAGGTATATATCACAAGGGAACATCCTAATATACAGGTATTAGATGAATTACCTACTAAACCACTTTCTACGATTTTCGGATTTAGTTTCAGAATTATTAATAAAATTTTACTCATGCTGCAAAATTGTAAAACCAAGCCTGATTCGTTTGGTATGAACTCATATTGAAATAAAACTTATCGCAGCCAGGCCTATCCAGTTTGGGCATTCAAAAACATTCACTATTTTCAATACAAAATCCATTGAATCGAAATCATAGCGTTAGAACCTTCACAAATACTTGTACTGACTGTAGACTTGTCTGTATAAATATAGGGGGTTTAGAAACCAATGATATAAACGTTGGGAAATCTTAGTATAGTATTACCACAGAAATAGGAATAATCCTATTTCTGCGAGTGTAACGAATGTAAAACCATAGAATAATTAAAAGTAGGTACTACGTAGTAATACTTACTTAATATTGTACCTATTTGTATATTTTAGATTTGTTTATCGAAGTTTATAAATTGTAAAAATACTAGTAGTGCCTACTAGTAGTAGGCAGTATAGTAGTATAGTAGTTGTAGTAGTTAGTAGTAGGCTACTACTAACTACTACTACCCTAGACCCTAGTCCATACTAAATAGTCATAGTTTTGCAAGTTAGCTTTCCCTACGTGCTCTGTTTGATTGATTGCAACACAAATAAGGATTTTTTTGTTCGAGCTATTCCATCACGGATGTTTACTCGTTCCGGAGAAGAGAAATTCACTTTTGTGACGTCACTAGACGATGGATAAAGTTGACTAGAAGTGTTTCACCCGCTATATTTTAGCACACTACATTAACATTATTAAATACAATGTAATGTGATTCTAATTTATTTTACTACAGCTATATAAAATATACAGATTATATTGTATGTTATAGCAAGACATTTTCTCCAGTATAGAATCAAAATCAATATACGACTGATGGACATACCCACATTATAAAAAACTTTTAGGGCCACCAAACTTACAAAAAAATTATGTAGACAAGCAATCCAATTTCTGGTTTGTAAGTCTAAAAGCGAAGTTTCACAGGTTCCTGACAAAGTTACAGATAAATATCTGGCACAACGCCTAAAAAAATTTCTAAAATAATCTATTAGATAAGTTTCCAATATTATCAGATGATGGACTTATCGGTGAAACCGCTGAGACTTAAATGTTCTTGCTTGTAGTTAAGTTTTTGTTCGGTCACGTCACGTTTTGTACGTCGTTTAAAGTCGGTTCAAACAGTAAGTTTTCAAAAAACTTCTTATCTTTTAGATCCTATGAAACACCAAAATGTTTCACAAAGGAGCGTTAAATAACAAGTTTCAGATGCAATTGTTTGAAATGAACTAGAAGATGAACCGTGTAATTAGCTATAACCTCTAGGTAAAAATAATTATTGTCAAGAAAAAAATTACAATTGCTATGACAATGTCATCATACATACATATATTACCTACAACTTATGGTAACTAAAGGTACGGACACACCGCGGCGTCCGACGCCGCGGTGTGTCCGTACCTTAAAGGTGCGTGAATTACAGCCGGTATATAATATTAATTAATACTGTTTGTTTCACGATAGTTTTAAGCAAAAATTAATGATCCATCCAGGCATTTTTATGTCGTTTGTTAACATGCACTTGTTTGCTTCCCTGCAAAAAGATTTCATGTTCGTGATGTTACGAGCGGGAGCAGTTCTATTGTCCTCTTTAATAAAGTTACTGAATTTTTAAACGTGAATACTTTGTATTCATTATCTAGGCGCCATGCGCCATCTGTGTTCTTTCCGTCGAACTTCGTCTCTCGGACAGGATAAGTTGGAATACGTTTTTCCTGTTACTCTGTATTTTTCCTTTATTTGTTGAAGTTTGCTAATCATTGTATTGGGGCATATTAAGGGAAGAGAAGCGAATGTGCTATATAGAAAAATAAAAATAGGAAAGTTAAGACAAAGTTTATATTGGTACAGCTGAGACGAGTGTTTTTTTTTTACAAAGCACCTAAGTTTGTAATAATGTTCGGTGTCAGCAAACTCCGAAGACTGATTAGAACTGTTGCCCTATGGAGATTGGACTAAATTCATATTATGCTCAGGAGGTAGACCTCCTCCGATAACTTCGGATTACCACTTTGGAGTAGATCCAAAGTGGTAATCCGAAGTATCGGCCGAAAATTATCGGGCGTTTCATACTACGAATCACATTCGGTTCGGTCGGTCGGTTCAGCTTATCATTCAGTCTGACCGTAATTCATTTAACATTTTAATGTATCGTTAAGACATCTAAATGAAAAAAATCCCGATAATATGACAAGAGATTTATGGTCATATTATGTCACAAATAGCCGAACTTTTTTCGTAGTAGGTCATCGGCAAAGAAAAGAAGTGTGTATGTATGTATGTTCATCTGTCCCCTCATAACTTCTCATCATAATTTGACAAATGAGGTATCGTTAGAAGCGTCTTGGAATAATTTCTAAAATTAGAGCGTGACTTTTCAGTAGTCGGGTTTTAGTTTAACTTACTTTTTAATACATGTTTTATGCCCTTGATAAAACATGATTAGGTTAGGAGATAAAAATCTACTCCAAAGACCTAAATATCCACTGTTGACATTCTCGCTTAAGTAGTGAGATCACTTTTGCATCATCGCCGGAGAATCTCTGTCGACAATGAAGGCTATTAAGAAATTTATTATTACACGAATATGTAGGGCACCCATTATACTAACGACTATTAGTTCTAACCGTAGAAAACAAATTCTGATTGCAGCCGCTTATGGTATTAAGTATAATAGATGTTTGGCATGTGTAAAATTGGATAGCAGATTTTCGTGCATAATTAGGTGTAATAAAATGGAGAGTTCTAATAATAGTAGTATCAGTCTTATAGGCTCTTAAGATGTACTGCTATAGTTTCTCTGCAATTACAACAAAAAAAAAATACAGACTAGTTGCGCCATAAGACCACCCAATTGACACGATTACATTTAGTTTGAACTGTTTTATAAGTGTGTTGTTCCAATATGTTATTCCATTAGCTATTTACACGAAGTAGTAGGTACTTAACTCTCCGTTGAAACTATTAGTAAATCACATATTATTCGATTCCCATGATACAATGCAGAACGCTAAAATTCCAACGCAAACTGATCTCTCACAAAAAATACCGCAAAAATGCATTATAACGAGCACAGAATTATTGTAATCGATTCTCGCAAGGCAGCGCCTAGCACGTTCATATTCAGACGGCCTCTCCAGAGCCAAGTTTAAAGATGATTTGTTTAAAATACTCCTATCAGAGCTCTGTGATGAATATCTCAGCAGCATATTCGAATAATGATCCTGCCTTGCACTGCATTCAATGGCATTTTGCATACAATATGCGGAGATGGATTTATATTAAAATATGGCGAACGTCACCGACCGCTACCAACAATAAATTATTCATCACACACAGTCAATTTTCAAGATAAACAGAAGCAGATAGATACAACCATGTCAAATTCACAGATGGGCTCATAAATATTCAGATTACATATTATTGTTCTCGGCTTGTCTGTAATTAGATCGCCCACTAAAGGAAACTGCTTTAATAAGCTGGTTGCGACAAAGTTCTTAATAAATTACTTATGCGACGCGGCAGAGCCTTGTTCCGCTTTAATACATGGACCTCATTAGAGTCGCAATCAGGATAATGTTACATGGGAAGCAAGATTCTGCTCTTTGCTAAAGTTTTATTGACACTTGATCTTGTCGACAATGTAGGTAGTAGAAAGTACAAATAGGTATGTGATGCAAAAGACAGGCACTTGCGCATATGGGTATAAATATACATGTAGATTATGTGGATTGGACTTATGTCAATTGTACAGCATCTTGTCTCTCTATCGTCTTCACTTTGTCGTCTGTCAGACAAGTGGAGGCTTGTTTCTGTGAAACAGACAGCAAGCGCTTAAAAAGCTAAAACTGTATTCTGCATGGTGCTATGCTAATAGATTTATATAATCATCTCGAAAATCTTAAATTGTTTAATATTCAACTTATTAAAATAGGTATTCACGGCTATTTCTTATCCATTTGATCATGTTTAAAATTAGTAGCTGTCAATAAACACAGATAATACAATGTGCTCGTCTATATGACGAATGCTCAGCATGACCTTACAATCAAATATATCTCAGAGACATAAATCAAGCTCAGACTTACGATCAAACTGACACGGTTCTCGTACTAACTTCACGAGCTGAGACACGAGAAAACAAACTTTTCGACTAGCTCGTTTCCATTTGCAATGAACGTCAACGATATAAATCGGACGGTTATTAATTTCATTGATGACAGAAATGCTTCAAATTGCTGTTGGCTTATGAATTTATAGAAAATGTTACTGTCCTATCAAGAGAACGCGCCGCGCTGATAAAGTAAGAAAGAAAGTCTGGCAAGGCCACATATATGAGAAAGAAAAATTAAGCGCACAAAATGTCACAATACACAGTTCGTATGGTGGCTAAGATAAAAAAAAAACACATGGGTTATTATCATGATCAAGTCATTATCACCATGGACTTAAATATGTAGTCATCACATTACATCACATTTACCACACGTAATTTTATTAGTAGGATGTGCATTTACCTAAAAACCACAGAAATAAAATCTAGATTTAGATATCTGGCCTATAAAATTTTACAGTCCATTACATTAATTTTAAAGAAAATTAAAGAGGGTCAAAAACCCATACTGTCGTTAAACATTAATTGCACCTAAAAAATATTCAAAAGAAAAAGTTTCAAAGTACAATTCGATCGAGTGAAAAGTGCAAAAGGTGTGAAGTTTTTGTCGGAAACTGTATGTATTCATTGGTTTATTATGTTTATTTATGTTAGTCAGTCTCTATTACAATATCTTACTCTTGCTATTTAGCACTTTTAAAAGAGCCATTTATCTTTTTTTTCTCTTAGAGGGGGATAAAATGTACAGTGTATGTATCACTCGGTCACAACATTATTTTATCTCGACCGACGTACTCAACGTAAATCTCAACGTAAATACATATATTATTTTGCACCCTTGTAATACAACCTCCTATTTTGTTCCAATAATTAAGTTGCAGAGATGTTCAATAAAAAATTTGTATGCAACAATCTATCTAAATCTATTTTATCTTTACGATTGTTTCAATCACGAATCGTCCGATATGATCGTTCCCACACCAAACAGTGGAAACTAGCAATAGGCTCTAAGTGTTACGAACGAATAGCAATAAAATGTTTATGATTATAGCGTTCATGGAAATAAAATTGTGTGATCAGTGAAAGGAGTTATATGCCCGAACAGGAAGCAATATTATACCAGAGTACTCTTTGATATGGGCACTCTTTATAAGAATTTTATTGACTAATCAAGTTTATTTGAAGAAATCATTGAATTGTATTCATTTGGCAGTATACTGTTATTATTACGGGTTTTTATGTATAATTTCAATCTAGAAGAGTGGGAAGTAACTTTGTAATAAATTTGAACTGTGATGTAATTGATTGCTATTTACAATGTATGCCAGTGGTTTTATAACGTTTAAGATATGAGTGGAATTAAGGTCGTTTTGTGGATATTAGATGAATAAAAAGAGATTATTGTAACTCTAAAATACCTAACCTAGAATAATATAATATCGTTTAAAAACTAAAAAACAACCGACTTCAATGCCGCGCTATTCATTTTCAGTACCAATTTTAAGATGTTTATCTCAATATCTCTGGAGATACTTATTATACCTCGATAAAATTACCATGGTACCACACTTGGGATATCTCCTTTCGAACAAAAAAAGAATAATCGAAATCGGTTCATAAACGACGAAGTTATCCGCGAACAAACATAAAAAAAAAAAAAAAAATATGTATATATACGGTCGAATTGAGAAACCTCCTCCTTTTTTTGAAGTCGGTTAATAAAATGATGAAAAGCTGCAAAAAATGTTCAGAATATGGCTCTATATGAAACAGTACGGATACTATGTTGGATATCCTTTCCTATATCCAAGCGAATTTCCTCTTTGGCATGACGGGTTATATGACACTCTGCAAGTCAGGCGTACGCTCTCACTGATAGAATGCGTAGTCCGAATTATCCTCGGAGAGGTAAGTGACCCTTATATGTTGGGAAGGATAAATTTTGCCGTCCCGGACTACATAAGAGTGCGTCGACGTAAGTTGTTTACTAGCTCATATTGCAGAACTAAGCTGGGATGTAATGCGCTCCTACCACGAGCTTTGCGATCACTAAACGCGATGCTATACCGAGACCAAGACCTAGACTTGTTTAACATGTCGTTAGGTGCTCTTCGCTGCGCAATAATGCGTTTTCTCATATTAGACAATAAACTCGCTGGCGTTATTTAGGCTTTTTAGGGTTCCGTAGTCTTGACAAGGAACCCTTATAGTTTCGTCATGTCCGTTTATCTGTCTGTCTGTCTGTCTATCTGTCTGTCTGTCCGAGGTTTTGCTAAGAGACCGTTAATACTAGAAAGCTGTAATATTGTGGGGGTGTGTATATAAATTACGCCGACAAAGTGCTGAAATAAAATTGTGAAATATATTTTTTTTAGGGCAGCTCCCCTATGTGAGAAGTGGGGATGAATTTTTTTTTCATCGTCTTCCCCATCGTGTGGGTTAATGTTGAATAGGTCTTTTAAAATAATTTAAGAGTTGCTACTACCATTTTTCGATTGAATGCACCATAAAAAAACCTCTTAAAGCTAAGCTGCTGTGCTGGCTTTAAAAATACGGAAAAATTCGTGATAATAGCGCATTTCATGAAATATAAAGAAAAATTATAGCGGTTGAGATAACTTTATCAGTTTAGCAGTAACAGTCGTTGATCTTGGGCGTTGGATAATTTTGTATCAAATACAACATCCTTAGAATAAATCCTTTAAAGTGACAAAGACGGAGTACCTAGTTGCTTGCTTATAACGGGTAAAGACTTACATTGAATAACAGGCTACTACGGAATCCTACACTGCGCGTGGCCCGACACGCACATGGCCGGTTATTTATTCTTAACTTGTATTATTCTGCTTACTACTCAATATTGTAATTGGTTTTGTTTTAAAATCTGTGTTTTTATTTTTATTTTCATCATCATCATCATCATCATCAGCCTGTATCAGTCCACTGCTAGACGTAGGCCTCTCCCAAGATGCACCACTGAGCCTGATCTTCGGCTCTTCTCTTCCAGTCACTGTCCACCGCTTTGCGTATGTCGTCGCTCCACCTGGTCACAGGACGTCCTACGCTACGTTTGCCGATTCGCGGTCTCCACTCTAGGACAAGTCTACCCCAACGGTTATCAGTCCTGCGGCAGATATGACCAGCCCACTGCCAGTTCAGCTTGCTAATCCGTTGAGCTATGTCGATAACTTTAGTTCTCTGGGGAATTACTTCGTTCCGGATTCGATCCAGCAGAGAAATAACGAGGATAGCTCTCTCCATAGCTCGCTAAACGACTTTAAACTGGTGGACCAGTCGGACTGTGAGTTTCCACGTCTCGGCTCCGTATGTCATCACAGGTAGGACGCACTGGTTAAAGACTTTTGTCTTTAGACACTGTGGTATAGGCGACGAGAAGACTCGACACAGTTTTCCGAATGCTGCCCAGCCCAGCTGAATTCTTCTCTGGATTTCCTTCTCGAAGTTATGTTTGCCTAGTTGGAGCGTCTGCCCTAGGTAAACATACTTAGTGACAACGTCGAGTGGGATTCCATCTACGGCAATCGGTTCCGGAACAACGTGCTTGGTGTATATGACATTGGTTTTATTTAAATTCATCCGGAGACCGATGCGACGAGAAGAATCAGCTAGGCCATTCAACATCCTTTGTAGGTCCAGCAGCGTCTCTGCCATAATGACGATGTCATCTGCGAATCGTAAGTGAGAAATGTACCTGCCGTTGATGTTAATGCCACGATCTTTCCAGTCCAGCGTCTTAAACATATCCTCCAAGGCGTTAGTAAACAGTTTCGGGGATATGATGTCCCCCTGTCTCACTACTCGACGCAGGTGGACATGTTTAGTTCACTGGTTCTGTACTTGTACAGTCATCTTTGCGGCATTATATAGACATCTCATCACTTCGATATATCGCCAGTCGACTTGGCAACGCTGCAAGGACTCGAGAACAGACCAGGTTTCGATTGAGTCAAAGGCCTTCTCATAGTCCACAAATGCTAAGCACAGGGGCCGATTGTACTTTTCGGTTTTCTGTACAATCTGCCGCACCGTGTAGATGTGGTCTATGGTGCCGTAACCGCTTCGAAACCCGGCCTGTTCCGGAGGTCTCGAGTCTTCGCGCAAGACGGTTCGTGATGACCCTTGAAAACAGCTTGTAGACATGGCTCTGAAGTGAAATCGGGCGGTAGTTTTTCAATAGGGTTTTGTCTCCTTTTTTCAAAAACAGAACCAGCATGCTTCTGTTCATGCCTGTGGAGTTCTCCCAGTGAAAAGAACGGAATTAAATAGCTGCTGAAGCGGTTGAACTGCTGGAGCTCCCCCGGCTTTTAAAAGCTCCGTTGTGATTCCGTCTTCTCCTGGGGCTTTTCCATTTTTGAGTTGTTTAACACAATGGCCATCACGATTTCGTCTCGGCTAATTTCGGGCAGATCTTCTGTGAAGTGGCGGGTTAAGGTGGCTGTAGAATCCTCAGTATCGGGTTCGGGCCTTGAAGTTTGCGATGCGTAGAGCTTGCCGTAGAAGTCTTCAACTTCCGACAGAATCTTCGGCTTGGATGTGACGACGTTCCCCGTTGACGTTGTCAGCTTTGTGAGGTGGCTTCTACCCAAAGGCTGTTTATTTTATGTTATAATAATTAAGTACAATAAGTTAGTATAGGAGAATTTGGTTGAGAATATTGTAATGCTCATATAGTCTGTCTATCAAATAAATATATATTTTATGTAAAGTACATTAAAAAAAATTATGCAACATTACAAATGCAAAAAAACTTTGTTTGCATTACCATTTTACGGTCAAACTGCTTGATTATAAAGCTTAAAGCTTATTATTATGTCTTTTGGCAAGACATTTGTAACACAAGTGAATCCGCTTCCCTTTGAGTCTAACTAGTATAATCCCAAAATTCCTAGTTTAAAGTTTTGAGCCTAGAATCGCAACATTCGCAACACTAAAAAACTAATTAAGTTAAATAGTAACAGCTAAAACGGTTTAAAAAACTTAAATTTTAAATTAAAACCACCCCCAACTGATCTATGTAGAATCTGTACATTGAACCGAAAGCACGAAGCTCGCCTGATGGTAAGCGATGACGTCTACCTAAGCATAAACCATTCTGGATAGCCAATATTTTGCATGTCACTGCAGTGCGCTTGTTGCATATGTTAAGTCTCACATGCCCAATTGACTGGACACATTTCTATACAATCCGAAAAACATTCCTGTTTCACGGCTGAATTAATTGGCAAAGTGGTAAGTACCACCCCAGGCGGACTAGCAGAAGTCTTGCCACTACAAAAATTAGTTCGGCCCTTAGTAAGTATACATATGCAATGAAAATAAGTAAGTACCTACCGACGCATATATCTAAATCCCACAGCATTCATTTCCAATCACTATCACCAAGCCAGCCGAACTTAATGAAAGTTAATAGCCTTCCATTATACACATGGCGAGCTGATAAATCAGTCGATGACCCCGATTTGTATCAATCAGACCGAATCGCTCAAACTCCAATTTGACTTGTGTCAAACGATGATTGGTTGCAACACTTGGTTCGTCTAATTGGCTGAATGAGTTTCGCTCGCGTGCCAGTGAGGTTTGCGCTATATTAAAAATGTAAATGGATGCGGCGAGGGTACAAGGATTTTTTATCGTTGCACTGTTTTTAACGGAAAGCTAACTATCTGCTTCTATTATATTATCGCTGTTACATTAACGGATTGCTAGCTTTTTCTCCAAATATAGCAGAATATATTTTGAAGTGATAACTTATTTAGCGGCGTTGTGTACTTTTCTTGGGGTGGGTAAAAAATTTTAAACTCGCGTCACGTCACGTGTCAATCTGATCGAAAAGGGTGAGCGAGGTGTCATTTCAAAATATTCAAAAATGACGTGTTCAAGTTTTCACTTCTGCCGGCACTCCTGGAGTGCAACCCGTTGTTTTTATACATAGCTGACAGGCTAGCGTTTGACCACTAACTCACTTGGTGTGGTAAGAGATGATGTGATCGAGGATGGTGAATACGCTAAGCCTAGAATGGTTTAACTCTCAAGGGCTGTGTTCTGCCGGAACACCATAAGGTTATAGCAGCAGATTTTCTCTATTATAAGCTACTTTTTGGGAGGAAGTCAGATGGATCATCGATATAATGTTAAAGCTGCAATAGCCCAATGGCTAAGTCGTTAGCATGGAGATCTAGAGGTCGCAAGTTCAATTCTCACCCATTGCACTATTGAAGTCCTATTCCACTCCTCCTCCTACTCCATACACAAACATATTTAGCTCAATAGGGAATATGCATGTCGTATACATTTACTTGAAATCATTTATTTTTGAATCATTATTGTTCTGGTGTAGTTTGTTAAACATTTTTTTTGTAAATAAAATACTCCAAAATTTGTTAAAATATTATATGAAAAACGCAAAAATAGCGTGGGAAATTTTGATTTGCGAAACACATCACCACTTGTCAATTAGAAAGTGATGTCACAGGGCACCACACGGTCTCCACAGATTAAATCTTTTTCATAGAAATACTATGCACTGTTGTACGAATACGTACTATTTCTAATAAAAAGATTTAATCTATGGACACCGTGCGGTGCACTGTGACGTCACAAAGGCGCGCGAAAATTTGGCAGCGTTTTAGATACCTCATATTTTTTCAATGCTAAAACAATTTTTTTTAGCTTCATTTGAACACTTTCAGTATTATTTCATATTTTTACTGTGTTAAATGGATGCAATCAGTGAATTAAAAATATTTTAAAAAAATCATGTATATTCCCTATTGGAGAGGTTAACAAGGCTACTAGTAATGTTCAATCACCATATAAAAAAAAACTACAGCCTGTGGTAAAACTGTTAACCTTTGGCTTTAAACAGTGACATGAATTTTAAAATGTATAGTACTTAGGAAAATTTAATTATTATTTACTATAATTCTGTCACTAAAAGGACACGTTACAAGTATCTGATGAAGTAATGAAGCACGTAATGACTCAATTTATAACAAACTAAACCACAGATTAAACACAAGCCCACACGCATAGAAATTATGCATGCAAGCACGCACGCGTCATCATCCCTCTTGAAGTCACACGCTCGCAAACACAGCCTAGATAAAACAAGCACAGACAAAACATCACAATCCCAAAACATACCGAAGGTCGTTTCCATTTTGTCATTTTATTCGTAGTTCAGGGACTAGTTGAATAGGCTGCGTGATTGCAACCAACACTTGTCCTTTGTTTGGGACGCACGCCGCGCATCCATCACGATCACGAGACTAACGCTCGTGCGTACGATTATTTGTTAGTTCTAAGCTATTAGTACATCTGAATGGGATAAACCATTTGTACAAAGCAGATTAGCTGAATTAATGAATTTAAAATTAAATTTTCTAGGTCTTTGTAAATTATCTTCTCCTGAGGCCGGTTTGATCGTTCATCATAAATTGACAGGTAATTTATCTGACACATGACGCCATTTAAAAGAATTTAAATAGCGCCATATGCACGAAGTTATATTAGAAAACAATAGGTAATAAGTAAGGTTTTTTTGGAACATATTTGGTCAAAATTTTGTACTTTTTTTATGTTGTCTTACTCTCTGACCTTCCATTAAATTCTTTAATTTAATTAAATTGTATTATATCCTTACAGTTATTTTGACTGTGCTTAAAGCGTTGCTAATACTTATCTTTGTATCCTTCTTACATAAGGGCTTTATTTTCATCATTAGGTCATTTGAATTTATCGTTGGTTAGACTTTGCGCTTCACTTAATTTCATACCTACGTAATTTCCCCTATCACCGTTCTAAGTAATTTCAAATGTATCTTTCAAAGACGTCACCAATTACTTGCATATTTGCTAGTAGTATCACAGTATAGTAAGCGTGGGTTGCAATTAGCTTTCATTAAGCTTGATTGTCACAGATGGATCTGGAGCTAGTGATTTGAATTGATTGATATTAAACGAGTGGAATATTAGAAGCGATATGAGATCAATGCGCTGTTGAAATCATAGAGCTAAATAAAAAAAAGTACAAAAAAAATTGTAAAACCGCTGCGATCTCACCATTGACTATTACTCCTGAAGAAGATTGACGGACCCGCTCGCAACCAAAATAGTATGACTGTAATTTTAAGATCGTTAAAAAACTAAAAAATTAACTAACTTAAAAAAACTTAAAAATGAAATATCTCTGGAGATACTCATTAGATCTAGAATCACGGTGTGGGAGCACCTAAGTAAGTAAGACCTTGCTTCTCGCCAAATTTCATGATTGTCATGATGTCAACGGGAAGTACAATAGGTTTTCGACCCAAAACCTATAGGGTACTTCCGGTTGACCTAGAATTGTCAATTTTGGTCAAAAGCAAGGTCTTACAGCACGAGTAAAGTGAACATTTCGAAAAATAAAAAAGTTGAAAATTTAGGTACATTTAGGTACTAACAAGTTTTTGCGGAAATCTAAATTTGCCCATATCTTTTTATTGTGTTGACTCAAAACCTTGGTTTTTACAAAAGTACGTGAATTACGGACTATGTATAATGTTAATAGATCTATTTTAGTTGCCTTAAGATACGGCCACACCCCGGCGTTCTGCGATCTGCGGGCGCGATCATAGTACTTTTCAATTGTTTTCTGATCTCGTTTTGTGTAAACTGTACAACTGTACAAATACTACTGCGCTCTCTGATCGCCGCCTAGATCGCGCACCCAGGACGCTGCGGCGTGCCCGTACCTTTAACAAGTATATGTGTTCAAATCTAAATTCCTTACTACTATTCGCTATTTTAGTATGGAGAACTTTGACAAACAAGTACCTGTATAATAATTACGGTATCCTTGAATACTACAACGGTACGTGATTGCTGGTATTCGGGATAGTACTAAGAACTAACACATAGGTACAGTAGGTATCACTGGACTTCAGCTTGCTATGGCTCTCCATCTACCAATTATACCATCTTGATGATTAGTTTAGTTGCGACAAGATGTTATTGCAGTAGGTTCAGTAGACGGAAATGCGTCTTAATTGCATTCCTTAGTTCGACAGTTAGTAGGCATTATATTAATATTCAGCCTGGCTTGCAAAAAGTAGCTCTCCACCATCACGGAGAAAATTTAAAATACAATTTTTTTTAATAACTAACAAACGCATACACGTGATTCTGCACTTTTTTTTTTGTTTAAAGCTTCTAT
This sequence comes from Cabera pusaria, assembly GCA_954871355.1. Classification (NCBI taxonomy): domain Eukaryota; kingdom Metazoa; phylum Arthropoda; class Insecta; order Lepidoptera; family Geometridae; genus Cabera; species Cabera pusaria. The sequence goes on along the minus strand of OX940896.1, from coordinate 10,051,806 downwards.
ACGCAACAAAGGTTAAAAGTTAACCGTTCTTTGACCACATAGGCTCCCTCACAAAAACGATAGTTTATACAAAATTGGCGGTAAAGTATAACAATCCATCATGATGCCATGTTTTATTGTGCTCGGCGGATGCCAGAATATTATTTACATTGAATTGATGAGCACTGAGCATCACTGAGACCCCTGGATAAGGACCGACTTTGTTCAAAACCGGTATTAATTGAATAATATAAATGGCAATTTAAAGCTATAAACAGCTTTGTAAGTGATATTCATAACATTAATCTGAATTTGATTGGTATATTATATACTTCTAGACACAATATATTTCTCTCACATGTATTTCTAGACACTTTACAGATATTATATCCATAAAGTGTCTAGAAATTATAAAATAATTATGGCCATATTTACGGGTTCCTGGTAGTGTCATACATATTTCGAACTTATCTGCCAGATGGACTACTAATACTTTACGTATAACTTTTAAGTCAGATAACGTTCTGAAACGAACTACGAGTAGGTATATAAAAACCTTTGTATACCTATGTAGCTTTGGCCCATAATATGTTAAGACCATTAAATAATTGCATATCTATATAGATAAAATATAAATCAAACAGCACATTACTAGTTTCACAAAATAAATTATCTAGACAGTTTTCACAAAATGGTCAAATTCTATGCACCAAAGTCAATGTACAGTGTTAATATATAATTTATTTAATAACATTGCGAATTATTATTATCGCCATGCCAGGTCTTTGCTACACAAATACCGGTTTTAATCTAAAAAAAACAAAGTTCTTGTTTCGTAAAAGAGGTTATTCAATCTTTGCCCCCAGAGGTTAGCATCTGACCTTAACCCTGGCTTCAAAGCAAGTCCAATAAGCGAAAAATGTACTATCGTCAATCTTGACTGACGATCTGTCGAGGAAAATACGAAGCTATTAGTGAGGTACCATTGTAATAGACAGCGAAATGCCCTGTAATTTGTTTACTAGATTTATGTCCTCCGAGGAATTATCATTGAGCGTTGGTTACATAGGGTTAAAACTGTAGAAAGAAATACTAAAATGAGACGTAGTAACGTTGATCTATTCCTTTCTAATCATCATCATCATCATCATTATCAGCCGGTGTCCGTCCACTGCTGGTCGTAGGCCTCTCCCAAGGTGCGCCACCGAGCCCGATCTTCGGCTCTTCTTTTCCAGTCACTGCCCACCGCTTTGCATATACTTTAACTTTACTTCCTTTCTTAATACCAAAAACTTATACTAATGGTATTTGTTTATTGTCGTACCTACAAAATGTTCTATTCCTAACGAATACCAAAATTTTAATAATTAGATTAAAATCCATTCCCCACTAATATCAAAACATAACTTTTGATACAGTCTCAGAAACAATTTATTTTGCTTTTTAATCATTGTAGTTTTCCTACTAAACTAACTTAATTTTGTTTGATAAGACTGTAACGTTTGATACCTATTCTTTTAGGTACATGACTTTATATATGTAATATTTGATACAATACAATTAATGAAATTATGAATAAAAGAACAAACAAAAAAAAAACATCTTAAAATATTTTATCATAACATCGAATTTAACGATTGTTATTTTTTATGCACCCAAAATAAAATTATAGAAACTAAGAGCAGAATAAAATAACACCTTAGCTATCTAAGTATGTCTTTTACCGTAGCGTCCATGATAGCAAATTTTAAAATATAATTTCAAGGCACTTTCTTCAATAATTTTAAGTTATTTTTTCAAAACTCTAGAAGTGAAGTTTTTCTACAGGCAATTAAATTTTGCCACCCTCCTATAGGTCCTTGACCCAAGTCGTAATTGATGAACCCTAACTGAAACTAAGGCATCCATAGATTAATGACCGGCAGATAGCCAGGTCGGTGCCAGATAATGTATCTGGTCACTAGACCATTAATCCAATGCAGTTACTTAACTTGATCAACTCTAATTTATGTTTTAGTAAACGGAGCAATACTTTATTAGGGAGAGTTGAAATCATTATGACTTTAGATTTCTTAGGTTTGTAAATCTAGAGAAAATAAATGCGTTACGCGGTTTTGCTGATATTAAAATTATTTTAAAATACTACTAGAATCGAGCGACTTGTCCATATAAGGTAATTTTATATTAAATAAACAAACTTGAACTGGAATATCCACTGATATAGATTTACTAGTAATCGATTAATTTGTAATCGTCATCAGGTGAGATAGTGGTCAAACGCTTACCTATCTAGTATAAAAAAAAATACTTCACATAATAAAACCATAAACACTTCAATTATGATGCTATATTATTTTTATATACCTATATCAAAAAACGTTTGTAGGTATATGTAGGTAGGTTATAGGTATCTTATTTCACCATTTTTTTTAAAATAATAAAATTGCTAGTTTCAACTAGTTCAACCTTTAGATGTAACATACCAATAACAAGGTCTTGTAACCAATATATCACTCAACGTCTTGAATTACAAAGCAAGTACCCAAATCAATATCCAACCAAGATAGTTACAGGCTATACACCAAACCAATTACATACTCCGTACGATGTACAATAGGCCGTTTGTCGACATGTCCTGTTACAGGCTACAGTCGCATATTGTTACAGGCAGGATAACTTTACAGTGGCACAACTTCAACTGAACATCTATTGATATAGATATACTAGTCATTGATTAACCTGTAAAGAATAGCTTCAGTACATTATAACATATAACTTTTGTTTTATGACTTTTAAAATTTGGGAGAACAGCTGATTATTTATTGCGAATTTTCAAAGTCATGGAACAAAAGATGTTTGTTTTTGTGTATCGAAGCTGCATTTCAGAGGTTGTTAGTCAATTTCGAGTAACCCTTTATTGTATACAATGAAAAAGTTTGATAGATGGTATCTAAGCTTCATCGATAAACAGATAATTTTACTTATGAAATAAGCCGCTCTTTGTTTTGGCACATCTGATCAGATTTTTTGCCAGGAGGCTATCCTGCATTAGCAATCTACGTTACTAGTCTAGTACGTTGAGCATATCTTTGCTGATGCTGATTTGAGCTTGAGACTGCTAGCTTATGTCGTCAAGTCGATGCTATGTTGGTTCCGTAATCAAAGGAGTAGACCAACTGGTACAGATATGGCGCCTGTGGTCTCGTCGCTTGTCCCTATTACAGAATATACAAGTATTTACGGCCGTGCGATGCATATAGGCAGATGCCACACATGCTCCGCCTTAATTCGAATAGATGAGGGCCAGGGTTGCTGCGTTACACAATATATATTCATAACCGAATGTTGACTAAGATCTACGTTTCCATAAATAAAAAAATCTCCTACCCTGTTTTTACTAATCTTCTTACTTAAACTGCATCGGCACAAGACCCTTCCATACATTTTATAGACTTAAAAGTAGCGCACAACCTATTATAACCGACTTCCAAAAAATAGGAGATTCTCAATTCGTCTGTATGTTTTCTTTTTGTATGTTTGTTACGCGATTTCTCCGCCAATCGAAGACGGATTTGATTGTTTTTTTTTATAGCTAGGATTTATCTTCAAGGTAATCCCATTTACATTTTATCAGAATCTGTAAAGCATCTCCAGAGATATGGCGATAAACGTCTCAAATTTGGTACTGAAACTGACTCCAGACTTTGCTACTTAAATATGTAGTCGGTCTTTTAGTTTTAAACTATCCTAATAAGTTAATAATATTTAGCTTGAATTGAACTATACCGACTACTGAAATTTATAGATCTTAATCAGAATTATTAAAATCATTGCGACAATAAAATAAGTACTTGTATGTATCAACAATCGGTCTAATGAAATCCGACTATGTTCGGCACAATACTTGTTCTTTCAATGTCAACTGATCTTATCAACATCGGATAAAGTTCACCTTCAAAGGAACTGTCATTGACTTTCTATTGACTAAAACTTTGTTTATTTATCAGTTCTTTTAGAATGTAAAGTTAAAAAGACAATCCAGTCAGGGTTTTTAGGGTTCCGTACCCAAAGGGTAAAACGGGACCCTATTACTAAGACTCTGCTGTCCGTCTGTCTGTCTGTCTGTCTGTCTGTCTGTCTGTCTGTCTGTCTGTCCGTCTGTCACCAAGCTGTATCTCATGAACCGTGATAGTTAGACAGTTGAAATTTTCACAGATGATGTATTTCTGTTGCCGCTATAACAACAAATACTAAAAACAGAATAAAGTTAAAGATAATAGAGGGTCCCCATACCAGAAACGTGTTTTTTTTCGGCATTTCACGCCATCTATGAACGCTTAATTAGGTAAACGTCCCATAGATGGCGTTATATTGAAATGTCGATCCCTAACACCTTTGTTAGACGTTAGATGGCGTTATAAGAAACAAAATGTTTATTAATTATTATTTTTTGCTGGCGAAAAATGAAAGTGGTATTTTTGCTCGATCTTATAAAATACTGTAGTGTGGTACGGAACCCTACGAGTGCGAGTCCGACTTGCACTTGGGCAGTTTATTATTCAACTGATTTTACTTCTTAGGGTTGAGGAATATATAATTAGGGTTCCGTACCCAAAGAGTACCAACGGAACCCTATTACTGAGACTCTGCTGTCCGTTTGTCTGTCTGTCTGTCTGTCCGTCTGTCACCAGGCTGTATCTCATGAACCGTGATAGACGGTTGACATTTTCACTGATGATGTATTTCGTCTTTACCTTAATCTTAACCTCGGAAGCGGCTCTAACGATTAAATAAAATTTAGTATACCTACAGGGGATTTCGGGGGCGATAAATAGATCTAGATAGGAATCATTTTCAGAAAATGTTGTTTTATTCGTGTTTTCAATTATCAACTTTATTGATAATCAACTTAAAATATGACTCTTCCCGAGATCTATTGGCGAGTAGAAGTAGCTTTAGTATTGCTGTGTCGATAAAGCAGTTAGTTGCTACCAATTGAAAAAAAAATAGTATTATTATTCGTCAATAGATGTCGGGAAGAGTCATATTTGTCTGTTTAAGTGGCAAAAAATACCGAGCAAAGCTCGGTCAACCAGATATTTAATAATATTAATTACTACAATTACTATTACTACTATTACTATTACTACTATATAATACTATTCTACATTTGTGTTAACGTTTACTTAGTGGGTGTTAGAAGTTCGTTAGAAATTCGTTAGATGGCGTTCGGAACCCTCCGTGTGCGGGACAAAAGTCTGACTCGCACTTGGCCAGTTTTTTTTTAATGTAAACCTTCGTTAAGATTGTTTAAAAAATAAAAAATGATTTTATACATCTCATCACACATTAAGATGTGTGAGATGTACTCACCTTACCCAAATTAAAAAAAAGTTAATTTGAATAGGTACACAATTGGCGGAGTAATCACATAACAATTATACAGACGAATTGAGAATATTCTCCTTTTTAAGTCGGTTGAAAATTTGATTAAATTCTATTCGGAAGTGAAAAGCGAAAGCGATAGCGAATACGGAAACAGTTCTGCTTTACGTACAAAAACTAATAACTCACGCTGTAGGTCAAATTGGTTTTTCAATTTTTATCGACATAATTATAATTAACCTATAACAATTGTATTCATTGCGGGTATAAACTGTTGCGTTCTAGTATGGACAGCGACATTTTTGCTATAATGTAGCTGAGTGTAAACAAGTAATGTTAATAGAAATAATAAGTGACCTAGGACTGTTTAAAGATTTTTAATTATAATTTTTTAATCATTTTTTTAAATTTATTTGGGGCTTTGTCGCTGAGTGACCACGTACGTCGCCCTCTAGGAAACGAATTACAATTAAATAATTTAACTTAATTCTAAATATAACTAATTGCCCTTATCTAGCGCTAAATCTACAAGTTTATATTATAATATTTTATATTGTTCTGACAAAGATAGCTGTTTTAAGATACTTAAGCTTACCCGATACTACCACCGAAGATTTTTGTTCTAGGTAATGTCATAGTCTGAATAAACAATACAGTATTTAAACAAAGTACAGTGCCAACCCTACCACTTAAAATTCATATTCATACCGTCCAACAAGAGCCCATCGGTGATATTAATATAAATTGATAACGACTCATCGCGACATTCATTAATATGCTCCGATGCAAATATCTTATCAAGTCCTTTCATTACCAGTAATGACTCTGAGAGGAGTTTGTTTCTCCAAATGGTTTCCTATATTTGATTTATGACGTTTGGAACAGATATAGTTCTGTTCGGTTGAACAAAGGTAACTGTTCTGTATGATATGCGTCGATGTTTTATGGGTGAAACTTTACTGCCAAATTATTATGATTTAGAGCTGAGACGTTTATTGGGTGTACAACCATAGGCGTAATATGCCTGGGATGTGATTAAAGTTCGCCTAAATATACCTAAAAAAATGTTAACGCTTACCAGTAATGTGGATTGCACATTGCTAGTCTTGTAACCCCTCCAACTAAGCTAAATATGCTTGTGTCTGGAGTGGGCTCACGTCAACAGTGCAATGGGTGGAGATCAAACTCACGACCTCTCGATCGTCAGGCCGATGCCTTAGCTATTGGGTTATTTCCGCTTCTAATCTATTATTTATCACTAGTTATGTTCTTACTTGATTTTAATACAGGAGCGTTTCCGTTCAATAAATAGCAAGTGAGTATCCTTAAATACTTACGTATACTTACTAAATGAGAACATCTTACAAGTTGTAATTTTTCTTTTTTAATTTGAAACGCACAAAACATTGAACACGTCTTTTGATAATAGTGTTTCGATTCAGTGTTACAAGGTAAAATCGTGCGTGCTTAGAAGACAAAAGTGATCGTTTCACTTTGCCCTAATGTAACAATGAAACTTGTCGTAGTAATATGTCGTCTTTTTATTAGCTTTTTATTAGCTTCACCCAGGTATGTTTGTATGTTTGTAACCGACTTCTTTAGGCGCGATTTTGACCCACTTTAAACGACCAGATTTCGTTCAAACTGTAGATTTATCGAGGACCGATGACAATACACTAATTTGATAAAAAATTATTCCATTTTTTAACTAAAAAGTAGAAAATAAATAATAGTTAAAAAAAAATAAAAAACACGCTTTGTATAAAAAACTGAACTACAAAATAGAAAATAAATTTTAATTAATTTAAATTAAGAATAGTGCTAAAAATTTCAATAAATATAAATTAATAATATGTGAATAAAAAAATTAAAAAATTATTTAAAAAAAAAACGTGAGGTGCTTTTAAGATATTATCAAAATGATAATCACTCTACTCATATCTGTCAATAACATATTTATAAATATTGACACCATACACCTCACGTTTTTTTTTTAAATAAAATATATTTTTTTTAATTCACACTATTATTCATTTATATTTATTGAAATTTTAACACTATTTTTATTTAAATTTATTCAAATTTATTTTGTATTTTTTAGTTCAGCTTTCTATAAAAAGCGTGTTTTTTAGTTTTTTAAAACTATTATTTATAAGTAATTCTGTTTTGTATCATCTGTTTCTTCTAATGTACCTACTACATAATGAATAATTTGAAAGCGTTTACAAAAAGAAAAAGACCCACTTCAAATGCCACATTAGTCATATTCCAACCACATACCAAGTTTGAGGTGTTCATCTTCATATCTCTAGAGATACTTGTCAGATTTCGTTGAAATTACAGTAATACCAAACGGAAAGTATAGTAACTCGAACAAAAATAGAAAATTTCCAAATTCCCCAATAAATTACGTAGTTCAGAGGTAAAAATCATTAAATTGAAATATAAAAAATAGTCAAATAGAAAACCTCTTATTTGTGAAGTTGGGTAAAAATAAAATTACGTTTATCAGAATAACATGCCGTTGTTGCCTCAATGAAAGTGGCTTCAAATATTCGACCTTGATTTTATTCCAGTGTGGTATTTTCGTTTCGATATCAAGGATATCCTTATATATTCTGGAAGTGCACGGCAGGATACAATTCAAAAGCTTTTATACCAAGAATGTTGAAATTATTTAGGTCATGCATCCGATCGTTGCCATTTACAGTTCCAATAAAATAATGTCTTAAAACCCTTAAGGTAATTAAATGTAATATATGGCATTATATTTTATTTTTACCTGACTGCAGAACGGTTATGATTTTGATCGGTATGTATGTTTATCTCATCTCTCTCCGCTGCTAGACATAGGCCTCACTCATGGTATGCCACTAAGCTCGATCTTCAGCGCTCTTTTTCCAACCGCTGCCAGCCAACTTGCGTATATAATCGCTCCACCTAGTTGGAGGGCGCCCTACACTATGTTTACTGAGCTCATATATTTCATTATTCATGTTCATCTATTTTCTCATAATCATAACTTCTAAGCTCCTTATCTTAATTTGGCAAATGAAATCATATCGCCGGAAGCGACTTCATTGACCGCTGGTTATAGGCTTTGTGATGTCACATTAAATTGAATGATAATAATAATAGCCATGAACTAAAACAAAAGTAAATTTAGCCGTGTTGGGTATCAAATGAAATAATTCGTACATTATATAACATTATGATAGCCGTTGCTCGCAGTTTTTCTTGTTAAACCCGATTATTGGCACTAATTTCTAAAATTAGAGCGTGATTTTTTAGTAGTCGGGTTAAGCTTTTGAGTTACTTTTTAATACATGTCATTTATTTAAAATAGTTTTGCATACGACTGGCGCGGATTTAGTAGGTAGAATAACTACGACGGCACAGCTCTTGCTAAAATAGACCGCGTCACTAAATATACAATACAATACATAAATATATGCTTAAAAAAGCCGACTGTAACATGAATTTGCTGATGCTGCACATAGCTTGTAATAAACAAGACGCTTCCAACGACACCTCATTTGTCAAATTATGATGAGTAATTTAGAATTTATGAGAAAACAGAATATGAGTATATACGCGAACTTTTTTTTTATTTTATTTTTTTTTATTTTTATTATTTTTTTTTTTATAAAGATTACTCGCAATGTGGGTTGCACATTACTAGTATTCTTTTTAACCCCTCCAACTAAGCTAAATATGCTTGTATCTGGAGTGAGTTCACGTCAATAGTGCAATGGGTGGGGTGGGGATCGAACTCATGACCTCTCGATCGCCAGTCCGACACCCTATCCATTGAGCTATTGCCGCCTTAGAACTCGTACATACATACACACATACCGGTCAAAAACATAACCATAACCCTTTTGCTTCGCCGTAGTTGGGTAATAATAACACAAACAAGTGAATAAGTAAAAAGAACAAAAACCCGACTGCGTGTAAAATGTTTTTAGGTACCTATCAACATTACAAAGCACTAGGATATTTTATGCCATAAGTGTTAAATATATTTGGAATGGGCTTTTAAAGATCTTTGCTTTAATACCAAACACGGTATGGTTTGAGCAAAAAAAAATTATGAACCCTACATTATGGCGCCCAAAATCCGCTGATTTGATTTCAACCGACTTCAAAAAAAGGAGGAGGTTTCTCAATTCGACCGTATATATATATATATATTTTTTTATGTTTGTTCGCGGATAACTTCGTCGTTTATGAACCGATTTTGATTATTCTTTTTTTGTTCGAAAGTAGATATCCCAAGTGTGGTACCATGGTAATTTTATCGAGGTCTGATAAGTATCTCCAGAGATATTGAGATAAACATCTCAAAATTGGTACTGAAAATGAATAGCGCGGCATTGAAGTCGGTTCTTTTTTAGATTTTAAACGATATTATTTCAAATGTTTATGTTCTAGTAGATACGCGCTTGCATAGCAAATGTAACGACGTGCCATTTATCAAAATCGGCCCACGTGTTTGGTCTCTAGAGTGCCACAAAGGAACAAACATACATACATGCATACATACGAGTACATACAACATACATAGACAGATAAACACATTACCTTTCCTTTGCGTCGCGCAGTCGGGTAAAAACGCCGCGCAAGTCTTTTTAACTGACTTCTCAAAAAAGGAGGAGGTTCTCAATTCGTCTGTTTTTTTTTGTGTATGTTACGGTATTACTCCGTCAATTGTGAACCGATTTCAATGATTATTTAAAAAAAAAACCTAGAAAACGTACCCTACGTTTTCTAGGTGGTCCCGTTGTATTTTCATTGAGATTTGGTAAGTATCTCCAGAGATATGACGATAAACGTCTCAAACTTGCTACTGAAATTGACTCACGGGGCATGAAAGTCGGTTGTTTTAGTTTTTAAACTACATATTATAATTATTATTAAGAAGCAAGTTTGCGGTATTCATCTCCACACCTCAGGTAATACACATCAGATCAAACAAACAACCCTCTCAAACATTTGCATTGTACAAATAGGTTGAATATAATGATACATAGTTAAACATAAAACACAAATAACTGTTAAACAAACACTCCTTCTGGACAGTCAGGTAAACAAGGATGCCATAAAACCGTTATTCAACGCGATGTCCTGAAAGCAAAAAAATAAAGACATAATTAACATTAATAATTGACAGTAATTTTAGAGTCCTATTATTTTTACAATATACAATAAATCTTTGCACTTTAACTCATGTAAACTCGCAATTATTGATGACTAAATTTCTCGAAAGTCCGGTTTCGTAAAAGAACCAACGAGCTTTCGTCGCAATTCAAAGGCAAATAAATTTTGCACGTCGATCATGAAGACATAAATAAGTTTATTAATTGGTCGTCGTAAATGTTCGCAGAGTATAAAAACATCTTCTAGATAGATATAAAAGTCGGAGTCATAAAAGGATTATGTTGAATTTTCATGCATGGATAACTTTACTTTATGGGTTGGAATTGATGTACACATTATTCCAGTATATGACGTCATACTTAGTAGAATAATTACAATATTTATTAAGAATGAGATGCTGCTTAGGCATTTTTAACCAATTAATTAAGGTATATAATATTACACAATAGAACATAATCCATATTATTCATATGTCTGTGAACAAAATATTTTTCTTCTATGCATAATCTATCGATTGAGACCATTCCAATGAGCCCAAAAATTAGCTTACCACCGTCAAAAGAAAATCTGTCGTCATAACCTTACGGTGTTCTGGCAGCACACAGCCCTTGAAAGTCAGAATATTCTAGGCCTAGCGTAGCTAGCGTAGCGCTAGCCTATAAGATATTAAAAAAAGTTGTTATTAGAAGTTTGTTGTTTAACTTGTTTAACATCAAATAAAATACTCTTGGTGAAAATTTCAATTGTCTACCTATTGCGGATCAGAAGATATTACGGCCTTGTGACAAATGGGAGGGGAGGGGAGGGGGCGGGGCGGGGAGGGGAGGGGGAGCGCTAGAACTCCCCCCTTTAAGGAAAAGTTGCGGAATCCCCTCTCCCCCTATAGGAGATATGAATATTTTAAAATTTTGAGGTTAAGTACTAACAATATTATCAATAATTTGCTTTTAGAGGGAAAAAGGATGGATGAGGGGGGGAAGGGGCAGGAACCCCCCTTTTGTAGGAAAAGTTCCGGATCCCACCCCTCCTCCTCAGGAGATATGATTATTATAACATTTGCAGGTTAAGTACTCAAAAATGTATCAATAATTATTTTATGGCTAGAGAGGGGAGGGCGGTTGGAGATGGACCACTCCCCTATGCACGGACAAACAATTATTTAAAGAGAAAAATTAAAGAAAATTTTATGAGAGAATTAATTGGGTTCTTATAACCTACTAGCAGCCCACCCCGGCTTTGCACGGGTAAAACATATATGCCTACAAAATGTGCATCAGTTTGTTGCATCGAATTTAAAATATGAACATATTTAACAATCATCGTCATATTTCAGCCAATTTACACAAAACCTTAACGAATTATGCACCTAAACCTTCCTCATAAACACTCTGGCTATTGGTGAAAACCGCAGGATAATTCGTTCAGTAACTATTGACATTATTGCGAACAGACAGGCAGACGCAGTGATGGACTTTGTTTTATAATACTTGCGTAGTGATATTGGACGGCCCTTTGGCGTAAAGGATTGTTACCCTGATTCTGACCCGACGGTCGTTGGTTCTAATCCTAGCTATAAACCTCCCAATGAAAGTTTTATGTGCATTCATGAATCATGAGTTTTCGTACAGTGGTAGTGGGATCATTAAATCTACCGAAAAGTAGCTTACCACCAAGGAGAACATCTGCCGCCTTAACCTTACGGCGTTCCCCGACGCAAAAAGTAGAGGTAATATACGCTTAACATGTGTATCTGTGTGTCTGTCTGCACCAGCATCTTAGCACCTAACCGGATAAACCGATTTTGTTTTTATTATTGATAGTTTTTTTTTTGTTTGATAGATGTCTTCATCGAGAGTGTTCTTACTTTTGATTCATGAAAATTCGTTCAATCGTTATAAAACTATGAGCTTTTTTCTAGTTAATTGCGCTATGAAATCAACTTTCATAGGTCTGATCAATTCGAAAATCTTCTTCTTCAACGATATTGTAAGAACATGGAACATTGACCTGATGCTGGGACATCTCCTGGACTCTACAGAATACTCAAATCCTCACCAACTTACAGCTCAGATTTTAAATGTCGTGTTTAGAGTCATTGGAATGCTTTTAATGAAAAGATTATACATAGATCAGTCGGGTTGGTTTAAAATATTATATTATTATATATATAGATGAATATTATTTTATACAATAGATCATATTATTATACTATATTGTCTTCAAATTGATTGTGATCGATGGGGATCTACAGTATAGCTAAGCTTATAATAATATTTTCGTAGTAACTATGACCTAATCTGTGGTTTCACTGCAAATATTTTATTAATTTTGCGATGCGTGTATGTGAAATTCGTGATATCTTCTAGAGTTTTAATTTGAATTATATACTGCACGGTACAATTTTAATCTATAATATGTGGCCAAGTTAATTAACGTAATTATTTGGATAAGGATTAATACTATATACTTGAAAATAGCCTTGGAAGTTATGTGATATTTTTAACAAAAATTTTAAGATTAAAATGGTTACTGTGAGTCAACCTTAAGAGGTAGACATATGCTGTCCCGGACTTTTTTGTACGTCTTATTAAGTTGTACAACTCTTGCATAGAAAATATTCTTCTATCTATTTTCAATTAAGCAGCGTTCGTAAGAAACGTGTTTTTTCGACCGTTTTTTTGCCGACTTAGGTTGCAAATTAGGTCTCCACGAATGTACCTTTGATTTAAACGGAATAATATATAGCCTATTTTCATTCCGAAAGTCCATTCTATGTATTAGTGAAAGAATTTTTTTAATCGGTTCAGTAGTTTTTGAGCCAAATCATTACAAACATACAAAAATACAAATGTTATCTCTTTATAATATTAGTATAGATACATTAGAAGGACATTTTACAAATAAAGTCTTCTTTACCTTCATTTAAATGCCATAGCGTCGGTTCTAGAACGCGCGGCCGCTACTGCGGCTCCCCTCCCCTTTAGGCTCGTCTCCGCACGTCGCGCAGTGGTCACTGTTCACTAGTGCTTTAGTGTTGGACTAAGGCTTCCATTCCATTTCACGCATTTGCATTTGCAAGGCAGTAACATATATATAAACGTATATATAAATGAAGACCATGATTTATCCTTCAAATTTATAAACAAATTGTACTGTTCAGTGAGATTACAGGGCATGTGAGACTCAACATCTTTGTGTCTATCACATGCGCAGTGCAGTGACATGCAAAATTCTGGCAGTTCAGAATTTTGCATGTTGCTGTATCTATTTAGGTAGATGTCACCATCAGGCGAGCGTCGTGATTGTCCTGTTACCTTATACCATAAAAAAAACTACTTTCAATAACTCCTCGAATGAGTCTTTATGAAATATTTTAATATTTCTTCTCCAAGAATACTCGATAAGCCAGTCCGTAAAATTTCCTTTGTATTGATCCTTATTAAATAAAACTTTTTAATTTCTTAATTTTATAGCGGGTATAACGAAACGTTAAATTTCGTTGTTGTGATAAGCTATACACATATAAGTAATCTGTGCTTGCGATATTATTTGTGAAAATGCAGAAATGTAAGACACAATTCCGATTTTGAAATATTTATATCTCGTAAAGTATAAATTTTCGCAAGTTAAAACTTCACACGAAGCCTTCGCGCAATAACATCTTTCTGTGAAAAAAATCCTGGCCCCAACTCGATGTCAGGTAATTACAACATAGCACACTACGGGTCCAACCGCCGACAAGTGTGAACAGGGGCGCCGACACCCGATTAAAAAACGGATCCGATACCCGACAGATGGCAACGAGTTCTTTGGGTACGGAACCCTAAAATATCCACATATTATCACAACACAACTATCCCAAGTCTCAAATAGCCTTTCAAGCTGGCTAAATCCGAACACTATGCCGGAACCGATTTGCAACGTCTTTGTTATAAAACTTTAATGTTGTAACAAGTTTTATAAAATAACAACACGCGATTCTTTACTTTCGTACTTGTTTACCGCTTTAGCTAATGATAGTATTAGCCATGGTATTTACATTTACACATTCTCTGATTTGTATAAACATACGTCTTATGGTTTTATGTTTCAAGTTTAAGTGCCGTTTTCAGTCTAAATCAGCTTTAATAATTATAAAACCACCAACCAGGAGCAGCATATTCTATTGATTTTCCGCCTAACTTGCTCCCAAAAAGTAGCTTACCACCATCAAAGAGAAAATCTGCTGCCATAACCTTAACGGTGTTTCAGTAGCACAGCCCTTGACAGTTAGAGTAAATTGTGTTCACTATCTTTGACCACATCATCGCTTACCACTACGCAAAGTAGTGGTAAAAGAGATTATAATATATATATTTTTTTAATAGTTATTACCAGTACTTGTATAGCACTTAATATGTCCAGGTAAGCACGATTCCATCAAACTTAATTGTCACATAATAACAGATGAAATAGTCGGCAAGCGATTGTTTCTCCGGCATAAAATAAATTAAGTGTTCAGGGAAATTTTAGGGCGTATCATCTTCTAGATTATTCCACGTGTCTCAAACGTAGTGCAGTCAAGCGCTATTCTACCAAAGAAGTCATTCGCGCCAGAGTATTTATATAATTGTTTAGAAAGACTTCATTGCTGACCGTTAGGCAAGTTAGACAAAAAAATTTGCACTCTACTACATACTACCAAATGTGTCAAGTATAGTACCTATATTGTTTAAAATTTCTCCTAATTCACGCTAAAACGATTGATGGGACATAATTAATTGACTATCTGACTGACACATCGACATCCACTGACCTGATGGTCCAGTGGTTGGTGAGTATTAGTAGAGATCCCACACAGGACAATAGTATGGGTGTTATTTGTATGTCTGTAAAGTCCTCCGCGATACGTGCTATCCTAGTGCAGGTTGTATTTTAAAAGAATATAAATAAATATCGACTTAAAAACTAAAAA
The DNA here is from genome assembly GCA_954871355.1 of Cabera pusaria. Classification (NCBI taxonomy): domain Eukaryota; kingdom Metazoa; phylum Arthropoda; class Insecta; order Lepidoptera; family Geometridae; genus Cabera; species Cabera pusaria. The sequence continues at coordinate 10,036,328 of OX940896.1, read as the reverse complement.
ACTATGATTTTAAATGCCGTGATAACATTTTCAGTAGCAAGTTAAAAGTAAATACTAAGATGGTCCTCCTTTTTAACCGACTTCAAAAAAGGAGGAGGTTTCTCAATTCGACCGTATATATATATATTAATGTTTTTCGCGGATAACTTCGTCGTTTATGAACCGATTTTGATTATTATTTTTTTGTTAGAAAGGAAATATCCCAAGTGTGTTACCATGGTAATTTTATCGAGGTCTGATAAGTATCTCCAGAGATATTGAGATAAACACCTCAAAATTGGTACTGAAAATGAATAGCGCGGCATTGAAGTCGGTTCTTTTTTAGTTTTTAAACGATATTATTAATGTCAAATAACAGAAAGAAATTATTATCAGTTTATCAGTAACAGCCATTCAGTAAATAAAAGAGTATCACACAACTCCACATTCTATTAAATTTTTTAGAACAAACAACACACCAGACAAGATGTGATTGATCGGAGACGATATCTCATATTGGTATGTTGAATATTAAACAAAGATGACTAAGCTCAAATAAATGAGGTACATAATAAAACACCGGTATTGTATTAGCATAATGTTTGACCGGTCAGAGACGGTGATTTGTTGACTTGTCAACATGGATATGTTGAAGTAATTGAGGTAACGCCTCTTTGGTATTGGACTGTGTTTGGGCGGGTTTTGTTTTGTAGTTACGATAACTTTAGGATATTTGGTTTGTAACTTATGATAGTCATATTTAAGTGAAAAACTTACTATTGATTAGATACAAATGCGTTTTTAACCGACTTCACAAAAAAGGAGGAGGTTCTCAATTCGACGGTATTTTTTTAATGTTTATTACCTCAGAATTCAAAATCTTAACCGATTTGATTTTTTTTTTTTGTTTGAGAGTTTATGCCTCCCGTTTGGTCCCATTCGAATCTTATCTACATCTGATAATCATCTCCGGAGATATGAGAATAAAATATATAGACAAATTTGATTCCTCGATGACATGATTATGACTAGTGGATATTTTCACTATCGCGGTATGCGAAGTCGGTTTTTTCGTTTTGTACGATCATCAATTATTATATATGGAATAGACTTGACCACTATCTCGGTGATGATGATGATGATAATAATGGTCTATGGTATTGACACTATGGTTTTTATGTGTTTTTAGGGTTCCGTACCCAAAGGGTAAAACGGGACCCTATTACTAAGACTCCGCTGTCCGTCTGTCTGTCTGTCTGTCTGTCTATCTGTCTGTCTTTCTGTCCGTCTGCCACCAGGCTGTATCTCATGAACCGTGATAGTTAGACTGTTGAAATTTTCAATTTTCACAGATGATGCCTTCATAATTCTATTGCCGCTATAACAACAAATACTAAAAACTGAATAAAGTTAAAAATAATAGAGGGTCCCCATACAAGAGACATGTTTTTTCAGCATTTCACGCCATCTATGAACGCTTAGTTAGGTAAACGTCCCATAGATGGCGTTATAAGAAATAAAATGTTTATTAATTATTATTCTTTGCTTTTTGCTGGCGAAAAATGATTGTAGTATTTTTTGCTCGATCTTATAAAATACTGTAGTGTGGTACGGAACCCTACGAGTGCGAGTCCGACATGCAATTGGCCAGTTTATTTTTTTTTAATGTATTGGTTCTTATGTGTTCTAAACATTACTGTATGAAAAACTGTCGACATTCTATTTTAAAAAGTGATCGCAAAATAAGTTTTTTTTTAATGTCTGTGTGTCAGACAACTTCCTAAGTGATGATGCAATTGAGGATGGTGGCACGCCTAGAATGGGAACTGGCTCTCAAGGACAGCTGCCGGAACACATTAGATGTTTGGTGAAAGATTTTCCAACCTGAGGGTGATAGCTGCCTAGGTGGACACTAGACCGTATCCTACAACCATGCCGGGGTCTCATAAGGAAGTTTTTTCTTTACCGGAGAGCCACTGTAACATACACACATCAGACACACATACATTTTTCGATAGAAATGTCCCTTAGTGCGCGGTGGGGATTGGAACCCGCTACCTATGGCGTTAAAGCCGATCACTTTCCCACTGCGCCACTGAGCCCTCATCATATGCTAACTGATTTTATCATAGCTCGATGCTTGCTTAGCGTTCTTCGATACAAATAATTTGCAAAACTTCAAAAATGTCGATTATGTCAAATAACATTACTTATAGTGACCAAGTAAAAGGTTCTAATAATAAGATCACCCTTTTCCGATACATTGTCCTCTGTTCCTAACATAATTTGCTTCCAGTTTCCCTGATGGTTCTTACGCGTATCGGTAATGTACTAAGTTAACTGTTTCTTAATCTGTGTCTGTCTGTAAGAGGATAGAAGTTAACGAATTAGTTTATCCTGTTGAAGACTTTTTGTAGCTTTAGGTTACTTGTCAAGGTAAGCTGTTTTTTTTTGTAAATAATATTGGTATCAGAACATGGACTACTGAGCTCAAAATATAAATATGTATTATGAATGGATTTATTGATTGGCAACTTGAATTTTAAAATTTTAACTTGTGAAGTATAGATAAAAAATTAAATGTTTATTTTATAGCTAGGTTATGTTTAAAAAAATGTATTCTCAATAAGACTTAAAATAGTAACTTACTTGAGAACATAGTTTAAATAGTAGTAATACTAATTGTCGTAATTACTAACAAAATGTATAGCTCCCATAATATACATAGGTACATAAAAAATATATAAAAAAATCATGTTGAGGTAGACGGAGACTACTTCTCTCGACCGATGTGGAGGTATAATATGTATTTGATAAAAAATCTATGTTCTTTTTTTTAATATCTTATAGGCTATAGTTTGACCACTATCTCACCTGTTGGTAAGTGATGATGCGGTCGAAGATGGTAAGCATGCTAGGCCTTGAATATGGGAACTGGCTCTCCAGGAACACATTATATGTTTTGGCGACAGATTTTCTAACTTGAGGGTGGTAGCTGGCCAGGCGGACAATAGATAGTGTCCTACTACCATGCAGATATCACCACGAACCTATCTGTAAATAATTAAAGATCACCAACGAACCCCAGCAGGATTCCAACAGGATGCATGCAGCAAAATGAGAAATTATCGTACCTTCTCATTACGTCCAAAGTATATTCAAATCTGGTAATTCATTCATCTCTTTTAAATCTCAAGGCTGGCATCTAATCGCTAATTTGTCACAGTGGCTGCATGGTCATTCCGTTAGTCACATCCTTTGTGGGGCTCAGCCACAATACACTGAGAGGACAGTAAAGAACCTTGGAGCATAATGTCCGATTTAGATTGATACGTTTCATTGTTTGACTCGTGCATTTCGCATGTGTTGTCGTGGTTCAATTGTTTATGCAGAAAAATAGCTTGATATTGAACTATGTTACCTACTGTTCTCTAGAATTAGATCAAACTCTTTATTAGGTATTGCGAGTTTTAAAATTATCGTGAATTTGTTTGTTATATACCGGTTGTAATTCACGTACCTTAGTCGAATTTTCTCGATCTAGGTTTCAAGCTAATCCGTCGCTCTTCCTCGGGAGTGAGATCACGCGATGAGATCGCAATGTTTACTGACTCGCATGAAACCTAGGTCGAGAAAATTCGACTAAAGGTACGTAAATTACAGCCGGTATATAAAATTAATATATTGCAAGTTTCTTTAGATTTGCTTACATACTCAATCAAGTTAAAGTAAAGGCAGATTTTTATGGAAATGAAAAATGAAAAATTATGAAGCGCCACCTATGTGCCTATTTTGTTCCATACAAATATGTGTAAACACATATTTGTATGTGTGAAAACATGTATGTGTACAAATATGTGTAAACATATACCTATCTTTAAAGTACATAATTGATTTTAGTAAGTAAACGTATCTCTAGAAACTAGCACAAGGCACTCTGTACTGCAAAGCTTTACTGCCTGTACTAGAAAGCTTTAGTATCATGATTTTTCTCGAGGGCACCCTGTCTCACCCACACGCAGACATTGTTGTGGTATCAGTCTGGATCTCTTGTTTGTCTAACAAGCGGTGTGTACCATTATTATTACTGTTTTTTCTGAGTAGACCATTTAGGGTTGGCATTTTATGGACATGACTCTCTAATTATAGTTACAAATGAGGATTTTGTACAAAGTATTTTTTTTTTTGTATATATATAGATCATTATTATTTTATACAATAGATACAATTTAAAAAACTTATTAAACTAAAATATTAACTATGACTAATAATTGAAATAAAAACTACAAATAATAAATGCGTTGCCCGAGGTAAGCGCCAGCTCTTTGGTCGTGGGAGACATCGATTAGGCGTCTAGACAGCTCCCTAACAAAACTGCGTGCTTGTTGACCCCACGGGCCCATGGTTTCGACCCCAAACGGAAGAAAAGCATAGTTGTCACCGATGCTTATATATTTCCTCCGTTTGAGAGCCTCTGCTGCGTCTGCAGCTGCTCCTGCCGCCCGTGAGGTATTATAGAGATGGGAAACTGCCAATGTGTCAACGCACGTCGCATCCCACACTAGCGGCTTCCCACGACACCAAGGAACCAACGTCATGCCGTCAGGCCTCTTACCATCATCACGTGCGATACCGTTCGGCTCTAAAATAGCCGGCACGTTGACGGTGGCAAGAGCCTGACGGATGACGTCGTTCAGTGAGGCGTGTCGAGAAAGCCGTCCCGCACTGCGACGACATGAAAGACCGTGGTGACCCAGTCTATCCACCTGGTCACCGCAGCGACAGAGATGCGGTTCTGTTATGGGGATGCCCAGACGCAGTCCCACCGCTATACAAAAACTGTTGTTATCCATAAATTAATTAAATAATAAAATAAAATAAAGTAATTAAATAAAATATGTTTAATGAAGAATTATGTATTAAAATGTGTTTTTTATCGTTTCGGATTCATATTTGTATGGGACATTTTTAATCATCATCGAAGAGGCACATATTATACAAATGGGTAATTTGTTTGCTAAATAAAGTACAGATAAATAGGTAAAATTCGGCAGAATTTGAAGACTTCATAGTTGTAAGACTCATTTTAAATTAATAATTAGTGATTAATTAAACTTACTTAAACTCCAGAACTGACAGAGTTGCATCGTTTTTTTTTGTGACAGTATACATTATTCCGTTGTGTTTTTTTATGTTATGGTGGGTAAACAAGCAGACCCCGCCTGATGGAAAGCGGTTACTGCTGCCAATGGACAACTGCAACACTACGTTGTTTAATCTGAATTGTTCTCCTGTTCAACATTATTATAAAAATAATAAGACCAACTTACTAAGCATCTTGTGTATGCTCTTCATCTTAATTGTATAAAGCGGAAGGTGCCTTGAAAAAGTAGCTTCAACGAGAATAAAACGCAATAATATCGTCAACAAACTGTAAAAAGAACTGACTTCCAACTTCACACACCGCACGGGAAATTTTCAGTAGCAAGTTTGAAGTGTTTACCTTCACATCTTTGGATACACCCATATATATCCATCAGATTTTTTTATTAATCAAGTTTAGCTCTAGCGTTTGATCATTATATTAATAAAATGTATTAAATCAACTGTGAAATACCACTTAAGAAAAAAAAAAAAAAGTTTATAAATAAATAAGTTTTAGCATTACGTTCAAAACGCGGCTTTGGATTTTATGCTGCAAAGCGAGTATGATCGTATCCATACAAAACTTTCCTCACGGTAGGCACGATTTTAATAAGATTAAAATAATTGTACGCATCCTCTGAGGTGGACTAAACGGAGGTGATGGACAAAAACTGTGGGCCACGTTATTAGATCCTTTGTACGGACGTGAGATGATGTGTTTGTGATAAACAGTTCTGTTAGAGCTTCCATTGATGAGAGATTTTGATAGTGCATCGTAGTTAAACGAAAGCTTTATTCGTGAAAATGAACACTTCCAATCTTAACGATAAAATAACTTATTGTTACTATGATCGTAAAGTGGCCGTTAATCTATCTATGATTTACAATTACCTACTGATGTGAAAAGAAAAATACTGGCCAAGTGTGAGTCGAACTCGAATACACGTAGGGTTCCGATAAACAAAATTTACCGGAAAAATAAGTTTTTTTGTATTTTATTTATTTATAATTTATTTTATTTTTTATTATTTTATATTATAGCAAACATTACAATACACATTATGCTCAAATTTCAAGTCTCTATCTATTACGGTTTGTAAGATCGAGCGTAAAACGCCTGACTGCAGTACAGTACAGTTTATAAAATCAAATTCAAGCAATTACTTAGTAAAATGAATGGCTTGGCATGATACAACTCCTCAGCGAGTGTCACTCAAGGATCGAATAAGTTAGAAATCTAGATTTAATACTACTTAGGTACATTCAAAATTTAAAACCAACCTTGGCTGATCTATGTATAAACCTGTTTATTGAGATGAGTTTTTCATTTCAATGAGCCCAAACACAACATCTCTGATCTTAATGAAAAGTTAATAAGGAGTAGAGTATTCTGCTGTTTCATAAATCAAAGCTAAGATGACTTTTGAAGTCACCTACCAATCTGTGCATCCATATGGGCGCTAAGACACAGACAGACACACACAACACAAACACTCAAATACACACTTCAAACTTATAACACACCTCTTTTTGTGTCGGGGGTTAAAAGAGCCTTTATACTACTTTTTTGTACATTTATCATGTAATAATAATTTTTCTCTAAACCTTACGTCTACTAACAGTATTAATCAATATCCATTATGACATACTTTGCCCAACAAGAATCACTGAAGCTCATTGGCTATGTTTATGTTTGTAAGATAACAGACCTCAGAGATTCAGAGTCATGCATAATGCAGCCGCTAATGTACGTTAATTACCTTTCCACCCCTAGGGCCAATAATTGCACCGTGTCTACTAAGTCAGTGATTAAACTATTGCTTCAGTTAGAAGGAGTCTGTGAGATTACTTTTCAATAGTAAAAGAGTGTTAACAACCCAATTCATAAGATATTTCATAAATCATAATGGTAAACTAAAACCTTAAATACTAGAATTAGAATATTTTGCGCATATGGCACAGCCCTTGAGAGTCAGAGTAACCTAGGCCTAGCGTATTTTCCATCCTCGAACACATCGTCACTTACCACCAGGCAAGATAGTGGTCAAACGCTAGCCTATAAGATGTATAAAAAAAATATCGACCATGTTCTATTGACGTTATTTTGAGATAATCTTTAAATATTTGTATGCAATTGTAAGGTAATTAACAATTTGCTTTGTATCCCTAGGATGAAATTTCAATCACTGCTCTATTAATACGCGTGTGACATGATATTGATTGCCAATTTGTACCCTGTAGGTACTATAATATATACACTGTCTAATGTCGTAACCGATAATTGTTCAAAGCTAAGACAATTAGATAATCAAATTAAAGGCTTACCAAGGTTTTATGGCTTTTAAGCGGATCAATTAGGTTAGTTATGTAGCGATCATAATTTTATGGTTTTAAGTGATCGATAATGACCTCTTTAGGTTAATTTGGTTGATGAGTGGTGCTAATATTAGGTTGAGGTCAGGAGTAAATACTGTTAATGTGATTTCTTTAATTATTATTAATCAACTAATTTCTGTCATAATACAAAGACGCTCTTAAATATTTACAGAATAAGTGACAGGTTATATAAACAAACACTGTGCTTCGACTACATCACTGCTGATCACAAGGCGAGATACTAGTCCAACGGTAAGGCGAGATAGTAGTAAAAGTAACGGAAGTAGCTTAAAAAAAATAATTTGATGCAAATGTACAGTAAAAATCCAGCATAAATGTAAAATCTAGAATACAACATCAAAATCACAATTCTTATATTCACATAATGTGTCTAATCTGACCTTACGTCTCGTTCAAATTATAAAAACTTTGTTACATTGCAAATCGTGAACATATATCACTGATGTAAATCTGGAACATACTCGAGAAATTCATTCAATTAAAATTACTTTCGGATCCCGATAATGCCGCAGCAGAGCAGAACAGAAACCATTTTCCCGAGATACATTTTGCAGAATCGGATAACATTTTTATTGTTAACAAGCCAGCGTGGCCACGACAAGCTACGATGATATCTCTTCGTATGAATGATGACTTCGTGCTAAGCCTCTGGAAGCAGCGCTAAGATAGACATGGGTGGTAGAGACACGGCACGAATATGGAAATTCGTTGCTGATCTCCATTTGAAGGTGAATATGCTTGTTGCTATAAACGCGAAAGCCGTTTTGGAAGTTAAATTAAATGGTAAAATCAACATATTTGTTTTTGTTCGCGAGTATTCATATTTAATTTCAATTAACAACATTTAAGTATAGATATTTTTAGTAGGTTTCACATCAAATTATACATTAATTTTTGTTTCTTTTTATAAAATGTTTAAATCTTTAAAACCCTCACTAAACTATCATCTTTTAAATTTTATTGACTCATTATCACTAACGACATCGAAGAAATCAATACCTAATTAATTATTTTTGACAGGTAATTATGAATACAAATTAATTTTTATAGGGTGTCGTTATTATAAATATTATATCCATGAGTGTTAATGCTTTTAAAAAAATATTATATTTGAATTCGGTAAAGTATCTTCTTAGGTCTATGAAAACGACCCATCTATGAAAGATAAGGGGTCGACGTTTATAGCACAAAGCGTTTTCTGTTTCGAACTTTTCCTCCAGGTCATTTGACTCAAACGTGCCTTGGGAGTACCTGTTTACGGGACCATCTTTATCGATTTGGAACATATTTCGTCGAGATTATCTCTAAAAACGCCTTTAACGTTCAACATACAAAGCTGAATAATGCGATGGCTCACTTAACAAATAACAATCACGCTTTTAAACTGTCTTAAAACATGAAAGTTTAAGATAAGACCTTGAGTGATTTCATTGCAGTTGAGACTAATGTGCAATGTTACCTTGTTAAGATAAGTGTCTTTTGTGCATTCTTACTTCCTTGATTATTTTATAGTTATCGCATCAATAACAAGTTAACAATTATATAATACCACAACAATGAAAATATCTGCAAATAATAATTTCTACACGTAAAAATTACACAAAATACGAGAGCACATCAAAAGTTTAACAACACCAAACAAACCCAAATGTGGTAAGCAAGATTTACAACAACTAACAAATACTGAGATAAAATAAGGCAACTTTATTTATTTGCGGTGTTGACAACCATAAAGTCACTAACTTTAAAAATCATTGTCTTTGAATTTATAGTGGCAATAACGTAATTGCGGTAAGCTCTTTTCACTCACCGAGACGGAGCCAGCATTTTTATTGAGGGGCATAACTCCCAAAAGATTTTTTATTTGCTTCGAGAAACTGCCCGTATTGTTGCATTCTCTTGACAATCCTGCTATAGTATGCTAGGTGTTCTTTTGTTTTCAACATCACAGAGAATGACATTTCTCCCTATGTAAAAATCTTTTCAATTTTACGTTTAGGAATTTTGGTCACGGCTAACACGATTGTTCTCTTTATTGTCATGCGGGAGTTAGTTTTGGTTCTGGAATTGGCTCCCTATTCCAATTGTCTTTTACCCATCCTCATGTTGAGCTATTATCATCAAGGTTTTAATGCTTCCGTTCTAAATTGTTTCGTATCTATTGCAATGAGTCTATTTATTTTAGTATACCAATAGTCATGTAACTAATGGAGTTAAAATACTATTCATCAATTGAATGAAATGTAATTGCCTCATATCCGTCGTCACTACAATTTGTGGGTAATAATAGATATACCTAAAGCCTACAAAAAAATGTTCTATTATAATTCGGGGTAATAATAGCCGATAGCACAAGGGCATTGCTTGTTATACATTGTCTATTCATTCACTTTTTTTTAGTTTTATTGAATTTCTTAATAAACATCCCACACGCGGTTCATTCAAACATCCATTTAAACTCAATCAGTAATAGATAGTTTGGGTCATAAATATTCTTAGATAAGGAGGTCTGTTCTTCGACATTAAAGTGAACTTAAACTATCGGTATCTGGCTGTGTCAATATATCCCGTGGAAGATCTCTCTATAGGATGTTCTTGAACTTGGTTGTTACGAGATAAGTTGTCATATTGTGTTTGATGTCCTCATGTAAATATTGAGCCATCGCATGGGCACGTGAGATGTTTGGACTCAATATTGACTGATCAATATTCGGTCTCCGATAATGACCTTGGTCCTAGAAACCTTTTTCTTAGAAAAATAGTTTGGGATTGTTGCGTAAAAATTAATATGTCTAAGTATTAAGTGAAACATATTTTTACAAGTTTATATTTACATGTATTTTATTTTTATATATTTACAAGTTTTAAATGTAATGTTATATTATAACGTTTAAAACTTACGATGCTTATGTGAGTAAAATGCAAAGCAAGAAACAGAATCATTAAACCAAACTAAATATATATATTAAATCTTACTCTACTTGAAAGGTTCTCTCTCTCTCGTAATGTGTATGTGTTTTAAACTCTAACGTACTAATTAAGTAGGCTTGTGCAGTACTGTTAGATATAATTCACAGAACCACACAAGAGATGAAAAGATTAAATATCATAATAAAACGTTGAGATGTTATCAATTCAGTAAGTATAGAACACTCCATTTATTCATGCTGCAATGATAATAAAATTCAAAGACCCTATGAATCCTTCACCTACATTGAACCAAAGAACCAAACCTGTTTTATACCTCGTGACTGCTATTTTCTTTCATTATATAGCATCTTGTCACATGCTATAAAACTTCTTCAGTAATATTACGTTGGACTACCAGAATCATAGCTTCATCGGTATATGAAATTTTACTCTGTATCAAGTTTATGTTTTGGTTGTGAGGGTTTTTGAGATTTTAAGAACTTTGATTATAAAAGGTTAGAAGGTCTTGCTAGAACCGTCTCCCACGGTAGAAGCAATTTGACATGCACGTGTTATGGCATCCGATGGCCTGCGATTAGACTTGCAGTGACGCGCATGGACCAGCCACTCTCTTGGCTGTCAAATGAACGTGATTTTGTACCTGACTAGCTGATTTGTCTTTGCCTTTTCCCCATTTATTGTTTTTTGGATAAAGATAGATAGATGTATTGATAGTTAATACTAGACCAATGCCTTACTGCTTAACCATTAACAAATGATCTTACATTTTGCTTTCCTAAATCACTACATTTTATAAAACAAAATTGCCGTCTGTCTCTAAACTGTCCTCTGTGTGTCTTTCAAACTCAGACTAACATAAAATAAATAAAAACGGCCAAGTGCGTGTCGGCCCACGCGCAGTGTAGGGTTCCGTAGTAGCCTATTATTCAATACAAGTCTTTACCCATTATAAAAAAGCAACTAGGTACTCCGTCTTTGTCACTTTAAAGGATTTATTCTAAGGATTATGTATTTGGTACAAAATTATCCAACACCCAAGTTCAACGACTATTACTGCTACACTAATAAAGTTATCTTAACTGCTATAATTTTACTTTACAGTTCATGAAATGAGCTATCATTACGAATTTTCCTAGATTTTTCATGCCAGCAGTTTAGCTTTTAGAGGGGGGGGGGGGACGCCCTACTGGAACAAAAATTTGCACTTTAAAGTTTAATATATCGTAAATGGAGCATTCAATCGAAAAATGGTATGAGCAACCCTGAAGTCATTTTAAAACACCTATTCTACGATACCCCACACGATGGGGTAGACGATGAAAAAAAAAATTACCCCTACTTCTTATATAGGGGAGCTACCCTAAAAAAATATTTTTCAACATTTTATTTCAGCACTTTGTCGCCGTCATTTATTTACATACCTCAACAAAATTACAGCTTTCTAGTATTAACGGTCTCTTAGCAAAACCTCGGACAGACAGACAGACAGACGGACATGACGAAACTATAAGGGTTCATTGTCAGAACTACGGAATCCTAAAAAGGCTTTCAAACTACACAATAGATTTGTGATTTTTTTTTGCGGTTTTCGTGCATAGTGATACTCGTACAAAAGGAACGTATAGTTTAATATTGTTTTGCGTAAATTTGTTGAAATATGACGATAATTGTTCAAGACAATCTGATATAGGAATACCTCGTAATCTTTTAAAATAAAAAAAAATAATGTATGAAGGAATTGTTACTCCACACTGAAACCGCAGTAACAGATTATATAATAGTTACTACGTAACCACAGTATCTAAGTCAAGGCGGGTCGCCAGTAAATAAAGTAGCGACTTTGAATGTCGCACAAAAATAATAATCTAATCACGTCATATCTTAGTTTCGTAATAATTATAAACTTTATATTATCTCAATCTGTGTGAATATTTGTTATTCTCAACCTACTTCCAAAAAGAAGGATAAACGTCTCAAATTTGCTACTGAAACTGACTATCTTATGTTATTATTTGAATACTTACTCGTAAAAATCGATGTTTTTCTCAAAGACTGGCCACAAACGGCATTGGTTAGGGATAACTGGAAAAGATGGAAGAGTCTATTGTCTGGACAATAGACTCTTCCATTTTTTTCGTTCGATCGATTTGATCCCACTTCTGGAAGTGAGATCAAATAGCTCTTATTAAAAAACTCGTTTTGCATTTAAATAAAATGTTTGTACCTTTACTCGTTAAAATATTTGGGTGTAGAATACATTTCTTTAAAATCAATGACATGCATGATAACTACATAAACATTAGGTATGTTTTTAGTTAAAATAATAAATATACACACAGACTGAGATAATATAAAGTTTCTAAAGGCAACTGAGATGTGTAATTAATTTACATGATGAAGTATACTTAAATATTGTTATCTGAATTTTGTTTTGTACTGTAGCTTCTCCCTAAATAATTTTAAACCACAAGCCCCGTTGAAAGCGGATATTATTTTATTGAATAATGGAGATTAATATTGTTAACAATTTAAACAGTCATCCATGTTCAAGTTCCTGTTGCCATATGTATGAATACTTTAAAAAGGTCCCGTAAGAAATGGAGGAGGTGAGTGAATTCTTTTGTATCTATTCTCTTTGAATATAAATACTGTCAATCAAGTATTTTGCAATGTCCGCCCATTTCGTCAATTTAGAATGATGTTCGTGTAATTCGTTTTTTTTTTAATTTTGCTTATCATTATTTTAATTTAATTTTCAATTATAATTTATTTTTCAGTACTTGTTTATTGAAATTTTTGATTTAAATTAATTTGTTACATTTTTCCTTATTATTAAATTAATATGAACGCAAGTAATCCTTTTCATTTTAACGGCCGCGGCGGCTACCTATCAATGAAAAGTTTTCTAAAGTTTTTATTGCCACTGTTTCATATGTCACTACGACCTCCTTTGAGATGTAACCTGAGTATGCATGCACCCAACGAATCACGCAGGCCTAAGACTTCTACTGCATATTTAACCAATATTTCAAGTGTTCAAAAAACACGCGTGCCATCTGTTGTGAGTCGATGCATTGCCGGGTCCCACCCGTCCTTATTGTGAGCCCCCACACCCCGCGCTTGTCTTCCCCCTCTCCCCCAATACCCATGCGGCTTTCGTTCGTTCAAACTTCGTAGGTCAGTTACCGCCCGACCGCAGGGGAGCATGGCTGCGTCAAAAGTTTTACCGCGATCTCGCACTCTCTGTTTACATGCGCTGTAAATGTTCGTGTACACAATAACATAGACTTTTCAAACAAACTTTTAAGTGAACCAAACTTTTGTGGAGTACTTTTATTGATTAGTTTTGTGACCAATGTACTGTTTTACAGTGAAATAATGTTTGAGAACTTTTACGGAATGATTTCGTTAAAAGTTTGGATGTGTTTGGTGGTGTTGGTGGGTGCGCGCGCACGGTCCGCGCCGCCCGCCCCCGCCGGCTGTCACTGGGACTACTCGGACCCGAACTTGAGTGAATCAAACTTTCTCACGTGTAACATCAAAACGATTGGATCAGTTGACTTCTTGTTTAAAAACATTACCACTGCGCAGGCGTACGGCATCAACAAGTTGAAACTGACTTGCACCGACTTGCTTTTCTTTGAAAGCTCTCTACATATGAATACCGGCAGTTTTTTGGGACAGTTGAGGAAACTTGAAGAACTATACGTAGAATATTGCAAGATACGTTATGTGCCTGCGACTGTACTGTCTCCGCTTCGTGATTTGACGAGTTTGAGTTTACGTTCATACAACAATGACTGGGCTGCCATGACGATGGAATTTCACGCCGAAAGTTTTCGAGGATTGATGGAGCTGCGATCTTTGGACCTCGGTGATAACAATATTTACATGCTGCCTTCTGAAGTTTTCTGTCCGCTTTTTAGTTTGGAATCTTTAAATCTAACAAGTAACAGGATTCAAGATATTTCAGAAATTGGCTTCTCTGACTGGGGTAAAGGACCGATTGCTCCAGGTAAATCATGCAATACTGGACTGAAACAACTAGATTTATCTCATAACAATGTTTTACGACTTCCTGATAATGGCCTTTCAAGTCTCAGATCTTTAGAAGTCTTGAATATTCAAAACAACCTAATTAATGAGATAGGCGACAGAGCTTTCGTCGGTTTAGTTTTATTAAAAATTCTAAACTTGTCGGGCAATAAGTTAGTCGCTGTACCGCCGGAACTATTTCAGTCATCGCGAGTTATCAAAGAAATCTCATTAGCAAACAATTCACTTTCTGTCTTGGCGCCTGGGTTACTGGAAGGACTTGATCAACTTGAGAAATTGGATTTATCAAAGAATCGTTTGACAAATGATTGGGTTAACAGAGATACTTTTGCGGGACTCATCCGACTAGTAATATTAAATTTATCTCAGAACTCTCTCACTCGCTTGGATCCCAAATCATTCCAAGACTTGAATAACTTACAAGTTTTGAACTTGGACAATAATGCGATTGAGACGATTAGTAATGGTGCTTTTGCTGAACTCAAGAATCTTCATCAACTTTCTATCTCAGATAATAAGATAAAAACATTGAACGAGCACATCTTTTCAAACTTATTTGTACTGAGTCAGCTCTACTTAGACAATAATCTTATATCCTCGATCCACGAGCGCTGCTTCGAAAATATAACTTATTTACAAGACCTTGGTTTGAACGGGAATAGTTTAAACGTTATACCGAATGGCATCAAAAAGTTGAGATTTCTGAAATCGCTTGATATTGGAAAAAACAACATAACCAGAGTATCAAATACTTCATTTGAAGGCCTAGAAGAGCTCTACGGTTTACGCCTCGTTGACAATAACATTGTAAACGTACCCAAAGACACATTCAGCACTCTGCCCTCTTTACAAGTTCTAAATTTAGCTTCTAATAAAATAGAGAGCATCGAACAAGACGCATTTGTATCAAATCCAACATTAAAGGCCATTCGTTTAGATGGAAATAAATTGAGCGACATCCGTGGAGTTTTTAATAAATTGAGTACCCTTGGATGGCTCAACATTTCTGATAACAAACTTATATATTTCGACTACAGTTATATGCCTGATACCTTAGAATGGTTGGATATACACAGTAATAATGTAACAAAATTAGAAAACGAACACAATACGCAACAAAACATCCGAATGCTTGACGTAAGCTTCAATGCTTTGGAAAATGTCGATGAACGGTCGATACCTGATTCTATTGAAGTCCTTTTCTTGAATAACAACAAAATTCACACGATTCATCCAGGTACATTTTTACAAAAAAGAAACTTAGAAAAAGTTGTCATGACAGGCAATAAATTGAGGACCGTTGAACTATCTGCGTTTACCTTGCCCCATATTCCAAAGCACAAAATGCTACCAAAATTCTTTATTGGAAATAATCCGTTTGTATGCAACTGTCATATGATTTGGCTACAAAAGATAAACCTATGGAATCACATGAGGCAATATCCAATGTTTATGGATTTAGATTCAGTTACATGCGAAGTTGTGAACAATAAATATGGCGGCAAGGCTAATTTAATGGATGTTCCAGAGACCCAATTTCTTTGCTCATATGAAACTCACTGCTCATCAAGTTGTTTTTGTTGCGATTTTGAAGCTTGCGACTGTAAAATGACGTGCCCGGAAGGTTGTTCTTGTTTTCATGATAGTAACTGGAATTCAAATGTTATCGACTGCTCCAATGTTGGCTACACTGAAATACCTGAGAAAATACCGATGGACGCCACCGAACTATATCTCGATGGGAATGACTTTGGTGTACTTGAAAGTCACTTGTTTATTGGAAAAAAGAAGCTTCACAAACTTTACTTGAACAATAGTAATATTGCCAATATGGAGAATGATACTTTCAACGGGCTACACGCATTAAACGTTCTTCATCTTGAAAACAACCGCCTGATCGAATTATCTGGAGGAGAATTCTCGCAAACAAAACACTTGAGAGAGTTATACATAAACGATAACCTCATAGTAAGTGTCGCAAATAAGACATTTGAGAACTTGTCATCTTTGAGAATTGCGCATTTTCAAGGCAACAAAATTGTGAATCTCGACAAAAAGCTTGTTCATGTTCTTCAATTGGAAAGTGTAAACGTGCATGGTAACTTATTCACATGTACATGTGACAACGTCATGCCGTTGCAAAATTGGCTAAAGAAAATTCACGAAGACTCCGCGGAAGTGTATTGTGCTAGTGAAAATGGACTTATATCGAACATGACTGTGTTTGACGCTATATATAAGTGTCGTGATTCTAACGTTATGGACAACAGTATTCCGACCGAAAACCAACCATATCAGTATGATGAAGTGAGCACTATAAAACTGAACTTTGTTCCACTTTTAGCTGTAGTTTTGATAAGTGTTATACTCATTCTTTTGTTCGGTGCCTTAGCATTCTCGTTTAGACAAAACGTCCGGTTATGGGCGCATTCTAAATATGGTGTTCGATTGTTTAAAAGTGCATCTATTCAAGAAAGTGAACTCGACAGAGATAGATTATATGATGGATATGCTGTATATAGTTTGCTGGACGATGACTTTGTATCTAAAGTTGTAGCTCCTGAAATGGAACACTCTGGATATACAATGTGTTTTCATTACCGAGATTTACAACACGCTCCTGAGAATTATTTATCTGACCAAATCACTCACGCTGCTGAATCTTCTAAGCGAATTCTTGTTTTTGTGTCATTTAACTTTTTACAAAATGAATGGTCTAAAGTTTCCTTTAAAGCAGCTATTAAGCATGTTATAACTTCTATTCATCCCTCAATCAGACGTCATCGCGTCGTGTTTATTTTAACTACTGATGTGAGTGCGCTTAACCTAGATCAAGACTTTCAAAGCTATTTAAAATCTTGCAACGTCCTATTGTGGGGTGAAAAGAAATTCTGGGAGAAAATTAGGTTTGTTATGCCAGACATTTCCAACTTACATTGGAACAAAGACACAATGAATTATAATCATGGCGTGTGTCCAAATGGGAGGAGGCATCCCTCTAGATATACTGCCTCGCCTACTGCCCCTGAACATTGGTATAAATACGATGCGATTCCTCCTCAGACACCCACTACTGCAAATGTCGGTATAAGCATTGAAGATGACACGTCGATGTTGACAAACACTACATTGACAAGTCAGATTCAAGATGGAGAAAACCTGCATCATAGTTACATTTCAATTGATACTCAAAATTATGAGCAGCCATATGGCGGGCGGCCTAGACCACCTAATACGTTGCGTAAGCATCCTGGACATAGTGGGCACCATTCCCCCTCCATGCTTGACGATCAGGGTTACTTACAGCCACGGTCATCTGTGCACGATTGCTTGCCTCAAACTCACGCACCCGCTCACAGATGATAAGATTTCAACCCTTATCTCCAGCTGATATTTCTTAATGGAAACTCACATTCCAAACACATGTGTAGTCTGTTATTTTGAGTTGGCCTTGTCTTAATGTAACTCGAAAGGTGATAGTGTTTTGTCAGATAATTATTGAGCAAATGTTTGACTTTGGTCCTTTCTAGATAGAGTTGTAATTTGTCATTATAAAAGAGACTGTTGTTGAAATGTATCCTAATGTTTATGTAGTATGTATATAGTATGTCGTGATTGCACTTCATTGTCTTTAAATAAATTTAAATGTGTGTAAAAGTTGTCCGGTAAGACTGATACAAATGTATATGCGTAATATAAGCCTTCGCCAGTATCAGATTGTAATATCCATAATGTATTTTTGGTATAGTATATTATCTCATTGTTACCAAATATTTTGTAGATAGATTTTGTAATTTAGTGTCGTGTAAAGTTAATAATATTATTGTATAGATAGTTTACTAGTCATTAGGTAGGAGTTAACTGTGTTGAATCCAAGTGTACCTAGATATCAATTACTAAAGTCAATGTTAAATTCTTTGGTATAGGTATGAAAATATTCTAGTATTCAAAAGCATTTAACATACGATTTTAAATATTTATGTACTTATATGTAATAATTATTGACTGTTATAATAGTGATAAATAATAATAATATGATAAAAGAAATAAAACAATGAATTATAAAAACATACTTTTTATTCGATTCCTTAGTAAGTAAGTTTATAACCTTACTTAATAAATTATAATCATAGGCAGGCATTATATTATTTATATTACTTAGAACTATAATTATAGGAACCTTGAGTAAATAGCTGTCGTTAAATCATAATGTTCATAAAACCTAGTCATTTATTATTGTGGTTTGTTTGAAGAACAAGGATGACCATTTGACCAAACCTTTGTTTTCGCCGCCAGCTAGCAAAAAGTCTTAAGTTAACCAAATGTCAGAATAACTGTCAGAATCGTTGTTTCGGATTTGCACTATAGAGAAATGAGGTGTAAAAAAAGGATCGAAAATGATTTCGGTCTCGCCGACAATCATTGAAGGCCATAATGATGGTCCCTTTTCAGGTAGAAAACGCACCCAAGTAATATTTCAACGGTCACGGATACGGCATAGTAGCTATAAAAGAGATTTACAATACATGCTATATTCATAGCTAGTTAGAGGTATATTTATGTGACCTTATGTTGGACACGGTCCGAAGAGCAGATATTGATTTTTTTTGTTAATAGTTTTTTGAAGAGCATGGTCGAATTCAGAGGGACATATGGTGTGAACGTGCTTTCAATGACCGCCCGACCCGACCGACTGGCTTAATTTTTTGTTTATGAGAACATGTTAGCAACATTGCTGCAACTGTTGATTATTAAATTAATTTAGGATTCGTTACTTCAATGAATTGTGATGAAGTGTTGTGCAACAGTGCAATCGACCACCGCGCCTAGCCCGTGAGAAACATTGATAGAGAGAGTATCTACGATTGAACAAAGTAAGTACAACATTATTTCGCACTTTATTCAATTAGGTTTCTTATCCATTTAAATCAACTTTTGAATTAAAAAACCATTATAGAAACTAAACTAAAACTAAATGAAATGTGAAATTACATATTGGAGGAAAAATCAATTGTGATTGGAACATTTAACATTATTATTTTAACTACTTAGATAATATTGTGCAAAATTCGATTATTTATGTTACACGTTTGTGTTACTGGTTTGTAGGCTTCGAACGTGTCTCGAACCACCCAACGGACAAGGACATATCGCCATTAGGTTCGCCGAGTTCCAGCATATCCGTGCCAGACAGTTTGGAAGACTGGTTTGGATAGTAGAGCTTTAGATTGGACTAAAGTCAGGTCCAACGACTTCTTTGAATTCCAGACAAGGACGATTTCATCTTAGACCGCATTTTCATTTAACTTAAGGTTGGGTTGTAGTCAAGTGCTTTTTCGCCAGAAATAAAATATCAGTATTTTTTAATACAAGCCGGTTTTTTTTTAATAGTCACTTTAATCGTAACATTCACAAATTAGATATATACAGAGAGAAATAAAAATAAAACTGGCCAAGTGCGAGTCAGCATCGCTTCTCTTATCGCACACTTAGGGAGGGTTCCGTACAATACGAAACATAACAGAGTTTCAAACTCATATATTTTATTAATTGATATTACCAAGAATATTTGGTTTGGTCGCGATCTAGAAAGACGGGGCTCGTTTACTAGCGCCATCTATGTCATTTTGCCGAAACTAATCAGATAGATGGCGTTAAGAAACACGTTTTTTATATGGGGACCCCCTTTAATTTTTAACTTTATTTTATTTTTAGTATTTGTTGTTCTAGCGGCAACAGAAATACACCATCTGTAAAAGTTTCAACTGTCTTACTATCACGGTTAATGAGCTATAGCCTGGTGACAGACGGACAGCGGAGTCATAGTAATAGGGTCCCGTTTCACCCTTTGGGTACGGAACCCTAAAGAAGACTTACAGATCTATGTATATATAGATCTGTGGTTGGACTCGCCCACCGAGGCTTCCGTATCAACGTTGGTTAGTATCAATTAACTAGCTAGCTAGACCTCTAAATTGTATGAGCGCTCATATAACTCAGAGGCCTATCTTAATTGGCGTAAACTATGTACGTATGGGGACCCCCTTTAATTTTCAACTTTTTTTTATTTGGAATTTTCCTTTAATTTGTCCTGTAAGACCTTGCTTTTAGCTAAATTTCACCTACTTACCCTACAGGTTTTCGACCCAAAACTTATAGGGTACTTCCGGTTGACCTAGAATTGTAAATTTTGGTTAAAAACAAGGTCTTACAGCACAAGTAAAGGAAAAATTCCGAAAAATAAAACAAGTTGAAAATTAAGGTAAATTTTTTTGCCCACATCTTTTTATCGTGTTGACTCAGGACCTTGATTTTTATACACCTGATAGGGACTATAGACCTCAGTATTTGGTAAAAATGTCAACTTGCTAGGTGCTAGAAAAATTGGTGGTGACACACGGACAGACAGACAGACGGACAAGAAAGTGATCTTATAAGGGTTTCTTTTTTTACCTTTTGAGGTACGGAACCCTAAAAATAAATGTTTTTGTTCTGTTATTGCAAACACAAGCAAAACCGCAAATCACAACCGTTACCTAATGTAATAAAAAGCCTAATGCTCGTATTCAGTGAGTAGAAATCATTATACTTACAACTACCCGAAGCATTATCTTTACAGAAAATCCTAAAGCCACAAACAGATCCCCATTCCATTTTCAATAAGTCACCGAAACTATATCTGGTTTCCGATGCCTGCTATCAATATCCCGGATATCGGACCTATCTTTGGATTTCACGGTTAAACGCACCATTGGCTGCCTCTATCATCCCCAAACGTGTCCTCAAAACTAGATAAGAAATTGACCAGATATCGGCCGAGTCCTTTCGGTGCGCCTTTTGAGCTTAATGGATTATTATTTTATCTTTGGGTTGTTCAATTTGTGTGAAATCATTCGAAGTGGGCTTTGATGTTACGATTTCTTGAGTCAGAGACGGGTTCTATTCGATTTTATTGTTTGTATCACCATGACATACGTTTTATGGGGTACCATTAAATGTGACAGTTTTTTCCTGTATTTATTAATCATTAATGTAGAGTGATAGAGATCTGTTGAGATAATACAAGTGATATGCTAATTCGCTAAATCCGAAGTGACTGAACATCGATTTCGACTGTTCTTTTAAAACTGAAAAACATTTTATTCGTAGGTTTCTACAAAGCTTTATTTATAATACATTCTAATTTAAAAGCAATATTATCAAAGTAAAATGTAACATTTGTTATGTGCCCAAAAATTAAGTTCAAGAACCTATTAAGAGTTCTTTGAATTATTAATGAAATCACCAGGCGGTCAGAAACATTTGCTTATCGAATGGAGATATTCCAATCAATCATTGGCACTCAAACCATCATATTCACGTAACCTTTTAAACATTCATCATGCGGCTACTTTTTCAGACATTCCGAAGCCATAACAAAAGCACCGATGACTAATCCCAGTCAGGGTCGAATCAAATCTGATAGCGCTACCATTGTGACATTGATCGACGTTTGATATCCGAAAGACTGGTTAGATATATTCAACCATTTCTCTGTTTTGTAGGAACGAAAATCGTCGGCTGGTCACCCGCTGGTAAGACATGACGGTTCACACTTGAGGTTGCTTCAAATACGTTCAAAGGTCACGTCTTCTCACTCAAATCTCGAGCGGGAGCATTTCTGAATTGGATCGTGACAACGGCGAGATACTTATCGTGATTTTCTGGCCAATTCCGATGCATCGCATTGTTAGTGTGGGTAATGGGAGCATGGGAACATTGAGAGCTTTTCTACAAGTAGTATGGACGAAAAGTTCCATAACTAGCATTTGGAGAGTAGTTACTAGCTGAGCTTCTTAGAATAGTTATTTTAAATAATTGCAGTTTTACAATATTTTATTGAGTGATAAGTAGCTTGTCTTCAACTGTTTTGGTCGAAGTCTTGTTATATTTAAACGTTTTCATAAAAACAATACATTCAATAGACCAAACCAGATAGAAAGCAATGATGCAGTCAAAAATGGTGAACACGCTAGGCCTAGAATAATCTGATTCTCAATTGTTGTACTACTGGAACACCGGAAGGTTACTGCGGCAGATATTCTCCTTCATGATGGTAAGCTACTACTACTAATACATTAGATGTGCCAAGCTTTATTTTAGTTACATTACCTTTTTAGGGTTCCGAACCCAAAGGGTACCAATGGAACCCTATTACTGAGACTCCGTTGTCCGTCTGTCTGTCTGTCTGTCCGTCTGTCACCAGGCTGTATCTCATGAACCGTGATAGTTAGACGGTTGAAATTTTCACAGATGATGTATTTTCTGTTGCCGCTATAACAACAGATACTAAGAACAGAACAAAGTTAAAAATTAAAGGGTTTAAAACAAAAAACGTGTTTATTACGATACGATACGATACGAAATTAATCCACCTCGACTCGAAAAATTAGCAAGCGTTTCATTTGTTAAATTTGTGGGCCTCGGTCGATTTGTTTACTTAGTTGAAGATTATTTGCACACATGTAGTGTACAGTATTGAATAATATATCCACAATTTTAGTACTTAAAGAGCTTCAATTAGCTAGAATCAGTAGAAAGTTAGTCGTATGAACACTCGGTCTTCCAGATATTTAATTATATTAATTACCTTTGTTTGTGTTAATACTTACTTATTAATTAAATACTTAGTTGGTGTCAGAAGTTCGTGGCGTTCGGGCTTCGAAAATTCGGAACCCTCCGTGTGCGGAACAAAAGTCTGACTCGCACTTGGCCAATTTTATTTTGCTATATCTTTAATCATAGCATTAACATTCAGCTGCGCTTATAGTGTTTAAATTGTCAAATAGTCCTTACTGCTTTGTGCTCTAACTAAATTATTGTAAGTCAAATAAGGTGTTGTATTTGTCGAACGATGATTGGGGTTACGTCGGGTGTTTTGTTTGTCTATTAAATGTTGTCACGTGATTGACGCTCAGGCCACAATTCAGGCCAACTTGCCGTCGAGCTGATTTTCATCGGTGCAGCTATTTTGAGCGATGCACACATTAATTAATATCGAGTTGTAGCTATTTCGATGCTCAGTGATATTCCTAAATTCTATGTTAGTGTTTTGAGTGCTGAACGATAGGGTAGAGTAGGGCAATTAAGATAATAAATAACACTACTGTAAGGTCTTTATTGAATACTCGAAAGGCTTAAATATTTGAAAGGCTCACCAGCAGCTTGTTTTATTATTTTATGTAATAAAAAATGTAGGTAAACACAAATCGCTATTGGAGTTGTTTGTTAAATTATAATAATGATATTTTGTATGGTTATGTCTAAAAGAGATTTTTTTTTATTTCAAGACAGACATATTCTGAGTGATATTACAAGAATTGCGATTTTACTTGCATTAACTGACGTTAAGATCAATTGATGCGAAAATGTTTCTCATTCATATAAATAGTACATTTATTTGGAATCAAGTTGATGTACAGTGAATCTTGTGTTATTATTATTAATGTAATAATACGTAAAATAGCTGTGTAATGTAATACAAATAAAATGACGATAACGTTGTATATATAAATATGGAAAATTATCAAAATTTCCAAGTATCTCTTTAAATAGCATGTTATCGCTTAACACCGGGAAATACTGTTAATTAATTGACGTAGATTACCCATTAACTTGGCGATAAAACTGACTCACGACTTTATAATACGTTGTTGTATTTTAATAAATTACAAAGAATGCAATTGTTTCAATTCAACACGAGCTCTTTGATTGCGAAAGAATAACGATTGTTGGAAAAATAACCGCAAAAAGAAGATAAAGATATACAAAGCCCAAGACATAACCAAAGGTTCCGGCTAAAATAAATTCTTGTATTCTGTTATCACTTATATCGTAGTAGTTGTTCCCCGTTGTTTCGGTACTTGTTTAAAAACCTAAAGTTTTAGTATCTTGTATTTGGAACTATAAATCCAAGTATTGCAATATAGGCGTGAATTAATTTAACTTTTATTGTAGTATCTTTTAACTTTTATCTTTAATACTTTTATTTATTTTATTTACTTTTAACTTTTATTGTAGTATCGTACTTAAAAATGTAAAAATCATGCACACTGTGAGTTATTTTTCACAGTTTTGATTCGACTCTGGAGCTAATAACGTGATTAGTGCCAATATTTAGTCCTTTTACCCTACTAATATATTTTTAACCCATAGTTAAAAACGTTTTCTCTACAACAATTTTTTTCCATATTCGCTAGAAAAACACCTCGTTTGGATATCCTATATACTATTGCGCAAATCGTTTACGTTTCGCCGGAAATACATCGAACATCATAAGCTCATAAAAAGAAAACACGACAATATCAATTTTTCACCGCGTTATTTGTACCATACCAATGAAATATCTCGATAGAGGAAAATAAATTGGGTTATGGGAAACCGAGTTTGGATAAATCACATCGAAAATACTGTCACGACGGTTTGGAAAAAAATGTGAGAATGAGAGACTGCGCGACGGTAAAATGTACCTTTCGTAAAGCAGCGCCCAAACTTGGTATATATGTTACTTAGATGCAATAGATAATTAATTCAGTAGACTTCAACCTTAGAACTCTTAGAAGAGACATTTTTTATCTTTGCGCAATGTATTTAAATATTATGCTCATAATAAGAATAGTAAGTTTTAAAAGCAAAATATTAAATACTGAATTTGAACTAAACTGAACTATTTCTGATGTTGTGGTCGACGAAGGTGAACAAGCTTGGTTAGGAATGGTCTGACTTTTAGGGGCTGTGTGCTGCGGGAACACCGTAAGGTTATAGAGGCAGATTTTCTCTTTTACCGTGGTAAACAAAGTCAGGCGAAACATAGATAAAATAGAGTAACGGAATAAATAAGAATTACATCAGAGTTGCGTAATTCTCCTTTGCTGTGATCACAATCTTAGGTAAGAACTCCTGTAAGTTTAGTAATTTCTCCAACATGAATTGATAAATAAGTAAGTGTTAGTACAAAGTTCTAATACTGTTTCAAACAAACACCGAACGATTTCATTATCCCGAACGTCCCGGATGGTGAGCATGACCGGGTTCTATGAATGAAAGTTTGTGGACGAAAATAAAACTATTTGTGCATTCCTGACAAGTTTGTTTTGGAAGGCTTTGGGAACTTGTTGACCGTTCGGACATCAGTGACGGACTGTTTGATCTCTTCAATAGACTAGTATTTGTTGTTCTAGTCGATGAGTTCATTCTCTTATTTGAAAAACGGTTCCGTACGAGAGACGTTTTTAAAGCACTTCTTAATCAAAGCGTAACGAAACAGGAACTCTATTAGATAAGAATAACTGGTCTATTTTAAGCTTAATTGTTCCTGATAATTCATCGTAGTAGAGGCAGATGATCGTCAAGGTGTAAGTGAAAAGACAAGACGCGACGTAGGTGCAAATAATACGTTTTAGCCAAATAGTGACTACTGATAACTGTGGAGCTGTGGAGAACTGGTTACATTGAATATCATTAAACTGAAGTAAATGGAACACTTAAATGGCAGTCTTTAATATCTACCTACACACTCATAATATTTCCTGAGCCAGCATACATTTACTAAGAGCTTACTTCTTTATTTACCATCACCGGCTCCTCCATCGCTACCTTAGAGATTACATCCATATTCATACTAACTATAACGTTTAACGTTTGTTTTATTTGTTTATCACAATTATTTTATGTAGAATAGAAAGTATCAGTTTATATTCCAAAAGTCTTAAAACACTTATCTTACTGCGATAAAATATGGCTCTAAGACCACTGCTATTACCAGTATTTAGATTACCTTGGTTGCTCTTCCAAGTTGCAGTGAGATTTGCAAGTTGCAGTACAACTTATGATAGAGTGCGAATTCTTACAATTGTACTTAGGTTACTCTAAATAAGTATTTTGATTCATAATCTCATACATAAAACATCAATCTAAATCTAGCCAAATAGTAACACATCCAGTAATACAATTTTTTGTTACCATTACAGTTTCAAAATTAAACCTGATTCATACTCTTCACTAAAGCAAGAAGCGTTATAAATTGATCGTGTTTATGAATCAAATCCACTACAGAAGCGTTAACAGATTCTAACATCTCAAAATATCAACGGAAATATGCAATCTGGAAATAGCTTGTTATGAATACAAATCTAGTGTTTTATAATATTTTGTAATATAACAAGACAGTTACTACTTTGGATGCTGTTTAACAAGATAAAACTTACATAAGTGTGGAAAGAAAGAAGAGTTCCGATTCATCATTCAAAAGTTTGTTTAAAGTTAGCAATTTACGAATATTTTAAGCAATTAATAAAGTTGGAGAATTCAATTATGAAACAGCTAATTTTGAAAGTTATAACAGAATCTTACACTCTATAATTTTATATCTATAATATGCACTAACTAGGATTACTTGTTTTGTATTGCAAGAATCATGGAGAAACTCAGCTCAAACTTAAACTTAACACAAACATAAAATTGAGGGTTAATATTTATCAAACTTAACTTTTAACCCGTCTAGGCTTTTTAAAGGAAAAGTATTCAAGATTAATAAATATATCCCATTGCGTTTGAAGTGCTTTAATTTAGTGATCACTTTCACTTGCAGTTTTCTAACTTACTTCCTATATATTCATGATGATGATATTTGTCACGCTCTCAAATTTACTAAACTTAATTAGACGGAAAAGATTGGTAGAGCAACGTTATGTATACGGTTAATTACCTATAGATTTATCACTTGCAAAGTCATCATTATCATCTGCTGTTATTGATTTACCAACAACTTCACATAAACCTCTTAGCACTATTTTTCCACAGTCTTTACGTCGCTCTCCCTTACGTCTAAACCAGAATACCTTTGACCAATATAATCTTAATCACGGTTCAGTAATTCACCATACGTTAAGGTACTTACAAATTAATATTCATGACATTTATCATCATCATCATCATTAACAGCCAGTATTCATCCAATGCTGGACATAGGCCTCTCCTATGGCACGCCACTGAGCTCGATCTTCAGCTCCTTGTTTCCAACCGCTGCCAGCCAACAGGCAACAACAACAAATAATATCGCTCAACTTAGCTGGAGGGCGTCTTACATTTCGTTTACCGAGCCGTGGTCTCCGCTTTAGAACCCGTTCATGGCATTACTTAAATAAAACCAAATACGAAAACTTTAAACATAGAGTACATCAATGTCATGAAACAAAAAACGAATCGCCAAAACTATTCAGTTCAATAAAATTCTTCTAAAAAACTGAAGCTAGGAACGAGAATTTTTAACGAGCACCAAAGTTAGATGTCGATAATGTCCGCTTGTAACATGTAGGCAGATTGTACTACAGTTATACCTACAAGTGTATGAGTATGCCAGCTATTCTCTGGCGGTAATACTTTGTGCTACTTTTGAAAGGTTGTGTAATGGATAGGTTTTTTTTGTAAGCGTGGAAATTTGCTCTGAGTTGGTTAGTTGTTAACGCTTACTGTGAATATTTTTGCATTAGTATTCCAAATGCAATATTTGTGTCATAAAGCAGTACAGCCAGGCTATTCTGTAAGCTATCTCGACAGCGGATTCCGCCGTGAGATGCGAATTTCGTACTACGAAATTCAATCGTATCACGTTCGTAATACAGTTGAATTTCGTAAGACGAAATTCAAATCTCACCGCGGAATCCGCTGTCGAGAATAGCCTGGCAGGAGTAAGTTTTTATAATTGGTAGAGCCCGCTTACGCACAGAATAAATAAATAACCGACCAAGTGCGTGACGGGCCACGCGCAGTATAGGGTTCCGTAGTAGCCCGTTATTCAATGCAAGTATTTACCCGTTATAAACAAGCAACTAGGTACTTCGCCTTTGTCACTTTAAAGTACCGATTTATTCTAAGGATTTTGTATTTGGTACAAAATTATCTAACACCCAAGTTCAACGACAATTACTGCTAAATTAATAGAGTTATCTTAACCGCTATAGTTTTCCTTTAAAGTTCAAAAGATGCACTATTATCACGAATGCTTCCAGATTTTTTAAGCCAGCAGTTTAGCTTTTAGGGGGAGTCGCCCTACTGGAACAAAAATTTGCACTCTAAAGTTTAATATTTCGTAAATGGAGCATTCAATCGAAAAAAAAATGTGTTGGCAACCCTGAAGTCATTTTAAAGCATTTGACCTATTTAACGATACCCTCCACGATGGGGTAGACGACGAAAAAAAAATTCATCCCCACTTCTCATGTAGGGGAGCTACCCAAAAAAAATATTTTTCAAAATTTTATTTCACCATTTTGTCGGCATAATTTATATACATATTTCTACAAAATTACAGCTTTCTAACATTAACGGTCTCTTAGCAAAATCTCGGACAGACAGACAGAGAGACAGACAGCCGGACATGACGAAACTATAAGGGTTCCTTGTCAGGACTACGGAACCTTAAAAAGGTAAAGAAAAAGTACCAATTGTTTTGATAATTTTAATAAACATGTTCTATCATGTAACTTACGTAATAAGTAGTCATAGATGGCGCCACCAATGCATAATTGGGTTAACAAATGCAATCCACTAATTTCGTCGTATCGATGGATCGAACCGTGGCTTAATTGGCAGAGCACCTGGACGTGTAATCCGGGGGGTGCGGGTTCGAGTCCCGTCGGTACGATGAAATTTTGGATTGTGTTTAACAATTTACAAAAATATAATGTGTGTGACACTGCAAAGAAACATAGTATATGTTCTATCATATGCCATTTTCTTATTAAATTAGTACATGTGGCTTAAACTGCCAGAAAAAAAGAAACCTAATTTGAAATTTGACATCAATTTTATATATGCTCAGGGTAGTACTCGTATGCAGTATCTTACAAACATAATATTTCAAGTCTTGCCAATAAATCACTAAGGTAAGTATTCTCAGATTTGAGAAGGTCAAGGCCTTTGAGAATATTCGTTTGGAGCTGTTCCTTACAAAATTGCTCACAAACTAACAAGGCATAATTAAGATAGTTTAAAAACTAAAACAACCGACTTCCATGCCGCGCGAGTCAGTTTCAGTAGCAAGTTTGAGACGTTTATCGTCATATCTCTGGAAATAATTATCAGATTTCGATACAAAAAAAATGGGATCACCTCGGAAACGTATCCTACTTTTACAATAATCATTCGAATCGGTTCACAACTGATAGAGCAATAGAGACATAGATACAAAAAAAAACATACAGACGAATTGAGAACCTCCTCCTTTTTGGAAGTCGGTTGAAAATACAAAACCTGTTAAAACTTCATGAAACCACCATACACGTGCAACAAAAACCCAACTATCGTTCAACTACGAAAAGCTGGCAAACTTGCCTCAAGCACAAATAATACTGTACACGAGTATGTGACCGTTGACAGTCGAGCTCTTTGTACAAGCACGTGCCTTTGCTATTGAACGAGAAGTTACGAAATGACCTCTAAAAGCAGCTCATTCATACAACTGACCGAATATCGTGTTTAAGAATGTATTTGACTATGAAAGACTTGCCGAACTGGTAGCTTATTTACTTTTGAATGGATGCTATAAATATTGCAGCAACGAAAATTAGAAGCTAATGGCCTGTGCGCTTTTCTATTCACGTGTCTCGATTTGAATAATTTGAGAGTCATTTGTCGGTATAATGCCTTGATAGTACGTATAAGGTACTTACGTTATTAATTATTATGTATATGAGATTGTTACAAAAAATTATATTTGTAGCTACAGGTAGGCAAGATGCTTGGATTTGTTGTACCAAAAAACTGCTGTCATTTTTGCATAGAAATAAAATCTTAAAAAAACATTTTAGGCTGTGGTTGGGCTTCAGGAAAAACTTTTGTCCTCCTCATATATACGTAAGGGTTTAAATTATTGACATTTTCCCTTAATCTAAGCCAAGCAATTTAGCGCATGAAATAGAAGTTGAACGAGATTCGGTGAATATTATTCACATTAAGCCGCTTGCTTGACATAGGTACATTCTTTTTGGATTGAAAATGTGGTGTAGCGCCTTCTATTGCAGTTTTGGTCTTGTTTACAACTTCGTATGTATTCATAGTGTTCTGAGAGTTTTTATGTAAAAAATACCTGTATTTTCCTCTTAATTGTGTGACTAAGTGCTAGGCGAGTGCTAATAACTCATTGAATCAGCTGTATAAAGGAATAATAATAATAATATAATTAACTGAATAGGGACGTTTAGTCAGTTTTAAGTATCCATACATTTATTTCGCAAAATAACGTCCGAATGAATTCAATAAATGTATCCAAATAACATATGCAATACTTATATACCATCCACAATTTTAAGTCAATTGAAACACACGATTAACCATTAAGGCACAATGGTTGAAAAAAGATCGATCCATCGCTATTTCTCAAAATTCAAATCCTATCCCAAAGGAAATTGTTTCATATAACCAAGTCATCTTTCCAAACAAAACAAGGTGCCATTAGCGAGTCGCTTTGAATCAATGGTACTTAAAAAAAGCAATAGGTTAATTCCGCTGAGTCACCGCTACCCTCGGATTGTTCTGAACGTCAGGGTGTCTGTCTTGAGTTTTTGGTGTAGTACGTCGAAATATCATTTTGATATTTTACAGTTGAAATACTTGACGCTGTTTTTTTTTTAACGATTGAATAAAATTGAAACAGATGTTTAATGAATACTTTAGTTTTAATAAGAGTGATACAGAGAGTAGTTTCATCATTAATTGCTACGATTAGGGGTGACAGGTTAATCAAGATGGTGTAAGCTGAGATGTGTGATTAATAAACTAAATCTATGTCATAAAAACGCGTTTACAAGATATACCTAGGGAAAGAAACGGTATTAAAATGTAATTGGAAGAAAAACAAAAAATAATTAAAAAGCAAATTTTTATTTTAGCTGAAGATAATCCAACTTGTTACAAGAAGGTCATATTACGAACCGTTGCTCGTAGCTTTAAGAAATAGATACAAAATAAGCCTAAAATAAGGAATGGTAGTACACATTAACAATCAACCTATAGTGATCCTAAACTTGCCCATAGAGAATAAAAAAGTACTTACAACAACACTTTCACAACAACTTCAGAAAAAAAGTAATTCTAAACTGTAGACAATACCAGCAAATTTTTCCACAAGATTTATTTACTCTACAAAAACAAAAGGTCAAAGTGAACTAATGAAATTTAAAAGTAATTTCGTGAAAAGTATCAAAAAAGTTTCTTCCTCGATGAAAGCTTATGAAGACTGACTGAGATGAATGACTTAGATAATTGAGGAGCACGTTCAAAAATTAAAAAGTTTTCGAATACTTGTAGTGAAAGGAAAACAATATAATAATAATATAAAGTACTGTACATTTTACTTTGGCTATGAATAAGTGTCAATAGATAAATTTTTATACTTAACTTAAAACTAAATTAGTGGTATATACTTAAGTGGTCGTTGTCGTGCAAAACATAACTACTTGTTTCGTGAAATTCCTTTTTGAATAAAGTACATATCTCTTAATGATTAATAGATAGATCTCGAATCAAAAAAATCTTAACAATACAAATTGTACAGTGGAAAGTCTTCAATACAGCAAGTAGACGGTGAATTATTATTGTGTTAAGTATATATCGTTTCTGAAAATATCTCCATCAGCTAATATCAGCCATCTTCTTATCGAGTTTGGCGTATCTTTATGTCTCCGTCTCCGTCTCCGTCTGTAAAAGGAAAACAAAATGATTAATTCATTCTAGCCGGAAATAATTATAGCGCCAAAGGTGTTAACTTTTATTCTTTGTCATACACAATAGAAATATTTCTTATTCTAACCCGAATATCTTTATTTAGGGGAAGCATAGATAAAAACTGCTAAAGAAGTCGCTACACATACTGCATAATATACTGGATTTTAGAGCAACAATTCAAACCAACAAGTTCTTAAAACCAACCCTGTATTTTGATTAAATTTAATAAGATAGAGATGAGCGATAAATTTGCTTAAAAGTGATGACGTCTACCTGTAACCACAGACGTAATAGTTCTTTTTGTTCTAATATTTCTTTTACCTAGTTGAATATCCCACACAGTGGAATGCGTACAAATAACAATGTTAGTTACTACATAGACTATCAAAAATCCTAACACCACAGAATAATTAATAGTACTACGCACTAACACTGAGATATTAGACGTCTACTTGACTAATGTAGTCTCTACCACTATGTTGCTAGGTATCAATCTAATCGTACCAAAGTGTGAATTCTTTCGGCATTTTTATTAAATGCCGTAAAGGTTATTGCAACGAGCTAATCGTGGATTAATAGAACAGTTATTCCAAGTAGGTGTATTCTAATTTATAGAAAAGGTTTTTAATTCAACAGATATACGACAACGTCATGTGTTGAAACTTGTGGGAACTAAAGAATGGAAATGTCGTGAACTTTTTCTGTAACCTTTATAAATGAGAACTTGATTGATTTATTGAATTGTGGGCTATAATTTGTGCTCTTATAAATTGGATTATGACTTAATTAACTACTTATTTTAATAAATTATGTCTCTTATTAAGACACTTAATAAGTGTTGCCGACAAATAGATAATAGTCATGACACTAATGAGTTTAGGCGATGGACATAATAGCTGTTATAAATTAATATAAAAATTATCACTTTTTTTAGTAATATTTTTCACTATTGTTTTTTGTAATATAAATTCAAAACTAAGTGCCTGTTAGTGTAGTAAGTAAATGTATGGACCGAGGTTTCATGCATATCCGATGTGCTTCCTCGTGAGTTTACGCAGCAAGATCACGACGACCACTGGAAACTTAGGTCGAGACAGTCGACATCAAATAGTAGTGAGTATATTAGTCCGTACTACGGTCAACAGTATTGCTTGTGATTGTAAAAACAATCACAAGCAATACTGTTGACCACGCAGAGGTAGTGTCTTCAGACAATGGCCGCCTCCTTGATTGTCTCTCATGTTCCGGCCCTACACTGCAGAGTATCTCACTAAGGTTAACTACAAAGCAGTAGAAAGTTTCCGGTTCTAGACTTAGCATTGAATTTGATCATACTTAGAACTTAGAAGTATCGATACTATAATTAATAAACTGGCTAAGTCGGAGTCGGACTCGCACAGGCAGGGTTCCGATTTCACAAACTTTGCCGGTAAAGTAAGTTTTTTTGTGTGGGGACTCCCATTTAATTTTTAATTTAATTAAGTTTTTTTTTTTTTTTTTTTTTTATACCGAACTGGGTAGCACTTGATCACTATCTCACCTGATGTTAAGTGATGATGCGATCGATGATGTAGCGTGCTTACCCAGAAGATACCTATTCACTCGCGATTTGAAGACCCCCATATTGTACTTAATCGGAAACACGGACTCAGGCAGGGTATTCCATTCCTTAGCGGTTCGTATGATGAACGAAGAAGCAAATCGCTTCGTTCGGGTAGATGGTATATCCACCATAAATCGGTGGCGCCTTTTAGTGTCTCTGGATGTCCGATTATAAAATGGGGATGGTGGAATCAAATCATGCAGTTCCATTGCACACTCTCCGAAATGTATCCGATAGAAAACCGATAAACAAGCGACTTTGCGGCGATGCGCGAGACTCTGGAGTCTCTTGCTTACTAATAGGTCATCGCTGATGAGTTTTTTGGCTCTCCTCTCAATAGCTTCCAGTGTCTCCAGCTGGTATTTAGCAGAACCATCCCAAAGGTGAGAACAGTACTCCATACACGACCGGACTTGTGCTTGGTAAAGATTAAGCAACTGTCCCGGTGTGAAGTACCGTCTCACCTTAGCCAAAATGCCAAGCTTTTTTGAGGCTAGCTGGGCTCTAGACTCAATATAAGAGCCGAAATTGAGAGTTGGTGTCAAAGAGATGCCAAGAAGCTCGAGATTGTTACTTATCGGAACGGACACATCCCGGAAAGTAGGAGCCAGTAGAAATGGGCTCCGTTTAGCGGAGAAAAGACACGCCTGGGTTTTCGCAGCATTGAACTTGACCAGATTGGCATCGCCCCAATCAGAGACTGCCTTCAAAGAAAAGTTCAAGCGTTCGACCATCGCTTCTCTATGAGACTGGATTTGTAATGCACTGGTTCGTGCGTTGGATGTATAACTCTCTACAACAGTGCTGTCATCTGCGTACCCAAAGATACCGGGTTTAAGCAGGTCATTAATATGCAGCAGAAAAAGTGTTGCAGAGAGTACTGTTCCTTGAGGAACTCCGGCATTTATGGCCGGAGGATTACGCCCGGATTGGTCGGAAGAACAGCCATCGATGACCACTCGAATCGACCGATCCCTCAAGAAATCTGCTATCCAAACACATAAACCAGTGGGCAGGCCGTATGAAGGAAGCTTGCTAATAAGGCTATCGTGCCAAACCCTGTTGAAAGCCTTCGAGATGTCAAGAGAGACGGCCAGCGCCTCGCCGTGGTTCTCGATGGCTTCGCTCCAGATGTGCGTGGCATACGCTAGAAGATCCCCAGTAGACCGGTTTCGGCGAAACCCGTATTGTCGGTCACTGAGGAGATCGTTCACTTCTAGGTATGCCAGTAGCCTGTGGTTCAGTACACGTTCCATAGTCTTACAGAGTATGGAAGTGACTGAGATAGGCCTGTAATTGACAGGGTCTGCACGACTACCCTTTTTCGGCACGGGTTGCACGTTTGCTTGCTTCCAGGACTTAGGCACTTGACCAGTCGTCATAGACAAGCGAAAGAGGCGTGTCAAAATAGGAGCCAACTCAGGCGCACACGTCCTCAAGACTACAGCTGGTATACCGTCTGGACCACTAGCTTTGTTCACGTCTAGATTGCGCAACGCTTACTACTACTACTTCAGTCTGACGAATGCGGATTTCCGACATAAACGTCCCGCAAGTCGGCAGACTAGAAGGTACAACATTGCCAGCATCTAAACGTGAAGACTCCGCAAACAGAGTAACAAATAAATTCGCTTTCTCTTCAGCCGAGTGTGCTAGTGATCCATCGGGTTTCAGTAGTGGAGGCAGTGAGGGACGGCAGAAGTTCTCTTCGATCGACTTCGCCAGGGACCAGCTAGGCTATTCTGTAAGCTATCTCGACAGCGGAATCCGCGGTGAGATTAGAATTTCGTACTACGAAATTCAATCGTATCACGTTCGTAATACGGTTGAATTTCGTA
Source organism: Cabera pusaria (assembly GCA_954871355.1). NCBI lineage: Eukaryota > Metazoa > Arthropoda > Insecta > Lepidoptera > Geometridae > Cabera > Cabera pusaria. The sequence continues at coordinate 10,000,616 of OX940896.1, read as the reverse complement.
GTACGAAATTCTAATCTCACCGCGGATTCCACTGTCGAGATAGCTTACAGAATAGCCTAGCAGAACGCTTTGCTACCCGAGGGGTAAGAAGCAAGTTTGTTCCCTGTTCGGCGTATGTGATCGAAGCGAGCCTTCTTGAGAGCCTTTTTGCAGGACTTGGCGGCTAAGTTAAAGGCTTTCTTCTTTTCGCGTACATCTCTAGTCTTGCTGGTTCGAGCATCAGCCCAGGCTAAGTAAGCTTCATGTTTTGATGCTTCTGCATCTCTACATTTGGCATTAAACCATGGACGAGCTTTGCTTGACACCGGAACGTCAGAAAATGGTATGAAATACTCCATACCCTGACGTAACACTTCTGTCACAGCATCCGCGCAAGCTGAGGGATCGCTCGAAGAAAAACATACCTGCCGCCAAGGATAAGACGCGAAAAAACAACGCATCTCATCCCAATCTGCTGACCTGTATCGCCACACCCGCCGGGTGCCTTTTTGGCTGGGATCGGGCGGGGAGTAGACGGATACAGACTTCACCAGACAGTGGTCGGAGCTACCTAAGGGTGATGAAACCGACACCGAGTAGCGGTCTGGTTCTGTTGTCAGCAGAAGGTCCAAGCAATTGGCTGTATGGCCATCAACGTCCGGTATCCTTGTTGCTCCCTGGACCAACTGAGTGAGGTCTAGCGTTAAAGCAAGCTTTCGCATCTCTCGACCAGCGTGGTCAGTGCTCTGGTATGGGTATAGCCAGTCTTGATGATGGGCGTTGAAATCCCCCAGAAGCACTAATTGAGCAGAAGGATACCTCTGTTGGGCCACATCAGCCGCCTCACTGAGGTGGTTTGTGAGCCTGTTTGTCTCCTCGTCTCCGCTGTGCGAACGGTAGACACTAGTATAAAGAATTTTCTCTATGCCAGTGTCCACCAAAATCCACATGACGGAAAGTTGAGGGTCTTCAAGGTTGCGGAGACGCCGATAGCAAATGTCATCGCGGGCATACATACAAACTCCCGCCCTCGCCCTAAAGTTATGCTCTAGAACATAGCCTGGGTAGGCAAGGTACGCCGCGTCAGCTGGACATTTGATCTGCGTCTCCGTGAGGAACAGAATATGCGGTTTTTCGGTCTCAAGGTGGTGGTGGACCGAGAGGATATTGGAGTGCAAGCCTCGAATGTTTGAGAGGTGCACTTGAAGGGAGAGGACGTGCTTCCGCTGTATAACCTTTATTCTGTTTCTGCGTTTCATTTTGCGGGGAGTGAAGTTATGTAAGGGAAACGGAAGTGGAAACGAGGCGCTAATTACCAACCCGTGATACATATTAGGTCTTTTCACCTATTGGGAACCAATCCTGGAGACCGCGGGGACGCCCGAGCCCCCCCAGAGGTGTCCATCGGGTCCTCTCGTCCGGTCGCCAACCGGCACGATGGCGCACCTCCGGAATTTTTCGCGAGATGGCGGGGCAGCCTTTCATGAGTGGCTGGCTCACTACTTGGGCCCCCAACTATCTGCGGTCGGCCAGCGGAGAACCGTGCCTCGGATCCCGCTGCTCTCCAAGATTGGCTGCCAGGTAAATTGACCTTCAATGTATCACGACTAGCTATAGTAAGCAACGCAACTGTTTCCGACCCGTTCCCCATAATGGCTTCACCAAACATTCATGCCGTAAAGCGACCGCTTGGCGGCATGGCTTTGTCTGGTGGGTGGTAACACGCCGCGGCCTAAGCCTACCACCTGAAAAGTACTGCTCTTTTGGCGCCACCCAGGGGACACGTGTAGGACATCGAGGGCTAAATCCTACGGACGCGAACAGTAATAGTCCCCCAGTTTTTATTATGTGATGTTATAATACACTCTATGAGCAAATTTCAAGTATCTATCTATTACTGTTTGTGAGATCGAGCATAAAACGCCTTAAAAAACAATATTTCTTGTATGGGGACCCCCTTTTATCAACCGACTTCCAAAAAGAAGGAGGTTCTTAATTCGTCTGTATGTTTTTTTTTGTGTATGTTACAAGATTACTCCGTCAATTGTGAACCGAATTTCACTAAACGGATTTTATCGGCGTTTTATGCTTGAACTTATGAACCATAACAGATAGAGACTTGAAATCTGGAGATACTAACCAGACCTTGATGAAATTACAATGAGACCATTTCGAAAATCTACCCTACCGATTAAAAAAAGAATCATTCGAATTGGTTCAGAATTGACGGAGTAATCGCGTAACATACACACAAAAAAGAAACATACAGACGAATTGAGAACCTCCTTCTTTTTGGAAGTGGGTTGAAAATAAGTGTCATTATCATAATCAGCCCATGTTAGTGAACAGCTGGACATGCATGAAAATAATGGTACTTGGCAGGTAATAAACAAATTAAGGTGACAATCTACCCGGGTGTTCAAATGAAATTAAAATGAATGTCTATCGTCAAAATTGAGCAAATCTGAAGTCATATATTTCAAAACAAAATACGAATATAATGACTTCTACCAAAACAAAATTAATTTAAAAATAATCCCCTATTACAACGAACTTCAGAAACCTATTTTATTTAATGTTGTTGCCCCAGTAAACTAAAAGTACCTATTACATTCAGTTGGTACATAGCTATGTAAGTCGGCAAACTAAAAAGCCACACTAATGATGTCAGGTGTTCCACCGCCTATTGTTGGTTTTCAATAAACTGCGACTGGTACAGAATACACCATAGTTTCTACGAGACTACTGCCATAGATTAGGCAACAGTTAGTATCAAATTGGCCACAGTTTATGTAAGCGTATACATAGTACACCCCACAGATTATGTTAAAGTAGGTATGTTAACCGAGGTGCTAAAAGAAAACCGAGCGATTTTATAGCCGTCACTGATTTAAACGCGAGTGTGAACGTGGGTTTATTGTTTCATTAATGCCGTATTTGGCTTGTGTAATTTTATTGGTTGTTGTTAGTGTGTAATGCGCTTTACTTTGTTTGTTAGCATGAATTAGCTAGAGCTTATCTGATTCCTGTATTATGGTTCGTGACCTTATAAATTTATGAAGATGTGATCTTTTTTTGAACAAAATTGGGTTTTTTTTAAAAAGAATATTTCGTATCAACAATGATTTGGTATTCTCTAAAAATTTTTCATCAAAAAGTCTAAAATTATGTTTTACCTTGACAACGATTCCGAGGCAATTAATATAATTCTCAGAAATGGTCGGTGTTGTTCAAAACAATCAAATACTCGTTATAAAATTAACGATATTTTAATGAAGTTATATCACCTATATTTAAGAGTGATATATCACTTATACCCGTCATGCCTTCTGCCCGGGCTCATTTAAACTCCGTTTAACCGTTCAAGTCAAAAATCCACACAATAAAATATCCTTTTTAATGGAGACGGCTATAAACTTACCTTAATAACAGAAATATTTCTAATAAATGGTGTAGAAAAAAGTGTTTCAACGTTTTTACGACGAAACTATTTCGTTTTTAAAAATGCTCGCCTTTGACCGGCACGATGCGATCTAGAGTTTGTGTCAGAAAAAGGATAACACGGCTACCCGCCGGGCGGGTGTCCTATTTTTTATTCTGGGGTTTTAGAGATCCGTTGGTTATAAAATTACTCTGCTGTTCATGTCATATTAAGAATGCTTTAAAAGAAGTCAATAGATTCTGTGACACAGGATATTCTAGTGCAGGATCTAGGTATTTAATTATTAGATAAGGCTGTAAGTTTTCGTAACTTAGTCTAATTCTAGGAAAAAGCCTTGTACATTTTGCTATAATAAATAAATAAATTAACAAGATAAACGGATTTTGTCGTATAACTAGGTTTCAGGTTACGGTTCAGAGCTGGATGGGAGATTTTTCTAAAATATTTTATAATAAAAACTCACGTTCATTTTAAACTTATAGATTTAAAAACGGGAATTTAATGTGACTTACGCGATGTCGATATAGCGATCGACATATGTTTCGGCCTCATCCGGAGGCCTTCTTCAGGATCTTGAGTGCGGGGCGCTCGCTGACGCGTTCAGCCTCGCACTGCGGGCCGCTGCTCGTGCAGCGCGGGCGGACGGAGCGGGCGGCGGGCGGTGGTGGTGTTGGTGGGGGGTGATGATGCGGTGTACATAGTGGAGGCGCGGGATTAGGTTGGAGGGTTTCGTCTTCATCACTGCTGTTTTCTTCAGACGAAACCTCATCCAACTGGCAGACGGAACTCAAGGTGTCCTCCTCACTGTTGCCACTGGTGACGTGCTTTCCATGAAGAACGGTTTTCCACGTATGTGACAGGTACCACCCTCTGTCTCTGTTGAAGTTACGACGACGACTGATCTCAATGGCTTCTCGGATTTTGCGGGGTACAAAGTACTTTTCACGCGCCAAAATCCGTGCCTTGTCAAATCTGATGTAGTGCGTCGTCCCAGATGTGAGAGCGTGCTCTGTAACCGCCGAGCTACCGCTGTCCACGTTCTTCATGGAAGCAATGTGTTCTTTGAGTCTTGTAGACACGTTTCTTCTGGTCTCGCCTACGTAGCTTGCACCACAGTCGCAAGGAACGACGTAGACCCCAGGAGGTCCTAGGGGATCCTTATCCTTTGGAGAGCGCAACAATTCCCTGACACGTGAGGGGGGGCGGAATATCGTCTTGTTCTTCGGCGTAACAATTGTCCAATTTTGTCCGTGACCCCCCTGACGTATGGTAGGTACGTTGCTGCTCTCTCAACCGATGTTAATCGGCACTTTGTGGAGTTGTTCGCAATCCGATTACTCTGCTTCCAGCTGTATCCGTTTGCCTCTAACACCGCCTTGACATGCGCGAGTTCCGTGTCTACATGTTGTGGGGCACATAATCTCAGCGCTCTGTTGATAAGTGTCCGAGGCAACGACGCTAGATGGGCGGGATGGTGATGGGAGTCAGCTCTCAAGTACCGGTCTGTATGCGTACTCTTGCGGTACACTGTGTGTGAGAGACGTCCATTCCGTTGTCGCTTGAGTAACACGTCAAGAAACGGCAACGCGCCCTCTATTTCTCGTTCGACAGTGAAAGTGATCGTCGGATGTTTGCTATTTAGATGTTCTAATAAGGGTGCTACATGGTCCTTATGTAAAATAGCAAACACGTCATCCACATATCGCCACCAGTATCTGGGTCTAAAGGATATGTCGTGTAGTGCCGATGTCTCGAACCACTCCATAAAAGTATTCGCAACTACTGGAGCTATAGGAGAACCCATAGCTACACCTTCCGTCTGAATATAAAATTCACCGCGCCACTTAAAATACCCACTTGTCAGTATGTACTTTATTATGTTCATGTACTCGATAGGTATAAGAGCTCTCTGGAATAAATCCGTTATAATTTTGAGTGTGTCCTCTATCGGTACGTTCGTGAACAATGACGTGACGTCGAAGCTCACCATCAGTTCGTCTTCACCTAATGTTACTTCATCTAGGAGCTGTATAAAGTGTCGCGAGTCCCTCACAAAACTTGTGGTGTTTCCTGTTAATGGAAGTAGCATGTCAGCCATGTATCGAGCTGTTTTATAAGTGGGTGAGTCGATTTGACTGACTATAGGTCTCAAAGGCCACGACGGCTTGTGAATTTTAGGTAGGCCATAAATTCTCGGTGCAGTTGAGTTCAAAGGGCGTAATCTACTGTACATCTTCATTTAATGCACGCAGTAGTGTACTCAGTTTGGTAGTTACTCGAGATGTAGGGTCGTATGTAACACGTTTGTAAGTATTACCGTCACTGAGGAGCTGGATTATTTTCTGTTCTTACTGTGCTGTGTCCACGACTACTGTTGCATTCCCCTTATCTGCGGGTAAAGCTAAAAGCTCTGTGTTGTTACGTAAACTACGTAGTGCAAACATTTCCGAGTTCGAGATGTTGGATTTAGGTACCTTGGATTTTTGCAATGTCAATGCTACTTCTTGTCGTAAACATTCAGCGTCATGAATCGGTATGTTATTCCGGGAGATCGTTTCCTCGATGCCGGTGATGATCACCTCGACGGGTATCTTTTTTTTTTGGCGCGTGAAAAGTACTTTGTACCCCGCAAAATCCGAGAAGCCATTGAGATCAGTCGTCGTCGTAACTTCAACAGAGACAGAGGGTGGTACCTATCACATACGTGGAAAACCGTTCTTCATGGAAAGCACGTCACCAGTGGCAACAGTGAGGAGGACACCTTGAGTTCCGTCTGCCGGTTGGATGAGGTTTCGTCTGAAGAAAACAGCAGTGATTAAGACGAAGCCCTCCAACCTAATCCCGCGCCTCCACTATGTACACCGCATCATCACCCCCCACCAACACCACCACCACCGCCACCGCCGCCCGCTCCGTCCGCCCGCGCTGCACGAGCAGCGGCCCGCAGTGCCGATCGTAAAAATTGATATACTTTGCTCCTGACACCTGTAGACGAACACCCGTGCAAGTATTTGAACCGGCGACCCTTCCCGTTTTATTAATTATTTGTTTCACGATATTTTTGCAGATGAGTGCATCCGTGCTTCTATCATTTTGTTTTGTCTTAAAACCCTTTAGAACCAATTATGGTTCTTTGAAGTGTCACACCTTTAAAACTTGTCTGGTAGCCGTCTAGATCAGGGCAGTAAAATGGGTAATTTTTTCAGGTTTTTGAAGGGTCATAATTCTTTTTTCAAATGTATGATGAAAAAAAGTAAATGATAGGAGCATAACTACAGTAGACCTTGCTTTTTCGTAGATAAAAATTTTGCTCTAGAAGCATTTTTCAGGGAGGAAAATGGGGAATACATTTGTATGGAAAAATGTACCCCGCGTTTGCTCTTAAAAGTCAAGCCATTTCTCCTTTACTCCAACAGGACTCTATAGAGTAGCTGAGGATCGTGCTTGTGACGTACAATTGGAGAAGCCTATGTCAAGTCTCGAGTAATAATGATTCAGTTCTTTTTAGCCTGTATAAAAGTTGGAAGAAGACGATGAAATTTTAAGGGAACAGTACTTATACCTACCTAGGTATAACTACATTATATTATACTAGACTATATCTATGTTCATATTAGGCAGTATTATCGATTGAAGCAATCTATTTTAGGGTACTATGGAAGATATTATGAAAAATGACACCGTGGTGTTATAGTGTGATAGCGCTGCTAATGTAATTTCTAATTCATTTAACGTAATTCAGCTTTGCATAGTAAAGCTTAAAATTCACCCGTTTGGATATAAGTCAAAGCACTTTGTTACCTATTTAAGTTGTACAGAACCACTTTTCGCAGAGTCAAACACACATTTAGTCAAATCATTTCATCCCATGGGTGCACGTACCTCCAATTTTATTTTTATTAATTCCAAAATGACAGATGAAGATGACCGAACAAATGGGTGCGTCATATCACTTGAGACCGTAAAAAATTTGATTTCAGAAAAAAGTCGGGATTAGTGTCAGAAATATATGATTTGTCATGAATATTTGAACGGGTCCTAAAACTAGAACTTTTTGTGATTTTTGTGGAACACTTTGAATTGATTTGATTTCGGTTTTGGTCAATTAATTTCTCGTTGGTATTTACTTTGTATTAGCCCATATGCTCAGATATACACTATTCTCAATCTATCTAGTAATTTATTAAAACATCAGTGATCCTGTCATTATAACGAAGTTCAAATAATGTTCATTTTGACGGACTGTACAAAATGCGAAGGTAATCGATTCGTGTGAATGTTGTATTATTTATTTTTTTACGTAATTGACCGAGCAAGCGTAGCGAGCGAAGCGTCTCAGTTTTGACTAAGCCAAAAATGTTTTAGTCCGGATGTTTTTCTGTCTGTCTGTTCTGGCCTACAGGCTGCATTTTTTAAAAGATTCGGACGAAAATTGACACACGAGTTTCTTGATTTATTAAATATTTTTTGTCAATAGAATTTTTTGATTGGGGGGAAAATAGGAGGAGAAAGGGGGGAAGTTTGCTGTAGGGTTATTTATCAACGGATTTCAGTCCAATTGAAAAGACATACTAAGGACTTCATCTTACACAAGATGTGGCGAAAAAAAAATCAGAAAGGGGAGTGGTGGGGGAAAGAGTGAAGTTTGCTCTAGCGTCATTTATCGACAAATTTCAATTTTTATAAGGGTGCGCAAGGTCTACTGTTCTGACAAAACTACCTACTAGTTTAAATGTGTTTCTATCGGGTATTTTTTATTGATTTTTATAATTAGTTAGATCATAACTGGTAGGTACGCATCATCGATTATAGGAAAAATATGTTTTGTTTAAAAGGTAGTTTAGTACCATAATATTATTCGTTTTATAAAGATCTGATGATTTTTAAAGGTTTGACCATAAAAAACACACAATAAATAAAAAACTCAAACTTGTTACTGAAAACAACTCGAGGGGCATGTAAAATCGGTTTCTTCCTTTAAAGTTTAAGGTGATGGGCAACATTATTAAATTATCAATTATTTATAATAAACTAATAAATTAAATGTACTGTTTACATTATTGAATTATAGAAGTATTAAGCACTTCTTATTGCTACCGTAAATTTCACCTTTTTTAAATGTATTTACACTGTGCAGGTACAACAGTATAATATTTTTCTCATGACATTTGTCTCATGAGCTCGGTTATTGTTTGGAAAGTCTTGGCTATCATACCTCGGCCTGACCTCAGAACTAGCTGCGGAGGTCACGGCATTATCTGATTAGATGTGATTATTTGATCATGCTTGTTCATGTGTTTTGTATGATTTTGATTTACATATCATGTTACGTGTAAAGCTCATGTGTTGTTTTCTAAATAATAGATATATAGAGATACATATAAGATGAAATTGGCTTTTTGCGCCTCGTAGCCTAAACTGTATGTCCCTTATACAGTACCTAATACCACTAACATCATCCACATCCATAATAATACAAACTTAAATTTAAACTTATAACCACTTCGGCTGATCTATGTTTTTGAGACCATTTCAATGAGCCCACTCACGACATATTGCTATTAGATTATTGCTATTGAGGAGTTGAGTATTCTGCAGATTTCAGGAGAATTACCCCAGCTACAGTTCAAAGCTAACATGCTCTTGCAAATTCATTGGAGTATATCGAATTTAAAATTGATTAGACTCAAACGGCTGAAAGTATTTGTGTCAGAGTTGTGTATGAGTCTTAGCTCCTTTGTGTCTCAAAGTAGCAGGCACAGCGCAGCGATATGCAAAATTTCGAATTATCCACTATCCAGAATTTTGCATACTTGCTTGTATCTGTAAATAGGTAGACGTCATCGTTTAACATCAGGCGAGTGTCGAGCTTATCCTGTTACCTTTTGTATCACAAAAAAAACTTTTGTATATGCCTCTTAATATATTTTAAGCTGAAGGCATGAACACCAAGGTAACTAAAAATTTCGATTGACCTTTTAATACTTATAAAATAAAACCATTTTCGTAACAAGTATTAATTTAAATTAAACCTAGTTTTGTCTTTCAAGCCCACAAGGTTTTCTATAGCTATAAAAAACGTATAGAAGTTATACGTATCAAAACTTACATACAATGTTTTCTTCAACGTTCACATGTTTCATTATCATCATAATCAATTTAAAAGAAATCATTAATCTTCACCATCCAATCCCTACAACAATATCCGGAGCAGATGCTGCTACCACTAGAAAAGATTTTTTACTAACTAAAAAAATATTCTTAAGTTTGTAAATAAACAAGGTGTTAATACTTAGATAAGAATCGGAACCTCTCCCCTTCGTTAATATATTGATATTTAATAGTCACATCACAAACTGTGTAATGTAGCAGCCTTGATACCTTCAGAATACCAGATCAGCCCATCGAATATTTTCTTTGACAATATTCTGTTACAGAAAGTTAACTTCTATACGCAGACAATTAAGATCCATATTCGATTTATAAATTTATTCAAATAAGTGCAGGTGCCACAGATTAGAATTTATCTTAACTATCACATCTTCAAATATTAAACTTTTACTTTTATAGCGCCTTTAAAATGCAAGTCGTGTCATCTAACGGGCACCTCATAAACGCCATGGAAGTTCTTATGACTTCTATGAAAATGTTAATGTTATAGGAAGTTGTATAGTTTATTGAAATGAAAACTTCAAAAGTGGTTATGAATTATGTGTCGACGAAGATGGGATTTGACATTTGATAGCAGCAGGTGGTTTAACAAAGTTGTTCAACAGAAACGGACCGGTCTCTTTTATGTTGCAATGTATGGGTAAACCAAAAAGTCTGTGACTGTGTAATTCAAATAATAAGACATCATGATTAATTTCATATCTGATGACGGGCTGGGACAGTAACGCTTTTTGTATTGAACTAAAAACAGTTGTTAAGCTGTCTAAAACCCGTTTTCGACCAAAGACAGTAAAGTCACAGAACACATCATTTTTGTAAATTGTTAAACACAATCCAAAATTTCATCGTACCGACGGGACTTGAACCCGCAACCTCCGGAATAACATGTTCCGGTGCTTTGCCAATGAAGCAATTATAAAGTGTGTAACACTTCAAAGAAACATAATATTTCACATCATTTTTGGTAGTGAGGCTAAGAAAATTTTGAAAGATAATAAATTATGAAGCTTGCTACGCCGAAGAAGTAAGAGGTTGCTGTTAGCAATTTTGGTAATACCGGCCAATCATCAATCGATACTGAAGCATAGATCTACGAGTACCCTCAACACACAATGAAGACATTTGATTGGTTAACTACGCGGGCTTTAACCAATTAAATGGCCTCATTCTGTGAATTAGAGTGCTTGAGTATTGTTCTATATTAAGTTACGGCCACACCGCGGCGTCCTGCGTATATATATATAAATAACAATCAAATTTACAAAATTTACAAAAAGTTTATGACTGTAAGTCCTGATGCCGTCCCTCGCGCGCCCAACCTATACTGAAAGACCCAATCACACTAGCGGCATTGCCACGCTGGATTGCCAGGGACATCTGCTGGACAAGGAACCAACCTGAACGGGGATCGCGACCCTTCTCCCGCAAACGTTGTCCCAAGTCCAGCACAAATTTCTTAGCCTTATATATATAGCAAGTAGTAGGTTATGATTGTTCTGTGAATTTGCAAAATATGCAAAAATATTAACGATGATAGCTTTTGATCGCGTTGACTTACAAGTTTGTTTTTTTATAGCTGAAAGAAACCGTTAACCCGAGTAATTATATAAATATTAACTTGATACCTTGAAAAGTTCCTGAGAAAAAGACAGAATGATAGACAAAGAAATAGATGGACGACAAAGTGATCCTATAAGTATAAGGGTTCTTTTTTCTTTTTGAGGTACGGATCCCTTAAAAGGCCTCCAGTTAAGGACATTCTCCAGTGTCAGTCAGCCCTTACTAAACGTAATCAAAAGTATGTGATATAATCTATTTTAAACTTATATATTTAATGAGTATACCTGGTGGAGTTCTGAAAGAAAATAAATCGCAATAGATTTCGTATTTAATAGGTTAATTAATTATTATTCCGTAACCAAGTACCTGAGTTCAGACAAAACTGTACGAAGGTTACAATTGTTTTCATATCAATTACATTTGTGACCTATTGTTAACATTGTTTGAGTTAACAATAAGCTGCTACATGCAATGAGTTCGTTATAATATAACATTGACATTATAGCCTCCGGGCTTATTCACAGGAATAGAACTGTATCACATATTATTTTATTATGCTGGGTCACACTACCGTAATATGGTAATAATTATGACCGTAACTGAAACAACAATATTATTAGGTGTAGCCACAATTTAAGGCCATCATTGTACAGTGTCAAAATATGATCTATGACGGTTGGCAATAGTGGCGGTCTTTTCAACCGACTTCCAAAAAGGAGGTTCTCAATTCGTCTGTATGTTTTATTGTGTGTTCTCAAATGACGGAGTAATCGCGTAACAAGCGATTTCTCCGTCAATTTTGAACCGATACAAATGATTATCTTTTTAATCGGTAGGTTACGTTTCCGAAGTAGTCCCATTGTAATTTTATCGAGATCTGATAAGTATCTCCAGAGATATGACGATAAATGTCTCAAATTTGCTACTGAAATTGACTCGCGGGGCATGAAAGTCGGTTGTTTTAGTTTTTAAACTATCTTAATTACTGGCATATTAAAGACTGTAATCGTGGTAATTTTTGCGGCAGGAATCACACTACTGTATGTTCAGTGTGTGACATGGTCTTTATTATCCACCGTCTTCTTTTAAGTCTTGATTTAGATTTATTAAAATGTAAAAGATATATTTAATAGTAACTGACTCTCATAAAGTTGACCGCCTAGTTCATTGTCATTCTAGGTAAACTCAAGTGTAACCACACTACTTCACGCTGCAATTTAGGCAGTAGGTAAATTAATGCGATAATTATTGCGGTCAATGGGCAGTAAACGGTAAGGTAGTGTGGCTGTAGCATAACAGTTATACAAAGTCTGCAGTGAAATGACAAGGTCAAGTAACGATACATATACATTTTGTCTGCATGTGTCACTAAAAATTGGATGCTTCCACATACGAATTCATCTACGAATAGTTACTGATTCCGGATTACTTATAGATCGTTTAAAAACTAGAACAACCGACTACCTTGCCCCGCGAGTCAGTTTCAGCATCAAGTTTGAGACGTTTATCGTCATATCTCTGGAGATACTTATCAGATCTCGATGAAATTACAATGAGACTACCTCGGAAATGTACTCTTACCGATTAAAAAAAAGTCATTCGAATCGATTCACAATTGACGAAGTAATCGCGTAACAAACATAAAAAAAACTGGCCAAGTGCGAGTCAGTCTTTTGTCTCGCACACGAAGAATTCCGAACCGCAGTATAATATTATATTATAATACCGTATCAATACCAAACATGCTTATTAACTACAACGCCATCTAACGAATATCTAACGAACTTCTAACACCAACTAAGTGTACTTTAACACAAGGGTAGGTAATTAATATTATTTATTAATAAGTTAAACAATTGTTCATAGATAGCGCTATAGTAAAAACACGTTTTATGTATGGGGACCCCCTTTAATTTTTAACTTTGTTCTGTTTTTAGTATTTACGGCAACAGAAATACATTATCTGTGAAAATTTTAACCGTCTAACTATCACGGTGCATGAGATACAGCCTGGTTACAGACGGACAGACAGAGACAGACAGACAGACAGACAGACAGACGGACAGCGGAGTCTCAGTAATAGGGTTCCGTTGGTACCCTTTGGGTTTGGGTTCTAAAAAACATACCAATTGAGAACCTCCTCCTTTTTGGAAGTCTATTAAAAAAGCAACATTTACACGTATTAATTACCTCTTTCTTATGTACAGTCGGTAAAAATGAAAGCAATGTTAAATAGTATTCTGACTGCCTTTTTACAAAGCAGTTAACTGATTAACTATCAATTTTAAAACCATTTATACTACAACAAATATATTTTATGACACGGTACAGTTTTAGAGTTGAGGTCGTTATAAATTTGACGAGCACTTCCTTTGGTTTCAACGTTGTAAATCAATAACTGTTTGATTGTAACTATGTTATTTTAGATTCTGGTGGTGTTGATATTTATGATGGTGATCGAGAAATGAAACATCGGGTTTTAGAGAGAATTCGAGAGCCTTGACATAGTTGTTATGATTTTATAAACAAGCGATTTTCGAATTGTTATTATTATTACGATGAATCACAATGTAAGTTTAATTTATTATTTAAATTGGTGTTGTAGTTTTTTAAATTCTCTGTTTCAATTCTATATAAGATAGCGGAACTTGTGGCGGAACCATCTCGATACGTGACATATTGGCCAATTACGCCTAACACCGGTCAACGTGATTTTTGAGTGTAACATCTGAATGCTATATTTTTGTTTATTCTGCGTTACTTATAAAGGAGAAATTATTTTTATGATCAAAGTTTGTTGAATTCAGAGCCATTTTTTAACCGACTTCAAAAAAAGGAGGAGGTTTCTCAATTCGACCGTATAAAATATATATATAAGTATATATATATTTTTTTATGTTTGTTCGGGGATAACTTCGTCATTTATGCACCGATTTTGATTATTCTTTTTTTGTTTGAAAGGAGATATCCCAAATGTGATACCATGGTAATTTTATCGAGGTCTGATAAGTGTCTCCAGAGATATTGAGATAAACATATCAAAATTGGTACTGAAAATGAATAGCGCGGCATTGAAGTCGGTTCTTTTTTAGTTTTTAATCGATATTATTTAAAATTAGGTTTAAGAAAAATTACAGATATTTTCATAATATTATATAATATTAACAAATTACATTCACGGAAAAAATTAAGGTCATACATATTACGAGGCCATCTAGTGAGTTTAGTCAAACTAAATTGTGTGAAAACAACTCATTTGCTGCTCATTATTAAAAAAAATATTCATAACATTCATACAAATCGACGTAAAACAGACAAAAGCAAAATTTAAAAGACGTTAAAATAAATATTTTGGTGGTTTTCAATGCAAGCATCAGAACCTATACATGAAAACAATTTCCTGAAGATTTGTATCTAATTTTCCTGACGTACCAAATAATTTAGCTAGTAAGTTACACCAAATTGTGTACCATTCTGAGTAAAGGTAATATCTGCAAATCAATTGAAAGTTTAAAATTAACAAAGTACTTTAAATGTTTGAAGAACAGTAGATATTCAAAAAGTTGACGGAGTAAATAACCTACCTGCTTCTCTTTTAACGCGGTTAAAGCGTGCATGAATAAGAAAACAGCATCTCATTCACAGTCCAACGCATCAACAGAACCCCGTAATTGGCATACCTTATCATCATGTTTCGTAACATAAAATAACATAGCTTTGATCCCAATTTTTTTGGAAACGTAACGTGTAATTTATTCGTCGAGCCATGAACTCACAGAGCTATCAGATAGGTTATTTTCTCCAATTCTTGACTTTACTTTCTTATTTATCTGTGTACGTTTGTTTTGTAAAAATTGGCAAGCAAATTATTACGTTTGAATTTTTTTTTTATATTACCAAACTTATTCATCAGTACCATGATTAAATTATTCTGAATACATGTACCGTTTTAGCTTTATAAACAAACAATGTATTCACTAATGGCTAATATTTATAATAGGTAGATACTCAAATTTAAAATGTATATTTATCTACCTCCGACTGATCTATGTTCTGTTAATTGAGACCATTCTAATGAACCTAAACAAGACATCTTTGCTGTTAGTTGCCTTGATAAGGAGTTGATTATTCCGCAGATTTCAGGAGATGTCCCAGTATCAAGCCAAGGTTAACATGTTCTTGCAACATCATTGGAGTTACAGAATATCGAACAAAGACTACCTATGACAAAAATAATAATTCAAATCGGTTTCCAATAGGCGGAGTAATAGCGTAACGAAACATAAAAAAACATACAGACAAACTGAGAACCTACTCTTTTTTGGAAGTCGGTAGAAATATAAAGATTTGAATCGAAAATTCCGTTGATATTACACCATCCAAGCCAAAATACTTTCAACGAATCGCCCATAATGGAGTTAACATTGAACAAAAGCATCAAGTAAACTTACAGCGCGCATCAGTTGTACTACCGTTATGTTTAGCAAATAATGGACTGAGGTCAGAAGAAGAATAGGTGCTTTATCAGGCCAGTTTGGTAGTGAGATTGTTATCAGTTTTGTTAACGAATTATCTCTAGATATATCTTTATTATAAGCAGAATTAGAGAGCAATCAATCAAGCATTACGTTGCGTAATCGATGAGAAAGTTCGGCGTTTTAGGGTTATTGATATTGTGGTTCTTTTAAGATGATCTTGTTTTTAACTGACTACTTAAAAGGAGGAGGTATCTTAACTGTGTGAATGATATTCTTTTTAATGTATTTTGCCTCAAGAATCTGGTGTCCGTAGAACAATACAGAAAATATTTTTTGTTTGAAAAGGTAAGTCTGCTGTATTTTGACGTCTGCATATTTATTGTTGGTCCGAATAATTTTATTAAGATCTGGAGTATCACTAAGAACTTGCAACTGAAAGTGATTCGTGAAAATACCATTAAATATTTTTAACAATATTATTGATGCTACGAATAAACTAAACATTATTAATAGTAATGTTGATGTTATGTTACTTACGTTGTTTCAACGATTCATTTTATTTCATAATGGTTATTTATTGTCAGTGTCACCTATCTAAAACAATGTTTTATTTGTTTTAAGGTACGAACACACCGCAGTGTCCTGCGGGCGCGATCTAGGTGGCGATCAGATAGCGCAGTAGTATTTGTGCCGACTGGTTCACACCAAACACAATCATAAAACAATTGAAAAGTACTGAGATCGCGCCCGCAGATCGCAGGACGCCGCGGTGTGGTCGTACCTTTACATAATACAATGTTTTATTTGCGTTCACTGGTTATTGTTCAATGTACAGACCGTGTGTAAAATTAGCGGTGTTAGCGTTTTTATGTGCCATCTTTTCGTCTTTTGTTTTTACTTACAATTTGAAAATCTCCGTGTGCGGTCTTTGTTAAAACGTAGTATTTTATAAACATTAAATTATAGTTTAGTCAAACTGACCCCTTACAAGTTCTCTTATTCTGTTAGAATCAGAGATTCTAAATCATAGACCTGCATTATAATTACACCAGCGCCTCCAATGAAACCAATATTTACAATCAAAGAAGTCATCACGCTTGATTTGCTAAATCAAATTGCATTCGAACAAAAACTGCACATTATAAAAGTGCATAGATGGACAAGAGGCATAATTATATATTTCCGTAAACACACTCATTTGCTCACAGACCTTTGCGGTATTTACCCTGAGTCCTGATATAATAGACACGGATTCTTAGAATGAAGCAATTAAGTTCTGTTTTTACGCGACTCTTAAATGAAGGGTTTGGAAGGTTACAAAAGGTTTAAAAAATCACGTCTCAAGCGAGCGGCCACCATGATGCAATAGGTGGGGGACTTGACCTGTCAATCATTGGACGTACTACAGAATATGCATATGTTGAAAATGTTTAAAATGTCTACGTAAAAGATAATTTATAATGAGAAGGGTAGACATAATGAGAGGTGGCAACATTGTAACAGGTGCAAACTCTGAGAAGTTTAATCTTTATAATATTCATTAAAGGCATTTAATTTGTTCTGTACATTTGAATTTTTATCTTTAGTGATTTTCATCCATTTGGAAAACATTAAAAAATACTCCTGTATACATATAAGGTAGTTAGTAGTTAGTTAGTTAGTACTTAGTCTGAAGAACAAAATGTATAGGTATTCATTTATTTAAGATTAAATAATTCTAATAAATAAATTTTATTTATTTCAGGCACCTTTAAAATGTTAAAACATTAGCCCATATTTACATTAACCTTACAGACTAACATCCATACAATATACAATTAAAATATTATATTATATTTTCCACTTATTTCATCGATGTTCCGCCTGACTCGCTACCAAAAAGTAGCTTACCACCAAGGATAAAATCTGCCGTCATAACCATCAGTCAAAGTATTATAGGCTCAGGTCGTTCACTATCTTCAACTACATCACCGCTCTCGCGAGATCTCATCGGGATATTTAAAAAAATATCAAAGACACGTATTTTAAAGTGTTTTAAGTTCTACAATGTTCCTGTCCCTACGTTCCTACGTTCCTAGTACCGCCCTAAGCAATCTGCACAAACAATGTTGTCCAGTTGCATGCAACTTTTGATCACGTCAGTTGTTTTTACTAAGCCCTTCCTCGGCTAACGTGTAATTTAATAAACAATCGCCTACATAGGTAGGAAAGCTCTGATTGCTCTATTATTTAGACTCGTTTTGTTCTTGCATCGAACGATTACAAAGTATGAGAGAAATGATTCGAGTATAATAATTTTAATGTCTAATAAAAGGTCATAATTATCATAAGACTAAATGTTAAATAGGGAATAGTTGGATGCAAGTTTTTTTTAAATTAACTGCTGAGTAGTCTGTCTCATATTTTGTACCTATCTCTATCTAGTGTTACCTATGCGGCCCGTCTCAAAGAAAATTCATTTTGGTTTTCCAGCATCAAAATGAATGTACTACGTATATTTACCTCCATGTTTTCCAACTACTGCTCTTTCGAAAATGTAATGCAACAAGGTAGAGAGAACAGTGTGATAATGGAATATTGTAATGTGGTAGAAGATGTAGTGACAAAGATAGAGAAAGGTATGCTTAGATGGTTTGGAAACTAGAGAGGATAGATGAAGGAAGATTAACGAAGCAGATTTATAAGACGAGTGTGAATAGGCCAGCCGGTAGAGCTGACCTAGGCGAATGTATTATGACCAAGTCGGAGACGTTTTTAAGAAAGGCCAAGTCAAAGTACCTATAACCGGCAAGCATGTATGAAGACGCCATAGAGTTAAACCAATGGTATGGTGGAATAGGTCTATGGAAGACACTCATGAAAGTGGAAGCGAAAGATGTATGTCAGGATCTTAGCATGTGGAAAGAAGTAGTTTCAGCCTACCGGAAAAAGGCGTGATTTTATGTATGTATGTAATGCAACAACGGCCGTTTTCGATACAAAAATGGTAATGGTCCATTTTTCGTAATTTTTTGACAAACGACCAGCACTACTAATTTGTATTAGAAAACTAGATAGGTACCTACTACCTTAGAACTAGTATCTTTTCTGTGCTAATACTGAAATAATGAATAAAATAAACTAGTTAAAAACTCAAACGAAACCCGATCAGAAGCAACTCCATTTTCATCCCTTAAGAGCACGAGGTCATGGCCTGATATCTTGATAGTCTAAAGCTTGAACAATCGAGTGCCAGCCGTGAGAACAATAACTTTGTCAACCTCTGTAAGTCTTACTCCCTTATTCCTTCACACATAAGGTTCAAAGTTGAATCAAATGTCAGCAAGGCAAGCCACTTCAGGGCAATGTGTTTCCATATTGTACAGCATCGATGTCTCGTCACGATGCCGAGTCGTTATTGTCTCGTGAAGATAGGACTGGAAAGTTTCAATAGCTTAGGTTTTTTGCAATGAGAAAATAAACATCGGATGCATTATCACAGATTATATAATAGTTACTAAGTTACATACGAGCTTCATATTAAGACGGCGCAAAGCGGTAAAGACATTGAAAATATTGGACTTATGTTAGTTACATATTTCTA
Organism: Cabera pusaria; assembly: GCA_954871355.1. Taxonomy (NCBI): domain Eukaryota; kingdom Metazoa; phylum Arthropoda; class Insecta; order Lepidoptera; family Geometridae; genus Cabera; species Cabera pusaria. The sequence continues at coordinate 9,981,403 of OX940896.1, read as the reverse complement.
AGATTTACTTACAAGAGTTTTTGAAGACTTGTGACAGTAACGTAATAGTGAGGATTTCGTTTAGTTCAGTTTCCTGTTTGACGCTGCTAGCTTAAGAGGGAACGCGGGGTGTACTCTTCCATACAAATGTATTTCCCCGTTTTCTCTCTGGAATATGCTTCAAGAGCAAAGTTTGTTTCTACAAAAAATCAAGGTCTGCTGTAGCTACACCCTGCGATGCCTCTTAACTTTATCTTTTTTATAAGTTTTGATCAAGATTAAAATGTTTGTCTTCTTACAAATGTTTGCATCAATGTAAACATTCTTGACTAGATATACATATAGATGATTTTCAAAATATAGTTCAAATCGAGCTGAAGCATCAACTCTGAGCATTATATAACATTGAAACGCATTTGATCATGACCTCTCTATCGGCTATAATCTTGACAAAACTTGGCGTATAACAGACATGTAACAAGTTCAAAAGTCCAATGGTTCGTAATGTGCTTCAACTTCTACCAAACTATGCGTGGGTCGTAGGGTAATCCACGATATTCGAGTAAAATGTAACTAGAAATATACGGAATACAACGTCGTACGTATATGTCCTACCTGTGCGATGCGATGCGAGTAAGATAAAGTAAGACAAAATATGATGTCTCCATGCATTTTAATAAAAAAAGATAAAGGAGTATTGTGGCAAGAAAGTGATAATTACCTTAAAGTCAATCATGCATAATTCGATCGTATTGCATAACCCTGGATTATAAAATATATGTATTTACTCTAGTCTTGCAAGCGGCTCTTATTATCTTTGATCTTTGACAGGATCATTTCTAATTTTTTTAAATTAAGATATAAGTAGATACATTAATGAAATATTATATGAAGTACTACCTATATAATCGCGAAGTATTTTGCTTATTAGTGGATAACAGTAAATTGTATTATAAAAAAGTAGGTAGATTTATTAGCACAGACACTAATTTATGGGTGAACAAAGTTAACTATGCTTATAGAGTTGCAACTTTGTTCGCTTATTATATTGCCGCAGCTTAGCTTCCAACATAGGACAATATGTCGGGGGTGTCACTATCGCTTGAACTTCAATGTCAGCGCGATTTGATACGACGCGTCACACGGACAGACCGTTTCCTTTGTTACTGTTATTAAATTATCTAATAATAGTGCATTCGACCAAACATTTGTAGTCGTACCCCTGTTGTATAGCTACAAATGTTTGGTCGTATCTGTTTTATTTTTGGAGAATCGTTGGAGTTTCTTTTCATGAGATTTATGACACGCATTTTGTAGAATATTGATAAAAATATGATCTCGTATATGTTAAAAATAAGTTAACTTATATACATATAAGAAAAACAATAAAATCAAAACGGTTAATTTGAACTATTGCCTAACTACATATTGATTTGTAAGTTCTGTGACACTAAAAGTATTTTTATAATACCTATGTACAAATCTTTAATCGAGCCAATAGCATACCCAAACATAAATAAAATAGTGTAAAGGCATGTGTGTGCAAATATAAAATTAAACTAAAAGTGAAAAAGAGACAGTCGTTCTCAAATTATAAGTGTATAGGTAAATTCTTGCCGCGTACAAATCTGATAATAAATCAGTGCAACCAGTGCAACACACTTTAAATAACATAAACTTGATATCAAAATGATTAATGAATAAAACTGTATAACGAACCATTCAATTAAGTTCTCTCGACGAACGTTATAATTTTTTCACCATCTAAAAGGTCCATCAATAAAGTATTATGACTAATTTTGCATACAAAACGCTTTAATGCATCGATACAAGCGCAGATAATTTTTAAAGACAGATCAATATAGTCTTTAAAACAGACATTCAAATGTCCGAATATTATTGATGGACGTCGCAAAAAAGACACAATGCAACCTGCATTAAAAATTATTAATGTGCGGGACGGTAGGTATACACGCCAATGCCGCCACGCCGCTGGGTACCTTGCTAGGGTTGTCGCACGTCTTGAATTCTTAGTGCAACAAAGTAATAAATACTGTACCTATGTATAGTTTCACTTCGGGTACATATTTCAATATCTAAAATTAAAATACCTACGGGTTAAATGTCGATTTTCAAAACAGCAAAAATTTAAATATCGAGATCTGATAAGCATCTCCAGAGATAAACACCTCAAATTTGGTTGTTTTTTTTCAATTTAAAATGTTTATTAATGTCACTGTTAATTCAATTTTATTATAATTTAATATAATTTACTATTTATATATTGATTATACAATGCAAATAATAATTTATCTTTATCACATATCTTTGATCTTTATATTGCACTATATATATTTATTTGTTTCTATTATACTAGCAGCCCGCCCCGGCTTCGCACGGGTAGAACATATATGCCTACAAAATTTGCATCAGTTTGTTGCATTGAATATAAAATATGAACATATTTAACAACCATCGTCATATTTCATCCAATTTACACAAAACCTTAACGAATTATGCACCTAAACCTTCCTCATAAACACTCTGGCTATTGGTGAAAACCGCATGATAATCCGTTCAGTAGCTATTGAGATTATTGCGAACAGACAGACAGACGCAGTGATGAACTTTGTTTTATAATACTTACGTATTGATATTGGACGGCCCTTTGGCGTAAAGGATAGTTACCGTCGTTGGTTCTAATCCTAGCTATATACCTACCAATGAAAGTTTTATGTGCATTCGTGAATCATGAGTTTTCGTACAATGGTAGTGGAATCATTAAATCTACCAAAAAGTAGCTTACCACCAAGGAGTACATCTGCCGCTGTAACCTTACGGCGTTCCCCGACGCAAAATGTAGTTTTTTTTGTTTGATAGATGTCTTCATCGAGAGTTTTCTTAGCTTTGATTCATGAAAATTCGTTCAATCGTTATAAAATTATGAGCTTTTTAACCGACTTCAAAAAAAGGAGGAGGTTTCTCAATTCGACCGTATATTTTTTTTTCTTTTTTTTTTTTTTTTTATGTTTGTTCGCGGATAACTTCGTCGTTTATGAACCGATTTCGATTATTCTTTTTTTGTTCGAAAGGAGATATCCCAAGTGTGGTACCATGGTAATTTTATCGAGGTATGATAAGTATCTCCAGAGATATAGAGATAAACATCTCAAAATTGGTACTGAAAATGAATAGCGCGGCATTGAAGTCGGTTGTTTTTTAGTTTTTAAACGATATTATTTCTAGTTAATTGCGCTATGAAATCAAATTTCATAGGTCTGATCAATTCGAAAATCTTCTTCTTCAACGATATTGTAAGAACATGGAAGCCTCCTGGACTCTACAGAATACCCAAATCCTCACCAACTTACAGCTCAGATTTTAAATGTCGTGTTTAGAGTCATTGGAAAAAGCTATTATACATAGATCAGTCGGGGTGGTTTAAAATATTGTATTATATTATTATATATATAGATGAATATTATTTTATACAATAGATCATATTATTATACTATATTGACATCAAATTGATTGTGATCGGTGGGGATTTACAGCATAGCTAAGCTTATAATAATATTTTCGTAGTAACTATGACCTAATCTGTGGTTTCACTGCAAATATTTTATTAATTTTGCGATGCGTGTTTGTGAAATTCGTGATATGTTCTAGAGTTTTCATTTGAATTATATACTGTAAAGGACAATTTTAATCTATAATATGTGGCCAAGCTAATTAACGTAATTATTTGGATAAGGATTAATACTATATACTTGAAAATAGCCTTGGAAGTTATGTAATATTTTTTGACAAAAATTTTAAGATTAAAATGGTTACTGTGAGTCAACCTTAAGAGATAGACATATGCTGTCGCGGACTTATTTGTAGGTCTTATTAAGTTGTACCACTCTTGCATAGAAAATATTCTTCTATCTATTTTCAATTAAGCAGCGTTCGTAAGAAACGTGTTTTTTCGACCGTTTATTTGCCGACTTAGGTTGCAAATTAGGTCTCCACGAATGTACCTTTGATTTAAACGGGATAATATATAGCCTATTTTCATTCCGAAAGTCCATTCTAAGTATTAGTGAAAGAATTTTTTAAATCGGTGAAGTAGTTTTGGAGCTTACTCATTACAAACATACAAAAATACAAAAATACAAATGTTCTCTCTTTATAATATTAGTATAGATAACCTAGCCTTTGATCACTATTTCATCTATAATAATAATTCGGTCAATGATGGTAGCAAGATAGGCCTAGACTTGGAACCGATATATATTAATTATTATGGTACACTACGAGTATGATACTACCGACTGTTAAAAAACGTGTGAATTCTTTTTATTTATATCATATAGGCTAGCGTTTGACCACTATCTCACCTGTTGGTAAGTGATGATGTGGTATACCTGGCATATGCGGTGATATGGTAAACACGCTAGGCCTAGAATAGGCCTAGCTGGTCAGGCAGACACTAGATATTATAGTATCGTACCATCATGCGTAATTGATATGAGATGGATACTAACATTAGATATAAGACGGTTTTTACTAATACAATGGAACTGATTCTGAAAATAAACGATTGAATTGAATTGAAAATAACATGAACATAATAAAAATAAAAATAAATATATTTTTAACCCTATTTAGAAATCATAGACTTTTACCTGAATCCATTTTATTGTTTACTTGTCAACCCTAACAACGTACAGTAAAGTGTGCCCAGGACGTATGGGAATATAAGCTAAAATTGTCGGTTCAGTTTTTAAATAAAGACTTTGAGTGGAATTTAATATTCTTATTCGAGTCCGCGGGGCCAAGTGGGAGTGGTCGCGTTGTCGAGCTCCACCGGAAAGATTTATATTACATGCACTTTCTTATGCGACTGATCTGGAATTGTCGAGATTTTAATATATGTTTGGCACAAGCGTATTGCGTAGTAAGGTTCAGAGCTATTGCATGTTATGTGTGCAAAGAGCAATAATGTAATCATGCGTTTATCTCCTACTGAAGTTTTACTAGTTATCGCACTTGACGTACTAGACCCTTCCTTATTCATAAATTATTTAGTTAAATGTTTGCTTTATCTTTGTAGATTTGTTGTTATATATACATATATATAACAACAAATCTACAAAGATGTAAATAGTTGTATGTTTATCAATCAGCCATAAAAATATAATGGTATCAATATACCATCGTTATTCAACTCACATTATTTTAGATTGAAGCTTCTATTAAGGAAAAGATCAGACAATGTATTAATGTGTAATAATAAAAAGTTTACTTAACATAGGTTCATCAAAGATAGTCATGGATCATTATTACGCCAATAATCACGCAATACGCTTCGCGTGCTCCAAATTCAAGACCTTATCTAGACTGTATTGTACGCCCATACCTCTTAACGACCATTCAATACACTGTTGAATGAACGATTGCTCTTTGCCATTTAATTCGAGTGGACGATTTTGTTCGATAAAAAAGTTTGTAAATGTAAAGTGATCCGGCTCAGTTTTAAGAGAGGATTGTGCTGTGCAGTTCATGGTCCTTGAAAATTCAAACCAAATTAAGCGAGACCAATTGAATTAAAACAAACATGATACTTGCAGATGTCATGATAATATAGTACAAAGAAACGACGGTATCATTCATTAAGAATATGAAAAACTTGGTAATTATTTAGTCAGTCCAATGATACAATGATACAATTATTTATTGCAATGATATGGATACAAGATGTCACTGGTTTTAAAAATTATTAAACACATATCAACCATTTCTGGCATGCAATATAATACAATAAAATTAATTTTGAATTAGTCTATTAAATTAAAAGATAACAATGTGAAAAGATAATTATAAATAAATATAAAAAATAAATGTAACAATAGCAATTAGTACATTCAAATAAATTGATTAAATTACCACAACAGTAATTAGTTATTTTTATTTTATTTTTATGTCAAAGTCATAATATTCTTGTACGCTATAGAAGCATTTTTACAAAAGCCACAATCGTTTTTTTTTTCGCCACAACTTTTGCTTAAAGTGAGAAGCACTACGTAATTTTTTTTATTTCTGGTGGTAACTTATTAAAAATGTTTACATACATACAATATGAATTTCTACTACAGATAACCGTTCTATTCTAATTTTTCTGAAAATCGCGTATTAAAGTCCGAATCGCGTCCTAATCACGGAAATTTAATTAGATGAAAAAAAGAAAACAATATTCAAATTCTGTGTGTTTAATGAATTAATTAATTATGTTTTAAGAATGAGAAGTGACTACTTATTAGTTACTTTAGAATTAATATAGTCACATTGGCATAGCGTAGAATTTGTTAATATGTAGTTATACGAAAAGAATCTAAAAAACATCAATTTAAACAAAAATAAAGCATTTTCATCCATATTTTTATACAAGCAAATAATAAAAAGCAAATGAAAGCCGCTTATGCAAATAGACGTCTCGGTATAGTAAACAATGCCACAAATATTTGTATAGTTTAAAGCGATGAAACGATAATTTTTGTTTTACCATAAAACTAGGCCAACCCTTTCGTTGTCGGATGCTTGAATCTTACACTTGACTGGGACAAAAAAGGGACATTCTATTGTGTTCTTTATAAATAAGGCCATATCTAAAGTTTCTGCTTGAACAAAAACGCATTTTTAATACTTTTCATTACGATTGACATGACCGATAACTCGTAGCTCGTCAGCTCTATACAGATTTTTAGATAAGGTTAAAAAAGATCAGATGATACTTTATTATTAATGAGAGAGATTAAAATGAGAGCTAACAAAGGACAGTGATTTTCGAAAAAATATTGAAACCAAGAGCTCAAAAAATATACGAAATAGTGTGTTTTAAATTTGAGCCTAGAAAACAGAAATTAATTTAAACTCTGTTCATTACATCTTTTATTCAGTAAAAAGCTATGACTAGGATTAACTTCAAAATCATCATTCATCATCATCATCGTTAACAGCCAGTATTCGTCCACTGCTGGACATAGGCCTCGGCACGACACTGAGCTTCTTCAAAATACTATATCACAGTTTTATATCTGTGAGTCAGCCATCAAAATGTTCAATTATCTAAGATAAAGAACACTTATTAAAAGAAGCAATTATCTCTTTGAGTATCTATTGTATTCCATATCCAGTAGCGGAGAGAAGCAGAAATTAAAAACTTAAAACTGCAGTTAAGGAAAATCTTGAAAAAACTTTCCGCTTATCTAACAACAACAAACTTAAGCCAAGAACAGAAGTTTCTTTTGTTGCATCAGCAAATTACGTTCTGAGATTCTTATATCCAAACAAATTTCCTTGGACGCAATTGTTTATAAAAGTCCAGAGCGGGTTTACTTCACCTCGGTGAGCAACAAAAGACGCGCGGTCGTACAAAAGGGGATTTAAACGAGGTAGCAGTATCATCCTCGCTAAGAGCTTGCTTAAGTTTTATGGAAAGTGTGTTGGCATGAGACGCTTAGCCATGACTTCCCTTAAAGGGTTGCGCTTTTTGTTAAATCACGTTTAAAGATTCCCTTAAAGTCGATCGCACGCCGCGGTTGCTATATTACCTACGTGGGTAAATCCTTTTTTTAGTTGCCTATTTGGACCGGCTTAGCGACGTGGGGGTTCTAAGAGGTTTTATGAAGGCTGCGCTTTTTGTTCCTTTGTTCTTCGATTTAATTAGCGGGTTTATGCCCTATTGTTTTAGTTCAGCCTTGTCTACTTTCAACTTTTGAATTCTGATTGATTTTTATGCTAATTAAGTTTTTAATTATTTAATTTTTTTTTGTAATGTTGCACGAAAATATCTCTGTAAGCAGAGATATAATTTGGAAATAAATGATGATGAAAAGACCTAATAAATAGCATCTTTTTCAAATATTTTGGTCAAAATATACCTGAGTATCTCTATTATAACAACTAAGTCTATAAATAACACACAACCATCAATGGTTACATTAACGAAGGTAAACTACCAAACGATCTATAATCGACATCGATAAAAAAATACGAGAATGAATTTCAACGAATCCCTTCTCCCGGCAGAGGCATTTATCATTTTTGCTATTAAAATGTTCAATGTACACCCCGAAGGAGTCAGTGGGGCCATCACAATAGCAAATGATACCTTGGGGCCTGAGCCGCTTGAATCCTACTTAATTAACCCAAACTATACATATTAGTATGGGAATAATGAAAGCTTGTTTACTTTATGGCCTTAGAAATGAAGGAAATCTGTCGATTCAAGCCGAAATAGGACTCGTTAATGTGCTTGCGGTTTTTATAAATGAGGTGTAATCAGCAGATAATGAACTCTTATTACTTCTACTACCTGCAGATGTGCAAAAAAGTTGTAATTTTACAACATACAATTTTAAAACTATGGATTATACTCAAGTAACTTAATTATGTTTTCGTTCCACGAATCGGTTCTTCGGTAAATGCGCGCAAAATAGGTATTTTCTCTTTGAGCCCTTTCAGCGGGTGGTAAAGTGAATTTTGAATTGTTAGCTAATGAATATGCTTCTATAGTATTTCCACAGTTGTACAATCTACATAGTTTAGGCAAATTATCAAACGAATTTACTTGTACAAAGCAACGGCGGGTATCTCGCGGGGAGGTGGGCAGCATGGCTCGCGGCCCACGATCTCGCTTAGTTTGCGCACTCAGACATCTATTTTATTTTATAGGATTACGCAATCCTTAAAATTTTGCTATGCTATGCCCGTTTTTAGGGTTCCGTAGCCGAATGGCAAAAAACGGAACCCTTATAAATTCGTCATGTCTGTCTGTCTGTCTGTCTGTCCGTCCGTATGTCACAGCCATTTTATTCCGAAACTGTTAGGACTACAGAATTGAAACTTGGTAGGTAGATGTATTCTGTGAACCGCTTTCCGATTTTTATACAAAAATAAAAAAAATAAAAGTTTAATGGGGGGCATCCCATACATGGAAATGAAACAAAAAAAAATATTCTTGAAACCTTTACGTGTGAGGTGTCTATAATTAGGTCTTCAAAAATGACATTGAGGTTCCTACAATATTTTTTTCTTAAAATCAATCATTTGAAAGATAGGTGCGTCTCAAGTGGTAAAATGTGTGCCCCCCCCCCCCCTCTAACTTTTAAAGTATGGGTGTGAAAAATAAAAAAAAATATGCTGTAGATCTCAATAAAAACTAACAACGCAAATTGGTTTGAACGAGATACAGTCAGCAGTTCTAGAGATATGGCGACCGTAAAGATAACTTTGTTTTTCATACAAACACTATGAAAAACAAAGTTAATTTTGTAGTTGCGAAAAATCATAGTCATGGAATACTTAACTGTGTTACGGAACCCTACGAGTGCGAGTCCGACTTGCACTTGGCCAGTTTATTCTGTTACTGTTGCTTGTTGTAGATACATAATTATACTTACTCGTGAATTTCGTTTAAAGGTACCACCACACCGCGGCGTCCTGCGTGCGCGATCTAGGCGGCGATCAGATAGCGCAATAGTATTTGTACCGACTGGTTCACACCAAACGCGAAAAAAACAATAGAAATTCAGATCGCGAACGCGGATGCAGGACGCCGCGGTGTGGTCGTACCTGTAAGCGTCCAAAGTAACTATAGCAGAATTATCGTTTTTGTGTGTTTGATTATTGATAACTATTAAACTACAAGAATTATTTCCTCTTATGACAAGGAGAGTTTATCAAATAATATAGTTGGCTGGTTAGACTACACCAGAAAATCGTATTCGAGAGACCTTGTAACCTTGCTTTTAGTTTTTATTTCTACGGCGATAATTTAAAAAGTGGTTCTATTGTAAACACAAGATGGCATACGAATTCATGTAAAACCTTTTTTACGCTCTTAATAGTCGGTCAGTAGGCAGGCAGGTGGTAGAAAACAGGTGTAGTTAAGGCCATTTTTTCGTCATTATCCTTTAAAATACAAGGCGAAGTCAGTTATCAACTTATAAAGTTTGTTTTAGGTCCGTTACGGTATTGTGTAAATAACGTAAAATGTTTCGCTCGCGGCCATTTTTAATTTTGCTTACGTCACGTTTTAGTCTGGTCTTCTTTAATTTAGTTTTTGTTACGATTTCGGTGTTTTTGTGAGACTTTGTTGTTAATGTTTGTGGGGTGGTTTGGAGGTTTAAAGGTCGGTACAGATGAAAGCGATAATTATTTTATCGGTGGCCTGTTTCTTGTTTGTTTCTCTAATAGCCACTTTATCTGCCGTGGCTGGTTATTTATGCATTTCAATGCATAAATTAGAGCTGATATCTTTTAGAGATCGGTTCCTTTGTGCAATTACGTATTCTGTTCTGTTGTTAATTGTTTAAAATGAAGATACAATAATAATTTAATATTACTTTTTTGTTTTCCTTGATTTATCAATTATCACACAGAATATTTTTTTTCTTTCCTTAACGATAAGAGTATATTTAGTCTATAGGGATAAAATGCATGTTTTGTTAATATTTTAAAACATCTTAGGCTGAGTTGCACCATCTTACTTTAACCGTAACTATAACTATTAACCGGTGTTTTTGTATGGATGTTGACAGCTTTTTGACGTTTGTTATAGTTAAAGTAAGATGGTGCAACTCAGCCTAAGACTTTTTTAAATTGGTGTTAAAATAATAACATTGATGTGTATTTCCTATCCAACATTGTAATAGCAAACTTAATAGACAACCGAAACAGTTCTGACTTTGCACGAGCATCTATTGAAAGGATCTAACTTTGTTCTGACCGCAGACACAGAGTTGGACCGCAGACATGCTTTTAATTAGCCTCCGAAAACTATCGTGTACCTCGTTTGTTTAGAGACAGTCACAATACTTTGCAAGCGACGCTTCCTATAAAGTAACCATGTTAAGCAGCATGACATAAACTGTTTTGCATTCAAGTGCATGTCAGTGTTATTGTCCAGCATTGTATGTTTGAACCAATTTATTATTAACATTGTCAGTTTCTAATTAGAAGATCTAATAGTCTTATTGCGTTTGAAATAAGTGTTACTTTCGGATGAGCTGAGCAGTCGGTAATGGTAAAAGTATGTTGGTATGTATGGGATAGGCCAGTATTTGCATTGTGCATCGATATTTTGTATGCACATTTAAATGCGGTCATCTATGCTAGCAGCGTCTGGACATTTTAATACGCTACTGAATTCCCGCGAAATGGAAAATGTTCAATGGATCTTCGTGAAGACCATTGTTTTGAGCTGCTGTTTGGTGTGTGAAGATTTCATAAACTTTGTGATAGATTGATCTGGCTTGCTTTACTGCTTACTTCAAATATAAAATAGGTTTTACAGTATGCCTGAATGTATACGGTAAGTACTTATTTTTTACTATTTTCTTTTTCAAAACTGTAACTTTATAATACATCAGTTGACATGTGCTTCGGACTCACTGCCGTGTTTATATTTTGAAAGCACGATTCCATACTAAAACCACGGTAAAAACGTATCATCGTTTTGTCACTTTCTCAGGTTATACAACGGTAAATTGTTAAACACAATCCAAAATTTCATCGTACCGACGGGACTCGAACCCGCACCCCCCGGATTACACGTCCAGGTGCTCTGCCAATTAAGCCACGGTTCGATCCATCGATACGACGAAATTAGTGGATTGCATTTGTTAACCCAATTATGCATTGGTGGCGCCATCTATGACTACTTATTACGTAAGTTAATCATTCGGAAGAAATCATTACAGTTTTCAAAAATATAAAAAGTGTGTGACACTTCAAAGAAACATAATATACAACGGTAATTTATATATATATATATATATAAATTACCGTATATACCATATATACATATATATATATATATATTTAATTTAATCTGTCCGCGAGAAAGAAATAAAGATATTTTGCATGTTAATAATAATTTAGTACCTAGAACTAAAGTAGTAAATACCTAGGAGTCCCTAGCTTTTATTAATAGATTTTAAATTTATTTAAGAACAATTTTCATCCTTTTATAGGAATGTATGAACCTAAGAAACTCATCAATAATGATCTATACGAAATAACTTTCATTGTACAGAATGATAATATCGAAGATATTTCATAGGAATAATCTTCCAAGAATTGGAACTATAACGACGATCACTGCTAGAATGAACGCTATTGAGGACACAACAATTATTAATAGGTACTTATATATATTTAATACGGCATTGAGACAAAAGAGACCTAGAAACAGAAATTATAGATTCCTGGAACATGAGATCAACAACTACCAGTTAATTAATAGATATTGAACAAAATATCTAAATTGTTATCAGTCATCTTCCTGGTGTGTTATTCCAGGGTCTAGGCTATCTACATACCAAATTTCAGCTCAATCGGTTGAATAATTTTAGCGTGAAGAAGTATCAAATATACACACAAAATTACGCCTTTATAATATGATCTATAGTAGGATAGTTCGGCCATGAAAGAGGAATATTTTTCGATTTGAATAGCAAAGTGTCTAGTGAAATTACAGGACACGTGAGAATTAACAATATCTTTATGTTTCAAGGTCACCAGGCGCAAATCTGTATCGCATGTATCAAATTTGCATCTGTATCGTGTATCTGTAATAGGTAGAGGTCATCGCTTACCATCAGGCGAGCGTCTCGAATGTCGAAGAAGAATGTCGTCGAAGATGGGGAATTGTTTGTTTAATGCCAAATAGACATTACCACTAAGTATGTGTTAAATGACGACGCGGCCTAAAATAGCAATTGTCCTTTTTTTTTAAATAAAAAAGATTACTTGCAATGTGGGTTGCACATTTACTAGCTTCAACTTACTATTCACATCAAAGTTTAGCCTAGTTTCTAACTGGTGAATTGTGACACAATAATTTATGTGAAAACGGCTAGCAAGCATAAGACACATGAAAGCATAGGCAAGCAAATTAGGCCATAAAGTTCGAGGGCCATCGCGGCCCATCGAGGCAGACGATTGCGTGTTTCCTTTATTAGCTTAGTGGCGATCGATAAATGAGGCGTAGGTAATTTGTTTTTATGGGCGGTGCAAAAACAAAGTGGATTGACCTGGTGCGGTCGCTTCTGCTGACTGATTGCGTGTTCTCTAAGGCCTAGGGTAGGGATAAGCGGGAGCGAGTAGCGCTTGACTGAGTTCATACGAAATTTAGAGGTAGACAGACTCAATTTTGAAATCTAATGAGTTTTTTTTAGAAATGTGCAGTTTATGTTATTATGTTGTGTTGTTTATGTAAATTATAATTTTCAGTTTTAATTTTACAGGTTTCTTACATCAAACCACTGCGAGAAACCGTGCAATCTAGGGAGCAATCTTTTACTCTCGGGAGCCCTTTTTAGGGTCATCGCGCTAGTCTAGTAAGTAAGTAAGTAAGAAGTAAGTTTATTTGTTGAAATCCGCAAAAGTAATTTCAAGGTTTAAAGCTGTCAAGCCAAAATATTTCTTTAAAAAGTTTTTTTCGAGACCAAGCCTGCTACCATTTTCTACAGCATCGTCGCTTACCAACAGGTGACATAGTGGTCAAACGCTAGCCTATAAAGACACAAAAAAGTCGTATTTTATTTAATCACTGTGTCCTCGCCCTTATTCGTCAAGTGAGGTGAACTGATAGATTCAGTCAGGTGAACCTTTGAAGATGTACCTACTTACCCACCTACTGTGAATGTACTTGTACTGTGACTGGACATCATCTGTTCATTAAGAAACTATACCTATCGTAGAGGAGATTAGTAGAAACAGTAGAGCCACTTCTAATTGAAATATGTAAGTAATTTTTTTTTCTTTTTGGGTTCTGTACCCAAAGGATACCAACAGAACCCTATTAATGAGACTTCGCTGTCCATCACCGAATCTCGTAAGTGCGAGTCTAACTTGCACACTCGCACTTGGCCAGTTTTTATTTTTATATCGTATAGGCTAGCGTTTAACTACCATCTCACCTGTAAGTAAGTGATGATGCGTTTGAGGATGATAGCACGCTAGGCCTAGAACGGTAACTAGCTCTCAAGGACAGCTGCCGGAACACATTAAATGTTAGGCGACAGATGATATTACAACTTTATGGTGGCAACAAGCCAGGCAGCCTAGACAGTCTTCTACCACAATGCCATCGGTTTTATGACAACGTTTTTCTTTCACAGGAGGGCTACTGTAAAATATTGAAATTCACTTTAAGATATTGGTGCATGGCGGGGATTTGAACTCGCTATAAATTCCTCTGGCGTCAAAGCCGTTAGCTTCTCAACCATTCTCTCGCTGCTTCACTGTGCAGTATTATTATCTTTTCTATGACTGTGCCCTCGTCCTTTGTCAATCTTTGAGAGTCGGTCAACAAAGCTCATAGGTTGAACCTAGAACGTCAAACGTAATTAGTGATCTCTGGGTGATGCGTAAAGCTCGGTGTAGCCTGTTATCCATAGAACTCGCTTCAACGAGCTCGATTATTCTACCTCTAGATAGTTGGTTGACATGGTGTGCTTGGTTCGACTACATTTACTCATATATCTCAACCAGACAAACACAATGTTATGTCACACATTGAAGAAGGTAACAGTTTGACTATTCGGGAAGTCTACAACACAACCTTTTACACAAATTATGTTTATTATATATAGATATGACTGTATGTAAGTTATCTTTTGTAAATCTGTACTGTATATCGTAGAGTCTTACTCAATAGTTTACTAAATTTACCTACTTCCATAGGTCATTTTCCATCAGATTTGTTTTTCTTTCTGTTTCCAGCTATATACAATAGGAGGTCTTCAAATCGCGAGTGAATAGGTATCTTTTGGGTAAGCGCGCTCCATCATCGACCACATCATCACTTAACATCAGGTGAGATATTGGTCAAGTGCTACCCAGTTTTATGTAAAAAAAAAACAAAAGATTAGACAGTACTAACTAGGCTCTAATATAAAAAAGTTACCTAAAACCAAACCAATTGTAATTATTGCAATAGAATAGAATAGATTTCAACACTTTGGAGTAAAATATAATGTTACTCCAACCGAAAACAAGGAAAGGAATCCTAACATAATTCAAGAAAAATGCTATCCTAACAGTTAATTTCACACCAGGATTTGAAACACGCTTTGTGTGTACGTGACGACACATTTTAACTGCAGAATTAGCCGCAAACACGCGAATATATTTAGTGTGAACCAATGTGTTCAGCATACAAAGTTTTCCTGGTGTATTTTTTGTAATGTTAACTCTACTTGAAATTCAATTCAAAAATATTTACAAACTTCAGTAACCATTGAAATGACAGGGCGTCTAAGAATCAGCATCTCAGAGTTAACAGAGTTTTTTACTCCTTAAAATAAACACCTATATTATAAATGCGAAAGTCAGTTTGTATATTTGTTTGTTTGTGACCTCTTCAGGGTCAAACGGCTGAGCCAATTTGGATGGAATTCTGCACAGCGATGTCCAGTATAGTAGAATAAAGAGTCTGACCGAAACTGGTTTTCCGGCCGAAACCGAAACCGAAACCGAACTTTCGGTCGTACACTAAGAATAAGACAAAGAATACTTTATAATGCGGGCAAAGCCGCTGGGCATTTAGTATTTTAAATAGGCAGAATGTCACTCCTTGTTATCAGGTAGGTTATCTGTTTCTGCTATATATATCTTACATTATAAAGAAAATTACTTGTGATATTAAAATCACCATTGTAAATTTGTCTATCAAAATAACAAAAAATAAATAACCGGCCAAGTGCGTGTCGGGCCACGCGCAGTGTAGGGTTCCGTAGTAGCTTGTTATTCAATGCAAGTCTTTACCCATTATATTCAAGCAACTAGGTACTCCATCTTTGTCACTTTAAAGGATTTATTCTAAGGATTTTGTATTTGGAACAAAATTATCCAACACCCAAGTTCAACGACTAATACTGCTAAACTAATAAAGTTATCTTAACCGCTATAATTTTTCTTTTAAGTTCATAAAATGCACAATTATCACGAATTTTTCCAGATTTTTCAAGTCAGCAGTTTAGCTTTTAGAGGGGGGGGGACGCCCTACTGGAACAAAAATTTGCACTTTAAAGTTTAATATTTCGTAAATGGAGCATTCAATCAAGAAATAGTATTAGCAACCCTTAAGTCATTTTAAAAGACCTATTCAAAGATACCCCACACAATGGGGTAGACGATGAAAAAAAAAATCATCCCCACTTATATAGGGGAGGTACCCTAAAAAAAAATATGTTTGACAATTTTATTTCAGCACTTTGTCGGCGTAATTTATATACATACCCCCACAAAGTTACAGCTTTCTAGTGTTAACGGTCTCTTAGCAAAACCTCGCACAGACAGACGGACATGACGAAACTATAAGGGTTCCTTGTCAGGACTACGGAACCCTAAAAACACTGTATTAACCTACCTATTCTAGAAATTCACTTAGACACACTAACTCGCAAACTATAAGATCAATACAAATTTAATTGAAAGAAAAAAGTTATTATGTAAGCTAAGTAAGTAATGTAAGCTTCTAACACAGAATACTTAATAGATACCTTCTAATACATTTACGGCTTAGCTTTGGAAACCTTAGAAAAACAGAAAAAAAAACAGACAACATTGAGAACCTCCTTCTTTTTGGGAGTTGGTTGAAAATATCACTACTACACTTGGTCAAAATATAGACTTGACCCAAAACCTACCGGCCCAAAGTGGGATAGTGGACATGTCAACCGAATACCAAATGAGTCCTGGGCCAAGATAGAAACGAAGTGGTCCCTTAGCAATGTAATACAGAAACTCGACTAACTTGAATAAAGGAAGGAAGGATTTTCGGCTGCAAACAATATTATAACATGACAAATAGTTTGATGTTATTTAGCTCTTGTTAAGTAGTAGGGAATATGCATGTTTTTTTTTTAATATTTTTATTTCACTCATTACATCCATATAACATAATAAAAAAATTAAATACTGCTGGAATTAGTCTAATTATTTTTTAAATAAACATTTATATACACAAATAAATTTGAGCAGTTTAAACGCCATCATTTCCCGGGCTCTTTGGTAATGCATTGTGACGTCACGCACTTACGTCAGACACACGTCGCTTGAAGCAAACTAGCTTTTTTTTCTTTAATTAAGACTCCGCGCGATTATTGTATTTAGCCAATGGCATGTTTTTATTAAATTATCTAGTTTATCTAATCTCGTACTCATTTTTATCTATATTAAATGGTAAATAATATACATTTTTGCACAATAATACGCGGCAAACATATTTGGAAATAAATACAATAAGACCACACCATACATTTATTTTTATGTTCCCGCGCTCAATGTTTCTTTCACGTGGAGTAGTGCATAATGACGTCAACTTTCGATTCGACCAATGGTGATCTGCGGGCCTAAAAAGGCCACATTGAGTAATTCATCTCTAAACAATTCATTTCCTGAATCCCCAGCAATTCCTAAACAATTCCTCTATAATTCGTAAAATGGCCACAAAATTGAATGAACTAAACGCAATTCAATTCAGCAGCAGATTCATATTTGACGATAATATTGCTACACGCAAAAAAAAACATGAATGAATGAATGAATTGTTGAACAAGTATGTTTTATTACGTATTATATTATTATAAAAAGATATTTTGTGAAGAAATAAATCTCATTTCCTTTATAAGTTACTAAAAACTATTAATAAGACTGAATTTGTTAAATTGAAAATGTTATCATGGGCTTGTATTATTATTTATTCTGTGTCATGGATCACGGCTGGCAACAATTTGGATACCTATTCCTACACGTAATCACAGACAGAAAGAAACTCTTTGTTTAGAACGAAACAAAAACAAACTTAGTTAGTATATAGCTGTGCCCGCGACTTCGTTCGCCTGGAATAGTGACTTTGGACAGCATTATTGGGCTTTCGGTTTATATTGGATTTTAAACACGATCGTTTGGGTATTTAAAAAAAATCTACTTTACAGTAATACTTCTCTTATATACACGATATTAGACGACGATTCGACGTGATTCTTTAAATTTGCATTACTTTGTAGGGTTCCGTAGCCAAATTGCAAAAAACGGAACCCTTATAGATGATATAGTGGCTGTGACATACGGACGGACAGACGGACATCATGTCTATCTGTCTGTCTGTCCGTCCGTCCGTCACAGCCAGTTTACCCCGTATCCGAAACTAAAAGTTGAAACTTGGTGGGTAGATGTATTCTGTAAACCACCTTCCAATTTTTATACAAAAATAAAAAATTTAAAGGGGATAGAAAGTTAGAAACGTACATGCATAAAACTGACACAATTTTTTTTTTCATTAAACCTATACGTGCGGGATTTTATATATACATAGATAGGTCTTTAAAAATGGCATTGAGGTTCCTAAAACCATTTTTTCACAAAGTCAATAATTTGAAAGAAAGACACAGACACTTCTGAAGTGGTAAAATGTGTGTCCTCCCCCTCCCCCCTCCTAACTTTTAAAGTAAGAGAGTCAAAAATCTACAAAAAATATATGCTTTGGGTTTCAATAAAAACTTTCAACGAAAATTGGTTGGAACGAGTTATAGTCAGTAGTTATTGAGATATACCTAACAAATTTTCAAAACCGCAAATATAATTTTTCATACAATTACTATGAAAAACAAAGTTATTTTTTTGCTGATGAAAAATGACGGAACCCTACGAGTACGACTTGCATTTGCAGTTTATTTATTTATGAACCGATTGACATGAAACAAACACTAAATGTTAAGTGAAGCTTACCACAATACATTAGTGAAAACCACATCTAAATCGGATAAGCCATTTCTGAGATTAGCGTGCACATACGCACAGACAAACAGATAAACAAGCAAAAATTCTAACAATAATTGTTTTAGATGCTATTGCGTTGATAAATGTCCCAATAATATTTTTTCTCAAATATCTTCCATGTACAGACAGCGATCCGTTACATTTTTATTATATGTATGTATAGATATAGATGGACATAGATGTATGGATTTCGATTTGGTTATTTTAAGTGGTTTTAACGTTCCACACTCAAAATGTTCGTTTGGTTATGTACACTGGAAAAAAAATCCACTTGTACCTTTCATGGAGGGGCTGATCACTGCATACACTATTGTTTAGTTTATACAATCCAAAAAAATCCGGGATCCGGCATATCGAAAGCTAACTCCAGAAAGTTTTCGTAGCGACCTAAATATGCCATTATTATCATTAATATGATAATATGATAGAGTTAATACTCTACAAAAGTACCCAAACGCACGAAATGAATTGTAAAAAGTTCCTCGGGAGTAACTTCTAATGAATCTGCTATTTGACTCAAAAGCAATTCCTATTTAGTGAACCATTTTACGAATCTCCATACAAAACGGTCAAATAGATGAATTGCCGATCAGAATCGGAAAGCGAATCATAATATGAATTACTCTTAAGTGGCCATTTTGTGATTTCAAATATGATTCGTATTAGGATCATATTATGATTCAGCTAATGTGGCCTTCTTAGGCCCGCTGTTTTACAAACTAAAATTTCCCTCGCTTAAACTGCATTTTTTATTTATTATTTTAAGCAAATAAAATGGAATTAAATAAAAAAAAGGTTTTACATATAACTCCAGGACAAAGAATCGAAAAAAAAATATTTCCAATAAATCTGAGCTTCATGCATATTCCCTATTGGTGACATAATAAATCTAATGCCTACCTATAAAACTTTCAATTTAAGTGTTCCGGTAGCTCAACCCTAGAGAGTTAAGGTACGGACACACCGCGGCGTCCTGCGTGCGCAATCTAGGCGGCGATCAGATAGCGCAGTAGTATTTGTACCGGCTGGTTCACACGAAACGCGATCAGAAAACAATTGAAAAGTACTGAGATCGCGCACGCAGATCGCAGGACGCCGCGGTGTGTCCATACCTTTAGACTAATCTAGGCCTAGGTTTGTTCATTATCCTCGAGTACATCATCGCTTACTACCAAGCGAGATAGTGGGAAAACGTTAGTCTATCATATATAATTAAAAAAATTGTAGATCTTTAACTCAATAATTAACATCTGAAACCTTTGAATAAACACCGTCGTCACGACACAATATCTCACGATGCTTGTTTTATCTTGTTTTCGAAAGAAGAAGAGCAAAAGTAGAAACTGCATTATTATAAATTTGATATGGATGCTGACAAAATATTTCCTACAAAAGATCTTACAAAATCACACGTCGACAACGTTACACGCTGTATTACTCCTACAAGCCCAAGGAGCTACATTTAGACTTTTGTAGGTAATAAGGTGTCACCAAGTTACAGATGAAACGGCTTTGATCGCGCTGATATCAAAGCATAGCTAACAAGGACTATGACAGATTTACAGCCGCTTACAAAGAATTCCTTAATAAGCCTATTCTTTTATGGAACCGATTAAAATTAATTCGCCCGGAACCGGGTTTTGGCGCCTCGTGTTTGGTATTACTTTATTTAACTGTTCCTGTGATGAGATTGGAGTTTTAATAACGGCACTGGAATGTCACAAATATTTTATGGACTCAGTCAAATTAAGACTTGAGGCGCGTTATATGTTTTAATAAGCTTTTATAATCTATGGAAGCATGAATGTGATATTTTGTAACAGTAGTTTTGATAAACAATCAACAGTTTTTAAGCATGTTATCCATGTAAAACCAATATCATAACTTTAGTATATTTTAATATTATTTGAATAAGACATGCTTTGAATATTTTGTGAATATTTGTATGTAGAGCTAATCATGACTTAAAATAAAAACAACGTAAAATTATTCAATTCGTCGTCTAAAGTGTGAACAATGCATAGCATTGCCAGCGCCACACGCATACAAACAGACAATAACAGGACAGTCGGCTAGTTCCCCATCATTTAGCAATCGCGGTCATTGTACGATGCACATCGCTTTTTGATTGACTTTAGACAATGACATCGTCACGGTCAGCAAAAGAAATCAAAGCCCATCATTGAACAAAACGAGAATGACCGATTCCAAACCAAGCTCGGGCCTCTAGTTCATTAACACTTTCGCAATTGTTTTTACGCCTCTTTAATTGTGACCAATGCGCAATGCTTTACCGTTCCAACTCTTGTTCCTTTATTTGTAACAATGGTACAGAAAATTGTTGAAACTAAAATAGGGATCGTTTCAAAAATGATGACAAATGTAAATGTTTCAAGATTTTGCGATGCAACATAAAGATGGACCTTATAAAAATACCGCATGAATACTTTTTAATGCGCCAGTGATACTACCAACGCTTTGTCCAGAATGACAATAGATTTTTTGCGTGAGACCGTGATCTCGAGAGTTTCTTTTGAGGAATTCACATAAACTGCGTTTATATGAAGTCGTATCTGCGGAGGACAAAAGGTGGCTGTCGCGGTCCAAGATATGTATGACAGCTGCAGTTTTCGAGCCAGCGCCCATAACCGACCATGAAACGCGCGCGAATCAACAATGAGTCCGTTAGAAATAACAATTCGAATTTCATTTAATTCTCTTGACATCCAATTGATGAAGTGTAGCCACACCTACCGGTCGAAAGCACTTTTGTATGTCCTTTTTGGATTGCAAATCGATTACCGGACAATACGATCTATGGTTAGAAGTGGTTTTTAATAGTTTAAACAGATTTATGCGGTCACGGATCATTGGCGCACCCACTGACTTCAAAAGATTCGCAGATACGGTCAAATTGTAAATTTTCAGGCGAGCCTTTAAGCAATTATTTAGATCAATGCACTTTTTGATCTGTGTCAAATCTTCATTAAGTCTTTTTTGTATTCTAAAGAATACCGATTTAAAGTGTCCGCGTATTAAAAGTTCATGTAGTCATAAAAGATTATTTTTAAATATGTTCCTCGTTTCTCATCAGTAATGCGGTTGATCTACGTATATTTTCTTAGGACAAGGTTCAATCAAGATAGCATTGTGCAACCACATGGGTGCTATCGATCAATGTAAGCTCGACGTCATTGTGATGACCTGCATCAATTTTGATAGACGTTTTTGGGGAAAAATATGTCAGTTTTGTTACAAAAATATGACTGACGGTCGCAGAAATGGGTCCCCAAAGATGTGCAGTTTATTTACCCCTGTTTCTCATCTAAGTAACCGAAAATACTGTAGCTTTTACAGTTAGCTTACTTTTAATGTAACATAATTATGTAAAGTTACTTTTGAGTTTAATTTTGTAGTATTGTTTTCTTGAAACCCAAATACTTTTTCCGAAGTTACAAACCATTTTATTGTAAATATAGTATTTCTTTGTCAGTGTACTGTCCCTATATGGTACTTAATTTCCTAATCACATGTTTCGCTCGACTTAAAAGTGTAATCGAGAAGAAAATAGGCAGCTGATCTGTAACAGTTTAGCGTTCGATCGGTTCCTCAGAGACAGATAAGCTAGACCCTATCCTGATAATAATCTGTATTCAGTTACAAACCCAATTGTCCGTGTGTTTTTGTTACAAAAGTTTTGTGCGACATACGATTGCGTTTTCGACGCAATTTCGGCGTAGTTATGTGAAATATATTTTGTTGTGCACAATAGATAAACGTCGCATTGATATACGATATACCTGATGTTTTTCAATGTTATTTCACATTGTATTGTGGATGGATACAAAAGGTTTAGGTTGCTCATTAGTTGTCAAGTCCACAATGATAGTGGAAGTTCTTGTATAGCAGAGGGGATTATTCTAATCTTGATTCTGATATTGTAAATATTTGTGGTTGAATTTCGATACTCAGTGCGGACTTTAAGAAATACTTACCCTTCGATTTCGAACAGAGTCAAGGTAAGGACACACCGCAGCGTCCTGCATGCGCAATCTAGGCAGGCGATTAGATAGCGCAGTAGTATTTGTATCGACTGGTTCACACCAAACGCGTTCTACGGGGATCAGAAAACGATTGAAAATTGGATCGCAAACGCGCACGCGGACGCAGGACGCCACGGTGTGGTCGTACCTTTAGTTGGGAACTAAATTATGTATGAATAAAAAACAAGCATTGCAATACATTATACTGCTTAACATAATATTGGCTCTTGGCATGTTACTATATAACAACTACAATGCTGAGACAATGAACTAACAAAATTGGCGAACTAAATCTCAAAACAAACTTACATTTCTTCTCTATTCTTATCGCACAGCGGGATTTTTTTCCGAAGCATGTCCAAATAAAAGAATAACAATAAGTATCCAGTAGTCCTTTCTCATTATTTAATTCTACGGAAGCAGTTCTACTGCCCAAATATCATTGTTACTATGTATTGCAACCAGTGTTACCATTTGTTTTCTTCAACATAATAGGGTTAAAAAAGCTATTGTTCGCATCTGTTGCTTTCCTTCAAATTACAACGGAACGGTAGCCAAAATATTGTTTGTTTTACACTTGAATGCTTACAAGAGGTGACATATGGGCTAGCCTGTTTCTTTTTCTTTTAATTTATGGGCTGGTGACCACCAGTGCTACGTTATTGTCCGTTTAGAAAGCTGATTCTTGTTACCGTCATTGTTTTGGGATTCAATGGCCACCACCGTTGCTAATTTATGTAAAGCTTCGATTTTTAATGAGACTTATAAAGGGAAGACAATGAAGTGGTTTTCGTTGTAATCCTTCGTTGCTGCTGACTTTATCTTTTCTGTATGGTTGTTTTTACTCAGATTTTGTTTTAGGATAACGTGTTAACACATTTTTAAATCAACATTACGATTTTATTTGTAATTTAAATTACCATCCAGTATAGATGTGTAACCAGTTTTTGGGGCACTTGCCTATCCACCAAAAAGTATGTTAAATTAGTTTGCTTAGTTAACTATAGAAAAATCTATGCGATGTTCTCTAGATTTACCTAAGTATTTACCAATATTATGCGATTTAGTAATAAATAACAATGGTTGTATTTTCATATGATGTAGTACTAGAAGAAGAACTAGATATTTAACAAAACGAAACAAATTGTCATACAAAACATTAACAGCGTATAAAAATGTTATTAAATCCGCACTTTATAGCGGTAGGATCTGATATTCTACACTGTAAGTGTCATCTTTATGAAAAGTACTTAGCGTCTAATGCAGGTGGTGTTTATGTTTACAATACTGAGAAACCGTAATGCTAATTACGCCATAGGTTAGGTATTATTACAGACATCTATCGACATACCTACTTACATGTGACGCGTAGTAAGTCATTTTTAATCCTAGAAGAGGATACAAGAAGTGAACAATGACATTTTTTTCTCGCCTCTCGTCTGATGGTAAGCGATGATGTCTACCTATCGTAAACATAATTAATTCATAATATACAATATGTTAGTGTGCCTGAGTAGCAGGAACGCATAAAGTGATTTACATATTTTTCCTAAATCATTATCATTATAATCCACAATCATTCTGATCTCATTGCTGATTTTATACGGTGGCATTTAGCCTTTTTCCTAAGATTATATGTAATTATTTTCTTAGCTTCTCTCTCTTCCTCTCTATTTGTCTTCTGTGACCTGCTATTTTGACGATATTGTTGTGGTAATTAATGTAATGTGTAAGTCTTTCATTGTAAAAATACAGATTATGCGTGGAAAATAATTATCAAAAGTTTTTTTTTAAACATTGACAAGAGTTTTAAACATTTCAATGCTTAACAACGAAAATTCAATCTTCTCCACATCCTCCCTTTCACCAAATCACATGCTCACTATAACATCTACACCTCGTTAAGTAGATTTTCTACAATCAGTATTTTTAATAGCTCTAACTATCATTTCGTAATCACATACCCATAAAGAGAAATATCAACTCATTAACCATTGGAAGCTAGTTAAATAATTGTTGAATGAAATTAGAAAAAGGTATACATATTATCTTTATTGGGGACATTAGAATCGACAGACTTTCAAGAAAGTTCCGATGAAGCAATTATGTAATAATGACGGCAATTAAAATCAATGGAGTGCCATGTGACTGACCAGAGAACGGGTTTTATTACTGTGAGAAACAATAATTTTGATTATAAAATTGTTGGCTAATAAAAACATTGATAATGATAATAAGGTCTTATTATGGCATGTATTACAATCGGAGGTCAAATGTTACTCTATACTATAGTCTGTGCGTAATGTGTAATGTGTAATGTTGTTACATTATGGGAATTAAAATGTACATTAGGTATGGGTTATTGTCATAAAAGGGAGAGTTTTAGTGACTCTCCTGCATCTGTAGGTTCAATCCTAAAATGATCCCTTGATAATGATTTATGGACCTGGCCGTGACTTCAATCACTTAAACAAACAAACCCAAGTCTTGAGGGCCCGCGGTGATGTAATCGAGAGAACGGTCGGCTTGACGCCAGTGGTACCGAGTTCAATCCCCGCCGTGCACCAATGGACTTTGCTATCGAAAAATGTATGTGCGCTTTTCACAGTGGTGGTGAAGGAAAAACATCGTTAATAATCCAACTACCCCCGCATGGTAGTAGGACACTATCTAGTGTCCGCCTGGTCAGCTACCACCCTAAAGTTACAAAATCTGTCGCCAAACATTTAATGTGTTCCGGCAGCTATCCTTGAGTGCCAGTTCCCATTCTAGGTCTAGTGTGCTTACCATCTTCAACCGCATCATCCATCACTTACCAACAGGTGAGATAGTGGTCATTAGACCACTATCTCACCTGTTGGTCTACGGTTGGTTGGCTAGCCTATAAGATATATAAAAAAACACCAATCGCTTGAGCGCATGGGGCTGATACCGACCTGTCACTTTCCACTGTGAAACAGAAAACATTTGAAGGACAAGGTATCGCTCAGTATGCGTAAAAGAAACGGGACGCCACCGTAGCGGATCAGCAGCGCCACCAAATTGCCGCCGCAGCTACGTTTAGGTAACGCCACGCATTTGGCAAGGCGTTGTTGCCTGGGGAAACGGCTTATTTGTTTTTTGTTTTGTTTTGTTTTACAAACAAAACAAAACAAAACAAATAAGCAAAGACTGCAAGTTGTCCAAAATGTCGCCCTGCGGATGTGCACAGGAGCCGGCCGCTACGTCAGAAATGACGTCATAGCGAGGGACCTCAACATAGAGTCAGTGGAGAAATTTGTCGTCCGACTCGCGCGCAAAATGTTTGACTGCGCCGACAACGGGCCGCATCTCCACCTGCGTAACATCGCGCCTCACCATGCTCGACCACCTGACGTCAGGGCTTGGCGTGCACTCCCCCGAGACATCGTCCCGCCGACATTGGACAACGACGAGGTTGTAGACGGCACGCTAGATGAGGCAAACTAACCAAAGCCATGATAGGCACGACGACCACAAAGCCAAGAAGGCCCACGATAACCACAAAGCCAAGATGGCCAACAACCGGACCAACAAGGGAATTAAACCCGCACCGTTCCCGTTGGGTAGTAGCCCGACGCGCCCAGCCCGGGTAAAAGAGGATAACCTCGAACCCGACCCAAGCTCGCATAGTCCACCTACTTATAATTATATTATATTCTAAGACATACTCTGCGTTAGTAAATTAAGGCACCTACGTGTACAAACTAAGCTTGATGAATAAATAAA
The DNA here is from genome assembly GCA_954871355.1 of Cabera pusaria. NCBI lineage: Eukaryota > Metazoa > Arthropoda > Insecta > Lepidoptera > Geometridae > Cabera > Cabera pusaria. The sequence continues at coordinate 9,954,797 of OX940896.1, read as the reverse complement.
GAGAAAAGTAAAGAGGAAACGGCTGTGTATTTCAACCTAATGTCAATGGCGAAAGAATGATTTTTAATAAATAGTTCGCTAAATAAGTTTGTATAGATCCACGTCGCGTGGACGACGGGCCGTAAGCGCAACTACGGCAAGTTGTCCGCACTTGTCCCGAGTATCTGGGACAAATGTTTGTTACAACCTACGAATAAATTATCTATTCGTAGATTTTAACGTTACGGCACAGTGCAGTTGCAATAAATTTTTAAAAATCCATTGTTTTACTTTTCACATTATAGGCTATTAAGTTTCTCTTAGGTACCTAAGTGTACCTATGTGTAGGACCAGGCAAGCTTCTCATATGTTATGTATAATAATTATGAGAAGCTTCATGATGAATATGTGATAATAAGATAAATCTGCTTCATACGGAATGGATTTCGTAACATTGCTAAGACTTGCAACATATTTTAACTTTAATAAATGAAGATTTAAAATGATATGTCGATAGATCAAAAATGATGTGCTTACCGATGCAGAATATTATTACGTAGTACATTACTAATCTTTTGGCATTGTACAATCATCAGCTAAACTTTACTAGTATATAATTTGTAAAATAAAACAAACAAAATTATTGTAGTTAAATTATACACTACTCGTGTAGAATTGCGAATAACGACTGCATTTTATTCGGTTGCTCTTTATTTAATTTTAATATATGGTTTAATATTTTTGAAGCTCTGTAGCTAACAGCTAATGCAAAAATATGTGAAAATGACATTTAATTTGAGAAATACTTTTGTTTTATGGTTGAATAACTGGGTAAGTGGTGGTAAAATCTAACGACATATAGCAGTGATACCGCTTAATTATTACATGACTTACAGACAATTTAGACCAGAGTGAAGTGATAAGCATTTTATAGTGTAGCAGCAATTACATATATATAAACAAGATTATATGGGACATATAAAAAATATATAACATATAATATTTTTTTCAAAGCTATAAAGCTATCGTTTGACCATTATCTTACCTATTGGTAAGTGATGATGCGATCGAGGATGGAAGCACGCTAGGCTTAGAATGAAAATGGCTCTCAAGGATAGCTGCCGGAACATATTAGATGTTTGGTGACAAACTTGAGGGCGGTAGCTGGCCAGGCGGATACTAGGGGCCACTGTGAAAAGCGCACATACATTTTTCGATAGAAATTCTCCCACGACACCACCGGGCTCTCAAAAAATAAAACGCGTAGAGTTATTTAATGTGAAAATTATAAATAAATAAACGAAATAACTGCCCACAAGTGCAACCGTGGTGTTCGAATCGCAAGTGAATAGGTTTCTTCTACCAAGCGTGCTGAATCCTCGATCACATAGTCACTTAACGTGAACTAACAGTCAATCGTTATATATCACTTATAAAAAAGACGACGCGCAAAGCATATACCCCAAAATTATTTCTAGTCAACAGGCCTTCTCGCCATAATCCTTCTCTTTATCCTACCGATAAAATATAGATTTCCGAAGCCCTACTCGACAATCACATATCAAAGGGTGAATTAAGGAAATCGTACAATGGATCATGACTGTTCGTTTTATTAGCATTATTTTTACTACAAGTGATGCCTGTGGTTTTACTTCTTCTTTTTTATATTATAGGCTTGCGTTTGACTACTATCTCACCTGGTGGTAAGCGATGATTTGATCGAAGATGGTGAACACGCTAGGCCTAGAAAACTCTGACTCTTGAGGGCTGTGTACTACGGAAATACCGTAAGGTTATGGCGGCAGATTTTCTGTTTGATGGAGGTAAGTTAATTTTTGGTAGTAAATCAAGCGGAGCATCGATATAATACGCTTCTTCTACCTTGTGGACGCACGATTTGAACCGGCGATCTCTCGCAAGAAGTAAAATACAATATGGGGGTCTTCAAATCGCGAGATAATAGGTATCTTCTGGGTAAGCGCGCTCCATCATCGACCGCATCATCACTTAACATCAGGTGAGATAGTGGTCAAATGCTACCCAGTTCGATGTCAAAAAAGTAAAGCCTTTCTTTACGCCAAAGTGCTCTCAAAAAATGTCTAACTACACTACAGTCTTCCATTTGCGACAAATATGACTCTACCTTGCCGTAGCGGCACAGCAGTGTCAACTGTTCGTCTATTCAGCATAAATTAGAGGTACCGCTAAAACCCAGAAACAAGTAATATTTTAAAAAACCTTTTTTAAAACACTCGATTTTACATAACCCAAGACCAGAGTAAGTCAAGACAAACCAACAAGCCCAAACATGACGCGTATAACATATGTAGTTTAGGAGTTCCTTTGGCCACCTTCTAGCTCCATCATCAGATTAGCACTATGTCATCATAATATTGCATTGTCACGCGATTTACACATGTATGCCATATTTCAGCTCAATCTGTAATTGGATCAAATTTAAGTTCCAAGATTTGATGACAAACATCGGGACAGGTGAAACTAAATAAAAGCTTGTAATATGAACAATAAACTAAGACCTCCAATGTCATTCATTCATTCATTCAGTCATAAGATGTGACTGCACGAAGGGACCCATAAAGTCATGAACTCAAACAGTTTAATGTTTTAATAACAGTGTAGTTTATCTCAATACAACTATCCGCCTGTGGGTGTTTTAATTAAGTAAATTGCTTTATCTAGTAGAGACAATGGGACCAACTATAGGGAGGGAATTTTATTAACACGTACGATGCGTATCGGGTATACGGGCGGGTTTACTTAACAAATGGAATTGATTTGTTTGATTTTAATCTGTGGGCTTGCTCTAGTTTAAATTTTGCTCTGCGGGATGTATTTATGACTCTATTAAAGGGATTCGAGTGTAATGGGTTAATAATGTCATAACTTAATTCAATACTATAATAAATATAGATAATAGATAATAATATAGATAATATATAAAAAATAAATATAGATGTCGTTTTTTAAACAACAACTTTACATACCTTGTCAGTAATTTTCTGTTAGTGATTGAGATGTATTGCTTATCTCTAAGTGTTTATATTAGATATACTTTTGATAGTATGTTTATAGATCTCACCTGCAGGTTTTGAACCTCAAATAGATTATCCAATATGGGTAAATATCTTCTCTTTTTGTAATATAGGTCAAAAATATCAATATATGAAATGCTAGCGTACCTATAAGATATAATAATTAAGATAGTTTAAAAACTAAAACAACCGACTTCCATGCCACGCGTGACAATATCAGTGGCAAGTTTGAGACGTTTCCCGTCACATCTCTGGAGATACTTATTAGATCGCAATGAAATTACAATGGAACTACTTCGGAAACGTACCCTATCGATTAAAAAAAGAATTATTTGAATCGGTTTGAAATTGACGGAGTAATCGCGTAACATACATACAAAAAAAAACAGTCCGACGAATTGAGAACCTCCTTCTTTTTGGGAGGCGGTTGAAAAAAAAACAATATTTAGAAAAATAATCACAAAACGTGAATAATATTATTATGAAACTTGCTGTGTGTCAACTCCACAAGTACTGCTTATAGTACCTACACAAGTAGGTACCTACTTACTTAGCTAAAGCAATGTACTTTTATAATATTAATATTTCATTTTATAAGTCAAAACATTGTCCCATCTAACTGTTATTGATCACCTATGTCTCTTCTTTATTTACTAGAAAATGTTCCGTGACTCTAATGTGCTTTACATCAAAATGATACGACACGTTCTTTCAACTTTAACCTTTAGGAAGAAAGTCATCGATCTTTTAAGATACTCAAACGGATGTACAGGTGATTTATTACACTTTTTACTGGATCAAATTTGCGTAGTATATATACTACCAACTATACTTACAGTGGGCCCATTGAGTTTTCCATGCAGGTTAATTTGAATTGATAAGCTTATTAAATGATTAAGTAAAACCTAACCTAACCTAAAAACATAAAAATTTGTAAACTTTTCAAAAATTTACAAGCCCGGGCTACTTTCTACATACATGAGGGTAAGATGCGCAGTCACAGAATAAATAATAGTACAAGGCGCAGTGAAATCCGCGAATATCACAGATAATAAAACATCCGCGAATAAAACATCTGCAGATTTTTTCTTGGTTGCGTCTATATTACTAGGTCAGTATTTGTCAAGAACAGGATTAATTTGTAGGTAAATTCATGATACTTTATATATAGAAATGTTATAACTTATTAATATATATTGTATTTTCTTATTATCATAGAAGGTAAGCTTGACCTAAAATAACAAGTTGGTATGAATATCAGAGTGAATACCAATTAAATTCAAAGGTTTATCTACAAGGTAATTATTTGTAATAACACTTGTGTACAATATAATCTACAATTTGTTTATTATTGTCGGGTCAGGACCTATAGATTAGGTATTTCTTGGAATAATACGATAAACATTATTGTAGTACTTGCAACGATACATACCAAAGTAAATTTCCTTTCGTAGTAGTTACATGGTATGCATAGAAGTTAGTATTACCAGGCCTGTCGCACTCCGCGCTGTAGCTATGAAACTACAAGTACCTCCGCGCACCCGCTAGGGTCCAAGTTCAGTCAGTTAAGTGTCACGCGCGCTCTCGATCGGCCGCGCGCCTTACTTGTACCTACTCGTACCTCAATATTATATTCCTTGCTTCATATAGTAACTAAAAAGAATAACTATGTAAAAAGCAAAGAATGTCACACATAAAATGGTAGGTAGGTAGGTATAAATCAGGTAAGTTTCATGTTACAAGGGAATTCACGTAATGATCTTTAGGGAATTTCTATCGACATTACATCTTGCTTTATTTAGTTAGTTCTAAGATAAATAAATAGGGTAGGTACCTACTAACGTTTACTTCAATTTTCCTTTTTAGGGTTCCGTACCCAAAGGGTAAAACGGGACCCTATTACTAAGACTCCACTGTCCGTCTGTCTGTCTGTCTGTCTGTTTGTCCGTCTGTCACCAGGCTATAGCTCATTAACCGTGATAGTTAGACAGTTGAAATTTTCACAGATGGTGTATTTCTGTTGCCGCTAGAACAACAAATACCAAAAACAAAATAAAGTTAAAAATTAAAGGTACAAAAACCTGTTTTTAAACGCTATCTATCTAATTAGTTTCGGCAAAATGACATAGATGGCGCTAGTAAACGAGCCCCGTCTTTCTAGATCGCAACCAAACCAAATATTCTTGGTAATATCAATTAATCAAATATATGAGGTTGAAACTCTGTTATGTTTCGTATTGTACGGAACCCTCCCTAAGTGTGCGATAAGAGACGCGATGCTGACTCGCACTTGGCCAGTTTTATTTTTTTTCTTTCTTAATGATTTTGTCGTGTCATACGATAGTCAGATTTTTATAATCGGAGAGTTAATGTAATTAAAGTACTTATAGATCTCAGATCACTGAGATCTGATAAGTATCTCCAGAGATATTACGATAAACGTCTCAAACTTGCTACTGAAATTGACTCGCGGGGCATGGAAGTCGGTGTTTTAGTTTTTAATCTACTTCACAAAAACGGAGGAGGTTCTCAATTCGACGGTTTTTAGGGTTCCGTACCCAAAGAGTACCAACGGAACCCTATTACTGAGACTCCGCTGTCCGTCTGTCTGCCTGTCTGTCTGTCTGTCTGTCTGTCCGTCTGTCACCAAGCTGTATCTCATGAACCGTGATAGTTAGACAGTTGAAATTTTCACAGATGATGTATTTCTGTTGCCGCTATAACAACAAATACTAAAAACAGAATAAAGTTAAAGATAATAGAGGGTCCCCATACAAGAAACGAGTTTTTTCGGCATTTCACGCCATCTATGAACGCTTAGTTATGTAAACGTCCGATAGATGGCGTTATATTGAAATTTCGATCCCTAACACCTTTGTTAGACGTTAGAAGGCGTTATAAGAAACGAGATGTTTATTAATTATTATTTTTATGCTGGCGAATAATGATAGTGGTATTTTTTGCTCGATCTTATAAAATACTGTAGTGTTGTACGGAACCCTACGAGTGCGAGTCCGACTTGCACTTGGCCAGTTTATTTAAATGTTTGTGACCTCAGAACTCTGTCAGATCTTAACCCATTTGAAATTGAAAATTCTTTTTTAGGGTTCCGTAGTCCTGATAAGGAACCCTTATATTTTCGTCATGTCCGTCTGTCTGTCTGTGTGTCTGTCTGTCTGTCCAAGGTTTTACTAGGAGACCGTTAGTACTAGAAAGCTGAAATTGTGTAGGTATGTGTGTATATCAATAACGCCGACAAAATGGTGAAATAAAATATTGGATTTTTTTTTCAAATATATTTTTTTATTTTGATATTCAACTATTACAAAATAAAGTTTTCCTAGAATGAATAAAATACATAATTATTTTTGGTCGAAAAAGTGAGTCGGCTCCTACACTATTATAATGTTACAAGTCAAACAACCTACGATTCTAGGCAAATGATACTATTGTCGCGTTATTTAGCTTACGCAATCTAAAACTTTACTCAATTTTAATTGAACGTCACGTATTTTAGTTTAACTGTAGTACTTTTATCCTACCTCGACATTAAACATTAATGTAGTACATATTATCAGTAATGTACTCATTACATTGTTCTACGAGTATTCTTCTACCAATTAAAGGCTTACAAGTTTTCTCATAACATTCAACCCTATAGTAAAGGCCGCGAGTTGACCGAGTTATTCAGACTCTCGCTGTGCGGACTTACGGTGCATTTTACTGTGCGCAACACGCGGTTCATAGTTACTATTAGTTGATACTGTGGCGCAAATTCAAGGTCGCACCCGAGGCGTGAAGCGCATTTTGAACGTTACTAGCGTTGTAACTAGGTTTAATCTCGCATTTTTGCTCTCAGGGAGTGCAACTTCTGTACTTGTACTATTCATTATTCTGTGGTATTACCACGCAGGTTGAAATGTAAATATCGTTACCTGAAAAAATAAGGACATGCGAAATTGTTAGATGTATTTTAAAGTCTCAGGGAAACACGGCAGTACTATAATTCGCAAAATTCTGTCATCTCGAAGTTTCGCATGCCACACTGGGTGTCTGTATTAGCAGACGCAACAGCTCAATCATCAATGTATCATCATTTTAAACCTTTACTTAAACTTATTTTACGAATTGTCAAAAAGTTATGGTGAACTGCCATTATTTCAAATAATTGGAAAAACAATATATCTCTGGCTCATAGTAAATTTAGTTAATTATTGACTCATTTCATTGTCCCACTGCCACCCGTGTGATTATATTTTTATTTACGAACCACTGAATTATAACGATTAAACGCCCAAAGAATTATAATTCAAGTAAAAAATCTCACAATACAACATACATTTATTGAATATAATAAATAAATATGTTAGTTGCATTATTATGGTCTACTGGATTCTAGAGGTGACAAAATTTAGATAGTCCGATGTACTGAAGCTTCTACTAGTTCTACAATATCTCATAACATTTTCGAAGTCTTATACAATAATAATCAGCTAGCCAGCGATCGGGCGAACTCAATGGGCTCTGCTCACTTATTTAAATATAAGGTGATATAAAAAGATGACAATGTTTAATAATAAATTAACACCGCGCGTCCCTACTACACTTCCCAATTTTCCTATGATAGGTAAGTATAACAATAAACCATAGCACTCACAGCATTAAAATATTATAACTATTTATCTCTACTCAAAACAATATAAGACAGGTACAGCACGTACTACATGCTTCTTTCGTAGTACAACATAGTTCTCATACAAGAACAAACAAATCCGTCATCAGAGTTACGTGTATACGTGTATTGTGTGTATTGACATCAATACACACAATACACGTATACACGTAATCAATAACAAGTTAACAATAGAATACCTAGTGCGAATTCTTTAGATCTCTTTAATTTGTTCACTCAGACCAATTTTAAAACGTTACAGCCATCGAAAATAGCACAAACACCTCTAGAAATAATATTGCCTCTAGTAAAACTATATAACTCAGTTAACAATAGTAAATAACTGAATTGGTATGCAGGGATCATATTTATGATCCACTAAATTGCTATATAGTGTAATGTAATAATGTCAATTTACATATATTTTCTATAACATTTACATTACGATGAAATGAATTGAGGTGGAATCGTCTTGTCTAGTAAGGCGCCTGGGGTACAAACCCACTGAGTTTTAAAGTTAATTAAACTTCAAAAATATTATACGAAGACGGCCTTGAAAAGCATTAAATACCAATATAAATTTATAAACTATTATTGGCTATACAACGTGGTTAAAAATTGCTTTATTTTTTAAAGTCATCGAGATCTGATAAGTATCTCCAGAGATATGACGACAAAAACTCGCGCGACATGGAAGTCGGTTATCTTAATTATCTTGTTATAGAAACTGGCATGAAAAACTCTGTATTGCCAGAATATTGCGTAGCACAGCGCTCATATAAATGCATACAGATAGTGGGAGCATTATATTGATGTTCCGCTTGACTAGCAACTAAAAAGTAGCACCTTACGGTGTACCGGCAGCACACAGCCCCTAAGAGTCTGACCGTTTTAGATTCTATTTTTATCACATTATCGCTTACATTACCACCATGCGAGATAGTGGTCAAGGTCTATCAGATATAAAAACAATGTCTCAAATGTTGTGTCATTTCATTGGACACTGCCCTTCAAACTAAAAAGATGTTGTATTTTTATTTTAGGTCTGTAACATTTTCTCGACCTAGATTTCGAGCGAGTCCGTCGACTAAAGGTAGTTTGTGAATTACAGCCGGTATATAACATTAATAATCTTATAAATTCACGATAACTTTTAATTTGGCCTTAAATGGTATGAATATTGTTTCAATTTTGTCTAACTAGTTTGTAGGCACTTTTATGTTATCTTCTCTGTCTTAGTAAGTTTTGAGTCATAGTCATAATCTTAAAGACCGGAGTTAAAAACACGCCCACAGTGAGAAGTTTAATTTAAATAATATAATAACGTGGTTGTTTGACTGACGATTCCGTGTAACGAAGAACGTAGTGACTGAATAATGATGGCGTGTTAAGATTTATTAGGTTTTCGTGTGTATGTGTCCTAATGATAATTTAATTCGAATTGATTGATATTTGACTCAATTGTTTGTCAAAATAAAGACTTTTATTAAATTTTAAGGGAGGTATCCTAAAACGTTTCAAAGAAAAATATACGCATTACGTCCGCATTAGCTGTACAACGTAAATGAGAACAAGAGTTTGAAAAACGGGTTTTTTTTGTCTAGAGCCTATCATCATTATCAGCCGGTATCAGTCCACTGCTGGACGTAGGCCTCCCCCAAGACACGCCACTGAGCCCGGTCTTCGGCTCTTTGTTTCCAGTCACTGCCCACCGCTTTGCGAATGTCGTCGCTCCACCTAGTCACAGGGCGTCCTACTCTACGTTTGCCGATTCCCGGTCTCCACTCTAGAACCAGTCTGCCCCAACGGTTATCGGTCTTACGGCAGATATGACCAGCCCACTGCCACTTCAGTTTGCTAATCCGCTGAGCTTTGTCGATCACTTTAGTTTTCTGGCGAATTACTTCGTTCCGGATTCGATCCCGCAGAGAAACACCGAGCATAGCTCTCTCCATAGCTCGCTGAGCGACTTTAAACTGATGGACTAGTCGAACCGTGAGTGTCCACGTCTCGGATCCGTATGTCATGACAGGTAGGACGCACTGATTAAAGACTTTTGTCTTTAGGCACTGTGGTATAGGCGACGAGAAGACTCGACGGAGTTTCCCAAATGCTGCCCAGCCCAGCTGAATTCTTCTCTGGATTTCCTTCTCGAAGTTGTGTTTGCCTAGTTGGAGCGTTTGCCCTAGGTAAACATACTGCGTGACAACTTCGAGTGGGATTCCATCTACGGCAATCGGTTTCGGAACGTGCTCGTTGTACATGACTTTGGTTTTATCCAAATTCATCCGGAGACCGATGCGACGAAAAGAATCAGCTAGGTCATTCAACATCCTTTGTAGGTCCGGCAGCGTCTCTGCCATAATGACGATGTCATCTGCGAATCGTAAGTGAGAGATGTACTTGCCGTTAATGTTGATGCCACAATCTTTCCAGTCCAGCGTCTTAAACATATCCTCTAAGGCATTAGTGAACAGTTTCGGGGATATGACGTCCCCCTGTCTCACTCCTCGACGCAGATGAATATGTTTAGTACGCTGGTTCTGTACTTGTACTGACATCGTTGCGGCATTATATAGACATTTCATCACTTCGATATATCGCCAGTCGACTTGGCAACGCTGCAGGGACTCAAGAACCGACCAGGTTTCAATTGAGTCGAAGGCCTTCTCATAGTTCAAAAATGCTAAGTACAGGAGCCGATTGTACTCTTCGGTCTTCTGTACAATCTGCCGCACCGTGTGGATGTGGTCTATGGTGCCGTAACCGCTTCGAAACCCGGCCTGTTCCGGAGGTTGAAACTCGTCGAGTCTTCGCGCAAGACGGTTCGTGATGACCCTTGAAAACAGCTTGTAGACATGGCTCAGAAGCGAAATCGGGCGGTAGTTTTTCAATAGGGTTTAATCTCTTTTTTTGAAAAACAAAACCACCATGCTTCTGTTCCATGCCTGTGGATTTCTACCAGTGAAGAGAACAGAATTGAAGAGCTGTTGCAGCTGGCTTACAGCTGGAGCTCTTCCAGCTTTTAGAAGCTCCGTTGTGATTCGGCGGGCGGCGGTTGTGAGTGGCGGGTTAAGGTGGCTCTGCAATCCTCAGTATCGGGTTCGGGCCTTGAAGCATGCGATGCGTAGAGCTTGCTGTAGAAGTCTTCAACTTCCGACAGAATCTCCGGCTTGGATGCGACGACGTTCCCCGTTGATGTTGTCAGCTTTGTGAGGTGGCTTCTACCTAGAGGCTGGACGAACACTTTTGACCCCCGATTCTGCTCAATTGATTCTGTAATCAAGAGCGTGTTAGAGGATCGGAGGTCGCGTCGTACCAGCTTCTTAATAGTTTTGTTGCGCACCTGGTTAATTGACAAAGCTGACAATGGGACTCTTCCATTAGTTGAAGTGTTTCTGCCGAAAGCTTGGACTTTTTGCCCGTACGCTTGCTCTCGCAAAACTTCGTCCCTTCTTCCCTGAGGATTTCCACCACTTCTTCAAGTTTCTGGTCTACGTCATCTGTGGTTTCCAAGGCAGCGAATCGATTTTCCAATTTTAATTGGAATGTTTCAGACCCAACAACGGTTTGGAGTAGGTTTGGTCGGAGCGAGGACTTCATCAATCGGAATCTCTCGGCTTTGAAGTCGATATCCAGAGAGCCTCGTACAAGTCGGTGATCACTTCCAGTATGGAACCTAGTGATTACAGAGACGTCTCTGAATATGCGCCGTTTGTCTGTAATGATGAAGTCAATCTCGTTTTTAGTCACAGTGTCGGGGCTTTGCCACGTCCACTTCCTTTGGGGCTTTTTCTTGAAGAACGAGATCATCAAGAAAAGCCCCTCTTTCTCGAGGAAATTGACGAGCATTTGCCCCCTGTGATTCCTACTCCCAAATCCGTGTGGTCCTAGAGTCGATTCACTGCAGGTCTGTACTCCCACTTTGGCGTTAAAGTCTCCCATGACAACGTTGTAGTGAGCCTTAGCGGTGGTATGTAAGGCTCTGGAGATGTCTTCGTACATACTTTCCACCTCTTCATCCAAGTGTGCCGAGGTCGGTGCGTAGACCTGGATAACCTTGAGGCTGTACCTCTTGGTTAACCTTATTATAAGGTACGTAACCCTGGTCGACACACTGGAGATTTCTACAACGTTGTCACTGAGAGCCTTGTTGACCAGAAACCCGACGCCGCCTTGGGATGGCTGGTCACCTTCTCTGTAATACATAAGATGGCCTGATTCTAGAGTTATGGTGTCCTCTCCCTGTCTTCGGAGTTCACATAACCCCAGAATGTTCCATCTTATGTGTCCCAGCTCCTCCTCCAGCTGCGTCAGATGCTCATCCAGCCGAATCGTGCGTCCATTAAACGTTAAGCGAGGGTCAGTTTCTTTTGGCGGCCTACCGTAACCCGGGGATTCTTAGCACCCCCTGCCCTGCCGTTACCATGACCGCCGCCGTGGTCAGGAATAGCAGGGCGGCCGGGAACTGGGGGCCGCGGCTTATTGTGACTTTCCATGATGGGTTGGAGGGGGGATGCCCTAATTGCCGCGCTGGGCAGGCATGTTGGCGATCACAGGACGTAGCTTCTCGCACCGGTGACGTAGCTTCTCGCACCGGTGACGCTGCTGCCCGTCACCGGCCTGTAGTATTTAGCTACGCCATAATTTTGAAATAGTTATACCGCCATTTGTCGGTCGCCAGAGCCTCGTTGGTTTGTCAGCAGGATGCACCACGGGCAGGTGAGGTTGGCTGGGAGCACTGAGGTGGTATTTGTTCTCCCTTACATCCCTAGAGCCGATACATTTATGTAATGCAATATATTTTATCAATGTATTTTGACGTTATGAATCTTTCTACTTTCTCTAGTACTTCGAATCCAAGCGATATATTACCTACAAACTAATGCTTATTATGGTTATCAGAAAAATATCTTTTATTACCACACTCTATACAATTACATTTACAGTCTCTTAAAAATCCATATGCATAGTGATTCGATTACTTAGAAGATCAGTTACTAACTTTATTCAAAAATTTAAATTACGCTATGTAGGTATCTTTCACTAAGCATAAAAACTTGAACTGAACCAATTCACAACAACGTTCAAGATCGTAAAATCATTTAACCAAACCTTCGACAGCTTAATCTGTAACTGTATCTTATTTAAGTGTAATTTAACGACAAAGATGTATAAATTCTTTCTTTATCAGCGTTTTGTAATCGATTTCGTAAACTTGGACCGGTAAAGTCAATGAATATGTTGGATTCATACGACTGGAAACAATCACGTTAGTAAGTACGTTACCATGGAATGAGTATGTAAGAAGAAGCCTGAAAATGTAACCAGTGACAGAAAAGCTACCAAGTAATGCAATGATAGCGTGGCATTAACATACATACTACATACATAAAATCACGCCTTTTTTCGTGATAGTTAGATAGTTGAGAAATTTTCATAGGTGATGTTTTCTGTTGCCGCTATAACAAAAAATACTAAAAAAACAGAATAAAATAAATATTTAAAGAGGCTCCCATACAACAAACGTGATTTTATGCTCGCTTTAGCTCAGTATTGATAACGGCAACAGAAAGACGCTTAAAATATTCACAAAATATTGAGTTATATTATTCACTTTAAAAATGAATGGGTATTTAAATTAACATAAAATTAATATTTACGGGGGGCTCCCATACAACATACATGATTCTGTTGCCGTTTTTTATATATAATGGTACGGAACCCTTTGTGCGCGAGTCCTACTCGCTCTTGCCCGGTTTTTTATTACTTAGAGGCTAACGTTTGACCACTATCTCGCCTGGTGGTAAGCGATGATTTGGTCGACACGCTAGGCCTAGAACACTGACTAGCAAAACCTGCAGTGCCTAGAATACTCTCAAGACAATATGTGCTGCCGGAACACCATAGGGTTATGGCAGCAGATTTTCGAGATAGTGGTCGAACGCTAGCCTTAAAAATATATTTATTATTATTTCATTAATTTATCCATCCGACATGATAAGTTGGTGGCGATATGAACATGTCGACAGAATGAAGCTGTCATTCACATTGTATGTGATTATCTTCGACATTGTCCAAATGTTCCTTTATCAGATATTGATGAGTGGCACAGTGTCCATTGTTTCCTTTGAAGACTTTCTTTGCCGTTATAATTCCGTTGGAACTACTGTATAAAATTATAGAATTAATATTAAGAATTTTTAATCCAAATATCCTATTTTTCATTTTAATAAAGGTAATTTCTGCAATTATAAATATACCTTATATATATACCTTATATATGTTATTACATTTTTTAGGTATAGTATGGCACAGATCTGTGGCACAGATGAAAGTGACCATAATTATGCTGTAATGGTGGAATAACGCAATGAGAAGAGGTGCAAAATATATATAAAATGACTACGCCGAGCGTAGCTACCATGTCTAAATGCGGCGATAGGCAACACATGTTAATATTCGGTAAATTGTTTGAGTCCCAACCAAAACTTATTTGCATTGGCACCCATTTAACACCGCCTATTATGGTCTAGCAAGGCATCTAAAAAATCCATTTAAAAATGTTCCAAGTTCCGCTATACAGAGATCTGCCACACCAGCCCCCTGATTCTCAATCATTCAAAAACCTCTTCGGATTCGGAAATTTCATTTTTAGGGTTCCGTAGCCGAATGGCAAGAAACGGAACCCTTATAGATTCGCCATGTCTGTCTGTCTGTCTATCCGTCCGTATGTCACAGCGTATGTTTCGGAATAAAATGTTATTCCGAAACTATTAGGATTACAGAATTGAAACTTGGTAGGTAGATGAATTCTGTAAACCGCTTTCTTATTTTTATACAAAAATAAAAAATATAAAAGTTTAAGGGGGGGCATCCCATATATGGAACTGGAACAAAAATAAAAAAAATTCTTCAAACCTATACGTGTGCGGGTTTTATGGATAGGTCTTTAAAAATTACATGGAGGTTCCTAAAACCATTTTTTCTCACAGACAATCATTTGAAGTATAGGCGCGTCTAAAGTGGTAACATTGTGTGTCTCCCCTCTAACTTCTAAAGTAAGGGAGTGAACAATCTAGAAAAAATATGTTCTGTAGATCTCAATAAAAACTTTCAACGAAAATTGGTTTGAACGAGATACAGTCAGCAGTTGTTGAGATATAGCGACCGCAAGTATAACTTTGTTTTTTAACCGACTTCAAAAAAAGGAGGAGGTTTCTCAATTCGACCGTAAATATTATTATTTTTTTTTTATTTTTTTTTTTTTTTTTTATGTTTGTTCGCGGATAACTTCGTCGTTTATGAACCGATTTCGATTATTCTTTTTTTGTTCGAAAGGAGATATCCCAAGTGTGGTACCATGGTAATTTTATCGAGGTATGATAAGTATCTCCAGAGATATTGAGATAAACATCTCAAAATTGGTACTGAAAATGAATATTTTTTTTATGTTTGTTCGCGGATAACTTCGTCGTTTATGAACCGATTTCGATTATTCTTTTTTTGTTCGAAAGGAGATATCCCAAGTGTGGTACCATGGTAATTTTATCGAGGTATGATAAGTATCTCCAGAGATATTGAGATAAACAGCTCAAAATTGGTACTGAAAATGAATAGCGCGGCATTGAAGTCGGTTGTTTTTTAGTTTTTAAACGATATTATCATACAAACAAAACAAAGTTATTTTTGTAGTTGCGAAAAATCATAGTTATAGAATATTCTACTGTTAACACAGTAGAATATTCTATAACTATGATTTATGATTCGGAACCCTACGAGTGCGAGTCCAACTTGCACTTAGCCATTTTATTAATTTTGAATAATGATCAATACGTGAGCCATTTTGTCGCGGAAACCTTTCCAATAAGAAACATTGAATTTTTTATTTAAAATATCATAAGTAGCCGATCGGAGCATTGTGAATTGCAAAGATCCAAGTCAAAGTATGGGCAGTTTCCGAATCCGAATTTGTTTTCGAATTTTTGAGCATAACCCAAGGTGAGATAGTGGTCAAAGGCTTTTCTGTTAACTACAAAAAAAGCTTAGTAAACCTTGTAAGCGTGATCTGACCAGCGCGACCAAATAAACGTGTCGTTTTGAACAACTGGAATCGCACAAACGCAAAACCAGTACTAAAACGACAAGGTAGGCGACGGAACAAGTCGATGGCCTTACATAAAATACGTGTGTAATACACCGATTAATTAAAACCTATACAACCGTGACCGTATGTAATTACTGTTAGATTTGTGTTACGTTTAGTGCATAAGGTTTTACGAGTATGGTTTATATGCTTAGTACATGCTCCGAATATGGGTGAACGTTGTTTTGTTTTTGTGCTCGAGGAAATGGCTCTTGTTCCAGTGCATTTAATGCTGCTTTTTAATCGTTTTATGTTTGCTTTACATCGCGATGGCTTAATCATACTTTTAGTGGACATTTTTATATGTTCCTCCAGTAATAAGTTCCTACATTAAAAAAAATTGTTTGCAAGTTCTCAGAATCTTCTCTTTTTGTGCGATGCCGTACATTTGCGAGCAAATATGTCGAAGCTCTAGATTCAATTGTCTGTCGGTTAATCTGTAATCCTTAATGCAAAAGTACGTAGGCATAGTCAAGTGAGTAATTACGTCTAGATTAATAATATCAGTATCAGTAAATTGGCTGTGTTCGTATTATCGGAGCGTTCACTAACATGCTCTGAATGGCCAATTTGCCGTAATGTTCAAAATTAGCCAAGCTTCCTGCGATAATTTTGGAACATATCGGCCAGTAACCGTAATAACGCACTTACGTATGTATATATAGTCGACACAAAGGCAAAGAAGTTATACGAATAGTTATTTTTGTTAGGTTAAGTTTATAATGTCGACTTATAATTTTAATGCATTTAATGAGAAATGTATAAGTGTCTTATTCTGATAACAATTTAACAGCACTTAGTCATTTGTGAATTGCTAGGAACTAATGATTATATTTGATGGGTATAAAGATTGTTGACTATTTGAACTTCACTCGCAACCGCTGAGTTGTATATATATCATTTGGATACAATTTTATCAACTTGAAAGTTCATCTCGTAATTGACGTGAAAGAAAACGAGTTAGTAATAATGATATTGTAAATTATAAACTTAATGATATTGATAATGCAATTGTAATATGTGTTTTATGGGCATAACTAGCCTGAAATAAATGAATTTTATTTTTTTTATTTTTTTAATAATCTGATCATCGAATTATAACCTAATTCGATGAATCTGATTCAGAATTAATAACAATGTGTGAGTACACGAATGGGCACAATATCCTATTATTTATTCTGTGAAAATAGATACATAACAGAAATAAGTAGGTACCTACGCATAAAAAAGGACTTAAAACACAAATTCCAGTAGTGTCATTGACAGCTACTTTATATTCTGTTGGAACATCAATACTCGCCAAATATCACTCAATTCACATACAATGCTACCATTCTTCGGACGTGACTCACACAAAAATTTGGACGCCTAGTACGCCTTCAATATCGGTTAAACCAATTCAGGGAACTCAGCAGGACTGAGACTTCTCTAAAGCTTTCCTTATAAACAAAACAGTAGCTAAAAACAAGACTATGCTGAAAGTTGGTGGTCTTTGTCATGACTTCTGACTGGTATGTTTTATGGCCGCAAGTGCAGACTTAGAACCAGAGAAAATTACTTGTGATTGAGGCAGGCGAACAATGGTGATTGTAAAAAGGATGTGTAACTAATTAGGTGGTAGAACTGTGAAATTATTTTATCTTGAAACTAACCAGATAACCGAGAACACAGCAAATAGCGTCTTTGGCACTTTATCCAAACTGCAATAATAATTTCTGAAAACGGTGGCCACCCAGATTTTTGGTCACTTTGAAGGCTCTAATCGGCGGATTATTAATAACTCTGGCAAAAATAAATCATGTTACTCTTGCGTCTCATCAACACGTCGTGGCGATTGAAACTTTGGAAACTTGCTTATCTAGAAAAATAATAGGCTCTTTAAGAGTGAAACCGTAGTGCAAGTATTTCTTGAGAATCCATATTTATAGTTATAAATATGAAAATACGGGACTTATCGCGCCTAAAACATTAGTGAGTCGTCTCGTGACCACGATCAATGCAACTTGGTCGAAACGTCGAGTTAAATAAAATTAATGTTTTAGGCGCGATAAGTCCCGTATTTTCATATTTATAGCTATGTGTTAAAATCGCGAAAGTTTAAAGCCCATATTTATAATTATGACATTTATAACGCAGGTCCTTTATCGTTTGGATAATTTATTGTTCCACCATACAGAGCCACGAGACTACTTACTATTAGGTGCAGTGGCAAATTGTTATTGAAATAGAATCAACATTTGTCGTAGTAAAAAATTAGACCATGAGAGGTTTGTTTTATATTTGTTATGTGACCAAGAGGATCTGTTTCGTCTTTTATGCAGCTTTTTGGTACTTAACAATCTTTTTGACTTTTTTGTATTAACATAATTATTTTGTCTTTCAAATGTAAACTCTCTCAGGCCTAAAATATTCTAATTATTGTTATTTATAGTGTTAATTAAGTATATATAATATATGCAATATAATACATGCAAGAAACATGCTTGTTCTTGGTTTCAACAAAAACAAATCAGCATATCAGTCCACCTTAAAAGCTACCTCATCAGTACAAAATGCGTGAAAAGAGACGCAAATACGAATATGTCCTCCATTTGCTTCGCTACACCATAAATTAACAGATAAATAGCTTAACAACAATGGTTAAGTAAACCTGTCTCATCTCGCAAGCTCGCAACACTCCAAAATAAGCTTTGTTTGAATCGTTATAAAAACTCGTAATGTCCATTCTCGTATCATACAATGGCTGTGAATTAAAAGGACTGAAATATAAAGTAATATGTATATACGTTGCGAATAGAGGCTCGAATGGGCTAGGCCAACTGGGACAAAAAAATCGAGTGTTTGATAAACTATTTTATGGTCGCATTAAGGTCCATTAAAATGTATAACAATGTTGACCGGTGACGCTATTAATACTATACAGGTTGTTGCATATCCTAAAAAGTGATAACAGTTTTGAAATAATTATAACCCTCAATAATTATTGTTGGATTAATATACAATTCAATTTTTTTTTAAATGATTTATCTATTTAGTTATTAATTTATTATTTTAGTGTTAATTACGAGTGTATTTAAAATAAATTTAATTTATTAGTATTCTCAACAAAAATATATACTGGGCTGCACTGCAATGAAAGCGAATCGGTTAAAAAAATGATAAATTTCAAAATATTTCAGCGATAGAAACTTTTAAAATAAAAACTAAAAAATATTGAATTACAAAAGTTCAGTAATTAAACGAAATTATTAGAGATCATTACTACTGCTAAATATACAAGAAGATATCTATCCGTTCACTCGTGATTTAAAGACCCCAGCTTTTATAAAAGCGTGAGGCAGCAAGATAGTCGTCAAATGCTCTAGAGTCTAGACTATCAGAATTTTGCTAATCAACTGGTTATTACCGACTGACTCTATTCTTATGTCTACTTATATCTACTTATTAGTAGTAGAAAGCTATGTTAAAATAATAAATAAATAATATACAATAAAACAATGGTCTTTTTGAGAGAAAAAATAATAAAAAATGTCATGAATAATAATGGTTGATATGCAGATATTAACATCGACTGTCAAAGTTATAAAACATGCTGTATAGCGAGTATTAATCATTGGCACATATGGGTCACATTTGCTAGCCATACAATAATATGGGTTAATGCTATTTTCATCGATATCAGTAACGAATGTTCTGAATGTTATAATATTATTTATAGCTGTCAAACACGGAAAAAACAGGCCCAGCATGCCTATTCACAATAGGTCATATCATAAGACATGCCTGTTTGGAATATACACAAACAGTAAAGAAAGAATGACGTCATGTTAGTATTAAAATAACCAAATTAATAGTATCAGAATAGTTAGTCTAAAGTTTCACTCGAACGTGACATCAACGGCGACGCCGTAACTCTGAAGCGTTAAATTAACTGGCCAAGTGCAAGTTGGACTCGCACTCGTAGGGTCCCGTAAATTAGTAGATTATAGTTATATAAATAATATATTATGTAATAGATTATAGTAGATTACTTTATAAATATAATTTTTCGCCACCAAAAAATTAACTTTGTTTTTCATAGTGTTTGTATGAAAAACAAAGCTATATTTGCGGTCGCTTTATCTCAAAAATTGCTAACTATATCTCGTTCAAACCAATTTTCGTTAAACGTTTTCATTGTGATCTACAGCATTTTTTTTTTTAGATTTTTCACTCCCTTACTTTAAAAGTTAGGGGGTGAGGGAGGGGGACACACATTTAACTACTTTAGACGTGACTATTCTTCAAATGATTGTCTGTGAGAAAAAATGGTTTTAGGAACCTCCATGTCATTTTTAAAGACCTATCTATAGGATAACCCCACACGTATAGGTTTGATGAAATTTTTTTTTTAGTTTCAGTTCCATGTATCCCCACACAGGCCCCTTCAAATTTTTTTTAAAATTTTAGTATGAAAATCGTAAAGCGGCTTACAGAATATAATATCCACCTACTAAGTTTAAATTTTGCAGTTCTAACAGTTTCAGAATAAAGTAGCTGTGACATACAGACGGACAGACAGACATGACGAATCTATAAGGGTTCCGTTTTTCGCCATTCGGCTACGGAACCCTAAAAAGTACATTTTGTTTTTTTTTTTATATTTCATCTTTATCGCTAGCAAAAATATTGTATTTGTTGTATTAAATAAACATTTACAAACATTTTAAAGATATTTTGCAAAATTTGTCACTACTCACTTTGCTCCGATTGGAAACTTTAATTTGGAAAAATCTGTGATTCTATAAAAAGTCAAGAGTTTTCGCGACCCACTACTATGAGTTCAACATACAGACGAATTGAGAACCTCCTTCTTTTTGGAAGTCGGTTGTAAAATATGACGCATGTTTTTTCTACTAAACGTTTTGTATGTCAATTTGTTCAAACAGAAACTATGGTATATACAAGAGGAAACAAACATCCTGATATAAGTAACATTTCTAAGATAATTTTATTTCTAGCGGTTACATCAATATCCGCAACGTATCCAAGTATTAGTAAACTTCAGTTAGAGATCACAAAGAGCCAGTTCTCATAAAAACATCGCGGTGAGTGTTTATTCTGTCGGAAGCTTAGGCGGTGCCTTTGAAGTGGCATTTGTTCTGTTAAGGCTCCAGCGACACTAATTCATAACTAATAGCTACGATTCGATGAGGAAAGTGTGATTCGTAAAACCAAAAAAAAATACAGTCGAAATGTGACCCGAACCTCTTTTTTTGTGAAATCGGTAAAAAATATAAATTAGAACTATGTACTAACTCACAATTTTTTGTAGATATCTGTTATTTAACAACATTTTATGTTTTTTTTTGTTTCGAGAGGCCTAAGTCCAGCTGTGGACTGATGCCGGCTGATCACGATGATGTTTATTTCACGTTCATTTTAATTTTTTTCTGGTAGTCGACTATAGAACGGAAAAAATGTCAAACACTTATAAATAATTAACATCACGTAATTCACGTTAAATTCTCGTTTCCATACAATAAAATATTTAATAATTAATTAGAATTATTAGACGAAAAATATAAACCGGTCAAGTGTGAGTAGAACTCGCGCACGAAGAGTTTTGGCACCTCCGTAAAACAAATAATCCATAATATCGAGATTATCGAGCAAAAAAAGCCGAAAATCACATTTAAAATATGGGAATTATTGCTACACAGCTATATCTCCCGTCATCTTTTCAATTTTGTAAAATTTATATGCAAATTATTTATAGTAATTTCTTAATATATTCACATTATTTTGTGTGAAAAATATATCTATCTTAATAATGACGAAAGGAATAAAACAATAATTTACAACGAAAATAGCTGCTTTTAAAATGGAATGCCAATTTTTTTAATTTCACATGTTTCCCGCTAGATGGCGTTGTATACCGTTAAAACACACAAGTGTTTCATTTGTCGATCGCAGTACAATGCAGACTGCACTGTAAAGTTGTTACCTTGACGAAGCATCGTCACTTACCATCAAGGAGCTTTTTGGAATCGGATTACCAGATTTATCTGGAATCCGTAATAATTAACTATGAATAACGGATAATTATAATAAAACATAAATGTAGTTTAAATTATAAAATTAAACTTAGAAATTACAAAATCATGTGACATGTTGTATAGTTGCAATTATTCTATAATTAATATTATTGCATTTTCCACATTGATTATGTCGGGTCGGGCGGGTGAGAAAAGCGGGAAACGCAATCCGATATAATAATTTTCAGATTAGGGGCATATGTAATTATGAATGTTTTTAGAGTTCCGTACATTAAAGGGAAAAAATGGAACCCTCATAGCATCACTTTGTTGTCCGTCTGTCCGTCTGTAAAGACCCTTTTACTCGGGAACGCGTAAAGATATCAAGTTAAAACTTATGTCAAATCTATGGTTGGTATCTTTCAGCTGTATAAAAATTAAACTTGTTAGTCAACGCAATCAAAAGATAAAGATATGATCGATAATGTTGCATATTTTGCGATTTCACAAGGGAATCAAAACATTTAGGGTTCTTTCACAAGATATTTGAACGGGATATTTACCATGTTTTTCATTATTTGTGAGCTTCCGATAAAAAACAAATTTATAGTTCTTCCCGTTGACCTAGAATCATGAAATTTGGCAATAAGCAATAGTTTTATAACACATATACTGACAAAAATCGGAAAACCGTTAGTTAATGTGGGTATGTAGTTTAATAATAAAAAAAGCGAAGTTACCTTATGACATACTTATTATTTGCGATTGTTTTTATTTTACGTGTATGTTGTAATAGAAAACTTGTTCGTCGCTGGCATCTTATACGAACCCTTTTGAAAAGATAACGATAAAACGCTACTATTTATACATGGTTTCAGCTCTCCCCTCTCGATTTTTATCTGTTTAAGTCGAGTATGTATAGAACTCGGTAATTTTAATTTTTAATAATGCGGCTGGGAAATTATTATTAAAATTCATGCTATTAAAAAAGTTATTATTAACCGACTTCAAAAAAAGGAGGAGGTTTCTCAATTCGACCGTATATATGTTGTGTATATACGTTGTGTACTGTTTGTTCGCGGATATCTTTGCCGTTTATGAGATCTAGCCGTATATCGAGGTCTGATACGTTTCTCTAGAGATATGGAGATAAACACCTCAAACTTAGTACTGAAAATTAATAGCACGGCATGTGAAGTCGGTTCTTTTAGTTTTTTTAAACGATTTTATTATTGGAACTATTTAAAGTAAGTACCAAAAATTTTTAATAGTATAAAATCGATCGATTTAAGAGTCGATCACATTATGACTTTGAAATTACACAAGCTTATTTTTATATCTTATAGGCTTGCAATTGACCACTATCACTTACCAATAGCTGAGGTGATGCGGGCAAAGAGCAAGGATAGTTGCCGGAACACATTAGATGTTTAAGCTTAGCACTTTTGGAGTTAAAGAAGATTAAAGAGAGGCTACGAATGGAGGAAGGATAACCTTCCTGTTGGTAATGGTATGATCCACAAATACGCAAATTAAGAAAATACCCTAAAATTGAGTGCACGTCAAGAACGCATTTTTTTCTCTCTTCTTCTACCGACTAATTTGCCTCAACACAACGAACTCAATAATTGAACCACACTAGTTCCCGGTGCCGCGGTGTTAAGACATCACAAGATGGATACGACAATCCCCCTGCCTACAAATTACATAAAGCAATTTTGTCCACAATCTTAGCAATGACATTACTGCAACGGAATCTTGCCCACCGTGTTTTGTGGAAACTATGAATGGGGCGAGGAAGCGTAGCATTTTGGAGGAGGCAAATGCCAAAAAAAATACATGGTTGTTCCAAATACGTATTTTGTATAATTTCATGAATAGTTTACTTTCTTCTACATTAATATCTTCTTCATTACTAAAAAAAATCCGAGAAAATTTTCCTTGTTTTCTTATTATTCTATTAGACCGTCACACTATAAAAGTTTTCTTAAAAAGCATCAAAATACTACTAATACTTGAAGTAAAGTAAGGTAGTCCTACCAATTTTATTTTTATGTGCAGTATATTGTATTTCATTAAAACTGTAATGAAATTGTCGATAAATAAAAATATTTTAACTTACAATTAAAATAACCATAACTTGAGTAAAATCTAACAACATTTTTACTACTCAGAAAATATTTCCAATATTTTAGCTTATCGCGTACAAATAAAACATATGTTTTCTTGTAAATAGACGAATTTTTAATTATTAACAGAATGTTGTTGCGTACATTGGTAGTAAAATTTTATAGTTAAACATAAAACAAAGGTCAAACGAAGCAAATTCATGTTGTGATATAATCTATAGAAATATTATTATGACATCAACATTAAACAAATCAACATGTCGTTAAAACTATTAAATTTTGTCTAAATTAATTTATATTTACTTGGTAAGTATTGATAAGTAATTTAGATAAGCAGGCATCGATGTTCTGTGTAGTGGTGCATTGAAATGGGAGAGGATAGAATGGAATTTGTGCATAACATTTTTCTAAGTCATTAGGTACTCAGAAGTAGAAGTTTAAGAAAAAAAAAGCTCGATATAATACGAAATTGCAATAAGACCAATTATTTTACTAACCTCTGGAACACCGTCGTAATCCTTTGTCAGTATATTCGTTCCGATTTCTTTAGGTTATCGATAACGCAGGTATTTGTAACCGATAACTGGTTACGTTCATGTCCCATCTATTCATAATCACATGTGCAGTTTCATTGCAATGTCATTTTTGAAGACCTATCCATAGACACCCCACAACACAGGTTTGAAGAAAAATTTTTTTTTTGTTTCAGTTCTATATATGGGATGCCCACCCTTAAACTTTTATATTTTTTATTTTTGTATAATAATCGGAAAGCGGTTCACAGAATACATCTACCTACCAAGTTTCAATTCTGTAGTCCTAACAGTTTCGGAATAAAATGGCTGTGACATACGGACGGACAGACAGACAGGCAGACAGACAGACATACAGACAGACATGACGAATCTATAAGGGTTCCGTTTTTTGCCATTCGGCTACGGAACCCTAAAAAACCAACAAAGTTACGTAGTTATTACCACATTTAGGGCCATATTCACCGTTTCCTGATAGCAGCCGTATTAGGAACTTATGTGAATGATTTTTGACAGCTTTTATATTTTATACATGAGATAACTGCCTGATACTTTATCAAAAACTGGTGAAATTGGCCCATAATCTAATAATAACTACATTATTTTTTTTTTTATGGACTCGACTTCTCTATCTCTCTCTTTTATCGATAATATAGAAAAAAAACTGTTTGGCTAGGCAGACCCACCGGTGGGCCCGTGAAACTTAATAAGCGAATAGCTTGTCATTTTTCTCGACCCACCGGTGGGTTTGCGACGCCTGAGTGGTAAACTATTTTTAAGTTGCAGAATTGTTCCAATAAAAAGCATATCCATTATTTTTCTCAGTGGTAGAGAAACCCCTAAAAGTATTTCGTCCACGCATCGTATCCTACCCTCAGCAACGCATCCCCTCAAAATTTAGGGGATGCAATCATTCCCTTTGATTCCATCCTATTCAATTAGAAGGCGCCTATAACTGACTTTACGGAAAAATAGATTCTATTCAGATAACAGCTTTTGTGCAGAAATCTCAGAAAAATAGAGATATAATTTATAAGATATAAAGTGATATCAAATATAATTATTTGATATCAATATATATATATATATGTACAATAATTTGTTTCGATTAGAGATACAGAAAAGAAATGCTTTAATGCTCGTTTTTTAAACTCGTTTTGATCCGAAATTATTAATGAAACAAAGCGGTGGTAGTTATTTATATGCATGGTTTTTATGTAATTTATTTATTTGTAATCGCCACAATGACCAGCAATTTTATTTACAACAATATAAAATCACCCCTTCCACAAACATTTGAAAGCATTACTTCTCACAGTAGACTTCCTTCCTGCATCCGACAGTCGTATAAAAAGCCCTTCATAATATCAACAATAGAACAATATAGTGTACTTTTTATCTAAAACATTGAACGTTATACTAAACACTGTTCCTGAGAGAATTATTATCTATGAGTATAACAAATTGGGTCAATGTAGAGAAATAACGCAACTACTGTATGGATGAACTTGGGTAAATTTTGATGTTAACATTGTGAGTCGTGATGGTCCATTTGGCTTAAAGCATTTAAACAGAAGATAGATGTACATTATTAATGTAATTTTCTTTAAATCTTATAATATTATATATATATATATATAATATTATAGGCTAGCGTTTGACCACTATCTCGCCTGGTGGTAAGCGATGATGTGGTCGAAGAAGGTTAACACGCAAGGCCTAGAATACTCTGACTTCCAAGAGTTGTGTGCTGCCGGAATACCGTAATGTTATGGCGGCAGATTTTTTCCTAGATGGTAGCAAGCTACTTTTTGGTTGCAAGTCTGGCGGAACATCTACATAATAAATGCTCCTACCACCTGTGTACGTGTGTAATTATTGTAGTTTTTTTTTGACTAAGCTAAATATGCTTGTCTGGAGTGGGTTCACGTCAATAATGCAATGGAGTGAGGATCGAACTCACGACCTCTCGATCGCCAGTCCGACACATTATCCATTGCGCTATTGCCGCTTGAAATTGAATTTTAATCATAATATACGCGAATATCAATCATTTTGGAATTTATTTCTCATGTATCATTTATTTGTCAAGTCCACAGCATACACAGAGCTCCACACACTCAGTTTGTTCCGGGCTAATGAGACAGCGTCGCATGTTGCGCAAGCTCAACGTTTGCGACGACAGCGAGCGTCGGCGCAGATTCGCTACGCTCCGGAACCAATCGTGCCCGAATACGGGATGTATGACGGTGAGATTTTTGTATGGAAGCACTGATTTTTAGTCGTCGCTTTAGGAGGGTCGTAAAGTGTTATTAAGTTAGCTCTTGTTTCAGCATAGAGGAAATACAAAAAAGCACGAGCGCATAATCTATAATTCGATCAACAAGTAAAATTTGTAAGTGATAAATTGTTAAACACAATCCAAAATTTCATCGTACCGACGGGACTCGAACCCGCACCCCCCGGATTACACGTCCAGGTGCTCTGCCAATTAAGCCACGGTTCGATACATTGATACGACGAAATTAGTGGATTGCATTTTGTTAACCCAATTATGCATTGGTGGCGCCATCTATGACTATTTATTACGTAAGTTAATCATTCGGAAGAAATCATTACAGATTTCAAATCCGACGAGAGATGTTGCACTGCGTAAATCAAATATTATGTTTCTTTGAAGTGTATCACACTTTATATTTTTGTAAATTGTTAAACACAATCCAAAATTTCATCGTATCGATGTATCGAACCGTGGCTTAATTGGCAGAGCACCTGGACGTGTAATCCGGGGGGTGCGGGTTCGAGTCCCGTCGGTACGATGAAATTTTGGATTGTGTTTAACAATTTACAAAAATATAAAGTGTGAGACACTTCAAAGAAACATAATATTTGTAAGTGATATTTGATATTTAGACTAACTACAACTAGATACTTCATAATATGCCTCTTCAGCTCATCGAAGTTAAATGTTTTTAAGCTAATAGAACAAAACCCGCTTTACAAATGTCTCCGGTCTCTATCGGAGGAATAAAACAAGCGGAACAAAAAAAATATGTATCTTCACAAAAATAAAATCTTTTTCAAAAAAAAAAAACCGACTTCATTACCACAAACAGGCATTCAAAAGCGAAAAACAAATTACTTAATATAATTATTATAAGCGCTACCCACTTATCTATTTGAAGTCGGTGCCAGCCAAGTCTATTGGATAGTAGATAGATACTATGTATGTAGTAGTAGGTAGGTACATGTAGGTAGTATCTATCTACTACCTATTAAACTTGGCTGGCACCGACTTCAAATACATAAGTGGGTAGCGCTTATAATAATTATATTAAGTAATTTATTTTAAGCTTTTGAGTGCCTGTTTGTGGTAATGAAGTCGGTTTTTTTTTAAAAAAAAGATTTTATTTTATCCTTTTTAGTGCAAAACAATTAATGAGATTTAATTAAATTACATGCATGTATAAAATTTCGTTCTGGGCCGTTATACACTGACGGATATATACTTTGTGAAAATTTCAAGTATGTACTATTACGGTTAAGAAGGTACATCTGTAAAGTGCGCACATATAGACACACGGACGGACGGACGGACGAACGGACGGACGGACAACAAAGTCTCAGAAAGTGTTCATTTGGTACCCTTTGGGTTCGGAACCCTAAAATGCCGCGATAGTGAAAATATTCACTAGTCATAATGATGTCATCAAGGTATCAAAGGACAACGTCCAAAATGGCCCTGTGCAATAAAAGCATCTGACACACACGATAATTGATTGTGTATTTTATTACAATAATTCCAAATACTTTTATAACACGGACGTATTCCAAAATGAATATTAAAAAGTATTATTTGCGATTATTAACATTAATTGCCGCCATATGGCCCACACAGTCTGAATCACTCTACTACGTTATAAGAGTTGGCACTTCCTTACATTGTTAATACCCGAATTATGAAAACACTGTGTAGCCAACCTAACAACGAAAAGTATTATTTACGCAGTACCTATTATATAATCTGTGGTATTATGCTTAATTTTTTTTTTGCAGTGTTGGTTGGTACAAAGTACGTTCATAATTCTGAGTTATTTATGCATGCAGTGTCGCGGGTAGGACTAATATGGCCGCCATCTTCGTCAAACGTCATGTCATGTCAAAAAATATTAGGTATGCTCAAAAACTTTGCACATTAATAAGACTTTGTCTGGTAGAACATTCCTGTGAAGACAAATTAACTCTCCCCACCTTTGTTTCTATCTCGCTCACAGTTACCGTAAGAATATCACAAGTCAATAATACTTAAATTCAAAAAATTAAAACCACCCCCGACTGATTTGTATATGTAATCCGAGTTTATAATCAAAGCATATGAATAACTTTGTACATTGAGACCATTCCAAGGAGATGTCTCAGAATTAGATCAAGCTTACCATATTTTTGCAATATCATTGAAGTAACAAGATACTGCGACAGCGCCATATTGATTTTTTGACGTCCGCGGTCAAAGGACTACGAGCTTACGAAAGTTGTTATTGTAGTTTTATTTAACCAAAAAAGAGCTGATAATATTTAAACGGCGGAACAGATTTTCATGAAATAAAGCTAAGAACACTTTCGACGAAGACATCTGTCAAACAAAACAAACTAAATCAAAATGGGTTCATCCGTTTGGGCGCTACGATGCCACGATGACAGACACACAGATACACACGTCAAACTTATAACACTCCTTCGTTTTGCGTCGAGGTTTAAAAACCAAAATCAACGTGAAGAAAGATGTAAAAACATTATTCAAGGTCATATTTTTTAGTCTTCAAAAGTATATGCAATAGCAACCTCCATTGTGTATAATCTTCTTGGGACTCTTCTTCTAAAACCAGTACATTCTCCTATGTTTGAGATATTTATCTCCATATCTCTGAAGATACTAATCAGATCTCGATAAAATTAAAAAGGGACCACCTCGAAAACGTACCCTACCTATTAAAAAAATAATCATTTGAATCCGTTCACAATTGACGGAGTAATCGCGTAACATACATACAAAAAAAAACATACAGACGAATTGAGAACCTCCTCCTCTTTTGTGAAGTCGGTTAAAAAACAATGTCAAACTGTACGGTCACTGCAGATTGTTTTGAGAATGACCTAGGTACTTACATTTTATAGTAAAAGTAAAATATTCGCCTGAAACGAAAATTGAATCTGCTGATAACAGTTACTGTGGCACGCATAACTGTAGATAGGTAGAATTGTCACAGATTATATAATAGGTACTACGTAAGAATTATGCGCGTCGCATCGTTACAGGACGTCAGTGATCTTAAGTTTTGTCTCACGTACCTATTTTTCTGGACTCTTCCCCGTCAAAGCGAAATAAATTTCTATTTCTATGGTGGAATTACTCACAAAGTTCTGCTATGATTTTCTAAGAAAACTGTAAGGTTTTTTTATAATATAAGGTAACAGGACAAGAACGACGCTCGCCTGATGGTAAGCAATGACGTCTACCTATTACAGATACAGCGGTATGCAAATTTCTGGACTGTCAGAATTTTGCATGTCACTTCACTGCGCCTGTTACCTTGAGGCATGAGATGTCGAGTCTCACATGTCCTGGGCCCTTATTCAGTATGACCAATTTAAAGTCTTACCGTGCCATGTTACGTTATCTCCGCGTTATGGTATTCTCTATGCCAATTAAAACGCCGTAGCGTAAGGTTATGAGCACGTCTTGAGCTGCCAAAATATCGTGACATATGAGGACGTGTAACGCGCGCGTTTTGTATAATTTACCTATCGTGTGGCATACAGAATACAATTTTTCAATAACGTAACGTGGCGCGTCAAGGAACGCGTTATCTCATTGTTCATACTGAATAAGGCCCCTGTAATTTCACTGGACACCTTGCCATTTTAACCAAAAAACATTCGTGTTTCATGGCTTAAAATTAATTGGCAAAGTGGTGGTACCGCCAGGCGGACTAGAAAAAGTCATAAATTCAAGTATATATTATTCCTCCTTTAGTCCTTCTCCCTTTATGTAGTGCCAAAAACCGTTTAGTAACATGATGACAAGACAAATACATTTTGTCTTTAATTGCACCTCATTACGTTTTAATACACTTTGTACGCAGGCAACAATCTAGACAAACTATAAATTGGCGTCTAAGTACGTTTAAAATCTTGCATTCCAATCGTTTAGTCACTTATTTAGCTAATCTATCCAAAATAATTACTCAGATAACTTAGCACATGCATATAACGTTTTATTAAGCCATCTTATCAACTCCCCAGAGCTAGACTATTCTAGCCGCAGCCTTTACACGAAACGATGAAACGTCGGATACATTTTTAAGTGAGAATTTTTCAAAGATTTTTGATTTGGAATAAAATGCGGAGCAATTATTATCCACTTTTACATAAGGATAAGCTACTAAAGGTGAACTAGGAATAAACTGATAGAATTCTACCTTTTATTGTCAAATTAGCTTAGTTACTTCACTCAAATTTTTACTAAAATTTAATTTTTATCTTATATGTCAGAGAACCAAAGTTATCAATATAGCTCAAAGGATTAGCAAGCTGAAGTGGCAGTGGGATGGTCACATCTGTCGTGGAACCGTAGAACCGAATGACCGTTGGGGTAGACGTGTTTTAGAGTGGAGACCACGGCTCGATAAAAGCAGTGTAGGGTGCCCCGAGCCCTCCATATGGATGGAGGGATTATATACGCAAGCCGGCTGGCAGTGGCTAGATAGATATAAAGAGCTGATGATCAGGCTCAGTAGCGTGCCATAGGTGAGGCCTATGTCCAGCAGTGGACAGAGATAGGCTGACAATGATGAATAAACTTATGTTGACACTGATCGACTAGGTATTCTGCAGTTTTATACATAGCAGTTACATAGCTAGTAGGTAGTTATATAGCAGTTGCATTGCATAATTACTAAAAACATTGCAAACAACTATCATTATATTAAAGAATTTAATCTATGAGTATATTATGTCAAGTGAAGATAATCTTTTTATAACACATTATTAATGTCCTCGTGTAAAGGACTCAAGACCTAAACACTCAATGTCAGTTCAATCAAGGCACTAGCGCACTACATCAGCTGAATATCGATTTAAAATGCAAATTCGAACAGCTGTTTATCAGTTTACCGATTGAATTAAGTCAGTTAGCATGCTTCAGCCTTAATTACCTATTGCATTGTGTGGGCGAACTGAGATGTTTAATAGGAATGGGGTAAAACAAAATAAGGCTCGCGTATCGCGGACGTTTTTTTGATTGTTAATAAACTTGTAATGTTTTTGAATAGGTAATAATTGTTGCAACATAAACAACTTTGTAAATTTATTGTTTCAGAGAAACTGACTGTGAAAATGTGCATGTCTTTAAACCTGTAATCTTATTAGCGCGGGTCGTTAAGTAGAATAAAAGAAATCAGACATATTATAATATATAAGTAAATTGTACGTTATAAACTCGCTAGTACATAATTATCATTAATATCTAATCATATCTAAAATGATAAAGCAATCTAGTGATTACTAAATACTTGTTAATTAATTTAAATAGAATCAAATGTATTTAATTATATCTATATAAATACCACTTACTGTTTTAAAATTTCTATTTTTAGATATCTTCTAACATTATTATGTTTTAATATAATAGAATAATTTGAAATTAATCTTGGTAATTAAATTATAAGCTTTATATTGCATGCCGGTTTATTATATATATATATATATATATATATATGTAGGATTTTTCATTTCGATAGATAGCAACACTAATTTGTAGACGAAGATATATTATCTGTGTAATCTTTGGAACGTTTTTATGCTTTACATCCAAAGCCTGTTTTATTTGTACGTGGAACATCAAAAGTGTAAGCGAGTAAGAAAATCTAGTTGCTCTCTCTCTAATTTTTTCACGACGAAGAAAGAACGTGTGTGTTCGGAATTGTATCGTTAAATATTAAGAATTACTGAAATAAAGTGAAAAAGCTTCTGCAAAACAGCCTTTTACTGGACAGCAAGCTCTACCCCACCCATCCCACAACTCTCGCCCGGGATTATTCCGAGAAAAAAGTTTGGGTGTGACGACGACAAAAACGTGGCAAAGAAGGCAGCTGTAAGACGTGGCTGGCCGGCTCTTTTACCACAATAAGACGAAGAAAAACAACGATGGCGGAAGCGGCAGACGGCAAAAATACGCACAACGACGCAAAATGTTTTACGACGATGGATGCAGTTCCAACATACACCGGAGACGACTTAACCTATACGTCCACAAAATGGACGCAAGATCTAGAAGATAATGCGGAGATCTTTGGATGGTCAGCGCAACAGAAGCTGATAATAGCTCGTAGATCGCTTAAAGGAACAGCTGAATTATGGTTGAAGACTGAAAGAACTTTTAAAACATACGATGAATTAAAGGCGGCACTGCTGCGTGAATTTCCTGAGGTCATCGATAGTAAGCGTATGCACGAGATAATGAGCAGCCGAAAAAAGCGTGCTGGAGAAACTTACTACCAATATTTATTAACTATGAAAGAACTTGGTAAACGAGCAAAATTCCCCGATTATGTTGCGGTGCAGTACATTATAGATGGCATCATGGATACTGAGATAAACAAAATTATGTTCTATGGGGTGACGACGTATACACTCCTCAAAGAGAAACTATCTCTTTATGAAACATTCAAAGAAAAGAGTAAAAAACAAGAATTAAAGAGTCAGCGGACAATTATGAAACCGACCAAAGTCAAAGAAGCAGATGGAAAAACAACACAACGCTGCTTCAAGTGTGGCGAGTTAGGGCATCTTTCTAGTACATGTTCTCATAAGATTAAATGTTTCAGATGTAACGGCTATGGTCATATAGGCAAAGATTGTACTAATGTTATCCAGAGAGATATTCCACCGTCTACGAGTCAGAAGTCAACCATGGGCCAGCGTTCGATGCTCATACAACAAGAGTCCTCGGAAAGAACGGTAAACACTGAGAAATCAATATGTGATATTGCTTCAGGTGAGCGTTCAGACTATTTAAATGTCAGTCAATGCGGTCAGTGTTCACATAGTCAAAATATAAATGTTCTTAATGTCGGAAAGTGTTCAAATTTAAATCAGAGCGTTAAGAGTATTCAGATTAAAAACATAACTGTAGATAACTGTTTAATAGATACAGGTAGCGAGTTAAATTTGTTAACGTTGGATTTATTTAGTAAATTAAATGTAACTAAGTATGATGCTGAAGAGATGTTAATGACGGGACTGGGTTCATGTAAAGTTTATTCGATTGGTAAATTCAATATTCAAATGAAGATAGATGGCCACAGCTATGATGTTATGTTTTACATTGTTCCAACTAATGTTATTCCGTATACGGTGATATTAGGTCAACCTTTTTTGATGAATACAATTACAGTAATTGATAAAGGTGAAATTGAAGTAAGGCCACAGTTTTATGATAGTTCATACCTGATGTGTGTGCTTTCTTCAGAAGAAGATATAGCTATTTCCAGCGAAAAACCTATCGTTCAGGATATAATAAAAAATTATAGGCCGATACAAACTAAAGAAGCCCCTATAAAGATGAAGATAATTTTAAAAGACGATATACCTGTCACACAGCGACCAAGACGACTCGCTCTGACTGAAGAAGAAGTTGTGAAGCATCAGATTGATGAGTGGTTAGAAAAAGGCATTATACGCCCCAGTTATTCAGAATATGCAAGTCCACTTGTATTAGTAAAGAAGAAAGATGGAACCAACCGAGTTTGTGTTGATTTCAGAAAAATTAACCAGAAGATGGTTAAGGATGAATATCCTTTACCGATTATTGATGATCAGATAGATAAGTTGAGCAAGGCTCGAGTATTTAGTACAATAGATCTCAAAAATGGATTTTTTCATTTGCCGATTGAAGAAGACTCGATAAAATACACAGCGTTTGTGACCAACAACCCTGAAGGTCAATATGAGTTCCTAAGAGCACCATTTGGACTCTCAATATGTCCAAAATATTTTACACGGTTTATAAACATTATATTCTCAGATTTTATAAGAAAAGGAATTATTTTAATTTTCATCGATGATATAATTATATTAGCAGAAGACGAAGATCAAGCAGTTCAGAGACTCCAAGATGTCTTGAAAGTTGCAGCTGAATATGGTCTTGAAATCAACTGGAAGAAGACACAAATACTACAGCAATCAGTCGAATACCTAGGACACATTGTTTCAAATGGAACGGTTAAACCATCATCAGAGAAGACTAACGCAGTTATGAGATTTCCAGAGCCAAAGAGTTTAAAAGAAGTACATAGTTTCATCGGATTGACATCCTATTTCAGAAAATTTATTCAAGATTATGCTACGATTGCTAAGCCACTGAGTGATTTACTAAAACGAGGAGAATTCTATTTTGATCAAGAACAAAGATGTGCATTTGAAAAATTAAAAGGTAAATTATGTTGTGAACCTGTTCTTAAAATTTTTGATGTGCAGCTAGAGACAGAACTTCACACGGACGCATCTAAGCATGGATATGCAGGCATTTTAATTCAAAAAGATCCGGTAGATTGTAGTATGCATCCAGTTCATTACATGAGCAGAAAGACGACAGAGTCTCAGCAAAAATATAGTAGCTATGAACTAGAAGCAATGGCTGTTATAGAAGCGGTGAAGAAATTTCGAAGATATCTAATTGGAATTCCATTTAAGATTGTAACAGATTGTGAAGCATTTCAGAAAACACTTTACAAAAAAGATGTATCAGCTAAAGTAGCTAGATGGATATTGTTCCTACAAGATTTCAACTACGTTATTGAGCATAGAAAAGGTGATAAAATGCAACATGTCGATGCGCTTAGCAGAAATATATGTGTGGTGAATACAGAACTACATGCTAGAATAAAGAAAGCTCAAGATGAAGACAACAGCTTAGAAGCAATTAAAGAAGTTCTCAAGAAGAGTGAATATGAAGATTATTTTTTAGAAAATGATGTAATTTATAAAGGAGTACAGAAGAAGTTGGTGTTACCAGAGATTATGGACTTAGAAATGATCAGAAGAGTGCACGGAGGAGGACATTTTGGGAAGAAGAAAATCAAAGATATAATAGAACGAGATTATTATATAAACCAGTTGGATAGTAAAACTGAAAAAGTTATATCAACATGTGTACCATGTTTACTGGCAAGCCGAAAAGCAGGAAAGAAAGAAGGACTTTTAAACCCTATAGAAAAAGGAGATTTACCATTATATACTTTGCATTGTGATCATTTAGGACCATTAGATGCAACCAAGAAGTTATATAATTATATACTAACGGTGATTGACGGATATACAAAATTTGTTTGGATTTATCCAGTAAAAACGGTGACAGCTAAAGAAACCGTAGACAAAATTAAACAACATCAAAAAGATTATGGCAACCCAAGACGAATAATAACTGATCGAGGTACAGCTTTTACAGGAAATGAATTTCAGCAGTATTGTTTAGAAGAAGAAATTGAACACCTTACCATAACAACAGGAATCCCACGTGGTAACGGTCAGGTAGAAAGGATGAACCAAATTATTATATCTGTACTGGCTAAAATGTGTATAGAAGAACCAGGACATTGGTACAAGTATGTCAGCAAACTTCAGAGAGTTATCAACAGTACATACCAGCGATCTATCAAAACATCACCATTTGAACTGTTAATGGGAACCAAGTTAAGACTAAATGAAGACATCAAAATTTTAGAATACTTAGAAGAAGAAAATATCAAAGAATTTACAGAGAGAAGAGAAGAATTAAGAAAGCAAACAAAAGCTCAAATATTAAAGATTCAAGAGGAAAATAGAAAAACCTATAATAAAAACCGGAAAGACGGAGATAAGTACAAAATAGGCGATATAGTAGCCATACAAAGGACGCAATTTGGAAATACTTTAAAATTAAAACCAAAATTCTACGGACCATACAAAATCACAAAGGAGCTAGGAAAAGATAGATATGAGGTCGAAAAGCTAGACCGAGGTAAGGAAGGACCGACAAAGACCACATCCGGAGTAGACTACATGAAGCGGTGGCCTTAGTTCAAACTTACCTGTATAAAGTCATCTACTTTACATTAAAATTTATTTTAAAATACTTGAAAGCATATTGGGCATGGCACTCTATCTCATTATTGTTATAACTTAAATTCATGAAGAAACAACAAAATTGTTATTGAATTCTGTATAATTATACTACATATTGAAACAATGTATGTATTCAAGTAGAAAGAGTTGTGATTGTAACAACACATAAGGGCAAAGAAGCTCATAACAAATAGTATGTACTTATTTGTTCTATGTAAATGAAGAATTATGTTTCACAGATGTAATTTGTATGTAAACCTAAAATAATGTATGTTTTCTAATCTATTTAAATAAGATGCATGTTAAGATAAGATTGTATATTTACTACTTATAGTTAAAACCTAAACCTTACTACCTAGTTGCATAATTTTAAAATAACCTATGTATGTTTTAATGAGAAGTTAGTTAAAAGAATAGAAGTTATGTTTAAGTCGTTTGTTAATTAATAATTGTTAAGGATATGGTTATGGGTAAGAAATAATAAGAGATTAGTTTCAAATAGTGTATTGTGTAAAAAAGGGTTTCAAGTTAAAATAAGCTGTAAGAAAGTAGATTATTAATTTATAATAAGTACATTGGCACCAGTTATTAAGTTATTTAAGATGTAAGTTTTAATGCAGAATAGTTTATGTTAAGAGTCAATATTGTGTCGAAGTTAAGCATCAGTTAATAGTTTTGTGTATTTTATGAAGATCAGTATAAGAGTTTTGTTTAAATTGTAAAGCGAAGAGAAATTTGTAATATTGTAACGTAGAGTCATATGAGAGCTAAATTTGTTTTTGTTTAACTTAACGTAGAAGCAGTCTGAGGCCAGACTATATTGCAGGAAGGCCGAGTTGTAGGATTTTTCATTTCGATAGATAGCAACACTAATTTGTAGACGAAGATATATTATCTGTGTAATCTTTGGAACGTTTTTATGCTTTACATCCAAAGCCTGTTTTATTTGTACGTGGAACATCAAAAGTGTAAGCGAGTAAGAAAATCTAGTTGCTCTCTCTCTAATTTTTTCACGACGAAGAAAGAACGTGTGTGTTCGGAATTGTATCGTTAAATATTAAGAATTACTGAAATAAAGTGAAAAAGCTTCTGCAAAACAGCCTTTTACTGGACAGCAAGCTCTACCCCACCCATCCCACATATATATATATATATATTAGCATAATGTGTTTCTAATAATTTTTATAAACCCTGCATATAGGATGTATTTTTGAGATGGGGCCGTCAGGACAGGTAACTTTTCTGTATATACAGTAAAATGTTCAAATTGACTTAAAAACTCCTCTGAGTGTTAGCTTTAGACATATTCCCATCACTAGTCAGTGTACGCCAATCTACATTCGATTGACAGACTTACGACTTGTAGGTACAAAAACCGGTATTAATTAATTAGATGTGACGATAGTGGAAAAAAGGGATGTCCCTAATGACTGGCTCAATGCTTCTAGCACTTTATACTGACTTAATTCTATTGGAGGCTGACATGAAAAGTCGTTTACTTTGAGTGAAACTGAGATACGAAGGTTGGGTATTCTGTTAAAATGACGTCAGTTGCATACCTACTGCCCTTTTAAGGTTACGTACGTAGTATTGTTATCTGTTCTGTGGTTACGGGAAATGATATGTTAACGACCTATGTAATCTCAAACTCAAAGAAGGTACAACTGTGTCATTCGCAGACGACACAGCACTACTCTTCACTGCTAAGACATGGAGCGAGGTGTTCAACCTTGCAGAAATTGGGCTAAAAGAAGTTATGTCTTGGCTAAGAGAAAATCTACTCACACTAAATGTCAGTAAAACCAAATTTATTACCTTTTCAAAGACTGCTGCAGATAAATCTAACATAACTGGTTTCAATCAAATAAAAGCTCATATATGTTCTGACTACAATTATTGTGCGTGTCCATTACTACAACAAGTAAAGTTTATTAAATATCTCGGGGTTATTGTGGATCAGCAACTGACTTGGCTGGAACATATCAAAGTCTTAACTGGCAGAGTACGCAAATTAATTGTCATTTTCAAGCGTATAAGACATTTAGAAGACAAAAAAGTGTTAATGATGATATATTTCGCTCTCTGTCACTCTCTGATATCATATTGTATCCTAGTCTGGGGTGGTACATACAAAACCTTTATGCTACGGGTGGAGAGATCTCAACGTGCAATACTGAAGGTAATGTTATCCAAACCCTTTAAATTTTCTACCAGGCAACTATACTGTGAAACAAACCTACTCACAGTCAGGCAGATTTACATCCTGAAGGCTATTCTAAAGACTCATACTATTATTCCATGTGACTTAGTAAGCTATAACAATAAACGAAGGAAAGATTCGTTAGTGAAACTCTCTAAATTCTCGTCAGCTTATGCCCATAGACACTTATGTTTTTTGGGTCCATTCCTGTATAAAAGCTTAAATAAAATTGTTAACATCTATCCCCTGACTTTTTATAGATGTAAAGCAAATGCCACGAAATATATGCTAACTCTTAATTATAATGATACTGAAAAATTGATGATATATAAAATGTAACACCACTCAAAACACACACACACACACACACACACACACACACACACACACACACACACACACACACACACACACACACACACACACACACGCACACGCACGCATACGCACACGCACACACATACCATAAAACACACACCCGCACACACACACAACTTGCATGCATAATATATTATCAGCCAACATCGAGAGTGATATAATTATGTATATCTTTATTTTTTCTACTTACCTACCTAAACCTATATAATAACCGGATATGTAAATTAAAAAGGTAAAAAAAAAAAGAAAAAATAATAAAATTATATTAACTAAATTATTTTTACAAACAAGTGTGGAGTAGTTTCGTATATACAAAACTACTCCACACTTGTTTGTGACCCATTCTAAGCGTTTGTTTACCTGCGAAATACAATGGCTTATCGCACCTACATTGTCGTCAAACCACTAATGCGAGGACTGCAGCCCCGACTTGCGAGTAATATCTAGTTTTGACACTGGCCAATATGGGAGACACTTAGCTAGTTATATTTTATTTGTAATTTACCAATTTTTATTTTCAAATCTAAAAGTTAAATGTAAATTTATTTCATTATAATTATATATATTGGTGTGAGCGCACTGTTGGAAGTGATTGTCAGCTGTACCACAGGTACGACCTAGCACGGTTGACAACGGCAAGATGTACCCTCATTATTTGTTTACATTAATATAAAATTACTAGTTTAAAATTGTAAAGGTAGGTACATATGAAGTTGTAATAAGTTAAATTGATGAATAAATTATGATTAAATGATGATGATTATGATTATGATACCAAAATAAACATACCCATGTCATACTGTAAGTATGCCTATGTCACAGTATAATGCTTGAAGAATATATCTAATGTTGTACGTTGAATAATTATCGTCAATGCCTACCGTCAGCGTATATCCAGCCTAAGTAATTATGTAAATTGAATTCAAAATTTAAAACCATCCCCGACTGATCTATGTGTAATTTATACATTGAGACCATTTCACTGAGCCCAAACACAACATATCTGCTGTGAGTTGATGAGGAGCACAGTATTCTGCAGATTCCAGGAGATGTCCCAGCTTAAGGTAATAGGTCGAAGAAGTTTATAGATTTAAGACGGGAATTTAACGTGACTTACGCAATGTCGATATAGCGATCGAGTGCGAGGCTGAACGCGTCGGCGAGCGCCCCGCACTCAAGATCCTGAAGAAGGCCTCCGGGTGAGGCCAAAACATATGTCAATCGCTATATCGACATCGCGTAAGTCACGTTAAATTCCCGTCTTAAATCTATAAGTTTAAAATTAACGTGAGTTTTTATAATAAGGTCGAAGAAGGTCGAAAAAATTCGACTTACGTAAGGTACGTGAATTACAGCCGGTATATAACAATAATAATATTACCATGTTCTTGCAATATCATTGAAGTATGAGAATACCGAATTTCGAGTTGATCAGACATATAAAAGTTGATTTAATAGCGTCATCAACTAAAAAAAAACTCATAGTTTTAAAATGGCTGAATAGATTTTTAAGAATTAAAGCTAAGAACTAAATTAAAATCGGTTCATCCGTTTGGGCACTACGGTCACATGAGTAAAGAAAAGGTACAGAGACTAAATTTCATACAACTGCGCTGTGATGATGACGTAGACGCGCGTGTGTACCTGAGCACTAGCGGCCTGTGTGCCGCCTGTCACGTACGGAGTGAAACCGGTTTATAGTGGCTCGGCTGGTGCTTTAACTCAAGGCTGTCGCTCGCAACGCGTCACGTTATATTATATTATGTTTCATCCCATCTATTAGAAAAGTGATTGTTGGTTCCTCGATAAGTGCGCGCAAAGTAGGTATTTTCCGCTCTAGGGCGGGATTTTTTTTTTTTTTGGCTTATAAATGTTCTTTTATAGTGACCTGTCTAAGGAGGTAAATGAAATTCCTTGACATTTAATGAAATTTCGTGACATTTCGTGACATTTATGACATTTAATGACATTTTCTAACAAAAGAAATTAAAAGATCAGCTGTCAACTGTCACCAAGAAAGAAGCAAAAGTTACTTGAAAAATTAATTAAATTAAATTTATTTACAAAATTTACACTGCAACCCCAAAATA
Organism: Cabera pusaria; assembly: GCA_954871355.1. Lineage (NCBI taxonomy): Eukaryota > Metazoa > Arthropoda > Insecta > Lepidoptera > Geometridae > Cabera > Cabera pusaria. The sequence continues at coordinate 9,913,438 of OX940896.1, read as the reverse complement.
GTACTAGCAAGCCTTGAGGAGCAATCTTTAAGTATAAGTGTGGAAAGCTCATCAAGGAGGCCGACAGGGACACTGCCATTATCGACCCTTGCACGGATAAGAGTAGTCTATTCTCTGTGGATCCTTGGTAGATGAAACCGACTCTAGTCTGAGGAAACCGATTAAAATACCTACTTCATCAATTTTTGTGAATTTAAAAACAGGATATAATACATACGAGTACAAAGGAGTTTACATCTTAATTTTGGATGGTGCCGAGCCGCGGCGCGCCGGGGCGTGTCCCGTGTGCGCCTGTGCGGCAGTATTTATATTCTCTTTGCTGTGCGGTTCCAGATGAATATTTGTTTATTTAGTGACACTGTCAGTGCATGTTTATTTTGATAGCAGTTTGTGTGTTTTTTATTATAATTTTAATGTTTATTCATAAAATGAGTAGTCATACATCTAGTATAATATGTAGAAGGTCGCAGCCTGCCGGTACTACCAATGCTGGATCATCGTATGACGGTAATGAGCTGGTGCAGTGTCCTCATTGCTCCCAAGCACGTTTTTTTAAGGGTCAGCGAGGACTCAATGTGCATATTGGAAAGAGCCACAAATCTCTCTCGCAAGATGCACATACTGTCAACGTTGATACCCATTTATCTCAAACTCCCATTCAGGCTCAATTTTGTAACTCACAACCATTTTGGCAATATCTTTCTAAATTAAAATCATCCACTTCGATTGTTAAGCGCATTCCCCGTGGTGCACGTATCTCAGTCGCTCAAAATTTGTCTATTAAAATTAAGAAAGTTTTAAATGAAAATTCTGAAAGTGCTTGGGAACAATTGTTGGCTTTTCCCTTCGAAGTTCTCCACTCTCAAAATACAAAACAATCTCTCACTACCACAATAAAAAATAACTGTTACACACAATCCAACCATAGGACAGATAATTCTTCACAAATTCAAAATTCAAATCAACAACATTCACATTGGCAGAATAAAAATTCTCATAGTATTTTCAATAAAGTGGAGACTAAAATAAGTGATGGAGACTTGAAGGGAGCTGCTCAGCTTTTGTTTACTAATGACACCATTGCGCCAAATACACCAGAAACTTTAGCAGCCCTGATTGACAAGCATCCACCATCGCTATCACCGCCTTGCCTCCCGATTAACTCCACTCAGCCTTGTGTTGAATGTTTACAGGCAACTGAAAAAGACGTGAAAGTGGCGGTGATGTCATTTAAAAATGGATCTGCTGGTGGGTTGGACGGCCTAACTCCCCAGCACATTAAAGATTTAATTTATGGAGCAACTGGGGATGCGGGCCAGATACTATTACGAGACATCACCGACCTCATCAACTACATGTTATCAGGTAAGGTGCATGAATAGATTGCCCCTCTCCTATATGGTGCAAACCTATGCGCGCTGAAAAAAAAAGATGGTGGCATCAGGCCAATAGCCGTAGGGTGCACATATAGAAGAATCGCATCCAAGGTTTGCTGCCGGCACATTCACCAAAAACTGACTGAAAAGTTCCAGCCGCTTCAGTTAGGCTTCGGCAGCAAGGGCGGATGCGAGGCAGCTGTTCATGCTCTCCGCACATTCTTACATCACAAATGCGGTGAGGTGATATTGAAGGTGGATGTCAAAAATGCTTTTAATTCTGTAGACCGTTCTATCCTTTTGAATGAAATCCAAAATTATATTCCGGAAACATTAAAATATCTTTGGCAATGTTATGGTTTGGATTCTAAATTACTTTACCGAGATAATTTAATCAATTCTTGCTCAGGATGTCAACAGGGTGACCCTCTTGGACCAGCCATATTTGGACTAGCCATACATCCCATAATCTCGAGTCTAAATTCCAAATTAAATATGTGGTATCTGGATGACGGGACCCTTGGAGGCGATGCTACAACTGTATTGGAAGATTTAGAATTGTTAATTGGTAGATTTAAATCAATTGGTTTAGAACTAAATTTCTCTAAATGTGAACTATTTATAACAGACATTGTACCTTCAGAAAAAAGAGACAATTTGTATGATAAATTTAACAGTTTAGCTCCAAATTTAAAATTATTGACCGGTAAAAGTTTGCGCCTCCTAGGAGCTCCGATCCTTCACGAGTCATTCCCAGATTTTGTCGATGAACAACGTCAAAAATTTGAAGATACGTCTGAACGTCTCACTAAAATTCACAACCACATGGCTTTTCATCTAATTCGATTTTGTCTTTTTGTGCCAAAATTTACGTATATACTACGATGTTGCCCTCTTTGGAACCACATTTCTTTACTACTAAGTTTGGATGACGCGATTAAAAATGTTTTAACCCAAATTCTAAATTGTTCACTTCCAGATATTTCATGGTGTCAGGCATCTCTGCCTGTTCGGCTTGGAGGCATTGGCATCCGCAAAATTTCCAGTGTTTCATTACCGGCCTTTCTATCTTCTGCCAACAGTGTTTTGGTTCTTTTTAAGAGAATAATTTCAAATTCAGCATCACAAATTTCAATAGACTCTTTGGAAGATGGTAGAACGGCCTGGTCTTTGGCTTGTCCAAGTGAGGATCTTCCAAAAAATCTTAGTTCGCAAAGGCAATGGGACGATCCCCTTTGTAAAATTGTACAGAAACAAATTTTAGACAAAAGTATTGATAATAAAGTCCGGGCTCGTCTCCTTGCCACGCGCGAACGAGAATCTGGTTATTGGTTACAAGCACTACCTTCATCCAACATTGGTACCCTAATGGACAATGAAAGTTTTTCTATTGCCATAGGGTTGCGTCTGGGCATCTCTAGGACGGAACCTCACAATTGTCACTGCGGCAGTGAAGTGGACAGATTAGGCCACCACGGCCTGTCATGCCGCCGCAGTGCAGGGCGTCTCTCACGCCACGCCACAATAAACGACGTCATCCGTCGGGCCCTTGCCACCGTGAACGTGCCGGCCATATTAGAGCCGAACGGTATATCACGTGACGATGGTAAGAGGCCCGACGGTATGACGTTGGTGCCATGGTGTCGAGGAAGACCATTGGTGTGGGACGCCACATGTGCTGACACATTAGCGGCGTCCCATATATGCGGGACCTCACGGTCAGCGGGCGCGGCAGCGGATGCTGCAGAAAACCTCAAACGGAGGAAATATGCTACCATTGGTGATGGATACATATTTCTTCCGTTTGCGGTCGAAACAATGGGCCCATGGGGTCGAGATGCCCGAGGTTTTGTTAAGGAGTTGTCCAGGCGCCTAATTGACATCACCCGTGACCAAAGAGCTGGCGCTTACCTCGGCCAACGTATTAGCCTAGCTATACAACGAGGTAACGTCGCTAGCTTTTTGGGAACATTACCGGCAGGTAGCGACCTAGGTTCTGTCTTTTATTTATAGTATAGATATTATTATTGTAGTTTATATAATCTTGATATTGTCATTAGGTAATTATTTTTAAGTTGTTTAAATAAAGTGTATTTTCTAACATATAATGACATTTCGTGACATTTAATTACAATTCGTGACATTTATGACATATCATGACATTTCTTGACATTTATGAGATTTCGTGACATTTAAAGACTTTTCATGACGTTTATGACATTTCATGACATTTATGACATATCATGACATATGACATATCGTGACATTTTGTGACATCTCATGACATTGATCGTTGTCGACAATGATGAAGCTTGAAAAATAAAAAAGCAGGTATGTTGATTTAAAGGTTGATTTTATTACGATGAAGAATTTTCTTGTTTTTATTCTGTACCAACCCTACAAGAATAGGTAAACGTTTTGTCCGTTCCTTAGAAGGTTTGTCTCTGTACCTTTTTTTTACTCATGTGCTACGATGCCACTGACAGACATACACACACATACACAGATAAACAAGTCGAACTTATAATACCCCCCCCCCCCCCCTCATTTTTGTCGGAGGTCAATAAAATAAACCACACGTGACGGAATACAGAATAAACTAGAAACCGCGTCCAACCGTAATTTCAAGCGATGTTTTGTGTCCAAACCGATCCCAAAATTTAAACGCCTTCCTTCTTCCATACTACTACCATGTTAAGCTGCTAGCTATTTTTACAGGTAGGAACGGCACAATGCCTTTATATTATTTTTGTAAATTATTTTCAGTAGCAAGTTTGAGGTGTTTATCTCCTACTATATTATATCTTTGGAGATACTCATCTGATCTCGATGAATTTACAATAGGACCACTTACAATCCTCTTTTGAATATATACAAAATTTTGAAAATCGGTCCACAATAAAATTGACAGAGAAATCGGTGAACATACATATAAAATATACATACGGATGAACTGAGAACCTACTCCATTTTGATGTCTATAAAAAAGAGATCGGTTTCTTCGTTATATCAAAATATTAATAAACGAGGTATATTTGTACTTGCTTGTACATTTGACATAATTATTACATCCACTTTCTCGCCTTTATGTTTAAAAATAATAATCATATCTACACAGTAGCTTTCATTTTCATATTATAACAATTTGAACATGAATGCGAACGAAAACGTCTGAAATATCAGAAGCTTTATACGCTGATTTAAAATGATACATGCCTTCACACTACAAACTAAATTAAATAAAACACCGTAACTTATGCCGTTTAAAATCATAACCTTTATAGCATGAGGGTACTTCATTTTAATAAATGTCGTTTTTTATCAATCTACCGTCAGTTTTTATCAATAGTTTAACTATCAGTTTAGGGGAAAGTTGTATTGAAACTTAATAAATAACTCTCACGAAGATTCGACACACTTTTTACATGTATTATAGTCAATTATTATAAATTGTAAATCTGAGTACTGGTATTGTTAAACATTAACATCAATTCATAAAAGTGGAAAGGGTAGATACTCAAAGAAATATTGATGTAGCGATCCAGAAATATATTGAATCTTGTTGAATACATACTTACTTACTTACTTACTAGGATGGCGCGGTGACCCCAAAGTGGATCTTGGCCTTCGACAGTAAAAGGCGCCTTTTGTCATAATGACAAAAGTCTTTAACCAATGCATACTACCTGTGATGTCATACGGAGCCGAGACGTGGACACTCACAGTTCGACTGGTCCACCAATTTAAAGTCGCTCAGCAAGCTATGGAGAGAGCTATGCTCGGTATTTCTTTGCGGGATCGAATCTGAAACGAAGTAATTCGTCATAGAACTAAAGTTATCGACTGGTCATGTCTGCCGCAGGACTGATAACCGTTGGGGTAGACTTGTCCTAGAGTGGAGACTACGAATCGGCAAACGTAGCGTAGGACGTCCTGTGACCAGGTGGAGCGACCACATACGCAAAGCGGTGGTGGGCAGTGACTGGACAAGAAGAGCCAAAGATTGGGCTCAGTGGTGCATCTTGGGAGAGGCCTACGTCCAGCAGTGGAGTGACACCGGGTGATGAAGTCCGGATGTCAGTTCTCTCCTTCACAGGTCGCATTTCTCAACCGATTCTCGCGAAATTTGTTAGCAGGTTCGAAAATTATAATATGGAATTTTTTGCCGACTCAGTTTTGGGACATTTTTCAAAATGCCTTTCAGCCATTTCGAAGAGTTATCAAAAATGTCACAAAACTTTATTAAGACGCAACTTTTTGTTTGAACAATTTTTTCGTCCGATAAACTTCAAGGGATCGAGGGTGTGTTATTTAGGCATACGCTATGCAAAGGCAGACTCTCACAGAGCCACTAGTTATAACATGAAAAGAAATAGTTGGTCTGAGATAAGCTGACGCTGTTGCTAACTATTCTAGTCTTAATTTTACTTTATTCTAAAGTCACTGGCTAAAACCTGGACACAAATCCTTGAGTTTGAACTTGAGACGGTGTAATAGCATGTTCGTGTTTTAACGCATATTAAGAACAATGTTAAGTAACAATAGGCACGTTCAAATTGACATTGGTTTTAGGTAGAGTATTACATTTTATTAGGAAGGAAGGAAATAAGGAAGTGATATAATAAAAAATAAGGCTTTTGTTTGATGGGAACCTTCAGTTTTGAATTTGTGTTACTACTCGTAAAACAAACCTTACACAATAGTTTATATGGATTTAATAATTTTAAGGATGGAACCTATTCGCTACGAAGTTACCCAACAGAGAACCAAAGTACACATTATGGAACTCAAAGAGTTAGCAAGCTGAAGGGGCAGTGAGCTTGTAGCATTTGTCGTAGAACCGAAAATAGTTGGTGTAGACGAAGTATTATTGTATATTATATGGTGTAGACGTTATTAATGTTATATGCCGGCTGTAATTAAAAACGTACCTTTAGTCGATTTTTTTCTACCTAGGTTTGTGAAGACGTGTTCTTGAGTGGTGAATGTTTTTTTTTTGTTGAATGGCAAGGTGTCGTAAAACTACAGGGCTTATGACACATAACATATTTATGTCTCGAGGTAAAAGGCACAGTACAGTGACATGCAAAATTCTGGCTACAGAGAATTTTGCATGCTGCTGTTTTTGTAATAGATAGACGTCATCGCTTACCATCAGGCGAGCGTTATGCTTGTCTTGTTACCTTTTATCATAAAAAAGACTTTGGATATCTACATTCTATATGTTTACATTTCGTAGAATAATATAGAAACCAGTTAACGTCTGTTTTTCACACACAACTTTTTAAGAGAATGTCAAATATAAAGTTTTCTATTTCACATGATTTCACCAGTTAATTTTCTACAATTGGCGATTTCTACGCCATTCTGGGATGATTTCACACACGCTAAACGGCCCCGGGGTCGGAGTCTATTTACTCTAACTTTTTGTTAGTAAAGGGCGCTAAAAGGTTTGTAAATAGAGCGGCTAAGTAACGTGTCAACTTAGACAAAGACGGCTGTTTCCCTCAATGTAACGTAGTTGTAGAGTCAGTAAGGACATTGAAAATCTTTCATTGGATGTACCTACAACCATACACAGGGTAAGTATTCTTCTCCTCAAAACTTTACCTCAAGATAAAGGAAAATGTCGCTTATACTATAGTGGGATCTCCTACTATTTGGTGATGATGTGTTAAAACAAGAAAATATTTTAAGAACGTAATAATGTTCAACAAGTTTGAAGGCTTACTTATAAAAATAGTTTTAGGGAAAACGACTTACACGTTTGAAATTGAAGCTGATATATTTATTTGTTATTATTTAACATGGGCTTCATCAAACAGAATGTCTTTTCACTTTTCCTGACATCAAGATTTTTGTTTAGTACATTTGACACAGTTATTATACGTCAGCAAGATCTTACTAGTGCCATGTAATTACGCAAGTCTATGCTTTCTGCTTTGTGAAAACTGAATATTTTAATCCGAAGTTAGTATACTGTTTTAAATTGCTGCGTGTGACTCACGCGCGTACGCGTGTATTGATTTTGATTTCGCAAAGGTCAGATGGCTAGTAGATCGCATTTTAGTTATTATTTGTGGACATATCAATACATTGCTATAGATTTCGTATATGAGGTAAAAAGACAAGAACATTTTTTTGTATTAGTTACGCTATTACTCCGCGAATTGTAAACAGATTCGAATGATAATTTTTTTTTCATGGGTAGGGTACATTTCCACGGTGGTCTCATCTCTTATTGTATACATTAAGACCTGATGAGTATCTCCTGAGATAATGATGTCAAACTTGCTACTGAAACTGACTCGCGCAGCATGTGTAGTCGATTTTTTAGTTTTTCGACTATCTTAATTATTTATCCTATCATTCCTATCATTACTCGTACAAGGAATTTCTTTTTTTGTTTTTTTTTGCCCTTCAAATGGCTTCATCGGTTAAAGGTTGAAAAGGTCTTTCTGAGTATGAGAATGTTTTAATTTCAGTATTTCTAGGCTTTATGGGTTTGGAGATTAAGCTAAAGAGAAAAGGAAGAATGTTCAATTTTGTGATTATTCTCGGGGTCGACATTTGAGTGTTTTCTATTTCACTCCTTTGATGTTCGAAACCCCAAAAACTACCTCAGCCATTAAAAGACCTGAACCTGAAGTACCTAGCTATTAAAAGACTCAAACCAGAAAATAAATCTCCTTCACAGCTGTTGACTATCTGAAAAAGTTCTTAGTACTCAAGTAATTGTATACACGTCATAGAATATTAACGCTATACAAGTTAATAGAACTAAAGAAATCTGTTCCGTAACATTTCGATTATATTTTATTAGTATCTCTAGACCTCTAAGACGCCAAGGTAGAAATAATTCAATTTTATTCCTCTAGTCAGGGTTTCGGACAATCGCAAATAAACGTTATAAGTATCGTCTTTTCTAAGAAATATTATTACAGTAATATTTTTCGAACCTTTAGTATTATTGAGCTAAGTTATATCCTGATCTTAGAAAGAAATACATATTGTATTCTGCCTTTTATATGAGAATTGTACAAGATGTTATTGTTTTTTAAGGGACAACTCTAGGACAAATGTTTTGATTGGATATAATATCTTGGCTCGTCTGATTGGGACAGTACTATTTCTTTGTCAGTTATTCAATGTGAAATATGTATTGAATGTTTCATACTATGAAATGGGCAGTTATTTTTACTGCCTGGAGAATTTATTTCTCAGGATAGCGAGAACAATGCAGTGAAGCACAAAACCCTGGAAAATTTCTTCGTTCCACAGTGAAGGTTTGTTACGGGAAGTCGTCATCATTCAACTTTAATTAGGCAAGTATATCTAGCGTAGAAATTCCTGCAATTAGTTAAAGCGACAATATTTGCTAAATGCTGGTTGCACTTTGATTTAGCCAAATCTATAATGTCACAAGAGGCTTGAGAGAGGCCTGTCATGCATTAAGACCTTAGGTGCCGATAAAACGAAGCTTTACCAAAAAACCCCAGAAATCGATTGCCCGGAAACTGTCCAATCGGTCGACTTCAAACTGTCCGTGTATAGCCACAATGATATAATTTATCAAACTCGTTTTATATCCAACTTTGAATCCCTACATAAGAACATCGAAAACCGTAGTAAGGATTATGTAGAAACTAAATAATGATCTGTGGTCCGGACTAGTTCGGTTCAAGTCAAAGCGATCCGATTCGGCCTGTGTCACTGATCGTATATTGTCACCCGAGATGACTCCGATAACATGATAATGTTAGGCTGGGATTGAGTAGTAGGTGATGGCGATTTTTATCTCATAAAACCTCTATTAGGATTTGTTTTTAATTGGCAATGATGACACAAGTTATATAATACATTTCTTAAAAGAGGATATTGGATTGGATTCGAGTAAATTATACTTTAGAAGTAGTTTAGTATGCAAGAAACATTTTTTTACACAATTATATTTTACTGGTTATTTATTTCAATTAGTTACTATATTTTGTACATGTAAACCAATTAGTTTTTTGAAATATACAATCAAATACAACATAATATAAATAAATGGTAGAATTTTTTATTTTGACAATATTGATATTATTCGTATGCAATACTTTTAAATGATAAATTCAATAAAATTCAAATCGGTAATTGAGCATGCATGTTCTGTTAACTTAATGATACAATTTATGAAAACGATACGAGTGGATATCTAAAATCGCTTGCAAGTTGCAACATAAGGTATGGAATTTAATTCTCTTACCAAGCTAATGTAACCGCTATCTTATCTGATGTCTTTTATAGGATTAGGGCTAGATGCGACAGATATCAGAGAAGGAAATGTTCAGAGAAATCATTCATTGAATTCTTACCTTTGTTTTTATGATAATTAGAGGCAACCGGTCGAGCGTTAACTGACTTCCGCTAAGTTCTTAAACATCACACATCGTACAATTATCTCATCCTTGTCTGCTAACATGCGAAAGAAAAAGAGGAGAGGTGAGATAATCAAAACACGATAACTGAGTAAAATATCATTTCGACAAACAAATCGTAACCACTGTGATTAAGAGAACACGACGTTGCTAATGAGTTAAATCAAGGTACTAAGTAAGATTAGGCTAAGTGTTGCCCACCGCAGATGTGGTTGTTTATCAGATTGCCTCAATAGTGAGTGGGTTGATTCAATTTTCAATTATGTAGATTTCTTATTAGCTACGTAAACGTTTTCTTTTCTTGATTATTGACATTGGTTGCTATTTGTGTCGTAGGTTTGATTCTTATTAGATATTCGATTCCAGGTAATTATTATTTTAACTACAACGTTATTCAATAATGTTTTTAATTAATTTTAAGTAGACACATATTTCAATAGACTGAGAATCAACCATTTGAAGATAGAAGGGAACATTTGTAAAATATTTCATAAAAATGCAACATGAACTTTATAACAATCTATTGACTAACTAAGCTATTTAATTCTGTTAGTTATTATTTAGCCAAATTGTCCAATATTCACAAATCAAACAAGAGGATATTATTATAAACTAATAAACATAAATTAAGTTCACTAAGGACGCCGCGGTGTGGTCGTACCTTTAAGCAATAAAATACTGAATCAAAACTTCAAATCATTTATTCAAGATAAAGTTAAATCGTCTAGAAAATCGTATCTAAAGAGGTCTCAACCGCACCTCAAACATCCTAAACCACAAACTAGATCGTTGTAGACCGCTAGATGCCGCTAGTCCAGAAATAGGCTGAAGGTTTTTGTGAAGGTTATCTTAGATTGCCTGGGATTGTTACATGAAGGGCAATAAGTCAATGAGATTTACTTTACAAGAGTATTGTACAAAGTTTGCACTTATTATTTGATTGTATGTAACATTAAAATGACTAGTGTATTTGACGAATAACTTTTCTTATGTGGTTTTAAGACGACATAGAGTCATATTTCTTTCTTTAAAAATTCCTTACTTACTGATAATTATATGTAGTAAATCAGAATCTGATTCGGTTGCTAGTTACGTCTTTAATACGTTCTATTAAAGTGTCATATTTGAAGCTAAATTAACCTTATTTCTGTAAAAATAATTAAACCAATTGTATGTTTATAATTAGTAAAATAAAATATTTCCTGGCACTAATGAACTTTTCTTAGAATTAGGGCAATATTTTGGGTTCCAATTACATTTAGCTTATTTCTTTGCTGTTTAGACATTTTAATTTTGGGTTAGAGGCCGCAGAATGAATTATCAAAAACATTAAAGGAATTAACAATGGCCACAAAGGAAATGAAATGTGATATTAAAATTTAAACCTTAATCAAGATCATTAGATATAGTAGTTGGTCGAGGCCTTTGCTAGGTATATTTTAGTTAGAAACAAAATAAATACAATTTCCACCATGAGAAATTCTTTGTATATTTTTTACATTTAGCAACTGAACCAGAAAGACTCTTGTCGATAATAAGCAATGAAATCTGCCTGTAATAGAAAGGCTATTAGAAAATAATTAAGGTACGGCCACACCGCGGCGTCTTGCGATCTGCGGGCGCGATCTCAAAACTTTCAATTGTTATCTGATTGCGTTTGGTGTGAACCAGTCAGTACAAATACTACTGCGCTATCTGATCGCCGCCTAGATTACGCACGCAGGACGCTGCGATGAGTCTATACCTTTATGTACGTATATTCTCGTCCACATCACGATCTGGCATTAGAGAATCTAGAAATTGTATGATCCATCAATGTACCCTAGTCTGCACGATCAGTAAATATCACGATACGGATTAAATGGCTGTGGATCACAATTAAATTGAATATAGCCATCACCGAACAGTGGTATGCAAATTCCTGGAACAGTAGAGTATTACGGGTCACTGCATTTTTTGCAGTTGCACTGCACTGGATTACGGTCACCTTATTACCTGCAAATTTCTAGCAAAATCTATCGTATTGTGTCTTATATGCTGATACACACCTATTATAATAGCTTTTGCAACCTTACTTACTCGTATAGAACTTAGTATTCTAAAGGGATTCAGCAAAACGCATGAATGGGCGAAAGTTGGGCGCGCTAGTCACGACTCACGTTTGATGCGATCAGAACCGTGGTAGGTACTGCGGTTTGATGTATCATTGTTCGTGGTTTCTTTCTTGATTCACGTTTGCATGAAAAGTAGGTGAGTAACATAACCTTATTGTGGTATATGCATAGACATATATATTACTAGCTATTAATACTAGCTAATATGACACATAGTAGGAATTATAGCGTTTTTAGGGTTCCGTACCCAAAGGGTAAAACGGGACCCTATTACTAAAACTCCGCTGTCCGTCAGTCTGTCTGTCTGTCTGTCTGTCTGTCTGTCCGTCTGTCACCAGGCTGTATCTCATGAACCGTGATAGTTAGACAGTTGAATTTTTCACAGATGATGTATTTCTGTTGCCGCTATAACAACAAATTCTAAAAACAGAATGAAGTTAAAAATAATAGAGGGTCCCCATACAAGAAACGTGTTTTTTTCGGCATTTCACGCCATCTATGAACGCTTAGTTAGGTAAAAAATATATGGCGTTATATTGAAATTTCGATCCCTAACACCTTTGTTAGACGTTAGATGGCGTTATAAGAAATATATATATAATAATATAAAATGTTTATTATTTATTATTTTTTGCTGGCGAAAAATGATGGTGTTTTTTGCTTGATCTTATAAAATACTGTAGTGTGGTACGGAACCCTTCTAGTGCGAGTCCAACTTGCACTTGGCCAGTTTATTTCATAACGGAACATTTACTAAATCAATCAATTAGTTTTAATTCCTGTTTTGCAAACATTGTAAGTACTGTTGTTGTGATCGTGAATTTATAATGTTATTAACGTTATAATAACAGTTGTACCAATGCCACAAGATGCGCTAGTAAATACATTTTTATTTATTTTTTATCTTGCTCACTGAATTTATCATAATTGATCACATTCAAATTGCCAAATGATATAACAACTGAAAAGGGTTCATAAGGAAAATTGGCTGAGCGGCTTATTTCACAAGGCATTCATACATCGATACCATCTCAACCTGTCACGTTTTAAGTCTTTTCTTTGAAAACGGTGGCTCACATTTTGGCCGAGCTTTAAGTCGTACATTCGGCAGATTTCTGAATCACTAGACATGATTTGCGAATTTATTGTCTTGCGAATACCAAGCAGGGATGATGAGTCATTAAAGTTTACGAGGTCTGAGGAATTACGAGTCAATAAATTTAGGAGTTACTTAAGAGTATATCAGCTAGGGTTAATTTACACCTTTCGGTGGTGGTAGAAGCTTTAAAAGGTGAGTCAGATTTCAAAGAAACATTAAAAGAGCTTGTAAGTGCTATAGGGATTATTTATGTTGCGATGGTCCAACGGATCAATCCACCAAACTCGGTTCATTATATTTATATGATATATATATTATTTTTATCGTAAAAAAAAAGTATTAGGCTCAACCGTCTCGACGCATATTATGTTGTGCAAGTGATGCGTGCCCACAAATAAATAAAACATGGCACACTATTTATTACGTACCCAAATAAAGCTACTTTTCTTCATACTAAAAGCTGTCAGCAAAATATTCCTTTCTATCATAATAGGGTTGCAGGCGGGACTACATTAACAGGTTTTGCTGAAAAAGATTCTCTCAAACCCATGTTAAGCAAGTTGGCACCCACTAAACCATCTTAAGATAATAAGGATCAAACCTTTTGAAAGGGTGCGGGCAAGAGTCAATATTTGCAGATATAAGACGTTATTTAGATGCGAGACACGATCGCTGGCCGAGACTTGGCCAGCTTTGCTGGGGTACCGTTGTCAATAATTCAGTTTTGTTGCTTTGATGGATATTCTATCGGTCAAGAACTGATAGATAGATCGGTATAAAGGCGTTGCTAAGAAATGTAAATGTTATATTAATACTTGGAAAGATGGTTAGATAGATATATAGATAAAATACGCTTTATCGCACTTAGAAAACTTAGAATAGGGTACAATAGTAATTACATTTTACAGTACAATCAGCGGCCTCATCGCTAATTAGTGATCTCTTCCAGCCAACGACGGTTTTACGTGACAAATGTATTTTTAACCGACTTCAAAAAAAGGAGGAGGTTTCTCATTTCGACCGTATATATATTTTTTTTTAATGTTTGTTCGCGAATAACTTCGTCGTTTATGAACCGATTTTGATTATTTTTTTTTGTTAGAAAGGAGATATCCCAAGTGTAGTACCATGGTAATTTTATCGAGGTTTGATAAGTATATCCAGAGATATGGAGATAAACACCTCAAAATTGGTACTGAATATTAATAGCGCGGCATTGAAGTCGGTTCTTTTTAGTTTTTTAAACGATCTTATTATGAAACAATCTTATTTGAACATATGTTTTACGGCTAAAGTAGCTTTAGAAGTCATCGACTAGTGCAGCAATGACGTTGTAGGTACGTACTCACCTATTTTTTATCACGACATATCACCTAATGTTAAGTGACGATGATGTAAATAATGTAATAAGAGTAACCGAGGGTGAAACTCAGTGGCGTGCAACTGAAAAGGCCTATAGCGAGCAGTGGAATTGCATACCTTCCCTGATGATGTTTTGGTTTAAAATCGGTCTGTTCTTAGTTATATCAGCAATAAATATGTTTAAACTGATCTAACCATATCTATGAACGTGGCGTACCAATACACTGTATTATTTATTTAGTTTAATTCAAGACGTGTACAACCATGGTAAACAGTAATTTATACTGCCTTATATTTTCGATTATCTTACTACGTATTAATGTTTATATCTATCAATGTACAGAACCAATTCCTCGTCGCTTAGTAGTTCGCTTGACCGGGCTATTATGCAAATCTTCCTATCTGCGTCTATACAGAAAGAGGTTTATTTGGCGACGTCCTTTGGGATCTCTTCAGTGGGTGTATTAAATTTTTCATAACTGCCCGTCCAAGTCTTTCAAGTGCATTTATTAAAGTCATTTTCCGTATTTGTCCGCTATTTGATATTAATTTGGTACAGTCGGCAGATTTTCGAATGAACGACATTTTTGTGCACCAGAAAATAAATATGTGGTGTTTTTATTTATTACTTGGGAGGATAATATATTTATTTGATCTACTTATAATATGCTCTAGAATTTACTGTAATACTTGCAACTACAAGTTGTTTTACAGTAATAAAAAGTTGCGTAAAGACCTACCCAAGTTTTTGTAATACGTTTTTATTTGATAGCGTATCTTCCCTATATCGCATTCTCTATAACGCAAAGTGATATTTAAAAAGTATTTAAATATCTATTGTATGTAGACTAAATGTTATCTTATTAATAATGACTACGCAAATAATACCTATCCAAATTTAGAGACATTTTAATCGAGAAAATTTGGAATATATCCTTTACCAATATCTGAATTCACGTGAAAGAATAATTTCATACTTTTTAACAAAATTAGTCATATTACGTGAAAACACGTTCGCTTTTGGTTTCGTGTCTTGTCAGAACGTACAAGGCAGCTTTTTGAATGTGTGTTAAAAGTTTATGTGGTCCACTATGGAATGTCCTTTTGGGAGTTATTCGATTACACTTCTTGGTATGTACAATTGCTTTCATTAATCGAACTAATTAGACCATTTTTATCTTGCCATTGTTTTTATCAACGACGCAGAATCCATTAAAAATACATCGTGACATGCATCTACCTATAAAGAATGAAACTTAAGTTAACTTTGCGAAATGAGCATTTAGAAGTCCTACGCTTTGCAGTTAGCTATTAAGATAAAATCCGACTCACGTTTTAGAAACTAACGGGTTCACAGTACAATATTTTTTATTAAAGGCAGACAAGCTCCTTACTAGGAGACCCGGTTCTAGAGCTCTCGGTCTCCAAAGCAACCTAAAGAAACTCGCACTAGGAACTCTAAAGATGGGTGCGAAAAACTGATAAATTTGAACTGAAGTCAGTATTTTATGTCGCCTCGTCTCACAGCTTGATAAGATATACAAACTCGATTGCTTTTAAGACCGCATCCTCTTCAGTTGAGACAGTGGTCAAATGCTCATCTGTAAATATAGACACGTATTTTTGGTGGCATTAGTAATTGTGCAGTGAATTGCAACTGTTTGAGTCAACAATTTACTAAAATCTTACAAAAACGGACTAAAATCATAACAGTAAATAAATGTATCTATGACTGCCTGTGTGAAACAGGCCTTTATTTGGAGTCTTTGACCTAACCCCACCTGTTGTACCAAAAGAATTGAATTATAGTATTGCATGTCAAAAAGCCGTAAACCAAACTAGAATGATGATATCAAAATTTCAACAACCATTGTTGTTGTCAAGGGTGAGAAGATAGGTTAATAATATAATGATCTATTATTGCTCCCTATGCTTATTCGACTATTTCCTTTGACTTACATAAATTCATATTTAATTCATATTTTATTTTTCGTGTTAATAACCCCTTTTACCTTGGGTATAAAGTTCATATTTCTCTGATAAGATTTTATTTAATTTTGTAGGTCAATAAACAATCGTGCCGTTATTATGTTTATGGTATAATGTCAGAATAAAATGTTTCCAGCACTAGGTAAGCGCGTCATTAATTCGAATTTTATTCACATTAGGTTGGTACTATATAGACAGTAAGGGCATTTAATTAGGTATACTTGTTTTTTTACCTGACTGCGAAAGAATAAGGGTTATGTTTTTCGAGTGTATATATGTATGTATATTTATTTGTCACGCCCTAGAGCCTTAACGGCTTGTCGTATTTTTATGTGAGAAGTGTCAATAGATTCGTCTTAGTCGTGAGAGTAACACTGGGTACATAAAATTTAAAAAAAATACAAAATTAAAGCTTTTTGGCGCCAAAAAGTTATCGCAAAAAAAAATGTTTTCGAAATATATAGAGTGTGGTATCAAATTGAAGAATTTTTTAAGGGTGATTACGAATATATGGATTGGTATGATGGAATAGGAAATGCTAATAAATTCTTTTTTCACGCAGTCGCGATTTTTGTAATATCTTTTCAATAATTCACTTGTTTAGCTTAGTTCAAATCTTAGTATCGATTTAGGTTGCACATTACTAGTATTCTTGTTAACCACTCCAACTAAGCTAAATATGCTTATTTCTGGAGTGGGTTTATGTCAAATAGTACAACGGGTGGTGATCAAACTCACGACTTCTCGATCGGCAGACCGACGCCTTAGCCATTGGGCTATTACTGCTTATACAATTATTAATAAACAATTCTTTCGCAATGTGTTTATTGTCAAAGAAGAGAAGACGTTTTGTGAATTGAACTAGAGTCAGTTATTCTACGCGTCATTTCTGTCATTGCCGTCTTTCGGTTTCAGACAAGCTTGATTCTATCTTAGACCCCGTCGTCACCCAGGTGAGATAGAGGTCAAATACTTGTCTGTCCAGAATACAAAAAATGAATATGATTGTAAAACTGTGGCAAAACCATGTCATGCTACCAAATAAAGTGTAAGCCTAGATTACTTAGAGTCATTAAATGCTTAACCGACTTCAAAAAAAAGGTGGAGGTTCTCAATTCGTCTGCATGTTTTTTTTGTGTATGTTACGCGATTGCTCCGTCAATTGTGAACTGATTTGAATGATTTTTTTTGTAATCGGTAGGGTATGTTTCCGAGGTGGTTCCTTTGTAATTTCATTGATATCTGGTAACTATCTCCAGAGATATGACGATAAACATTTCGAACGTGCTACTGAAATTGACTCGCGAGGCATTGAAGTCGTTTTTTTTTAGTTTTTAAACTATCTTAATTATTGTAGCAACATATTATTATGTTTTCTTCTTTCTATTAATCATTAGTTTGTTAAGAACAATAACTTATATCTTATTTTTTTTATGTCAAATCAATTCGATAATATATTCATAGTTATCTCCGCTGATAGATGTTGAGCACTGGAGTTTTATTTTTTTTTGTTAGCTCACTGTATTTTTTAAAGCGAATTCACTTCAGTAATCAGAAGATGCTGCTCATGATAGTCATTGAGACGTACTCATCTCGAAATTGAGAAAAAAGTTCAACAAAAAGTTCAAAGTTCTATGAACAAAGAAGCAAACGTTTAGACTACTATAATGAAATGAGTTTTGAGTTCTGAGTTTTAGTTTGCGTAGTCTCAGATAGGGACAGCCCATACTGTTTGTTTGTACCACAGTTCGTGACCACCATTTCATTATGAGTGAAATTGTTTCGATAACGCATCTTAATAGGTCATTTCCATAAACTACACGTGATTAAATGTACAAATATGGTAAGGCTCATAATGTTTTAATTAAGCAAAGCCAAGAAGCTTAATAAGATGTTAGGTCCATATGAAGACAACTTGTCTTAGTTTAGTCGTTGCTTGGTTGCAACATTTATAGTAGTACAAACAGACTCTCGAATATGGTCCGGTAGAAGTACTTACCTACTACGGGATGATCCCCAAGTGAAACATTATTTATTTGACGTACGCCTGCACCTTAAAGTAAGTGAAACAGTTTTGAGCTTATGGTTATATGCTCAACACTAAAAAACAGCACTTTCTCGTTTTTGGTTTAAATTTTAAACTAATTTGTAATTTTTTTATTTGGTAAATACTTAAAAAAAATTACAAATTAGCTTAAAGTTTAACATTTAAACCAAAAACCAGAAAAGTGATTTTTTATACCATATAGGCTAGCGTTTGAACACTATCTCACCTGTTCATAAGTGATGATGCGGTCAAGAATGGTAGCACGCTAGGCCTAGAATGGGAACTGGCTCTGAAGGATAAAAGTCAAAAGTCAAAGCATTTATTCAGTATATGGGCAAATTAAACATTTGCACTTACACACGTCAAATTACATTAAATAGATTATATTCAATAAAAAATATTATAGATATAACAGAAACATAGCTTTGAATTTACAAAAAAAAAAAAAACAAAGGAATTGAGCCATTCAGCTTTCATCTAGACGTCGAACTTTAATACCCCTGATTAATGTAGCCAACGTGCACCCGCAACCCAGTGTATGTTGCAGTACTTCAGACAATTTTTATCCAAAAAATTGTAAAATAATGAAACATAATAAATAAATAAAACGCAGACTAATTGCATTACAAATCATATAAAAAATATATATATATTCCGAATGGAACTGATTGTCCGTCTATCAGCTGCATAATACCATCTTAAAAGGCAACCCTAGATCTGCAATATGATAACTGTCGGAACATATCGACACCCCCAACGGACAAGGTTGTAACTTTAGTTTGGTGATTTTTCAGAATGAGCCAAAAAGTTAAATTATTGTGTTTGAATTTTTTTTTACAAAAATGTATTAGGAAAATTTAAAAAAAAATCTGTGCATTCATTGATTAGGGTTAAGTACTTTATTTTGAAAAATGTGTATCTCAGAATAATCCATTTGAAGCTGGGATAGTAACAGTTACAACCCAATGTTTTTTACAGCTTTAACTGTAATAAGGTTGTATTTAGCAAGTTACTACTTTATCAGTATTGAATGGTAGTACTTATGAAGGAAGTAAGAAAAAAAGTATTATAGAATTAAGTTAATTTGTCTAAGTAAGACACATCTTTTAAATATGTTTAGTATTAACAGTCTTCTAAATCAGTCAAATCTAACTAAATAATCATTTTATCTATATCCGTCTTATCACTTTTTATGTTAGCTAAATATAAGCAACATGCTTGATTTTTCTACTAAAGACTTTTTATAGGCGGACATGAATTTAGCTGCATACAACTAAAACTAAAACAACATAGGTATAGTGAAAAATAATCTCAATAAACTTTAATAAACTGACTTTGCATCAACTTTGGTATAAGTCATACTTATCTGTAAAATAAATTAAAACAGAAATTACGCTGCTATTCTTGTTTTTATTATTAATCTGAATCATCTGCATTATCATTTTCTTGTCAGATGTATACTTCCTTTCTTGGATTAATCATAATCATTTGTTTCTCTCTCACAATAAGTAATTGGTACAGTTTGGACTTATATGTTATTGTATTATTGTAGATTGTAGAATTATTGTAAAACTTTATGTGACTGACCTCAGTCCATTTAATTTTGGAGTTGTTAATACTAAAAGTGTTTGGCAATGTTTATCAGTAGTATTATTTTCTTAACTTACTTGGTACACCCTATAAATACAAAAAATGTCAAGTGCGACTTGAAATTAAATATTTTTTCGTAATTTTTGCTCGAACATAGACTATAAGACTTAACAATGACTGTAATTAAGATAATTTGTGTTTCGTTCCCTCACACTACTCCCTTATTCGTCACAAATCTTATATGTGTGGTTTTTAGGGCTCCGAAAAGGGTAGAACCCTATTACTGAGACTTCTCTGCCCATCCATCCGTCCGTCTGTCCGCCTTTCGGTGCTGTATTTTCTTAACCGTAATAGGAAGATACTTGAAATTTTAATAGAATAATAATACAATACAAGAAAAAATAATAATAATAATGATTACCCAACAAAATTAAAAATTATAATAATTAATAAACCAATCCTAAAAACAAATAAATTCAATGATATCCATTTTCCACATACTTATGCACCGCTTCTTTGAATTTGGGCAGGGTACAAAAAAATATAAATAGCAGTACTATAGTCTCTATAACAACAATACTATAAACATAATAAAGTTAAATTAAAGGGAATCCCCATACAGAAACGTTTTTTATTCAATCTTATAAACCGTAATAGATAGAAACTTGAAATTTGCTGATAGTGTATATTACAATAACTGCCTGCTTCAACATCAAATAATAAAAACTCAAATAAATTAAAAATTAAAGGGATCCCATTCAAGAAACTTATTTTTTCAGCTTATTATGTTCAATCGGAACCCTACATGTGCGAGTCCGACTCGTGCTTGCCTAGTTTATTTATTATTTCGTCCACGTTCATCTTATTTATCTTCCTAAACATAATGGTGTTCCTAGTCATTTGTCAGAAATACCCAATATATTTAAAAACATCGAACTTTGGGCGCCAAATACACACTAATTTGACAAGCAAATAACGTTCATTAATTATAATTCAGCCGTGATAAAGCAGTGTCTTTAGTTACGGCCAGAGACATTTGTTAAGATTTTTCGTCAAAAGGACGTATGAGGTTTTACTTCCGAATTCAAAAGTGAATAACAGGAACCTAACCCAAAATACATCTTTATTATTGCTGAACTTTTCCAGTCGAATACTATTAACAGAAGTAATTCGAAATACTTATTTTTCTGCCAAAGTCAACATGACAGTTACTACCTTTTTCGATTGGCTATCTTAGAAACTACTCACGCTAGAGATACGTCGATTTTACTGACGTGTAGCTTATTTCACGGACATTACGCCTATAGTGGTAACTCAAATTGGAAGTAACCTGAGTTACTGCCTTGTCCGTTGGGGGTGTCGATATAAGATGATGAAATTTTCAAGGTAGGTCGCGTGTTTGCTGAGTTACGGTTGCAACCCCTCTTTTTCTTCTATACTTTCAAAAGCCTGCCTCGGCCAGCGCTTAGACTTTTGTAGTTCGGTGTTTCAATTTCCTTACAACTAAGTGAATACTAACTAACTTTATATCTATTTTTACCCGACTGCGCGACGCAAAGGAGAGGTAATGTGTTTATCAGTCTATATATATATGTATGTATGTATGTATGTATGTTTGTTCCTTTGTGGCACACTAGAGACCAAACGCGTGGGCCGATTTTGATAATTGGCACGTCAATAGATTCGCCATGCTAGCGCGAGTGTCAACGAAAACATAAAAAATTGAAAAATTCAAAATAGCGGATTTCAGACGCCAATATTTGGGGTTCAAAAAAATTTTTTTTTCAAAACCTATCGAGTGGGGTATCGAATTAAAGGTCTTAAAATGGAGATTCAAAATATATTTATAACAAATAATTTATTTATGATAATTGCTCAAGTTCTATTAGTACTTATTATTGTATAATAGGATACTTTTATCGTGGATGAGAAGTAGGGTGCAGTAAGTATTTGTTATTGCCGCATAAGCAAAAACATTGTCACAGTGAGATACGTATTATGAGAGAGATGAGAGTTATCAAAGCAAATTTCGCATTTTTTTTTAAATTTAATTTGTTCCTATAGTATAGGCTATAACTATATAGTTTGGTTTATATTAGATCTATAAATAATATTTATACGTTACGTATAAATAATTTTCTCTATTCTTCTTTTGTCTTCTATATAATAAGCTAACTAGTCCAGCAGTGGACTGACACTAGCTGATTATGATGATGATGACATTATTTTAGTAGTAAAGTATCTGTTATTTTTAATATGTTTTATAGTATGTTAAATAGATATTTTCGTCTGTAATTTACGAAAAGTTGAACAATTAATGACGAATATAGTTTTCTTTTATTAACCGACTTCACAAAAAAGGAGGAGGTTCTCAATTCGTCTGTATGTTTTTTTTTTTTTTTTTTTTTGTGTGTATGTTACGCGATTTCTCCATCAATTGTGAACGGATTCAAATGATTCTTTTTTTAATAGGTAGGATACGTTTCCGAGGTGGTCCCATTTTAATTTTATCGAGATCTGATTAGTATCACCAGAGATATGGAGATAAATACCCCAAACATAGGAGATTGTACTAGTTTTAGTAGAAGAGTCCCAAGAAGATTATACACAATGGAGGTTGCTATTGCATATAAGATATTCTTACGGTAACTGTGAGCGAGATAGAAATAAAGGTGGGGAAATTTTTTTTGTAATATCTTATAGGCAAGCGTTTGACCACTATCTCACCTGTTGCTAAGTGATGATGCGGTCGAAGATAGAGAAGTGGACTAGAATGGGAACTGGCTCTCAAGGATAGCTGCCGGAACACATTAGATGTTTGGCGACAGATTTTCTGACTTGAGGGTGGTAGCTGGCCAGGCGGACACTAGATATGTTCTACCACCATGCGGGGGTTATTGGTTTCTTAACGATGTTTTCCTTCACCGGAGGGCCACTGTGAGAAGCGCACATATATTTTTCGATAGAAAAATTCATTGGTGCACGGCGGTTTGAACTCGGTACCACGGCATCAAAGCCGACTGTTCTCCCAATTACGCCACCGGGCCCTCAATAAATAATTATATATTAATAATTATAATAAATAATTATGTATAAATATAAATAATTTGTCTTCACAGGAATGTTCTACCGGGCAAAGTCTTGTTAGAGTGCAAACTTTTTTAAACATACCTAATATTTTTTGACATGACATGACATTTGGCGAAGATGGCGGCCATTTCAGTCCCGCGACACTGCATACATAATTAAATAACTCAGAATCATGAACGTACTTTGTACCAATCAACACAGCAAAAAAAAATTATAAGCATAAAACCACATATTATATAATAGTTACTACGTAAATAATACTTTCCGTTGTTAGGTTGGCTACTGTGCTTACATAATTCGGGTATCCACAATATAGGGAAGTGCCTCTTATAACGTAGTAGAGTGATTCAGTACCCTGTTGGCCATATGGCGGCAATTAATGTTAATAATCGCAAATAATACTTTTTTATATTCATTTTGGAATACAACTAGTCCGTGTTATAAAAGTATTTGGAATTATTGTAATAAAATAGACAATTAATTATCGTGTGTCAGATGCTTTTATTGCACAGGGCCATTTTGGACATTGTCCTATGAGACCTTGATGACATCATTATTACTAGTGAATATTTTCACTTTAGCGCGGCATTTAAAGTCAATTTTTTTAGGGTTCCGAACCCAAAGGCTACCAAATGAACACTTTCTGAGACTTTGTTGTCTGTTCGTCCGTCCGTCCGTCCGTCCGTCCGTGTGTCTATATGTGCGCACTTTACAGATCTGTATCTTCTTAACCGTTATAGGTACACACTTGAAATTTTCAAAAAGTATATATCCGTCAGTGTATAACGGCCCAGACACGAAATTTAATAGATGCATGTAATTTCATTAAAACTTTTTTGCACTAAAAAGGGTAAAATAAGTTATTTTTCAAAAAAAATAAAACCGACTTCATAACCACAAAAAGGCACTCAAAAGAGAAAAATAATTTACTTAAAATTATTATAAGCGTTACCCACGTCTCTATTTGAAGTCGGTGCCAGCCTAGTCTATTGGATATTAGATAGATGCTATGTATGTAGTAGTAGTAAGTAGGTACATGTAGGTTAGTAAGTAGGTAGATACATGTACTCGTAGGTATTATCTATCTACTACCTATTAGACTTGGCTGGCACCGACTTCAAATAGAGACGTGGGTAACGCTTATAATAATTTTAAGTAAATTATTTTTCTCTTTTGAGTGCCTTTTTTCTTTTAATGATAATTCTCGTTTTGATCGAACCTTCGAAATTAAGTAAGTTTTGTTTTAACTGTTGGAGGCTGACCACAAAAACTAGCACAATAGAATGATAAGAGTGAATTTCTTAGTTACACTATTTTATATTAGACAAAAACTTTAACTTTTACCACATGTTGATTTTTATTATTTCCTTTATTCACCTAAGAATAAGAAACCGGCAATTTTATGTCATAAAAATGCAACAGTCCTTACTGTATTTAAAAATACATATAGGTCATGTAGTTAGTTGTTTATATATAATGTAAGACATTACATTACACATTTATTTTGATTGACAAAACACTATTGAATAGAACAACGAAATAAACTTGCAATTTTGTCAACCAACATTTTACTGCAATGTTAACTTCGTTCTAATGGCATTTAAATTTAATGCACATTAAGTTAAAATATAACTGATAAATTACCCGACCCCACAATGGAACCCACATTCGATGGAAAAGTCTTGATAAAAATATATAAAGATACATATGAAAATACATAATACCCAAATCTTTCCAAATATCTTAAGGAACTTCGATGTATATAATTAATTTCATATAAACATTCTTTAAATTAATAAGACGTGGTTTTTATTCCGTAAGGTGTTTGTCCATGCTATACCCGCTGTAGGTGTCCTGAAATATATTTTCCGACATATTCCACAACAGCAGATAACACAAGAAATATAGCTGCGCGTTTTTTTGTATCACAGAATCTACTTGTTTATAGCCTTTAAGGTACGGACACACCGCAGCGTCCTGCGTGCGTGATCTAGGCGGCGATCAGATAGCCCAGTAGTATTTGTACCGACTGGTTCACACCAAACGCGATTAGAAAACAATTGAAAGTACTGAGATTGCGCCCGCAGATCGCATGATGCCGCGGTGTGGCCGTACCTTTAGTAAGCCTTGCTAATAAGGGAACATTTGACTTTCCCTGCTGACGGGCCCAAGAATATTCTTGAGAAGCCACTGGTAGCTTTAATTTTTCATTTTTTTATATTTTACCAATTTCCAAATGTAGGACAACATTTTTCAAATTGAAACTGTAGTTATTTATCCGATGATACTCACTATAGTTGTAACCATTGTCCCACAAATGTGCTGACGCACATTTAGATCCTATAAATATATACGGCTATAAAATTCCCTCTATCAACAATTCATACACCAAAGCCAGCCCGTTATGAACTAAGAATTAACTGAAAGAAATTCCTAGTCTCTCATTTTGTATTCCACACTGCGTCGTAACGGAAAAACAATGCTCTCACATCCTGGCATCCTACATATTGCTTCAAAATGACGTCACAGAATTACGACGCATTGTACAAAACTGCATGCTCAAGATCGGAATGCATCTCATTTGTATTATAAGGCAGTGGCGGCACTTGCTCTGTAATATTGTAGAACGTGTTAAACAGAGAAGTGCACTCAGCAGAAACGATAGGGATACCTGGTTCTAGCACGGTCTAGTTCATGTAGTCGATGTTAGGATATATATTTATGGTAATTTTGAAATTAGTGTTTAAAATATTTGTTCCTATTAACTTAATATTCCTTATTTTCATTAAACATAAGAAAATAATAATAAAAAAAAAACAACTGCGTAAAACCAAAAAGACAGATACAAGCTCAGAAGTTTAGAATTCTGTAAGTAATAGGTACTGAAGAACTTGAATATACGGAATAGCTTGAAGAACTTGAATACAATATGTGTTAAAATTCTAATGCAGAACAGATTGACCAACAGTCGGAACCCATTCAAATTTTACCAATCAAATCTTCCCAAGGGACATATACTAATATTCTATGTATTACTTATATTTTATCCAAACCATATCAAAAAACTGAAAAGAACTGGTATTTTATATTTTACCAAGTCAATTAATTGGACATCCCTATCTAGCTCTGTGGTCTGAATCACAAATGTATGAAATGACACCTATTAGTTCTTATGAATAGAACTCGTGACTCTGCAATTACTATGCTTTTGCTAATACTGAGTTGAAAGCAAAATATTGTGGGATTGTTTATTGTTTGAGACATAGGTGAAACAATGGCATGTGAGTACTAAATGCTTTGAATATTAACTTCCTTTAATGACAGGCTATGCTGACAAATGGTATTTAAAAATTTGATTGTAGATTATAAGAATATATTCTTTAATCTCATCATTATCATTACGAAATTAATGAATACGAAGTAAACGGCTTTTAAGTTAAGTAAGAACATAAACAGCAAGTTTTTATTCGCGATTAAAATCATATCTGATTGTAAGTAAGTAGACAATCCGGACTAGGATAGAACGTAGAACGTACATATGTGTAAGAGGAAGGCCGGACTTCTGAATATGTTATTAGTCTATCGTTTGTACTCGTATTATCAATGATCCAAACAGAGAACTCTTATTTCTGTGGTTCATTCCAGATAACGTAGGCTTTAACGCCCAAAACAAAAGTTCGATAATTGAGGGTAGTTGTGTATGTTAATTCGCACGGCGAACTGACATAACTGAAATTATTATCTTGATAAACTTTTTTAGAGTTTAAAATATTTTTAACAAAGCATAATATAAATTACTGTAATAAAATAAATAAATAAATAATTTGGAACAGTGTTTTAATCTTCAGCTTAACATAACATTAAACAACTCTCCAACTAAACTAAAAATAACAACTGCACGATCAAAGAAAACGTGCATAAAAAAGCCAGCAACTAAACTTCCAGCATAATATTTTCCCACTTACTGGAATGAGGCCCTCGTGTGTGCTAAACCTGAGTTACTTTTAATAACTTGCAGTGGCAGTAGTAACGAATGCAGAGGTGCAAACTTACTCACTTTTTACGTCGACTAGTTACGTTGTTGACTGCTTCTGATAGTAATTTTTTACTCCCTCACAAATGTGTATTTTTTGTCTGATAGCACATGAGTGATAGCTCTCACTTCGTAAATACAATCTAAGGTGGAATCGTATTTGTTTGGAATTATAAGATTTAAAAAAAAAACACTTGCCTATAAAATACCCTACTCACGCTTGACTTTAAGATGGTACTTACCTGGAAGCACAGACTCTGGCAAGTAATTCCATCCTCCATGTCGCTTGTTATCGACAGATACTCATCGGACAACCAGACATGGTTGTCCGATGGAAAAAATGGATGAGGAGTGGAAATAATTGAGTTACTTTACTTTATACCTCTTATGAGAAGCACACTCATCAAAAGTAGTTTTTATCAAGGAGAAAAAAAACCGCCATAACCTTACGGTGTTCCGGCAGCCTTTGAGAATCAGACCATTCTAGGCCTCATCGACGTCATAGCAATTAGACCCAGATTCATTATTAGCGCACGGTACAATCGATTCCGCAACTGGCCGATTGCTATGACGTCGATGTGTTCGCCATCATCGGCCTTATCATTGCTTACCACCAGGCAAGATAGTGGTCACTGGTAGACGGTACTGAGACAATGCGCTAGACAACTAACTGAGTTTAGTCCAATCTACAAAACGCAATCTACAATCGCAATAAATATCCCAATATGTCAGCCATACTGGCTAGGACTGAACATAATGTTGGAACTCTGTAAACTGATAGGTGATAATGTCTTTATTCGTTTGCCCGGCCGAAGCCTACTTATAAGTGGTCATCTAACATTAGTTGAAGTCATTACAAAATGGATGATGTAAAAACCTATTATGAGTGTAAAAAAAATTAACAAATTAATAACTAAAATGTACTCCTTGTTATATACTTATGAATTTAAAAACCTGATAAATATATCGAAGTTATTGAATGTTATTTAGTGAATGTTTTGTCATTTAATATTCCAAAAAATAAGGTCTAGATCAATTTAGCAAGAGCTGTTTATATTTCACACAGTATTTCACAATTCCAGTAGCTGTACTCATATTTTTTCCTGATTTGCACCTACAGGGTGCAAACGTGGCAACTATTACATTTATACGAGAAACGGAAGTAACATTTACATGTGAAGCAAATCGACGGTCGGGCTACGTTCGAGTACTGACGCGATCATGGAATGAGTTGCGGATATAGGATGGTGCAAGATTAGGATATGGCTTTATTATTTAATATTTATACCATTTTAACTTTCAGTCCTGAGCACGCTTATACCACGGTTTTCTCTCAAATGGTGCTATTCTTCTTATTCTTTTGTCTTTCTTAGATTTCAACACCAATTTCGACATATCGTCGAATAATAATTGTTTAGTCAACTGACGTTATTACTTACTATTATATTTTCACAAGATATTTTAACGAGATATTTTCGATGTGTTTCAATATTTATGAGCGCCCGATATTTCGGCGCTGTTGCGCTATGTTCACGGAGTATCGGAACCTCACAAATATTGAAAACTATGGTAAATATCCTGTTGTCTAGTGAAAGTGTTAGTGACCATGAAAACTTAAAAACTACTATTGTATTGTATTGACGCTACTCATTCTACATCTCATCACTTCATCTAGCCACGTACTGTATATTCACTTTATGCCATGCTAGCTGAGCTCGCAGCTTTTGCGCCACGTGTTAAAATGTTTTGTATCCTATATAAAAATTGCAAAACGAACGATTGTAATATGACGAGTCCATAAATTAATCATTTATAGTTATACTAGTTATAATAATATAAAATGTACAATTTATGACAATAAATATATTCTATTCTATTCTATTCTATGTCTTAAACTACCTATTATGTCTTTGTATAACATTTCAGCCAAATTGTACGAGCAGTTTGGCCATGAAGAGGTAACGTACAAACATATTATACAAACTGAGTTTCGCGTTTATAGAATTGGTATTTGGTATTTATAAATTCATTATAATAATCGCATTATTTGACTTTTTATTGGTTATCTAAGTATATAAATTATATCTTTAGGTAGTCATTGCGTATTATCATACTATGTACAAAACAAGTCAGTCTCTTCAAAAAGAGACTGACGTATTTTTAGTTGTATTAATGACACGTGTTTCTCAACACGTGTTACATATAAGAATCGTGAAATCACTACGCAATAACACTGTGGATGTGCATACTAATGCAACACTATTGATAAAATGTATGAACTGTCTCCATAATATTTCCCAGCTCCTCACCCCGACATCACACTAGGTGGCATTATCCGTCCCACCGCACTAAGAGTGTATTGATGTTGTTGGTTCTAGCACTTACCGCAGCCGTGCCGTTATGCAGTTTGACTTACAAATAAACGTAGGTACTACTTCGAGACGTTTCTCTTACAGCCTTTTCTGAAGATGTGTGAATAAGTCAATTGATTCGTGTCTTTGGTTATATGATTTTTCTTAAGTAATAAATCTATTTTACTGCTATTTCTTATTTTTTAAGCTATTCTAAGCTTAGCGTGATACCGTCCTCGACCGCATCAACACTTACTAACAAACAGGTGAGATAGTGGTCAAATGCTAGTCTATACAAAATTCAAAAAAACACAATTTTAATGTGCTTAATTTGTATCGTTAAACGATAAACCTTTATAGTCCTTTGAAAAAGCACTACAAAATACCGAAAACACATCGGCGTTATCACCAACACTTTGAGTCTTAAATTATTCACATGAGCCTATCGCTAAAGCCTTTTCATAAATTTCACACAGCTCGGAAGGGCAACATCATTCAAGATAGGCAATAAAATAGCCCTTGTACATATTATAGTGTTATATAATAAAGGTAGAGGGACTACTCTAGGGGCCCATCGATTCTGTTTAGCCATTAATACTAAATTAGTTTGGTGATCATGGGATGGCTCCGCGGGTGAGCGTTTGAGCGATGCTTTGTTTTTATAACTATCCTATTAGATTTTAATATTTTTTAAATGATGTTGCAGATATAATACGCTATATTAGACATTGATACAAGAACATCGAGCTTAGTGGCGTGCCATATGTGAGGCCTATGTCCGCCAGTGGACAGAGATAGGATGATGATGATATATAATCTTTAATTGACTTCTTTAGGTAAACATTTGTTTTTAAGATTTTCTTTTGGTATTCAAAAGAAGCTTGAATATGTACTAGAACAAATTTAGCTATCTGGATGTACCTGATGTAGTTCGTAGGTACTTTTTCCTTTACTAATTGTTTTAAATGAATGATAGCATTTTATTCCACTTAACTTAAAACAGAAAGTCAAAGTGTTAAAATAGAAAAATGTGACTTACAAGTCACAGTTACAGGTATAATACCGATCTCTGCAAGACATTTATTATTTACTTCAAAATGTAATTATAGATTAAGTATATACATAAATAAATAAGCATAATCCGAAAAAATACAACGCGAAAAAAGCCGGTACGTTCACAGTAAATATAAAATTAACATTAATTCCAGCTTTCCATTTCACTTAATCAGAAAAGTATATTTATTATATATCTACAAATATGAAAGTACCAAATAGCATTAAGCCCTGGCCTGGCAGAATATCAAACAGTGAATTTCAATATTAATTATGTAAGTACTAGCAAAAAATCTCATCAACATAACAAGATACTCAAAACGAAAAGAGCTTACATCTTTAACGAGTCTATCCTACAAAAAATGTATCACTGAATCCCAAGCTACTTAAATGCTTAAAAATTAACATTTTAAAAGGGACTCTTAAACTGAAACAGGGGTTGTAAATTGCATCTTAAAAATACACAGGTTTTACAAGATTAGCTCGGGAGTATCTTTTTTACAGACTGAAAAGAGTAAGGGCACTACTAAACAACACCAAGTTTTGTTTGATAATTGCAAAAAAAAACCAAAAGTATATTTTCCTTCTTATTTTTTTGTCGACCCAGTAACCATTTCTTATTAGGGAGTGTACGCTTAGCATAATGTTTAAGATACCTACAAAAAACGATACGATACCTGTGTTGGAAAGCGGTTTGAGCAATGAGCCACGGCCGAAAAGGTGCATATTAAACACCACCCAAATATCACGTGTAAGGTATATTAAAGTCTAATCCTATGGACTCAGTAAAGCTTCCCGTAGGTGACAATGACCCCCACGTGGATAAGATAAGAGATAGAGAGAATAGGAGAAAGAGAGAGAGAGCGATAGAGATAGGTTTAATACCACAATCCATACTGCAACTATGCCACACTGCGCCCCTAAGGCTGCTTTGATATCGGTAGCATTGAAGATCAAACAGTAAATTAAAAAGACTAGAGATTCTTTCAAAGCATACCTTTTGACTAAAGTGTGCTTGTTTGCTAAGCATTATTGATGATTAAAAAGCTCAGGTAGAAAAGTGTAGAGCTCGTTTGGAGAGCGAAAATTTTGTGAAGGTATTAGATTTTTAATACTTATATATATTATTTCATCCACATATATGACGGCGAGATTTTTTCTTATACATGCGAGAAAATAAAACTAAGAAGAATGCTGTCGTGTAATCTATAATATGCTTTACGAAAAAGATGCATTCAGATGAAACTGTGACAGTGGGGGACTGTAGTAAACCGAGGATTTGGAAAACCGCTTTTAGTGTAGACAATTAAAAAAGTTATAAAGACAAACGTGAATAGATTAAGGAAATAACCGTGAAAATTCTTAAGAATAGTGTATTTAAACGACAATTTTAATATTATTTGATATTAAAACAAATATGTGCGTACTTTTTGCTTATATCAATATCCTGCTAGGCTTTAAATAAAAAGGACTGTTATGTATGGGTAATTTAAATTAAACTTTGATAGATCGCTAGTTACTCGTATGTGTTAGGTCTGCCAATATGTAAAATAAACAAAAGCGTTTCAAATGTTAACTATTTAACTACGCTTTATCGAAAATAAAAACAGGTGACGATGCACCAAATAAATAATTGAATCGTTTGTAAATCACAGCTCCTTTTATAAATAAAAGCTCCGTCTTCAAATTTGCTGCGTCATCGTATCTAAGAGCTTTGTTTAAATTATTGGACTGTGTCACGCCCACCGCAATGACTCTATAGAAAGGGTCCCACTTAGACAATTTATAGTAACTTACTGAGAATCGAAGGTATTTTAATTAAATTATTTGATAAATAGGTTCCGAATTATTCACTAGTGAGGTAACACTCTGTGGTACGTAGATCTATATTAGGTGCTAGGCTACGTGTGGCTGGTGGAAGGCTTTGTTCTTGGCTCGAACCACCCAAAAAACCTAAGACATTTTGCCAATTGGTTCACGAGATCGGTTGTGTTCCTGCATAATGTAAGGTTACATCCAATTTGGAAGACAACTTGAGACAATATCATAACAAAACATTAGATGAGATAGTGGTCCAGTGCAAGTCTGTTTGCAATATAATTTAAGATCGAGCTTACCACCATCAAGGAGAAAATCTGCCACCATAATCTTACGGTTATCTGGCAGTACAGCTCTTGAGAGTCAGACCATTCTAGGCTTAGCGTGTTTAACGTCTTAGACCACATCATTGCTTACTACCAGATGAAATAACGGCTAAACCCTAGCCTGCCTATCAGATATATAAAAAGTGGCTATTATAATAGCAACTTTTTATGAATAAAAAAATCATGTGATCGCAATTAGCGTTGTTGAGATGAATAAAGTTAAGTAAGTGACTTTTTTATTATGTATATTGAGACCAAAAATGTGAAGTGAACGTAAGCTCGTATCCTTTATTTTTTTTACTAAGTTTATCTTGTTTTGTCTTAGTTTTCCCAGCGATGATTAGTCTATATTCAAACGTGAAACTTTAAACAAAGAATGATAAATGTAAACTCAGCCGCAGGTGTTTTGAACGAACATTTTTCTGATTTGTTAATAACTTTTTTTAGCCACCAATCGTTAAATAGAGGTCATTAATTATTACAGGGTTTGTTTAACCTGGTCATGGCTTAATAATTTATGTATAAGCAAAACCATTAAAGGATTGTCGCCCCAGGTCACTTTGTCTAATACATTTTTTGTTAGGAACGGAAAGAGCGCTTGTTTAGTGTTATCAATAATGAATGCCTGTTTTGAAAAATTTAAATATCTTGAAAACTCTGTAAAATACTTAATAATTGGAAGCAAAAAAGTTCAAAGTGAAAATTAATACTCCGCCCCCTGATTCTCAATCATTCCAAAATCTTTTCGAATTCGGAAGCTTCATTTTTAGTTTTGAATATTGATAAATCCATGAGTTATTTCGATGCGCAAACCTTTGCAATCAATATGACAAAAGTAATCGCCCGAAGTATTGTGAATTTCAAAGATCCGAGTGGGAGTGGCAGTTTCCGAATCCGAATTTTCTTTCGAATGATTGTGAATAACCCTGCAGGTCTAGCCTGTAATAGTTTAAAATTTAATAATCGTAATTTTTTTTTAGCAGTAGGTAGCAAACAAGCGTTCATGTTCTTACGCCTCGGGCCGAGATAAAATTGTCGTGGTCAATATGACATACTTGTCACTAGATTATAATTATTATTATGCACACACAATCTGTCCTCATAGCTCGTAAGAATAATAACATGTGTATTAGTATCGTATGTCAGATTTGTATGGCAGGTGATTGTCCAAGGGCTTTTTGCGTATCATCTGGCGACTAGCGTCCACACATTATCACCTGTCCATAAGCCCACAATTACTGTGACAATTGATTTTTGTCTCGCAACTCTTATTTTTCATAACATTCCCAGACTTGACTACGTGGGAAATATTTTAATTGTAGCATAATGACACTTTCACTTCACCTTCGTTATGAAAGGAAAGATTGATGCAACGCGTTGCGCATTTGGATTTCGTAGATTTTTTGTCATTTCGATCACACGCCTACACGTGTGCGAAATCCTTCAACAATAACCGCGTTTGAATTGTATCTTAACAGTCAGCTGATATTGAATGAAAATATTTGCGACGAGATTTTACCGAGTTCATTGACAGATTCCTTTGACCTAATGACTTAGCTTGCACTTTTGCGACCCATATCAGGTAACTTGACAGATGCTACGAAGCCAGATAGTGGGAAAGTATGAGATGCAAACTAAGGCAGACGTGACTCCGCCTGACTTTCTACAGTAATAACGTTCCGGGGTGCACTTAAGTTGTCATCCGTGGGAACATGAATTATAGGTTTGACAATGATCTAGTGCCATCAGCGAAACAATGAGAAAGTTTTATTTTAATGTTAAGGTCTATTCAAATAAAAATATTGTGGTGATTTCAGGTTTTAATCAATTATACGTTTCTGTTGTTTATAACGTAAATTTAAGGCTAAACACAAGAAGTATCTTATTGTCTCAAAGCACAGGTAAAAAAACTTAGTTTAAAATGATATTTTCCTAGATACAAAAACAATAAACTAACATACGTGTCAATATGTATTGTCCCCAAAACGCCTAGCGACATTGGCTCTTTGAATGCTTCAGCCTTTGTGCAGTACCTATGTATATTTTGTTAACAATTATTTCATTAAGTAATTTAAAGATACGTAATACGCACAATGTTAGAACACTGTTAATTATAACCTCGATGAAGCATTTTTATGTCTCTAATTGTCCACAGAGTGTGTCAAGCCGATAGTCTACCCTGTTCCAATTATTGTCCGGAACATGCTCAATTCCCTGTTGTACTATTATTTATTCTGTGCCAGTAGTAGCTAAAGGGTATGTTCTTCTAGTTTATCATCACATCACGGTCATTATACAGATAATATTCTGTTTCTTTTCATTGTTAGTATACAGACGTTTTTTTGTGGAGATTCTAGAACTATAATGTTATTTTTCTCTATTGATATTAAATAGGTATCATTGAATGAAATTTCTACACTTAACAGTTTTATTGTTACTTATATCAATAACATTTTCAACAATGCTGAACCAGCAATAGAATCTACTATTCAGAAAATTGTTTGCATACCCTTTGTATCATTAGGGCGTACCTAATTTAAATGAACAAATTTAACTTCAATTATTTTGAAGTGGGGCGGGTCGAACCGTATCCCTTTCACCTCTCCCCTTCCTTCATTACAATCCACAATACTCAACAGTTCTACATCTAGATAAGAGGCACCCATCTTTATTTTTGCTTCACTCCCTGTTCTGAGTATACCTTTACAGACAGAATGTTCAAAAGAACCACTGATTCAAACAAGTACAATATTACATGCATTATGAGTGTGATGGCCATGCACGCAATTAAAATATAGTTGTTACTCACTCAGTACACTAGTGCTACACGATACTTTTTAATCATCGATGTATAATTACTTAATATTACTTTGAAACGCCATTCGAAATGTTTACTTTAAATATTTTTATAAACCCAGGAATTATGGTGATAGTTAAAATAACAATAGGTAATAAACATAATTCTTCTTCACTTCTTCATCAGGTAAGTCATAGTTTATCTCGACCGTGGAAAATGATAAGTAAAAAAAATATATAAAATATTTTAAAAACTTGATGTACTGTTGCTAAATTCAACTGTAGTCATTGCTCTGTATTTTTCTTTAAGGGGAGCCGTTCATTTCATTTCGATTCAATTCGTAGCAAACAAATTCATTTTTTAGAAATACACAGATTGACCCATTGATAACACTGTAATCTGTTATTTGACTGCGGGATGCACATTTATGAACTCTTTTATACGAATAATAATAGAGACGTGAATTGTGTAAGTAGAAAAGTAGTTTGATGAGAATAAAAAAGTTGATCGTATGATCGATAAGGTAGTGTCAAATGCCCTACAGAATAAAATTGTCGTATGCGATTTAAAATTATTAGTAAATAGTTTTCAAATTATTAATGAAAATGATTTTTGTTTTATTTTCAATTGCTATTTTGCTATTTCCGGTTGTTCTCATCTTGCTAACTCCGAGTACTTGCACAGACATTACCTCGTAGCCAGGATCATCCACCAGCAACTTGCTCTTCAATACGGCCTTGTCGAGTCTGAGGTGCCGTACTATAAGTACGCACCTGCGCCAGTTCTTGAAAATGGTCATGCTTTGCTCTATTGGGACCGATCGGTTATCACGGACAGGACTATTGTCGCCAATAAACCTGATATCGTGATAGTCGACCGGTCCCAGCGGCGGGCAGTGTTAGTTGACATCACCATCCCGCATGACGAGAACCCGAGAAGGCTGAAAAGGACAAGATCAGCAAGTACCTTGACTTGTCTTTCGAGGTTACCGCCATGTGGGATGTTGATTCGACTAGCATTGTCCCAATAGTCGTTTCTGCGAACGGCCTAATAGCGAAGAGTTATTATTATTACTTTTTTAAGTAAGAAAGCCATCTTTAAAAACTATTTAGACTTCTTCAGTTATTTTATTGATTTCATTTTAGACTAGATAAAATTGTTATTGACAATTTGAATGAAATAAAAATATATCGACTCAAGACCTCACACAGAAAACCCATACAAATATTTTACGTATATTTTAAATTATATGCAATGTTATTAGTAACCAACTTGCAAACAACGTTCGCAGTAACATTCACATGCTTTGTCGTGACACACGCTCCGTAATCCATAGCGCCATCTCACGACAAGGTTTTGAGCTGTCAAAATCGAGAGCATAGAATGCACCCATGTATACCTCACTAATAGTCTTTGTTACTAGCCCTCAGACATCACAAATTGGCAGCATTACCCTCTATTTGTGCTTAATCTCTAAAATTATCAACATCCAATTAGACTCCTTTGTTACGTCCTCCGTACTTTCAAATAGCATATCCATAAGCGGTCGATTGTTAAAACGACATAATTCTGGTTTTAAGGCAACGTCTGTCTTATGTGTTCTTGCTTCATTTTCTGGTGACATGTTTCGTAATAGCACCTTAAAAATGTCGTAAAAAGACGCCAGTATGACGCCCCCTAGCAATTTCATTTTCCGAAATGGTACTCTGTGAGGGCACTCGTCACCGATCTATTTTGAGAGTGTTGTGTATGAAATGAAATGACATACCGACTGAACTTTTGATTTGAGATTTTTCTACTTAATTTTGATCCTTATTTCTATTCTCTTAAGATGTAAAAAAATGATTGTATTTTGATGCATCGTCAGATTTCTCCCTAGCATTTCACCCTAATCGAATCGCTACGCATGGTGCGTCTGTCTTGTGGGTCGGACCCCTATGGGCATCAGAGGTCGACTGCGAAAAATAAATATCCACCCGAATCAAAAGGCAATGCTTTAATTGGACCCTTTTCCGGTCCACTTTGCGGATTACTTAATTTGGACATTGTTTGCTCTAATATATTAGAATCTTTAACGCAGTCAGTGATTTATAGTCGTACATCTATTTGCATTAGATTGTTTGTAAAGTTAAAAAGGAATAACTGAGCTGAACTGAGTTCTACATTGCATACTCTGTTTCAAAAATTACAACGTATGAATATATCATTGTTTGAAAAATTAATAGAATGAAAGAAATAAAATACATTTGTTTAGCCAATCATACACAAATCTAAAACGAGTTTAAACTAGTACATCTGTATAATAAACTAGCCAAATGCAGGTCTGACCCGCACTCGTAGGGTTCCGATTCCGTACCACAGTAGAATATTTTATAAGATCGAGCAAAAATAATGAAAAATTAACGTTCCTTGTATACACCCCCCTAACTTGTAATAACATTTCCATGTTGTTAATTTGTTGTAAAAGCAACAATAAAACATGCGTCAAACTGTGATTGGTAACATGACGTATCCATTACAGTTCATAAAATCTAGCGAAAAGCGCCAGGAAAAAAAAAGTTCTATGGGGACCCTTTCATTTCTAACTTCATGTTAGTTTTAGTATTTTTTGTTATAGTGCACGTAGTAATACATATTTAGTGAAAACTTCAAGTATCCTATTACGCTTTAGGAGATACAGTCCGATGAAAAGCAGACAATAGACGGACGGAAGGACGGAAGGATGAACGGACGGACAGCGAAGTCTCAGTAATAGGATTCCGTTGGTACCCGTTGGGTTCGGAACCCTAAAAAGAACTTAATAATTAAACAAAGACGTGTGGTGCTTAATTGGTCTAACTTAGAACGAAATGTTCAAGTGTTCACCTGAACGCAGATTTTCATTTCGACCGGTAATAACAGGGGATTCTAATGTGCATAGGTTGTGCCAAATATGCTGAAAATAATATAATTTTATAAATGTCCTACCTTTTTCTGACCACTTTATAAATGTCTTAACTATAAAGTTCTCTTTGTCTGCTACTCTGTCATCAAAACCTAAACAAAATAACTGTGTAATATATACACATTTCTTATGTTTAATTTTCTGTTACAAATAATATGCTCCATCATCCGTAGGCAAATCATTTCCTCATAAATCTTTCTTTGCATCCTAATTTTGTACTAGCGTGCTTTCGCCCATGCGGTTGTAATTAATTTAAACTCTAATATTGTATCTTAAAGTCTACTATTAAAAATTCTACTATTAGGGTTGTCACAGAGTTTGGTATTCTAGTGGAAGTACAAGCGCGTGGCTTGGACGCGTTCGACCTTTCGTCGCGCTTGACTGGAACAAATTGTCTAGACGGGGAAAGAATTCTGTGTGTACCATTATTGGCAGGGCAAGCTTAAATAAGCTCTCTTCTAGAAATATTTATTAAAAAAAATAGAGATAGAGAGAGAAAAATGGTTATTTTCCCAGAAAACACGGTATTTAGCAAATTTATGAGCATATAATAACAGGTTAACTATTTATGTTGATGATAATCCAATTTGCATTTTGCGATGGATAAAAATCAATTGCATTTTGAAGAATTTTACAAGACGGGTTGGGATAGATGTAGATTGGAGTACTAAAGTCTAGTATTAAACAAACACTATTATATCCTAGTTGGTATAGTTCTTTGCCATTATGATATATAATAGTAGTGTTCAAGTGCTGTTTCTCTGGCAATTAAAATATAGAATCAGGAACACCAATTACTTCAAATCTGGAAAAATAAATACGGACGTAGAGTTAATAAAAGACAAATAAAACAAATTAGATTTGACCCTAGCGGACGCAGATGCATCTGAGCATTGCAACAAATGCAACATCCGGAAACACCCTTTTTATAGGGGGCCGAAAGTCAGTTCCATTTCTAATATGAACTTTGTCACATGTCAAAAACAAAATGGGAAGGGAGTTGAAGGAATCAACGAAATGGTTATGGTGTAATATTGGGTGAAAGATTGTGAGGAAACCCTTTGCCAAGTCAGTTGGATACGTACTGACTATATCTTTAGTGATTATGGTATGTAGCTAATAGGATATTGTTATAATTTAAGATCGTTAACAAAACGAAAAAAACCGACTTCAAATGCCGCGCTAGTCATTTTCAGTACCTACTAAGTTTTAGGTGTTTATCTCCATATCCCTGGAAATACCTATCAGATCTCGATGTAATTACAATAGGACCACCATTGAAAATGAAGAGTATATACCTAAGAGTATATACCTATTTGCGGTTGCTATATCTTAAAAACTGCTGATGCTGATTATTTCTCGTTCAAACGAATTTTTATTGAATGTGTTTATTGAGATCACTATTATTTATTGAGATATATATTTTTAGATTTTTCACTTCCTTACTTTAAAAGTAAGAGACACACACACACACACATTTAACCACTTTAGAACTGTCTTTCAAATAATTGACTTTGAGAAAAAATGGTTTTAGAAACCCCAATGTCATTTTAAACGACCTCTATCAATAGACACGTATAGGTTCTATGATTGTTTATTTTAGTTTAAATCCATGTATGTCCCCCTTTATTTTTTTTTAAATTATTTATATATAAAAATCGTAAGGCGGTTTACATAATGCACCTACCTTTTTTGTTGTGTAGTCTTAATAGTTTTGGAATAAAGTGGTTGTGACATACGGACGGACGGATAGACAGACAGACAGACATGACGAATCTATAAGGGTTCCGTTTTTCACACCGCGGCGTCCTGCGATCTACGGGCGCGATCTAAGTACTTTTCAATCGTTTTCTGATCGCGTTTAGTATGAACTAGTCGGTACACATACTACTGCGCTATCTGATCGCCTAGATCGCGCACGCAGGAAGCTGCAGTGGGTTCGTACCTTTATTGATTAAGTCTTAACTATCATTCTGCTAGGCTATTCTGAATGATGCGATGAATGATGATGAATGAATGAATGATGTGAATGATGAATGATGCGAGACACCAGTCTCAAGACTGATGTCTCGCAAGCGGAATCCGCGGTGAGAAGTTCGTAGTACGAAATTCAAATCGTAATCCGATTGTAATACGGTTGAATTTCGTAATGCGAAATTCAAATCTCACCGCGAGATGCGTAAACTAGCTTACAGAATAGCCTAGCTGTTCCTAAACACTATGGGCTGGCTTTATAATTTTTTTTATAACTAACTTTTTAAATTTATTTTCTTTACATCTTACTTTTTAAATAGAGCATCATCTAGTTAAGTGGGTAGAATGCATAGAAGTTACATATAAGTACATTACATACAATGACATTAAGTACTTAAAATAAATTCTTAATTCATAAAAAGATGGATACTGGATAGTGAATGAAAGTTCTAAACGAGGCAGTAAAATATAGGATATAAAATCATTAACAAATGTTTCTTCTACAGAAATCTGTGTCACAATATAAAATAACAATATAACGTCGAATGAGCCTAAAATAGATTCCATTATAATTCCTAAGACAATTGGACCATCAGTCACAAAATGCTGTCGGAATAAGGAAACTTAATGCCTATTAGACTATTCTTGTGGCAATATATTAGAAAACATCGGCTTATAAGAATTTTATTCACTTAGTGTCAAATTCGAGGCAATAAAATTCAACTTATACTCATTTTAATTTAATATATTGTAGAAAGTCGCTGTATAGCTTACGTTTTCTGTTTTTTCCTTAGTCTGCTCAATATACCATAAATTCTTATTAGTGTCCAGGATGCCTTGGTGTAATTGGATTTTTTTATGGACTTGCCTACATTATTCTACGTATAAAATTATTTTGTTTCATATTTAAAGACTTATAAGGCTTATATATAACTGCCTGTTGTAATTACTTTATCATTTAACTAACATGCGTTATGCCAAAAAGAATCTGTATTGACAAACTTTGTCCTAATAATATTAAAAAAATAAATAAATAGATTTAAAAAAAAGGTTGTGTGATACATATTTGATACTTCTTCTCGCTAAAACTACTGAACCGATTGAGCTGAAATTTGGTATTTAGATAGCTTAGACTGGAATATACCTTAGATCTAGACCTTAGACCCTTAGAGCTTGACCTGGAATAACACATGGAAGCTTTTTATCCACATATTCCCATGGGAACGATGTCTACGCGGGTAAAACCGGGGCACAGCTAGTTAATTATAAACAAAACATTTTTCACTTCGTCTATTAGAACATGAATCAAAAGTACAGCATCGATTTTAATTAAGACACAGAATAAAATATAGTAAAATTATTAAGACACGACGACACAGACGTACGTTTGAAAAAAGCTACGACTATCACTTCTCAAAGGTAAGTCTAAGAAACAAAAGACAAGCAATATCTCCAGTTTCAATGTATTGGAAGGAAGTACTTTAGTTTTTCTGCAGTCGAAGGTTCTAAATAAATAAATGGGCTTAAATTTTTTATGACGTCATTAACTGACGGAAACCGGGAGGTATGCGGTTAGGAAAGCTTACCTCTATAGTTAGAACTGTTTGTGGTATTATTGTATAAATAAATACTTGTTGGCATTCGTTTCTTTAGCTACGAATACATATCTTCATACCGGTGGTCTACATACTATAGGTCTGTGGTAAATTATTAATATTTAAAATATTTATATGGTGGTCAGAAAACCAAGTCAAATCGTCAGTTATAGTTTTTTTAGATGTCAAAATAACGTCAAAACAAAGGCTTGTGTTGGTGTTGCGTCAAGATTGAGTTTCAAATTCGCACCAATTTGATAAATAAAACACTCCAGTGATTTTGGACCCCTGCCGACATAAAAGGGCATCGCGAGTGTTGAATCGAAAGATATTTCGGAAAAGTGAAGTTTTGAGAACAAACGTTACTCAGCTGCGCTAAAGAGAAAGGAGTAAGTCATGTTTTGAAAAATTTTGAGGCTTTATTCATAAAGTTAACTCCTCTTATTTGTTTCTAGATATTTTCGGGTCAGCTGTAAAAACATTGATTCAAGTTACTGAGCAACTAAAGCATAGCTTTACTGATCTATATTCTATTCAAATACATTATTCGCTGTCTGTTGTATTTAATAGACATTCAACAATTACCTTTTGTATAACAGAAGCGAAACATATCCTTCATTATTTACTCCGAATATATTTTGAAAAGAGTAGCTGCAGAATAAAATCGTTTAAAAGTTCAATAAAAAACTACTTTAGTTTTACAGCGTTGCATTAAAATAATTATTGTACTTTGGAATGTTTATTAGCTATATATATATAGCTTACTAGAAGTACCCCGCGGCTTCGCCCGCAGTAAAAACTCCTTTTATTTACTTAAAACTTTTCTTTTGTAAAAACGATTCTATCATTATTACATCAAATAAGAATTAGCCAAATCGGTTCACCTGTTTTCATGTTATGGCGTGACTAAGACAAATCAGGATTCATATTTATAAAACCCGAAAAACCCAAAAAAGCGCAATCCGAAATAATATTGATTTTCAAACTTTTTACCCGAGTTCACTCTCTTAGGGTGGAATTTTGAAAATGTCTGAAACTCGTAATTACTTATTTATTTAAAGAAGTAATTGTGTGAAATGTCGAATAAAATGACTATCCCAACTTTGAACCCCCGCTTCATCCCTTGAAGAGTGAATTTTGAAAAATCCTTTCTTAGCGGATACCTACGTCAAAATTACTATCTGGATGCCAAATATCAGCGCAATCCGAAACAATATTGATTTCAGACTTTGTTACCTCACTTCACCCTTTTAGGAATAGAATTTCAAAAAGCCTGAAACACGTATTTACTTATTTATTTACTAAACTACTTGTGTGAAGTTTCGAATATAAAAGCCAATCTATTCTTGTTTCTCCATACAAACTTTGAACCTTCGTTTCATCTTCTTCAGGTAAGAATTTTGGAAAATCTTTCTCAGAGGGAACTAACGTCGTAATTAATAACTATATGCATGCCAAATTTCAGCGCAATCCGAAACAATATTGATTTTCACACTTTATTACCCCATTTTACCCTCTTAGGGGTGAAATTTCAAATAACAGGCCAAGTGCATGTCAGGCCACGCGCTGTGTAGGGTTCCGTAGTAGCCTGTTATTCAATGCAAGTCTTTACCCGTTATAAACAAGCACCTAGGTACTCCGTCTTTGTCACTTTAAAGGATAAATCCTTTCTAAGGATTTTGTATTTGGTATAAAATTATCCTACACCCAAGTTCAACCACTATTACTGCTAAACTAATAAAGTTATCTTAACTGCTATAAATTTTCCTTTAAAGTTCATGAAATGTTCTATTATCACGAATTTTTCCAGATTTTTCAAGCCCGCAGTTTAGCTTTTAGAGGGGGGGGGGGGGGGGGGACGCCCTACTGGAACAAAAATTTGCACTTTAAAGTTTAATATTTCGTAAATGGAGCATTCAATCGAAAAATGGTATTAGCAACCCCTGAGTCATTTTGAAAGACCTATTCAACGATAACTCACACGATGAAAAATAAAATCATCCCCACTTCTCATATAGGGGAGCTACCCTAAAAAAAAATATTTTTCGAAATTTTATTTCATCACTTTGTAGGCGTCATTTATTTAAATACCCCCACAAAATTCCAGCTTCTTATATTAACGGTCTCTTAGCAAAACCTCGGACAGACAGACAGACAGACGGACATGACGAAACTATAAGGGTTCCTTTTCAGGACTACGGAACCGTAAAAAACCTGAAACACGTATTTCCTTTTTTTTTACTGAAGCACTTGTGTGAAGTTTCGAATATAAAAGGCGGCAATAGCCCAATGGATAGGGTGTCGGAGTGGCGATCGAGAGGTCGTGAGTTCGAACCCCACCCCATCCATTGCACTATTGACGTGAACCCACTCCAGACACAAGCATATTCAGCTTATTTGGAGGGGTTAACAAGAATACTAGTAATGTGCAACCCACATTGCGAGTAATCTTTTTAAAAAAAAAAAGACAATCTCTTCTTGTTGTTGTACAAACTTTGAATCCTCGTTTCATCCTCTTCAGGGATGAATTTTGGAAAACTTTTCTCAGAGGGAACTAACATCGTAATTATAACTATCTGCATGCCAAATTTCAGCGCAATCCGAAACAATATTGATTTTACACTTTATTACCCCATTTCACCCTCTTAG
Source organism: Cabera pusaria (assembly GCA_954871355.1). Taxonomy (NCBI): domain Eukaryota; kingdom Metazoa; phylum Arthropoda; class Insecta; order Lepidoptera; family Geometridae; genus Cabera; species Cabera pusaria. Next base: position 9,868,811 of record OX940896.1, on the reverse strand, counting down.
GGGTGGAATTTAAAAAAAACCTGAAACACGTGTTTACTTATTTTTTTACTGGAGCATTTGTGTGAAGTTTCGGATAGAAAAGACTATCTAATCTTGTTTTTCCATACAAACTTTGAACCCCCGTTTCATCCCCTTCGAGGGTTAATTTTGGAAAATCCTTTCTCAGGGGGAACTAACGTCGTAATAACTATCTGCATGCCAAATTTCAGCGCAATCCGAAACAATATTCATTTTCACACTTTATTACCCCATTTCACTCTCTTAGGGGTGGAATTTCAAAAAAACCTGAAACACGTGTTTACTTATTTTTTTACTGAAGCACTTATGTGAAGTTTCGGATAGAAAATACTATCTATCTAAATCTTGTTTCTCCATATAAACTTTAAACCCCCATTTCATCCCCTTAAGGGGTGAATTTTGGAAAATCCTTTCTTAGTACAAATGTACCCTCCAAATTTCAAGTCTCTACGACCAGCGGTTTAGGCTGTGCGTTGTCTGTCAGTGAGTCAGTCAGTCAGTCAGTATGTCAGGACAAAGATTCTTATAGTATTAGATTATTCATAGATTCAAAGATTATTATTCAGATGTATATAGAGATATACAGATGTATATATATCTGAATAATAATCAAGTTAGCGATCAATTTTTTTTTTAATTGTTAAATTAATAAATAAGTTAGTAATTAGTTCATTGTATTTGATACAAAATAAATATAATATTTATTTTCTTTCTTTCTTTCAAAATGGTTCACTAATGTCGGCGACAAGAGGTTACTTAAACAAATGAGCAACATTTTACAATTCATCCTCCTGTCTGTGTTAAGTTGATCAGCATCGGGCTTATAATGTATCAAAACCTTAAAAAAGCGACTTACAACACTTATTCTCTATGATCCAGTCCTAACGCAACGGGGGGCATCCACTGTCACTTGATCTGAGCTACCGTTTACGCAGGTCCTTTAAGGATGGTCATATGATCACCGTGAACTATCGAGTTTCTTGTTCGATAGATTTAACATGACTTGATGCTGAGTTGATTAGAGCGACAGAGAAGTTGCTCATTGTTGCTATATCAAGATTAGGTACTTTATTTATTGCTTATTTAAGCTGAACTCATAAAACAGTGAAATGCTGGCTAAGGTTGATGTGAATGTTCATTTTGAAATCCGTGTCAGAAATATAATGGTACATTTTTTTTGTGTAAACTTTTGATTTAGGTTTGATTCGATTTAGGTGATTTTCTGGGCAGCTTATATAGGTAGTAGAAGCATTACGAAATCAATGTTGCAGCTTCTTGCTACCAAAAAGTAGCTTACCACCATCAAGGACAAGATCTGCCGCTTTAACCTTACCGTTTTCTGGCAGCGCTGTTTGAGAGTCAGCCCATCTTAGGCCTTGTGTGTTCACCATCTTCGACCTCACATTCGCTTACCATCAGGTGAGATAGTAGTCAAACGCTAGCCTATCAGATATTAAAAAGAAACTTTTATTTTCTTTATTGAAAAACGGCATAGGGACAATGGTGCAATCAATGAATCGTTTCCAATACACTGCAGCACAACTATCCTAGCCCATTACATGTCTATCATTAGGCTACTTGTGAGTCATAGTACCATTAGTCGTTGCAACAAAGTCGAAATTTTTACGACTAGCCGTCACTCACTTAGCACCACCCAAAGATCGCAGTATGTTTTAGTCTCAAACTACCATAAAAAAGGCAGACGGAGCCGTGCCTAACACCCGAGTGAACGCAAGTTCAGTAATACTAAATGCTTGAGTAATACGCTTCCACGCTCAGTTTGCTACCAGGCGGCAGCAGGGACGGACGCGTCCGTGCGGTATTACTTCGCAGCGTTGCTTACGTAGTAATCATGCCGTATTGACTATTTTGCACTGAGCGCGGAAACTTATTACTCAAGCATTTAGTATTACTGAACTTGCGTTCACTCGGGTGTTAGGCAAGGCTCCGTCTGCCTTTTTATGGTAGTCTGAGGTCTTATTATGAAAAGTAAGGGATTATAATTGTCTTTCATAGTAAGTATGTATCGTTTCCACTATTTTGGATCCACCTTAATAGTAGACATGTGATTTTAACTTTTTTTAAATATATCTTATAGGCTAGCGTTTGACCACTATCTCTCCTGTTGGTAAGTGATGATGCGGTCGAAGATGGTAAGCATAAAAAAAATCATGAGACAAAACAATAAATTGAATTAGGTTCTTCAACTTGCTTAACTAGATACTTCTGCCAAGTTCAAATAGTAAGTTTCCCGATTTAATGATATATACGCAAAAACAAGATTGTAAGCATCCGTTAGTCGCAATTTGCGATAATCACTGTTCAAAGAAAGGTGTACCTTCCAAGTTGATTCCGAAACTCATTTGCGGTCTGTGTTTTTGATCTCAACCGTTTCTCTGCACCCATTTTATGAGGTAACCATGATTGAGTTACGATATAAGACAAAATGTTAACTAAGCAAGTCGACGTTGGGCGCGTTATGTTTCGTAATATGTATGTAAGCCAATATTTGTAATAAAATTGTGACAAATTAGTCTTAGTCTTTGAATTTGTAGGATACAATTTCTAGTGAATTAAAATTAATTGTGAATTATTATCTTAGTGCATGAGAGATATATGAATATCTACGTATAAAATTCAACATTTTCGTATACACAATTTAATATGTCTGACTTATAATATAAGGCTTACAATAACTGTAAATAATGTATAACTCTACTTTTAAAAACTTGTAATCTACCTGTGGAAACTTGTAAGTGGCTGCGTTAATCCTATTTTGTCATGATGTAAATTTGATTAGTTGTTAGTTTCCATCAAAGCTGAAAATAAAATAATTAAGATTCTTCTGCACATTTTATGTTTCATGAACGAAAAGGTTAAGACAATGTCAATAATAAAACTACAAGCCAATAAATAACACTTGTTACCAGTAAAGCAGATAACATATGAAAACGAAGGCAAAACGAACGGCTTATTGACGAATGAAATTTGAACACTATCTCATCATGTTAAGTAACGATGTGAACGTGTGTAGCTAGATACTTTGTTCATTTTTCGTTTGTTCACTGATATTTCTTAGGTATCAAAAAATATATAAATAAAACCGGCAAAGTGCGAATCGGAGAAGCGCACGAATGGTTCCATACCATTATCTATAAAAGTGGCAAAAAAATCATGTATGTTGTATGGGAGCCCCCTTAATAATGTATTTCATACTCTTTTTGGCAACAGAAATACATCATCTGTAAAAATGTCAACTATCTAACTATCACGGTTTATAAGATACAGCCTGGTGACAGACAGATAGACGACGGACAGCGGAGTCTTAGTAATAGGGTCAATTTTTACCCTTTGGTACAGATCCCTAAAAATAAGACTGTTAATGTTACATTTTGTATTATTAACTGACAGAACATTTTTTTTTGGCTCCAATCTCACCTGATGGTAACCAACCATGTAGCCGACGGTATAATAATAACGTTTTCTGACTATTAACTATTGATTTGAACTTAAACATTCCCTAGTAGTATTTATTGGCAGTCTTAGATCTTGCAGTATCATAGTCACTGTTGTCTCATTACAAGGCGCTCAAGCGCATAATGTTGCGGTTACCACCAAACGAGACGAGCTCGAGCGGTCTCCGGCCACGCGCCAGCCCGTGTCTTTGACGCTTCTGACTTTAAAAAATAAACTCGCTTCGAACATTTTTTCTTTGGTTACCTTCACGTTTTAATATGAAAGTATGACTGAAATAATATTTGTGTAGTTATGCCTAGGTCTGACTGTTAAGCTATTCTTAAAACATTCCTGCTGATTAACTTAGGTAAAGTTAACGGAGCAGTAAAATCTCAATGTGATGTTTGTAAACAAATTAATTGCACAACAACCTTCTTGGATGTGTGTAATAATTAGCCTGCTTGCAACCAAAGTTGTATTTGACTTTTTTTATAACTAATAGGATAGTATTTGACCACTATCTCGCCTGGTAATAAGCAATGATATGATACAATGATATGGTACTATAATATCGTTGTACACTGACTCAATATTAAATTTACCTTTTTCATTTTCATACTAGTAACCGGGTATGGGCATTAGTTTTATTCAACTACGAGTGACAAAGGCTACAACATTAATAAAAAATACTTCCGTGGAACTGGTTTACCTTTTAAACGTTTGCATGGATTAAGACATACAAGCACTATATTAATAATTTATTATGTCATCCTGTGCATAAATGTCATCATAACATAATCATGCAATTAATGTTGCCCTTAAAGTTCGGATTCTAGATGTAATAAGTTATTTAAAAAAAAAAAAACCGACTTCATAACCAGAAAAAGGTACTCAAAAGCGAAAAATAATTTACTTAAAATTATTATTAGCGAATTATATTTTTGTAAATTGTTAAATACAATCCAATGCTTAATTGGCAAAGCACCGGAACATGTTATTCCGGAGGTTGCGGGTTCAAGTCCCGTCGGTACGATGAAATTTTGGATTGTATTTAACAAGGTACATGTAGGTTAGTAAGTAGGTTGATACATGTAGGTATTATCTATCTACTACCTATTAGACTTGGCTGGCACCGACTTCAAATAGAGAAGTGGGTAACGCTTATAATAATTTTAAGTAAATTATTTTTCGCTTTTGAATGCCTTTTTGTGGTTAAGAAGTCGGTTTTTTTTTTTTTGAAAAATAACTTATTTTACCCTTTTTAGTGCAAAAAAAGTTTTAATGAAATTACATGCATCTATTAAATTTCGTGTCTGGGCCGTTATACACTGACGGATATATACTTTTTGAAAATTTCAAGTATGTACCTATAACGGTTAAGAAGATACAGATTTGTAAAGTGCGCACATATAGACACACCGACGGACGGACGGACGAACAGACAAGAAAGTCTCAGAAAGTGTTCATTTGGTAGCCTTTGGGTTCGGAACCCTAAAAAAATTGACTTTAAATGCCGCGCTAAAGTGAAAATATTCACTAGTAATAATTATGTCATCAAGGTATCAAAGAACAATGTCCAAAATGGCCCTGTACAATTAAAGCATCTGACACACACGATAATTAATTGTCTATTTTATTACAATAATTCCAAATACTTTTATAACTCGGACTAGTTGTATTCCAAAATGAATATTAAAAAGTATTATTTGCGATTATTAACATTAATTGCCGCCATATGGCCAACAGAGTACTGAATCACTCTACTACGTTATAAGAGGCACTTCCCTATATTGTGGATACCCGAATTATGAAAGCACTGTGTAGCCAACCTAACAACGGAAAGTATTATTTACGTAGTAACTATTATATAATATGTGGTTTTGTGCTTATAATTTTTTTTGCTGTGTTGATTGGTACAAAGTACGTTCATAATTCTGAGTTATTTAATTATGTATGCAGTGTCGCGGGACTGAAATGGCCGCCATCTTCGCCAAATGTCATGTCATGTCAAAAAATATTAGGTATGTTTAAAAAAGTTTGCACCCATATTTTTTTTTACCCGTTTATACATAATTATTTATTATAATTATTAATATATAATTATTTATTGAGGGCCCGGTGGCTTAATTGGGAGAACGGTCGGCTTTGATGCCGTGGTACCGAGTTCAAAACGCCGTGCACCAATGAATTTTTCTATCGAAAAATATGTGTGCGCTTCTCACAGTGGCCCTCCGGTGAAGGAAAACATCGTTAAGAAACCAATAACCCCCGCATAGTGGTAGAACATATCTAGTGTCCGCCTGGCCAGCTACCACCCTCAAGTCAGAAAATCTGTCGCCAAACATCTAATGTGTTCCGGCAGCTATCCTTGAGAGCCAGTTCCCATTCTAGTCCACTTCTCTATCTTCCACCGCATCATCACTTAGCAACAGGTGAGATAGTGGTCAAACGCTTGCCTATGAGATATAAAAAAAAATGATCCCTACCTTTATTTCTATCTCGTTCACAGTTACCGTAAGAATATCTTATATGCAATAGCAACCTCCATTGTGTATAATCTTCTTGGGACTCTTTTATTGTGTATAATCTTCTTGGGACTCTTCTACTAAAACTAGTACATTCTCCTATGTTTGAGGTATTTATCTCCATATCTCTGGTGATACTAATCAGATCTCGATAAAATTAAAATGGGACCACCTCGGAAACGTATCCTACCTATTAAAAAAATAATCATTTGAATCCGTTCACAATTGATGGAGAAATCACGTAACATACACAAAAAAAAAAAAAAAAAACTTACAGACGAATTGAGAACCTCCTCCTTTTTTGAGAAATCGGTTAAAAATACAGTGAAGGGCAAAACATAGAAGCTCTTACCAGATTGAAAAATAATAATCGTATTGTAGCACTCGCAAGCGTTGCTAAAAGTAAGCACATTTTTTTAAGTAGGCTAGGAACATTTTTATAACTTGTCACATGTCACAAGATCCAATAACTACAATCACGACTTACAATAATAAAGATGAGCGCTATGTTACAAAATGCAAGAAAAATATGGTCTGTTGCATCAATGTGTAAAAAGCATGTGACCCACAAGTCGGAATTTATTACCCAAGCTAACAGTCATGCCCGAGATGGATCCAATACGGACGTAATCTTTTGTAACATGACTCTGACCGATTCTTCACGGTGCCGTCAAACCTATGAATTCAATTGTAGCCGATTTAGCTCATTGACTCAAAACCGTGCGTGAGACACCACATTGAAACTTTATAGTTGGTTTTATTACGTATAAATAAGACTATTAAATTTATGGTTCCTATGATTATGTTTACGATATACCGGTTCCGTCAGCATTACACCATCACAGATTTGCCGTATCTCGATTGTCCAAATGTCGGCTTTTTATGCCATAGTAAACATTAATTAAGCAGTAAACCGAAACTATGAGATACCATCTTTTTATCTGTCAACGCTGTGATAAGGCTTTATAGAATCAATTTGGATGATAACACTACACGACTAGAAGGCGGCGATGACGCAAGTTGCTGTGATTATTCCTGTAGCGTCGTAAAATTACAATAATAACAGTATTAAAATTTATCAATACACAAATATTGAAACTGTGTCAAGGCTGCATTCATCAATACAGTAGTTGACATGAATGCGAGCCATGATATTACGAAGCGTAATGACACCCATTTAAAACCTAAATGAACCACCAAAAAAGAAATCGTGACAACTATCATTTCAATATTTTCAATGATATCAATAGCAACGCTAACGAGTATAATAATAGCAAATCTTTAACGTCAAGTGCTTTGCCTATTTACACAAGATGATCTTCTAATTCTAACATAAATAAATTGAATTGTGAAATTTGAAATACATTCTGTTATGCTACTTTAACGAATTATGCCAAGGTTGAATAACAATGGAAGTTGTTTGGATAACTCTTTAGAAATGTATCACGCGGGATTTATCGGATGTACATTATTTATAGTTTCCTTGAATTATTAAAATTGACGATGAAAACACAACTGAAAATATCAAAGTAGGCCAGTTAAAGTATATTGATGCTCACGTAATCCAGTATGATTTGCATTTTTTAATAAAACAAATAAAATGAAACGAAATTTTTATTTATTCAAAGTAAATTCAGGTAAAAAAATGTCATTGATAGTGTAAAACATTTACTGAGAAGCTTTTTTCAGTTGCTTCCTGGCAAATTTCTTAATTCCATGGGAATTTCTTAAACATTTTGACACATATTTTATAACAATTATTACTCAACCATGCTGTTCTTGGCGTTGCAATTAATAATACTTTATAATTAATAATAATAAAACAAGTTGATTGTCGGATGACGCTAGAGTACTTCTCTCTTTTGCTTAGGAGAATAATTTAAAGTGTTCCTGATAAAAATTCCTGATGGAGAAACGGTATGGTGAGCTAATGATACAAACGAGAGTGAAAGAGTGAATGATAAGGTCAATAGATTTAACCCTAAGATTCCTTACAACAATCAGCGTGCGAAGTCAAGTCTTGTTGTTCGTGTCATTCTCATTAAAGATGAAATTCGAGCTATATTCAATTAGGGTACCTACATCATCGCTTTATAAGGTTAATGAACCGAAAACAAAGCATTTGCTGTCATTTAAAATGATAAAGCACGAGATTTAAATAACCAATGATGTCATAATACAAATGGTGTTCTCAATCATTTGTCTTTGAAGAAATTTTAATGAATTCACTATAAACATTTCTTCGGAGTTTGTAAAAAAATAAAATTGACATTAATATACGACAACTTAATGCTAATGAGTTCAGATTGTTTGTACAGGACTCCATATGAAATAATATGAGTAATGTCTAATGAGATTCAAGTACGAAATGAAGGGGACAGAATCAACAATAACATCTGTTAGTCTGTTACTATGTAAATAGTCATAGATAGCTGAACATAATACAGAGCTTCGTATTTTGAAATCTACTGTTAGTGAGGCCTGAATTACAATTAATAAGTAAATATCTTGATTCATTATTCTCGTAGATACCAGATCGGAGACTTTTTAAAGAAAGGCGAAGTCAAACGTATCTATGACCGGCGCTCATGAAAGAAATAATGTCAGGATCGTATCATGTGGAAAGAAGTAGTATCTGCCTACCCTAAAGGAAAAAAGTCGTGATTGTATGTATGTATGTATGTATGTATGTATGTATGTAGATACCTGCTAGTAAGTTTATCAGAAAAGTAACTTGAGGGTGGTAGCCAGCCAGACAGACTATAGACAGTGTCCTGCCACCATGCTGGGGGTTTCTTAATTTTAATTAAATTAATGTTTTTCTTTCACCGGATGACCACTACAAAAAGAACACATAATGTTTCCAACCGAAACCTCCATTGGTGCACGGCAGGTAATGAATCCGCTCTACCTCTGGTGTCAAAGCAAATCCGACCATTCTCTCACTGCGTCGCTGGGCGCTAGTGGGGGGCTTTAAAAAAAACACTATTAGTTACTATTAGCCCGCTTTACCTCTGATGTAAAGCCGACCATTCTCTCATTGCGCCACTGGCCGCTAAAAGTTTCTGGTAGAAGAATGGTGAGGTTAATAATCATAAAGGAAGGAAATACAGAGATTTGAGTAGCATGGCCACATGATATAGAATATTGTATACTAACTATTATATAACCTGTGACATAACCATATATGTATTTAGAACCCCAACTTTACTGACCCTGTAAAAGCCGGCACGGCACTGAGAGAGGGAAATATTATAGCTTTGTCCTTTTCCGTTACATAGAATAACTGCATAGTATATTCTATTTCATGTGGGAAAGAGACAGAGGTCGCAGTGTCTCCAGTTTATGTATATAAAATTTCCCCAAATCAGGTTTTAATTTTCCCCAAAAAGATACCTTTTTCTACAATTTTCCCCAAATTAATTTTGTATTTAATCTAATACTATAAGAATCTTTGTCCTGACATACTGACTGACAGAAAACGCACAGCCTAAACCGCTGATCGTAGAGACTTGAAATTTGGAGGGTATGTCATTATTGTTGACACTATTATTCGTGACTTTATACACTTCTTATGACTTACATTTTTTAGGGTTCCGTAGCCGAATGGCAAAAAACGGAACCCTTATAGATTCGTCATGTCTGTCTGTCTGTCCGTCCGTATGTCACAGCGATTTTATTCCGAAACTGTTAGGACTACAGAATTGAAACTTGGTAGGTAGATGTATTCTGTAAACCGCTTTCCGATTTTTATACAAAAATAAAAAATATAAAAGTTTAACGCACGCTTTTTTTACAATAAAATCATTTTTTCTTACACTATTTTTAATTCAAATTTATGTTCTATTTTTTAGTTGGATTTTCTATAAAAGCCTATTTTTTTAGTTTTTTTAAACTATTATTTATTTTTCATTTTTTAGTCGATTTTTTTTAAAAGTCCTAGTAAGGATAACGGGTCAAAATGTTTAAAATATTGAATTGTCATCGGTCCTTAATAAGTATGCCAAATTTCGAGTTAATCCGACGTTTTGAAGGGGGTTAAAATCATATTCAAAGATTCCGTTACATATTAACATACAAACATACATACGTCTGAAGCTAATAAAAGCGTATTAAAAACAAAATGTTTCACGAAGTATAAGCTAATAACGGGGGATTCGAATTTAAAAATAGCTATTTGTCGCAACGGAGAACATTTTTAGTCGCTCGGTCAGATATGATTTAATGGAGTGGCGAGCGCTTCGTTAGCATTAATAAATTTAGTTCCTTTACTACAATATTAGAGTGATTTTAAAAATGGTACATGGTTCACAAGTTTTATTATTAGAAATTTATTTTATTTACAAAATATATTTATAGATTATTATCGTTAGAATTCATATTTTAGGCTTTCTTATGAACAAAAAACACAACAAGAAACGCTATCGCCTTGTAGAAGAATATGAAAAGTGTCATATATTTTCAGTCACTTGCAAAACTCAAAACAGCCAACATTAAGAAGACTAAGTATTTTTCAAAAAGCTAAATGTTATTGACATGCAATTTTTTTCCACATGCCAAACGGACTCTTCACTCTCACACACAAGGTAAATTCAATTGTCTACTCCATCCCCAAACAACACTCAACTCACTTTCGTCTCACAAAACTCGCCTCAAACTCACTCAAACCCGTAGTAAGAACTGTTCTTCCTTACCAGACGCTTTTAACTTTCCTTCAGCACTTCGTTAGTCCTGTTTGTATTTATTTAGAATGTGATAAGTTAGTGTGGTGACTGAGGCCGTAACAGGATATGTGCTTCTAAGGTTCTAAACACACGAGCTGCAAACTTTTGCAACAAAGCTGCAAAAGATTGAAAGAAGATTGCCTAGTGCCACTAGGCAATCTTCGTTCAATTTTTAACATTTCCCAGCAATTATTTTTGCTATAAGTTTTTCAGTCAATTTATAATTTTACTGTAAATTCTTGTTAGAATGTGTTTATTAGTAATAATAAATAGCGTTTAATTTTTTCTAATAATAAGTTAAACAGCCAGTGCACAAGTATATTATATTATTGAAAAAAAAACTCGACTGCATGAAAAATGACTATTTAAAATGCTAAAAACATTAGTTTTTAGTATTTCTCATTCAAAATTTCATTTAAACTTATAAGTTGTATAAACTGCATATATTCAAAAAACATAACCTGCTTTCTTTCTGGTGGGATGAAACTCGAATTCACTCTTATTAGTTTGTATACCTATTCTTCTATCTAGATTCTATGCAAAATGTTTTCCAAAGTAGTAAATGAGCTGTTTAGTCGAGACAATGCGATAAGACAAATATTCGTATAAGAAAACAAACTCAAGCCTTAGATGTGACATTGGTGGTATACAATTGTTAAATTATGACTAATTACCCTTTTATTGATAAAAAATATATTTATGAAATGTAAATAGAATTATGTGACTTATAGCAAATTGATTGAATGTACATGTTGCAGGCAGATAGCTTAATAAGCAGTTCAATCAACAGCCTAGCCTCTTTACTAAACAGCGCCTTTCAACTAGATTCCTGAATGATATCCAACCGTTGCGTTTGTTAGAACATTTAATAAACTAGCTGGCTAATGCTAAGGCCAGTCATATAATGTCTTAGTCTCACACTAAGGCAGCACACTAGGAACAGTGACTACTGCATGACGTGCGCCGAGGGGACACGCGCGGATAATATATATGCATATATATATATATACGGATATATATGCATATGCATATGTATATGCATACATACATATGCATATACATATGCGTATATATATATTTCTGGTGACGCTTTCATGGTTCCGCGGATCCCCTCCTCGCTACGCTCGTCGGCGCACGTCACGTGGTGGTCACTGTTCCTAGTGTGTTGCCTTAGTGTCAGACTAATGAACAGGCTAGGCAAGTAAATAAACGTCATCGATCCAAGTCAATTGCCTAGCTGTTTGATCAAATGGCTAGGCAAGTAATGAAACGTCATCGACCCAAATCGTTTGCCTAGCTGTTTGATCAAATGGCTGGATACCATTCAGGAATCCAGATGAACGGCGCTGTTTAGTAAAGAGGCTAGGCTGTTGATTGAACGGCTTACTAAGCTATCTGCCTGCGACTATACAGTGTCATGATGATGAATAAAACACAATATCAAGTTCTAGCAGTAAGTTTATCTAATCAAGATGCCACTTTGAATAGCCACTTTTGTGTGCCATGTAAAATCCCCTCAATTCACAGGATACGAACACGTCCACCATTTCCACGCCTAATCTAAATTGGCATTTGATCTCTTCCAATACTGTTGTGTTCAATTAATCAATGCACTTGACTCAACTGGTTAGGAGTAATCTCTTTTGTCGAAAGAGCTCGCATTGACAAAAAGGAGAGCGATTTCTTGGAAGAGTATGAATATTTACCATTTAAGACAGCCAATTTGTATGAGACTCAGTGTAGCACTAAATAAAATAAACGCTGGACTGAGATTGGTTCACATTGCAGGATTCAGGACCACACAGATTGACTCCTATTATAAATTAAACGCGTAGTGTAATCTAAGGTCTGTGGATTGATTTTTCTTAAAAACATAATATTAAACTGACTTATGTTTACACATCATAACGTTTATAACATCTTATATAGGTTTAATTATAAGAAGGACAACATATAAGAAGAATAAAATATTTACTCGTTTCTTCTTTGAAGTATTATGAAATTTACAATGGAAATTGTTATCTTTATATAAATATGTCTTATAATATAGGTGTTATAGGTAATTAAATAAAAAAAAAAAATATAATTAAACAAATAATAATATTAGGTATTTAAATAAATAACAAAGAACTATACGTAAATATCAGATCCTAAGTATACAATTGAATAATATAATTTTATCACTTCACTTCCACAAAGAAAGAGGTTCTCAATTCGTCTGTATGTCAATTTTTAGGGTTCCGTGCCTCAAAAGGTAAAGAAGAAACGCATATAACATATAATGATTAACTTAAGTAATAAGTAGTCACAGATGGCGCCATTGCATAATTGGGCACAATTGGGTTAAAAAATGCAATCCACAAATTTCGTCGTAACGATACTTCGCACCGTGGCTTAATTGGCAAAGCACCGGAACATGTTATTCCGGAGGTTGCGGGTTCAAGTCACGTCGGTACGATGAAATTTTGGATTGTGTTTAACAATTTACAAAAATATAAAGTGTATAACACTTCAAAGAAACATAATATTTCATATATGATCACTTTCTTATCCGTCTATCTGTCTGTCCGTCTGTCCGTGTGTCACCACTGATTTTCTCAGAAACGGGTTGACTTAGCAAGTTAAAATTTATACCAGATACAGAAGTCAATAGTCCCTATTAGGTGTATAAAAAGCAAAGTCCTGAGTCAACGCGATAAAAAGATATGGGCAAATTTAGATTTTCTCGAAAACTTGTAAGTATTTACCTTAGTTTTCAACTTTTTTTATTTTTCGGAATTTTTCCTTTACTTGTGCTGTAAGACCTTGCTTTTGACCAAAATTGACAATTCTAGGTCAACCGGAAGTACCCTATAGGTATTGGGTCGAAAACTTATAAGGTACTTTCCGTTGATCTAGAATCATGAAATTTGGCAAGAAGCAAGGTCTTACAGCACAAATAAAGGGAAAATTCCATAAAATAACAAAGTTTAAAATTAAAGGGTGTCCCCAAACATACATAGTTTCGCCAATTAAGATAGGCCTATGAGTTATATGAATTAGTTAGTTATATGAAGTAATTGGTACTGACCAAGGTTGGTACGGAAGCCTCGGTGGGCGAGTCCAACTCGACATAACCGGTTTTATATTTGGTTATTACTTAAACTACATATTTACGGTTTTTCCTTTTAAAAGTGCTGAAAGGCTGCTTCTTCCCAATATTTTCTCTAATATTGCTAACAATTAATGTTTATCATTACATTATTGTTTAAAATTTACAAAACAACGTCTTCTGACTTTAAAAACATGCTTAAATCTAAATAGTTTAAGAGGAAGCTTACAGTAGACCAGTTTCGTTGATCCCTTATAATCTAACCGTCGGCAGTCAGTTTGATTTGAAAGTAACTGTGTGAATCACTCGAATGGTTTAGTAATGACGGTTCCATAATTTGGAATTGGATTCTAATGAATATCAGAAAGCGGATGCTTATTAGATATTAGTTGGATTCTTATTTTGGAGATGGATGCTTCTAATGTCAAAATTAAAATTAACTGTACGTGTATTGTCGGTTTTATATTGTTTTGATGTGGAGCTATTTGTTCCATTTTGTAACTGAAGCTAGTTTATCGTAGATATATTCTTAGGCCTAAAACATACACAAGCGACGTAAGGCAGCAGGCGTGGAACAGGCGTGGCGCAGGCGTGCGCCGCTTCAAAACGATTTCATACAAAATGTATGCAGGCAACGAAACGGCGTGTCTGCGCCGCGTCGCTTCAGTATAATTCAAAAACGTCGCCTGCATACATTTTGTATGAAATCGTTTTGAAGCGGCGCACGCCTGCGCCACGCCTGTTCCACGCCTGCGCCACGCCTGTTCCACGCCTGCTGCCTTACGTCGCTTGTGTATGTTTTAGGCCTTATACTGCTATTTATCGACTGACTCCCAAATAAAAGGAGCTTCTCAATTCGAAAGTATGTTTTTCTTTTGGTTTAGAGTTCTATATATAGTTCTTTATGTAATCACTAGATGTCGTTGTATACCGTTAAAACACGCAAGTGTTTGTTTTTACAGTTCAGAATACTACGCTACGTGGACATTACAACTCGTTATTCACATTCGGGGTCACCAAATTAGTGGTTTTTATTTTTGATCGACGCTTTATTACTGCTAATTTAAGCAGCTTCTGGCGTCTCATTAAGTCACCATACATAAATAATCTCAACTCAAGTAATTTAAATAATTATTTACTAATAAAAAAGTAAAGTATATTATACACCTGAAGGATTTTTTTGGTTTTTAGGGTTCAAGGGTTTAAGGGTAATAAACTCTTTGGGTACGGGACCCTATTACTAAGACTCCGCTGTCCGTCTGTCTGTCTCTCTATCTGTCCGTCTGTCACCAGGCTGTATCTCATGAACCGTGATAGTTAGACAGTTGAAATTTTCACAGATGATATATTTCTGTTGCCGCTATAACAACAAATACTGAAAACATAATGAGGTCTTTGAAGTGGTTCTAACGTAATTTAATCAAGCTCTGATAAATATCTTCAGAGATATGGCTAAAAACGCCTCAAACTTGATACAGAAAATAACCAGCACGTCATTTGAGGTCAGTTTTTAGGGTTCCGTACCCAAATGTTAAAACGGGACCCTATTACTAAGTCTATTACTCCGCTGTCCGTCTATCTGTATGTCTGTCTGTCTGTCTGTCCGTCTGTCACCATGCTGAATCTCATGAACCGTGATAATTAGACAGTTGAAATGTTTACAGATGATGTATTTCTGTTGCCGCTATAACAATAAATACTAAAAAAATAATAAAGTTTATAACTATAGGGGGTCCCCATACAAGAAACGTGTTTTTCTTCGGCATTTCAATGTAACGCCATCTATGAACGCTTAGGTAAACGTCCTTAGATGGCGTTATATTGAAATGCCGATCCCTAACACCTTTGTGTTAACGTTAGATGGCGTTATAAAAAATAAGCATGCGGCTCACAACTCCGTCATGATAAAATGTTTATTAATTATTATTTTTTGCTGGCGAAAAATGATAGTGATATCTTTTGCTCGATCTTATAAAATACTGTAGTAGTATTGTACGGAACCTTACGATTGCGAGTCCGACTTGCACTTAGCCAGTTTTTTTTTTGTTTTGTAAACTATCCTAAATTATTGAGTACTTATATACTTACTATTCTTTTTTGTTTTTTTTTTCATTGGCTCTAGATAGTAAACTCTGGCATCAGTCACAATCAGATAATTTGATTTTCGTTCCTATTAATATTTTATTCCTTTACGATCTTTGAAAATAATAATATTTGAAGCGCTCATTGAAAATATAATACCACTTGCGCAGCATGCATATGAAGTCAGCTGATTAAAAAGTTTATAAAATAACAATTATTATTATTTTGTTAAAAGGATATTTAAAACTGTAAAAGATTTCTTAAAATGTTATAATAAATATCATAAACAAGAGAAAAGTATCAAATTTTCTGCACAATTTGATGGAATATTATAAATATGAAACTTTATTTTAAACTGCAGCTTAAAGTCTTAACAAACCGCTTTTAGCCTTCTGTTGAAAGAAATTGAATTTTGTAACTTGACCTGAGACCGGTCGTAAAGAGTTATTATTTGAAGTGTAAGCCATTGTTTGTTATAATAATGTTGCGGACAAAACAAAGAAAGCTTTGCAACAAAATCGCAATATGAACAGTTCAAAATGAAAAAAAAACTGAGTAAGTAATATTAGAATACATTCCATTTCAGAAATGTAGTATGTATTATTATTATTATAAATTGCTTACTTAGTTGAGTTGAAATCGTAAAATTAGATTTATTTTTAATAGGTTTTTTTATATCATATAGGTAGCGTTTGACCACTATCTCACCTGTTGGTAAGTGATGATGCGGTCGAGGATGATAGCACGCTAGGCCTAGAATAGGAACTGGCCCTCAAGGATAGCTGCCGGAACATATTAAATGTTGGCTACAGATTTTCTAACTTGAGGTTAGTAGCTGGCCAGGCGGACATTAGATAGTTTTCTACCACCATGCGGGGGTTGGGGGATTTTTAACGATGTTTATCCTTCACTGGAGGGCCCTGTGAGAAGCGCACATACATTTTTCGATAGAAAAATCCATTGGTGCACGGCGGGGTTTGAACTCGGTACCACGGCATCAAAGCCAACCGTTCTCCCGATTAAGCCACCGGGCCCTCAAATTAACCTCGCGCAATCCAAAATATTTAAGATTTTAGTATAAAAATCAATATACATTTCAGTTTTTTCGGCCATCCTTCACTTTGACAGAAATTTCATAGGAGTAACAATAAAGTGACCCGTAGCTAGTTCCTGATTAATTATTATTACATAAAGATTAGGTACACTAATTACCATCTTAATTGCTTGTACCTGTTAATAGCCACACCAACAAGACACCCTGATTTACCTGTCCCTTATTCTAACTTAATCCCACCTTATTTGCAAACTCATTAACAACAGCCTCCAACTTGTCAAGGCAAACACCCGCAGAATACCAACCCAAGTTAAATAGTCACTTCTCGCCCAAAAGGGTCAGCTTTAGCATAATTTCATGCCTTCACAACGTAACAAGAAGCTTCTAATTAAACCATTGAGTCCACTTATGCCCCTAGTGTCCACTAGATCTTTCTCGGATTCATCAGAGATCCGGTTCAAAGGATTTCGGATGCAATTTGATACGGTTTTGTGGCCTTCAAATGCTTGTAAGAACGTACGTGTACTTTGAGGTATTTTGCGGTGTTAAAGGATTTAACTAATGAAGATTTAATTTGTTTGAGCTACACTGAGTTGTTTAGATTTACCTTTTTGCTTACCTTAATAGAAAATCAGAATAATAAATCTGAAAAGCAACAAAACGTGGCGTACCGGCTTGCTAGAACCACAGAAAACCGAAAGATTGTTGACGCGTTTTCTTTTCTACAGAAGCATCTTCAGATGTTGATTCCACGAGTGCTGCAGCAAAAATCTTGAATTGTTTGAAGTATCTATGTAATTGATTTGATTAGTTCATTAATATTTTTGTTCCCTCAGTGTTCTGAGGTAACCGTTATTTATTTTGTTACAGAGATTAAAGGCCAGTTTCACCGGTTCCTGATATGATCAGTAACTAATCTGACAGATTTTTGACAGCTTTTCTATAGCGTCGTCTGTCATATAACTATCTGACACATTATCATGAACCGGTAAAACTAACCTCTATACTTCCACTTTGTTCTCATTTTTATTTACATAGAGGTCTGATGACTATCTGCAGAGATATGAAGATTTCAAACTCGATACTAAAAATTACTAGCACGGCATTAGAAGTCGAATTTTCGTTTCGTAAACGATCTTAAACTATTGCTTGTGTATTATCAAATATAAAAAAAATAGTTTAATTCAGATTATTTAGTCATATGTGTTATAATTTTTTTTTAATATTTTTGATACATTTTTGGGGCCGCTTTTTTTCATTCACTAATTTTAACTTTATAATCTAGTAGTCTGCGATGAAACAACAATTACCCTTAGCTAACCCTGTCGTCCCTCTATGTGCTTTTAATTACGATAGCAAATGGTCAGCAAACAGGTCAGCAGTTCAAACAGGGTTGTCATTAGCCACCAATCACGATAATTTATGCAAAACGTCATTCTGCGATGCGTGTTTGGGCGTATTATCTTTTCTGTGGTTTGGGGTAGGTTAGTATCGATCTTATTTCAATTTTTTTATTTAAAGCCGCATATACAGGGTTATTGGTAATTCGAAATATTTCCCGGCAGGAGAAACATAGTAGGGCTAAAAGGGAATAAAAAATACTGGACACATTACATACATTTGATATCAATTTTTTATTGAGATTTACCTACTAGCCCGTCAAATATTGCACAACGAATAAAATTACAAATGCAAATTCAGTTACTATAACTTTGATACATTAAAACCCAAATGCTGTAATATTTTATCATTCTTTGACAAGAGAGATTCTGCCACCAATATTAAACGTATTCCAAGCTAACCAAACATTCAAAATTGATACATTAAAACGCCGCTATCACCTACAAAAGGCCAATAATTTCCATTTTATTGGAACATTATCTTAATAATACAAAAACTTGAATAATTAAACAACTTCTAATTATTTTCTATCTCGTAGATAACAGATTGATTTATATGTATCGGCGCGGTAGTGGAAACATAGATAGCATAGGATTTACGATATGTATGGAAGATAAATGCTTTGTAATTGTTTCGCTGAGTTTTAAGTAGAATTTACAGAGGTGACAATTATATTAAATACTTCTTACAATTATTACTTATAACATTGATTGTTTTTCATACGTGAATGGTGGAGCAGAGAGCACTGCCTTGTCTAATATGCACCTAGCTGTTTACCACAAACTCTCGAGTTTGTCATTCAGGCTCCCGGACGAAATCGTAACCATTATCGCTATATTGACATCACGCTATTCACGTTGAATTGCCCTTTCTTAATGAATATGAAAACAATAACACACCTAAGTTAGAAAATCTGACGCCAAAGATCTATCAGTGTGAATTAATAGCTGTCCTTGAGAGCCAGTTCCGATCCTAAGCCTAGTGTGCTAACATCTTGGACTCCACGACCCTCAACTTTTACTATATAAGACTATTAAAGCGTTTCCAAAATCTTTAGGAGAAATTATTTCCTTTTTAACCGACTTCACAAAAAAGGGGGAGGTTCTCAATTCGTCGGAATCTTTTTTTTATTAGCTTTTTATTAGCTTCACCTGTATGTTTGTATGTTTGTAACCGACTTCTTTGGGCGCGATTTTGACCCACTTTAAACAGCCAAATTTCGTTCAAACTTTGTAGATTTATCGAGGACCGATGACAATACACTAATTTGATAAAAAATTATTCCATTTTTCAACTAAAAAAGTAGAAAATAAATAATAGTTAAAAAAAACTAAAAAACACGCTTTTTATAGAAAACCGAACTAAAAAATAGAAAATAAATTTTAATAAATTTAAATTAAGAATAGTGTTAAGAATTTCAATAAATATAAATTAATAATAGTGTGAATAAAAAAAAATTGTATGTTCACCGATTACTCGAAGATGCCTGAACCGATTTGAAAAATTATTTTTTTTATTTTAAAGGGTATCCTTTCCAGGTGGTCCCGTTTTAATTTTAAGGAAATCGGCTGAACCGCTTTTATTAATATATCAACATTTGTATTATGATGTATTTACTTATCTCGACGACAAACTACTAACTACTGGCACAGATTATATCATAGGAATATATCGTCTACTGGCTACTTTAACTAGCGCGAAGTTTGAAGTCGGTTCTTTTAGTTTTTTAAACGATCTTAAATTATTTTGGTAGCTTTCCAACCTCTATACATAGCCACTTCTAGAAAATGTAACTCAGTGGTTTGTATCAAAAATTAAATTAAGCTTATTCGTGATGTATTGAATAATGAATTGTCACTAACGCTGCTACTGCTGTAATGTCATAGTTATTTATGCACGTAGAAATATGAGCTGTGCGGATTTTATGGGTTATTAATTAATATCGATCAAAATTATTGATGAAAATGCAGGTAATTAAATTCTAAAAGCCAACTACACGTATATTACACTTTTTACAAGCTTTTATTTAACTTGTATATGTAAGTGGTCTGTCAATGCGAAATTATATAAAATGCAATAGTATTTTTTTATATAAACTTATCTTATAGGCTAGCTTTTGACCACTATCTCCCAACGTGGTAAGAGTTGATGTGGTCAAAGATGGTAAACTCGCTAGGTCTAGAATACTCTGACTCTCAAGGGATGTCGTAACGGAGCAACTTTTTTCTAGCAAGTCATGCGGAACATCGTTTTAATATGCTCTTACCACCAGTAGACGAACACCCGTGCTGGTATTTGAACCAGCGACCTCTCGCTTAGAAGTTAAGCCATCTATTCTTTACGCCAACAGGGCTCAAACTTTCAAACTTTTTACTTACCTGCTTCTTGGCGTTATCTAGTTCTTCTAAAGTTAAATGACTTATGAAGAAGCACCCAAGAGGTACCCAAAGTAAGTTCGTCATTGAGTGATCAATTGATCATATAAGTAACACACACTAACGTAATACGTATATGTATAAAAATCTGAGAATAATTTGAGTGTTGAATTTGAATTGAATATTAGATTATCTTTACTTAATAATTATTGCAGTTACTTATTAAATTAAAATTAAAAGTTGGTCAAGAAGAGTTTTAGATTTTGATGCTGACGAAATATATTTTATAATATAAGTGTAACACTGCCCACTTGGACTTTATGAATCGTAATATTACGTGAACGTGACAAATAAAACTTTAAGAAGTTGAAAACGTCATTAAAAAAGAACTCAAGGCGCCCAGAAGATTTTCTACTGACAAAAATTATAACACGTAAAAGACTGATGTTCTTCAACAACTTACTTAACTGTAATCAACAAACTACCAAGAGGAAACCTCGTCCCTGCAAATGTATCTTTAAAATCTCTCACACTGCTCCTTAGCATTCACAACAGCGCAAACCCAAGGTTATAATGTCTTAATGGGGTAAGTTCAAAGCAAACTGGCGTCTAGAGGGTACTATTCTTCATTAGCAACAGAGAGCCACAGTTAAATTATTCTTTGGGTCACTTTGGTGCTATTTAAGTTAATTTAATTCAAACTTCGCTCACTCCTCACGTACTTGCTACGTTTTGGATGGCGCAGCACTGTCGGAGTGCGAAAAATACTGTTTTTAATTCTCTTTGGTCTGGGTGGAGTAATTAAAAATATTCTAATGTATTTAAGAAGTCTCAGATTTTTTTTTTTGTGGGATAGGTTTTTTATTTATTTTTTGTTGGCGTAAATACTCGTAGATACCTGTCTACTCATTACTCAATACTTAATAGGTTAAAACAATTAAAATAACAAAGTTAATGTTGTTGTTATTAAAAGTGTGCAACATGTTTTTTTTTTGTTCTTCAAAATCTTTATTTATCTTAGAATCTGTAAAAGCTGACATCTAAATATTTGGAAAAATTATAGTTAAATTTTTTATCTCGGATTACATGTTTGAAAAACAATGGGTGAACATTTTCTCGATACTTTATTATTTTATTGAAGGAAGCATGTTTTGCACAAATGCTATTTATCTCAGGAACAGCACTCTACTTATTGGGTTTTTGTTTTGTCAAGAAACCTAGAAGTACATATTTCTTTCTCAACTGTTGAATAAAATGTACTGGCTTAGGTCTCGTGCATCTTCTCAAGGAGCTTAGCTTACAGAGTAAAATTACTAGCGATTTTGCTGCGTAAGCGAGTATAAAGCCGGAATGCTTTACAATCATGTTCAATCTCACGAAAACCAGAAATATTTTGTATAATGTTATTTATCATTATTATTAGCTAATCCAACTTACTATCGCACAATGATGTTATAAAAAAAGTAAAATAATGTATCTACGAATATAATTAGGACAATTTGTTTACATGCGACTCCGATAAGAAACTTTAGTACGTCTTTACGGTGTTTTTAAGGGAAACAACAATCCCATACGGCTTAGCTAAGTGCGACTGCAAGCGTTGCAACGAACGTTACAAAGATGGCGCTACTAATATTTAAATACGATACCTTCACTAGAATAATATTTTTTTATATATTTGGCACTGAAATAAATTTATCGATTAGATTTTTTTTATACCTACAGGAATTTGCACGAAATGGAAAGATTTATAAGCTTTGTATAATATATTAAAAATAAATAATTTGAATTGTATAATGTTAACGTCAAAATGACTTTGCCAAAAGCAAAAGAAGATCCAAATTAAATGACTGGCTGTCTTTAACCAAATCTGTAATTTATGACTTGAGCTAAACCCTCGAACACGCTTAGGCGGGTGGTCCTACCCAAGGCAAATTCTTAACCAATTATTTTTATAGACCCCCATATAATACAAACTTGTTAACAAGTCTTATGAAACAAACACAATAAATCTTTATTGAAATGTTAATAATACACTAGATGATTTTGTTTTATTCGTAAAATTTTAAAAGTTGAAAGATGAATTAAAATATTTTGTTGGTAGCTATAAATTTCAATAGTACGATGATTGATCTAATCCGGTTTTATGGAATTTGATTGGTGTAATTTCGTAATAAAATCGGTGAATCTTGTGAACATAGATAGGTAGACACTTTAAGTATAAAATATCATATCTGATGAATGATGATCGATTGAGGTTTAAAAAGTTTAAAATGTATTTGATGCAATTGGTTTTTGTAATTAATAAAAAGTAATATACCACTTTCACCGATAATTAATATTATGAATTAATCTACTTTCTTGCAAATATGGTTTATGTGATTGTTAGATTCAGAATCAAGTCTCTAGATAAAAGGGCCTTGTATAGATGCGGAAACATTCTGAGTATCCAAGATAAGTGTTACGTGCCACATCAGTTTACATTATTTGATATAGGCAGACGTGCACATACCATCATACAAGCATCTTACAATAAATATAAGTATATTATAGACAAAGAAAATATATTAAAATATAATTAAAATAAATTAAAATAGCTAAATAAGTAGACTAATTTATCTATGGATACGTGAATATCCTTGCTACGAGACAAAGGTCTTTTAATGTTATAAGGTTACAAGACAAGCACAACGTTAGCCTGATCGTAAACGATGACGTCGACCTATTACAGATACAGTGGCATGCAAAATTCTGAATAGCCTGAATTTTGCATGTCATTACACTGCGCCTTGTTACCTTGAGTTACGTAGTAACTATAACATAATCTGTGCCTTCAGACGAAAAGATGTTAAGTCTCACATAGTATTTTCACTGGGCACTTTGCCATTCAAATCGAAAAAAATATTTTTAATGGCTAAATTAATAGGCAAGGTAGTATTACTGCCCCAGCCAGACAAACTACCAACAGAGAAATCCTACCGTTACAGTCTACAACGTCGTTTGGTTGCTCCTAAGCCCTATATAGATTTATTATACAGCGTGAATATGAAACAAACTGAATCAATATTTTTAATTTATAGTCTAGCTAGAGCATTTGAATATATATTTAGTTTGATAATATAATAAATAAAAAAATCTGTTTTGTCAACAAAAAAAAACACTGTATATTACAAAAACACAATGTAAACTTAATCAAATTCACTTAACCATGTTTGCAAAACAGATATCAAAATTCTATTCACAGAAATCGGTTACAGAATCAATAAAATTAGCACCGCGTCGACCGCAAAAAGGTTAACAATAGGCCGCGGATCCACGGCTTCACTCGGGTCGGAACGCGCCTTTGATATCAGATTAGAAGTGTGACTAACCATCCGTTAACCGTAGATTCTTGTGGCAACGATGTCGTCTGTGTGAATTTTATTTATTTACTAACTGTGCGCCGCGGTTTTACCCGCGTAGAGATCGTTGCCGTGGGATTATCCGAATAAAAAGTACCCTTTGTGTTTTTCCAGGATCTAGGCTATCTACATACCAAATTTCAACTCAATCGGTTTAGTAGTTTTAGCGTGAAGAAGTAACAAACATACACATACAAACTTTGGCCTTTACAATATTAATAGGATTTATTATATACCAACGCACAAAAAATACTTGAAAAACGCGTACATTTTATATGTATTTGATAGGCTAGCGTTTGACCACTGTCTCGCCTGATGGTAAGGGATGATATGGTCAAAAATGGTAAACACGCTAGGGATAGAGTGGCCTAGCTTGAGAAAAAAATAAAACTAAACATATTAATTATAAAACACCGACTATTACACTCACGCAGCGAGATCCGGGATCTCGCTGCGTGAACTCCCGAGGATGTGCATCGGACATGCATGAAACCTAGGTCGAGATAGTCGACAACAAACAGTAGTGAGTATAATATAATAATAATAATAATAACGTTAGGAGGTTCCTCTCTCTGCAGCCCTAACCACCGGTAGCTTGGGCCCTGCCCCGCTGCTGGTGGCACTCTAGGTTTAGGTTTTTTTATAATATTGTTTATTTTATAATATTTTTTTTAATTGTTTTGATATCTACGAGTATATTGTAAAAAAACCTAGACCTAAGATAAGAAAATAAATATGTGCATAATAATAAGCCATTTATTCCAAACTTTGGGTTTACACGTTTTTGTAATGTTATAATATAATTAAAGTATTAAAGGATGTCCCGCAGTTCGGTGTGCCTCTTGGCATAGGCCTCCTCTAACCCCTTCCACTGGGTTCTGTCTTGTGCTACCCTTCTCCAGTGCTGTCCAGCTGTAAGTTTTAGGTCATCCTCCCATCTTGTTTGTTGACACCCTCTATCGCGTTTGCCGTCTCTGGGGTACCAATCAGTGACCCGTTTGCACCATTTGTCTTGAGGATCTCGGATCATGTGGCCTGTCCATCTCCACTTCTGTTTGTCAATTTGGGTAATTATATCGACTACTTTAGTTTTTTCCCTTATAATGCTACTTCTTACTTTGTCTATTTTCTTTATTCCTGTAAGGCTTCTCTCCATAGCTCTCTGACAGCGTTTCAGATTTTCTCTATGATGTCTGGTGAGTGACCAAGTTTCGCAACCATAGGTGACTGGGAGAATACATGTGTCAAAGACTCTCTTTTTAATTTGCATGCTTAACACGTTTGATTTCATTACTTCTTTCAGGGACCAGTATCTCTTCCATCCATTTGCAGTTCTCCTGTCAATTTCTTTGGAAGTTTGGTCTTTGTGAGAGATTATCTGCCCTAGATAGATGTATTCTGTCACATATTCGAGCGTCTGGTTGTCAATAACTATGATTACTGGTTCAGAGTTTGTAAGTAGTGAGTATAATAGTCGGTGTTTTATAATCATGATTCAAACTCACGATAACTATAAATCTAAAACTAAACATATTCTTAAACGTTATCACAACAATTTTAATAAATTAACCCATACACATGTTTTAGCGTATTCTCAAGGATCTGACATTTACGCACACTACTGGCTCCAAAAAAAAAACTAAGTGTGACTAACAAGGTGGATACACATTTTTGCGGTTGCGGTGTCGTTTGCAGGATCTTTATGGGCTGGATAAAGACTATAAATCTTGGTGTTAAACATTGGTTTGAAAACTATACGAACTATATAAAAATTATATTCATGTGACTGTAAATATCTTAGAACAAATAAAATATGTAACTCGATTTAAAACAAAACTCTTTATTTACACCAATTCTATTTATAGAGTAAATAAATAAAGCACAACATTTTGAATTATTATATTAATGGTTCAATGGGCGGTCTTATCGCTAAATGCTACATCTGCCAGACAAAGATGTGACAGATAATGACGTTTTCGTTAAGCAGTTAGATTATAAGAGGAAGTTTTGTTTTGTTGTTGTTTTTAAGATTGTCTTAAAAAATAATAAAACAACGCATGAACTAAAACTCATGCATGGTTTCATCATAATTTATAAGGCCCTCAATAACAAGCCCACTGCATTGGACTAGTCAACAAATTCATTATGCCGATTAAAATGTGTCAAGTCAAATCAAATCTCAAGCTAATTAAGTTTACGCATATTTTCTATATAATAGTTTACAAGTCTCGAGTTGAATTACAACCGAAACATTCTCAAAAATACTTATACATTTAAGCAATATTTAATTTCGGAGATATTAATAAACTTAATACGCGAGGGGACACCAAACCACTGCGACAAACACTTGCGTGTTTTAAAAGTGTAGACAGTGACAGTGTGGCGACATCTAGTTTGGATTTATAGAAGCTGGCTATAGCCGTCGCGCCCGGTCAGAGTCTACGTCACGCATCGTCCAAGCCACAGATTAATGACTATGTAACCTACGCAACCAATTTTTCTGATTTTATTTGACTCAGACTAGCACTTAAGAGGGAACGCTATGCCCCTATCATTTTCTTATTTTGAGTAACCAATTGCAAATAGAAATATGATCCTTCAAAAATCTTTAAGAGGAGATTATAATGCTTATATTTCTTTTTAATACAGTTGCTCAAAAAGTGGCGTATTGCAGGGACGTATAGCGTTCGGGATGTGGGCTATTACACACTTGTGCTTTTTTTTTACCTTTCCCGAACTCGTGCGTTCTCTTTCCCAACTGTCAAAATAATGTCTATTAAAAAGAAAAACCAACCATGAAGTTTTTACTCACAAAATTCAAAGAAGTTTTTATGATTCATGCAAATACGTATATTTCTAAAAAGATGCTACTAATTTGTTTCAATATCAAATTTAATGATTTGATGGAATGAGTTAGGTTAGGTTTCGTTTCATTTCATCTCATTAAATTTCATTTTCATTTCATATCAATAAAAAAAATCTACTGAAGACTTGGCTGTATGGGCATAGTTCCCTTTGCCTACCAAAATGGGTGAAGAAAAAAAAACTCTGCTTATATTCTAATTTCTACGGTTGGCGCCATTTTTCAGAAATTTTCTTTGCGAGTTTAGTTGTTTGTTGCACAAAATGAGTAATTTCGACCCTAGTTTTTTTTTAATTAACACCACCGGAACTCAGTATAATTGCACGAAATGCTTCGGAGAACATTTTACCGGAAAAGTCAAAAAGTCGCTACATATCTGCATACAACGAATTTATTGCGTGGAGAGAAGAGAAAAAAACAAATACTTTTTCAGAAAGTTAGTTGAGTTTATTGTGTTTTTATTATTTTATTAAATTGCTTCATTTTTTCGCAACTGTATTAAAAATAGTCGTTCAGTACACGTGCGGAACCGTCATTGCAACTTGTTCCAACTGTCAACCCTCGCCTTCGGCTGCGCCTCGGCTCGGGTAGACATTTGTCGGAACTCTTTGCAATGACAGCCTTTCCGCACTTGTAATGAAATATACTATTTTGTAATTGGTTGGTCAAAAACAGCATAATAATAGGGTATACTGTAGACCCTGATATTTTGTAGAAAAAAATTATTCTCAAGCATTTTCCAGAGAGGAAACGGAGGAATACATTTGTATGGAAAAGTGCACCCCACGTTCCCTTTTAACAGATTTTGTTTGACTGTGTATTTCTTAGATTTGGCGGATGCAGCACCTTTTGAAACTATTTTGTACCAACCTGTTGCAGACAAATGTCCATAGGTAACCATATTATTACACTTGCACAAAGGAAAACAAATCCAAATATGTACAGAACAATAACAACAAGTGACGGGCAGCAGCGTCACCGGTGCGAGGAGCTTCTACGTTCTGCGATCGCCAACCCGCCTGCCCAGCGTGGCGATTAGGGTATATCTCTCCCAATAAGCCGAAGATCGGACTCAGTGGCGTATCTTGGGAGAGGCCTACGTCCAGCAGTGGACTGACACTGGCTGATTATGATGATGATGATGAATAGTTATGTCAATCACCGCTACAATAATAATTTATTGGCACACATTATATTACGCTTCATTTAATAATTATACATGATTAAAGGTACGTAAAACATGAATACTTTTAAAATGCCAATAAAAGAACAATAGCCTTACATTTTTTTTATTTTAAAGATTAAGCGATAAAACAAATTACAGCTACAATAATAAAGCAGCATCTCAAAAAACCGTAAAAATGTGTTTTGTTACTCATAAAGACTTTATTTAATCCCACTAAAATGTTGTTGGTCATAATTATGCCGTCATTAAGATAGCGCTTATCGTACAAACGTTTGGACCAAAAAACTGCACAATGTGGTATAGCTATCAAGCAATTTTGAACCTTATCGCAAACATAATAACGCTGTTCAATAAAACTCAAAGAGCTTAAAACTTTTAATTTTGACAAAGTACTAAAACCTGATACTATCGGGTAAGCAGACTGCTCTCTACGGGATTTAGGAAGAAAAGTATTTGTGTCAAGATAAAAAAGAATGATTAAAACTAATTCAACCCACATTCAAGTCTTTAAATAAATATAAAATGATTCATGATATCCGATTTTGTCCAAAATGCTTATGTTAACGTTGTTTGTAGTGATTTACACTTACAGGCTTAAACAGTTGACGAGTGTTAAATAATATAGGAAATTATACAGTTTTATGGTCAAACTTTGCTTCTTGAAGTTAATGCCGGTATTCTACAGTTTAATTTTACATAAAAGTAAATTACATAATTATATAAAAGTCATCCATGTAAGAGTCTCCAGTTCATAAGCTATAAAAGCGTTCAAATTCAAATAAGATTTTTCAGAGAGTTACTAATTCGAAACTAATTTGTGTTTAACTGAGGTCGCTCCTTAAATTCGAACCAAAATAAAGGGATTAAAATTGACGGTTACAATTTAATTGGGCTAGTCAAATCCATACTCCATATAATAAAAACGTTTGTAACTCTGGTTGAAATTCTTGGTGTACTTGGTACACCAAGAATCAACTGGCCTATGGTAACAAACAGACAGAGTGACAGAGTTACAAACGTTTTTTATAAACAAAACATACTTACGTGAACGAAATCACGGGTATCAGTGGTAAATAAATATAAGGTTTGTGGAAGATACAATTATGTCATCCTAATAAATAAGCAAATTATAATCAACACCAATATCATAAATGCGAAAGTCAGTTTAAATATTTGTTTGTTTAGGACCTTTTCACGGTGAAACGGCTCGACCGATTTGGCTATAATTTTGCACAGAGATAGCCAGTATAGCGGATTAGGACATTGGATACTTTTTAACGCAGGCAAAGCCGCGACGCGCCGCTAGTTTAATTATATACTTGACACCCTTACTTACGGAGTTGGAAGACTGTCACCACCCGCTTCAGTATCCGGGGCTTTCCTGTCTACTAGACAGGAAAGCCCCGGATACATACTTGTAGTACATACTTGTAGTACTACCGGACTACATACTTGTAGTACCTGTAAGAACTACGGAGTTTTTTAATCATCGGGCACTCTTACCATCGTGACGATTATTTTGCATTTTTCTATTACAATAAAAAAAATCCATTCACACCCTCTGATAAAAATGGAAGACAGGTTGTGGTACTTGAAATCTGTGGATTGGACTATTTTACTCTTTATTTATTCATTTATTCAGATACACATGAAAAGTACAGTTTCTTAATAAATATTGTACCATTAAACCAGTTGGTTTGTATTGGTACTCACACTCGCTTAGCATGACCATATTTTACATTATCTAGTAACAATATATATTATTACTATATGTACTTATTGTATGTTACCATTTATTTCTACGCACTGCTCCAAAAGATGTTGTTTATAATCTAGTGATAGTAGTATATTAAATAAATACTTAAAAACATTTACTATACTAAGTTATAAAACTGAGTTAGTTTACATAATTAAATTATAATATATTTTTAACCGACTTCAAAAAAAGGAGGTTTCTCAATTCGACCGTTTTTTTTTTTTTTTTTTATGTTTGTTCGCGGATAACTTCGTAGTTTATGAACCGATTTCGATTATTATTTTTTTGTTCGAAAGGAGATATCCCAAGTGTGGTACCATGGTAATTTTATCGAGGTATGATAAGTATCTCCAGAGATATTGAGATAAACATCTCAAAATTGGTACTGAAAATGAATAGCGCGGCATTGAAGTCGGTTGTTTTTTAGTTTTTAAACGATATTATATGTACTAATGCCATGACAATAATTAACGACGAAGAAGTATTCGATACGATTTTCAAAATTACAACTAAAGTCAGTTGTCTCGATTGATTGTCTGTGACGATGCGCTCATCGTCTCACAATTCCAGACTAGCTTGATTCTATCTTAGGCCGCATCTTCAACGATCAGATGAGATAGCGGCCAATGTTTATTTATTATTATTATTATAATGCGAAAGTGGGTAGCGCTCGACCGCTATCTCACCTGATGTTAAGTGATGATGCGGTCGATGATGTAGCGCGCTTATCCAAAAGATACCGCTTCACTCACGACTTGAAGACCCCTAAGTTGTATGTAATCGAAACAAAGACTCAGGCAAGGAATTCCATTCCTTGGCAGTACGTATTATGAAAGACGAGGCAAATTGCTTTGTATGGATAAATGTTATATCTACCATAAGTTTGTCTGACAGACATTAAAAAAAACAACGTTGCACTCCGGAAGTGCCGGCAGAAGTGAAAACTTAAACATTAACATTGTGCATTTGGTCTACTCTCCCTCCGTCATACGAATTTTCGATCAGGGCATATTGTGTCTTGACGCGAGTCTAACATTTTTTACCCATCCCAAAAAAAGTTTCTTCTCTCCCACCGTCTTACGAATTTTTGATTAGGTCACGTGTCCTGACGCGAGATCCTGACGCAAATTTTACATTTTTTACCCATCCCAAAAAGTTCACAACGCCGCTAAAGAAGTTTTCACTGCAAAACAAAAAAAACGGTAACATTCTTATAATTTTTAGCATAAAATGCCTAGGCAATAGGCAATACAAAATACATCTCTACAAGCAAAATCAGAAGTCACTAAGAAAATATTACGTGCAAAATTCGAACCAGCTTTCGAGCTCTCCACTGTAGCAGTTCAAGTGTTTGAAGGTCCAGTTCAGATTTGAAGTACAAACTCAATATTTGCGATGTCGGCAGCGACGAGTTAATGAGCTATCATTGCAGGCTGGTTACTGTGTCAACCGAATGTCAACTGAGTGGCACTTTAGCGCTGTAAGGTACGAGATACGAGTGCCTTCTTAAAAGCTACTTTAGGTTTATCTTTTGCGGTATGTATTGACTTTGAAGGTCTTGTTTTGCACAAATTTTATGATTGAATTGTTTTGGGAGTAAGTATGTTTATAGTTTTGATTATGAATGTAAAGACTAGTACTACTGTGTATGAACTCACTACTATTTGATGTTGACTGCCTCGACCTAGGTTTTGTGCATATCCAATGCACTTCCTCGGCAGTTTACACAACGAATGCATGTTAATTGTAATAATCAAAATTTTAGGCTTTTTTATGTAGTTTTTAGAATAATCAATAATCAAAGTATTATTTTCAGGTCAGCTTGAGTTTTAACTCGCCTGCATCATCAAATTAAAGATATCAATATTATTATTTGGAAGCCAAGCCATGAGTCAAAACTCTGTATGATGAACATTGCCATTAATATTTGAGAATGCACGGTTGTGTATCATATTGACTATGCCCCTTAATACGAGTCTATTGCAGAAAATTTTAATACATTCAAATTTTTTTAAGGATCAATAAATATTAGGAAGTGTCAGAATCAGAAAATAATACATGATATATAACACAAAAATGATTCAAAGTACCATAAGTTTATTATTTATTACCTATGCTAGTTTTTATAATATAAGAGAGCCATAGTCATAATCTGAAGTTACAACAAAAATAAATTATAAGGATACAAATATTTTTAAAAACAAGCTTTTAGCACTACCCGTTTTTCAGGCTAGGTTATTACTATACTTCAGTGCCTCAAGCTTTTAAAAATATAGGTAAGCACCTACACGCCAAATACTTACTAGAATTTATTTTTAACATTTTAGTTCATTGTCCCAGATAAAAGCTTGTTTTTAAATATATTCTTTTCCTTATAATTTATTTTTAACATTTTAGTAGGTAGGTATATACCGACTATATATACCGTAGGTAGATAGCGACTACCTACCTACTACCTAAGTACTCGTATTTCAGAGAAGGCATGATGTTTTAAAATATTCGACGGATATTTGATGTGATTATGGGTAAAGTGCTCCTCAAGGAAAATCAATCGACTCGGTGGAGCTATGTTGCTTTATAACAGAAATGCCATGGCCACCTTACAGCTTCATTATCAGATCCTGGCTATCATTTAAGTGTAAAGTGCTCCTTAAGACGAATCATTTAAGCCAATTTACTGGGGTTACGTTTTTTATCACAGAGATGCCGTGGCGAGCTGGAAGGTTCCAGCTTCATTCAATCAAGCCCAAACTCGGTAGTGTTTTGTTTTTTTATCACAGATATTCCGTGAGTGCCTTCCAGCTTCATCATCAAACCCTGGATATTATCTAGGTGTAAAGTTATCTTCAAGACGAATCAATCGAGCCCAAACTCAGTAGAGTTACGTTGATTTATCACAGAGATGCTGTGGTCACCTTCCAGCTTTATCATCAGACCCTGAATATAATCTAGGTGAAACGTTCTCTTCAAGACGAATCAATCGAGCCCAAACTCGGTAGGGTTATGTTGATTTATCACAGAGATGCCGTGGCCACCTTCCAGCTTCATCATCATACCCTGGATATCATCTAGGTGTAAAGTTCTCTTCATGACAAATCAGTTGAGCCCAAATTCGGTGCGGTTATGTGGTTTTATCACAGAGATACCGTGGCCACCTTCCGTCTCCATCATCAGACCAGCTCCATGGTACCATATCATTGTATTGTCACCGAAGATACATAAGTACACCAAATTTGAGTCCAATCGGACATCGGGAAGTGGGTCTAATTTAGCTTCCAAGATTCCACCCGAACATACATAGTGACATACATACATACATACATTGCAAGTTAAATAAAAAGCTTGTAAAAATATTTCAAAAGCGTCCATAGCTAATATTGTTTAATATTTTTCAGATAAGCTGACACTAAATGGAAAAATACCTTCGCGTTTTCAAAGTAACAAAACCCAATCTTCTTCAACACCAACAAAGGATGTTCCGAGACGATGGAAAAATGTCTAATATCCCAACAAATCGGTCATAAGCTCATTGTAGATAGTGATCCCCGATAACGCCCGATTCAATAGCGCACTATCAATCATAGTTCAGCGAAGGTTACATCAATATCAGAATAGCGCTTACTCACGATGCTCAATACATTTTATTGGCACAGTACATAATATGAGGCTTCAGAATTGGGACAGTGAAGGGACGATTTTTGTGACGCACCAAAGATGATAAATAAATGTTAGAGTTTGCGTTCAGACTGATTAAGGTTATCTTGAGGGCGCAATGCAGTGACGTGCAAAATGCCTTCAATACAGAATTTGCGTGTCACAGTAGATTTTTCAGGCTGACGTCTTCAGGTAAGCATTTTACTTACACAGTAATTACACAGTAATATTTTTTTTACTAAAGACAGGGAATAAAAGTTGGCTTTTAACTAATTTACCGTGTTAGTATGTTCGTGTGGATCAAATCTTCAAAGCTGAATTAGAACCACTTCCTGACGTTGGATTTAACTAACGTGGTCGTAAGACTGGTATCTTTTCTGTGATTTAACTCACATTTAGTTTTTATTTTTTTATCTTATAGGCTAGCGTTTGACTATCTTATCTGTTGGTAAGTGATGATACGTTCGAAGATGGTAAGCACGCTAGACCTAGAATGGGAACTGGCTCTCGAAGGATAGCTGCCGGAACACATTAGATGTTTGGCGACAGATTTTCTAACTTGAGGGTGGTAGCTGGCCAGGTGGACACTAGATAGTGACCTTCCACCATGCAAACTTTTGGGTAATAAATAGCTAAAATAAACATTATTGCTCATTGATGATGATGACAGAGCACTAAAAGACGTGACCATTTCTTACCATGAGTTAGTCAAATATTTGCTCGGCTATCTTTGATATTTACAATAATACTCTAGTCGCGTGCCGTATATATACCGTATCTTTACTATTTGACTTTCAACTAACTAAAATTACTTTCATTAGTACTTTAACGGCCTTTTGACTTTATGAGCACATTTTGGTGGGATTTTATTTTAAAAGTTAGAAAGTTTAGGTTATAAAAAAAAGTTTAGGTTATAAAAATCGTCCGCGCACAATCAGCTTAAGCCCTTCATTAACTGTATTTCAAAAGAAATTGAGATTTAGATTCTAGCTTGCTAGTCTATGTATTTATTGTAGGCCCACCAGTAAAAAGGGTCTTATTGCTAACCATTCAGAAATCTTCTTATCAGTTTTTTTACAAATTTATTTATATATGTAACAGCTGTCAGATTATATCTTTTATTTGTTTTTGATTTTACCATTATGCTTTAAAGTTTTCCTTAGCAAATTGAAGGTAAATTATATTAAAAAGCTTTTTAACGCAATCATAAAATATTATGCTTTAAAATTATCACTATCCGTCTGCGTGAGAAGGAGGTTTATGTATGTTTTCGAGTGTATGTATGTATTATATGTATTTCCTTGGCACGCTCTATAGCCTAAACGGCTTGATGGATTTTAGCTTGAGAGGCGTCTTATGTGAGAGTGACTGCGTAAATTAAATTATAAAAATTGAAATGGCCGCTTTTTAGGGTTCCGAACCTCAAAAAGTAACAAAAGGAACCTTTATAAGATCACTTTTTAAATCGCGCACGGAGGACGCCGCGGTGTGTCCGTACCTTAAATTTTTATTTTTTTTTATTTTTCAGAATTTTTCCTTTACTTGTGCTGTAAGACCTTGTTTTTAATTAATATTGACAATTCTAGATCAACCGGCCAAAACCTATAGGGTACTTCCCGTTGACCTAGAATCATAAAATTTGGTAAGAAGCAAAGTCTTACAGCCCAAATAAAAGGAAAATTTAAAAAAAAAGTTGAAAATTAAAGGGTGTTCCCATGTATAGTATATACATAGTATATACATAGTATACGCCAATTAATCTTAATGCCTCTGAGTTATATGAGCGCTCATACAATTTAGAGGTCTACCTTAATTGGTACCAACCAACGTTGGTACGGAAGCCTCGGTGGGCGAGTCTGACTCGACTTGGCCTGTTTTATTTATCATATAAGATGGCAGGACATGTACGACGCTCTCTTGATGGTAAGCGATGATGTCTACCTACCAGATACAGCAGCATGTTCTGTATAGCCAGAATTTTGCATGCCGCTGCACTGCGCCTGTTACTACTTAGTTAATACTATTAACTATTCTGTGCTGTTACCTTGAGACATAAATATGTTAAGAAGTCTCACATGACCTGCAATTTCACTGGACTTAGCTAATAAAACCGAAGAAACATTACCACAGACGTTACTATTTCATGGCTTTATTAATTGACAAAGTGGTAGTCCCGCCCCAGACGTATGGACAATTATGTATGTATTTATTTATTTATGTAAGTAAATTTATTTCAGACTCAAAACTAGGTATAGTACATACTTGTGGAGCCTATAGTCTTTTGAACTAGATAGTTATTAACTTGAATATTTTGCTTTTATTATTTGAATATTTTTCGTCCGTTTTTTGGTAAAAAGTTTTTAGGACAATATCTTTTAAAGTTTTTTTATTACTTTTCTGATTTCTCCGTTTATGTAGAGTATTGTAGAGCTGATTTTTTCACAAGTAGGTTTTTCCATAAGTATATGTTCACGTTATGTTGTACATAGTTTTATAGCAATAAACGAAAATGTTTTTAATTTACTTCCTCAAATACTTTGTTTATATAAAGATATCAATCATCAACTGAGTTTATAGAGAAAGTAAGTCATGATTTTATAAGAGGTTTAAAAAGCGAATCACTCAGAGAGCGACAGCATCCCACGCCTCCCCGAAAGGAAGTGAACGATCATCGAGGGCTGATGATGGAGCACCATCGCCCGCCTCACGCTCAGGGCACTGCACCACATCTCATCTTCGTGATTAGGCGTGACTCTCGTATAGTGTCTGTCTTGCGAAGAACTTACTATAGGAATGATCCTATGAAGTAAGGTCTTGTTGTTTAAAATTGTCGCCTAAAGAGTCCCCTAATCTCGGAAAATCTCGTTACCGCGATTCAGCTGAACTCCGCTCGTTTACTAGCGACATGTAATGAAGATTTTAAGGAATAAATAAACCATACTTTTGACTGTGAATGCCGTCTAGCGCCACAGCTTTGTACTATTTACTGATTGACGTGATAACTAAATCAAAATGGCGATGACCATGATCATTCACTGTATTTGCCGACGTAATTTAAATAAGTGATTAATATCAATGAACCATAAAATCAAGAATTTTATTTGATATAGGTAGGTATATTAAAAGATAATTTAAATTTTAGGAAGGTATCTGAATCTGGCTAGTGTAGGTACCTAAGTGAAGTAAATACCTACTAATCTAGAAATAGCCCTCCAGATTATAAAATTCCATTTTAATATATTGTGACTTTTACATAAGTTATATATACCAATAGTAAACTAGAAAGTCTTTGACACCAGTCTGGGTTAAGAGTTCTAGTGGACAAACAAACACTCAGATTTTTTACTATTTCAATTCAAACATTAAGTACTTATACTAACTCTTTGATTTAGGTTAGTCTAGCGACCCACCCCGGCTTTGGATGGGTGGAATATAATTATATGCATCAGCATGTTGGTTTGAGCACAGAATAATGAATAGTGTTTGAGTATGAATTTCATCTTCACCAGTCATTGTCATATTTCAACGAATTTACACAAAATCTCAACGAATTATGCATCTCTATTATTTTCAGGAATCCTTAATTGTCTGATAGATATCATAACCGCAAATATAACTGTATTTTTCATAAAAACACTATAAAAACAAAGTAAATTTATTGGTGTCGAAAAATTATATAAAATATTTTACTGTGTTACGGAATGGAACCCTACGACTGCGAGTCCGACTTGCACTTGGCAAGTTTATTATTTATTTTTAATATAGGCGGCGCCATTTATTAAGTCTACATATATTTTTCCCCTAACCTTTCCAGTAGGATACTAAAATATAGGTTTGAGGTTTACGAAAATATATACAGGGTGTTTGGTGGATGGGCCGACAACTTTTTTTGGGGGTTTGGGGGTCATGCGCTAGTTCTCTCTGTATCTCACCTGTTGTTATGTGATGATGAGGTCGAAGATGGTAAGCACGCTAGGCCTGGAATGGGAACTGGCTCTCAAGGATAGCTGCCGGAACACATGAGATATTTTTGGCGACAGATTTTTCTAGCTTGAGGGTGGTAGCTAGCCAGGCCGGCACCAGACCATAGACCCTAGTGCCCTATCACCATGTAGGGCGATATTAAATTGATACAAGCTTGCCCAACACTTGAACCCCACGACTATCAATTTAGAAGACGGACCTTTGCCTAATTACACCAAAAAACTCTCAAAAGTTGATGGATGAACATAAACATGGTACGGTTTAACTATTAACAAATGAATTGATAATTCACTTGCTTTTGAATTGGCAAGGCCTGTTCAGAAAGACATATAAGCAGAAATGTGCAGGCGACCAAATGCAGGAAACCAACGTCTAATTAATCCTTGGAAACTGAAGTTCGATTAGTAAAACGCCAAATTCCTCGATGATCAAAGCGAGGGTCAAACAGGGAATGGTGATTACGCGTCCTGCTATGGTCCATTTGATTTACACTTTAGTAATGTATACGTCTAACACAGTACATACACTTTTAGCATTATTATGTTAACATATTTTTACGTAGTATTATTATCTGTTCTGTGATATTATACTGGCTATCGTCAAAAATAAGGATACGTCCTCACTAGGAAAATATATTATATTATATTATTGCGATGTTACTTTGTTCGAATATAAGTTTTTAAGTTCAACAAATTTTAGGGTAAATTACAAAATGTACCTAAATATAGTGTTGTCTTCTGTCTAAAACTATTATATCTTTACCTAATATTTAAGTGATATGAAAAAATACGGCAACTGTAACTAGCTCCTGTCGATCCAACGGTTGTTTAGTAAAGGTCGTTCTAAGCAAAAAGACCGCCCGACGTCAAACCAATCTTGTAAGTTTTTTTCTTAGACAGTAATGTTTTGTTTGGTGTGCAATAAAGTTTTTCATCTATCATTTATCTTTCCTGCAATGCAATAGAGAGGTAGGAGATTGTCAGTCTTGATAGCCACTAATAGCCATAAACGAATGGGAAATCCTCAAGAAGTTTTTGTACAAAGCTTGCGTACTGATTTCCACTAAAACTGTGGACACGTGTGTCTGTAGAAACTATGTTCAATGCATCTGTATTAACCTAAAATAGTCCTTATGACTTTTGCAACTAAGATTATTAGAACTGTAAAGGTCAATGGGATAGTTGGTGTTAATTAAGTGATATTTCATTTGGTGACGCTTGGCGCCGTCTGCTAAACGCCTTGACGATAAATGAATGTAATGATTCTTAGAAGATTATTTTCGCACTTGAAAGATGTAGTAGGTATGGTTTGATATGTATTTACTTATTCTATTTTAGTTTTATTAGTGAGTAGGTTGCTGAGGTTGCCTTTTGCGTTATAAAGCGCGTCACTTTCTTTGGTATTTTGAGGAGATCGTTGCTTGAGGCTTGTACTAATTTTTATTCTAGGTCTATGTACTACGCAGGTGACACTCGTAGGTAGCACAAGCACAGAATAAATAATACGTGGGACACGTACGTGCTTTATATTTTAGGGGAAGAGAGTAAGTTTACCAACACAACATGTAGAAACAGTTTATGTAAAAAAAATCGCTAGTCATATTATTTTTAAAAACCGGTTAAGTGCTAGTTTGACTCGCGCACTAAGAGTTCCGTAAATATTTGTAGACATTATCTGATATCGACACAACATTCGCACTGTATATCTGTATGTACTACATAGAAACTAGTAATTAGAATTATAATCAAACTATCAAATAGTATCGGAGCTCATATCAAAATTAATTTCGGATGCGAACACAAATATCTGCAATTAACTCCTAATTTTCGCGGGGTTGAAAATAATTCCTAATTTCATGATTGGATGGTAACATGGCTACTGAAATTATACAATCATCGTATTTAGAGTTTAGTTATGGGTATTTATTTCTATATAATTAAGATAGTTTAAAAACTAAAACAACCGACTTCAATGCCCCGCGAGTCAAATTTTGTAGGAAGTTTGAGACATTTATCGTCATATCTCTGGAGATACTTATTAGATCTCGATGAAATTACAATGGGACCGCCTCGGAAACGTACCCTACCGATTACAAAAAGAATCATTCGAATCAGTTTACAATTGACGGAGTAATCGCGTAACGTACAAACAAACAAAAAAACATACAGACGATTTGAGGACCTCCTTCTTTTTGGAAGTCAGTTGAAAATACATAGTAGTCGGTATCTTTTCCACTAATAGAGTTTAAAATCCCAGCTGTCAGGTAGGTACCAAAAGCAGCCTTTGTAAGACTTTAAAATGAACGTCCTATCGATTACAGTTGGTCCGGTTTTCCGCACATTTTGTATGCACATTTAATGCAATCATCTAAGCCAGTGGTCCGGAACCGTACATATTTATGCAAAGCCAGACCTGCAGCTATTGCGACTCTCGAAGTAGGAGAGGTTCCAACGAATAATTATTATCGAAATGCGGTTTTCAACGGATAATCGGTGAATCTCAATTCACCGATCTTCGAAAAGCCGGTTAGAAAAATCTCTGTTTGTTTCTTTTGCAATGTCCATTATGTGTGTTAAACTATAACTATTAATAACCTTCACTGTTGGTACGATAATATTTGCAGATAATCCCATTATTAAGTAAAAGCAGCGCCCCGCAGTTTCACCCGCGTAGTTACTGTTACCGTAAGAGTACGGGAATAAAATAAAGTTTATGTTACTCGCTGATAATGTAGCTTTCCATTTGTGAAAGAATTTTTGAAATCGATTTAATAGTTTTTGAGTAAAATTGTATCAAACAAAAAATCAAATCTTTCCTTTTTATTATAATATAAGTTTAGATAACTTATAATTTAAGATCGTTAAAAAACTAAAGGTACGGACACACCGCAGCGTCCTGCGTGCGCGATCTAGGCGGCGATCAGATAGCGCAGTAGTATTTGTACCGACTGGTTCACACCGAACGCAATCAGAAAACAATTGAAAAGTACTGACATCGCGCCCGCAGGACGCAGGACGCCTCGGTGTGGCCGTGCCTTAAGATAACCGACTTCAAACGTTGCGCTAGTCAAAGTAGCCAGTAGACATAGTAACTATTATATAATCTGTGCCAGCAGTAAGTAGCATGTCGAGGTTAGGTATAGTTAAGATATATAAATGCATCGTAATACAAATGTTGAGATATTAAAAACGGCTCAGCCGGTTTCGTAAAAATTTAAACGGGACCAACTGGGAAGGGATGCGGTTCAGGCATCTTCAAGTGATCGGTGAACATACATAAAAAATAATTAAAAAATATGATTCCGACGAATTGAGAACCTACTCCATTTTTGTGAAGTCGGTTAAAACACATTTAACGTGGAACTTGCCTTCTGTTAATTTTAGCTAGCTATTCACAGTTGAATCGCAAAGTAGACGTTCCATTCAAATAACCAAGATAATAAGCGGCTGCATGCATTTTTATGTTTTTCGCGTTTTCCACATTCGGAGTTCACTTCAGTGCATTTGAAAATACTGTTTTATGCATAATCTTTGTATCTTTTCTATCTTTTTGCAGATCGAGTTTCGCAATGGAAAACGTCAGATTAAATTAAAATAAGTAAAAAGCTTTTTGGAACCAAAGTGAATCGGTAAAGACTAGCTTTATATAAGGATGTTCGTATAAAAACTGGAAATAGTCGCGTAATACTCATCTCATCCGAATTCCAAAAAGGAGGAGGATCTCGACTCCGCTGTATGGTTTTTTTAATATCTTGTAGGCTAGTTTTTGTCTATCTCGCCTGGTGGTAAGCAATGATGTGGTCGAAGTTGGTGAACACGCTTGGCCTAGAATACTCTGACTCTCAAGGGCCTGTGCTGCCGGAACACCTTACAGTTATGGTGGAAGATTTTGTCCTTGATGGCGGTGAGCTACTTTTGGAAGCAAATCAGGTGGAACATCGATATAATATACTTGTGGACTAATACCACTAATACTACTACCACTTGTGGACGAACACACGATCATGCTGGGATTTGAACCGGCGATCTCTTGCCACCACCTCAGTGAGGTGAAGGTCAAGGAAGCACAAATACCACCTCAGTGCTCCCAGCAAACCTCACCTGCCCGTGGTGAATCCTGCTGAACAACAAACGAGACTCTGGCGACCAACAAATGGCGGCCCTTTCAAATTATGGCGTAGCTAAATACTACAGACCGGTGACGGGCAGCAGCGTCACCGCTGCGAGAAGCTACGTCCTGCGATCGCTAACCCGCCTGCCCACCGTGACGACTAGGGCATATCCCTCTCATTGAGCTGAAGATCGGGCTCAGTGGCGTGTCTTGGGAGAGGCCTACGTCCAGCAGTGGACAGACCTCTCGCCTCGAAGTCAAGTAATTTATCCTTTACGCCAACTGGGCTCTCAAAAGATGGTTGATAAGTTAGTCTAGTCTACACACCATATATTTTTGCTTTTCATTATGTATAGGAGTCACCACGCACCAACGGATTTTTCTATCGAAAAATGTATGTGCGCTTTTCACAGTGGCCGTCCGGTGAAAAAAAAACATCGTCAAGAAACCAACAACCCCCGCGTGGTGGTAGGACACTATCTAGTGTCCGCCTGGTCAGCTACCACCCTCAAGTTAGAAAGTCTGCCGCCAAAACATCTAATGTGTTCCGGCAGCTATCCTAGAGAGCCAGTTCCCATTCTAGGCCTAGCGTGCTCACCATCTTCGACCGCATCATCACTTACCAACAAGTGAGATAGTGATCAAACGCTAGGCTATGAGATATTTAAAAAAATACTAATAAATAAGAAAACTTATTTAATTCTGTGTAATAATTTCTTTATTTTTTCCTATATGTGTGTCAGTCATACTCAAACTGGTCGTATTAAGGAAAAGACACGCACTGCAGTACAGACGAATTATCTTGCTTGTGAAATTGGGTCTTTCATCTCGAAAGGGATGAAACGGGCGAAATATAATATGTTGTGAATAAAACGCGATGTGAATACGAATAATGTTTTACTTTAATATTCGGTAGCAAATGTTGCTGGAATATTTTTTTGGTATATGTATGTGGTTTGGTATATAATCTATTCAGAAATAGCTAATTCAGTATTTTTGTTAAAAAAAATATTTGTTAAAAGTATTATGATAGCAATATTTTGGGATAAAAGTTTTGCAATTATAATTAGAAAATTGTATTTATTCATAATTAATTAAGTAGGTATGATGTTTTCGAATAATTGAGAATCAGGGGGC
Source organism: Cabera pusaria (assembly GCA_954871355.1). NCBI lineage: Eukaryota > Metazoa > Arthropoda > Insecta > Lepidoptera > Geometridae > Cabera > Cabera pusaria. Next base: position 9,825,994 of record OX940896.1, on the reverse strand, counting down.
AGAAATGTCAGCCATGTTTACTATCTATAATCGTGAACCTTTTATGAAACTAAAGACAATGTATAGGAACTACAAACTTTATCGTTACGTCACGTAATCAAAATATTCATATTAAAAGTCGTAGCCAAGTACTTACTTACTCTTTATTCTGTGGCCAAGTTTACAAGTTGACAGTTCGTTCTAAGATAATACAAAAATTCAAAATTTAAAACCACCTCTGACAAATTTTATTCATAATCTTATCCGTTCATTGAGACCATTCCGATGAGGCCAAACTCGACATCTATGCTGTAAGTTGGTGAGTTGAGTATTCTCCAGATTCCAGGAGATGTCCCAGCATCATGTCAACGCTACCAAGTTCTGACAATATCGTCGAAATAAGAGGATACCGAATTTCAAATCGATCAGACCAAAAAAAGTTCATTTCATAGCATCATCATCTAGAAAAAAGCTCATAATCATAAAACGGCTTATTTGATTTTCATTAATCAAAGTTTTTTTTTCTATATCTTATAGGCCAACGGTTGACCACTATCTCACCTGTTGGTAAGTTTTGATGCGGTCGAAGATGATAAGCACGCTAGGCCTAGAATGGGAACTGGCTCTCAAGGATAGCTGCCAGAACACATTAGATGTTTTGGCGACAGATTTTCTAACTTGCATTAAAAAAAATTGAGTTAAAAACACTCTCGATTAAGACACCTATCAAACAAAAAAAAACTGAATTAAAATCAGTTTATCCGTTAAGGCGCTACGATGCCACAAACAGACACACACATAATACACAAATACACACGTCAAACTTATAACACTACTTTTTTTGCGTCAGGGGTTAAATAATAAAATTAAGCTGAAACATTATGACGATTACTAAATCGACATCGCGTGTCACATTAAATTTCCATTTTCACGCTTAATAAACTTAAAAATGAAAGTTTATTAAAAATGTCAATACTTTATAATAACAACAAAAAATGGCATAATGACAACAAAAAAAGTGATGCATGTTATTAGAGAAAAGGTATATAATGTTTTCTCAACCATAGCCATTCCATTAGTATAAAGACTCAATAGCAAGATCAGTTTCGAATTGAACAAGACAAACATTAGGATGACAAGTTGTTAGACAACAGTATCGACAAAGTCTGTTATAGCTGAGCTCAAAATAAAGTAAGGAAGACATCGTAGGCTTAAAACGGGATATAGACGTGGCTCCTACCACAGAACAAAGCATATAGAATTACAAAAAAATAAACTACAGGCTTTTGTTATTTCTGCGCTGTGAAGTTTTATATTTCTCCAAGTTTGTAATTATTATTAAATAATAGCACAGAATAGATGATATTTTTCTCCTAATATTCTGTGCACTCACTCACTTACAAAGAAAAATGTAACACCGTTATCAAAAAAATTTGAAGACACGCCGTAGTATAATTATATGTTCTGTGGAAACGCGTAGCGGTGGACTTTACTCAAAATCAAATATTATGAACACATTCACGAGCACTGTGACACCTCTTCTTAGTGTTGTTTATGAATACGTGTGTAAGCCTCTAGTACTAGAAGCATGCACATTTTTATTGAATCTTTTTTAGGTATAGGTTTATACAACGTATTACATAGGTATATACTACTAAATATAAAATGACACCCTGTAGAGAAAAACCCTTAAGGATCACCTTAATTTTATAGTTTATTAGAATCGCTAGTATTTTTAATAGGAAATTTAAGTGAATACCTGAATGTATGTGTGTTGTTTTTACTTTTAATTAAAGTTTTATTCTTCTTCTTCTTCTTCTTCTTCTTCTTCAAACGCCAATTCATTAGTGAAAGTCTATTTATGGAGTATTTGGCGGGAACGTGGAAAAGTGTGTGTGATCTCATTGTATTCTTTCCTAAAACTTGTGTTCTTCCGCGTGTTAATATGTAATAAATGTGGATTATTAACCATTAAGTGCCGGTGAATGTGTGCGAGTGTAGGGAAACAGCACAATGTTGAAAAACATGCTATTTGCGTTCTCACCAAAATTCCACTGAAAATCTTCAGTAAACACCACATCTTTACTGAAGGTATGACTTAGACTAGACTTTTACTTGAAAACTGATCTGAAATGTGACTTTGACCCACCTCTACGACTAAAATTCATAAAAACTTGAAGAATTTCAATACTTGACACTGGCTAAATACACTAATCGCGTGGAGCCATAAAGAAACAAAAAAAAAAGAAACAAAAAAAAAAAAAAAAAAAAAGGCTATTTATGGAGTATTTGGCAGGAACATGGAAAAGTGTGTGTGAACTCATTGTATTTTTTCCTAAAACTTGTGTTCTTCTGCGTGTTAATGTGTAATAAATATGGATTATTAACCATTTAGAGCTGGTGAATGTGTGCGAGTGTAGGAAAACAGCACAGTGTTGAAAAACATGTTATTTGCGTTCTCACCAGAATTCCACTGAAAATCTTCAGTATACACCACATCTTTACTGAAGGTATGACTTAGACTAGACTTTTACTTTATAACACTGACCTAAAATATCACTTTGACCCATCTCCACGACTAAAATTCATAAAAACTTGAAAAAATTTAGTAATTGATACTTTATATATATACTGATTTGCTAAATACTACACTAATCGTGTGGAGCCATAATGAAACTAAAAAAAAATTGTCTATTTATCGCCAGTCATTTGTTCAGAGCTATCCTGAACTGATATTTTATCCTCAATATCCCGAATGTGGAACTAAAGCAATCTCGAAATCAATATAAGGATGAAACGTGCGATTCGTTAATGATAAATACTAAATTTAGCGTTCCATACTTTACAGCTATATTCAGGAGGACCATGAAAGATCTCTGTTAGCCGTAGGTTTTTGTGATGTGGGCGGATTGCCTTAGACATAATATTTGTATGCCAGTAACGGTTGGATTGTTGATTTTGCCTAACTATTTAACAACTCCCACAATATCACTCATTATTTGGAGTGTCTCAAACGGTACGTTTTATTAGTCTTGTAATTGGCATCTAAGTTCGTTAAACAATTTTATTGATCTTCTGCTTACAAATTTTATATTAGTAGGTAGATATACAGTATGAATAAGTAATGATTGTAGTTACATATCTTTAAGAATGTTTGTCAATTGTGTTTTTTTATTAAGGAAGGGGGGAGGAAATAAGGGGGAAATGGGGAGAAGTTTGCTGCAGCTTTATTTGTCAACGGATTTCAGTCAAGTTGCAAGGACTTCATTCTACACTAGACGCTGTAAAAAAAATTTGAAAAGGGGGGAAATGTTGCTGTACCGTAATTGACGATGAATTTTAATCAAATTTAAGAATAACACTAAAGACTTCATTCTACATAAGATGTGGCAAAAAAATTCTAAGAAGGGGGAGTGGAGGGGAGCAAAGAATGATGAAGTTTGCTGTTGCGTTATATATGGATGGATTTCAATTTTTATAAGGGCTCGCAAGGTCTACTATTCTTACAGAACTACTATTCTTACACATCTTCACTTAACATTAGGAGAGATAGTGGTCAAAGGCTTGCTTATCTTCAGTAAAAAAAAAAAACTGGCCAAGTGCAAGTCGGACTCGCACTCTTAGGGTTCCGTAACACAGTTAAGTATTCCATAACTATGATTTTTCGCAACTACAAAATTAACTTTGTTTTTCATAGTGCTTGTATGAAAAACAAAGTTATCTTTGCGGTCGCCATATCTCTAAAACTGCTAAGTGTATCTCGTTCAAACCAATTTTCGTTGTTAGTTTTTATTGAGATCTACAGCATATATTTTTTTTAGATTTTTCACTCCAATACTTTAAAAGTTAGAGGGGGGGGGGGGGGACACACGTTTTACCACTTTAGACGCGCCTATCTTTCAAATGATTGACTTTGAGGAAAAATGATTTTAAAAACCTCAATGTCATTTTTGAAGACCTATCTATAGACACCCAACACGTATAGGTTTGAAGAAAAAATTTTTTTTTTGTTTCAGTCCATGTATGGGATGCCCCCCCTTAAACTTTTATATTTTTTATTTTTGTGTAAAAATCGGAAAGCGGTTTACAGAATACATCTACCTACCAAGTTTCAATTATGTAGTCCTAACAGTTTCGGAATAAAATGGCTGTGACATACGGACGGACAGACAGACAGACAGACAGACAGACAGACATGACGAATCTATAAGGGATCCGTTTTTTGCCATTCAGCTACGGAACCCTAAAAAGTAATATACACTGATATAAAACATACGTTTAATCTGCATTGGTGGTGTTTTTAAATACACACGCCGCTACATATACATTGGTAAATATTATATTCACTTCTTTGTTTACATAATATCAAATACAACTGTTGAGTTTTACCTATATACTTACTACCAGCTCTGCACCAGTGCTAAAGTATTGTTTTTACTTTCATACGTTTTAAGCGGTCTGTTTCAAAGAGTGAAGATCAAAATAATCACAGTTTTCTAGTAACTATTATATAATCTGTGGTTTTCCCACCACTACCTACAAAGCTTTGAAACGATTCCCACCGAGACTCCAGAAATTGTTAAACATCCTATTCAACGTAAAATTACTGTACCATCAGCACACCGTTTACAATCTCTAAACGCTACCGTATTTTACGATCGCCAATAACAAGTTACACATAGTAAGCGCTGAAAAGAGCAACTGAGAACCTTTGACGACATACAACTCTCGAGGCAACATCAAGACAATGGATTGTTTGCCTTTTGTTCACAAATCGTAAAGTGCTTCAGACCATCCTATCTGGTAGATCTAAGAAGTACTTTGAAACTGTTTTCTATGAACTATTGAACTAGTTGTACAAAGTAATGATGCTATCGCGTTATAAATTTTTGTTTTTTTTTTTCAGGGTTCCATATATCAAAGGGAAAAAAGGAAACCTTTTAGGACATAACCATAGTAACGTAATTCACGTTACTATCTATGGTTACGGAGCCATTGAAGTTTTTGCTAACTTTGATTTTTTTTTGAAGTGACTTCTTTAGTGGCTTTTTGCACTTTTCTTGGGATGGGTAAAAAATGTGTGTCCTGATCGAAAATTCGTAAGACGGAGCGCAGGGCGCCTGCGCGAGGTGTCATTCCAAAATATTCAAAAATGACGTGTTCAAGTTATAATTTCTGCTGGCACTCCCAGAGTGCAACCCGTTGTTTTTTTTGTTTAAATAGGTAACTACAATTGGATGAATGCAGCGACCATGAGTGAGAGAGCGACTATAATAATATAAAAATTTAATAAATGTTTAAAAAAGAAATAAAAGAAAAATTACAAGGGCTCAATAGAATTCTAAAAATCCCTAGTAAAACGCAGTTGAATCGAAGCTTAGTAGAGCTTCGATTCAACTGCGTGTTACTAGGGATTTTAAGAATTCTATTTACCCCTTGTAATTTTTCTTTTATTTCTTTTTTAACAATTATTATACGCACACATACACGTCAAAATCATAAATTATAACCAATTATCAAGTAAACATAGCAAAAGCAGAATTTTAACGCTTTGAATTGGAAAAAAAAACAAAAGTAATGAACTATTCAGCTGTCATCCAATCGTTTACGACAGAATATTAAAAAAATATTAAAGTAGGTTAAAACCAACCATACATGTAATTGTGTGTTTTAGGACTTCAGACAATTTTTATATAAAAAAAAGTGATATAGTGAAACACAACTTAAAGAAACGCATATTTATTTGAAGGGGTTATACTATTCACTATTCTGGTCCCATTTATATTTCTTAGAGATCTGATGAGTATTTCCAAAGATATGAGGATACACACCTCAACCTTGGTACTGAAAATGACTAGCGAGGCATTTGAAGTCGGTTCTTTTAGTTTTTTTTTAATCTGAAATAATTCTTAAGACACACAAACACTTTACCGTAGTTACGCCTGCGTTGAATTTAAAATGTGGTTTAAAGTACATTTGTGTTTATTTGAATATAGATGATGACAGTGACATAAGTTGTTTGGGGCCGGACAACTGACTTTATTATCCTATCCACTCTAGGTATAAGTAATGTACTACTGATAAGCTATTTGTTCGGTAGTAGTCTTAATAAGCATCCACGTCATTTGTTTAGATTCCTAACTTTAAAATGTTTCCTTACAAATTTAATTTTTAACGTCATTTGTTTAGCTTGCAGAAACAAAAGCCAGTGAACATTAAGCAGTCATTACAGTACTAAAGTGAGTCAAAGTCACAATAGTCCCTGAAATAGCAGCATCTAATTCCAGAACAGTCAATACCAATCACAACCCAGTCGAGCGCGAACACAAACAATCCTATACCTATCCATTTCCCCCTTTGCAAAATTCCCCTGAGGAATAAAATAGCCTCATTTGCGACACCGATGCAATCCGTTTAATTCGTTACGAGGCAACCCCCCAATGATAAGGATCGAAGCACTTGGGATTAAAAGAAAATTAAACGTTCAAGGAGTGATGTCAAATCCCATGCAGCAAAACTTTATGCACCACTACCTTGCTACTTCTCTAACTCTTGCGTCAAAGGGGGTAAGGTTGATTTTATGAAATTGAAGTTACTTTTAAGTTTGTCAGTTATCACCACAGCAGACAGTGGAAGTGATTTCAGCCCCTCAAGGATTTATTCCACGTTTGGGGCGTTCCTTGGTAACGGCTGATTGTGCTGCTTAATTAACTGCATTATACTGAAGCGGTGCAATTCCAATGAGATATTGGTGAGGAGGTTCTTTCAAATTTGTATCGTATTCGATTAATCAGTATTGACGCAGTTTCGTAATTACGTATATGGAGATGGTATAATGTATTTAATAAAAATGCTTTATGAGTTTTGCTTTATTTTTGATTGTTATTGATATTTTCACATGGGTTTCTATAGTTAATCATGGTTATTAATTTGAGTAAATAGAACTGAAATAACTAAGTATTAAAATGAAGTATTTATATTCGACATACGTGTTAACATTTCATTTCAGGTTTGTTTGACCTACAGAAATATTAATAATATTATTATTTATTTTTCTGTGGTTTGACCAAACTCTCAACAACATCTTTGCTGCATTGCTGTGAAAATTTCAGAAAATAAAATTTTATTAAAGTGAATAATGTTTCACGAAGAACCAGTTGTTATTTAAGTTTTTTTTTTTTATATTTGGGATGCGACGTGCGTCGACACATTGGCAGTTTCCCATCTCCATAATACCTCACGGGCGTCAGGAGCAGCTGCAGACACTGGACTCACTGGACATCTTGCCATTTCAATCGAAAAACATTCCTATTTCACGGCTGAAAATTAATTGGCAAAGGGGTGGTACTGCCCTAGGCAAACTAGCAGAAGTCCTACCACTACAATGACAGAAATAAGCTACCTACAAACGGCTCACTGCGATTATGTCAAGATGTTTTGAAAATCATGTCGCGAAACACCTTAACGTGAAATAGAAAATTACTCATAGTTAATTTGAAATCGGGTAAAGTTTTACATCATATTATTTAAAATTTGAGTATATTTGAAACAAAAAATACACGATACTAACGCTTATATTTGTTTAATTCGGAAACAATAAAACTACTGCAATAGTAAGCCGCGTATTAATTATCTGATCTTCCAGCATATCCGCCCTCTAACACCGCAGAAGCATGTCAATCTTCGCAGCAACATCATTTATCACGATTCCACGATCCTGTAGGAAACAAAGCTCGTCAAACAATATGAACATCGAACGCGGCTTATAAGAACTACGTGTGGGTGACTAGGACAGGATCCATGGCGGAAAACAGTTGTCAAGATCCGACAGAATTGGGCAAACTTTTTTGAGAATCAAAAACAGGGTGGATCTTAAAACTTGAACATTTGCAACTTGAAATACTGGGTGCTAAGGTGAGCCACTAGTTTCAGGTTAAGCATGTGGCTTGCATAGTGCAAACACATTTTAGCACTTTAGACGCGCCTATATTTTAAATGATTGACTTTGAGAAAAAATAATTTTAAAAACCTCAATGTCATTTTTAAAGACCTATCCATAGAGACCCCAAACGTATAGGTTTGGACAAAACATTTTTTTTTGTTTCAGTTCCATGTATGCCCATGGCATGTATGATAAACTTTTATATTTTTTATTTTTGTATAAAAATCGGAAAACGGTTCACAGAATACATCCACCTACTAAGTTGCAATTATGTAGTCCTAATAGTTTCGGAATAAAATGGCTTTGACATACGGACGGACAGACAGACAAACAGACAGACAGACAGGGCGAATCTATAAGGTTTTTTGCCATTGGCTACGGAACCCTAAAAATGAATTTCAAATGCCGCGGTAGACATTTTCAGAACTAACTTTGAGATGTATATATCTCCATATCTCTGGAAGTATTTATATACTTGTTCAAATTACTTATCCATATCTCAATATAAAATAAACAGGGGAATATAGAATCTCCTCCTTGTTAGAGTTTCGTACCACAAAAGGTAAAATAAAACTGGCCAAGTGCGAGTCAGCATCGCGTCTCTTATCGCACACGTAGGGAAGGTTCCGTACAATAATACGAAACATAACAGAGTTTCAACCTTATTATATATTTGATTAATTGATATTACCAAGAATATTTCTCTCGGGGCTCGTTTACTAGCGCCATCTATGTCATTTTGCCGAAACGAATTAGATAGATGGCGTTTAAAAACACGTTTGTTGTATGGGGACCCCCTTTAATTTTTTACTTTATTTTGTTTTTAGTATTTGTTGTTCTAGCGGCAACAGAAATACACCATCTGTGAAAATTTCAACTGTCTAACTATCACGGTTAATGAGCTATAGCCTGGTGACAGACGGACAGACAGACAGACAGACAAACAGACAGACAGACGGACAGCGGAGTCTTAGTAATAGGGTCCCGTTTTTTACCCTTTGGGTACGGAACCCTAAAAAAGGAACCCTTATAAGATCACTTTCTTGTCCGTCTGTCTGTCTGTCCGTCTGTCTGTCCGTCTATCTGTCCGTCTGTCCGTGTATCACCACTGATTTTCTCAGGAACGGGTGGACCATGCAAGTTGAAATTTAAACCTGATACTGAGGTTTATAGTCCTTATTGGGTGTATAAAAACCAAGGTCTTGAGTCAACACAATAAAAAGATTTGGGCAAATTTAGATTTTTGCGAAAACTCCTTAGTACTAAAATGTACCTTAATTTTCATCGTTTTTTATTTTTCGGAAGTTTTCCTTTACTTGTGCTCTAAGACCTTGCTTATAACCAAAATTGACAATTCTAGGTAAACCGGAAGTACCCTATAGGTTTGGGTCGAAAACCTATAGGGTACTTCCCGTTGACCTAGAATCATGAAATTTGGCAGGAAGCAAGGTCTTACAGCACAAATTAAGGAAACATTGCAAAAAATAAAAAAAGTTGTAAATTAAAGGGTGTCCCTATACATACATAGTTAGCGCCAATTAAGGTAGACCTCTGAGTTACATGAGCACTCATACAATTTAGAGGTCTAGCTTAATTGGTTTGTACGGAAGCCTCGGTGGGCGAGTTCAACTCGACTTAGCCAGTTTTATTTTTTGTAAGGTCGGTTAATAAGCGGTCCTAAAAGCTACAGGATGATGTGCAATATCTTTGCTGTGGTGGATGGTTCGAGAGTTATTTTTGGAATTGACTAAAATCCGTTGTCCAGCGCCTAATCTCACCGCCGCGGAGCCGTTTGCCATTCCAGACACGATTCTACCTTAGATAGGATCTTCACTTAAAATCTGATGAGATAGCAGTCATGTGATTATTTAAACAAACCAAAACACTTCTTTTGATTGATAGATAACAATTTATATGTACATTTTATGATGTACATTACATCTTAATGAAGTGTTGTAAATCTAAAATAGTATTATAAATATTTTTTACATCTTATAGACTAGCGTTTGACCACTATCTCGGTTAGTCGTAAGCGTGGTATGATGCACCGTAAGGTCGTGGCGGCAGATTTTCTCCTTCATTGTGGTAACATAGATTTACTTAAGAAGGGGTGTTAAGCTAGTTTTTAGATAGATAGATAGATAGATAGATTTTACCTAATAAAGAAGCGTAGATTTGGTATACAAGTAACTTTTCGACAACGTAGAGCTTCTATACTACAATAACTCAAAAGTACACAGACAATGTCAGGCGCGTGTGGGACGTATGGGTGACTGGGACACAATGTTGTTATGTTTTGTGTAGGCAAATATTATAATAAGGAGTTTATTGATGCTATTTTTGGAGTGAGTGGTGTTTCGACTTCAAAAGCCTGGGAGGTCTTAGTGGGCTCTTTTGGCCTATCTCAAAAGAAAGATCAAAAGTATGAGAATATGAATCAAGTATAATAATTTTTGTAGCTAGTTTGAGCTTGTTGATCTTCATATCTTTAGATATCCTTAACATATCTTGATAAATTGTACAATGAGACCAAACGGGAAGTATACCCTCACAAAAAAATATAGTTTTGCCAAATCGGCTTATAAATAACGGAGTTCTGAAGTAACAAACATACAAAAACTTATTGAAAAGATATTTTTTTAAATAGACTTTAAGATATCTTAATTAACTATTTCATTGCAGGAATATTTTTACCTTATTTCAACATAAACATTGTAGTACCAGGGATGCTTGCGAGCGCAAAAAAATATAGTACTACAAGCTGACCTCACCTGCAAGTGGTCATCCTGCTGGATAACGGACAAGGCGACGGTGACTGACTGATGGCGGGATATCCAACACAAACTCGTAGCTAACCAAATGCAAAAGGGCAGACGACACCGAGGCGAGTAGCTACGCACTGCGATTGCCAACACGCCTGCTCAGCATGGCAATTATGAGCAAAACCTCGAATAGATATCCGAACGAACCGCGGCCCGCAGTTCCCGGCCACCCTGCTATTCCAGATCACAGCGGCGGTCTTGGTAACGGCAGGGCAGAGGGTGCGATGAATCCCGGGGTTACTAACGACTGGCCGCCAAAAACCCTTGGACCTTGGCGGATCGATGATATTCGCGAGGTGGCTGGCAAGAGCTGGATGATATTGACTGAGGATCTTGCTCAATGGCGTGAAATGAGCGGCCTATTTCCAGCAGTGGACTAGTAAAGGCTGATGATGATGATGATGATTGTATTATAATCTATCGGTGCACGGCACGGCAGCTTTGAACCTACAACCTCCCGGTTCGAAGGCAAGCTAATATCTATCCTTTACAGTTTACGCCAATGGGCCGTCCATCAATCGAGCGTCTTACCACATACATGAGTAAAGAAACGAAATTCCGTTTCATTACTCATATGGTCTTACTTTTCATGTTGCCCTATGTATATGATTATTATAAAAAAGTATAAGCAGTCTAAATTATATTCTAGTGCGCATGCTTAAAAATCTTATCCGTTTTAAGCTCAGTTAAAATAAACTTAATGTTATATTATATCCACTTATAAGTATTTTGTACTCACATTTACTTTATATTACGTAAGTACTTGGTTCTCAAATTAGCGAGCCCATTATTCACCTTCGCAGTATCCGGGAATGGCCACTTGCATTTCATCGGCTTATTTATTTACTTGATCGTACCTTACCATCACTGTCAGCGTACATTTCTCAAGATCTGACGTTCCTGGAAGAACTGATCCTTTGGTCGTTTTCTTCTATCCTTTCGTCGAATGGCGAAAACTGAGGTATTCGCGGCATAGGGACGCAGATATTCAAATATAGTGTCAAAATTATCTTTACCACTTTGAGGAAATGGCTGTCAAAAGTACAAATAATATTAGTGGAATATGTATTTTCTTTCAAGCTCCTTTTATTTTTCAACCGGCTTCCAAAAAGGAGGAGGTTTTCAATTCGTCTGTATGTCGATACTCTGTCAATTGTGAACCGATTTGAATGATTAATTATTTTTGTCATAGATTCGAGTAGCGTTAATCTTTGAGGTTCATATAAATTTTATCAGATCTGATAAGTATCCCCAGAAATATAGAAATAAACACCTTCGACTTAGTACCTACTGAAAATTACTAGCACGGCATTTGAAGTCTGTTTGTTTCGTTTTGTAAACGATCTACGATTACTTTGTACTACGGAACGTACATCACGTCACCTGACATACAACATACAATCTTTCGTTTCTTTCGTTTTACTGTATACCTATCTGCGCCCTGTTAATGTTAATAACTCAATTTTGTTTTGTTTTGATTGAGTCAGAACAAAGATAAATAGTATCGTAAAGTATCTATGCCTGTATATGGCTAAATAAATATGCTGATAAGTCAGATATTTATGAAAACGTTCCAGTGCATTGCAGTTGTTGTATGGTAGTAGGACACTATCTAGTGTCCTCCTGGCCAGTTACCACCCTCAAGTTAGAAAAATCTGTCGCCAAACATCTAATGTGTTCCGGCAGCTATCCGTGAGAGTCCGTTCCCATTCTAGGCCTAGCCTGCTTACCATCTTCGACCGCATCATCACTTACCAACAGGTGAGATAGTGGTCAAACGCTAGCCAATACGATATAAAAAAAAGTGTAAAAGTCAATGGTTTTAACTTTTTATGTTTTATTATGCTTCAGCTGCTGCATTTTAAGGAAGTAATCTCGAACCCACTTTACATCTCATTTAATAAAATTTTACTAAACAAAATGTTATTCTAAACTCTGTATCTTATTATTTCCTTTACTATATTTAAATAATACATTATATTTATGTCTTATTCACGAAACTTCCGATTTGCAGGATGCTGACACATCTATGGTTGCACATAAAAACACTGTTATCAACATTTTGGAAGCGTAAATGCTTTGATTTGATTTAATATCGATGAGACCCAGTCAGTAAGTAGAGCGAGTCCGCCTGGCCAGCTACTATCCTCAAGTTGAAAAATTACTGTGACAAGACTATGGCAGTGAGTCAAGGCGCTGGAAAACTTTAGTCGCACGCAACCCTCTCAACCTGTCTTTATACTGGCTGCGTCAAACATATTTCAATATTGTCACACCAAGCTTTCAATACCCTATCTTTAGCAAAGGACGTAGTTCTACTACTCATTCGGTGGCAAAGGAAGGCATCATCCAAAACGTCCAAATGGTCATCAGGCGTCATTCGTCCGAGCGCGTCGACGCGAGCATGTCGTGCCGGACGATTTACTGCCACAATTAGTTATGTACCCGACGGACGACAAACGACGTCGGCTGACAAATGATGCCGTCCGCCCATACTTGTGATCTGCAGTATCCATACTCTAGGTGGATAATTCTAAGACTTAAACTATGGACTTTTATAATTAGGTATATTATCAAGATAAAGAAGACGCTCACCTAATTTACGATTTATTATTCTTACTATTATAGATAGGTACTTTTTTATTTCGGATACAATGTCACAAGATGTGACTGTGGTCTGAGATGAAATCATGCTCGTCTGAAAATAGAAGACCGCAGTGAGAAGAGGTGCAGAACAAATGATTTTAGTCTAGGTTAATTCTACTGAACTTATTCAAAGTGATATCTTTAAGCGTAAATCTTCAGACCGCACCACTGGGCAGTCTGAAGTTTACTCTCAAGGATAGTTACTGGCTCTTTGACATTCGTTGTGCCAAGGCATGTGAGTCTCATCAACATCCTTAATATCTCAGGCCGAGAAGACTATAGGTACTCAAACGAGATTGCATGTAAGATAAATTTGTGAAGCTCTTTTATTAACATTGGCTTTTATTGTTTTTAACTTTTAGTGTTTGACTGTTTTTACGGTAAGTGTGAGTGGGATAATAACAAAACTGAGGTGAATTAATTTGTCTTCAGAGCAATGTTTCTACCATGCAAGCTCCAGATACAGGTGTTTTACTTTTTTGTCTCAGTGTAACAAGCGCTGTGCAGTGACGAGCAAAATGTATCCAACTAATAGACGATTGTCCAGCGAAACTGGGTTTTGAATATTGCAAAACGATTCGATGCCTTCTTTGAGCATGGTCTTCCTTCAGTACTTTACAAATAAAAGAATGTCATCATTGAAATAGGTTAAATGGTTAGTAAAGTTCTGTAAAGTAATTAGGTTAAGCAGAATTCTCGCTCAAAAAGAAGGTTTTACATGGATGAATAAATGTGTAATTACATATCAGTAACTTTGAACCAACAATAAATGTTTTTTTTGTTTCAAAGTTAAAGTACTGAAGTAAAGTGTTAAGTTGGCTGATGGTAGGGCGCAGGGCAATGCAGACAATGAATGGCTAATATTTGCCGTTCGATCATTTGAGCGAGAATGAAATTAGTCTAGAGGTCACCTCTATATATAATGAAATTAGTCTAGAGGTCACCTCTATATGTATACGTCATGCGTCAACTTCTGAACGAAACACACGGATATTACTTCAAGCAGAATATTCAAATACACTTATTTTCAGAATATGTAATCCATTCCTTGCATGATTGTCTGAATAAAGATTGCAATGAGTAATAAGAACACACTTTGAGGCATCACACTTTGAGTTTTTTTTTTATAGGTATGTCCTGGGTAAGCTAGCTCCATCATCGATCGCATCATCACTTAACATCTTGAACCGATTTAAATGATTATTTTTGTCGTAGATGGGGTTTATCTCCAAGGTGATCCCATTTAAATTTTATCAAGACCTGATAAGTATCTGCAGAATAATGAAGATAAACGTCTCAATCTTGCTACTGCACCTGATTCGCGCGGCATAGAAGTTTTTATTTTTTTTATATCTTAAAGCCTAGCGTTTGACCACTATCTCACCTGTTGGTAAGTGATGATGCGGTCGAAGATGGTAAGCACGCTAGACCTAAAATGGGAATAGCTGCCGGACCACATTACATGTTTTGGCGACAGATTTTCTAACTTGAGGGTGGTAGCTGGCCAGGCGGACACTAGATAGTGTTTTACCACCATGCGGGGGTTGTTGGTTTCTTAACGATATTTTACTTTACCGGAGGGCCACTGTGAGAAGCGCACATAAATTTTTCTATAGAAAAATCCATTGGTGCACGGCGGTTTGAACTCGGTACCACGGCATCAAAACCGATCGCCACCGAGCCCTCAAGTTTTAGTTATCTTAGTTTTTGAACTTAACTCGTTCGCTGCTGAAAACACACACCGTGCGTTTTTTCGATTTTTGGTATCGGAAATAAAATTAAAAAAAAAATAATACATGTTTATTTTAAATTATTTTTTCACAAGTGGTGCGTGTGACCTTCTGCTGTTGGATTTTAGTTTTTATTTGATTCCACACCTACGAAAAAAAATAATTAAAAAAATGAAAAAATATGCGAAAAAGTGCCGCAGTCAAAGTGTTAAATCTTAAATAGGTGTCTCACTACCATCTTCCATTACTATAAAAGTTCAATACTATATTAGACCATATCGTCACTTACTGGTGAGACAGTAAAAAAATATCTTTGAAACTTCAAGCGAACTTCAACTAACTAGTTAAAATTAATATATTATTACAAGTGTAGTGGATATGTAAAGCTCATAATTTAAGATCATTTAAAAACTAAAAGAACCCGCGCTAGTCAAAGAAGCCAGCAGACGTAGGAACTATTGCATAATCTGTGCTAGTAGTTAGTAGTGCGAGTAAGTCGTCGGGATAAGTAAATGCGTCGTAATACAAATGTTGATATATTAAAAATGGCTCGGCCGATTTCGTTAAAATTTAAATGGGACCTGGGAAGGGTACCCTTTGAAACAAAAAAATAATTTTCCAAATTGGTTTTAGAGGCATTTTCGAGTAATCGGTAAAACATACGTAAAAAAACGACAAATTGAGAACCTCCTCCTTTTTTGTGAAGTCGGTTAAAAAAACAATATGAATTATTATTATCTACGCGGATGTACCAACTGTTATTATTTCTATGCCACTAGAAATAAAACGGAGCGTCTTCTATAAACATCTAGAACTTTTTCGAGTAGGCTGGTGAATTTCAGCAAAATTTCAAATTCATTAAAGAACCAAGTTTGCTGAGAAAGCCGCGGAATTCGTTAACTTATGAATGTACATACATACATACACAATGTAGTTACCGTAAAACTCATTTCCTGTTATACTTATGGATAATTTCGCGGTACCGTCGAGACGGTGTATTTTAAGATTCCATATAGGTAAAAGGTATGGCAAAAATGCCGTGTAAGATTATTTTTAAGGAAAGCGATTACACAGGCTGTTCGGGGTTTATATTTTCAAAATACAATATTCGACCCAACAGTTTGCCTCGTCAGTGACGCCAGAACAGAATGTATAAATTACATGTAGTTACTGTATGAAAATTACTCAAGACTGAAATGAATTGTTTGAACAAGAGGAGGTCTATATCCAAAAGTGATTATAAGTGCTCACAGAGCATGGTGATAGGACACTATCTTGTGTCCGCCTGGCCAGCTACCACCCTCAAGTTAGAAAATCTGTCGCCAAACATTTAATGTGTTCCGGCAGCTATCCTTGAGAGCCAGTTCTCATTCTAGGCCTAGCGTGCTTACCATCTTCGACCGCATCATCACTTACCAACAGGTGAGATAGTGGTCAAACGCTAGCCTATAAGATATAAAAAAAACTGTAACTAACTCAATATAACTAATGGTACAAAATGTGAACAACCAGAACTCTGCGCCCTTTCTTCTACGTCATACGTCACACTACCCTTATCTCAGTACACGGTAACCACGGTAAGTGGTAACTCCTACCTACATACATCCTCCACCTCATCCTAAGTTCAGTTCCGTGTCGACCACTTGTACATCGGTCGAACCACTCCAATTAGGTGTGCAGTGGCTATATGACACGTCGCCCTAATCTCGGATTACATGCTGAACTGTGCTGAACAGTCGCAATCCTACACAATGCAACATTCGTGTGTTTGAAGCCTGTGACGGGATCAAAGGAGCTACATTGTACGGTTTAGTGTGGCTTAGGTTTAATGCATTTACTTGCTGCAGAGTACATAATGGCCCGTGATGTGGGTAATCCATTCTTCCAATTTTGAGCGGTATCTAATGGAAAGTACCGTAACGTGATTTGGTACATAACCCTTCTCTCTATTTTATTGTGGATGAAGAATGAAATCAAAGGTCTATATTGTAAGGAATAGATAAGCTATATGGGCAAATGGGTATACTTTCTGCCGTGTACATACATAGTCCGTGATGCTATATTATTTTCCTATGATTTGGTGTACACAAAGGAAGGCCGACATTTGGTATGCAAAGGCATCTTTCAGATAGCATTTTTTATCCTGATTTTGAGTATTACTGACCTAATGAAAACCTGTGAGTTGGTACGCAAGTTTTCTCTCCGATTTTCTTGTCGATGAAGAAGGCGATCAAAGGTTTTATTTACACTGTACGGTGGAATTACGGCTAAATGCGTTCGATTGCTGCTGTGTACATAATGGCCCATAATGTAGGCCAGCTATACTCAAAGTGTGCTCCGCAAAGCTTTTCTCCACAAAAATATTGGTCATATTAAAATCAAATTACTAAAGGGGTACTCTATACTTATGTGCTCGTCGCTGCAAAGAACACTCCCGGAGCAGACATTTTTAACGAAATAGAGTTCGTTTTTGACGAAAACAATCTAAATTGAAATAATTTCGTCATCATGCATCGTCATTTCTACAGATGGAACCAAGGCAGTGATAGGTAAAACAGAAAGATCAGTATCAGGCTTTTTCAACTTTAAGTGGAAAAAAATAATTTGTTTCATCATCTCACTATGATATTCCATTTCTAGACAATTACACAGCCGTCTAGCAATTACTTCATCACATAACATCAGGTTAGATTGAAAGTGTATATAAAATTGCCTGAAACTACTTACTATAATAAATTATAATAGTTTCAGGCAATTATAGATAGAACAACATTTTTATATTGAAACGTGAGATAGCGGTCAAATGCTTACCCATTTAAAAATTAATAAAATAATAGACTTTTAATGCAATTGTTGACAATAATCGTAAAATTATTTTATCGCTACATACTTAATTACTAAATGTAGTCGGGCTTATCTTTAGTGAAAAGCACAAGCATAGTAACAGCATAATAAATCATAATACCCGTAACAGTAACCCATTGCGGTCGGTATTGCTTCCATCGTAAATGCGACACAAATATTTGCACGGAGCTACTACACGAACTACATGAAGTATTCCTCTAATAATTTGCACGTACAGTCAAGGAAATAATATTTGGGGTAATTTATTATTGGAGTATTCTCCCTAAAAATCGATTTTTATACAGAGTCCACGGCAAGGAAATTTTTTGAGGATTGAAATTACTTACATTTAATTTAACGCTTGTAATATATTTAAATTCACTCAAATGCGTTATGTGTTATGTCAATGTCAAATTTCAATCTTCTTACGTCTTATTCAAAGATAAATCTTATTTACGAAATAAATTCCATTCGTGCGTCAGAGCTTTTTTTAAGATAAGATAAAGATAAATTTATTTGCAACAAACATGTGGACATTACAAGCATGCTTGCAAAGGTCTTATTATGTAGTTAGCGTTACACATGTTTTGCCTTTCAAAGGCGTACAAATAGAGAGATAGCCGTCTATAATAATTATACAAATTACAAATATTCAATTAATTACCATAAATTATAAATTTTATAAAAGATCAGAAAAAATATGTCATACATTAATTTTGTTAGTAGCTTTAAAACGTCAGTTAGTACATTACATTATTTTATTTATTTTAATTAGAATTATAATTTATAATTATATTTTATAGGCTTGTGATTGAACACTACCTGACAGCCTACCAGATTTTTCCTTTTTTGCTACTATTAGGTAGCAAGTCCGGCGAAAAATCGATATAATATGCTCCTACCAACTATGGACGAACACCCGTGCTAGGATTTGAACCGGTGACCTCTCGCTTAGAAGGTAAGCCATCTACGCTTTACGCCAACGGAGCTCAATGGACTACCAAACTATGGAAACATCATCTAGGTACTTAATTAAATATTTGCAAAAGCAAGTTTCCTCGCCTGTACTTGTTTAATACTAGCCCGAGCTATGCTAAGTAGTCGTTTGACCCGAAACAATGGCTATATCAGATCGTTTAAAGGGAAGCTTTTTGAGTTAATTTACGTTTCTGCTTTAAATTCATGTACGGAGTGTTTATGAACTAGGTCCTTTTGTTCGTAATTTAATACAACTGCATTGTAACTCATAGCGGCCCTGAGGTGTAATATGATAGATTCTGTTCTATTTAAATTAGGAGATTTTATTTTCTTAGATTTTATCTTGATCTGGGAATTTTATCGGTTGCGTGTATTGTTATAAAATTGGGCTAAAAAGATGCTTTGTTACAGAAACTATCTAAAGTTCTTGAAGTAAGAGGTTTCAAGCCCCATTGGCGTAAGTGATTGCTTCAATTCTAAGCAAGAAGTCGGCAGTGTAAATCCTAGCACGGGTGTTCGCCACAGTTGGTAGAAGCATATTATATCAATGTTTCGCCTGACTTGCTACCTAAAAGTAGCATCAAGGGAAAAATCAGGTAGTGGTCAATCGGTAGCCTGTAAAATATATATAAAATGCGTCGGAACGCACGACTGGAATGGATTGTCTTTAAATAAGACCTAAAAAGACTGACATTTTACATTGACATAAAACATAACGCATACATTTGAGCCTTAATAAAGGAAAAGAACCGAACTTCAAATGTCGCGCTAGTCAAAGTAGCCACCTTCAAGGTACGGCACACCGCAGCGTCCTGCGTGCGCGATCTAGGCGGCGATCAGATAGCGCAGTATTATTTGTACCGACTGGTTCACACCAAACAATTGAAATGTACTGAGATCACGCCCGCAGATAAATAAAAATGGACGCCGTGGTGTGTCAAGTAGCATGTCTTCGAGGTATATAAATGCATTCTTATACAAATGTTGATATATTAAAAACGGCTCAACCGATTTCGTTAAAATTTAAATGGGGCCACCAGGAAGGAGTATACCCTTTGAAACAAAAAAGAAATTTTCCAAATCGGTTCAGGTATCTTCGAGTAATCGGTGTACATAAACAAAAAAAACCGACCAATTGAGAACCTCGCCCTTTTTTGTGAAGTCGGTTACAAAATTTCCTTACCGGGGACTTTGTATGAAAATCGCACAGGCACAGGTGTTTGTCCTCGGGTTGAATGTATAAACTTACTACCATAAAGCGTAGAGACTCTGAATAGACATTATTATTATATCCACAACATGTACATGACGTATCTACTCACAAGCAAACACAAAACATGCACCCCTTCTGTCATAAATCACAACTTCGATTAGTTTCCCATAGCAAAGCAAAGCAATAATTTATTTTGTTTTCATAGATTTTTATCGCTTCCCCCAACAAATATCTGCGGGCGGGATAGCAATCAGAATTATCAAAATCGAGGGTAAACTGATTTCAAACAGAAGACAAAGAAGGAAGTATAAATTGAATTGGTATCGTAAATCCGATCAGTTTAATTCTATTATTCACACTATGAGACTTTGGCTTATATAGGATTCAATAACTCTTTGGTTTGCAATTTCAATTATTTAACCGACTTCATGAAAAAGGAGGAGGTTGTCAATAAAACTGTATTTTGTTGGTTAGTTGCCTCAAAACTCCGTCGTTTATTAACCGATTTGTAAAATCTGTTTTGTATGAGAGAGTATGCTTTCCGTTTAACTTTCCTATTTTAACTTGGTTACGGCTAAAGGTAGACTCCTCAGCACAATACTCTTTAAGTTCCATCCAGCTACGCTACAGCTACCTATGCACCCTTGCCAATCCGATCTCTACCAAGCACTCGTTTACCCTTAAAGTATTTTCATTTACAGACCAACACTTAAGTGCAATCACACCTGTTGTTAAGTGAAGATACAGTCTAAGATGGAATTGTGCTTGCCTGGAAACTAAAGACGGCACTGAGACGAGGCGATGAACAACTGTATCCCAATTCCTAACCCATCTTTGAAATGGCTATTTGATAGTTGTCCAGTAGCAGCGACCTGATACCCTAATTACGTCGCTGTCTTGTAGTCATCAGTTTGCTATTGTTATGTTAATTCTGATTTCTTCTTGCCCACCGCTTTTTAATATCAATTCATCATCCTAGAAATAAAAATGTTTTACGGATCGAAATATAAAGTTTCTATTAAATCACCAAATGACCAGATATATTCAATCTTACACCGCGAAGTCGTTACGATTCAGTAAATTTATCTCAATAATGTTTGCAAGAAAAAAATAAACATACCTTAAAAACAGAGAAACGAAAGCCTCGCATACTGTTATTCCACCTAACGTCTTGATATAAACGTCGGCGACATTTTCGTGTGTTTTTAGCAAATGAGGAAAAAAGCAGACACCCTCCGTAAGTAAGACTGTCAATATTAGCGTATACCTACCCGTATAAAAAGTAATTCATATGCGAGACGCGACCCAAGGCTTTCATCCCTGGCTATTCAAACTTCTTATGCAAATTTCGTAATGTTCTTTATGACATGAGATGGCAAACTTTACTTAAGGAGTAAATATTTATGTAGATATACATAGGTTACTAACACATCTTTGAAGAACTTTGTGATAAGTTGGACTTGTAATAATGCCTGAAGATAATTTCATGTTGGTTAAAACTGAATACCGCGGTAAGCAACGCCACTATAGCTGTGAGCTAAAAATTGAGTGATATCTAGTTTGATATAATTAAGATGAGGTGTGAGGACCATAATACATAAATAATGAATGCAGTGTAATTTAAGGTGTGGAGTGACGCTCATCAATGCTTTCCTATTTATTGCATTGACCAGAATTTTTGATAGGTAGGTAGATACTATAATGTACCTACACGGAATTTTGAATCATAATCACAAATCGAGCTATCGAACATTTTATAGGTCATGAGTATCAGAAATGTTTGTCGTATCGTGCAGTTTTGCCTGTGTTTTATTTAACAATTCCTACATAATAATGTTTACTTTAAATCTTTAGATATTTTAAATTTCAAAAGGGTAATTAATATACCTTATTCATAGTACTCTCAATCCAGTTGTCAAATTGAGACGAGATCGCGCAGTCCAGGGATCAGTAACGTCTCTTGTTGTCGGAGCCCAAGACACTTTGGGATCACCGCACCATCGTAGTAAGTGTGGTATTATAGCAGTTAAATAGCCTTATCCTATCTAAAATAATACGCACCCGATATGGTGTATAATTTCCTAAGAACAACCAGGTGGATATGTGTGACATCTGGTCCCATCAGTGATCTTGCCAAATTCGATGAAGAACACTTGGAGTGGCTCCAACTTGGCACCGGCAGTATGATCCGTGTTAATAAGGGAATATACTGTGCCATTTAAGCAGAGAATACATTGTTATGTCAGTTTTAATGTGGACATTCTGTTGTACAGAATATAACAGTTGTGTTAAAACACTGTGTGTGTGTGTGTGTGTGTTTATTGGGCTATGGTCTAAATATCACAGGACATTCCTGTGTTATGTATCTAATACTGATACGCACTTATGGCCGTCTAGGCAATTATGTTTATTGTGCAACTCTACTTGTCTTTCAATCTGAATTAGTAAAGGAATACCATTTATCGCTACAGCAAAAATTAGACCGTCTGAGGTGATAGAACAATTACATAGGCTACATACACATTTATTAGATTGCACTTCACAATATTATACAAATAGATATAGATAGGTACTTGAACATTAACCATATCTCTACATATGAACCAACACCATAATCCCAACCAATTAATTACATACATAATAAATAGCGCTTTATCAGACGTTCAAACACACGTTAATCCGGACGCGTTGAAACGTTCACATTTTCGCACCACTGAAGTGGTGATTAGTACCGTCGAATGGAGAATGCTCACTATTAATTTGTCAGTCCCCAATTTGACGTGTCTCGATAATTACTGAAGCGTTGTGGTGAACCGAATGAGGTCTGCAGGTTGGCGAGTTTCAGACTGTTCAATTTAGTAAGGTTACCAAAGTTTTGTGATGGTTTGTTGGATAAGTATCTACATCTTAGTTAATTTGTGGGCGGATTTAGTAGGTGATTAACTTTATCATCTGCCTATTCTACAACTAAGTAAAAGAGCTCTCATTGGGACCACAACTGGGCTTCTTTATTTTATGAATTATGAAGTTCAAAGCATTTATTTAGTACTAGCTGTGCCCCGCAGTTTTACCCGCGATTCCGTTCCCGTAGGAATATCGAGATAAAAAGAACCCTGTGTATTATTTCAGGATCTAGGCTATCTGCATACCAAATTTCAGTCTAATCGAATGAGTAGTTTTAGCGTGAAGAAGTAACAAGCTTACATACAAATTTTCGCCGTTATAATAAGGAAGATAGGTAGGAGGATGTATGCAGTATGAATATATATGCATATATTTATAGGCTACCTCGCCTGGTGGTAAGTGATGATGTAGTTGAAGATGGTGAACACACTAGGCCTTGAAGGGGAACTGGCTCTCAAAGACAGCTGCTAGAACACATTAGATATAATGGCGACAGATTTCATTGTCCAACTTGAGAGTGGTGTAGCTGGCTCGGTGGACACACTATAGTATCCTACCACCATGCCGAGGATTGAGGGTTTCTTAAGGATGTTGTGCCTAACCCTAAGGCTACTGTTAAATGCGCAAATACATTTTTTGGTACAAAAATCCACTTGTACACGGCGGAGCTTTGAACATCTGGTGTCAAAACCGACCATTCTCATACTACGCCACCGAGCATTAAAAAAATATACGTTATCTAAATTAAATCCTTTGTAAGATAAAGCGTTCTCTACCTCTATACCTATCACAAAATAATTAGTAGGCACCTATGTATAGAACACTAATCATCTATTTTAAGACAACTTTAAGTGAACCTTACGAAAGTACTCAATATGATTAAGCAGTCACTTAGTTAGGGATAATTAATTCCGACGACGTCCACGGATGTTACGGTTTTAACGTTCTACGGCCAATTTTTAACAACCCTCAGCGGAGTACTGTTTATTATTCTGTGTCCTCAGTCATAGAATTAGATTTCGATGGAACGGCCACAACATATTTTTCTTTTGACTTAATTCAATTGAACAGAGCTTTCGGTATTGTTTGGCTTATTTATAAGGATGACAGAAATGTATAATGCATCTTCTCTAATATATAAAATTCTCGTGTCACAGTTTTCGTTGCCATACTCCTCCGAAACGGCTTGACCGATTTTGATGACATTTTTTGTGCTTATCCAGTATCTATGAGAATCGGCCAACATCTATTTTTCATCCCCCTAAATGTTAGGGGTAGTCCACCCCTAAATTTTATTTTTTATTTTTTAGACAAAATTTTTAATTTCTATTTTTTTATGATACAACATACAAAAATACATACAATCCTCAATTTTCACCCTTCTACGATCAACCCTTATTTTTTAATAGCCATTTATTTATATGGCAAAACAACGTTTGCCGGGTCAGCTAGTTATTTCTAAAACTAAGACCCAGTTTTATGAATCAAAATGAATTTTTTGAACCATTTTTAGGCTAATAATAAATGTGTGCTGCTTCCGTGCCTCCTATTATATTATAAACAACTTCCAAAAAGGAGGAGGTTCTATGTTCGTATGTTTTTAGGGTTCCGTAGCCGAATGGCAAAAAACGGAACCCTTATAGATTCGGCATGTCTGTCTGTCTGTCTGTCTGTCTGTCCGTCCGTATGTCACAGCCATTTTATTCCGAAACTGTTAGGACTACAGAATTGAAACTTAGTAGATAGATGTATTCTGTGAACCGCTTTCCGATTTTTATACAAAAGTAAAAAAAATAAAAGTTTAAGGGGGGGCATCCCATACATGGAACTGAAACAAAAAAAAATTTTTTTCTTCAAACCTATACATGTGGGGTGTCTATGGATAGGTCTTCAAAAATGACATTGAGGTTCCTAAAATCATTTTTTCTCAAAGTCAATCATTTGAAAGATAGGCGCGTCTAAAGTGGTAAAATGTGTGTCCCCCCCCTGAACGAGATACAGCCAGCAGTTTTTGAGATATGGCGACCGCAAAGATAACTTTGTTTTTCATACAAACACTATGAAAAACAAATTTAATTTTGAAGTTGCAAAAAATCATAGTTATGGAATACTTAACTGTGTTACGGAACCCTACGAGTGCGAGTCCGACTTGCACTTGGCCAGTTTATTTTTTTGTATGATCATCAATATTTTTGCCAATTGTGAACCATTCAAAAAAATCTTTTTTGTGGGGAAAAATCTTTTAGTTCGAAAGGGTGTACCCTTTCGAACTAAAAGATTTTTCCCCATTGATAATGGGACCACTTCGGGAATACTCCCGAAGTGGTCCCATTATCATCAAGTCTCGATCTGATGATGCAATCTCAAGGAAAGCGAGGAAAAACTAACTAACTAACAATGTAATAATATCTTAGAAGTCAATTTGACCCACTTCCCGGTTTCCGATTGAGCTGAAATTGTGCATACTTCGGTAAGTTTAGTAACTATGCAATAATCTGGTACTATTGAGCTGATCTGATGATGGAGTCAGGAGGTGGATAGTAGAACTCCTCAACGGCGAACAGCAAAGACACGAAATTTTGTAAATGGATTTAACTATAATATTTATAGCCTGTTCTAAACTCCATCTGATATGGCTGCTGCACCCACTAGGGTTGACCTCCGGCGAGGGAACTCCTCAACGGTGAATAGTACAGACACACAAATTTGTAAATCCAGTATTGAACCATAATAGCCTGCTCTAAACTCCTTAATGCTGAACAGCTTCGACACGAAATTTTATATCTGCATATAATTCAAATAAAACTTATTTTGCACTAAGAAGGGTAAAATAAATTATTTAACAGAAAAAAATATACCGACTTCATACCACAAATAGGCACTCAAAAGCGAAAAATTAATAAATTTAATTTCAAAATGTTCATTTTATTTCAATATAATTAATTTAGATTAATTATATTGAAATAAAATGAAGCTAACCGCTAAGCTAAGCGCTACCCACTCATCTATTTGAAGTTGGTGCCAGCCAAGTCTATTAGGTAGATAGATTCTATGTATGTAGTAAGTAGGTAGTAGATACTTATAGGTAGTATGTATCTACCACCTATTAGACTTGACTGGCACCAACTTCAAATAGATGAGTTGGTAGCGCTTATAATAATTATATTGATTTATTTTTCGCCTTTGTGTGCCTTTTTGTGGTTTTCAAATAAGTTTAACTTGTTTTTGAAAAATAATGTATATAGCAATATTTTTAATTTTTTAATTTTTCAAATATAACAGAGTAGTTTCATACAGTGTTTTCGTAATATTTTATGCGATAGAACCTTCAAATATATATATATACATATATGTATATAATAAGGCCATAGAACCTATAAATCAAAATTCCTAAATGAGCATCAAAGAACCAATCATTTCTTTTCAAAGACATTTACAGGTTTAATTTTAATTATTAGTATCACATTTTTACTTCTTATAAGAAATTTGGCTATTCTATCTTACGAAAATCTCGAGCGCGACAGTCTAATTTAAAAGCTTAGGAAGCAGGACATAAGTCCACGTTAGAGTGATACAGCGGTTAATTGCTCGATTTATAATAGCTCTTTATTAAAACTTTCTGCCCCATGACACTTTTTAAGCTTCCCCTCTTTGAGTAACTCAGTTTTAAATAATTATGTACCAACTTCGATATTATGAAACTGAAAGAAATCCGCCTGCTGTTCCATACGAGAAGGATTTATTCCCCTTACTAAACCAGAATTGTCCGGTTTATATTGTTTTAAAACCTTCAAAGTAGACCAACCCTTTTAAATATTACAAATCTAATGTGTTCCGGCAGCTATCCTTGAGAGCCAGTTCCCATTTTAGGCCTAGCGTGCTTACCATCTTCAACCGCATCATCACTTACCAACAAGTGAGATAGTTGTCAAACGCTAGCCTATAAGATATTTTTTTTTTAATTTGAACTAAAATTACTTTACGTAAGTATATGTAACAGGAAACCGGAAGGTGCGGATTCAATACAGACAGATTTCCAATCATCGTATTTGTAAATAAACTCACAGAAGACCTACTATAATGCCTCATTTAGAAAGTTTTTCTGGATTGAGATTTATTGATAAACAAAATAATGTAAATATTTTTCTTGAGGGCCTCAATACTGTTAACGCCATCTGTTGATATTTATCGAAAAGAGAGAGCTACGCTTCATTTCATCCAGAGGTCTCTGACAGTCTCGTAGGTCGTGCGCAAGTTTTATATTATATTAATGAAAATGTAAATTATAATGCTTCGTGAATATTATTACATTTGTATTCTTTCTTTTTCTTTGCCTGGAAGATAAGCACCTACTTATATTAGTATGTAGACCGTATTAATTAAGAGATCACTTTTTAGTAATTGACTTCATTATTTATAATATTACTAGCTGGCCTGGCGAACTTCGTACCACCCAGACAATGAATGTCGTGTTACATTTTATATGAACTTAATTTAGGCTTTTATGCACGTAATACAATGAACCCAAAGGAGATATTAAGTTTAGTAATGTATGGCACTTTAATTATAAAGTAAATAATCAAAGTTGTGGCAATATAGAAATAGAATAAAAATACAACAATCAAGTATCTTCACCGCGTGTCAGCAAGACATGATGCAATGAAACAATGTTATTATTGTTATAGATAAGTTATTAACTTGAAATTAGTTCGATTGAGTTTAATTTAAATTGTGAAAATATATAATCACCAGTATTTAATTTTAATTCTGAATAAGTATAGGTACTTACTTCATGAATAACTGTCTAATATTTTTTTGCCTTATGGATAAGACTGTATACATACGGCATTCATAAATTGGCTATCACATTGTTGCATATCTTTGTATTTACCTACATTCTGATAAAATATAAAATTGATTAGGCATTGATTATTATGGTCTTGATTGCTTGTAAGTATACATTTATTTTTAAGTTTTATTATGGCTCCACACGATTAGTGTATTTAGCCAGTGTCAAGCATTAAAATTCTTCAAGTTTTTATCAATTTTGGTGGTAGAGATGGGTTAAAGTCACATTTCAGGTCAGTTTTCAAGTAAAAGTCTAGTCTAAGTCATACCTTTATTTATTTTAAAGATGTGGTGTTTTCTGAAGATTTTCAGTGGAATTTTGGTGAGACCGCAAATAGCATATTTTTCAACATTGTGCTGTTTCCCTACACTCGCACACATTCACCGGCACTTAATGCTTAATAAATCCACATTAATTATACATTAACACGCGGAAGAACACCAGTTTTAGGAAAAAATACAATGAGATCACACACACTTTTCCACGTTCCCGCCAAAAACTCGTAAGCATACATTTCTAAACGCACGCATTACTGACAGTATTTGAAATTTATTAACATTTTTAAAATGTACATGACTTGAAATCACAAAAACTGGAAGAATTTTTGTACTTGACACTGTCTACATACAATAATCGTGTGGAGCGATGACTCTTATTAATTTGCGGTTTACCGTATTGGCAGTTTTTTAACCCAGGAACATTTTGGCAAAATAATTTGTCTTATATTTTTTTTAGGTCAATCATTCATTGTTTTTAATACTTATTATCCTATTCCTGACAAATAAAATTCCAAAAATACAAAAATCATAAAAATTGATTCAGCCGTTCTTGAGTTATAAGTGTAGTAACTAACACGACTTTATTTTATATATATAGATTATGCCTGAAGGAAAGATTCAAATCGTCCTAAGCAAGCAGCTAGAACTTTTAGGGTAAATGGGCCACTTTACCCTAAAAATTCTTGCTGTCAAATATGCAATGATAGTGACGGAGATTTTGTAATGGACTCATTTAAAAATGACATCGTACTTGGAAAACTCGCACTCTAACAGATCCTCACTTTAGTTTCGAATCGTCAAAAGAAACGCTCCAAAAAAACAGAAACAAGAATTGATCAATGTTAATCCGATTCATCATTAAATCAATGGCTTGTTTTGTACTGACTCAACTCGAAGTACAAGTATGAGGAATCCAAACCAGCAATAATTGAGCAGGGGGGATAAAAACTGATTTATGTGGCTGATGATTTAATCTGACAAAGGAGCTTGCATTATTGTGCTAATGTTGTTCTTTGAGATAACGAATGGAACAGCGTTTTTCATTAACATTACTGGACCATATTGTGGCAGCGCTAAATATTTGGAAAACCTAATAAAATAAGATGTTTTCCAATAAACATTATTATTATTTATTATTATTATTTATTAGGATTTTGATGATTTTTTATATTCTGATTTAGGTAATGAAAGTTTTCCAACTAGCTGATATTATCGCCAACAACAACTCAATTAGTGCCTTAGTGGCAGGATTTAAATTTTTATGATTTTCGATTCTAAGGACAAAATGTCTGTGCAATACAATTAGAGGGCGCGAAATTTTTTATTATCTATCTATAAGTTTGAGTCAAGTATTCTAATAAGAAATAAATCTGTCAATAGCTTTTATGACGAATATGTACAATCGAAGCTTACTTTGGAATATCCATATTTACTATCAACATAGGTACTACCGAATACGAAAGTTATTCTAATCACCATAACCTTTCAAAGAAATAATTATCCACATCAACACTGGCCGAATTATATTCAAATTATTGTATGCAAAACAGCAATACCTATGCTAATCGCAGACTTAACAACGCACCTGTACCTGTTACCGTACTAATATTCCCTCACAAGGGGATATGCGACAGCAAATCTGCAGAATGAGAACATTACCTAATTATTGCGAGTATCAGTGGTTATCGAGATTAAATAATTATACCAAGAGTGCAAAAGAATCAAATCTTTGATCGCGATTGCCAATTGACAAAACAATCAAAAAATGAAATTAATTTATTGAAGTGGTTACTGCTGGTCTGTAATAATTGTAATCAGTATTTCATGTATTATTGTTCCACATTCGTTTAATTTTAGTACGTTATTTTTAACGGAGTAATACTGACGGAATTTATCGACTTTCATAGTGTTACTGTAGATAACGGTTTCATACTAAACTCATTTCACAAAAAATCATCACACTCACACACTCAATCATTAATTACCTATGCACTAACCTACTCCTAACACCGAACTCATCACATTTAACAAAGCATAGACTTAGTAAATAATATATTGAACATTTTCTAATCAATCATTCCTCCACATGTTTTTCCCACCATTGACTACATTGATTTTGAATTTAAGTAATAATAAGCGGGAGGGGTCCTGGTGACCTGCATTACAGGTTTTTCTACAAAACCTACATCAGGCACCAGTCTCTCACAAAATATTATAATCTTACATTCAAACATAGCCCAAACTTACGTGTCTATATTTTTACATGTACAATAACATAAGTCCAAACTGTACCAATTTCTTATTGTGAGAGAGAAATAAATGGTTATTGAATTGAATTGAATACTCTTCATAAATTGATACCTCAAAGCTCTGCCCTGATAATCTTCTGTGGCTTGAACTGACTCCAGCTGACTACGGCCAACAATGTCTAACATTTCTGCATGGTCCATAGGTAGTCTAATTAACAAGGGTTACCTTACGATCTTATGATATAGGAAAATGAGACTGCAGTGTGACTTCAATGGGTTTAAAATTATATGCAATTTTTAGCTTACAATGTCTGTTTCTAACAAAATTGTTCTTCATTGTTATTAACTAAAATAAGCAGATATTTTTGACCTAATTTTAATAAAAAGCAAGTATTCCCATTAACGATTCATTTCATTAGTGTGAAGATTTTTATATTGTCTTAGCCGGCACTCGTTGACCAAGAAATATGATTTCGTTTTTTTTGCCAGGCCTAAAAAATGGTAAAAAGACATATCGAAATCCAATGAGAAAGATTGGTGTATTCTTAAACGCCTCGAATCACTGTTCCACTGTTTCACTTTTAGATACAATTACGCACAATTTGTACGTAAGCTACGGGGTAAGCGATCAAATGCTTGCAAATATAGCCGCGGTGGCCGTTTGTAGTCGAACAGAAGCCTAAAGGTCATAGACAACTTACAGTCATACACACTAAACCATACAATTACACAATCATCATCCCCCAGATTTGTCTTCTCGGATAAGACTGTACAGTTAATTGCCAGCATTTAGCATTGTCTAGGCAGTCTCATAAAGTACGGGTAAGCTTCAATGGAGCGATAAAATGTAAACTAGCAGTAAACTTGAGTGCTTGTAATTCGTAAGGTAAAATGCCTACAAATCTTACTATGTAACGTTCAGCTTTTATAGGGGTCACCTTTTGAGTTGTCTTGATTTCAGCTCTATCGTTTTATATGCAAACTGTTTTGTCTATAAATTGAAGATAGATTCAAAGTGTTTTAGTACAGGAACTATAGGAGTATTTTACAGTTAAATAGCATCAATTTTTTTATAGGCATTTTTGAATGGCATGATAATAATAATTATTATAAAGTATCATTAGACTGATTTCAAAAATAGGGAAGGCACTTGGAATTTGTCGGAAAATCATTTTTAATTATGATATGTTTAAATCTTTTATCAATCGAGAGGAAGCAGTAAAGCAAGTTCAAACGGCTGTCAAACCTATCTTTGCCTGAACGAAAAAAATTAAGGTTACAACTGAACGAATCAAAATCTATTCACATTGATTTCACTAACAAAGAAAAAGACAGCACCTGCCGGTTTATTCTCAATCATTCGAAAGAAAATTCGGATTCGGTAACGGCCTTTACTTCGACTTGAATCTTTGCAATTCACAATTCTCCGATCGGTTACTTATGATATTTCAATTCGAAAAAATTGAAGGAAAATACAGTATGAACACTGACTGGAAAGAAAACAAGACAAAAGTGTTTTTTTTTTCGTAATGGGGCGTTTCCTTAAATAAAAAAAAACATATTTGTTCCTGGAAACTCAACTGATGGCGTAATATTTTTTTAATGAAAACGGTTCATAGAGTCAACAAGAAAAGTACCATTGGAAATATTTCTAGCTAGTATACTTAGCAATGTTGGAGCTAATGTAGCAGGATGATCTCATAGAAATATTATCGAGATCGAGTTAAAATCGTCACAGTTCTAGAACAATATATATCTCAAACAGGAAATTCGCTCGCATGGTATTAGAAATCCTGTTAATAAATTTCTAAACGATATTGCTCATACACAATGATTTTTTTAATTACTCATACGCTAGCGTATGCCCACTATCTCGTCTGGTGGTAAACTATGACGTGGTCGAAAATTGTGAACACGTTAGATCTAGAATACTCTGACGTCAAGGGCTCTGCTGTCGGAACACTGTAAGGTTATAGTGGCAGATTTTCTCCTTGATGGTGGTAAGCTACAATTTGGTAGCAAGGCAGGTATTGCATACTCAAAAATCACTGCAGAGAACTGTACACTCATCCAAAGTAAATTTCTTTATAATGTTTTATAACATCTAAAACACCGCATCTCAAGTAAACCAATAACATTTAGTTTATTTATAGCCCCGAGATAAGACTGAAGTAAAATAAGACATTAAAGTTAACTTATGGGCTTCGAAATCAGTATCAGCGAAATTATCCATAATTTACTTGAACAGGGTAAAAAATAAATACGGCGTAATCTCGAGCAATAGCGAGCGATTACGTGCAACTCAAGATCTACGATGTCCTTAGTAGGGTGACCATGATGACCAAAAAAAAGGGCTTTTCAGAGCTGATTGTCAGCTCTAAAACTGAAGTAAATAGTGTTCCTGTACATTTTGTATAATAAAATTAAGATAACAATGATAATAATTATTTAATTGTATGTAATTATATTAAAATTATATTATTAAAATTATAATTTGACCTTGTAATTAAGAATTTTAAAATAATAATAAATATTCATTTTATTTATTGTATGTAATGTAATTTAGTCATAATAAACTTTCATACAATTAAGATTATGGACTGCATATAGAATTAATTTGTTTTCGAGCTTCGGAATTTGATGGAAAAGAGACCTAGTGCTAGGTTTATTATTGACGCTTACTTTAAAGCGGCCTGAGCAAGTGTTCAACTACTTTTATTTAGCTTTATATTTATCATAGATCCAATTCTAATAATAATTGGATACATTCGAATTCATTCGAAAACCTTATTTTAATTTCTATTTATGAATGAATCCGTTAGCTATTCGATCTCGGGATCCTTTTAGGTAGGTTATAATGTAATATTTCCACTCGTTTTTATTTCAATACAGGCATATTAAGCATAATACCTAATTCAAGTGTCCAGTGAAATAACAGGGCATGTGAGACTCAACATCTTTATGTCACAAGGTAACTGGCGCAGTGCAATGACGTGCAAATTTCTGGCAGTCCAGAATTTTGCATGCCGCTGTATCAGTTAGAATATAATATCTGTTATAGGTAGACGTCATCGCTTACTATTAGGCGAGCGTCGTGCTTGTCCTGTTACCTTACCTATATTATAAAAAAAAAACAAATCTGAATTGAATATTTTATGGTCACTCTACCATTCAAGAAAACTGGTATCATCATATCCCAGGCTCCCATCATTTCTATCCTAGAATCTATTGTAAGTTGGTGTGTTTTTGTCTATTTAGTATTCTTTGATTTTCTGTTATCAATGATACTAAAAGATGACAGTGAATAAATTATTTTATTTTATTTATGAAAAGAGTTTATCTTGATCTCTTCAAATCAAAAGAATCCTACCTATCATAAAAGAAGTCGAAGATATGCGACGCTGGCCGACTGACTTGCCTGGTTCTAAATGTCGCCGTGTCGTATCAGAACTCAGTACTTGGGTGAACGAAATTTGCTTTTTTTATGTGTACCTAAAATGTGTTTTTACAAACGATAAATGTGGTCGACGATGGTGAATGGTTTTGAGGGACCAGTGTACTGGGAGAATGGTCGGCTTTGACGCCAGAGGTCCCGAGTTCTATTCCCGCTGTGCACTAATGGATTTGAATACGAAAAATTTGTGTGCGCATTTCACAGTGGCCCTCCGGTGAAGGAAAACATCGTTAAATAAAACTGGCCAAGTGCGAGTCAAACTTTTGTCCCGCACACGTAGGGTTCCGAACCGAACACCAACTAAGTAAACATTAAAACAAAGGTAGGATAGTATTATATAGTAGTAATAGTAATAGTAGTAATTAATATTATTAAATATCTGGTTGACCGAGCTTTGCTCGGTATTTTTTGCCACTTAAACAGACAAATATGACTCTACACGACATCTATTGACGAATAATAATACTATTTTTTTAATTGAGAGCCACTAACTGCTTTACCCACACAGTGACACTAAAGCTACTTCTACTCGCCAATAGATGTCGGGAAGAGTAATATTTTAAGTTGATTAACAATAAAGTTGATTATTTAAAACACGACTAAAACAACATTTTCTGAAAATGATTCCTAGCTAGATCGATTTATCGCCCCCGAAATCCCCTGTATACTAAATTTTATTTAATCGTTGGAGCCGCTTCCAAGATTCAGATTAAGGTAAAGACGATAGCGCCA
This sequence comes from Cabera pusaria, assembly GCA_954871355.1. NCBI lineage: Eukaryota > Metazoa > Arthropoda > Insecta > Lepidoptera > Geometridae > Cabera > Cabera pusaria. The sequence continues at coordinate 9,791,374 of OX940896.1, read as the reverse complement.
TCTTTAATGATCATCTAGATGGCGCGGCGCTATCTTAAAAAACTTTTTTAAAACTTTTCTTTAATTATTAACTTTGTTCTGTTTTTAGTATATGTTGTTATAGCGGCAACAGAAATACATGATCTGTGAAAATTTCAACCGTCTAACTATCACAGTTCATGAGATACAGCCTGGTGACAGACAGACAGACAGACAGACAGACAGACAGACAGACAGACAGACAGACAGACAGACGGACAGCGGAGTCTCAGTAAAAGGGTTCCGTTGGTACCCTTTGGGTTCGGAACCCTAAAAACCACCAACCCCCGCATGGCGGTAGGACGCTATATAGTGTCCGCCTGGCCAGCTACCACCCTCAAGTTAGAAAATCTGTCGCATAAACATCTGGGGCCTTATTCAGTATGACCATTTTAAAGTCTTACCGTGCCGTGTTACGTTATCTCCGCGTTATGGTATTCTCTATGCCAATTAAAACGCGGTAGGGTAAGGTTATGAGCGAGTTTTGAGCTGTCAAAATATCGTGACATATGAGGACGTGTAACGCGCGCGTTTTGTATAATTTACCTATCGTGTGGCATACTGAATACAATTTTTCAATAACGTAACGTGGCGCGTTAAGGAACGCGTTATCTCATTGGTCATACTGAATAAGGCGCCTGATGTGTTCCGGCAGCTATCCTTGAGAGCCATCCCATTCTAGGCCTAGCGTGATTACCATCCTCGACCGCATCATCACTTAACAACAGGTGAGATAGTGGTCAAACGCTAGCCTATGTAATAATAAAAAAAACACACACACACTAGAGGCCTACAATGGTCTTACTCTCCAGGACTCTCAAACCTAATTAATCATTTTCACTTTCAATGATTCAGCTATTAAAACATCATCAACTATCGGTCAGACAGTTCATTCACCTTCGGTAAAGTATTATGTAATTATACATTTCGAATAATGACCATAGTGGCGTAAATATTATATAGGTTTCAACTTGTACCTACAACTGTTGTGGTACCACTTTGTTACCGACTTCAAAAAGCGAAGGTTCTCAGTTCGTCTGTATGTATGTTTTTAGGGTTCCGTACCTCAAAAGGAAAAAAAAGGAACCCTTATAAGATCACTTTCTTGTCCGTCTGTCTGTCTATCTGTCTGTCTGTCCGTCTGCCTGTCCGTCTGTCTGTCCATCTGTCTGTCCGTGTGTCACCACTGATTTTCTCAGGAACGGGTGGACCTAGCAAATGGAAATTTATATCTGATACTGAGGTCTATGGTCCCTATTGGGCGTATAAAAATCAAGGTCTTGAGTCAACACAATAAAAAGATATGGGCAAATTTAGATTTTCGCGAAATCTTCTGAGTACCAAAATGTACCTTAAATTTCAACATTTTTATTTTTCGTAATTTTTCCTTTACTTGTGCTCTAAGACCTTGCTTATGACCAAAATTGACAATTCTAGGTAAACCGGAAGTACCCAATATGTTTTGGGTCAAAAACCTATAGGGTACTTCCCTTTGACCTAGAATCATGAAATTTGGCAAGAAGCAAGGTCTTACAGCACAAAAAAATAAAAAATGTTGAAAATTAAGGGGTGTCCCCATACATAGCTAACACTGTGGATTTATATACAGAGCTCATCCCTTCAGGTTCTAGTAGTGTCTGTATTAAGGGTTCTAACAAGATCAAAAAATATATTAAGTATAATAAAATTATTAGGAAAACTACTTATAAATTAAAAAAATATAATCAAATTAAACAGGATAATTTAAAGGCTTGTAAAAAAAACATAGATTTAAGTCATGAATTACAAAATTGCATAGAGTTGCTTGAAAGGTGTAACAGTGATCTATTAGAATTTAAGAAGAAGGCTGATTCACTCAAACAAGAACTGCTTACCTCAAAAGATGTAATTGGGGCTCCCATCGCTAACTTGCAGAGTGAATGCTACCAAGGTCATAACAGTCTACCAAGTACAGTAAATACTGCGAGTTTACATCTACAGACTGACTTGGTTAGGCAGGAGGTAGCGTTATCATTGCAGTGCACTGGGGCCTCTGGGGTGGACTCGGGCAGTCCTTTACAACTGCCGGAGCCTGCTAGAGAGACCATTGTGTACAGCGATGAGATTGGCATAGGTATGGGTAGCTTATTAAGAACAAGATTAAGCCAAAATGTACATAATAATTGCTCTCCTAATTTACCAATAAAAGATCTATGTACGAAAATTAGCAGCCACCAGTATCATAAAAATTGTACAATTATAGTGCAGCTAGGCAACAGCACAAATGTAAAAAAAACTGATATTAATAACCTAATTGAACTTTTATCAGACATTGCCAGCAAAGGTATCAGTAAAATAATAGTGTGCTCATTTCCATACTTAAAACACAGGAGTAGTACTGTCAATATCAATAATCATATACATAAATTAAATTTGACATTATATAATCAGACATGTCGCCTGAGCGACTTTTTGTATTTCGAATGTAATACATTTATGAGTAAGCTTTTATTGACAAAGGATACTTTGTATCTCAAAAAGACTGACATCTCGACCATTGCTAAGTTATTAGCATTCAATATATATGATCCAGTTTTACATGTTGTAGCGGATCACACAGACAAGCTCCAATGTAGTGGTGTTACTATGCGGGGTAATTGTAGTGTAGTTGACAAAGTTAGTTTAAACTAACGCTTAGGACAATGGGGAGGCCAGACTTAATCAACATTTTCCATCAAAATATACAAGGCCTCTCCAGCAAAGCCTTAGAATTAGAATTATTTCTCGACTTTTATAAAGTTGATATAATGTGTATTACTGAACACTGGTTTGTGAAAGGTACTTTGTTACCAATAATCAGAAATTATACAATTGCAAGCACATTTATTAGACAGAAGGCAATTCGCGGTGGCTCACTTATATATGTATCTGAAAATTGTCATTTTAAGGAGCGTAAAGACATTGTAGCTTTGTCTGTTGAACGATGTATTGAATTATCTTGTATAGAGCTGGGGCAACATATAGTCATCTGTGTATACAGACCTCCATCGGCTGATTATAAAATGTTTGAGACAATTATGGAAGAAGTCATGATGAAAGTCTTCAACACCCCGAAATCTTTGATAGTTTGCGGTGACTTTAATGTTAATTTAATTGAGCAGTCACCGCTCAGTGATAAGTTAAAAAATTTATTTCTTAGCTTCAATTTAAAGCATCTTTTTAACCAGCCGACTAGAATCACTAGCTCATCAGCAACCTGCTTGGACAATGTGTTTTGCAACTGTGAACCTGAGAAAATTGCAATCTTTGATAAACTTGGCTCCGACCATCTGGGACAGAGTGCCACATTTTCATGTAAAACATCCACCAAAGGTCAAGAATACACATACAGGCCCATTACAACCAATCGGGTTGAACAGTTTGTGGATATCATTGACAAGCAACTAATGAACCTAATATTTTCTGAGGATCCCGATGACCTATGCAGCACTTTATCTCAAATATTGAGTGCAGAGTTCAATAATATTTTTAAATTTAAAACTATTACAATAGCTGGGAAAATTCGGTTCGATGACTGGGCTACTCCTGGTATTTACAAAAGTAGAAATAATTTGTACAACTTATACTCACAAAAACAAATTAATTTACTCAATACTAAATTCATAAATCACTTAAAACTATATTCCAAAACTTTTAAAGTGGTTTGTCAGACAGCAAAATCTTTGCATTTTAGTAGAAAAATTAAGCATGCTGATGATAAAATAAAAACAACATGGAAAATCATCAATAATGAAACTGGAAAAATAAAACAAAGAGACAGTAAGATCATCTTAAAAATTAACAATAAATTAATCATGGATAGTAATGAGGTTGCCAATACATTTGATAAGTTCTTCTCTCAAGTACCCATTACTACCACTCAGTCCATAAATTCTAGTCCCGCTGATGCTTATTCTATATTATCAAAGTGTGTAAATAAATGTGATACCTTGTTCCAGTTCAAACACGTAACTGCAGACTCAATTGTGAAAACATTTAAAATGCTCAAACAAAAGAAAACCGAGGACCTGTGGGGAATGTCAACCACAGTTCTCAGTTACATTATTACTGTTATTAGCCCATACTTAGCTTTTATTTTTAACAGATGCGTTGATCAAGGTGTCTTCCCGGATTTGATGAAAAAAAGTAAATTGATTCCTTTATTCAAATCAGTAAACAAAAATGATCCATCTAACTATAGACCAATCTCTATACTACCGGCATTGAGTAAAATTTTTGAAAAAGTAATATTAGACCAGCTTTTAACACATTTTAACATGAATGATCTTTTAAATAGCAAACAATTTGGATTTACTAAAGGGCGTTCTACTACTGATGCAGGAATAGGTCTTCTTAAACATATATTTGATGCATGGGAGAAAGCACAAGATGCTATTGGCGTGTTCTGTGACCTATCAAAAGCATTTGATTGTGTCTGTCATGAAACACTAATTTACAAATTAAAATACTACGGTGTTGAAGGTAAGGCACTTGATCTGGTATCATCATACCTCTGTAACAGAACACAGATGGTTGAAGTCAATGGCGTCAGGTCATCTGGATCCCTCATAAAAATGGGAGTCCCGCAGGGATCGATCCTAGGACCTTTTTTATTTCTAGTTTATATCAATGATTTACCGTCATTCGTACAGAACCTATGTGATATTGTTTTGTTCGCAGATGATACTTCCTTGATATTCAAAATAGATAGGACTACACCTAACTTTGACGATGTAAACAAATCAATAACACAGGTTCTGAATTGGTTTACAACCAATAACTTATTGTTAAACGCAAAAAAAACTAAATGTATTAATTTCTCTCTACCAAATGTAAAAAAGGGTATCCTAAATAGAAGTATATTAATAAATGATGAACCATTAGAACTTGTTGAATCCACAACATTCTTGGGCATCACCCTGGATTCAAAGCTTCAATGGGGTTCTCAAATATCGGTTCTAGCAGGTAGGTTAAGCTCCGCTGCATACGCAGTACGTAAAATTAGATTTTTAACGGACGAAGCCACTGCAAGATTGGTCTATTTCAGCTACTTCCACAGTATAATGTCTTATGGCATTTTATTGTGGGGGAAAGCCGCTGAAATCCAATCAATATTTGTTTTGCAGAAACGAGCTATTCGCTCTATATATAGTATGAGGTCGCGAGATTCACTTCGTGAAAAATTTAAGGAAATTAAAATTCTAACAGTGGCATGTCAATACATTTATGAAAATATTTTGTTCATACGCAAGAATATAAATGATTATAAGAAAAGGTCTGATGTACATAATTTTAATACAAGACATAAAAATAGATTAATTATACCTAATTTCAGACTGCAGAAAGTTAGTGGTTCATTCATGGGGAACTGTGTACGCTTTTACAATAAGCTACCTAAAGATATTGATCAATTGCCTATGAGCAAATTTAAAATCTATGTAAAATCCAATTTGATGAAAAAATCATACTATACAATAGGTGACTATATGGATGACAAAAATGCATGGCCTGAATGCCCCAAGTTCCAAGAACAAATATAAATTGTATTATAATTAATAATATATTGTTAAAATATTAAAGCTGACATGTACAATTAATTAAAAAAAAAAAAAGATAAAATGACAAGACAAGCCCCATAGAGTTTCTTGGTGTTTCTTCTCTGATGGGAGTATTTCCGAAACACCGGTAGATTCAACAGCCATTCAGTTTTCCCCTTTTGTCCGCAGATTTTCTTTCTAGGCTTGCCATTTTTATTTTTATTTAAACAATATTATGCAGCTGACAGACGGACTATCAGTTCCATTTGGATCATGATATGTACTGTGATCGGTATGCGTTTCTCTATGTTGTGTATCACTATTTCACTTTTTTATTTTTTTTATATAAAAATTGTCTGAAGTACTGAAACACACACTTACATGTATGGTTGGTTTTAACCTACTTTAATTTTTTTTTAATATTCTGACGTAAACGATTGGATGACAGCTGAATGGTTCATTACTTTTTTTTTCTAATTCAAAGCGTTAAATTCTGCTTTTGCTATGTTTACTTGATAATTGGTTATGATTTATTTTATGATTTTGACGTGTATATGTGCGTATATTTATACTGCCTACATACTGAATAAATGCTTTGATTCTTTGATTCTTTGATTGATTCATACATAGTTTGCGCCAATTAAGCTAGACCTCTGAGTTATATGAGCGCTGATACAATTTAGAGGTCTAGCTTAATTGGTTTTTACGGAAACCTCGGTGGGCGAGTTCAACTCGACTTAGCCGGTTTTTTGTTAATGTGTGTTCAACGATTTATCTGTGAATTGTGTATCGATTTTTAAAATTATTTATTGTATTCAAAAGAGCGTGGTCTTGAGGTTGTCCTATTGTAAATTCATCGAAAACTGATGAGTATTTTCAGATTATATAGAGATGAAAACTTCAAACTTGGTACATTATACTAATACTTGAAAATGACTAGCGCGGCATTTGAAATCGGTTTTGTTTGTTCTTTAAACAATCTTAAATTATTAATTATCCGATATAAGTTTTTGCTTTCACTTATTTTTCGTTTTAATTTAAAACACGCTTATTTTTCGGATACGCTGCAATCAGTTTAGACCAGTTTTAGGAGTCCTTTTTTTTAAATTTATTATGGCTCCACGTGATTAGTGTACTTAGCCAGTGTCAAGTATTGAAATTCTTCAAGTTTTTATGAATTTTAGTCGTAGAGGTGGGTCAAAGTCACATTTTAGATCAGTTTTCAAGTAAAAATCTAGTCTAAGTCATACCTTCAGTAAAGATGTGGTGTTTACTTGAAGATTTTCAGTGGAATTTTGGTGAGAACGCAACGCATGTTTTTTCAACATTGTGCTGTTTCCCTACACTCGCACACATTCACCGCCACTTAATGGTTAATAATCCACATTTATTACACATTAACTCGCGAAAGAACACAAATTTTAGGAAAAAATACAATCACACACACTTTTCCACGTTCCCGCCAAAACTCAAGAGTCCTATTTTGGAAGCGCCTAGGATACCTACAAGTTAGTTGCGTTTCGTTCGCGACACCATACCATTGAACCTTTTTAGGGTTCTGTAGCCGAATGGTAAAAAACGGAACCCTTATAGTTTCCTCATGTCTGTCTGTCTGTCTGTCCGTCCGTATGTCACAGCCATTTTATTCATCACAGTTATAGAATACTCTACTGTGTTACGGCACCCTAAGAGTGCGAGTCCGACTTGCACTTGGCCAGTTTATTTTTTCTTTTCTTTGTAACGTTATATCTATTTTCTTACGATGTAATTGTTGCTTATCTTGGGTATATATTCATTTCTAAAAAACGTATCTTTAAGAAGCGTTTGATTTTGTTTTAATATCATTCTTATATTTCCTATATATTTTAACAAAAAATATTAGTAAACCTGATCGTATAAAAATAAATATCGTTATCATCAGGATATTAAACTTAATAACTATTCATAGGGCCAATTTTACCGGTTCTTGGTAGCGCTAATATGAAGAAATGTGACAGATTTTTGACAGCTTTTATATGGCGTCATGTGTCAGATAACCATCTAACGCATTTTCAGGAACCGTGAAACTGGCCCATAGAATAATTATCGACCCGCTATTAAAACTAACAATTCAAACCGAAACAGGTAATCGGCGTAAACATAAACACCTTAACAGAAGTGGGTATTAATTTACCCAGCTTGCCCAACATTGTATCAACTTCGTTTACTTCCTCCATATTTCTATCAAAGGCAATACCAATACCGTGCTCCAGATTACATCAAATGGCCAGTAATAAATAATCTCTAACGCTAAGAGCTGGATTTCACAACAAAATTTGCTAACAGGAACACGAAAGGTTATAACAACACTTATAAATCAAATTAGGTGTATGGCGAAGTCGACAAATCTTCTTGATAATCTTTTGAATTGTAGAAGTACTTGTTAGGAAGAATTGCGCTGCTTGCTGGTTCGTAAGATAAGGTAAGGTTTGGTTGTGTGTTTATAAGTACCGGCTATTGTGCTCACTACCGTCTTAACCTTACATGCATCTCCGATGCACTTCCTAACGCAGAAAGATCGCTACGTCAACTAGTCGATGCAGTTTGCTTAATCGAGCGTTGCTACATTGAACTTTGTTCAAGTTTCAAATAATATGGTCTAGTTTCACCGGTATCTGGTAGATATCCTGATAGCCTATTAAAAACTTATCTGCAAGATAATTGCACCTTCTATATGGCTGTATATGTCAGATAACTAACTACCTGTAACTATATGGCACTTAAAAACTTTGCACTCATTATCATCATCATCAGCCGGTGTCAGTCCACTGCTGGACGTAGGCCTCTCCCAAGATGCGCCACAGAGCCCGATCTTCGGCTCTTGCACGTATATTACTCCATAATTTTCAAATTAAGAAACAAACCAGCAAAGATCGTGGAATCCCGCTTCGTGCAAACTCCTGCATTGTTCCAAAATATTCTAACAAATGACTTCGACCAAACGGTTATGTTAAACAAGTCAAGGACAATACGAAAGAAACGCGAGTGAATTTGTTAGTACAACAAGTTGTCGCATAAAGTTGACACCGCAACGGTGTCAAGGATCAGTGCTCAATGTGACCGTACAAATGCACCGAATCATTTGTAGCAGATGAAATGTAAATGTGCACTCGTTACGCTGCGCCCGACTCTCGCTTCGTATTCATGAAGGTGAGGTACAAGGGATAAGATAACTTTAGAGATCGTTTCTTTGTGAATAGACAATTACTTGAAAATGTCTCTCAATTGATGATAAATGACAAAATGCAATTTGAACAGAATCATACCAACTAGATCAGTGGCGCATCTTGGGAGAGGCATATGTCCAGTAGTGGACTAACACGAACTAATGATGATGATGATGATAACTAGACTACGAGTTCAAGAAGATAGTAGCATAAACATTTTATCGTAATTTGCTTAGGGTTTGCGTGATGTTATTTGGTCTTTCTTTCATGTCTTTCATTTGCCATGTAATTGTTTACTCTCATATAGGTAAATTCTTTCACAACCCATCCTTTCTTTTTAGAGTTCCGCACCGCAAAAGGATAAAAAGAAATATATAGAATCACTTATATCAAATACTCATGTCTACGGTCTCTTCTGGTGGTGGGAAAATCAAACTAGTAAGTCAACGTGATCAAAATAAATGACCGTTTATGTCGCATATTTGCTAATTTCACAAGGGAACCAAAACCTATAGGATACTCTCCGTTGACCTAGAATCATGCGATTTGGCAAAAAGCGAGGTCTTGAAGCACTAATAAAGGAATAAATCTGAAAGCCGTAAATATGCAATAATATGTAATAACAAAAAAAAATACTGTAACAAACTTATTATTTGCGGTAGGTGCAATGCATTTTCTACTAACCGAAATGAAAAGTTAAGTTTGTCCTTTAACCTAGTTTGACAAAGTAACAAAGTACGAAGTAAGAAGCCTCGGTGCGCGAGTCCAAATCGCACTTGGTCGGTTTTTATTTTGTTTTTCTTTCCTCATTTTGCAGTATCTTTCGGTGCAGTAGGTTTATATCTCTGTCCCTTATAATCTGAGTAAAATCATCATCATCATCCTTTTAATCTAACCAACATCATTACTACTCGTACCTTAATTCTAATTAAATTTAATTTTATCCGATCATTAGTTTTCTTTAGATTTAAATTTCGGAATGTAGAATTTGCCGAAGCTTTTGACTTGTGGCAACTCCTGTCGAAAGGGCATGCGAACATTATCTTCAAATGTGTCAGCGGCTCAGATCCTCGTTTACTGGTTACTAGTTGCCTATTGTCACTTTTTCTTGTTTCTGCACCTGAATTTATACTAATAGACCCTACGGGGGTCTCTCGTATATCTTTTCAATGCGGCTGTTTTCCCTTTTGCTGGCAAAATATTGATCTTCGTTTTAATGGATTCTGTATTCCCATTCACATGTTCTGTGAAGTTATGTCTTTGTGCGTATTTATGCATTATTTTATTAAAATAACAGTCCTTGAATAATATTAAGTTTTTTACTTTAATCCTCGAGATGAAATTAATTGAATAGTGTTATTTATAACGTAATTGAATATTATGATGTCATTAAACTAAAGCTCAAATAACTTGTTCTTATTTATCAATATATCGTTAAAACGCAGATGTTATATGAGCAAATAAATTCATGCCAAAATCAATATCTCGTAAACGTTATCGTAATAAATCTAAGCAAACATTATTATTTTCCATTTCGTATCGCATACTTATTTATGATTTATTTTAATAAACCTGCTACGATGAAATATGTTCGCTGAAATTATAAGACAAAGTGCCAAGGGGTCCGATTCTCAGATCAAAATTTATGCATTCCATAAAGTGAGGCGATGCATCTCCTTACCGTGTCATCCGGCCTGGCTCCAATTAAGTTCAACTCACGACCTCGAACTTAGGCCGTTGAAAAAGCGACTGTAAGGGCGATAGCGTATTTCTGAGATACGCATACATAATTATATATTAAATATACATATATTTAATATTATTATAAATAATTTACTATACCCACTAAATTTATAGTATTAAATGCCTGACAGAAAAAACATTATGAAAATAAAAAATATATTCGAATGTCATGACTTTCGTATCGCGTGGCGTTGACAGTGCTTTTAGTTAAGGTGTTACAGTGGCATTAAATAGGTTAAAATAGTAGTCAAAATAGAGTATTTTGCATCCCTATAGATGCAAAACTTTCGTTCTCTATTCGTTACGGACGTCCTCTCTTCAACTTAAAGTTTAAGTCCATAATACGCAGCCTGAATTTTTAATACCAAGTTAGAATCGTGTTTGACGAAACAAGATGGCTTTTTTGGATATTTGATTCTAGAACAAGCCTTGGGTAAAAAAACAGCATAAACAGTTTATAAAGTCCCCAACATTTTCTTGCTACAAATCCATTATCCATTTTGTCCAAATCCACTTACGCAGCGGTGTGATTTTTATCAATTTTTATTTTCTCTAAAAACGAGCAAACACATGACCTCAATCTGATAGAAAATAAACCATATTGCTCTCTGTTCTAATGGCTTCACCAACTCTAGTCAGGACTTCGTGCGAGTGAAAGCGGAAAGCGGGTCGTTGCTAGATCACCACTATTAGATTGTCATGCATGTTGGATGAGGTAATTAATTGTGACAAACCATTTTGCTGCAGTTGAACATCATTGTAAGTGGGATGATTAGGAACTTCGGAGACGGTTGTATGATAGGGTACTGTTTATTATATAGTTAGGTTTGGTAAAATTTGTTGTTAGGTATGCTATTATCGTTGGTACACTTTCACTAATACTTTGTAAGAATAGAGTTTTAAGGAATAAGGAAAGACGCAAATAGCAATAGCAGTAGGTCCGTACGCAAAGGCAAAGGCTACAGTGAGTAAGAAATTTGCTTCGGTCCGTTTGAGGTATTTTATTAGCTTTGTAAATTAGTTTTACCCGTTCAAAACGAAATCCTTTGCGATTTTATAGTTTGTCTGAAGTATAATTTGTTTTAGTTTGAATTCTAGATAAAAACTTCTATAGTTTGAATCGAAAAAGAAAGTAACTAAACGATGATTCGACCGATTGCCTCAACTCTCAAGATTTTTATTTTAGTTGAAAATTGCTGTACAATGATAAGCAAAATTTGAAACTTAATCCTAATAACTGCGTGGTGACTTTACTTTTTAGAGGCAGACAAAAGTCAATAACTTTTAATTATCAACACTTACTGTTTTTCCTACTAATATATATAATTTATGGTTTTTCCTTAATATTATAATATAGAAAGTAAGTGTGTGTTGTGTTTGTGTAAATGTTAATGTCATATAAATAGGTGTTCAAAGTAAATGTCCTATAATCATTTAAAAAATTCGACTCTACCACTTGATGTTAACAGGTGTTATTACGCAAATCGCGTAATAACACAGAAATAACATCGTCTTCAGTGGGTGCGAAGTATATGCTAATTTAAACTAGGGGTTAACGATGAATACATATACTTTAACGGTTAAGTTCACGGTTCGATTGTCGGTTAAAGTAGACTGATGCAGCAACTGGTTGTTAGATACGAGTTAACAAGTGTTTATCGTTATGTTTTGGTAAGATAGTAATCAAATTTTGAGAGATAATGATAATGGTAGGTTTCAGGTCAACATTTATGAATATTTAGAATTTCTTCGATGGATCGAATTCGAAATGAAGTCATTCATCAGAGACCCAAACCGCAAAAGATTAGCAAGTTGAAGTTGTAACGACTACGACAGACAGTCACATCTGTCCGTTGGAGTGAACGTGTTTAGAGTGAAGGAAGACCATAGCTCGACAAACGTATTGTAGGACGCCCTCCTGCTAGATGGAGCTATGAATATTTCGAAACATCCTAATGTTGACTCTATTTTTTGTGGAATAAACATTCATTTCACTTCATTTCATTATACGCAAGCTGGCGTCAGCAGTTGGATACAAAGAGCGAAGATTAAGCTCAGTGGCGTGATGCCTATGTCCAAGAGTGGATGCAGATGGGCTGATGTATGTATAAATAATATATAGGTACTTACATTAATGTTTTTTATTAAAACTACATTATTATTATTTTTTGTACTTGCAAAAACTTACGCACTGATGTTAAGTGACGATGCGGTCTGAGGTGGAATCGTGTTTGTCTGCAAATGGAAGACAGCAGTGAGATGAGGGGCTGGACAACTGACTTTTGTCGACGTGAAAGAATTAAATTACAATTAAGGATGATAAAGTACAGTTATTACAGATCCGTCCTAATTGAAGCCAACAAAAGCAGTTACACACAAAAAATCTGTGTTATATATTTTAAAGTCAATTTAATAAGTGTAAACCCGTATTATATTTAAGATATTGCCTAACATAAATTCCATGTATTCAGGAATTTCTTTTTTATGAGTTAACATCAGAACTAACAGTGCCTAATACCCTATTAGCCCCGGAATACATTAGGTGCCAACCGATTGTATCTTTTTCTTTTTTGACTGAGAATCAAACTTCACTGTGTCCAAATCGTAAACTTTTACGACTATATGAGAATAAGCATTATGACTAATAACTAATAACACATATTTACCGCGTATTCTGTAAATGATGGTCATTCTTTGAACTCAGTTTTTGATGTTTATAAAAATATATTAGGTAATAAAGAGTAATGGCGTATGTTTGATGTCGTTTCGAAAATATTGATTGTTAATTTTTATAACATTGAATATTTGTTTACGATCTTGTTGATAGATATTCAGTGGGATCGTAAAATGTTATGTGTTTTCACACGAATTGTAATGGAGTGTTACAATGGAGGTAAACATTTTAGGTACTTACGCTTTGTTATTTGATAACATAAAACAAGCTTTTGTGAAACTTAAAATGGGCAGTGGTGGTTAGCTTTTTGGTGACTTACTTGTGCCACCACCATGAAGTTTACTTTAAAATATACTTATACCTATTTTCTTTTCGAACTCATATATATATATAGTTTATGCCACAATCTTACCTTAATATAAGTCGCAGTCGAGGATGTTGCACGCTTACTCAGTAAAAACGTATTTCCTATTAATTGAAACTAATTCAAATTATACTTAAATGGAATAGCAGACCTTTAATTTAATGTTAATTGGCGCCAATCTAAGCTTACGTCTACATAGTGCTAAAGTAATGTGGATGCACAGTGTTTCTTAATATTAGTTTATAAGTTTACGTAAACCTTCAGGCGACATAAACTGTGGTTGCAAGCTCAAGCTAGTGAATAACTTTTGTTAATGGAATTAATTTCCTCGTAAGTATTACGAATTGTCTTCTGAGCCTATCAGTCACCCAGTCCATTTGAAACTCCAACGACCATAATTTGAGTGCTGATTACATAAGGTCACTATCTCATGCGACCGCAGCCCATCTTGTGGTTGTAGGCATTATCTCACCGCAGACTCAACTAGGGGCCAGTTGTACAAATGTGACAATGCGACAAATTTTACTTTTAACAAATCTAATATCGTGCGAAGCGAAAAGCGCAAGGACCGCGGGTGCCGGGCGCTCCGGACGCAAAATCCTGATGATGGCTTTCTGATGATGCTGAAACAATTGTCAATTACTATATCAACAGCGTGTAAGTGTAGGTTATTATCCCGTCTATTGGATATTGACTACTTTATTTTACCACCTTATCAATTGAACCACGACAAGGAAATGTTCTTAGGTGTTGAAGAAATGTTTTAAGGAGACGTAAAACAATCAGTCCATTTTACCTAGGCGACGACCCAGAGTTTTAAGCTGTGGTTTTGTGTATTATAGTTTCTGTTACGGCAGGTAGACGTTTAATAATACAAGTGTATCTAGTTAACAATCGGGAACGTCGGATTGTCTTTTTAAAAACTAAAATTAAAATTTAATTATAGAGTTACAAGATTTTATTGTATTCTCTACAGTGGTTGCTCTAAGACTAACTTATTTATTAAATGTAAGAGCTAACTGACAAAGGATGTTATGACTAAACCTTATCTAAGAATATGCTGGCATTGCATCCTGCACATGGGTGATCTTATGCGTGGGCGAATACTATGTCAGCATAAAGGGTCGGAGATGGGAATATAACGCCTTCCCCCTCAGACCGAAGTTATCGGAAAATTAGTTTTCAGAGAACTTCGTTAACATTTTATGTATGTAAAGTTTAATGTAACAAAAGTGGTCTATTAGTTGTGGGTATCTGGAGTTCAACTTCATCATTAGAGTTAATTTGATTATTAGAACACAATTTAAATATATACGGCTTAAATTTAAAGTAAATTAAGGATACAATTATCACTGTTATAATTAAATAAAGTACAATTGTGGCAATGTCATATGATTTTGGTGGAATAACACTGCTATCACTTTTCACACTTTTCTTCAACAAATAGTTCAAATGTTCGATGTCATCTAAATTTACTCCTTTGAGGTCAATTACTTCCGTATCTTCAATATGCGACTTGCTATTCTTTTCATATTCTTGTACATCAGGCAGGTTGATAATAGGCGTTTTTTTATAGTAGTTATTTCCAAGACTGCGGAAACCATGTCCAGAAATCGGGAAATCATCCATATAGACATCACAAGGTTTCTGTATTGTTATTATAAATGCTCCACTTACGGGCTCTCTAACAACTTCATCTCCACATTTCTGGAACAGGATCTTCTCGGATTTAGCAAAAAGTATCCAGCTATTGCGGGAAATTTTCTGAACCTTCATGAAATCTGGATCTATTCTCCGTGCGTGGCATTTTGAGCGGTTCTGACGGTATTCCATAAGTTGTTGAATGCAAGTTTCTTGGGCGTAAACGGCCAGATCATTTTCCGAGCAAAGATATTCTTTAGCTGTAATTTCTTTGCATTTCCGTACGATTGGACTGTACTTGGTACCTTCTACTAGCAGGTAAGGAAATTCGGGAATGATGGCGTGGGTTTCATTACTAGGACCAAGGGATATAGGGAGTGTGTACAATTTATAATAATCATAAGTGGCGTTATCAACTACCGGAATGCTTATAATAAATCTTACATTACTATCCTTGAGGTAGGATTTGACAGTAAATGTTTCTTCCAAAGTATTCAGGTTTTGTTCATTAACAGGATACATTAAATGCGCAACAGTATTGATGTCGTTTAATAGCGGTAATAATTCATTTGGGTTTAATACAGATTTATGTAAGACTGATACTTTACTTAATGCCAAAGATGTTTCCATATCGCTAAGCTTCATTGAAATAGTTCGGAAGTTAATAATAAACAAATTGAATATACTAATTATGTAATATAATGCAACACTATGGTTTTCCTCTTGGAGTTTTTCTCTAACAAACCTTTCTACTTTAGTTAATCTGTCATTTAATATTTTAGTATTATCATTTATAATTTTTGTGGAGTTAACAACATGGTCCAACATTTCAGATATAATAGTAATTTTGTTAGAGATAGCTTGTTCACGAGTTTTAAGATCGGATATCAACTCTTCAAAATGAACTGCATCTTCGTGGTCAAGATTACCAGTGATAACTTTGATAAGAGATCCAAGTGGATCAATTAGGCCACGTTTAGACCTCTTTTTTGGTATGAGTTGTTGTAATTTTTCAATAACTTCATCTCTAATATACTCTACCTGAACTCGGAATTCTTTTACTTCATTATTAAAAGAATTGTTATTATTACGAAATATTACACTTTTACAAAATTTAGAATATTGGCGTATGTTGAAATTAAAATCTGACGCTATTCCCTCTAGTTGAATTGTTTTAACAATTGTCCAATCGTTGCGTTGTACAAATGCTTGGCCTTGCTTAACGGGTAGAATGCCTGGATTTTTGTCAATTTTCTGAATTTGCAGACCTTGGCTTGGAGCAACTTGGTCTAGGAGAGCCTGGGTCGTCGTCATCGACACCATCACGAGTATGCCCCACCTGTGGAGGACGTTTGACATGTTTAATGGGCACCTTTGTGTCTCTGTCCTTTATTTTTACAGGAACTACATTGCGTTTTACCTTGCCTGTTACGATAGCCTTTTGATATTTGGGTTTATCTTTGGATTGCCGTTTATTGACAGGTTTTGCATAGATGGTTTTTCCAATACCTAATTCCGGTCCTATCTCACCTCCGCGCTTTTTAGTTACGTTTTCCTTATCTTTGTTCATCTTTTCTGCTATACATTTATATAACTCATGTGTTCTTTTACGGTGATCCTTAACCAGTTGTTGTTTATATGTTTTGTCAAAGTCAATGTCAAAATCTGATTTTAAATCGGTGTGTCCGAATACAACTTCGAAGGGTGTTAAGTCAGTAGCACTATGGATGGTGTTGTTATATGCCATAATAGCATAAGTCATTACGGATGCTGCATCTGTGTATTTCCTATCAAATTTAGCTATTCTATAGATCTCAATAATGGTAGAGTGGAATCGTTCGATCATCCCCATTGAATTAGGGTTGTTTGGAGTACCGATGTGTAATTTAATTTTATATAGCTCAGTTAGTTCCTTCAATAGGTCATTATTGAATTCGGTTCCGGGGTCGCAACTGATTTTACGTGGAATACCATAAAAACTGAAGTATTTTACTAAGGCTCTAACTACTTCTGGAGTAGATCGAGCTGGTATTTCCATGGCCTGGCCTAATTTACTAAAGGCGTCAATTATGGTGAGGTACTGTTTAGATTCTATAGAGAATGTGTCTATGAATATTTCCTGAAACGGTGAATTTTGAGTTGTAGTAAGCTGTAATGTCGGTTTGATGGGTTTGCGATCATATTTTGCGATTTTACATTTTTCACAGGAATTTATAGCGGCTGCAACCGTTTCATGCATGTTTGGCCAATAGTAGTTGCGTCGGATTCGTTTAACAGTTTCTGTAATACCACGATGGCATGTTTTGCCTTCGTGTAATTTCCGAATTATCATTTGTTGCTCTTCCTCATCAGTGACGGAAACAACACGTTCAGTGCACTCATAGAAATTAATAGTTCCCTTTTTGAACAGCGATATTACAACGTTACTAAATTCTTTTCGGTGTTCTTCTCTTTCAAAATAGATAAAATACTTTATTTTTGGGCGAATATATTTTTTTAAGAATTGTTTGATCAAATCCGGGTTCTCAAGTGGTAAAAAGACTTCAAGTATTTTCTGATGTTTGTTGGAAAGATCTTTAACCTGAATGTCATTACCATATCGGTGAAATACCAATATTTGATTTGGTTTCGTATCTACTGCTTCATTCAAAATAGGTATGCCAAATGATTCTAACTCTTTTTCGGAATGTATGGTGTCTGTGGCACTAGTACTTGAATCAGATCGAACAAGCCAGCCTGATTCTTTCCTCAAAAATTCTGAATTTACAGAGTCTGTTTCTGATATGGTTATAGGACTAGCTGTTGCAGTTCTGTCTGAGTCGGAGATTGTTATAGTCTTTGAGTCGTCAGTCGTTCGTCGTCTTGCCAATTTAGTGATTTGTTTAGTCACGTCTTCTATATGTGATTGTAATCTATTTTCGCTCTCATCTACGTTAACGATCATAGATATACCGTCACTCGGTCCGTCTGTTCCTAGTGCGTTTAGTTTGAGCCTAGATAATGCGTCAGCGTTCGCGTTTTGATGTCCGTTTTTATATTTAATGTCAAAATCATATTCCTGTAAACGCAATCTCCACCGTGTGAGCTTGCTTCCGGGTTCTTTGAGTTGGTATAGCCACAGTAAAGGTTTGTGGTCGGTGACTATATCGAACTTGTTGCCATAAAGATACGGCCTGAAATGCTTTGTGGCCCAAATGATGGCCAACAACTCTCTCTCAATGGCGCTATACTTTCGTTCGCTCTCAGTTAGCGTACGACTAGCGTAAGCCACTGGTCTATCGGTACCGATTGAGCCTTGCGAAAGTACAGCTCCAATTGCTACCTCTGATGCGTCAGTGGTCAAGATGAATGGCTTGGTCATGTCTGGGTATTGTAAGATGGGTGCATTTACTAACAACTCCTTACACTTTTCAAATGCCTCTGTATATTTTTCCGTAATTTCCACCTTTTTACCTTTCTTTAAGCAAGCTGTTAACGGTTGTGTGATTTTGGAAAAGTCTTTGACGAATCGTCTGTAGTATCCTATAAATCCTAGGAATCTTTTTATCTCGGTCTGTGTCTGTGGAATGGGATAGTCAAGCACTACCTGAATTTTGTCATTGTTCGGTCGAAGTCCGTCTTTAGTCAGAGTATGTCCTAGATACTGCACTTCCCTTCGGAGAAATTCCGATTTATCTAGCTGTACTTTCAGGTTAGTCTGTCTCAGTCTGTCGAAAACTGCGCGTAATTTTTCAAGGTGTTCCGTGAGCCCATTTGAATATATAAGTATATCGTCAAGGTATACTAGACAATGTATACCTTGTAGACCTCTCAACACATTGTCCATGGCTCGTTGAAAGGTCGCCGGCGCCGTCTTCAAGCCAAAAGGCATCCGAAGAAATTCGTAATGACCATTTTGGGTTGAAAACGCCGTTTTTTGTTGGTCCTGCTCTGCGATCTCTATTTGATGGTAGCCTGATGCAAGATCCAATGTAGTAAAATAAGTGCTTTTACCTAATTTGTCAAAAAGATCGCATATGTTGGGAAGTGGATATCTGTCATCGGTCGTTATCTCGTTCAGTCTGCGATAGTCAATGACCATTCTATATTTCACCTGGCCTGAAGCGTCTAGCTTTTTAGGGACCAGGTGAACAGGTGCACTCCAAGGAGAGTGTGATTCTTTAACCACATTGTCCTTGAACAATTTTTCCACCTGTTCTTTGATCTCTTGAGCTTGAGCCGGTGCCTGCCTATAAGGCTTGGTGTATATAGGATCCTCATTTACTGTCCTAATATGATGTTTAACCTGGTTCGTAAAGGTTAGTGGTAAGTCTTCGCAGTAAAATATGTCTTTATATTCCATGCATAAGGCAGATATTTCTTTGCGCTCTTCTGAATTTAAGTGGTCAAGTCGCAATTTGTTCAAGTTGTTTTCCAGTAAATGATCTACGTCGACGTTAGTCATGTCAGTATTGTAATTTATGTCACATACGTCATTTTGATGTTTTAATTTTAAGACCTTAAAAGGCTTTGTGATTGTCATGACTATGTCATCTTCCGATGTGTTTTGCATAATAGTCGTAGCAAAATAATTTTCACATTTAACTATTGCAGAGGGCATTCTCACGTCATTGCTAAACTGCTTGAAATTTAGGATTGCATCACCTTCTTCCAAGTTTACAGGTAACCTAATACGATGTTCACTACGAGCCTCTAGGTTAAAGGTATGTACCTTGCCTACGTCATAAATAATAGGCACAGTGGTGTCATTAGTTCTGAGGGTGTTATTTCCCAGATCTAAGTATGCCTTGAGTTTGGTCATTAAATCCCATCCTATTACACCGTCATACTTTTTGTCAACGTCATAAACGTAAAATTTATGATATTCATCGTGATTAAAAATGGCGAATAGTGGAATATTGACCACTTCACTATGGGTGCTGGAAGCATGTGTGCTCGTTACCATAAACGGTTCATAGGACTTTTGTTGAGCATAATATTCATTCGCTTTAGTTGGGCTTATAAATGATCTTGTGCTGCCAGAATCCAACATGAATTTGCTGTCAATTTCGGGCACATATATGTATGGTAATTTAAGAGTTGTATCATAGTTTAATTCAATTATCTCGGGAATTTGGGGGAAACAACCATGCAAAAATTTTCTGTTTCACTTACTTCGTTTTCGTTGTTGCAAGCATTTTCTGCGGTCTCTGTGGTCTCCGGGTAATATTCTGTCATGTCATAAGGCTGGTATTCTTCATGGGGGTAATAGCACTCTACATCGTCATAATTATATTCTGGGTTGTACTCGCCTTCCGAATTCGTGGTCATCTCGTTCACTGGCAACCTTTGTGGGGCAGTCCTCATAGACACGTCGTTGGTGAATGGAGGCGGGCGGTAGCCTTGAGGCTGCGATGGTCTATAACCGAACTGACCAGCTTGAGGCCGGAACCCAAACTGTGAAGGTCGATAGCCAAATTGACCGATTTGAGGTCTAAAACCATTCTGACTTACCTGTTGAAGCTGGGGCCTAAAGCCGAACTGAGCCTGCGGTCTAGGCACAAACTGCTGAGCCTGCGGTCTAGGACCAAACTGCTGAGCCTGTGAAGGGCCGCTGTTAAAATTTGGTGTGAAACCAAATTGGGGTGGTCTATAGCCAAAGTTATTTGTTTGAGGCCTGGGCATTGGTGGTTGAAAATATTGGGGTCGAGCCAAAAATTGATTTCCAGGAATGCCAAATTTGAATTGAGTTTGAGGTATCAAAGGTTTAAAGATTGGTGCCGGAACATTAGGGGGTTGCGCACGACCTTGCAACATTTTTGTACGCATGTTGTATTGTTCTTGGAAGTTTACTTCCTCTAAAACTTGTTTTAAAGCGTCTTCCAAAGAAATCGGATTTTTCAACCTAACTAGCCTCACCATATGTTCAGGTAGGTTATATAAGAACACATTTAATGAAGTATTGTCGTATATAATACGCTTAGCCTGTTTCATGTCCGCAGTATGTACTTGATTAACCTTCGACAAAAGGATTGCACGCACGTCCTGAATCCTGCCACAAAATTCAAGATAGGATTCGCTAGGCTTGATCTTTAACGTCTCTAGCTCAATCGCAACACACTCCTCGCTACGCGGATCACCAAAATGTTGGACAAGGACAGATCTTAATTCGTCATATGTGTCAAAATCACCTCTCTCGCTAATAAGGGCCGCTGCTTTGCCTGTTAACCTACTGGTCACGTAATGCATTAAAAATTCATTACGCTGTACAGTACCTTGAAAGTGATGAATCACGTATTCACATTTTCGCAAGAATAAATTTAACACTTTAGTATCACCATTGAATTCAGGAATTAACCCTAAAATTTCTCGCGGAATATGCGGTTCGGGGTTAGGTGCATGCACAGGTGCCGCTGCAGCCTGAACATTTTGTTCGTGAGACATTTTGGTTCACTATACTATACACTTTATATTATTAATTAAATATTATACAGTAGATTTTATACTGTGTGTAATTTAATAAAATTACCAAATTCTAATAGAACTAATTATTTAAAGTTAATATCACTAATTACACAATCAATTAATTATTTTAACTTATTAAAGTTAAAAGTGCAATTTAATTCACTCCGACAATTTATAAAAATACAATTCTTATAACTATGTGCAATGTTCGTCACTTCATAAAACTATTTTACACACTTCGAGGATGGCAGGAAAGGAGAGAAAAGGATGTTACTTTAGGTACTCACAGTCCAATCGCCATTATCCAGTTGTCCCTTGTTGAACTAATTTGTTTGGTTCGTAGATAGCCGATACCGCGAATCACTGATTTTAAGTTATCGCGATTTTTCGCTGCCACACACGGGTTTTCACGTATATACTCGGATATTACGAGCGCGAATTTTGGCGAGGGCAGCAGCCGACTATCCTACCGGCTGCGCCAGTTAACAATCGGGAACGTCGGATTGTCTTTTTAAAAACTAAAATTAAAATTTAATTATAGAGTTACAAGATTTTATTGTATTCTCTACAGTGGTTGCTCTAAGACTAACTTATTTATTAAATGTAAGAGCTAACTGACAAAGGATGTTATGACTAAACCTTATCTAAGAATATGCTGGCATTGCATCCTGCACATGGGTGATCTTATGCGTGGGCGAATACTATGTCAGCATAAAGGGTCGGAGATGGGAATATAACGATCTTTTCTTAAATATTTTTATTTTTGTGTATTATTTTTAATTTTATGTTACCTACATTATTTCAGCAAATCATTTGCAATATTCTAAGATAATAACTAGGTCCAGTGGTTATCTCTGTCAGTAAGTCAGTGTCAGAACTTATAGTTGTGTCTACCTAGAGTCCATTCTCCGTGGTTGTGTAATTGTGAAATTGTCAATAGGCGACATTGTCAGACTAATCAACTTGCCCTGAATCTTGTTATGGCGACAATTTGTTCAAGAGAGCAAGAAACTTTTTGTCGCGCGCTCGGGTCGTCGTTTTGTCGGTTTTGGATAGCTACTGTTAAATTTGTAGACCTATGGTTAGATCATTGGGTTAATGTATGGTTATAATAATTAGGTTTTTAAGGGCCAGTTTCACCGGTCCCTGATAGCGTTAATATGAAGAAATCTGACAGATTTTTGAAAGCTTTTATATGGCGGCATGCGTCTGATAATTATTTAACGCATTATAAGGGACCGGTGAAACTGGTCCTTAATGTTATAATTATTTTGAGAGCCCCTTTAGTGTAAATAAAGGTTAATTGGCTAGACTTCTGAGCGAAGTGGCCTGTTTAAATTCTAACATAGGTGGTGAAAATAAATACAAAATCAGGCAAAATATTTTCACCACGCGGGTGCTGGTTCTATGATTAATTAACTATTCTCTTCGGTGAGAAAGAGGAACAATACAGGGTGAAAGACCGGAGGTTTGGTACTTAATTTAAAGAACGAAAGGTATATTTTTACATACCACTGTAACGCCTTCAGCACAAGTCCAATGGTGGCCGTCCTTATTTCATCAGCACTACACAGAACTTCAGTCCACAGTCTGTAGATTGCCCTATATTTCGTCTTGGCACGTTAATGTAATTTTCACCTTTGCGTAGGTGCACGGTTATCGTCTTGGAGGATGCAAGAGCAGCGTGCCACTTGCATCCGCGGTCGTAGGAGAACTGACAGCTCCAGTAGCTATTTTATTGAACTACGGAACCGAAAAATGAGGGTAGCTGGAGAGCAAACCCGTCGCGGGCGTCGAACGTACATTGGATTGCTTTAAACCAACCCACATTCATAAAAAAAGAACCAATAGCTATTCGTCCACAGAGGGTGCCAGCATATTACATTGATGTCCCGCCTGACTTGTTACCAAAAAGTAGGTAACTTACTACCAAGGAAAAAATCTGCCCCCATAACCTTACAGTGTTCCGGCAGCACACACATCTAGATATCTAGAGTATTCTAAGTCTAGCGTGTTCACCATCTTCGATCACATCATCGCTTACCACTAGGCGAGATAGTGGTCAAATGCGAGCATATAAGGTAAAGAAAAGGTATTTACGGCATAGTAGGCAGATATAAGATATAAGAGTTAAAACAGCACAAAGTTAACTATTATAAGAGATAGATAACATTAACGAACATGTTCCTTTTAATGTATTTTAAGATGAATACTTTAGTGTGGAACCCTGGGTTTAATTGTGTGTAACTTTAGTTCTTTAGTAATAAACATATTTGTTTATTTATTGTGCAAATCTTATAACGTGTAGGTTATTCCATGGCATGGCCGGTTTATTTAGGTTAAACAAGGTTTCATGTGATGGGTGGGATGTCAAAGAATAGGTTATCTGATGACCGTAGGGTAAGTGAGTAACTATTAACCCTGGATAAATTATGTGCATCCTTTTTATCTATCCATCATTCAATAATTTAAGATCGTTTAATATACAAAAAAGCAAACTTTTGCTTGCTGTGCTAGTCTTTTTTTTAATATCTTATAGGCTAGCGTTTGACCACTATCTCACCTGTTGGTAAGTGGTGATGCGGTCGAAGATGGTAAGCACGCTAGGCCTAGAACGGGGACTGGCTCTCAAGGATAGCTGCCGGAATACATTAGATGTTTGGTGACAGATTTTCTGACTTGAGGGTGGTAGCTGGCCAGCCGGATACTAGATAGTGTCCTACCACCATGCGGGGGTTGTTGGTTTCTTAACGATGTTTCCCTTCACCGGAGAGCTACTGTGAGGCGCACATCAATTTTTCTATAGAAAAATCCATTGGTGCATAAATCCATTGGTGCACGGCGGGGTTCGAACTTGGTACTTCGTCATCAAAGCCAACCGTTCTCCCGATTACGCCACCGGTCCCTAGTCATTTTCAGTTTGATGTTTATCTCCAATTTCTGGAGGTACTCATCAGATCTCGATGAGTTACAGTGGGGCCGCTAATGGGGTAACTTACTAATTTAAATTAGTAAGTATACATATAAAAACAAAATTTAAATATCAGTCCATATTCACAGAGAAATCGATGAACATACTAAAATAATTCAAATCAAAAATACATACATAGAGACGAACTAAGATTGAAGACTGAACCTCATTTTGAAGTCGGTAAACAAATAGTTTTATATTAAGTTAAGTAGGTTATACATATTCTTTCCATTCTCAGTAACATGAAATATGTCGTATAAATATCACGAGTGTTGCCAGTCCTATTTTCTTTCAGAAAATTCCCACATCGCGAGCTGTCACCGCGCCGAGCTCACGATATTCATAAGCAGCGTCATCAAAGGACACACGACGCACTCTATCTATTGAATAGTACTACTGGATATGGAATTACTTCTAGAAATAGTAAAAGCTCGTTAAAAAAATGCGGTGTAAATAAGGGTACGGTAGGAGATACATGAAAGAGCAAGAAACATGACTACATATGTGACAGTGAAACAATTTAAAACTAACAAAAAATTACGTAACGCTTATGTCATATTTATGTATATTTTCCTTTGGCAACAATAGCATCCGTAATGGGGCTTTATTCTTAGGATGTTAAAATTTATTTGTGGTAACGATTATTATATATTCGTATATTTGAATTAATTTCAATACTATCAGTAATCAAACCGTAATGTGTGACATTTATTTACACTACAAAAAAAACTGGCCAAGTGCAAGTCGGACTCGCACTCGTAGGGTTCCGTAACACAGTTAAGTATTCCATAACTATGATTATTCACAACTACAAAATTAACTTTGTTTTTCGTAGTGTTTGTATGAAAAACAAAGTTATCTTTGCGTTCGCCATATCTCTAAAACTGCTGACTGTATCTCGTTCAAACCAATTTTCGTTGTTAGTTTTTATTGAGATCTACAATTTTTCACTCCCATACCTTAAAAGTTAGAGGGGGGGGGGGGGGGGGACACACATTTTACCACTTTAGACGATCTTTATCTTTCAAATGATTGACTTTGAGAAAAAATGATTTTAGGAACCTCAATGTCATTTTTGAAGAGATAGACATGACACCCCACACGTATAGGTTTGAAGAATTTTTTTTTTGTTTCAGTTCCATGTATGGGATGCCCCCCCTAAAACATTTATATATTTTATTTTAGTATAAAAATCGGAAAGCGGTTCACAGAATACATCTACCTACCAAGTTTCAATTCTGTAGTCCTAACAGTTTCGGAATAAAATGGCTGTGACATACGGACGGACAGACAGACAGACATGACGAATCTATAAGGGTTCCGTTTTTTGCCATTCGGCTACGGAACCCTAAAAACAAATACTACATCAATCTGTTCTGTTGTCTGGAAGGAATAGATTTTGAGCGATAAAACCGCCCCATGAATAAGTCTTTTACATTTTCCTGTGTGCAAATATAGACGTACTTATCTATATTTTTAAATTAAGCAATATTATTATAGGTTTACTAGCTACGCCCTGCGGCTTCGCCCGCAATAATATATAGGTAAGTATCGTATATCCCAGTCCACCCTATTGCCTATCTCTGTGATTTGTACTGCAATTAGGCTGCGTTTTATTTCCCGACTGCGCGACGCAAAGGAGAGGTAATGTGTTTATCAGTCTATATATGTATGTATGTTTGTTCCTTTGTGGCACACTAGAGACCAAACGCGTGGGTCGATTTTGATAATTGGCACGTCAATAGATTCGCCATGCTAGCGCGAGTGTCAACGAAAACATAAGAAATTGAAAAATTCAAAATGGCGGTTTTCAGACGCCAAAATTTGGGGTTCATAAATTTTTTTTTTCAAAACCTTTCGAGTGGGGTATCGAATTAAAGGTCTTAAAATGGAGATTCAAAATATATTTATAACAAATAATTTATGATCGTACAAATCGAAAAAAAAAACGATTTTACATGTTGCGTTAGTCACTTTCAGTAACAAGTTTGCGGCGCTTATCTCTGAAGTTACTTATCAGATCTCAATAAAATTACAATGAGACCAAACGAAAATCATATTACTTCAACAAAAAAAGATTTTTTTAAATCGGTTAAGAATTGATGGAGTTCTGAGGTAACAAACAACCTCTTCCTTTTGGTATAGTCGTTTAATAGTACGGAATTTGCCGTCCTTTACTTAACTAAAAAGTGTAAAATAAAACATTGAATTAAAAAATCAAAAAACCCGACTGCGCAAAAGTGAAGTGTTAATAAACGAACTGAAAAGAAAAAAGTCTAGTAGTTTAGACTTCTGTTTAGGGATATCAAAAAACTATACCATTTAAATTCTTTCTCGGTCGATACACTCATAAAATAAATTATACATTGTTACTCGTATATGGAATATAGAGACTTTAACAGTCGGGACACATTAATCCCCATTCGTTAAGCCATTAATGTGTCCCGACTGTTAAAGTCTTTATATTCCATATAACAATGTATAATTTATTTTATGAGTTTTTTGATTTTTTAATTTAATGTTTTATTTATTTATTGTGTTTCATTATTTCACAATATTTTGGATAAACATTGTCTGAAGTACTGAAACATGCACTGGGTTGCGGGTGCACGTAATAGTACGGTTCCGTTGGCAACCCTACATTAATCAGGGGAATTAAACACGTGTTTTAAGTGTGACGTTCGACGTCTAGATGAAAGCTGAATGGCAATACCTTTGTTACCTTTGTAGTTTTTTTTTGTAAATTCAAAGCAATAAGTTATGTTTCTGTTATATCTATGATAATTATTATTGAATATAATCTATTTAATGTTATTTGACGTGTGTAAGTGCACATTTTTAATTTGCCCATATACTGAATAAATGCTTTGACTTTTGACTTTTCTGCAAAATGTTTGCCAAATCGGTCAACCCTGACAACCTTACAACCTGATATTCACGTTTACAATATTAGTGTTGATTAATAAGCCAATGTTTTAAAACCAAGAATAAATAATATTCTCTTCCAGTATCGCCTGAATCCAATAGCATACAGCATCCAATGCGTCCGCCCGTCTGAAATATTGCGAGAGGTATCGTCACGACAGTCTGTCCACAGATTTATTTATAACACGTTAACTTACCGTTTGATAGAACGAGTTGGAATAGCGGAACATAGACGCAGTGTTGCGCAGTAGTTGATATAACTACAAGATAATTAAGATAGCTTGAAAATAATTACCTAATGACAATATCAAAATTATATAAACTACAATAATAATATCTATACTATAAATAAAAGACAGAACCTAGGTCGCTACCTGCCGGTAATGTTCCCAAAAAGCTAGCGACGTTACCTCGTTGTATAGCTAGGCTAATACGTTGGCCGAGGTAAGCGCCAGCTCTTTGGTCACGGGTGATGTCAATTAGGCGTCTGGACAACTCATTAACAAAACCTCGGGCATCTCGACCCCATGGGTTCATTGTTTCGACCCCGAACGGAAGAAAAAGGTAGATAGAATTAAGATAGCTTAAACAACCGACATCCATGCCCCGCGAATCAATTTCAGTAGCAAGTTTGAGACATTTAACGTCATCATATCATTAGAGATACAAATCAGATCTCGATGAAATTACAATGGAACCACCTCGGAAACGTACCTTACCGATTAAAAAAAGAATCATTAATCGGTTCACAATTGACGGAGAAATCGCGTAACATACATAAAAAATTAAACATACAGACGAATTGAGAACCTCCTTCTTTTTGGAAGTAAGTTGAAAAGGTAGGCTATTCTGGTACTTAGCTTCATTATTTTCATTTGATTTGTCTAAAAAACGGCTGGATAGTCGAGTTGTTGGTTTTTACGGTTCTTTACCTCAAAAGAAAAAATAAAAACCTAATAGGATCACTTTCTTGTCTGTCTGTCCGTCTATCTGTCAAGACTCTTTTTCTCAGTAACGCGTAGATACATCAAGTTGAAGTTTGAATCATATACTCGGGTCTATGGTCTATTTCAGCTCCTAGTGTTTCAAGTTTCATAGGTGACGGTGACAACTTCCCATCAGGTGGAACGTTAGCTTGTCACCTACCTATATCATAAAAAAAATTGGCTGTGCCACTTTTTAGGGTTCCTAACCCAAAGGATACCAACGGAACCCTATTACTGAGACTCTGCTGTCCATCTGTCTGTCTGTCTGTCTGTCTGTCTGTCTGTCCGTCTGTCAGCAGGCTGTATCTCATGAACCGTGATAGTTAGACGGTTGAAATTTTCACAGATGATTTATTTCTGTTGCCGCTATAACAACAAATACTAAAAACAAAATAAAGTTAAAAATTTAAGGGGGTCCCGATACAAGAAACGTGTTTTCGGCATTTTACTATAACGCCATCTATGAACGTTTGACTGTATTAGTTATATTAATTACCTATGTGTTTAGTTAGACAGTTTAAATTTTCACAGATGATGTATTTCTGTTGCCGCTATAATAACAAATGAAGAATTGAGAAATATATAACAAATGAACAAATGAGAGAAAAAAAAATGAAGAATTAAAGGGTGTCCCCATACAAGAAACGTGTTTTTTCGGCATTTTACTGTAACGCCATCTATGAACGTTTGACTGTATTAATAATATTAATGAACTATGTGTTAACTTTCACTTAGTTGGTGTTAGATATTCGTAAGATGGCATTGTACTAAATAAGCACGCGGCTCCTGTTTTAATAAATGTTTGCAATTGACACGGTAATATATAATAATAATATCTGAATGACCAAGGTTTGCTCGCAATTTTTAATTTTTTTCTGGTAAATCGTGTTTTATGTAAAGTTTTGGCTCCCAATAATAGTTTCCTCACAAAATAACAAACTTGGAAAAACCAATCATCTTGTCTGGACTCGAACCAGGGACCTTCTGATCGCTATCCGATCGATCTTCCACTGAGCTATCATAACAATGTAACAATGGTGAAATTTACCTTCATATTCTAATTATATTGTAGGAGTTTTTCATTACCTGAAAACAAGGATAAAACAACATTTTCTGAAAATGAAAACATAGATAGATCGATTTATCAATTCATTACAAGAAACGTGATTTCTTTGAGCATTTTTTACTCAATTTTATAAAATATTGTAGTGTGGTACGGAATCGGAACCCTACGAGTGCAAGTTCGACTTGCATTTGGCTAGTTTATTTAAATATCGTTAATCATGTCTCCTTCCAGTAGCTACAATTATATTTTCACTTAACTTTCTTCACTGCAATAATTTGTATACTGCATTATTCCACGATGGTGGTGAAACTGTGAGACAGATAGGTATATCGATCTATCTGTCGGCGGCAATTAATTTTATGGTGCGTTTTTAGAAATGCTTTTTAGTGTATTTATGGCTTTATTTAGCAGTCGTCAGTGGACTTAATCGAACATCGTAAAACAGATGAAAGGAGTGAAAGATGTTGATTGGGATCATTATTTTAGGTGCTATTTTTGAAACTTGTAAAGTGAAGTTGAACAATAGTTATGGTAGAGGGCGTAAGCTCGAGTTGGGAAGTAGTAGGCTGATTTATACGATGCCTGTACGAGCATACCAGTGCTTGTATGGTATATATATGTATAGATATATATAATCTATAAGTAAATATATAAGTAACATACCTTATATAGTTACTTATACCTATTACTAGCAGCGCCCCGCGGCGTTGCCCGCGTATTTATAAACCTTCTACTGGAGAAAATAAATAGAGTGCTATTTAGTGCTGAAAATTGTAATAAAATCTTGTAGTAGTGTGTTGCGTTGTGCGTACAGAAAGCAGTAGCGACATTGTTTTTTACTATTTAAAGATAACATAATACAAATATTTTCATATAACATCATATTATCTCAAAATCTCTGGAGATACTTATCAAATCTTAATAAAATTACAGTGGCACTAAACGGGAGGCAGACTCTCTTAAACAAAAAAAAAACAAATCGGTTAGTCAAAAACAGTGTTCTGAAGTAACAAACATTAAAAAAAAAAAAAACGGTAAAAAAATGGTTAAAAGTCGGTTAAAAAACCATAAGAAAAATACCTTCGTGCCACAGAAAGTCGAATAATATTGATCATACGTACTTGAAATGATGCATGCGTTAGTAACAGTTAGCTGCAATACTATAGAATAATACTAGGAACAACTAACTTGAATGTCTTGTAACTTGCTAATTAATAAATCAGTCAATCAAAGACCCTCTATTGTTCTACGGTTTTTGTTCATTACAATAGAATCAATTCCAGGGGTAGGTACTGTTCGAGCTTTCACCTTACACTCCAACTTTGATTAAATTCTCAATGAACTGTGAAACTACATGATTATTGAATTGCATCGTTTTGTTACTGCAGGACTAAGAAACGGTCAAACAACTGAGAACGGACTTTAGCCATGAATAACTAACTGTACCCCATGGCTTCCATCACGTTATACGGTAAATTAAATAGTTTCAATAGTAAAACTAAAAAGCCAACTTCACATGCCGCGCTAGTCATTTTCAGTACCACGTTTAAAGAGTTTACCTTCATATCTCTGGAGTTACTCATCAAATCTCGATGAAATTACAGTGGAATCATTTTGAAGATGTACTCTAGCGATGGAAAAAAGAATCAATGGGATCGGCTCACATTTAGCGGAGTAATCACGTATCAAACATACAAAATACAAATTACAAATTAAAACAGTACTTGGTAGCCGACCAGCGGAAACATGGTGATATAAATATAGATATGTCGTTTATTTAACATAATAATTATAGTAGTATGTATAAATATGACATTTTATCCATTACTAAACTATTCCCTTCTCTTGCCATAAACCACAGATTATATATTGCATTTGTACCCAGCATTAATTATGTATTTCTTTTTTCTTTTTCTTTCTTTTCTAATTTGTTACGATGTTAATATTGTTTAAAACTGTATATATATTGTATGCATATATATTTTTTTATTTACCAATATGTATAATATATATATTATATTACATTATGATTAATATTTAAATTTAATTAAATATATATATATATATATATATTTTCGCGCTAGTACATCACCCGCTGGCTTAGCTGAAAACCTGCAGCTTCTAGGCGTGTAACCCCAGACATATGTGCTGAGTTAAGCCCTTTTGGCACCTCACCTCATTTTTATCACTTTTATCTGTTTTATGTTCTTGTTTTTTATGTTTTACATTATTATAATATTTAGTAAAATTTGTTATCATGTAAGTTTTTGCCAAATAAACGAATTTTCTTTCTTCTTTTTTCTTTCAAAAAGATAAAAAAATCATATAGATGAATTGAGAACCTTCAACTTTTTGAATGACAGTTGAAAATAATGTTGATTAAAAGTCGACCACACATGCACAGATTGCTACAAACACAGGTAAATTATATTGCCGATAAACCGCGAATTAACTCTGAATCGCGGCTGTGATTCTGATTCCTTAAAGATCAAATCTAACTAGAAGCGAAATAAAATAATGTTATTATTACACTAAGACAATTTAAGCTCGTTTTTATAATAGAACTGACTTCAAATGACGCTAGTCATTTTCAGTACCAAGTTTGAGGTGTTTATCTCCATATCTCTGGAGATACTCGTCAAATGTCGATGAAATTTTTAGGAACCCCCTTGGAAGTATATACTTTCAAACAAAAGAAGAGATTTCCATTAGCCCAATGGCTAAGGTGTCCGCCTGTCGAGAGGTCGTGAGTTCGATCCCCACCCACTGCACTATTGACGTGGAGCCACTCTAGATACAAGCACATTTAGCTTAGTTGGTGGGGTTCACAAGACTTCACTAGTACTGTGCAACCCACATTGCTAGTAACCCTTAAAAAAACATTCGCAACACACTTCACACAATTTTCATAAATGGTTGATTGTTTTTGTGTAAAAATGTTACAGTTACTTATTACTTAATATTCAAAATTGGCTTGTTGGTATATTTACATATTGTTATATTGGCAACCTTTTTACTCGTTGTGATATAAGATTATTCAGTTGTGATTTTGCACTGATATTTAAGCGACATCTAGTGTCCATGATTCGCCTCTATTTGTAAAGCATCAGTGACCGCAAATTAACTATTGAATTGAAGAGCATCGGCTAATTATGAACTGCCATTAATACTAATAGAATAACTTGTACACTATATAACTGCGTACAATATAAAGCGATTGAGTTCATTAACGGAGGTTTTTTCTACTGAAAGTTTTTTTATGAGACATTAAACCGCTTCAAAAGTAATAGGTATATTAGATAATTTTAAGGTAACTAACTAAGGTAATTAGGTATTTTTTTATATTTTTAGGAAGAACTACAATATTTTATTTCTTTTAATTGTATTTTACAAATAGAAATGTTTGGGTTTGATAACGGTACTAAACATATACATACAAAATGTCACCAAAATAAAACTAGATTTACTGTTGCTATATTATATATATTTCTTTCTATATCTCTATATTATTGGGTCTAATGAACATGGGGGTGGTCCCATGTTCATTAAACCAAAAAATAACACAAAAATATCTATACATATAGATATTTTCGATTCGATCTATATTGTCCGGTTTTAGAGTAAAGTTATGAGACGACGTGCCTGTACAAAATTAATTAAAAAAGTTAATTAAAATAAAAAATACTAAAAAAAACACAAGTTTTTTGTAAAGAAGTTATCATGTGTGTCTGTGAAAAGTACTAATAATAACAATAAGTACAACCCCGAATTCTACTGTCGTATTTGATGGTACCATAATATTATTGCATTGTCACCGAAGATATGCAAGTAATGCCAATTTTAAGTCCAATATTATGTTTCTTTAAAGTGTCTCACACTTTATATTTTTGTAAATTGTTAAACACAATCCAAAATTTCATCGTACCGACGGGCCTCGAACCCGCACCCCCCGAATTACACGTCCAGGTGCTCTGCCAATTAAGCCACGGTTCGATACATCGATACGACGTGTAATCCGGGGGGTGCGGGTTCGAGTCCCGTCGGTACGATGAAATTTTGGATTGTGTTTAACAATTTTAAGTCCAATCGAAACCCACACATAAGTACATACATACATTACATACATACTGACACAACTAGTTAAATGAAAGCTTGTAAAAAGCTACAAAGCAAGCTTTTCGTACAAATTGAGAAGCAATTTTATTATAAAGTTGGTCAAAATGTAAAATTTTAAAGTAGCTAAAGCTAGTAAATCATTGAATATTTATATAAAATGATTTTTATACCTAATTAAAAATCAATATTAAACACGTATTAAATCTATCCACAAAACCATACTAAAATTTAATGATATTTGTAATAAATAAAACGAACTCCATTTTGTTGAATTTTATGTTAATAAGTACACGAGTTCACGTATTTATATTCAACTTTGATATCGTTAGCCTTTTTACAAGTTTACTCAAATGTATGGCGTAGTTTACGGTGAGAACAAAAGTGCTACATGTGTTTTTTTTGTTAGAGTTATTAATACGTAGAAACACTTCACGATTCCATTTAACAAAATTTTAATAAAATGACAATAATTTAAGATCGTTTAAAAAACTAGAAGAACCAACTTCAAATGCCACGCTAGTCATTTTCAGGACCTAGTTTGAGGTGTTTATAAATCTCCATGTCTCTGAAAATACTAAACATATCTCAATTATCTCAATTTAAATGGGAACAATTGGAAAGTAAACAAAGTACAAATTTAAAAATAATTTTCTTAACGGTTCAGGCGTCTTCGAGTAATCGGGGAACATATACATAAAGTTTTTGTCTGTCTATGTCATATGTATCTTCCACATCCAAGCATTAATTCAGTCCTGCATCGTCACCTAACAACAGGTGATATAGTGCTAAAGTATTATTGTTACCTGCCTGCAATGAAAGTATCGTTTTACTAAAAAAACAATTTAATACAACGATAATTATATTAAACTAATGGGGTCTTGCATAAAATAACTCAGAACCGACAAATTCTGCAACGTAAGCTTTCCCGCTCGCTTCTCGTAAAGTTTAAACTTTTAATTTTATTGACGCTTTAAACTTTACCGTCGAAGATTAGGTTCTTTTAAATAACGCTTTCAATGTTTCTTTGAAGTTTGCGGTAGGGTTATCACATAATCTTATGTTGTTTTTTAGGGTTCCGAACCCAAAGGGTACCAACGGAACCCTATTACTGAGACTCCGCTGTCCGTCTGTCTGTCTGTCTGTCTGCCCGTCTGTCACCAGGCTGCATCGTATGAACCGTGATAGTTAGACGGTTGAAATTTTCTCAGATGATGTATTTCTGTTGCCGCTATAACAACAAATACTAAGAACAGAACAAAGTTAAAAATTAAAGAGTTTAAAACAAAAAACGTGTTTATTACGATACGATACGATACGAAATTAATCCACCTCGACTCGAAAAATTAGCACGCGCAAGCGTTTCATTTGTTAAATTTGTGGGCCTCGGTCGATTTGTTTACATGTATAAGATTTATTTGTACACATGTAGTGTACAGTATCGAAAAATATATCCACAATTTTAGTACTTAAAGAGCTTCAATTAGTTAGAATTAGTAGAAAGTTAGTCGTACGAACACTCGGTCTTCTAGATATTTAATTAAATTACATTTATCATTAATATTAATATATTCAATTAATAACCATTGTTTGTGTTAATACTTACTTATTAAATACTTAGTTGGTACTGGTTTGGTGTTAGAAGTTCGTGGCGTTCGGACTTCGGAAATTCGGAACCCTCCGTGTGCGGGACAAAAGTCTGACTCGCACTTGGCCAGTTTTTTTGTTGTTTGTGTTATCATCATCATCATCAGCCGGTGTCAGTCCACTGCTGGACGTACGTAAGCCTCTCCCAAGATGCGCCACTGAGCCCGATCTTTGGCTCTTCTTTTTCAGTCGCTGCCCATCGCTTTGCGTTTGTCGTCTGTCCACCTGGTCACAGAACGTCCTGCGCTACGTTTGCCGATTCGCGGTCTCCACTCTAGGAGAAGTCTACTCCAATGGTTATCAGTCCTGCGGTAGATATGACCAGCCCACTGCCACTTCGAGCTATGTCGATACCTTAAGTTCTCTGGCGAATTACTTCTTTCCGGATTCGATTCCGCAGAGAAATACCGAGCATAGCTCTCTCCATAGCTCGCTGAGCGACTTTAAATTGGTGGATCTGTCGAACTGTGAGTGTCCACGTCTCGGCTCCGTATGTCATCATTGGTAGGACGCACTCGTTAAAGACTTTTGTCATTAGATACTGCGATATAGGCGACGAGAGGACCGACGGAGTTTTTCGAATGCTGCCCGGTCTAGCTGAATTCTTCTCTGGATTGTTGAAGTTGTGTTTGCCTAGTAGGAGCGTCTGCCCTAGGTAAACATACTACGTAACAAGTTCGAGTGGGATTCTATTTAAGGCAATCGGTTCCGAAACAACGTGTTCGTTGTACTTTGGTTTTGTCCAAATTCATCCGGAGTCCGACGCGACTAGAAGAATAAACTAGGCTATTCAACATCCTTTGTAGGTCCTGCAGCGTCTCTGTCATAATGATGATGTCATCATAATTTCCAGTCCACCGTCTTAAACATATCCTCCAAGACGTTAGTGAACAGTTTCGGGGATATGACGTCCTCTTGTCTCACTCTTCGACGCAGGTGAACATCTTTAGTTCGCTGGTTCTGTACTTGTACAGTCATCGTTGCGGCATTATACAGACATCTCATCACTTTTATATATCGCCAGTCGACTTGGCAACGCTGCGAGGACTCCAGAACGGACCAGATTTCGATTGAGTCAAAGGCTTTCTTATAGTCCACAAATACTAAGCACAGGGGCCGATTGTACTCTTCGGTCTTCTGTATAATCTGCCGCACCGTGCCAGAGCTCTACACACCACCTCCAAGGCTCACTACAACGTTGTCATGGGAGAAATTAACGCCAAAGTGCGAGTTGTTTTTGTATACCTACCTGCAAATGCAACACATTTATAGATTTTCAAGTATAATAATGTTCAATTTTTATCTTCAAAGAAGAATGTAGTAAATCGTAATGAAGTTTATAGACATTTATTTTAAATAATATTGTTGTAATAGACCGAGGCGTGACATCGACTTGTCTTGTTGCTTAATATCGCAAAGACAAACGCTTAGAAAATAAGCATCGATTGTAAAAAAAAAGCAAAATATGACGCAATTATCGCGACTGACTATTCCATTAAATAACAATGCAAACAAACAATAAAAATGCGATGCATTGCTTTGACCGTTCCAAAGTACCTAGTACCACCTAGTACTATATGTAATAATCTTCAAAAAGAATAGTCGATTTTGATAATTTTTTACTTTTTACTTTGTTTATTACTTAGACAAACGCTATCGCTTATCATATGACAAACATATTACTTTTCCTTTACCTAAAATCAATTAATCATTAAACAAATAACCCTACTAAAATCATGTTAAAAAAGTTAGTCACAAGATGCTCCTATATGCCCTTTTGACAGCCCTTTATAATTTTTTTTTATACAACAAGGAATGTAAATAGCGCTGGGATGCGCCCGCGCCAGGTGCAATTGGCAGCAATTTGCGTCGAGCCAAGGGATGTAATCGCAATTACTGCACCAAATAAACAGTGTTCCAACTTCTTCAAAGTGCTTCGATAAGTTCACCAACACTGTCTCATATTATGTTTACTATAACTAAAATCTTGGAAATTACTTACGTGATCACTCTACTTCAAAGTAAGAAAATTTAATTGGATGTTCGATAACTTAAATCGATACCTAAATTTTGAAA
Organism: Cabera pusaria; assembly: GCA_954871355.1. Lineage (NCBI taxonomy): Eukaryota > Metazoa > Arthropoda > Insecta > Lepidoptera > Geometridae > Cabera > Cabera pusaria. The sequence goes on along the minus strand of OX940896.1, from coordinate 9,753,945 downwards.
ACTGTCAAGAAAAAAAATACTGACAACATTATAATATATGGCACTTACTTCTACTATTACGTCTACCATTTAGGTATCAAGTACCTAAACTGACAGGTACCTAATAGCAGAACGGAATACACGTATTTTTAATCGAACTCATAAAATTCATAAATCTTCTGCTTAATTACATTAAACTTAAGAGAGTAAATTCATCTTCAAAGTCATTAACATGTCATTTAGACTTTGTCGTTAGCTCAGGTACTGTAGTTATTTGTAGCTCAGATGGACATACTCGCAATTACAATGTCTCGACGGAGAAAAATTGATTTTTCAATGTTGGTTTTAAGGTGGTCCCTAATTATAGACCTCCTCAGTGGAACTAAGCCACCTTGCAGGTGACATGCCCCTAAAAAAAATGAATGTAGGTGGTAATAAGGGATATCTACGACAGTGTTGTTTTTATAGCTATTAATCGAAGGGTGTAATCGTGTCAGGCTCACCTGAGAGACTCGTTTTTGTCAGCTTTTTTATTGGTGACAGGCGACTTGACTACGAGCTCACATGTTGTAAAGAGACGATGTTGATTTTATATATTTGTATCATACTAGTTGCACTTCGACTACTCCGACTCTCGCCTTAGTCCAAATGTATCCTTCCTGTCTTATTTTCCATAAAAGCTAATAGATGTGCAAAATTTTAGTAATGAAATGGTAACAAACGTTAACAGATCAACAAAGGTGATTAACGCATTTAGAATTCAGGCGCACGAGTAACTTTGCGCACATCCTAAAAGAGTTTTGGTTTTAAAACAATATTTTCATCACATACGTCCTTCGAGCATTTATCAATGGAGATGTTAACGCAAGGCGTACGTACCCCTCTGCTGGCCATTATAGCCATTATTGGCCATATGGAGCGTGCGTAACTACGCTGTTTTTAATACTGTGTGCGTGTTTCAAGCTGGTGTGCAGGATCGTTAAAGGGAGTGATTTGTGCGTGTGCAATACGTGTTTACCTTGTCCCGCGTAAGTATCGGCAGAAAATCTTTGCGGATTACAACGTTGACATCTCCATTGGTAAATGCTCGAAGCATACGTCTACCGAAGACGTGAATTACTAAAACATAATTTTTAATGCATATAATTTTTTGAGATTTATGTATAAACAAATTAAAGAAGACACATTTATATTAATATTTCTAACTTCTATTCTAGATTATTTGATCATTTTTATAGATTATAGATATTTTTAATATTGTATCCAGATAGTAAATATATTTGCTAGCTCTAATATTTTCTTATCACAAACCGAAAGACAACAACATGGCAGGCCTAGGCGCAGGTCAGATAAAACACGGATATGACAGGATGACTTGGACACGGTCTTAAGAGTACACAAAAAAAAACAAGAAATATGGAAAGAAGAAAGAAAGTTCTTTATCCTGAAGACACACCGAGCCGAATTTACATTCGACCCGGAGTTTTGTGACAGAAAATACATTTAATGTTCTACAATATAAACATAATTTTCTGTCGTAAAATTCCTCGTACATCATTAAGTATTCAATCACCTTGACGAAGTAAAGTCGTTGTGAGCACAACGTCCAAGATTACCATTTGTCTCCTTTAATATACAAGCTGGAATCGCCTCAAGTGCATATCTGAAGGTACTGACGCATTTTACATACAAGTAATTGGATATCTCTTCTTGAGACAGGCGGTTGGTAGACAGATGGCATATTCAAATGAAATTAACAAGGGTGCTAGGCTTTGGTAAGACCCGAATCAGTTTGTACCGTCTTGTCTTCATCTTGTAACCGTATAGTTGTGTGCAGTTTTCGTAAATGTTGGTGTGGGAAAGAATATAGTATCTACCTACCTACGTATGTGCTAGCATCGTGTGACTTGTTGTTATAGTAAAACTAGCTGACCCGGCAAACGTTGTTTTGCCATATAAATAAATGGCTATTAAAAAATAAGGGTTGATCGTAGAAGGGTGAAAATTGAGGATTGTATGTATTTTTGTATGTTGTATCATAAAAAAATAGAAATTAAAAATTTTGTCTAAAAAATAAAATTAAAAATTTAGGGGTGGACTACCGAACCGATTTTGATGAAATTTTTTGTGCTTATCCGGTATCTATGAGAATCGGCCAACATCTATTTTTCATCCCCCTAAATGTTAGGGACATTTTATATATTAGATGTAAACTATGTTTGCCGCATAGATATTTTATTATAACAATATTAGATGTTTTTTGCAAGCTTTATCTCTACTTCACGGCGAATTTATTTGTCCGTCACAAATCTTGCAAATTAAATTTAATCCACTTCCCGGTTACCGATTGAGCTGAAATTTTGCATGTGTAAATTGCGTGACAATGCAATATTATGATGACATGGCGCTGATCTGATGATGGAGCTAAAAAGTGGCCAAAGGAACTCCTAAACTACACATGTCATACCCGTCGTGTTTGGGGTCATTGGAATTTGTCTTAACTTACTCTGGTCCTAGGTTATGTCCCTGTCCTAGGCTTGGGTTTACAAATGTTTTTTTTTAAATATTACTTGTTACATATATCATATAGGCTAGCGTTCGACCACTATCTCACCTGTTGGTAAGTGATGATGCGGTCGAGGATGGTAGCACGCTAGGCGTAGACCTGGCTTTCAAGGATAGCTTCCGGGACACATTAGATGTTTTGGCGACAGATTTTCTAACTTGAGGGTGGTAGCTGGTCAAGCGGACATTATGTAGCGTCCTACAACCATGCGGGGGTTGGGGGATTTAATGAACATACTGGGTATCTACTATTTACAAAAACTTAACTTAAGCTAATCTCGCAAACCCTTGGTGGATAAAAAACAACATTACTACGGCTACATTACCACACTAGATGTCAATGCAAAAAGACGATAGAGTGAGTAGACATAGACAAACTTACTCTCATTGACTCTCAAAGGCTGTGTGCTACTGGAATACCGTAAAATTTTGGCGGCGGATTTTGTCCTTGAATTTTGTACTTTTTCGTAGCAAGTTAGGTGCAACATCGATATAATGCTCCTACTACTTGTATGTATAGTATATACGAGTACATCACAATTACGGAATATATTTAATATTTATGTAATATAGGTAAGGTATTAAACTCTCTAATTGCATGACGGCTGATCTTACGGCGGATATCCACTTGTATAGTTTATGGGTTTCTCAGAAGTGCCACGTAATTATTTTATTTTTAAGAACAAATAGACATGGTGATACGTCGAGGTAAATAAAACTAATATTTTTACCTCGGTAATGTATAACTATGTATTTAATTGTTTGCATTTTCATTTTTTTTACATCTTTTTTATTCATAAAACATATATGTTGGCATTTTTTTGATAATCATCATCAGCCTATCTCTTTCCACTGCTGGACATAGGCTTCACCTATGGAATGCCACTGAGCTCGATGATTAAAAAAAAAAAATTATAGCTAAGTAGATCATTTTACTGTAGGGTTGAACTATGAACATGAAATGACTAACGAAGGTAGTCAGTCATTCATCTCTGTTAAATGTATTATGTTGATAAAGTTATGTATCATTTATTACGCGAATAGTCAAATAACTGATAATAATTATCACAGATTATTGACTGGAGTCAGTGCGGTTCGGAAAGCGTAGCGCGCAGCTCTGCTCGGTATAAAGTACCTTTAGTTAGAGTTTAGAGTAACGTAAAGTGGCTAGTAAAAGCTGAATGAGAGTAGGCGAGGATGATTTCGGTGGCTTTCAAAGGAAGGTCCAGGTTCTATCTGTTCTGTTCTGCAGTGGGATTATCATAAAAGCTATAGAAGAAGGTTTAAAACCATCATTTTCTTATTCATATCATTCTCTTACTTTGATTTATGTCTCTGATGTAACACAAAGTTTTGGCAATATTTTTATGACTGGTCGCCAGCCAGACTTTTACCCTCATCGGGAATATATATAATATATTATTGATGGTTTCTTCGCCATCACGGGCAACACAAGAATGCTTATTTATATGCACAGAGCTATACATTTCTCTTGCCGCCTTGATGATACCTACGAGACCTACGAGACGATATGACCAAGTAATATTCTTGGTACTATACTGCATGGAGTAAAATTGCCATCGCCAAAAATGTTGCATAAAAATCGGACTCACACATGAATACACCCCGTTGCTCCCCATACAAATACACTGTTCGCTAAACAGTGGTAATTTTATGGTCGAGTGGTTGCGTTATTGGCTCCAATATTACCTCCTAACATGCGATACTCTAATTCAATAAATTCTCTTTCGGCGCAATTATCGACTTTACTACCCTTTTGTAAAATAATACCAATGAAATTTTATGAGGTTACTGGGCCTGGTCATTAGGAAGGTAAATATAGAGGGGCATTTTTAAACATGCCGTTTCATTATTCAATATAATTTGAAATAAAATGAAACCACGTACTTAAAATAATTGAAATACTACTAACTACTTGGCACGACGTTTAAAGGATTTTGGGAGGTTTAGAGTGTTTTTAATCTGAATCATTGTCATTTAAAAGTCCCATTGTATTAGCATAGTATTTAAACATTATGACATTCATCCTAACCCCAGCTCTCTTTAGAAATGATGATCAACTTCTATGCTTCTCCATCGGCCACAATATATTTTCTATATATCAGTTAAGGAAACGTTTGTCCAGTATAAAGTGATCATATGGCACGAATGCATATGAAATCTAAGAAGAAAGCTATTCACAATTACACTAGGCAAGTGTGAAAAACTGTATTAAACATTTGTTAAAACAAAGTTTTTTTTAAAGACTTTAAAGACGTCGGTCGTCATCTATACTCTATACTAATATTATAAAGAGAGAACATTTGTATTTTTGTATTTTTGTATGTTTGTAATGAGTAAGCTCAGAAACTACTGAACCGATTTAAAAAATTCTTTCACTAATACATAGAATGGAGTTTCGGAATGAAAATAGGCTATATATTATCCCGTTTAAATCAAAGGTACATTCGTGGAGACCTAATTTGCAACCTAAGTCGGCAAATAAACGGTCGAAAAAACACGTTTCTTACGAACGCTGCTTAATTGAAAATAGATAGAAGAATATTTTCTATGCAAGAGTTGTACAACTTAATAAGACCTACAAAAAAGTCCGCAACATCATATGTCTATATCTTAAGGTTGACTCACAGTAACCATTTTAATCTTAAAATTTTTGTTAAAAAATATTACATAACTTCCAAGGCTATTTTCAAGTATATAGTATTAATCCTTATCCAAATAATTACGTTAATTAGCTTGGCCACATATTATAGATTAAAATTGTCCTTTACAGTATATAATTCAAATGAAAACTCTAGAAGATATCACGAATTTCACAAACACGCATCGCAAAATTAATAAAATATTTGCAGTGAAACCACAGATTAGGTCATAGCTACTACGAAAATATTATTATAGGCTTAGCTATGCTGTAGATCCCCACCGATCACAATCAATTTGAAGTCAATATAGTATAATAATATGATCTATTGTATAAAATAATATTACTCTATATATATAATAATATAATATAATATTTTAAACCACCCCGACTGATCTATGTATAATAGCTTTTTCCAATGACTCTAAACACGACATTTAAAATCTGAGCTGTAAGTTGTTGAGGATTTGAGTATTCTGTAGAGTCCAGTAGGCTTCCATGTTCTTACAATATCGTTGAAGAAGAAGATTTTCGAATTGATCAGACCTATGAAAGTTGATTTCATAGCGAAATTAACTAGAAAAAAGCTCATAATTTTATAACGATTGAACGAATTTTCATGAATCAAAGCTAAGAAAACTCTCGATGAAGACATCTATCAAACAAAAAAAAAACTATCAATAATATAAACAAAAGCGGTTCATCCGGTTAGGTGCTAAGATGCTACAGACAGACACACAGATACACACGTTAAACGTATATTACCCCTACATTTTGCGTCGGGGAACGCCGTAAGGTTACGGCGGCAGATGTACTCCTTGGTGGTAAGCTACTTTTTGGTAGATTTAATGATTCCACTACCACTGTACGAAAACTCATGATTCATGAATGCACATAAAACTTTCATTGGTAGGTATATAGCAAGGATTAGAACCAACGACTGTCGGGTCAGAATCAGGGTAACTATCCTATACGCCAAAGGGCCGTCCAATATCAATACGTAAGTATTATAAAACAAAGTTCATCACTGCGTCTGTCTGTCTGTTGGCAATAATCTCAATAGCTACTGAACGGATTATCATGCGGTTTTCACCAATAGCCAGAGTGTTTATGAGGAAGGTTTAGGTGCATAATTCGTTAACGTTTTGTGTAAATTGGATGAAATATGACGATGGTTGTTAAATATGTTCATATTTTATATTCGATGCAACAAACTGATGCAAATTTTGTAGGCATATATGTTCTACCCGTGCGAAGCCGGGGCGGGCTGCTAGTGTGCAATAAAAGTAGTCAAGATAGCAAACGTATAATAGGTGGGAAATGTTTGAATTTGGGCTAGCCAAATTCAACTGTTTTCCATCAGGAAGTGCTAGTCCCTATGATAAGCTCGAAAGTAGTACTGGACTGGACTATTATTTGTATGTGTATAAGAACTTGGTTGGCTAAATTGGGAAACTGTAATGCGCACCCAAAGTAGGATACGTAATAATAATAAATGAATAAATGAGTAAATAAATAATAGTTCCATAATAAATCCACCTGAGAGCAAACGTGTAAAAAATCACCGGAATAAACGTTATCTCGTCAACTATCGACTCGACGATTTATTTGATCGTCGGCTCATTTGCACGAAACCGCACTTTATTCTCGTTTGCGTCCGTGACACTTTTATGATAGTCTGACAACAATGACATGAGAACAATCCTTTTAGAACCCTGTATATTGCTAGCCGAGTATAAGAGGCTTTCTTAAGCTTATTGGGGTTTTTGTAGATCTTTATTTTTATAGGTTGTGAAGGTCAAGTCAGTAGCTTTTTTACTATGCAAAGGATAGAGTTAACAAAATTTTAGAAGTTATCAGATATTTTACTCAAGGTCTTCAGAGCGTGGTATAATCTCTACTTTATCAGCAACACGTTCTGTCATCTCTCAAACATATGAGTCATAATCAGCCGGTGTCAGTGTACTGCTGGACGTAGGCTTCTCCCAAGATACGCCACTGAGCCCAATCTTCGTTCTTTTCTAGTATCTGCCCAACGCTTTGCGTATATCGTCATTCCACCAGGGACGTCCTACGCTACGTTTGCTGATTCGCAGTCTCCACTCATGACCAGCTTATTGCCACTTCACTTTGTTAATCCGTTGAGCTATGTCGGTGACTTTAGTTTTCTGGCGAATTACTTCGTTCCGGATTTGATCTAGCAGAGAAACACCGAACATAGTTGTCTCCATAGCTCGCTGAGTGACTTTAAATTGGTGGACCAGTAGAAATGTGAGTGTCGACGTCTCGGCTCCGTATGTCATCACAGGTAAGACGTACTGATTAAAGACTTTTGTCTTTAGACACTGCGGTATAGTTGACGAGTAGACTCGACGGAGTTTTCCGAATGCTGTTCGCTGGTTCTGTACTTGTACACTCATCGTTGCGGCATTATACAGACATCTCATCGCTTAGTCGACAGCAATGCTGCAGGGACTCCAGAACGGACTAGGTTTCAATTGAGTCGAAGGTCTTCTCATCTTCCACAAATCCCAAGCACAAAGGCCGATTGTTCTCTGGATGTCTAGCTGTATCTTCAAGAGGTTTGCGATGATAGAGAGCATAGGTAGATATAAAAAGACTACTACGGCTGACTTCGGTAGGCCCTATATTTATGGCGATAGCTTTGTGACCGCTACTTGTTGTATAGAAAGAATCGAGGCCGATGTTTGTTGCATAGCATTTCTCTCTTTAGTCTCTATCTGAGATGCCAGCAACCTACCCACTTCTTTAAAATGACAAAATATTGCGCGTCTCTGCATTAACATCTACCATACAACACGCTCACACAAATATGTTCTGTCTGTGGTCCCTAAATTTCCAATTGGGAAGCATTGGTCTTGCAGTCTGCATCTACTGACAGAAAATTATACACCTCAAACAATATTAGTGTGACAAATATGGTACTCCTACTAGGATAATCATTACACTGGAGTAGAGACATAGAATCCTATCAAATAAGAGAGGTTACCTTGTAATGTAAACTCTGTAGACACGGCTTATTATTTTAAAGGTCTGCCATAAAACGACAGTGAGAAGTAGATATGTGTAGCAGCATCTCCTTCTACTCGTCGTCTTAAGACAAGTAATATATTTATAACTTCTGATTGCAAAATAAATGTAATCAAAATACTAACATAACATTTAATAAATTTGACTTAACGACGTCTTAAATATAATGCAATCTGCATAGTCGGTAGCTGTTCTGTCTCATCTTTTACGTAGATTGTAAATGATTGTTAGTGTTCCGCATAAATAAACAAGTAAATAAGGTTTAACGAGCATGTACGTTAAGATGGGCGGTTCATAACATGACCATTTTAAATTACCGTGCTCTAGTTATTGAATTTAAAAATTAAACATTTTACTTATTTATTACGATTGTTTACAGAGACAAAATGTGCCAATGCTAAATCTAAAAGAGCCAGATACAGAAAGCAGTACAGCACACGTAAAGCACGCATCGTCAGGAGTTTCCTCTCTCATCAGCCCTAACATCCCGCTCCTGGCGGCAACGTAGATTTAGATTTTTATAATATTTTAAAAATGTATAGTAGTTTTGTTTACTATTTTTATTTCAATGTGAAAAAAGTAAGCCTAAGATGTAAGAAATAGATATTTGCATAATATTAAAATACGAAGAAATATTATTTTCACCTCACAACCTCGGAAAGGTTCTGTTTATCATTCGAAATCTGCGTGGAAAAGTGCATTCTGCACGCTAGCGTGGCAAGAGTTCTTAAAATTCGAACCATTCTACTCAATAATTTTCTATACTGCCAATCCACTGAAAATGCATAAATACTTATTTCATGTCAGTGCGCTAACCTCATTTTTAGGGTTCCGTAGTCCTGACAAGGAACCCTTATAGTTTCGTCATGTCCGTCTGTCTGTCTGTCTGTCTGTCCGAGGTTTTGCTAAGAGACCGTTAATACTAGAAAGCTGTAATTTTGTATGGGTATGTATATCAATTACGCCGACAAAGTGGTAAAATAAAATTTTGAAAATTATTTTTTTAGGGTAGCTCCCCTACATTGAAGTGGGGATGAATTTTTTTTTGTCGTCTACCCCATCGCGTGGGGTATCGTTGAATAGGTCTTTTAAAATTACTTAAGGGCTAACAGCATTTTTTGACTAAATGCTCCATTTACGAAATATTAAACTTGAAAGTGCAAATTTTTGTTCCAGTAGGGCGTCCGCCCCCCCCCCCCCCCCCCCCTCTAAAAACTAAACTGCTGGCTTGAAAAATATGAAAAAATTATTGATAATAGTGCATTTCATGAACTTCAAAGGAAAATTATAGCGGTTAAGATAACTTTGTTAGTGTAGCAGTATATAGTAGTCGTTGGACTTGGGTGTTGGATAATGTTGTACCAAATACAAAATCCTTAGTAGTGACTAAGATGATGTAATTGCTTGTTTGTCTTACTACCTATAAATAAAAAAAAACCTACCTACCGTAAAATAGTAGATTATACAACAAGTGAATAAAGAGTCAATTTAATTCCAGGGACTAAGTTGGATCCCGAGAGCAGCGAAGGATTCTAGATAAGACCGAGATTAATTTTTTTATTCACGAGTCGTGTAATCTTCTTTTTACCATTGACTGCAAGAAAATAAATAGTAGTACCTACTTATAGTATGTATATTCATCATATTTTATTAGTAATGTGTAATAAATGTGGATTATTAACCATTTAGTACCGGTGAATGTGTGCGAGTGTAGGGAAACAGCACAATCTTGAAAAACATGCTACTTGCCTTCTCACCAAAATCGCACTAAAAATCATCAGTAAATCGTTAAAACATCTATACATCCATACAAACATTCACGTTTTTAATATATATAAAGTGTGTGACACTTCAAAGAAACATGATATCATCAGTAAAGTTCACATCTTTACTAAGGGTATGACTTGGATAAGACTGTGACTTCAATTTGATAAGACATGTAACTTTGACTCAACTTTATGACTTGAATTTACAAAATATTTAGTAATTTTAATACTTGATTCTGGCTAAATACACTAATAGTGTAGATCCATAATTAAAAAAAAAAGAATTTAACCAAAATTGGCGGGAATTTTATTTTTATTTATTTTTTTAACTTCTATGGTATGCCTCCATTTAGCCAGTCAAGTAGGCACTTTCAGCAAGATTTATTTATTTTGTGCACATAATTCGTATTTCGTGATTGTTCCATATTTAAAATGTTTTTATTCACCGAGTGAGTAAAAGAGCGTTTTATTCACTGCTGTCGATGAATAAAGTGCTCTTTTTCGAGTGGCAATGGTAAAAAAATATTTTTCAAAATTTTATTTCACCACTTCGTCGGCGTAATTTATACACACACCCCAAAAAAATAACAGCTTTCTAGTATTAATGGTCTCTTAGCAAAACCTCGGTCAGACGGACAGACAGACAGACGGATATATAAGACCATAGGTTAGTGATAATTTATCTATTTTTTCCCAGTGGCACACAATAAATAACAGGTAGTAGTTAGGCATTACATACAGTAATATAATAAAAAATCCGATAGATGGCGTTGTACACCGTTAACAAACGCAAGTGTTTCATTTTGCATTTTTACGTATATCAAGTAAATTGTGCGTTTAGATTGCTTTAAAAAAAAACTTTTCAAAGTAAAGTAAAAATTAATACATAATACGGAATAAAATGGAGTGAACAGACAGAGAACCTAGAATAGAAAGTAGAGTGCAGGTGCTTGTTGTGTTCGTTCAGCTGTGTGTTTACAATACACATTGAATTAAATTGTGTTTTGTTTTTATATAAATTAATTTATATTTATATATAGTATTCAGTATAAAGAACAACAGAATCGTTTTACATTGCAATAATGGGCTACTACGGAACCCTACACTGCGCGTGGCCCGACACGCACTTGGCCAGTTTATTAGTATTAACCACACTAGCCAGATGATGAGCCAGACAGATGCATGAAAAAGATAAAAACTTTTTAGATTTTTTTTTGTTTCAGTATGGCTCCACACGATTAGTGTATTATAGCCTGCAGTGTCAAGTATTAAAATTGTTCACGTTTTTGTAAATTCAAGTCGTAAAATCGAGTCAAAGTCACATTTCAGGTCAAGATGAATAGTCATAGTCCAGTCTGAATTATACCCTCAGTAAAGATGTGGACTTTATTGAAGATTTTCACTTATAATACCACAAGAGTAGTAGTCGTCAAGTTTTTCAGGAAAAATTTTTAAAAAACTTGACTCCTTCATTTGTTTGCAACGAACCTATCGGGAAATATCCGATAATTTTGAAGCTCGTGTGGTATTCGGGGGATTATTTTTCCGACTCAAATATCGACCAATAGAATTGCACCATTCGACGTCACGTGGTACAACCTACATGGTATTATACTGAAAATTTTTTGAAAATTTTCTCTGTTGTACCACGTGACGTCGAATGGTGCAATTCTATTGGTCGATATTTGAGTCGGAAAAATAATCCCCCGAATACCACACGAATTGGGGGGTTTGGAGGGAACGTTAAAAAGTGTGTGTGCTTTTATTGACTGAGCAAGCGTAGCGAGCAAAAAGCCTCAGTTTCGGGATTGGTTAAATAATGGCACATGGGTTCAGTTCCAATGAACCCGTGTGCCAATTTTTAGAGTTCCGTACCCAAAGGGTAAAACGGGACCCTATTACTAAGACGCCGCTGTCCGTTAGATGTCGTTATAAGAAATAAAATGTTTATTAATTATTATTTTTTGCTGGCGAAAAATGATAGTGGTATTTTTTGCTCGATCTTATAAAATACTGTAGTGTGGTACGGAACCCTACGAGTGCTACCCGACTTGCCCTTGGCCAGTTTATTGTTGATTTATTTGTTTATTTAAAAAGTTTTGTTGATCGCGTTTTTTTTAATTCAGGGAAATAGGTGGGAAAGGGGAGAAGTCTGCTGTAGCGTTATTTATCGACAGATTTTACTAAAATTGGAGAAGCACACTAAAAACTTCATTCTACACAAGATGTGCGAATAAAATTCCGAAAAGGGAGAGTGGGGGGGGGATAAGGGGATTAAGCATGCTGTAGCGTTATAATAAGGACGGATTTCAATTTTTTTCGGAAAATGTATACCTGCCTTTATCTGACTACGCAGTCCTCTTTGCCTTCACAAGACAAACCTGTAGACAACAGATTCAAACTCCTAGGATCAAGGGAACGTGAGTAATTTTTTTGGCAAAGCCCAAACTATGAAACGGCTTTGCTAAGCTATGGGAGTTGGGAGCGTCGGTTATTCCACTAGTAATATGGGCACGCGAAGTCTACTATTCTCACAGAACTACTAGTTGTATTTTATCCTAAAACTTGTGTTCTTCCGCAAGTTGAAGTGTAATGAATGTGGATTATTAACCATTAAGTACTGGTGAATGTGTATAAGTGTAGGGAAACAGTACAATGTTAAAAATTATCCTATTTGAGTTCACACCAAATTTCAATGATTATTTTAGCGTAAGTAGAACATATTACCAGGAGACCAAGAGAGTATATCTCCAGATATACGAAGATAAAACACTTGAATATTGTAACATAAGAATAACCGATATAATATATATTTTGGAGTAGTTGAGGGTATTAGTCAGGAGGGTTATTCTCAATCACTCGAAATCAAATTCGGTTTCGGAAACTGCCTTTACTTCGACTTGGATCTTTGCTATTCACAATGCTCCGATCAAAAAATCAGTGATTCTAACTGGAAAGATTCCGCGACAAAATATCTCACGGATTTATCAATATTCAAAATTAAAAATTAAGCTTCTGTATCCGAATAGGTTTTCGATACATTGAGAATCAGGAGCCAGGTAACCTTTAATTTTTTTACTAAAAATAATAAGTTTTGTATTTATTTAGAAATTTGGGGGAAACTCAATTAACTGAATAATATGTCAATGTCATCAGTACCACTACAAGTTCAAAAGGTTCAAGAGTTTGACGTCAGTGCAATTCATACAATTCATTATACCATTTCCACTTAGTCATTGAAAGCATTGCCCATAAGCTTGGCCGTTATTTGTCAGTCAAAAACCAACAAAACGATAATTGACTTGAGCATCATTTCGCCGGTAGCCATACGTGAGCTGATAGGTGATTTTGTACGATAAAACAGTGACTAAACTCAACACAAGAGAAACTGTTTTGTTTACCGTAATGCTTATACAGTGGATATAATTTTTCGCCATATGATGTTTCATAACAACCTCCGTAGACTTAGTATTAACCCAAAGTTATCAACACCATTATTATAAATGCGGTCAGTTTGTATATTTCTTTGATACTTCTACAAGGTCAAAGGCACGCTCAAATTTTACTCAGAGTTATCCAGCACGGTAGAGAAGAACATAGGATACTTTTAACTAATAAAGACACAATTACACAACAAAGTGTTATGCCCTAACATTACATGGGAAAAAAATCGAGTACAAACAAGTAAAAAACCAGGAGTTCTTTACATTGTCTTGAACACACGATTTTCTACTAACAACAAACTCCTTATTGCAGCTATTATAGGTATTGGAAATTAAAACAGTGCATTGGTACGATTCACTGTATACGCAGTCTGACAGATCGCAATACCAATTTGCTGTTCTGATTGGCGGACTACATAAGTTTATTGTTAAAAATATGTTTTAAATCGTATGTTTTATCTGCAAAAAATAATAATTAAAAAAATCTAAAAGTACTTTTATAAAATATGTAGGTTTGGGTTAAGTAACTATCATTCTACATTAGTAACTGTTTCTCTTGTATATTGTACCAAGAAGCTGCCAATCGGTTCTCAATGATGAATGGCTGCTAACGAATTTGTTGTAATCTTAATTGAAGTCACTTGTTGGTGATTTTAGACAACGTGCCGATTGGTCAACGGTGAACAGAGATCAATGACATTTGCCACCAATTATATGCGACGAAGACTAAATTACTTCAATGATCGCGATGTTATAAAAAATATAATAGGGTAACAGTTATCCAGAAAAACCACTCACAAAAAATAAATATGATTGTAATGTGGAGATAGCATTACTATTCGCAAAATACACATTTAGTATTATCGATTCAATTAGACACTTTTCACTTCACGACATCTTTAACTACAGAGGAAATCAACAAAATCGATTACTTATATTATTTATAACCACTCTTTAACTAGCGCAAAAGTCTTTAGTATCGCAAAGATCGATGGTCATTTTCACAATTAAAACATGACCATAAATTATGCTACTGTTTTTTTATATACTTTATAGGCTAGCGTTTGACCACTATCTCACCTGTTCGTAAGTGATGATGCGGTCGAAGATGGTAAGCACGCTAGGCCTAGAATGGGAACTGGCTCTCAAGGATAGCTGCCGGAACTCATTAGATGTTTGGTGCCAGATTTTCTAACTTGAAGGTAGCTGGCCAGGCAGACACTAGATAGTGTCCTACCACCATGCGGGGGTTGTTGGTTTCTTAACGATGTTTTTCTTCACCGGAGGGCCGCTGTGAAAAGCGCACATACATTTTTCGATAGAAAAATCCATTGGTGCACGGCGGTTTGAACTCGGTACCACGGCATCAAAGCCGACCGTTCTCCCGATTACGCCACCGGGCCCTCAAATTACGCAACCGGGCTACTTTCTGCGAGAATTGTACTTAGCAACTCCATCTTTCTTTTCCATCTGTCATTATTATCATCGGAATCGGAAAACTCCGTCACCTATACCGCAGTGTCTAAAGTAAAGTAAAGTAAAGTAAGTAAAGTAAAGTAAGTAAAGTCTAAGATAAAGTCTCTAACCAGTGCGTCCTACCTGTGATGACATACGGAGCCGAGACGTGGAAATTCACAATTCGACTAGTCCACCAATTTAAAGTCACTCAGCGAGCTATGGAAGCTAGCCGAGCTATGCTCGGTATACCTCTGCGGGATCGAATCCGGAACGAAGTAATTCGCCAGAGAACTAAAGTTATCGACATAGTAAACTGAAGTGGCAATGGGCTGGTCATATATATAGGACTGATAACCGTTGGGGAAGATTTATCCTGGAGTGGAGACCGCGATTCGGCAAATGTAGCGTAGGACGTCCTGTGACCATGTGGAGCTACTACATACTTGCGTATGGCGGTGGGCAGTGACTGGAAACAAAGAGCCGAAGATCGGGCTCAGTGGCGCATCTAGGGAAAAGCCTACGTCCAGCAGTGGACTGACACCGGCTGATGATGATGATAATTATTATTATCATCACCTTCCTACTTTCTTTCTACCAATGTGGGGTCGGTGCAACTGTCATTATCATCTATTTAGTTCTGTCTGCTTTCATTTGTGTATCCACTTCTTTGACAACCATATCTCGCACCCAGTCCAACCACACCTTCTTCAGTCTACCTCTTTTTCTATGGTCATCCAATTTCACATCATCACTCTGGCTCATGAGTCTCATGACATATTACGGTAGACAAAAAGAAGTAAAAAACCAATTTATTTTGACCTGTTTACGCTAAGCTTTATATCCTCGCAATCAGATTCCTCGCTTAAAAAAATTCAATCATCACTTTCCTAGATTAATTATCATTCAGTCTTTACACAATTAAGTTAAAGCCAGTTGGAAGCGGCTTCAACAGGTTGAGCTTCGGACTGGACTCGGGAGATAATCACCGGTTTCCGAGATCGCGCAAAACAAACACACGGACTGTAATGATCCCTTTGCGTAATATCGCTGTCACAGTACAACTAGATGAAGTAGACTGTAGCCAAGTTTTTTAAAGTAAGTAACATTATAAGTAAAACTGACAATTATGTGTACCGGCGGCTTTCCCTAAAAACCAGTTCCCATGTATAATCTGTTCATTGAGACCCTTCGAATGAGCCCAAACACGTGCGCCCTCTCTGCGTGAGTTGGTGAGTAGTAAAGTATAGGTACTGCAGATTCCAGGAGATGCCCCAGCATCATTGTCGTAAAATATCATTGAAGTAGATACCGAATTTATAATTGATCAGACCTATGAAAGTTGCTCTTTTAGCGTCATCAACTAAATAAACTGGCAAAGTGCAAGTCGGACTCGCACTCGTAGGGTTCCGTATCACACTACAGTATTTTATAAGATCGAGTAAAAAATACCACTATCATTTTTCGCCAGCAAAAAATAATAATTAATAAACATTATATTTCTTATAACGCCATCTAGCGTCTAACAAAGGTATTAGGGATCGACATTTCAATATAACGCCATCTATGCGACGTTTACCTAACTAAGCGTTCATAGATGGCGTTACATTGAAATGCCGAAAAAAACACGTTTCTTGTATGGGGACCCTCTATTATTTCTAACTTTATTCTGTTTTTAGTATTTTTTGTTATAGCGGCAACAGAAATACATCATCTGTGAAAATTTCAACTGTGTAACTATCACGGTTCATGAGATACAGCCTGGTGACAGACGGACAGACAGACAGACAGACAGACGGACAGCGGAGTCTTAGTAATAGGGTCCCGTTTTACCCTTTGGGTACGGAACCCTAAAAAACAGCTTTTATTTTTTAAACGGCTGAACGGATTTTCATGAATCCAAGGTAAAACCTCTCTTTTGATAAAGACACCTAACAAACAAAAAAAAACCGGCCAAGTTGAGTTGGACTCACCCACTGAGGCTTCCGTACCAACTTCTCAGACTAGATTAAGGGACAAACTTAACTTTGGAGTTCGGTCAACTATGTATAAAATAAATAGCATAATTTCATTTATTTAGTCAACTATGTAAGTTGTATTTTTTGGAATTTTCCCTTTATTTGTGCTGTAAGACCTTGCTTCTTGCCAAATTTCATGATTCTAGGTAAACGGGAAGTACCCTATATTAAGTTAAATTTTGTTAAAGTTTTCGCGAAAATCTAAATTTTCCCATTTTTTTTTATCGTGTTGACTCAGGACCTTGATTTTTATACACCTAATAGGGACTATAGACCTCAGTATCTGGTATAAATTTCAACTTGCTAGGTCTGCCCGTTCCTGAGAAAATTGGTGGTGACACACGGACAGACAGACAGACGGACAGACGGACAAGAAAGTGATCTTATAAGGGTTCCTTTTTACCTTTTGAGGTACGAAACCCTAAAAACCAAAATCAATTCATCCATTTGAGTGCTACGGTGCCACAGACAGACATACACATACACAGATACGCACGTCAAGTATCATAAATGTTACTGCGTAAATTACACTGTATTACAGATGATGCAATAGTAACTATGGATAATGCCACAGATTAAGCACCAGTTATTAGGATAATGCCACCGGTCTGAGATAGGTAGGTATTAAAATGTAACAAGTTGGTTGTACCCTACTTTTCCACTATAAAGCGAAATAATCTCTAATTTGTGGTGATTAAGATGGAAATGATGTAAAAATTACAGACGACATGGATCAATAACAATTGATGAATGTTGAAAATAATAAATTTTGAGGAAAATTAAGACATTTTAGAATATATTTCAAAAATCCGCCTTCACTATTATTATTACCTCATCTACTAGGCAAGCATGCTACACCCTCGATCACATCGTCACTTTCCACCACGTGAGATAGTGGTCAAATGCTTGCCTAACCGCAATGAAACCTAACTATTTTTGCTAAAAAATATTTTGGTATCAATTTCATTTTCTATTAAGTCTTTTACTACGCCAGTGTTCGGGCAGCACACAGCCCTTGACATAATGTGTGATAGTGGCATAAAAATGCTTCATAGATTATGCTTAGGCACGTAGGTAATAAGGTAGATAAGGTGTGATAAAAATGAGCTCTCTGTAATTTTGTGATTATTGTATTTTTTTTAGTGGTACATTTTTTTGTTTAATTTTCTTTTCAATTTTGTAATTGTTTTTGGAATAAATAAACAATTAAATGTAGCCTACTAATATAGTAATTATATTACTATTTTCAACTAACTTTTAAAAAATCCGGGGTTTCTCTTTTCGTATATATTTTTTGTTTATTACACGATTAATCTTGTCAATAGATTCAATGTTTCATAGGTAGGGTACATATCAACGGTGGTCTTATTATATTATTTATTGAGATCTAATAAGTATCTCCAGAGATATAAAGATACACATATTAAACTTTCTACTGAAACTGACTCGTGCGGCATGTGAAGTCGGTTTTTTTAGTTTTCAAACCAGTATATTTTAATAATATATACCAAATAGATTACAACCTCAATGAAATTAAAATAGACCTAGCATCCTCACGATAGCAATTACAATAAATCACGTAACGAAAGGTGTTTTAATCGCAATAAAGATTATTAGTTTAATAAAAAGTCCAGTTCAATTTATTGAACGCAATAAGTATGAGATTAAACGAATTAGCACGAAGTGAATCAAACATTCACTTGCACGATATTTGTTAATTATTGTACTTTGTTTCTGAACATTGAAAATTCATAGCTAATAAAAAGAGATTGCTCATACAAAGAGATTGCTCAGCATGGGCAAATGCTACTAAAATTAATATTGCAAATAGAAATAATAACTACAGTTGGCGTAAAGGATAGATGACTATTTGTGACATTTATGCTTTTCTTTTTATTAATTTTAATGATATCGCCTTATTTGTAACTTTTGACATGAAAATGTAATTTTAATGACATATTATGGATTTAATAACTTTAATTTTGTTTTCATTTTTTTTTTGTTTTGCTTGTTTTTAATAATTTTAATTGTGATTTTTTTAGCCTTACATGTATTTTGTATTTATATTCACACAGTGTTAAATTGTTTATTGAATAAATTGAATTGAATTGAAGGACTTGGCTTCTAAGCGACGGTCATTGGTTCAAATCCTGTTCATCCACAGGTGGAAGTAGCATATTACATGAATGTTCCGCCTGACTTGTGGTTGTGGACCAATAAGTAGTTTACCACCATCAAGGTAAAAACCTGCCGCCATAATCTTACGATGTTCCGGTAACACACAGCCCTTGAGTAACAGAAATGAAAATCGACGACATACGCAGAGAGGAGGGCAGTGACTGGAAAAGAAGAGCTGAAGATCGGGCTCAGTGTCGTGTCGTGGGAGTGGCCTATGTCCAGCATTTAACTGATACCGGCTTATTATGATGAAAGTAACATTTAATTACATTTAAAACTTGCCATGGAAAAGAAGAGTCGAAGATCGGGCTCAGTGGCGCATCTTGGGAGAGGCCTACGTCCAGCAGTGGACTGACACCGGCTGATGATGATGATGATGATGACATTTTTTAGGCGGCCCAATGGATAAGGTGTCGGACTGGCGATCGAGAGCTCGTAAGTTCGATCCTCACCCCACCCATTGCACTATTGACGTGAACCCACTCCAGACACAAGTTATTAATACTCATATTATATTAAAACTCACAATATAATTATTAAAACTCGCCATAAATATACACACGGACGGACGGACGGACGAATGGACAACAAAGTCTCAGAAAGTGTTCATTTTGTACCCTTTGTGTAAATTGATATTGATCTTTTTAGGGTTTCGTACCCAAAGGATACCAACGGAATTACTTCGGCTTCGCTATCCGTCCGTCCGTCCGTCTGTCCGGCAGTCAGAGGGCTGCATCTTCTAAACCGTAATAGGTAGACTTGATTTTTTTTATAGTGTATATCTACTATATATATATTTATAATACGCGTCGACTTGAGAACCTCTTCCGTTTTTTCGTCGTTTATTAAAAAACTAAAAGAAGTCTTCATACAAGCAACTTACTTTTATGTAACTTGCTGTGGTACGGAACCTACGTGTGTGACTCGCATTTGGCCGTTTTATTACATTATTGTTGTACGAATAGATAGATGCATAATGTAGTATAATTTTTATTTGATTATTTTCTAATTACCAGATAGGCAACCACTATCTCATCTGTTTTAAGTGATGATGCGCTAACCTGCATATTATACAATTTTTTTGTTAACAAATCCACCTCTACGGCTCTACCAAATGATATCTAATGAAATATGGAAGATACCGTAACGCTGATGAACTTTATGGAATCTACTAATTAATATAAATAAAAGTTTTATGTCAAGCTTTCTTTGACATGTTTAATGAATAAAACTTAAGTGCCATCGACATTCCGCCGCACTGCGATAAAAATTTCGCACTATAAACTTTATCAACTCAATAAAATTTAAAACACATTAATTAACAGGTAAAAAGTGTTTACAATATGGAAAAAAAAGCTATTACCCTGCTGTATAAAATCTGCGTTTTGTTTTAGGGTATAATTGTTATTTTAGCACATTAAACGTTTCTTTGAAATGTAATACCAATGCGATAAAGGTCAGCTTCATCATAAATAGGTGCTAAATCATTAGTTAGGTAAAATAAATGGAGTCGCAAAAAGCACAGTACATTTTTACTTCAATGGGGATGTTTCCTGTGTCAAAAAATATTAATTGTAATTAGTCCGTCAGTTGGATTAGAATAAAATATTGGTCACGCATTTTTTTATTTTACAAATCAATAGAAATTGACACAGATAAAGAGCGTCAAAGTTAAAAAAAAGCGTCAAAGTTAAAAAGTGGGGGTTCGTGACGTCACTAACCTCTAGAAAGTAGTACACTTTTAGCGGTTTGGGACGTCACACGGAATTTCAACGCGGAATATCTTTGTAATTTTTAGTTTAATTAAAAAAAATATTAAAACGTATCCAATATTTTTAGATAATGTAAATGACGGACTAAACATTTTTTTTTAGTAAATACGCCTATTAATACTGTGTAACAAGTCTCCACGGCCTAAGTAATAAACAATAACTTAAATTAATTAGAATGAAATAATATTATTTTAAAAACATTTTTAATAAAAACAAGATTTTTGTAAAGTCCCTACGTTATCAAGTGTAATGGAAAGAATTCTTGATATAATAAACTAGCCAAGTGCGAAGTGAATTCGCATACGTTGGATTCCGTACAACAGTGCAATAATTATAAGATCATATGAAATTGTTTCTTGTATTCTAATTTGTAATTAAATAGTTTTTTTTATTATTTGTTTTCATTAAAAAAAGTTCAATGACGCTCGCTAGGTGTCGCTTAATGCGGAACTTGTGCGGAACCTACAGAATCGTTTTAGTTTGTTTATTATTTTTAGCGATTTTTTTATTATATATTGAAAATTATAAATGTTAAAAATATAGCGATTTAAATATCAATCGAAAACGAATGACGAGGTTTGTCAATTTACTGTCATATATGTAATTTATTATATTGATTTTTTTATTTTTCTCATGTTCGCCATCTGTTGAGTCTCTTGGTACTAATATGTTTAGCTCTTTAAGGTAAACGTCTCATTAAAAATTGATTTTGTTTTTCAGGCAATCGATATTGAAATATTATATCTCTTTACAATTCAACAAAAGTATATCACTCTACGGGACTTCGGTTTAGCTCTAAGTTACATAAACGACCTAAAGTATTCTAGTTCTTAATCTTGAGTAGAAACGCTGAACCGAGCTAATGCTAAGCAAAGTCAACGTAATCGAAATGGCCGTTAGAATTTCACTCATTTCATTTCCACTCATGTCACTTTATGTTAACTTACCGGCAGGCAGTAGTAAGTCAAACTAACTGTACATCCCTATCAGTAGCTAATAAACCCTATCGGTTGCTTTTAAGTCATCACGACAGAGATAACTCTTCATTGCTGCGATATAAATTATCCCTTCCCTATTAGGAGATAGGTTCGATTAGTATAACCAGTATGGGAGAACATAGAGAGACAATATTTTCCGCATTTTTTTTATCAACCGAGCCAGAGCTTTAATAAACCTCTTTTGTGAGCCTGCACTTTTTTATAGAGTAGAGAAGCAAGCGTTTGATCTTCACTTAATATCAGGTGACATATCACCTGATATTAAGTGAAGATGCGATCGACGTATGTTAGCTGCCTAGAAGATACCTGTTCACTCGCGATTTAAAGACCCCCGGATTATACATAACAGGAAACACAGACTCTGGCAGGGAATTCCATTCCTTCGCTGTGCGTATGATAAATGTGGATGCGAAGTGCTTGGATAACTCATGATCTCTCGTGGTTTTGTAGGATGGCTGCAAAATGATAAGTTTTTGATTTTGGACGCTAATTACCTTGCTAATTATATTGCTATTTAACAATTTTTGAGATAGATTGGATTGGAGTTAGTAGATAGCTCGCCACCATGTCTCGCAGACGTGTTCCACTTCTAAACAAGCTAGATTCCATCGCACTACATCGTCTGGTAAGGTCGGGGTTAGTGCTTGTTCATTCATTTCAGAGGCATCTATTTGATGACACTGAACTGTTTCAAATAAAAACCAACTAATAGAAACAAACTTTTACTAGCAAGGTTGAGGTGTTTATCTTTATATCAATCAATGATTCGAAAGCAAATTCGAATTCGAAAACTACCTTTACATCGACTTAGATCTTTGCAATTTACAATGCTCCGATCGTTTTTAGGGTTCCGTAGTCCTGACAAGGAACCCTTATAGTTTCGTCATGTCCGTCTGTCTGTCTGTCTGCCTGTCTGTCTATCTGTCTGTCTGTCTGTCCGAGGTTTTGCTAAGAGACCGTTAATACTAGAAAGCTGTAATTTTGTGGGGGTATGTAAATAAATGACGCCTACAAAGCGATGAAATAAAATTTCGAAAAATATTTTTTTTTTAGGGTAGCTCCCCTATATGAGAAGTGGGGATGATTTTTTTTTTCATCGTCTACCTCATCGTGTGGGGTATCGTTGAATAGGTATTTTAAAATGACTTCAGGGTTGCTAATACCATTTTTCGATTGAATGCTCCATTTACGAAATATTCTCTCGTATGGTTGGTTTTATCCTACTTTAATATTTTTTTTAATATTGTGTCGTAAACGATTGGATGACAGCTGAATGGTTTATCACTTTGTTTTTTTTTTCTAATTCAAAGCGTTAAAATTCTGCTTTTACTATGTTTACTTGATAATTGGTTATGATTTATGATTTTGACGTGTATATGTGCGTATATATTAATACTGCCTACATACTGAATAAATGCTTTGATTCTTTGATTCTTGATTGATTAAAGTGCAAATTTTTGTTCCAGTGATAATAGCGGATTTTATGAACTTTAAAGGAAAATTATAGCGGTTAAGATAACTTTATTAGTTTAGCAGTAATAGTCGTTGAACTTGGGTGTTGGCTAATTTTATAAATTAATAAATTCTTTAAAGTGACAAAGACGGAGTACCTTGTTGCTTGTTTATAACGGGTAATGACTTGCATTGAATAACAGGCTACTACGGAACCCTACACTGTGCGTGGCCCGACACGCACTTGGCTGGTTATTATTTTTTTGATATCTTAATATGAAAAATCAGTGATTCTAATTTCGCAGATCGCAGCGGTGTGGCCGCCTTGAAATAACGAAAACCCCATTCATATCAGTAGTTTTTGAGAAAATGGTATACATACAAAAATTTAAAGTGTTTATCACTTCAAGAAACATAATATACATACATTCGAAATATAATATTATCGAAATATAAACTATCATACTCACAGCAATTTTTGTCAACTGTCCAATTTGACGATGCACTTCGGGGAGCTTTTTAATATCTAGCGATATAGATCTAGCTAGTGTTTGACCACTATCTCACCTGATGGTAAGCGATGATGAGGTCAATGAACAAAGCGAGATACTTCGAGATAAGTACTGAGCACAGTGGAAACTAGTAACGGTAAGATATCAAGAAAAGAGCATAATACATAAAACGTGTAACAAAAAGTAGCCTAAATACATTTCCTTACTGCATAAACATTGTATGACGTTGTTTAAATTGAAATTGGGTAAGCCGATAGTGGCACTAAATTGTTTATTGCCAAATGGATCAGGACCAAAGAAATTCTATATTGATATTGTAACATGGTTAATATTGTAATGAACCAAATTAATTACCAGTTGACTAAGATAAATTATTATAATATTTACGTACAATATTAGAGCCAAGCTGAATAGTGATTAACAGTTGTAAGTTATATTATTCTACAGAAAATTATAGAAAATTCTATAAAAGACATTATTTTTTACTATTACTTTAGCCAAGGCTTGTGGTAGGGCATCTGATAGTATAGGGTGTTCCTACCTCATTTTGTTTTAATCGTTATATAAAATAGTAGTTTTTTAGTTTTTGAAGGGCAAAGTTGATCTTGTAGTTTTAGTGTAACAACAGGTTTAGTGCAGTGAAACATTTCCATAATATATAGTTTTGTGGTGGCATTTTCATTCGACTTCAAAAATAGAGAAGGTTCTGAATTCACTTGTATTTTTGTAGTGTGTTGCCTCAGAACTCCGTCATTCGTTAACCGATTTAAAATTTTACTTTTTTGTTTGAAATAGAATATACTACTTTTTTGTTTGGTTTCGTTGTAAAATTAATATTTCCTAGTATTTCCTGAGATATAGAGATAAATACCTCAAGTCGTCTAGTGAAAATGACTAACACGGAACGTGAAGTCAGATTTTTTTAGTTTTTTGAAACGATCTTAATAAGTTACCCCTTAATGGATATTTGTATTCGTATTAACTGAAAATAATGTTTAGAATGCTTTTATCACATTTAATATGAGTACTCTTTAAACTTCTCATTCGAAAAAACCTAACGTATCTCTCGATAAACGGTATAGATATTCCATAGAATTATCACATAAGTAAGCTAAGCCAATGATTAATGTGGTACGATGAGTCCAGTAGTTATAACGGTTCATTGTAATTAAATTGAAACTTCCGTATGCGAGTCCACGGCACAGTGTAGGAAGACTCAGTGAGATAAATGTTTAGATCAACCTTTCAAAGTCTTTTTAAACATCCTTCAAAATTGTACAAAATGAATAATACTCACGATTAATTCAGTCACTATTAGATCTTGATATCATTCTATAGCAGGTTATTTTGAGTAATGAGCTTATACAATGCGTTACAACATTTTGGTAACTTAGAGTTTAGTATAGTTGTGTGGCACAGACGTTTGTAATATTCTGTACTGATATGATAAGCGATGACGCTTATCATAACAGTACATATATATAATCATACAGAATAAATAATAGTAAAAGATACCAATCATCAGGGCAGCCTTACCTGTCATATAGCCTGAACCACAAAAATATCGGCAAATGTAAAGTTTTTATTAACCGACTTCACCAAAAAGGAGTAGGTTCTCAATTCGCTGGAATCTTTTTATTTATGTATGTTTACCGATTACTCGAATATGCCTGAACCGAATTGGAAATTTCTTTTTTTGTTTCAAAGGGATCAACCCTTCCCAGGTGGTCCCATTTAAATTTTAACGAAATCGGCCGAGCCGTTTTTAATATATCAAAATGTGTATTACGATGCATTTACTTATCTCGACGACATACTACTAACTACTGACACAGATTATAGAATAGTTACTGCGTCCACTGGCTACTTTGACTAGCGCGACGTTTGAAGTCGGTTCTTTTAGTTTTTTGACGATCTTAAATTATAAACATTACCCTCTGCATCCACTCTACAATAATATCTTGTATTGCGATGATCTGTGACCGGCCCTGGAGGATTACTCTGAGATACAGTGCTAAGCGGCCCTTAGGTAATGTCTCTTACAATCTTATCTGGCTTGCATTTTAATTATTATTGATACATATATAACCACCTCATGATTTTCAATCTGTCATTGTTATTTCAATTAGAGTTTATACTATTTTTTGAGCAATTACGATTGAAGAAGAAAATAATTATTTAAGACTTTGGCAGGCCAAAACGTGCTGGACGGGCGGAGTTATTGACTGTACTTATATTTCCAAAATTATCTGAGAATCTGAATCTGAGGGAGATTCAGATTCAGATTCAGATTTATTCATACTATAGGTACATCATACAGAACACTTGGTTATGTCAATTATATAATAATAGTTCAATAAAAGCAGCTTAGGGCTTTGTCAAATTCTAAAAAGTTGCTGTATAGGGGCTTAATAATACAGTTAGTCACTAATTTACTAATTACTTGGAGTTGGACAACTGCCAGACGACTTTTTCGTCAACATAATATTTATAATTATAGTATGCCTTAGTATTAACTAAGTAAACTATAAAAAACTGTTTATTAAAACAGTTTTTGATACACTTTTTAAATTAGGTTTCATTTAAGTTCAATATTTCTTTTGGAATTTTGTTGTAAAAACGAATCGAGTTACCTAGGAATGATTTATTACACTTTTGAAGTCTAAATAGCGGAACCGTAAGCTTAAGACGGCTTCGCGTGTTAAAACTGTGTACATCACTTTGCCTTTGAATATTATTAATATTTTTTCGCACATACATTATAATTTCATATATATATATAACGAATGCACCGTCATAATATTTATTTCTTTAAATAATTGTCTAAGGGAAGTACGCGGACTTAAGTTATAGATAGCTCTAATAGCACGTTTTTGCAAGATGAAGATATCATTTACGTCTGCATAAGCTCCCCACAATAGGAGACCATAGATCATCAGAGAATGAAAGTAGGCATAATAAACAATTCTAGCAGTGTGGACGTCTGTAAGTCTCCTAACTTCTCTTATCGCGTGAATTGCAGACCTCAATCTGTTACCCAATTTACCAATATGGAGGCCCCATTGCAGTTTTGGGTTGAAACCCAGAAAGTCGAACTTTCCAACTCTAACATCTCATTAATTAGCTGCAAATTAGTATTCTTCTTGGTGGACTTACACATTGAAAATTTGAGACATTTAGTCTTATTGGGATTTAAGACTAAATTGTTTGCAGCAAACCAATCGCTCACTTTATTTAATGTGCTGTTTATAGAGCTCAAATCCTTAACTTTTCTAATAGTTTTGTATAACAGATAAGTGTCATCAGCAAAAAGGACAATATCGTTTGTTTGTCTAAGTACGGTGTATGGGAGGTCATTAACGTATACCAGAAACAAAAATGGCCCCAATATCGACCCTTTGGGTACTCCCAATTTGACGGCTGTCATTTCCTATATTTACACTTTGTACTCGGTGTGTAAGGTATGATGTGATTAGATAGATGGATTTATCATTAAGGCCGTAGAATTTTAGTTTCTCAGTCAATATTTTTGATCTGCACAATCAGTGTGTAGTGGTAGTTTCTTTAGGTTTATTTACTTAATCTCGGTTTTTCTACTACTCAATCACGATAGCGTAAATGACAATCAAAAAGCACCATCTAGTGTGCATCGACAGATCGAGAAAGTACGCACTAGGCTCTCAGATCTTTGTGAACTAATCTACTTACTCTTTCAAACGAAAATAAAATGGATTTCATTCCAACGGTCCCGAAGAAAATCGAAGGAAACCTATAACCTTTAAAGCTTATTATTCTCATTATTCTTACTAACCAATTATAATATACCTCCTTATAATTTGGAAATATTTAAATCACACACACATTACC
This sequence comes from Cabera pusaria, assembly GCA_954871355.1. Classification (NCBI taxonomy): domain Eukaryota; kingdom Metazoa; phylum Arthropoda; class Insecta; order Lepidoptera; family Geometridae; genus Cabera; species Cabera pusaria. Next base: position 9,726,227 of record OX940896.1, on the reverse strand, counting down.
TGTGTGTGTAGGTCATATAAACACAAACACTACAAATATTTAAAAAGTGTAGAATTAAATCGCGATAAAAACCATCGTATACTAACTTAATTCAATTAAAAAGCCATTTTTTAAGTCTTCACCAAACTTGAAAAGCAACAAATTTGAATTAAAACATCGTTAAGAAGATAGTTCATGTATAACCAAACTACTACCAACTTCAAGAATCTGACCCTTGACTCAAAAACTGTCTCTTGAACGTGAATCTGTTTATTAAAATTCCAAGTAAACTTCTTGTCAGATTACGTTGTTTCGATTTTTTTAACTAATGCCTGCTATAACACTTCATTATTTTAGTATCAGATTCTATAATAATGTATTTTTGTAGTCGTAGGACTTCTGCTATTCCGCCTGGGACGGTACCACCACTTTGCCAATTAATTTTCAGCCGTGAAATAGGAATGTTTTTGGTTGAAATGGCAAGGTGTCCAGTGAAATTACAAGGCATGTAAGACTCAACATCTTTATGTCTCAAGGCAACAGGCGTAGTGCAGTGACATGCAAAATTCTGGACTGCCAGAATTTTGCATGCCAGTGGTATCTGTAATAGGTAGACGTCATCGCTTACCATCAGGCGAGCGTCGTGCTTGTCCTGTTACCTATTACCATAAAAAAATGAATCTCAAGAAAATTGTATGATTAGGTAGAGTATATTAGAAATTAAAATACTACTACATATATACATATAATATAAAAAATTAAATTATATAGAGATCTACTAATGTAAATAAAACCTGGTGATTTAATTTTGTAATACCAGGGATACATAGATGTAAAAATACATTTGATTAAATTAAAATGTATAAACAGCATTAAAAAAAAATAAGACAAAAGGCCGTTTTCAATTTAGACATAATAACAAATTATTTAAGATAAAACATGTTCGAATAAATAATACTTCAATATTTAATAAATAAATTTCAAAACACCCACATAACATTGAATGAATTTACCAAGGGTAAAAGTTTGCAACATAATCGTATACAAAGGGTATTTTAGATGAAGTAGATTTCATAACAATAGCATAAAGGCTTAGGTCAGGTGGAATTAAATACGGCGTCACTTTTGAACAATTACACTTATTTATTTCACTTTCACTAAACTATTTTTACTTGTGTCTTCGTCCGCTCCACAATATAGACCGCCGTGCACTCCAAACGCATCGCCCGACCGCGCCACCACAATCGAGTGGGGGTACGATCGGCCGAAACTTCCGGTTGCCAGTCACAGAGCAAGTAAATTAGTCAAAACAACTCTTTAAACATCTTATAAATTTTGGTGATCAATTATGTTGACAATTAGATACCTAATAAAATATAAATATAATACTTATTTTAAATTAAGTAGATAAGTAATTTTAATGGCACTATTTAATAAATCGTAATACAGAGCAAGTAAATTAGTCAAAACAACACTTTCATTTAATCATCTCATAATAATTGTGTTGATTAAATAAGTTGCTAATAAAATTGAAATAACAATCCTTATTCCAAATGAATCAGGTAAGTAATTTAAGGACTATATTTATAAAACCTAACAGCTCGGCCATCCTACTCTAAGCGAGTCCCATCGCTTTTTATTTGGATCATACATTCTGACTCAACTACAATCAAGCTAATTAACTACTTAATTAAACTAATATTTTAATACATAAATAACATTTATTTGCTCATCGTATAATTATCTCTATCAAATACATCTTTATTCATATTACGAATACTAATTAACAATAAAAAAGTAAATTAAAATTAAGATCATGAATCGAAAAAAAAAAAAAAAAAAAAAACAGCCGATCAATGATTGAACTTATTAGGTAAAGAAATAAACATACGCTTACATCAATATAAACCATTTAAAAAAAATATTTTATCTCTAAATTACCTACATTGTACATTTTCATCAGTTAAACTTGATACTGATTGAAGACACAACTAAACCTTAATCTGCTTTATCGGTATCATTTTCGGAACTTTCAGATTCAAAATTTCTAGTGAAATTCATCCAAGGTTGTATTTTATCAATAGCTACAATAGCTTCATACCTTCTACCATGTTTACGAGTCATAGGTGTATCTTCAATCACGAATCTATCATTATCGAGCAACTTTATAATGCGGTATGGCCCTTGATATTTTACGACAAGCTTATGTGACTTACCGTCGTGGGGTACTTGCCTTTGTACTCGCACGAGGTCTCCTTCCTTATATTGTGTTGCCTTCTTCCTATGTCTATTGTAATTAGCTGAATCTCTTACCTGTTGCTCTTTTATTTTCTCTCCAGCTTTCTGTCTTAAATCCTCTAACTCTTCTGCAGGAATTCTATTTATTGTTTCATTAATGACTTCGCTCAACTTACCTTCGGTTCTGCTAGTTAAATTGAAACCAAACAGTAGTTCTGAAGGGCTTTTTTGTGTTGCTTTGTGTTTTGTAGTGTTGATACCAACTTGTATATCTGAAATATGGTCATCCCAGGATTTTTCGTCTTCGCCGTGATTTGACGTAGAAAGTGCATCTAAAATAGTTCTATTAAATCTTTCAACTTGGCCGTTAGCCCTGGGAGTGGCGACAGCGTTTTGAATGTGCTTTATACCGTGTGATTTAACAAAGTCCTGGAACATTTTACTCGTGAAGCATGTGCCCTTGTCTGTAATTAAACGTGTCGGAATTCCAAAATAGCTAACGTATCTTTTCATAACCTGTATCGAAGTGCTAGATTTCGTGTTCCGAACTGCATTAATACTCACATACTTAGTGAATCCGTCCACGATTACCAGCAAGTAACAGTTACCTTTCTTGCTTTTGACGAACGGTCCTAGGTGATCTGCGTGTATGGTGTGAAAAGGTGTAGCCACTTTTTCAATTGCGTGTAAATCGCCTTCTTGCTTACCACCGGGCGCTTTATGGTGGGCACACTCAAGGCAAGAGGTTACATATTTTTTTACGAACCTGCGCATCTTTGGGAACCAGTAACGTTCTCTTATGCGTTGAAGAGTTTTCTCATAGCCCCAATGCCCCAGGTCATCATGGTTCATCTTCACAATCTGCCATCTTACGCCTTGCGGTACTAACCATTTTATTTCCTCTCCTACGATACGATAAACATTGTCGTTTTTTAGTTTGTAGTTATTTTGTATATCTATGGCATCTTTAACTGATGGATCTGAGAGGATCTGTTTGATTCTTCTAACCTCTTCATCAGCAGACTGCACTGTCGAAATCCAATCTTGTTCAGGTCCCTGCACCTGTTCCGCCTGTTCCTGTACAGGTAAGACATCCAAGATGTGTTGTCCATTATCGTCATTACTCACTGGGTTTCTGCTAAGTGCGTCTGCGTGTGCCATCCGATTACCGGGTCGGTATTCTATTGTACAGTCGTACTCCTGTAGCTGAACCCACCAGCGAGAAATGCGGGGTATCAAGTCTCTCTTGACTAGCGTTGACCGAAGCGCATTGCAGTCGGTTAGGATCTTGAATGGCATTCCTATTAAATATACCCTAAAGCGATTCAGTGAAGCGATAACCGCTAGGGTTTCTAATTCATACGAATGCAACTTTCGTTCGTCGCTAGTTGTCTTACGACTGAAGTAGGAGACCGGCTGCAGCACCCCATCTGAATTGCGCTGGAGTAATATTCCAGCCAAACCTTCCTTGCAAGCATCCGTATGTAATTCTATATCTGCCTTAGGGTCGTATAGCGCAAGTAAGGGCCTACTTATAAGGAGCTCCTTTACCTTCTCAAATGCCTGGTCTTGTTCGTCGTTCCAGAACCATCCTATGTTTTTCTTCAATAAGTCTGTTAGTGGAGCAGTTATCATCGCGTACCCTTTGATAAACCGTCTGAAAAAGCCGGAGAGACCAAGAAATTGACGTACTTCGTGTTGATTTGTGGGTCGCGCGAACTTTGAAACTGCTTCGCTTTTTCTACTGCCGGGTCGAATGCCATTAGCGCTAACATCAAATCCAAGAAAATCAATAGAACCGAGGAAAAAATGGCACTTACTTAACTTTAGGGTTAGACCGCCTTCTTTTAGCAACTGTAGTACCTCTTCCAATCTCTGCAACCCTTCATCGAAGTCCTTTGATGGGATCAGTACATCATCCATGTAGACTAAGGCATACTTAACTTTGGCTTCCTTCAGTATATTGTTAATCGTTCTTTGGAAAACTGAAGGAGCATTGACAAGACCAAAGGGCATGCGGTTGAATTCGAACTGTCCATCAGGTGTCACGAAAGCCGTCTTGGCTCGAGACTCCTCCGATATGGGGATTTGATAATATCCCGATGCTAGATCTAATGATGTAAATAAAGTGTTACCTGCCAGTAGATCCAATTGGTCTTCTACTCGAGGCATCGGGTAATGATCCTTTTTGGTTTTTCTGTTCAGGGCTCTGTAATCAACACATAAGCGTTTATCTCCTGTTTTCTTTTGTACCATGATGATAGGACTCGCGTAAGGAGATGATGACTCTCTTATTATATTACTATCTAACATTTCTTGAACCATATTATTTACCATCAGTCTTTCGGCATGTGACATACGATAAGGGCGATATACGATGGGATTGGCATCAATCAGTTCTATGGTCATCTCAGTCACTGTTGTGAACCCTAAGTCCTGTAATCCACTGGAAAAGCAATCACCGTACTTTTCCAGCACATCCTTAAGTTGTTGCTGCTGGGTCGTGTCCAAGTCCGGGTTAAAATGTACGGAAGTATTCATGACTGTGTCGTCGAAGATAACGCTGAATGAGTTTTTGATGTTATCTATTGGAACTAGACTACGTTCTAAAGATCGTGTCAGAAGAATACCTTTTGTGATGCTTAGGGGTTTCGGTGCGACGTTATAAACCAGTAATGCACCACGACCGTTTTTAATCTCGTACTGGCCTGGAAGCAAATAATACTCCTTACCTTCTGGACCCCGTAGTGTACCTTTGACGTGCACGTCACAGTTGGATAACTGTGACTCCGTAGAAACCTGTACTGCTCGCACTGTGTTGCAGGGAATCTCGCAGTCATGTGTGGCCACTAAGTTGATTTTATTTGGAGGCATCCTCTGGATTTCGATCGCGTCTGGTGTTTTAATTATTAGAATATCCGGCTTCTCTGTGAAAGAATGCCCCAAAAGGACAGGATGTACTAACACATAATCATCCACGACATATAATTCAATTGTCTCCACAACACTTTGAACCTATACAGTAGCGGACACAACCCCTAAGGGACTCACCATGCTAGCTCCTATTCCTCTAAGCGTTGGCAAATTTTCGCGATGAAACATTGACAGACCTAGATACTTAGCATCACTTGTCCTGATGAGAGAACATTGACTCCCCAAATCTATATGACAGGAAATCTTAGACCCATTCACTAGTATATCCAGTAAATACTTGTCTATTCCCTTGTCTTCAGCTATTACTTCGGATACCTGTTTTTGCTTTGAATCATTACCTGCTGTCGAGATTTTTCCAGATTCAGTCACTGATCTTTCCGTATTCCTGTAGCAGTTGGATGTGAGATGGCCAACTCTGTTGCAAGTTGCGCACTTGGAGAGGGGCTTATCGCACTTAAAGCTACGGTGCCCTACCTCGTTGCAGTTGTGGCATTTTACCGAAGACGTTTGTTTGCTACATCTGAAGCTGGGATGACCAACTTCGTTGCAGTTAAAACACCTAATTGTGGGATTAATAACATTACCTGATTTTGAAGAGTCTGCTCGGTTTGCATTGGTTCGGAAATTACCTCGCCGCATGGTGTCCTGGTTATCTCTGCTCTGACCTATTTTAACAGATTTAAAATACTTAAGTACCTCTTCTGGCTGCCGGAACTGCGCTGCCTGGGCTCCAACTTTTACCGCTCGATCATCTATACCATACAAAAGACAGTCAACAGCTTGTCTACCCGTGATTTTACATCTGTTTAATAAATTAACCTTTGCATAATAATAATGCTCCAATGACTCACCGTACTTAACCTTCTTAGCCAACATTTCAGTTAAAAGCTCAGCATAATCCTCTTTGCATGGGAAAGATACAACTAATTTTTTTTCCATTCGGACCACGTATGCAAAACCGAAGTTAGACCCTGGTACCACGTCCTGGCAACCCCACATAACTTAGGCAGAGAATAATGTATTATTTCTCTTTCTTCCCACCCATAAATTTCAGCACATTCTTCTATTTTTGTTATCCAGGTCAAAATGGTTTGGTCTTTAGACAAAGGGTCGAACTCCGGTATCACACCCGGATTGAATGCTAATTTCGGTTTATCTGAGCTTTTAACTTTGTCTAGAATTGCTAAAAACTTATCCATGAGCCTAATATCCGGTTCTTCTTCCCTATATTTTGACACTCTTGATCTTTTCGGCAATGGCGATTCACTCCTCGATCCAGAGGTATCGTAGGTAGTGCGTCTCCTTTTCTTCGTGCGACCGGATCCATCTTTCGATCTTGAATGTCTATTCCTTTTAGGTTGCGGAGAAAGTGACTCATCTCCTGTGTCAGACGGAGTTGAGCAGCGTTGTTCGCGCACCCTAGATCTCGATACGTGTTTACCTTTCATTAAACGTTGTCTTTTGTACACATTCCCTTGTGTGAAATTTTGACTCGAGTGTCGTACACTGCCGTTCTCCTCAGACGTGTACTCTCCTCGGTCCATTTCATTCTGTTCTCCCTCATACCTTAATAGTAACCCACAACCTTGGGTTCCCTTACTTGAATTCAACCCTCCACCTCGGGTTTCCTTCATTGAATTGGACCCGCCACCTCGGGTTTCCTTCATTGAATTCGACCCGCCACCTCGGGTTTCCTTCATTGAATTCGACCCGCCACCTCGGGTTTCCTTCATTGAATTCGACCCGCCACCTCGGGTTTCCTTCATTAAATCCGACCCTCCACCTAGGGTTGCCCTCCTTGGCGGCCCCCCACCTAGGGCATACGCCTCGTCCTCTTCCATCATTCCGCCTCCTGAAACTTTTAGTTGTCACTGTTAATACTATGCCACCCTCTATTTTATCAGTGCTTAGGACACCCGCTATCGCAACCGCAATCTTAGGTAACAATCCCAATAGTATATATATTAAAGTATAGTCCCCCTTTTAGTTTCCCCTTGATTTACCCACTTCTAAATATTAATAGATTCTTTATTCTGAAAACATTCCCTGCATACCCCCTAATATTGTTCCCAGTAAGTAAACTATACCTAATCCCTGGAAGGCCAGGTTTGATTATTTTCTGTGTAAAATGCTTCGTCAGTTATTAAATAAATATATTCACGTAATTATAATCGTGAATTTATAAATGCACAATCGATCAAATAATTTATCCATAATAGTTTATAGTATAACAATAATAGATAAATAAGTAATAGATAAAAGTCAAATAAAAGAAATATATTTTTCCAGCAAAGCATACAAAGGACATGACAAAATTAAAAAAAAATAGTATGCAGAAAATCTGACTGTCCATAGTAACGCTACATAAAATAAATCTCGCTTTAATATATTCCTTCTTTTTTTTATTAGTTCATTGCTTTATACATCCCATACAAAAAAACCCACCATCAGTATTGAAATATTTTTGGTCAAAATACGAATACCACAAAAAGAAGAAAAATAAAAATATTAAAAAAAAAACTTATTCTCATTCATTTGCATGTAGCGTAAGTAAAATCATCATAAATTATAATACAATTCTTATAGAAATAAAACCGCGGTTAACTTTTTTTTAATCAATCAATAAGAATACTATTCGTAAGACAAATAATCATAGAAACTTTCTTACTACATTTTGGCTCTCGGAATTTTGGTTGTCGGTAGATGTAAAACTGTTCTTAAAGAAAAAAAAACTAGCAAAAATAACGACGGTAACTCGTTGATTACATAACGTTTCTGTCGCAACACGATACGAAAGAAAATACAATTAAAAAAAATATGTGCAGTCGAATTTTTATCTTAACACGTTTAAAATAAGAAATGCTTAAATGTTAATCGTTACTTACGTTTTCCAGGGGTAGTAGGCGTGGCAAGAAATGTGAAATTTCCTTGTCTATCCCACTTCTGACCTAAAGGCTTAGGTCAGGTGGAATTAAATACGGCGTCACTTTTGAACAATTACACTTATTTATTTCACTTTCACTAAACTATTTTTACTTGTGTCTTCGTCCGCTCCACAATATAGACCGCCGTGCACTCCAAACGCATCGCCCGACCGCGCCACCACAATCGAGTGGGGGTACGATCGGCCGAAACTTCCGGTTGCCAGTCACAGAGCAAGTAAATTAGTCAAAACAACTCTTTAAACATCTTATAAATTTTGGTGATCAATTATGTTGACAATTAGATACCTAATAAAATATAAATATAATACTTATTTTAAATTAAGTAGATAAGTAATTTTAATGGCACTATTTAATAAATCGTAATACAGAGCAAGTAAATTAGTCAAAACAACACTTTCATTTAATCATCTCATAATAATTGTGTTGATTAAATAAGTTGCTAATAAAATTGAAATAACAATCCTTATTCCAAATGAATCAGGTAAGTAATTTAAGGACTATATTTATAAAACCTAACAAGCATTTGCAAATGTTTATGATATAGTCGTACAAGCACATATAGGCAAGTGAGCCTCCACTTCGGTGGTCCGCGTGCCAAGCACGTTTCTTGTATTTCACGACGTTAATTTTAAAATTAGCATCAGTAAACAAATTGCTGCAAACAGTTTGCTTTCCCTTCCGACAAAAGACACGCTAATAACTACAATACAACGTGAATTAACGAAAATAAACCCGGCACATTGCCTCCAATAAAATTAACTTTAAAGATCTTTGTTTCTCACTCATTAGCTTAGTTGCCGTACTTTTTCTTGGATAATAATACGTAGATTTTCGTCCATCGACCACACAAAGGTACAATCGGTAGCTTGTCGTTTCGTTTTGCATATTTTCTGCATTGCTGAGCAGAAATCTTTTGTCAATATTGTCCTCGATTCATTGGGTTCGTCGATCCTTCTACTGGACACGAATGTAAATGAAGCTTTTGAAGGAACTTGCTTTTCTTTGTTTTCTTTAATATATCAATATCCTTTTAATATTGTATGATGGTATAAAGTTTCAAGTTTATGACGCTCGACTGCCAAGATTTTTAATGATCCAACCAATAAATTTAGCAGCAGAAAGGAAAAGAGTAAATCTTTGGCGCGACTGCAGTGCATAGCGTATAAATTTATAATTGGAGGCAGTTTGTGGAGTCGAATTAAAACGAAGGAGCAGGCCAGAAAATTCTTCGTTTTTTTATACAATATATGCAGTTGTTGTTTAGCATTAAATTCAAACTAATTGTCTATTGACATAAATGTATGATATTATTTTGTTTTTGAATTTGTGACAAGTTGTCAAGTAATAACTATATCACGACCTATACATAGAATATTTGCCAACAACAAGGCCTTGTATAATATAACCTTCAGACAAAAAAATTATCTCTTGACATCTAATTCAAGACCTAGACAAGAAGGTAGATTAAATCAACTCAGTTACAACGAAAAAGATGTCAGAACAAGCTCTGCTCCAACAAAAGCTTTTTAATATCTGCACATGCCCCGAGGCCACCGTAGCATTTACATACATGTATAGCCAAGAAGTTAATATCGCTATAGTTCTAAAGTTTCATTTGTTTGTGTATTTGTTGTTCTTTTGCTTTGGTTAGGATGAAGTCATAAAGTGCCTTAGGTTCTGTCGTAAGTTAGGGTAAAAAGCTTTCGTAAACGTTTTAGTTAGAGTTCTTGACTTACAGACTAGCGTGGTGACGAGCAGTTACGCTTGAATAAAAAGGCGATAAAGAGGCGATCAACTGACGCTACGGAGTTGACGTAGTAAGCGCATTACAATCCATAGAGAAGACCATATAAAGAATACAGCACGAGGCTAGGCGGTGCGGGTCAAGTGCCGGGTGGCTAATGAGTTGTAACCTTAAAATTTCAAAACTAAAGTGTGAATTTTATTAATAAAACTCACGTTCATTTCGAAATATATTATGTTTGAAAACGCGAATGTACAGTTGAGACCGCACTTGAGATCTTAATGAAGACTTCCGGATGAAGCTGAAACATGTGTCGATAACTAAAGTTAAAAGTCGCGTTAAATACCCGTTTTCAAACATGATTAAGTGAGAATTCTTAAGTGTTGACATATTTTGACACTGGCTATAAAAATATTAATAAGCTACGAGCTTAAATCTTCTCGCCCTAGGCAAAAATTTAGAGAATATTACGTTTTTTAGTCTGGCCCTAACTCAAACAAGAAGTAACTATTATTTTTTTTATTCTGAAACTCTTGACTGTATCATATGTTTTGTTCTTGACTGTACCTGATGTGAAGTGACTGAGATGGAATCGAGCTTGTCTCAAAGTGATAGATAGATTGGCAGTGAGAGATTATTCACATTTGCCAATACAATACAATTAACTTGAAAACTCTTTATCATCAATACATCATGTAGCGGGCAGCGGCGCTTTCGCTTCTACACGAGCGACCTTAATAAGCCATTACACTTTTTTTTAACAGTGTGCCTTATTATTGTCCAACTGCTGAGCAAATTCCTCCCTACCCTGCGTTGTGTATAATAATATGACTTACCCATTTGTGAAAAAAAAGTGACTCAAATTACGACCAAACTGACAAACGTAGAGAAAGAAGACCGAAATAAGTTCGCTTTGTTCAAATTTCCACATTATCTAGTAAGCAAACTCGTGGGAAAACGTGAGGTTTATGTTATAAAATATAGTTTTACAAACAATGTCGAGACATGAATATTGTTATGCTAACAGGCTTCGTTAGTTTGTCCACAGTATCGCTTTGGAAGTCGGTACGTGAGGCCAGTTATGTGATGTTGGACTAATTACCTTGCGTTTATTTGGTTAGCAAATCTACTGCGCTTTTTAAGAAAATTCAGTAAAAAAAATATTGAAGAACATTTTAGTTTGATATTGTATCTTAAGTTTCAAGGTGAACCATATACCATTACTCTCCTATATTGGTCCTGTGCTAAATGTAACTCAGAACTTCAGAGTTGTGTAGTCGTGGCGATGTAACAAAAATAAATTATAAATAAAAAATATTTTTAAAAACTAGCTTTTATCTGGGACAATGAACTAAAATGTTAAAAATAAATTCTAGTAAGTATTTGGTGTGTAGGTACTTACCTATATTCTTAAAAGCTTGAAGCCCTACCCGTTTTTCAGGCTAGGTAATTACCATACTTCAGTGCCTCGAGCTTTTAAAAATATAGGTAAGTACCTACACGCCGAATACTTACTAGAATTTATTTTTAACGTTTTAGTAACAGTTCATTGTCCTAGATAAAAGCTTGTTTTTAAAAATATTTTTTAAGTATAATTTATTTTTAACTATTTAGTAGGTAGGTATAGATACCGACTACCTACCTATTACCTAAGTATTTAAGAAAAGGCATGATGTTTTAAAATATTCCACGGATATTTGATGTGATTATGGGTAAAGTGCTCTTCGCGGAAAATCAATCGACTCGGTGGGGCTATGTTGCTTTATAACAGAAATGCCATGGCCCCCTTACAGCTTCATCATCAGATCCTGGCTATCATTTAAGTGTAAAGTGCTCCTCAAGACGAATCAATCGAGACCAAACTAGGTAGAGTTACGTTTATTTATCACAGAGAAGCCGTGGCCACCTTCCAGCTTCATCATCAGACCCTGTATGTCATTTAGGTGAAAAGTTCTCTTCAAGACGAATCGATCGAGCCCAAACTCGGTAGGGTTATGTTGATTTATCACAAAGATGCCGTGGCCACCTTCCAGCTTCATCATCAGACCCTTGATATCATCTAGGCGTATAGTTCTCTTCAAGACAAATCAATCGAGCCCAAACTTGGTGGGGTTATGTTGTTTTATCACAGAGATGCCGTGGCCACCTTCCAGCTTCATCATCAGACCCTGGATATTATCTAGGTGTAAAGTTATCTTCAAGACTAATCAATTGAGCCCAAACTCGGTAGAGTTACGTTTATTTATCACAGAGAAGCCGTGGCCACCTTCCAGCTTCATCATCAGACCCTATATATCATTTAGGTGAAAAGTTCTCTTCAAGACGAATCGATCGAGCCCAAACTCGGTAGGGTTATGTTGATTTATCACAAAGATGCCGTGGCCACCTTCCAGCTTCATCATCAGACCCTAGATATCATCTAGGCGTAAAGTTCTCTTCAAGACAAATCAATCGAGCCCAAACTTGGTGGGGTTATGTTGTTTTATAACAGAGATGCCGTGGCCACCTTCCGTCTCCATCATCAGACCAGCTCCATGGTACCATATTATTGTATTGTCACCGAAGATACATAAGTACACCAAATTTGAGTCCAATCGGACATCGAGAAGTGGGTCTAATTTAGCTTCCAAGATTCCACCCGAACATACATAGTTACATACATACATACATACATTGCAAGTTAAATAAAAGCTTGTAAAAACATATAACGTTAGCATTTATAATATTGGAATTTATTAGTGTTGATTGTGCAGTGGACTGTTTTATTTATATATAACTATTTTATTGACCTAAATAGGTGCAATAAAGAAGTGAAGTCATCAAGTCAATCAATAAAGGGCATCGGACCGACAGCAGCTGACCGCTTCCCAACTGATTCGTTATCCATAACTTAAACTTAATGTCACGTGATTACAAGCTTGACTTGACGTCGAAGCATAATAACTGTCTAGACTCTAGGAAGTCACTAAGTTAGGTACTTATGTTTTATTGTTGGTTTCTTTTAGCGACTTTCTATGTTAACTTGGGAGTTTCAGTTCTAACGCGTAGCTTTCTACGCACCCTCTTTTATTTTTTTAAATTTCTTTATAATTCAGTTTTCTTTGTCAATTGGTTACGCAGAAAATAAACAAAAGGTTTAGTTTTTTTAATATCTTATAGCGTTTCACTACTATCTCGCCTGGTGGTAAGCCTTGTTGTTGTCAAAGATGGTGAACACCGTACCTAAGCCTAGAATACTCTAACTCTCAACGGCTGTGTGCTGCCGCAACATCGTAAGGTTATGGCGGCAGATTTTTTCCTTGATGGTAAGCTACTTTTTGGTAGCAGATCAATAAAATTATTAATTAGCAATGGATAGAACTTCAAACACAATTAGAAATATCGATCATTACAGTAACAAGTCTACACTTAGCGTTCAGTTTGTTAAGTGGTCACTTTTGCAGCCACCAATTTAACGGTAAATTAATGTGGACTGAAAGCTTTCATCGTCTGTTATGTTCCGATAATAATGACAATGTAATTCGATTGCTTGAATAGGCGACAGTCAACTCCCGTTAAATAAACGTCAATAGAGATTACAGATATTAATTTAGTAACAACATTATTTAGTGAGGCATTCATATATTTTGTAAGTAGTGTACTTACTTTTGGCAAAGAAAATTCACTGTCACTAATATTGGTTAGAAGATTACCAGTGGTGAGAGACAAATGTCACTTGGAATAATAATAATAATGCTAATGAGCTGGATAAAAAAACAACGCTTAAAAAAACAAGGAATATGACAATGTTACCCAAGATTTTTTTGGGTGTGTAAGTTGATAAAAATCTAAACAAATTACAAACATAGATTCGTAGGAATTGAAAAATCTCAGTACTTTTCAATTGTTTTCTGATCGCGTTTGGTGTGAACCAGTCGGCACAAATACTACTGCGCTATTTGATCGCCGCCTAGATCGCTCACGCAGGACGCTGTGGTGTGTCCGTACCTTAAGGTACGTCACAGAGAAAGTAACTAAGTAATTGACAAAATACTAATCACGTTCCTAATAATGTTAGACGCCATATTGTGATGAAATTATACTACGCCTTGTGCCTATCGCATATTTTTTTTGTGTTCTTATATATACTTCTTTGTAACTATAATTACAATAATGATTGCATAAAAAAGCTCTCCAATGGACTTCGAAACTTGACCACACAAAACAACATCTTAATTACCGTCCCAACTCTCAAGAGCTGTTACATTTGACACCCGACAAAAACCCGCTATCGCGACGTAACTCATGTATCACAGCACTGATAACACCTATCAGAACACCTCACTAAAACACCTCAAATGGTAATATATTTTTTACCTCCTGTTTATATCAAATCGCTCCATTAAAACCTTCACGTTTGGGTGTTAATTAGACATTATCTGGATTTATCTACGAATACGCCTTCTTTGGTGCCCGAGATTTCTTGTTTAGTAAATATTTTCCTTGATGAGTGAAGCGGGAGATAGATAACGTTCACGTCAAGAAGAAACTGGGAGATCGGTTGAGATAGAATGGCTGTAAGGTAAATATAAGTTAGCTTATTTTTTTTTTGTAGGTACCTAAAGTAACACTTCTATATCTATATAATCTTTACGAGATTATTACAGCCGAACCCGCGGGACGTAATTAGTATGTTATATATGGTATAATAACAAGAACTCACACGATGTGTTCATATGACAACATTTTAAATGAGCGTGAGTTTTAAAACCGTTCTACCTTTCTTAACTCTACACCACCGCATCACGAACCAAAATAATTTACAGCTCTAACGGTCAAGAATAAAGCGATTAAGCTTAAAAACTTGTGTTTTTGAACAAATAGCCAACCATTGAAATAATGAGATTTAGCCGTGATTCCCACTCGTAGTATTCAAATGAAGTTGGAAAGATCCTATCGTAGGATTAAGTTTTACTTGGAGTTAATTAAATTGAAGTTTAAAACAAAAGCTGTCTTTTGACGGTAGGGAGATTATAATGCTTGGAGGGATAATAGAAAATACAAGACGAATAGTAAATCTTATGGGAGATAAAATGTAATGTGTGATGAAACTAAGTATTATGTGATGTACATAGGTACCGAAATTAAAAGTACGGACACACCGCAGCGTCCTGCGTGCGCGATCTAGGCGTCGATCAAATAGCGCAGTAGTATTTGTACCGACTGGTTCACACGAAACGCGATCAGAAAACAATTAGAAAAATTTGCAAATTGCTTAATTTATTATTTAGATAAGATAAAGATAAGATAAAGATCATTTATTTGTCCAAACATGAGTATGCACACAAAATTAAGATTATGCATGCAATCTGGTAGACAAAAATATTTGAGAAACATACATGCTTGAGCCACATAGGCGTACAAATTTTAGTTTAACATCTTTATTATATTATAATGTTTATAATTAATCTTTTAAACCAACAACCATACGCATATATTAAATGTAATTATATAATAATAATATTAAAATAAAAAAATAATAAAAAATAAAAAAAAATCTAAACCAGCAAGTAAATTTACAATTGATTAAAATTAATGTATTATTATGTCACAAACAAATATTCTAATGTAAATCATACCTACAACTAAAAATACAATCATAATTTGTCCGTCAGGAAGTCACTTACTTTATAATAACATTTGTCAGATAATAGAATTTTCAGTCTTCTTTTAAATAAATGCAGATTTAGTGATTTTATGTCATTCGGTATTTTATTAAAAATGGCTGGTGCCATGCACATAACACTTTTACTCATGAGGCTTGTCTTAGCACTGTGCAAGCATAATTTGCTGTTGTCACGTCTATTGCGATTGCTCTTGTCAGATATGCGTGGAAATAAATTGGCATTCGTTTTAACAAATGTTGCGATTTCGAATATATACAAAGATGGTAATGTCAGTATAGAATGTTCCTTAAAGTATGCTTTACAGCTGTCTGTCGATTTTAGATGAAACATTGCACGGATACATCTTTTTTGGGCTTTAAAAATTAATTCTTTATCAGTGGAATTACCCCAAAAGATTATACCGTACCTTAGAATAGATGCAGCTAACCCGTGGTATGCTGTTAAAAGCGCTTGAGTATTTAGTTCCGATGACAATTTATATAAGGCGTATGATGTAGTACTTAATCGTTTACTGAGATTTTCAATGTGGGCCTTCCAATTGATTTTTTTATCAATTTCTAATCCTAGGAATTTAGTGGAGTGGACCTCACATACTGTTTTGTCATTATAGTGGATCATTATCTAATATGTCTAATAAATGTCTAATAATGTCTAATAAATACTAAATTTATATTATATCTATGTTAGTCTGTAAGGTATATGTTTCAATATGGGCCTATGTAACATCTATATTAGTTGCCTGAAATAAATGTATTTATTTATTTATTATTATTATTATGTCTGTAGGGTTCTGGTCTCGTTGTTTAAAATGCATCACATGTGTTTTATCCAGATTGATTTTCAAATTGTTTTGCTCTAGCCAATCAACACCAATATTATAAATGCGAAAGTCAGTTTGTTTATTTGTTTGTTTGTTTGTTTGTTTGTTTGGGACTTCTTCACGGTCAAACGGCTTGACCGATTTGGCTGAAATTTTGTACAAAGATAGTACATAGGGCAGAATAGGATATAGGATACTTCTTATTTGGCTATCGAGTCAGGGGATCCAGATATTTTTAATTGAATTTTGTAAATATAAGACTTCTTCTCGAATAAACGGCTTGACCGATTTGCCTGAAATGTTGTGTGAATACATGCCATAGGGCAGAGTAGAATAAAAGATACTTTTTTTCTGGCTGTCGAGTCAGGGGGTCCAGATATTTTTAATTGAATTTTGTAAATATAAGACTTCTTCTCGAATAAACGGCTTGACCGATTTGCCTGAAATTTTGTGTGAATACATGTAATAGGGCAGAATAGAATATAGGATACTTTTTTTCTGGCTGTCGAGTCAGGGGGTCCATATATTTTTAATTGAATTTTGTAAATATAAGACCTCTTCTCGAATAAACGGCTTGACCGATTTGCCTGACATATTGTATAAAGACAGTTCATAGGGCAGAATAGGATATGGGATACTTTTTTTCTGGCTATCGAGTCAGGGGGTCCAAATATTTTTAATTGAATTTTGTAAATATAAGACCACTTCTCGAATAAACGGCTTGACCGATTTGCCTGACATGTTGTATAAAGACAGTTCATAGGGCAGAATAGGATATAGAAAACTTTTTTTCTGGCTATCAAGTCAGAGGGTCCAAATATTTTTAATTCAATATTGTAAATATAAGACTTCTTCTCGAATAAACGGCTTGACCGATTTGCCTGAAATTTTGTGTGCATACATGTCATAGGGCAGAAAAGGATATAGGATACTTTTTTTCTGGCTGTCGAGTCAGGGGGTCCAGATATTTTAAATTGAATTTTGTAAATATAAGACCTCTTCTCGAATAAACGGCTTGACCGATTTGCCTGACATGTTGTATAAAGACAGTTCATAGTGCAGAATAGGATATAGAAATCTTTTTTCTGGCTATCGAGTCAGGGGGTCCAAATATGTTTAATTGATTTTTTTTTAATATAAGACCTCTTCTCGAATAAACAGCTTGACCAATTTGCCTGACATGTTGTATGAAGACAGTTCATAGGGCAGAATAGGATATAGAAAACTTTTTATCTGGCTATCAAGTCAGGGGGTCCAAATATGTTTAATTGAATTTTGTAAATATAAGACTTCTTCTCGAATAAACGGCTTGACCAATTTGCCTTGCATGTTGTATAAAGACAGTTCATTGGGCAGAATAGGATATAGGATACTTTTTTTTGGCTATCGAGTCTGGGTGTCCAGATTTTTTTTATTGAATTTAGGGTTATGTGTGGCCACTTATCAGCTAAACGGCTTGACCGATATGGCTGAAATTTTCTACATATACAGCTCATATGGCATAGAAGCACATAGAATACTTTTTTTCTGGCAGTCGAGTCCAGGTGTCCAGATTTTTTTTATTGAACTTTGTAAATGTGTGGCCTCCTCTCAGTCAAACGGGTCAACCATTTCAGCTGAAATTTTGTGCACAGACGGTCAATAAGACATAGGATACTATTTTTTTGGCTGTCAATTTCAGGTGTCCATAATTTTATTATAGAATAATGTGTTGCCTCTTAGCGGCAATCGCTTTGACCGATTCAGCTCAAATTTTGTACAAATACAGTTAATAGGGCATAGAACGACAAAGGATATTTTTTTAAAAGTTGAGTTCGGGTAACTTATTTTTTCTATTGCATTTTTTAAACGTGTGACCTCTTCTCGGTTAAACGAGTTGACCGATTGAGCTTAAATTGTACAGAGACAGTCAATAAGACATAGACCAAGAGTAGAGTCCGAGATCCGAGCACATTGGTTACTTTTTTTACAATCGAGTCCGGTAGTCAGTTTTTTATTGTTGAATTTTGTATATGTCTGGCCTCTTTTCGGTCAAAAGGCTTGACCGATTCACATGACATTTTGTACAAAGACATTTAATAGGGCATAAAAGGGCAAAGAATACTTTTTGTTTCGGCAGTTAAGTGAGGGTGCATATATTTTTTGTTAACTTTACATAGAGTTAACCTGTCAGCGTCATTAAAACACGTAACATTTTTTCGCACTCGCTTCGCTCGCGTAGTTATAGCACTCCCTGCGCTCGCGAAAGCATTTGTTTAATCTACTTTATAGGAAATATTTCGTCTTAAAAAACTTAAACTTTTGAATTTAAATAGCCACATGCATTAAAACGAGTCATAAATTGAAACAGAACAACCTTCAATAATCCTAATGATTAGTAACCTTAAATTAAGTGGATATAAAATTTAACCCTAATGTCAAGTGTTGAATTAGTTGGTCATAAAAACTGTCAGCGTCATAAAAAGTCGTAAAAAATTTCCGCGCTCGCTTCGCTCGCGCACTGATAGCGCTCGCTTCGCTCGCACAAGCATTTATTTTATCAACTTTGACGGTAATATTTCAGCAACTTTTGTATATTAATACCCACATACATCAAAACGAGTCATAAATTAAAGCTGTACAATCTTCAATAATCATAATGTTTATTAACTTTAAAATTAGTGATTATCGACTTTAACCTGAGTGTCATCAGTGTTGACTTAATAGGTCATAAAAACTGTCAGGGTCATAAAAAGTCGTAAAAAATTTTCGCGCTCGCTTCGCTCGCGCAGCGATAACGCTCGCGACGCTCACGCAAGCATTTATTTTCTCTTTTTTTTAGGAAATATTTCGTCATCTTTTGAATTTTAATAGCCATATTCATCAAAACGAATCACACATTGAAACAGAACAACCTTCAATAATCATAATGATTATTAACCTTAAAATAAGTGAATATCACGTTTCACTTGAGTGTCATCAGTGTTGCTTAGTAGGTTATAAAAACTGTCAGGGTCATAAACAGTCGTAAAAATTTTTCGGGCTCGCTTCGCTCGCACAATTATTTATTTTATCTACTTTGAAGGTAATATTCCAGCAATTTTGTATTTTAATAGACACATGCATCAAAACGAGTCATAAATTGAAACAGTACAAACTTCAATAACCATAATTATTATTAACCTTAAAATTAGTGATTATCGACTTTAACCTGAGTGTCATTAGTGTTGACTTAGTAGGTCATAAAAACTGTCAGGGTCATAAAAAGTCGTAAACACTTTTAGCGCTCGCTTCGCTCGCGAAGCTCGCACAATTATTTATTTTAACTACTTTGAAGGTAATATTTCAGCAACTTTTGTATTTTAATAGCCACATGCATCAAAACGAGTCATAAATTAAAACAGTACAACCTTCAATAATCATAATGATTATTAACCTTAAAATAAGTGAATATCAAGTTTAACCTTAATGTCATGCGTGTTGACTAAGTAGGTCATAAAAACTGTGAGGGTTATAAAAAGTCGTTAAAAATTTTTGCGCTCGCTTCGCTCGTTCAGTGATAGCGCCGCTCGCTACGCTTGCGCAGGCATTTGTTTTGTCTACTTTGAAGGTAATATATAAGCAACTTTTGTATATTAATAACCATATACATCAAAACGAGTCATACATTTAAACAGTACAACCTTCAATAATCATAATGATTATTAACCTTAAAATAAGTGAACATCACGTTTTACCTGAGTGTCATCAGTGTTGACTTAGTAGGTCATAAAAACTGTCAGGGTCATAAAAAGTCGTAAAAATTTTTCGCAGTAATAACGCTATATAGCGTATAATAGCGTGTTTCAACAGCCTCATACATTAGACTGACTCAAATACTTAAACAGCAAAACTTGGTAAACCTTGGTTAGGTTTACCAAGTAATTATTAATGACTTTAACAATAGACGATATCCAGTTCGACCTAAGAGTCATCTATAGTGAGTTGATTATTAGGTCGTAAATTTGTCAGGGTCATAAAAAGTCATAAAAAATTTTCGCTCGCGCAATGATAGCTCTCGCTGCGCTCGCGCAGCTATTCACCTTATTTTCTTTGTAAGAAATGTTTCAAGAACTTTTGTGTTGAGTCAAAAATATAAACAGCACAACTTCGTATACCTAACTAAAATGATTAATGACTTTAACAATAGAGGATATTGAGTTCAAATTTAGGGTCATCTATGGCGACTTGGCCTAAGAGATCATCGATCTTGACCTCAAGGGTCATAAAGACTCAAATAACGCGGGCGAAGCCGCGGGTAACAGCTAGTTTATTATACATGTCAAAGATTTGTTAATGTCCTGTTGATAAGTGTCTTTATTTCTACATTTAATGGTGATTGTACTATCGTCTGCAAAGATTTATTTATTTATTTTATTTATTTATTTATTTATTTTTTTATTTATTTATTTATTTATTTTTATAAATAAATTAATATTATTAAAGCACCGGAACATGTTATTCCGGAGGTTGCGGGTTCGGGTCCCGTCGGTGCGATGAAGTTTTGGACTGTGTTTAACAATTTACAAAAATATAAAGTGTGAAACACTTCAATGAAACATATTTATTTACGCAGTGCAGCATCTCTCGTCGGATTTGAAAACTGTAATGATTTCTTCCGAATGATTAACTTACGTAATAAGTAGTCATAGATGGCCCCACCAATGCATAATTGGGTTAACAAATGCAATTCACTAATTTCGTCGTAACGATACTTCGCACCGTTGTTTAATTGGCAAAGCACCGGAACATGTTATTCCGGAGGTTGCGATGAAGTTTTGGATTGTGTTTAACAATTTACAAAAATATAAAGTAAACAAAATATAAAGGAAACACTTCAAAGAAACATAATATTTAATTTGAAAAATACTCAGATCGCGCCTGCAGATCGCAGCGGTGTGGCCTACCGCTTGACCTGGCCGTACCTTTACTAATAGTGAGGTCAAGCAATGCGTTTCAGATCAACCTGGTTGATATATTAAGATAATTAGGGTCAGTTTCACCGGTCCCTGATAATGCGTAAGATAGTTATCTGACATTATGACGCCATATAAAAGATGTCAAAAATCTGTCAGATTTCTTCATATTAGCGCTATCCGGAACCGGTGAAACTGACCCTTGGTACGGAAAAGTTTCAATCTCCATTACGTACTGGACCAGAAGTTTGTTCACCCGAAAGAAATAAAAATAGAGTCACGTTGCTTCGTACACGTGAACTTTCTTTGTAGGAAGTATGTAAATACCCGAAATTTTCCAACTCCGTAACTTGTTGCGGTAAACCCCTTCAACGGGTAAACAACTGAAGTGAGTGGATATATAATATTACATGATTTTTTATGTAACTATCGTTCATAATACCTAAGTAATTTTGTTTAAACATGTATTTAAAATAAAAATAGTAGTTACGTGGTATCTAATGCGCGTTGATCGAGATAAACGCATATTACCAATTTTCAAGAATTTTTATAAGGCTTATTTAAAAAAGTTGTCAACCTACTTCACCTTAAACTTGATACAGTACCAAAAAAAACCAATAACATAAGTTGGATTACTTCTTGTTAAAATATTAAATGTTTTTAAAACATAAGAATAACACACATACTAAAGAAATATTTTATTATTTCTTACCCAGCTCACTCAAACAAAAAACTTTTTTTTAATATATCTTACAGGTTAGCGTTTGACCACTATCTCGCTTGGTGGTAAACGATGATATGGTCGAAAATGGTGAACACGGTAGTCCTAGAATACCCTGACTCTTGAAGAGCAGTGTGCTGCCGGAACACCGTAATGTTATGGCGGCACGTTGGTTTTATTGGACACTTTTTGGTAGCAAGTTAGGCGAAACATCTATATAATATGCTCATTCCACCTGTGGATTAACTGCTCAAAAATATTAAAAAATAAACCTTAAATCTGCCTTCACATCGAAGTGCTACTGTTTAACGTAAAACCCACAGTGGGTTTTGTGATGTTACAACTAGACGTATGTGTCCCAAAGTTAAATGAATAAATCCCCAGCTATAAAAAAATAAATAAATTCGACACTTTGTTCTCTTCATAGGTGAACTACTACCACAGATTATATAATAGCTGCTACTACTATTTCGGTTAACACTGCATCAATATCATGGAACAGGACATAAGGATACTTTTTAACGTGGACAAAGCCGCTGCATGCAGTATTTGTATTTTCACTTCTTTGTGTAGTCTGCACACCTAAACAACTACCACAAAAAGCCAAAATAACTTTCCAAACACAACATGGTCGGTATAATGCCGTAGCTGTCCAAGAAGCAGATGGTGTTACGCACGGACGGTCATCCTGCCTGCCACAGGATTGCATTACCCCATTCTTCCTTATTTACAAGAGCACTTGTGAACGTAGAAAACAGTGTCCTAAATTTCTTTTTCCAGGCATTTCCAAGGTTTTAAATGATGAAAGTTTTGTTTGGCTCGCTGAGGAAAATTAACATGATTTAGTCTTGCTGAAATCATTCTTTTCTGAAAATAGAAAATTGTAGGTACTAACTACCTACAATTTTCTATTTTATGAAAAATAAAAATAAACTGGCCAAGTGCAAGTCGGACTCGCACTCGTAGGGTTCCGTAACACAGTAAAGTAATCCATAACTATGATTTTTCGCAACTAAAAAGTTAACTTTGTTTTTCATAGTGTTTGTATGAAAAACAAAGTTATCTTTTCGGTCGCCATATCTCAAAAACTGCTGACTGTATCTCGTTCAAACCAATTTTCGTTGTTAGTTTTTATTGAGATCTACAGCATATATATTTTTTAGATTTTTCAGTCCCATACTTTAAAGGTTAGAGGGGGGGGGGACACACATTTTACCACTTTAGACGCACCTATCTTTCAAATGATTGATTTTGAGAAAAAATTGTTTTAGGAACCTCAATGTCATTTTTAAAGACCTATCCATAGACACCCCATACACATCCATACACTATATAGGTTTCGAGATTATTTTTTTGTTTCAGTTCCATGTATGGGATGCCCCCCCTTAAACATTTATATTTTTTATTTTTGTATAAAGATACATCTATCTACCAAGTTTCAATTCTGTAGTCCAAACAGTTTCGGAATAAAATGGCTGTGACATACGGACGGACAGACAGACAGACAGACATGACGAATCAATAAGGGTTCCGTTTTTTGCCATTCGGCTACGGAACCCTAAAAATGAGCTTGGATGTTCTTTGGATGTGATGGAAGATTGGAATTTCGGTAGGATAGTTTCATAACCTTTCAATTAGCGATAATATTATTCAACCCGTTTTCGAAACTGACTGGCACCGAAAGTTATTACAGAATTCGGAGAACCTTTCGGCGACATTGATCGAATCATTGCAGTTCGAGCAACGAGTGACCACCAGTGGTCACCTGTTTAGCACCACACAGGGACCATAGCATAAGGTATCCATCATTTGGAGGGTGAACTACGAACCTTGTGGAAGGCGAGAGACCCTAATCTTGAACGTAAGATATTTTTAGCACACATTATTTTTTTCATAGGAAAACACCCGGAATGTGGAACATTATTTTAACCAAGATACTGTTTCTATTTTAACTAACTCTTGTCTGGAACATTCATTAGGTAGGCTTGGCTCGTTTTAGGTTCGGGTTAGGGAATTAGATATACAACTTTGGTGTTTCGCTAAAGTACAAAGAATGGGACTTTCCCATGCGAATCAGTATGCATTAAAAAAACGTGCAAAGTTATCTGCTTCAAAGAGTACTCTAAGGCTGAGTTGCACCATCTTACTTTAACCGTAACTATAACTTTTAACCGGTGATTTTATATGGAATTTGACAGATTTTTGACGTTTGTTATAGTCAAAGTAAGATGGTGCAACTCAGCCTAAGTAATTATGTCTCACACAAAACACGTCCACTTTCTCCTTGATTTGAAGTTGGTCAAAATAACAAAAATTTTAATTTCTGTTCTTTATTTATGCTCAAGCAATGAAAGAAATTTTAATAACAAAATACACAACCAAAGTAGTGTTTGTTAATGTTTAACAGATGGTACTTATTAGGAGTTAGCTAAGCTAGTTTCCCTAAATTTATTTTGTCGTCTCCAGTTTCTATTGAAATGAATTTATATTATCAAATCGTTTGTATCCATTAAGCTATAAAGCCTTGGTAGAGATAGGTAAATCCCTAGATTAGATTACACGCGTCATCGGATACGCAAAGATTAAATATTGCAGTAGCTACAAAATGTAAACATTTATTTAAAAATTTAATATATATATTTTTTTTTTTTATAAAAACGGTAATGGGTGGAAGATATAACATTACCGTGACTTATTGCTTATACTTGACCATTGAAACTTTAAACATATTATGTTATGTTTTTTAAATTGAATTATTGACAATGTTTAAAAAATTTTAATAAAATAATTAAGATGGTTTAAAAAAACTAAAAAACCTACTTCACATGCCACAATAGTCATGTAGCAAGTCGGCGGAACATCGATATAATGTCATTCTCCTACCTCCTAACCTTCGAGCACTTGATTAGCTTTATATGATTTTTTTTGTCTATAATTTAAATCTTGACCGTACTCGATTAAAAAAATATGGTGATAAAGATAAAACTATCCACGTACTTATACTGCACATGGTACGTTAAGAAACAGAAATACCGCTGTGTAAATTCTACACCAACTAGTTTTTGACCGTCAGCCATGCAATACCTGTGCAGTTATTAATAAAGGACACAAAATACTAATTTCGCATGCCTTTGTGTATGCGCCGGTGATCGCAGCCTCCGAGCCACTGCAATATTCTGTTAGGCTGTTTACACAACTCCGAGTAGAGCCCGGGTCGTAGTTTCATACGTTTTGTGCCGGTTGAAATGAAAACTTTGATACTAAGTTGCGTGAAGGTTTGTAGCAGTAACTGTGGCTAACTTTTCTAAAATTAATGATAGTGCCTGGAATGTTGTCTCGGACAACATTCCTTTTATAACTTTTGATTTGTTTTTTTTTTAAATATTATATAGGCTAGTGTTTGAGCACTATCTCACCGGTTGGTAAGTGATGATGCGGTCGAGGATGGTAGCACGCTACGCCTAAAATGGGAACTGGCTCTCAAGGATAGCTGCCGGAGAATATTAGATGTTTGGCGACATATTTTATAACTTGTGGGTGGTAGCTAGCTAGGCCGACACTATATAGTGTCCTGCTACAATGCTGGGGGGTTGTTGGTTTCTTAAAGATATTATTCCACCATGAAAAGCTTACAAACAGTAAAAAAAATGGCTTAAATAATATAGCTGTTGACTGAAGAATGAGGTTTTTTGGAGAAAAACAGATAATCCTTTGACCACTATTAACATTGTTACATTTTTATTGACCAATGCTCAACTGCCTCTCAGGTGAGTAGCTCTCAAGGCCTTGATAGTGTACTCAACTTTTATTCAGTCATAAACTTTAATCAGATGTTGCTTGGTTGAGACATGAAATCGATATGCTCCATATCCATGGACTATTAGCACAGATTATAATCCAATTAGTCGACAATGAACGGTTTCCACACTCAGATATTGATTTTTTTCCTTCAAAAATAAAGCAAATCGAAATAGCCGTTGGATGTATGCAGTTAGGTTTTTTTCTGATTTCTACTGCTCGTATCCGCAACAGTTTAAATGCGGAATAAATCAGTTCATTGATTCTGCCAACGCCGGCGCCAAGCAGATGCAAAACAAGGTCCCGGCATTTTGATTACTGTTTATGAGTGGGATTTTCTAGACCAATAGTTCAAAGATTACTCAAAATTTGAGACACTTCTATATTAAGTAACATTGTAAGTGAATGTGGTTTGTCTTGTTCACCAAAAAACTTGAAAAAAAATGTGTTGTGGTTACTTAAATGCTAATTTATTCAAATAAAACGCCTAAAAGCGTTTTATTTATAGAATCCTTGCTTCTTACATATTTTTCTTTTATTTTGTTATACTTGATAACTTTAAAATCCCGTTTCGTCATAGATCCGATAAGATTGACTACAAACAAGTAATATTAAAAAAAAGCCTTTTTAAACACACGATTTTTCATAACCTAGGACCAGACTAAGTTAAGACAAATCCAACGAGCCCAAACACGACGGGTATTACATGTGTAGTTTAGGAGTGCCTTTGGCCACCTTCCAGCTCCATCATCAGATCAGCGCCATGTCATCATAATATTGCATTGTCAAGCAATTTTCACATGTATGCAAAATTTTAACTCAATTGGTAACCGATAATTGGATTAAATTTAATTTGCAAGATTTGTGACGGACAATAAATTCGCCGTGAAGTAGAGATAAGACTTGTAATAATAACAAAACAACACATTTGGTATCTGTCTGTGAATCCAGCCTTGCTCTAGATATTGACGAATCCTTTGTGAATCACCTATACCTCGAGGAATGCAATAACGTTACAAGCGTTTAATTGAAAATGTACGGGGATTGATATGCTATAAAGTTCATACTTTGATATACATTATTAATATTATTTCTTATGTATTATTTTTAGTCGTTTATTCATGAATCTCTATTTGAATCAAGAAGAATAATAACTGGATACTTGGATTGAATCAATAGATACTTTTTTTCCACCATTCATTCACCAGTACTGATGAAATCTATGCAGATTTGATCAGTATTGGTAAAAAAAACTGGCCAAGTGCAAGTCCGACTCGCACTCGTAGGGTTCCGTACCACATTACAGTATTTTATAAGATCGAGCAAAAAATACCACTATTATTTTTCGCCAGCAAGCAATAATAATTAATAAACATTTTGTTTCTTATAACGCCATCTAACGTCTAACAAAGGTGTTATGGATCGACATTTCAATATAACGTTCATAAATGGCGTGAAATTCCGAAAAAAAACACGTTTCTTGTATGGGGACCCTCTATTATCTTTAACTTAATTCTGTTTTTAGTATTTTTTGTTATAGCGGCAACAGTAATACATCATCTGTGAAAATTTCAACTGTCTAACTATCACGGTTCATGAGATACAGCCTGGTGACAGACGGACAGACAGACAGACAGACAGACAGACAGACGGACAGCGGAGTCTTAGTAATAGGGTCCCGTTTTACCCCTTGGGTATGGAACCCTAAAAATACCATGTTCTTCCATTCTCGATGTGAAAAGCATGTCCATTTTTCACTTAATTATCCGTTGCAATAAATTCGACATAAAAATTAACGCACAGCTCTCAATAGTTTATAAAAGCAGATCAATAATTTTAATGACTCAGTTAATACGACATCAATTCGCTGAAAGCTTCCAATCAGCTCTCATTTGTAGACTTGTACATTAAAACCATGTGCTGGTAATGCTTAATAAGTACTGTACTGACCTACTTTTTACCAAATTCAAAAAGAAGGAAGTTCACCGTTCACTGATTTTCAGTAAGGTATTAACCGAGTTTGAGGTGTTTATCTACATATCTCTGGTGATACTTATCAAATCTCTATAAAATTACAATATACTCTCTCAACAAAAAATAATTTACCGATTCGGTTAAGACGGGTAAACATAAAAAAAATACTGTAGAATTGAGAGACTCCTGCTTTTTTGTATGGTCAGTTAATAATTAAGATTAACATTAATAATATATATATATATATATATAATAATGAAGATTAATAAAGAACAATAAGATAGTTTAAAAACTAAAACTACCGACTTCCATGCTCCGCGAGTCAATTTCAGTAGCAAGTTTGTAACGTTAATCGTCATATCTCTGGAGATACTTATCAGATCTCGATGAAATTACAATGAGACTACCTTAAAAACGAACCCAACCGTTTAAGAAAAATAATCATTTAAATCGGCTCTCAATTGACGGAGCAATCGCGTAACATACATACAAAAAAAAAAAAACTAGAAAATAAAATAAAATACAGACGAATTGAGAACCTTGTATTTGGGAAATCGTTTGAAAATGGTAACACGCTAAACAAGGAAGGTCAATGTCTATGACTTGCACACAGTATAAATGCTACTTACATAAAACTTTAATGTATGGTTTGTTAATTTTGACTTACATACATGCAAGATAAATAAAATCTTGTAAAAAGAATCTGCTCCAGTCAATGACTCACATTAAGGTAAAGTGTGAAGTTCACACCAATCATCCTCGACTCACTCCACACTTGCGACCTGTCGCACGACACACGCGTCGATTTATTGCGACAATTAGTCAGAGACGCGTGCGACGAACGACAAATCGTTGCCGGGTGCCGCGTGGGAGGTGCACTTACATGCATAACGAGACAAATTGATTTTAATTTTGCGTTTCATACGATTGTTTTGCGATCAGCTTTTAGCAGCTGATGGATGGTACGGAACCGATGCGACATTACGCTAAAGATGGGCATTATTTTAACCTCCGACGTGAAAAGAATGGTTGTTTTAAGTTTAACGTGTGTATCTGTATCTGTGTATCTGTGTATGTACGAGTATGTGTATGTCAGTGGCAGCGTAGCGACCAAACGGGTGAACCGATTTTGATTTAGATTGTTTTTGTTTTATACTGTCTTTATCGAGAGTCTTCTTAGTTTTGATTCATGAATATCCGTTTGAAGACTATCAGCCTTATTACAAAACGCAGTCTAACTTTAGTACTAGGTTTAAACCTCGACCAAATAAAATCCTTATTACAAAACGAGTTTTATCGCTAAAACGCGATTTATCTCTGTTAGTTCTGGTACTAAAGTAAAAAAGTAAAGAGAAAAACTTCTGTCAACCCTAGTCTAACTATGGTACTAACTCGCAAACGTCAAATAAATATTAGTAATCTGTGCGTCAATTTTTAGGTTATGTATGTAGTAACAGGTAGCGGCTCGGCTAGAGCCTTTTTATTATAAATGTATTGTATAATCCTGTCTACGTATAATTGTTTTCGTCTTACGTGTTTGTTTGATTGAAGTAAGCTGTGGTACAAAGCAAAGCAAAATGGTTGTGAATTTGCGGGATAATTTAGATATGGTTCGGCGCCATAGCAAGCAGAGGCATCGTATAAATCCATTCTATCTCTAGAAATGTCCGATGAAGATTTATATAGATTCTCGAATAAAAGGAGACATGTCACGCGATCCTAGAGGAGGCTCTTTGTCCCCCGACATGCAAGAGGTTTGAGCATTACGTAGCTGGGCTCGAGAAGTAAGTGGTTCATTCAAACTAGTTCAATCATATGTGTGTAAATAAATATATTTCTAATTCTCGTTTTATTGTTTCTTTCTTAGATTCAAAACGTCACCACCGATCCACATGGCGTGTCATAGCCAGTCGTGAGCAAAATTTGCAAGAGAGTGCCAGGAGCACTAACAAATATCTCTCATCAATATGTGACAATTCCTGTTACACTACAACAACAAGAATAATATATATATAACAGGATGTTTTGCACTCAAGCAAACTTTCTCACAGTGATATATAGGTGCAATTGACTGCACAAAAATAGGGGTGAAAAAAAATTATGCTCTCGGAGGTCAAATGTTCATAAATTGTAAAGCATTTCCTTCTATTGTACAGGTATGTAGTACGTCAGTCAGTAGTCATTTTAAATTTAAAAACATTAAAATCACAGTTTGAAATATATTACCAAAATAAAAATGTAAACATTTTCTTTTAGGTGGTTTGCAATCCTGATTTAAAAATAATGGATATAGTGACAAGGTGGTGTGGAAATGTACATGATTCAAGAATTTTCCGAAAATTTTCTGGTATATTACTTGGTGATAGTGGATACCCATGCACACCTTATTTGCTTACCCACAACACCTCAAGAAGTTTGGTATAATAACTCTCATTGTCGCACTAGAAACATGTATGCTTTGGTTTGTGGAGCAGCACTTTCATTATCTTGTGAAAGGATGTCTGGCAATATTGAGACTTATAAAAATACTATTGTGTGTGCAGTGCTACATAACTAAGCTATTGATATGAAGGAATGCATATTTCCTGATGGTGATATCACAAAAGAGCTATCTTCTGCCTCAAGAGCAAAAACTGTGCAGCACAGTGTTGTAAACACTGTCCGTGGAAACATACAAAGAAGGCAATTTATTAACACATATTTTAAGTTCTGAGCCAGGTTTTAAACTCATTTGTAATAACATTTTCAAGTAAGTTCATGTCCTTAACCTTCATGTCCGTTGCTCATTCTGATTTCTTTATTGAATCAAAAGTATTGTTTATAGAAAATTATGCATAACATGAGATGTCTTTGGATGTAAAAATAGAATAAATAATACCAAGTAATATACAAGAAAATTACAACAATTTGTGACTCGAGGCTGAGGGTTGATTTACCTAAATGTTTGAAAGTGTAGGTGAACTTCACCCTATTTATCAATTAATAAACAATAAAATACTTTTTATTTTATTTACAAGTATGTATTTATTAGAAACAAGAGTTTTATTAATTAAATACTTATTTGATTCCAGTAATTACTGTATTACTTAATTTAAACCTAATAAATATAAGATAATAATAATAAATATAAAATAACCGACTTCCATGCCATGCGAGTCAGTTTCAATTGCAAATTTGAGACGTTTAACGACATTTCTCTGGAGATACTTATCAGATCTCGATGAAATTAGTGGTACCACCCTTGGAATATCTCTTTCCAATAAAAAAAGAATTATCAAAATCGGTTCATAAACAATAAAGTTATCCATCCGCAAACGACCACAAAAATATGTCAAATTGAGAAACCACCTCCTGTTTTTGAAATCGGTCAAAAAGTAATTTACACCAAAGCAGATAGCTATCTCTATGTTATAATTATGCTCTATCTCGAACATCTCCAGGCTTCTCTTTTTAACTGAAAAAAAGGAGGAGGTTCCTCAATACCGTTCTCAAGGACCGTATTTATATATAATTTTTTTTTTTATATTTGTTCGCGGATAACTTCGTCGTTTATGAACCGATTTTGAATATCCTTTTTTTGTTGGAAAGGAGATATCCCAAGTGTGGTACCATGGTAATTTTATTGAGGTCTGATAAGTATCTCCAGAGATATGGAGATAAACACCTCAGAATTGGTACTGAAAATTAATAGCGTGGCAATGAAGTCGGTTCTTTTTAGTTTATTTTTTATTTTTATCTTATATTATTACTATCTCTCTTATGAGTCTGTGTCCGCCTGGTCAGCTATCATCCTCAAGGTAGAAAATCTGTCGCCAAACACCTAATATGTTCCGGCAGCTATCCTTGAGAGCCAGTTCCCATTCTAAGCATAGTGTGCTTACCATCTTCAACCGCATCCTCACTTATCAACAGGTGAGATAGTGGTGAAACACTAGCCTATAAGAAGCTTTGTATCACTGAAACAATAGACCTTGTATTTAATATATTCTCAATTTTAAAATATGCAATAGGTATATTAAAAAAGTTCTGACAGTAGTTCCAATGAATTTAACACAATTTTTATATTACATTTCAGTTTATTTTAAAGTAAAGAATTTTTTTCTACATGCACACTAAATATTGTACATACATTAGAATATAATAATTCATAAATAAAGAAGTATTAAGTATACAATGCAGTTGTATTTATTGTTCTCTAGTTCTATAGAATCTGAATGGTGTAGTTGGATGTTATCGGCTAAGACCAGCTATTGCATCCTCATAATTTGGAGTTGTATTCTGAAAGACAAATCAATAATTAAGGAACCGGACATATTACGATATATTTCTTAATGTTAGGTCACAGAGAAGAAATACAGTACCAGTAGAAGTGAAGTAATTTGCCAGAGAACTAAAGTGATCGACATAGCTCAATGGATTAGTAAACTGAAGTGGCAGTGGGCTGGTCATATCTGCCGTAGGACCGATAACTGTTGGAATAGACTGGTCCTAGAGTGGAGACCGCGAATCGGCAAATGTAGTGTAGGACGCCCTGTGACTAGGGGTGGAAGTCTCTACATTGATAGCGATGCGTCTTGTCATCGCAAACGTCTGCTAGAATGAGATGCAGATAGACAGTTGTTATCTGCATCTCTTATCTTATCGACGATTATCGGTCCAAATGCATCGCAATGTAGAGACTTCCATCCCTGGTGGAGCGACGACATTCGCAAAGCTGTGGACAGTGACTGGAAACTAAAGAGCCGAAGATCGGGTTCAGTGGCGTGACTTGAGAGAGGCCTATATCCAGCAGTGGACTGCTACCGGCTGATTATGATCTCATTGGTTGAGTTTGGTAACGAAGAAAGAATGAAAATTGACTGGCACCATGACCACAGTAATATAATAATATTTTATTTATTTTAATTTATTATTACATTATTGTGCGCTTTGCGATGAGGGTCATATATAAATATGACCCTTATCATTGCAGTACTCGGGAATTCAAATATATAATAGTATAAAAGCAGTTTTAAGTACTTACCGAATGGTGACATTTTTCCATTCTTTTGCCTTTTGTAGATTTATATTTGATTTTGATGATTTGTCCTCTAATCATTGCGATGGGTCTGATATAAAATGCCACAATATCTCCTAAAATAAATACCAAAAATGTATACCATTGTAGTTGGAAGTGTTTGTTCGTGGAACAATAAAAATAAATAGTATAAGTATTAAATGTGACTATATTTCTTTGTAATGAATAAAATTACATCCGAAACCAATGTTACTGCGAAACGGAACGTATCTGAGTGAACGAAGACCGAATGATTACATATGTTTGTATACAATCTGTGAAGTACACCGAAAAAGAACCAAAAACGATGGATTATCTTTGGTATCAGCTGGTCCTCGATTAGACCATGATTTGTAATAGGATGAAGATTAAGGCTTGGTACCAGTACTAAACCTAGACTAATTAGTCTAGGTTTAAATCAGGATTTAGTCTGCGTTTTGTAATAAGGCTGTTGTAGTTCTGATCAATTTGAAATCCAGAATCCACTTAATTCAACGATATTGTAAGAACCTTATAGCGTTAACCTGATACTGGGACATCTTCTGAAATCTGTAGAATATTCATTTTTTTTTTTTTTTTTTTTACTGCAGATAAGCAAGCGTTTGACCACTATCTCACCTGATGTTAAGTGAAGATGTGATCGACGATGTAGCACGCTTGCCTAGAAGATACCTGTTCACTCGCGATTTGAAGACCCCCGGATTGAACTTCACAAGAAACACACTCTCTGGCAGGGAATTCCATTCCTTTGCTGTGCGTATGATAAATGTTGATGCAAAGCGTTTTGTGCGACAGAATGGAATATCAACCATGTATCGATGGCGTATATCTGTGCGTCTGGTAGTACGATGGTAAAAGGGGGACGGTGGAATTAATTCGTGCAGTTGGTAGGCACACTCCCCGAAATGTATCCGATAAAAGACCGATAAACTGGCGACTTTGCGGCGATGCTCTAGGCTCTGAAGCCTTTTGCATACAAGATTTTTGTCGTTAATGAGTTTCTTGGCTCTCGTTTCAATAACTTCCAACGCCTCCAGCTGGTATTTGGCTGACCCATCCCACAGGTGATGACAGTACTCCATACATGATCGGACTTGAGCTTGATACAAATTAAGCAGCTGTCCTGGTGTGAAGTACTGTCTCACCTTGGCCAAAACACCAAGCTTTTTTGAGGCTAATTGGGCTTTTGACTCAATATACGAGCCAAAGTTGAGTGTGGGTGTTAGCGAGATTCCAAGAAGCTCGAGGTGATCAGTTATCGGTACGGACACATTCCGGAAAGTAGGAGTCAGTTGGAACGGACTCCGTTTGGCGGAGAACAGACACGCCTGGGTCTTAGCTGCATTAAACTTGACCAGGTTGGCATCGCCCCATTCGGAGACAGCCTGTAAGGACAAGTTCAAGCGCTCGACCATCGCCTCCCTATAACACTGAATTTGTGCTACACTAGTACGTGCACTGGATGTGTAGCTCTCTACAACGGTGCTGTCGTCTGCATACCCAAAGATACCGGGCTTTAGCAGATCGTTAATATGCAGCAGGAAAATAGTTGCAGAGAGCACTGATCCCTGAGGGACCCCGGCATTAATAGCCATTTGGTCAGAAGAGCAGCCATCAATGACTACTCTTATCGACCGGTCCCTCAGGAAATCCAAAATCCAGACACATAAACCAGTAGGCAGTCCGTAGGATGGAAGCTTGCTTATAAGACTATCGTGCCAAACCCTGTCAAAGGCTTTTGATATATCAAGGGAAACTGCTAGAGCTTCCCCATGATTCTCAACAGCCTCGCTCCAAATGTGCGTGGCATACGCTAGAAGATCCCCAGTAGACCGATTTTGGCGAAATCCATATTGTCGGTCACTTAGGAGGTCGTTTGCTTCCAGTTATTCAGCCGGTTATTCAGTACACGTTCCATAGTCTTGCAGAGTATGGACGTGACTGACATTGGACTATAGTTGGCAGGGTCAGCACGACTGCCTTTTTTGGGCACAGGTTGCACGTTGGCAAGCTTCCATGATTTCGGCACTTGACCACATGTTATAGAGAGACGAAAGAGGCGTGTCAGAACAGGAGCAAGTTCAGGCGCACAGGTCCTCAAGACTATAGCTGGAATACCATCAGGGCCGCTGGCTTTGTTCACGTCTAGATTTTGCAGTGTTTTACGAACCTCTGTCTGACGGATGCGGATTTCCGACATTTGTGTCATACATCCAGGTAGACTTGGAGGTGTCTCACCAGCAGTGTCTAGACGTGAAGATTCTGCAAACAAAGAAGCAAACAAATTTGCTTTCTCTTTGGCGGTGTGAGCCAGCGCCCCATCGGGTTTTAGCAGTGGAGGAAGTGCCATATCCTTGCCAATTTACAGCAGATATGTCGAATTTGGGCTCATGGGAATGGTCTCAATAAGCAAATATTGAATAGATCGGTCAAGAGTGGTTTTAAATATTGAATTTAAGTAGAAAGATAATTTCTGAGAAAGAAAGTACGTAGTGTTTTTAAGGTAACCATTCGTTTATATGTAAAAATGTATTTTCTAATGATTGCTGTGCAACAATTAAGCAGTTGATGAAATTTTACAAATAACGTGATAGTTACATTTATCAATGTTATTATTCGCACTCAGCGGTGATATATATCTTATTTCTAATCTATTTCTAATATCCAAGCAAATTAAGAGTCAGTGTCAATAACAGTTGCATTAATCAAACGCTTGTGATAGGGTGATATAATTAAAGAAATAATTTCCATGATCATGGCTTGTAGCTCCGACGGTAATTGGATGGTAATTGCTGTCAATTTGTTACTGCAATTCAATAATTACTTGGTGGAATGTGTGTATCTGCAATGTATACGTCTTATACATATATCATAACGAGGTTTTCGAGTAGATAATATCGTTTCAATACTTTGTAGTCCATCTTCATAATACCCTAATTGTACTATTATTTATTCTGTGACCCAGGTGACCCTACACGTTATTATGTTTGATTCCATATCTCTATAGATTTCAAAAGGACCTTAGTTTTAGTTAACGTAACTGCCCTGCCAGAATCATCATCATCAGCCTATACTAGTCCACTAGTGGACATAAGCCTCTGCAATTCCACGCGTTGGCTAATCTTATCCAGGTCTTGCCAGCCATCTTCCTTATGTATCTTGCTTGCTAATACTTAGAGATTTGAGAGCCTCGTATGGCGTAACCAAAACTAATGATAATGTGGGCGTAACGGATAGACTATAATATCGTTTAAAAACTAAAAAAGAACCGACTTCAATGCCGCGCTATTCATTTTCAGTACCAATTTTGAGGTGTTTATCTCAATATCACTGGAGATACTTATCAGACCTCGATAAAATTACCATGGTACCACACTTGCGATATCTCCTTTGTAACAAAAAAATAATTGTCAAAATCGGTTCATAAACGACGAAGTTATCCGCGAGCAAACATAAAAAATATATATA
The DNA here is from genome assembly GCA_954871355.1 of Cabera pusaria. Taxonomy (NCBI): domain Eukaryota; kingdom Metazoa; phylum Arthropoda; class Insecta; order Lepidoptera; family Geometridae; genus Cabera; species Cabera pusaria. The sequence goes on along the minus strand of OX940896.1, from coordinate 9,689,950 downwards.
TATACGGTCGAATTGAGAAACCTCCTCCTTTTTTGAAGTCGGTTAAAAAGAGAAGTCGCCTGTTCAAATCCTAGCACGACTGTTAGTGCAGGTGGTAGGAGCGTATTATATCGATGTTCTGCCTGACTTGGTACCTAAAAGTAGCTAACCACTATCAAGGAGTCAAGACAAGAGAGTGTAGTGATAGGACTTCTGCTAGTCCGGCGGGGGCGGTACCACCACTTTGTCAATTAATTTTCGGCCGTGAAATAGGAATGCTTTTCGGTTGAAATGGCAAGGTGTCTAGTGAAATTACAGGGCATGTGCGACTGAACATCTTTATGTCTCAAGGTAACAGGCGCAGTGCAGTGACATGCAAAATTCTGGACTGCCAGAATTTTGCATGCCACTGTGTATGTGATAGGTAGACGTCATCGCTTACCATCAGGCGAGCGTCGTGCTTGTCCTGTTACCTTTTACCATAAAAAAAAGAAAAATAAACTGGCCAAGTGCAAGTCGGACTCGCACTCGTAGGGTTCCGTAACACAGTTAAGTATTCCATAACTATGATTTTTCACATCTACAAAATTAACTTTGTTTTTCATAGTGTTTGTATGAAAAACAAAGTTATTTTTGCGGTCGCCATATCTCTAAAACTGCTGACTGTATCTCGTTCAAACCAATTTTCGTTGTTAGTTTTTATTGAGATCTACAGCATTTATTTTTTTTAGATTTTTCACTCCCATACTTTAAAAGTTAGAGGGGGGGACACACATTTTACCACTTTAGACGTGCATATCTTTCAAATGATTGACTTTGAGAAAAAATGATTTTAGAAACCTCAATGTTATTTTTGAAGACCTATTCATAGACACCCCACACGTATAGGTTTGAAGAATTTTTTTTTTTGTTTCAGTTCTATGTATGGGATGCCCCGCCTTAAACTTTAATATTTTTTATTTTTGTATAAAAATCGGAAAGCGGTTAACAGAATACATCTACCTACCAAGTTTCAATTCTGTAGTCCTAACAGTTTCGGAATAAAATGGCTGTGACATACGGACGGACAGACAGACAGACAAACAGACATGACGAATCTGTAAGGGTTCCGTTTTTTGCCATTCGGCTACGGAACCCTAAAAATACTGAAATGGGAATAAATGTGCCGCCATAACCTTACACAGCCCTTGAGAGTCAGGATTTTTTAGGCCTAGCGTGTTTACTATCTCCGATCACATCACCGTTTACCACCAGACGACATAGTGGTTCTCTGGCAGACTACTTCGTTCCAGATTCAACCTTAGTAAAACAGCAAGCATAACTTTTATTACAGTTTACTGAGCTTTTGACTTCAATTGGTGGAATGGCCGAACTGTAAGTGTCCAAGTGACCATGTATGTTACGCAAGTATGTCACAATCATCATAGATCGCACTAACTCTTCAGCAGAAGTTACTCCTCTATTCTGTAGGTCACATTGGTCAAAAACTGTCCAACAAGCTACTAACGCATAAATAGCAAACGTTATGCCTGCCGTGTATGAACCCCCCCTCCCCAGGCTTCGATTATCCTATCCTACTTCAATACCATCCCCATCGAGCTATTCATCTAATATCTTCATTTGTATGCTAACTACACAACCAGTGCTACCTACCACTCGTTTATTAGTCTCATTATCCTTAAATAAAGCTAAGGGGCAACATAAGCTAATTTGATCAAGGGAAAGATTACAGACAAAGGAGTATAGGCCATATTATTAAAGCGGTAGGGTAGTGTGTTTTAGTCGGCGACCGCTCTATCTGATTGTTAAATAAATTACTATATTTGATTAAGGAATCGAGGTTGTTGAATTGTCTGAAAAGAAATCGTTTCCACACGAAACTATTTCTTTTCGAGGTTTGAGCTTATTGCAGACTTGTTAAGTTGTTACCTTGAAACACTTATAAGAATATCTTATTCGACTTAATATTCTTGTGGTGTATATATTGCACGTAGATAGGATAGCTATACCCCTTAAAATATGTATGTTAATCAAGTCCATCCAAAATTTGTCTTGTAGAAATCATTTCAGGCTTTATGGCCGCCTATTATAATTCCATTGTTTGAACATGTTTTGCGTTATGTTTTATATGGTGTGCAATGAAAAAACATTCCATTTTACAATATTTTTTCATGGTAAAAGGTAACAGGACAAGCACGAAGTTCGCCTGATGGTAAGCGATGACTTATACCATAACAGATACAGCGGCATGCAACATTCTGAACTGCCAGAATTTATTATTATGCTTCATATTTATTAAACTTCAAAATAAACATCGAAATACTTACAAAAAAATTACTTATCAGTCGTTATTACATTCGCACTTAATTAAGAGAAGTGTTATCACAATTAAAATAAAACCGGCCAAGTCAAGTTGGACTCGCCTACCGAGGCTTCCCTGCCAACGTTAGTAAGAACCAATTAAGCTAGACCTCTAACTTGTCAATACTATGTATGTATGGGGACACCCTTTGATTTTCAACTTTTTTTATTTTTTGGAATTTTTCCTTTATTTGTGCTGTAAAACCTTGCTTCTGGCCAAATTTCACGATTCTAGGTCAACGGCAAGTACCCTATAGGTTTTCGACCCAAAACCTATAGGTACTTCCGGTTGACCTAGAATTGTAAATTTTGGTTATAAGCGAGCTCTTATAGCACATCAAAGGAAAAAATCCGAAAAATAAAATAAGTTTAAAATTAAGGTAAATTTTGGTACTTACAAGTTTTCGCGAAAATCTAAATTTGCCCAATTCTTTTTATCGTGCTGACTCAGGATCTTGATTTTTATACACCTAATAGGGACTATAGACTTCAGTATCTGGTATAAATTTCAACTTGCTAGGTCCACCCGTTCCTGAGAAAATTGGTGGTGACACACGGGCAGACGGACAGACAGACGGACAGACAGACGGACAGACAGACGGACAGACAGACGGACAGACAGACGGACAGACAGACGGACAGACAGACGGACAGACAGACGGACAGACAGACGGACAGACAGACGGACAGACAGACGGACAGACAGACGGACAGACAGACGGACAGACAGACGGACAGACAGACGGACAGACAGACGGACAGACAGACGGACAGACAGAGAGACGGACAGAGAGACGGACGGACAGACGGACGGACAGACAGACGGACAGACAGACGGACAGACAGACGGACAGACAGACGGACCGACAGACGGACAGACAGACGGACAGACAGACGGACAGACAGACGGACAGACAGACGGACAGACAGACGGACAGACAGACGGACAGACAGACGGACGGACAGACAGACGGACAGACAGACGGACAGACAGACGGACAGACAGACGGACAGACAGACGGACAGACAGACGGACAGACAGACGGACAGACAGACGGACAGACAGACGGACAGACAGACGGACAGACAGACGGACAGACAGACGGACAGACAGACGGACAGACAGACGGACAGACAGACGGACAGACAGACGGACAGACAGACGGACAGACAGACGGACAGACAGACGGACAGACAGACGGACAGACAGACGGACAGACAGACGGACAGACAGACGGACAGACAGACGGACAGACAGACGGACAGACAGACGGACAGACAGACGGACAGACAGACGGACAGACAGACGGACAGACAGACGGACAGACAGACGGACAGACAGACGGACAGACAGACGGACAGACAGACGGACAGACAGACGGACAGACAGACAGACAGACGGACAAGAAAGTGATCTTATAGGGGTTCCTTTTTTTACCTTTTGAGGTACCGAACCCTAAAAAGAAGATTTATAAATGTCTACATAATTATCCTTACGCAATAAACGTAAATTAAGTTGTAAAGAGATAAACCCACATTATCTTTAAAGTACGCCAACAGCTTCACTTGGGTAAATACAACATTTTTAATATTTATTTTCCAATTACTGCTGAGTGACAGTTTAAGATATGGCATCCAGTATGTAGCTGAACATGTTGAATTTGAGTTAATAATTCAATTACCTGCGTTCAAAATGAAAAAAAAAAACACATATGAACATTTTTGGTACCTACAGTTTTTTTTATTATCGCAGTTTCAAAAGACGAAGTGTAACATAAAAAAATATTAGAACCTCGAATCTCATCTATGGATTTTTAAAAACAATCGGTGCCAGTTTATTTGGAAGACAGGGCCGGTAGTAATTATATATATATTTTTTTTTTAAGATTACTCGCAATGTGGGTTGCACATTACTAGTATTATTGTTAACCCCTCCGACTAAGCTAAATATGCTTGTGTCTGGAGTAAGTTCACGTCAATAGTGCAATGGGTGGGGTGGGGATCGAACTCACGACCTCTCGATCGCCAGTCCGAAACCCTATCCATTGGGCTATTGCCGCCCTAGAATAGCGTGAATATAACATGAATAGCGATGAAGTTCGAGCAATGAACTTCTCTAAGAAAGGTGATGCAAATATACAAATATCTAGCTTCATCTCCCTCTGTTATACTATGGCAATCACAGGACGCATCGATATCGATGCGTCGAACAATTGGTTATCAATAACAAACTTATAAATACTAGTCGAAGTTGCAACAATCTAACTATTTTGAGCAAATGCGTGGACAAATGTTATCGAGTGAAAAGTGTAAAAGATGCGTAAGTTTTTATCGGAAGCTGCATTCATGAATACCATAGTATTAATTTGTTTATTATGTTTATTTGTGTTAGTCAGTCCATTTTACTACAATAATAAACCCTTGAATCAATATTTTAAAGAGCCTTTTTTAGGGTTCCGTAGCCGAATGGCTAAAAACGAAACCCTTATAGATTCGTCATGTCTGTCTGTCTGTCTATCTGTCTGTCTGTCTGTCTGTTCGTCCGTATGTCACAGCCACTTTATTCCGAAACTATTATGACTACACAGTTGAAACTTGGTAGGTAGGTGTATTCTGTAAACCGCTTTTCGATTTTTATGCAAAAATAAAAAAAAAAAGTAAAGGGGGCTCCCCATATATTTTATGAAACTGAATTTTAATAAAAATCATCAAACCTATACGACGTGCGGGGTGTCTATAGATAGGTCTTTAAAAATGACATTGAAGCACCTAAAAGCATTTTTTCTCAAAGTCAATCATTTGAAATATAGGCACGTCTAAAGTGGTAAAATGTGTGTCCCCCCTTCTAACTTTTAAAGTATGGGAGTGAAAAACCTATAAAGAATATATGCTGTAGATCTCAATAAAAACTAACAACGAAAATAATTGGTTTAAACGAAATACAGTCAGCAGTTTTTAAGATATAGCGACCGCAAAGATAACTTTCTTTATCATACAAACAGAAGTTAATTTTTTTGTGGCGAAAAATTAAAGTTATAAAATACTCTACTGTTACGGCCTACGAGTGCGAGTCCGACTTACACTTGGCCAGTTTTTTATCTATTCTCTTTTCTCATAGAGGTGGATGAAAAGTAGCGTGTATTACTCGATCGCAACATTATTTTCTCTGGATTCAAAATAGCAGCTTCAAAAAAATATACAGCGTTGCGCCTTCGTCATACAACCTACTTTTTAATAGTAACATAAACGAATACCAATACGTCAGTCGTCATAACAAGGCAACATCAGAAACAAAACCGCAAATGTACGTTTAATTGAACTATCACTTATAACTATAAAAATGTAATTGTTTATATCGTTAACGATAACAGTAAAATGCAAAATTAATTGAAAAGAGCATTTAGTGGACATTCCCATGACAAATGGAATCCCGTTACAGTACAGCTTTATTATGTTAAGGGCCAGTTTCACCGGTTCCTGATAATGCGTTAGATAGTTATCTAACGCATGGCGCCATATAAAAGCTGTCAAAAATCTGTCAGATTTCTTCATATTTAGTAATGCAGTTATATTGGCTGAATTATATTCAATTGCAATACCTGTATTAAGTTTTTTAATATTTGTCACAACTCTGTTCACTTACACTAAGCTAATGCCACCTGTCAGTCTAATTTGGTTAAATTTATTAGAGTCTGCAGTACTATCAGGCGTCTATTTACCGTAGTCTAAGACAAAGGCCACCCGTTTGACGGCATTTGATCAGTGATCGGACACTAAAGGGTACGGGTTCGTTCGAATTGATATAAATCGACCTAGTGAATCTATCTTCTTTAGACCGTTCGTCTATAAAGGCTTGTACATACTGAGCTTGAGATCTGTTATTATTTTTTTATTTTTTTTAATAAATCAGGATACTCAATACAAGTATTGTATCGCCTAATCATACTACAATCTAGCCTAGGTAGGCTAATAAGTAATTTAAATCTATCATAAACTTATAAATTGACATAAACAAAGAATGTGCCCATCGGCATTTTTCTTATTGTCTCTATTGTTAAGGTGAAGACACATTGTTATCGTGTTCTTTATGCATAGCACTTACACTATATTCCACTAAGGTTCACTATACACTATCACTACACTAATTCGAACGGTTTAGTTCTTTTGAGTCTTCTCTCTATATTTGTGAGGTCGAGGAGTTGTATTGCCTCGACGTTCACGTGATGGTGAAGCCTTCGTTCGTGAGCTTCTGCGCATTTTTTTATGGTGCTGGCGACAATCTCAATGCGAAGGTCCCTATGGAGGTCATCATTGCGTATATACCAGGGTGCTCCAACGATTCCCCTCAGTACTTTATTTTGGAATCTCTGTATGATGGAAATGTTGCTTTGTTTGGTGCAACCCCATAGCTGCGCACCATAAGTCCAGACGGGCATAAGGACTTGTTTGTATATAAGAATTTTGTTTTGTATTGATAGTTTGGATTGTTTTCCAAGCAACCAATACATGTTCTTATAGCGGAGGTCTAATTCATCTCTTTTTTTCTTGACATGGGCTTTCCATCGTAATTTCGTATCAAGCGTCATGCCTAAATATTTGGCTGTATTCTCATATGGTACTTTATTACCATTGAGAAAGACTTCACAATAGTTTTCATTTTTGTTGGTAAAGTTGATATGGATGGATTTAGATTCATTTAGCTTCATCTTCCATTTTGTTGTCCAGTTATAAACCTTATTGACAGCTTTTTGGACTTTAGCAGCCGCTTCTTCGTGAGTGCTGCCTACGGCCATAATAGCTGTGTCATCTGCGAAGGTCGCTATTGTGCTGTCTTCTAATTTGGGAATATCGCAGGTGTACAAAAGGTACAGGACCGGACCAAGTACACTTCCTTGCGGAACTCCGGCTTTGATTAGTTTTAATTCTGAATGAGCCTCTTCTTGTCTTATCCTAAACATTCTGTCTGAAATATAAGATTCCAGAATATCCGAGTACGGCTTCGGTAAATTATTTATTAAATTTCAAAGAGTAAAGAATAGATGCTCGTATCGTGACTTTTTACCGACTTTATAAAGAAGATTTTCAGTTTTTCTGTATGTATGTTTTGAAACGTATGTTTACAGATTAATCTGTCAACTGTGGACCGATTTTCAAAATTCATTCATTCATTTTTATTAGAAAGTATAGTACAAGTATCGTAAGTACTCCTGAGGTGATCTCATTGTAAATTAATCCAGATCTGATAAGTATCTCCAAAGATATGAAGATAAACACCTCGAACTTGCTACTGGATATATTTGGATACTAGGACTGGTCCACCAGTTTAAAGTCGCTCAGCGAGCTATGGAGAGAGCTATGCTCGGTATTTCTCTGCGGGATCGAATCCGGAACGAAGTAATTCGCCAGAGAACTAAAGTTATCGACATAGCTCAACGGATTAGCAAGCTGAAGTGGCAGTGGGCTGGTCATATCTGCCGCAGGACTAATAACCGTTGGGGCAGACATGTCCTAGAGTGGAGACCGCGAATCGGCAAACGTAGCGTAGGACGTCCTGTGACCAGGTGGAGCGACGACATACGCAAAGCGGTGGGCAGTGACTGGAAGAGAAGAGCCGAAGATCGGGCTCAGTGGCGCATCTTGGGAGAGGCCTATGTCCAGCAGTGGACTGATACAGGCTGATGATGAGATATTTGGATACTACATAAGTCATTCTAATGGTCGGTTTCTGAGTTCAGTTTATTGAGAGTTTATCTACTATATTGTACCTTTATTGAATAAATAAACTCTCAATAAATGTACTCAGAAACTGGCCATAAGCACGGCATTTGAAGTCGGTTCTTTTTGTTTTTAAACGATCATAGAACCTAAATGTTTTTTAAACGATTTGAATGTGGAAGAACTATCACTTGACATCGGGTGAGATTTGCTTAGCCGTAAATTTAAAAAAAACTTAAATTATGTAAAAATTATAAATGTTATGTTAGTTTCTGGAAACTCAACAATAATAAACACACATTGACATCTCGGTAGGTTTGCATTGAAAGCCATATAGTGAGTGAAGTGAAACGATTTTTTACTTTAGTTACGGTAGGAAATATATGTATACAATGTGGACTAGCCTTTATACAGCATTTTTTTTTTTTTTTTTTTTTTTATACGTTATAGGCTAGCGTTTGACCACTATCTCACCTGTTGGTAAGTGATGATGCGGTCGAAGATGGTAAGCACGCTAGGCCTAGAATGGGAACTGGCTCTCAAGGATAGCTGCCGGAACACATTAGATGTTTGGTGACAGATTTTCTAACTTGAGGGTGGTAGCTGGCCAGGCGGACACTAGATAGTGTCCTACCACCATGCGGGGGTTTTGTTGGTTTCTTAACGATGTTTTTCCTTCACCGGAGGGCCACTGTGAGAAGCGCACATAAATTTTTCGATAGAAAAATCCATTGGTGCACGGCGGTTTGAACTCGGTACCACGGCATCAAAGCCGAACGTTCTCCCGATTACGCCACCGGGCCCTCAGAAATTGCAAAACATCCAATGACATCTATCTCTATCTGGTTCCTGACAAATGAATGTTCTAACTATTCAACCAACTAAACCAACCTCTGTTTGTAATAGTAGTTATACTATAAAATTTGAATACCTATAATAAACTAGGTGGATAATACGTTATTCATATTCATAGAATATAAAATGCTAAATGTGTGCTCTCGACGCAAAATATATGTAATTCTTGCTTCTGCGTGCAGCTTCTGTGTTTAATGCCTCATATTTGAGGTTTCGTACACATAGACCAAGTACCAACGGAACCTTATTACTGAGACTTCGCTGTCCGTCCGTCTGTCTGTCAAAGGGCTTATATGTAAAATTAGACAGAATATATGGCTATTAAAGCAACATGGCCATAAAAACAACATTTAATAAAAATAAAATACAAGGGGATCTCCATACAAGAATGATTTTAGCATCTTTGCTCTATCTTATAACAGTTATAACATATTATACGGTGATACGGAACCCTTCGTAGGCGAGTCCAGCTCGCACTTGGTAGTTTTATTATGTTGAAGTTATGCTGTCAGCGATTCGATTATGCTGTAGATTTTTTTCAATGAAAAGAAATTGATCGCAATCTCACCTTATGTAGCTGACGATGCTGGCTTAGCCTGTCAAGGAATCGTGCTTATTTGGATGCAGAAGAAGGCATCATGATGAAATGCTGTACTTAAAGACAAAGCCTTCATCACCTATCGTCTTATTACTATCCTCTACGATCAGAGAACTACAATTTCATTATAGACTTCGACGGTCGCCTTAATGGTCGTAGTCAAGTGCTTGACTGTATTAAAAAAACATACACGATGTAGGGCTGAGACCTTCCTAGAAGAATAAACTACTCCAAGTAAAGTAAGTGTGTGATCACTACACTTCTAATAATTTTAATACAACCAACTATAAATAACGCAACTAAAACATTGAACAAAGAAGCGCTTAAACGAAAGTGAAACAAGGAAAGTAAACTTTGATGTCACGACATTTTTGTTTGGTTCACGTTTAAATGTTAAAAGAAAACAGCGATAAATAGCGTCTATTTGACAGCGATACACGTAACTTCACTTACCTGTGCCATAGATAAAAGTAATAGTTACTACGTAAGTTGCGCGGGAGTGCGTTGTCGAGTAAATTCAGACATTTTAAGAATTCTACATGCCGAATATTTTGCTAAAGGCGCCTTATAAAAATCCTGGAATGTTAAAAGAGGCCGCGTTTACCATGTATGAAGCTAAAAGGAAATTCATTGTAGGCCTTAAAGTGTTTTTCCTGATTTTTCATGGTTATATTAGGGGGCCTTAGAGGGGCTACGAAATACATATATTATTTGGTGTACCTATGTAGAAATATTTTGTGTGCTCTATTTTAAAACGTTGTCTCTTCATAATTTGCGTATGCTCATAGAATGTAAAGTTATTACAGCTAGGTATTACGTGGATATATCAGATGTCACCGGCGTTCGTGGGTAACTCACCAAAGAAGTCATGTCGCAGTGGTTGAGAAAACACGAAAATTGAAATTAAAGCATTACTAGGGATACTAGGTTTGTCATTGGTAGAATCAGTATGCTCAACTAGGAGACCAGTAGTTTATAATTGGCAGAAAAACACAACACTTCACATACCGAAGAAAAATCTTCCATATTTTCTAGGTGTGTGATGTGACATTTCAAGCCATCAACCTCAAAAATAAACAGAGCAGAGGTAATGCGGATTTTTCTTCGAAATCCAAGTAGGCCTCAGCGCGGCGGTCGCTGGGAGTGCGAACCGTTGTTCGCGGACAAAATGGCGCGGCAGCGGGACGTCGCAGCACTTTGCCAAATGCCTCTAGGATCCGGATTTATTCGCATATCCCGGATAAACATGGCTTTTGCTCACACTGGGCTGTGTAGATTTGTGACGTACGTATTGTATCCTAATTTAAATTAAACAACAAAATGGCTAAAGTTACCCCTCCGCGTTGATTTTCTACTTCATTGCTGCAGAGTTTCATAATAGGATGATTCCACCATAGTTTTGGCTGTGTCTACCATTATACAATAAAGTTATGAACCACAAATGGCTTAGTTCTAGGTACGAGAGTTACAGCCGGTCCTTTTATAATATTTATTTATTTATTTGCCATACAATGTACAATAGAAATAATAGAAATAACAACTTAGTGTAAAACTTCCATTAAACCTAATTGTATCTATTGACATGTACCCTGTACTGTTTAAGGCGTCGCAAACTTGGAAGTTAAAATAATTTTACTAATATCAATAGTTCTAGCAGATTCTTCAGAGGCGCTTGTTTAGAAAGCAAGTTGGCATAGTTATTTGCGTAGCACGCAATACGAAGATGCTAGCAATAAGCGTTTGTCCATGATCTGATCTACAATACAAAATAACCAATCTTACAAACTGGCACCGAATTTCTTACTGCCAAAATGCAGCGAAATAAAAGGCAACATGTTTTTTCTAAGCTTTCCCTTTTACATCTGATTGAAGCCTTTAGTAGCTGGTCACACTTCTGCACTACTACTGGTAAGTTTTAAACCTCAACCAGGACATATTAACGCGATAAAGGGGCAGATAGAACGTAACATATTCAGTCCGCTCATAAAAGTACAACAGTCTCAATTCTTTTTCCCAGCTGTCTTCACAGAACACCACACAACGCTTAACAAGGAGTTAAGATAACGGTACACGTCGGTGTGATAGCGTGAATTCTAAATCTTGGAGGATTCAGGAAGTCGCGCTGGTTGTACAAGCTTTGTATCCTCGGCTGTGAGTCACATACAATGAGAGACTCACGTGAACTCGTGATTGATTACCTACTTCATTTTTCAGATTTTATTTTAGGAATCTGTGTTTGTAGCGTAATGTAATCCGAGATCTGTGGTTTGAAGTTGAAAATGTTGGTATAACTAATATTTAGTAGATATTATGTGGTCGATATAAACTATATATAATACGCACGGCACAACTGTAAACAATATCTGACAAAACTAGAAGTACCATTTAAATCGTATCGTAAACCCTTAGTTTTACGTCCCTCTGCGTACTCCTAATAGCCCCTTTCTTATCTATTTTTGAATTCCGCTCGTATTCACAAACCGTTGTTTTACATTTGAGGCACGTAGACAACGCCATCTGTCGACGAGCGGTTTATAAAAACTATATGTCGGTGAAACCAAAGAATGCACTCTGCACTCGGTTTGAACACAGTTGGAACAATGTAGCGGGTAAAAGAAAGGTATAGATTAGTTTTTTTGGCATGTTAAGTTAGGCGCAAGTTATCCTCCTCCTAAAATATTATGACGTTGAAACACAAGTTGACAAGTTGATACTTATATCGTATCGTATATATTATCTATATAGGAATAAATCTGGAAACCGTCAATATGTAATTTAATAACATAAAAAGTGAATTTACTATTACAAACTTATTATTTGCGGTTCGTGCAATTTGTATTAGTCATACAATTGGTCCTTTAGCCTAGTTGGACAGATTTGTACAGAAGCCTCGGTGCGCGAGTCCAACTCGCACTTGGCGGTTTGTTTTTCTTTCTAAAATACAAATAAAATAACATTGTTGGTAAATGTAATGTAGTGCCATAATTATCTCGTAACTCAATGTCTAATCAGTACCTAATCACAACCGAACCATGTTGGTCCTTGTAACCGTCTGCTATCTTGTCAAACAACCGACGGGAGTTATCTCACTGCCTCCACTGTGACACATTTACGTAGAACATGAATTGAATCCGACAGACACGACACTTCTGTACACCAATAGGACACTTCTAGACACTCGTATTCTCAGTCACTCTAGTTGGAAGATGTAAAGTTAAAGGTTTACATTGATAGGAGACGTGTGTCTGTCGCAGTCGCGGAGAATGTCTCTTGAGTTTATTTGCTAGGATGCGAGGATTGTTGGTGTTTGGATGTCAGCAGCTCGTTTGTTTGACTACCAACCTTCGATCTCAAATGGCACAGACCATTTTTGCTAAAGTAAAATATTCGCCGGAGTTTTTCTCGCGGTAAACGCAACGAAATCGCAACAAAGAATACTCTGCCCATTTCTGTGAGATCAATTAATTGAGGCCAACAAAACCAAACGTGCCCGTCATGTGAACTCGAGCAGTTTTTACATCGATCTCCCCCGGCGATGTGGTGACTGTAAATTGTAAATTACGGCGAAAAACGTAAGACATGCGCTCGAGCACTTGCCTCGCGTGAAAAACAACAAACAAGGACCGATCTTCCTATTACCCAGTTGAAAGTGACCATTAAAAGTCGACAAAAAGCTAATGGTTATCAAACTCGCCCACCCAAGTAGATGAATTCGGCAACGTGAGTTTTATGTAACACATCGCAAATCGCTTATACTTCGCGTGCCCTCTGCTGAACTTTTCTCCGAATAAAACCCGGCGCATAGCGTACAGTTCAAAGACATTTTTTTGTCGGAAACGTAGAAAGTATTAACAACGAGGGAACGTCATGAATTTTTTCCCCGAACGGTAGGAATTTAAATTCCTCCGCCTACTTACGATCGCGTGTGGTCTAATTATGAATACGGCACAATAGTACTAAGTTTTTACCGTCTCTCAGAAAAAAGTTTAGCGTTTTACCGACGGAATGGAATAAAACTGTAACGGATAAAGGAAAACTTCAAGACCTGTTAGGCGACGATACCCTACTTGCGACTCCCTCGCTTTGAATTTTATATGACTTCTGCAGAGTGTTTGTTTTTATTTTTATTGCTGAGCGAATTATTGTTATCAGACTGATATAAAATTGTATTTACATACTGAAATACATGACAATGCAGGCGGTAGTAAACTAATAATCTGTACTCAAATACTGGTTACTCAAAAGCGGGTAAAAATCAACGAGTGGACTGCAAAATTTAGAGCTTGAAAGCTAGTTAGTGCTTGTGGTCTATAATAATTTGACTTTTTTCGCCTTTGCGCAAAACTATCGAGCAATACCGTATGTGAGTACGGAATTTAACATAATGCATATTTAAAGCTGCTGATGACCATCTGGGATATTCTGTGATAACATTACTTGTAAAACTGTGATATTACGATGACCTTTCACTATCCAAGACGCACATATTTTTTCCATGGAAAAAGCCATTGATACACAGCTGCGATTATTCCACCTCAGGTTAATATACCTAATAGTTGCTTCATAATCCTCAGATCTGAATTCAAGGTCATTATTTCTGTCATCGGTTCTTAATCCTTTAAAAATATCTGTGCTGTTCGCCAAATATGTAATCGCTCGCTTCTATCAGATTATCTGATGATTAAGTAATATTTATATGCCTCATCCTAACATTAAATTAGTTCCCTGCCATTTTGTGTGGGGATAAGCCGAATTTAATCGGCACCACTATTTTGCCGGTCATAATTTAGAGAACTAGTCCTCAATAATGAAACGGTAACATTTTTATTTAGATTAATTTGAAAGATAGAACTTATGTGACCACAACACCCAATTAGTGATGAATTTGTAAGTCAAATACAATGTGAATGGCACTTAAAGCTTTAAAATATTTGTCCTAAATCATAAGAATAACTATTTAAGTAAAAGAAACATAATATTTTATGTCGACATCGACGGTAGCATAGCGAATAGACCGTTTACATTGGTGGATAGGCGTGTCATCGTAGATGATTTTGTATTTTTTAATTAATTTTTACATACTAGCTTATTTAAATTAGCCTCTTATAATAAATTTATTATGTAGAAAATCAACGTGCTTAGATAAATCTATCAGGTTCATTGAAAATTATTATTAATGGCAAATATTATATCGACATTATATAGATTTTGGTTTTTGTGCCTCAAAGAGTTTTAAATCTAAAATTATGTTGATTGTGTGAATGGAAAAAGGAAGCCGGTCAACATCATTATTAAAATAGGTTTTAGACTATTTGGAAAGCCTAAAAATGATCAAACACGTCAGTTATGACGTGTTTGATCATTTTTTCGTAACAATAATTACTATTGCCTAAATGCCTAGTTATATACAATATTAATTTTCGTGAATTACAAGCCACATAATGTAGAATAGCATGGATTACTTAAAACATATTAGAAAGAGATGTTTTAGAGATAAATTATACACACAGAATTATACATTTTGTGCTTCGAGAGTTTTGTTTCTGTATAAATATTATAATATAGGCTTGCACGGTGTTGGATTCCGCTACACACTGCACTTTTTTATGAAATAGTGGGCAAACAAGCAGATGAGCTGCCTGATGGTATTATATATAAGGTGCATTAGGCTAATTTCGTAAATCGGGGAATTCTAATAATTAAAGTTTTCCAATCGACACGGCAATATTACATGCTCTGGCAACATTCACCCAGCGGCCATATTAATACGCATCCGCCCGCAAGTCACCTCAGGCTGCTACGAGCGACCGCGCATCATCAACTGTCATTTTTCCAAGCAACGGCAATGTCGCGGGTTTTTTGGTGTTATTGGATTTGCCCGAACATTCATAATTACGAAACCTGGTAAAATATTAAACAGTTATTTTCCTTATTCCCTAGATTAACGTTTTTTTTTTGTATTGCAATTCTGTGTAGAATTAGAACTATCTAACTCAAGTATTTTGCAATTTTCAGATTTAGCCGAATATAGCAATTCCGAATTTGTCTTTAAAGAGTTTGAGTACCGTAGGCTACTTGTTGGGTAATTCCGAATTAAAAGTAGCACTCATGCAATGTTTGGCCCATTCAGTGGCCAAACCGCTATATACATTGCGAGAAGTTAAACCTAAACGAAAAAGAAACACGTACTTTAAAGCATATCTGCTTAAAACCTATTTTTGAGTGTCATTCAGAATTACCAGAACATAATTCGGAATACTTTGGTAAGAGTACGAATATGCCCAAGTACTATTACTTGGGCATATATTCACGCAGACGGCGTGATATAAGCTGGTAACATGAAGTCTATCAATTTTGACTTATTGGTGATAATACAAAGACCCTGTGAATTCACCAAAAATTCTTTCGTAAATACCCGAATGCATATTATAGTACTTTCTCAATAATCCTAATCTATACCAAAATAATCTGCTTAGGTATATATATACTTATGCATAGTTAAGAATTCAAAATTTAATTACTAAATGATGAAATAATAATAAATAATCACTTTACTTATTTAACGACTGGTTTACTATCGACTCGGTTTCCCAGTAAAAGTACTCGTAGGAAAAAGTATTTTTATGACCCGTCACTTCTAGCTATTCTGTGGTGTATAATATTGGATATCAAATTCATCCGACCTCTCACCTCTTTCATATCAAGTGTTGTTCAACTGAATCTTAATGCTACGTATAAGCTCAGAACAATACGCCATAAATATGCATTCGCATCAACGCAAAATGCTATCCTATAAGAAATGGGGGTTTACTTTCAATAATATACGAGCTTAAACTGTTTATTTGCATGATTTCTCGCATGGCTGGCGAAATATAATATTTCAAAATTAAAACAATGGCGTATTTTTGTTATAAAACGATATTTATAAAGTGATGTAAGGAATAATATAAAGAAATAGTTTTGTTACAAATCGATATACGAACAATATGTGGAAAATGTCTCATATTTTTTTCCATTTTTCGCTGCAATCAGAAAAACTACTTACTTAAAGGGCTAGTTTCACAAGTTCCTGATAGTGTCAGATAGTTGTCTGACAGATGCCATACAAAAGTTGTCAATAATCTATCAAACCAGTTATCTTAGGCTTATCAGGCACCGATGAAACTAGCCCTTAAAATAACGAATTATAAAGTGCATTTACTTCTCATTTAGTTGATGCAGAAAATGAACGGGGTAGCAGGTCCTTGATGACAGATGGCAGCTTCGAGTTCATCCTCAATACTGATTAGATTAAAAGTTAAGGATGAAATAATGTTTTTGATGAGGCGCTTTCGATGGGAATCAGCCCTTTGTAATATGACAACATATATTGTGAAAGTTTAAAGGAGATCTTCATCTTGACGTTCTATGCTAGTTATAAGACTTCGGTGAAAAGATGCTACAAAGCTCCAGGTGAGTTTAAAAAGTACTTGCCAGGTGCTTTGAGAAGACGTCTAATGCTGCAAATCTTCGAGATTGCTAGATTTTTTATTGGGTTTTCATTTGATAAATTAAAAAGCTTTGAAATGTACATACAATTTCCAAACAGCGATTTTTCAGACCCTCGAAATAAAATTGAATATCCTCAATAAATAATAACAAAAAATAACAATAAACAACACTGTCTAACACACTGCTTCCATCTCCCCGTCACAGAATCGTTCAATTATTAACATTACCGGTACCTCCATAAGGCACTTGTTACATGAATAATAAAACGGACGAATACTCTGCCAACGGCAAAGAAACTGCAAAGGAGTGCAACACAATGCAGTTATAAAAGCAACACTGTATCTTTATGCGTTGACAATGTGCATTGTGCCTTACTGGCTGGTCTTCCCGAGGAATTTTAATATTCTCAAGTCTCCGAGATACGGGCTTAGTCTTCATAGCGAGACAGTTTGCACTACACGAAATTCTTTAAAAATTCATGCCGGTTATTCACCCTCTATCTAGGAGCTGGAATGGAACTGGCGCAATGGGTTTTGTTTGCCTTATTTCACTCAACCTCCGCGGTGCTTTCATAAATAGCAGAACCTTGTTTCAATGGAATAAGGCTCAAAATTGTATTAAAACAGTAGTTGATTACGTTGTTATGTAGAATCTGCTGTAAAAGTAATTTTGGTTTTACGCGTACTAACATTTGCTATCCTGTTCAGGGCGGGATTGGCGCATCAGTTTCTTCATGTTTTTGTAAAAATACGATGTAATTTACCACATGTCATCTCCATATGGATTTAGTTTTGATGTTTTTATTCAGGAAGCTAATAAATTATTTTTTCTGCAGGTGCAAAATCAGCAAGAGTTCGTGCAAAAGCTTTCATTTTCTGTGGTAACAGGTAAGACAGGACGAGGCTGTAACATCAACTCAATCAAGAAATAGGCCGAAAATATGTTATAGTTATAAAGAATAAATACCACACAGCGCTTTTTTTTTCATTTGAATGTTTATTAATGATACTGATGACTGCTGATGCTGATGACGCTGATTATTTTATTATATTAGACAGGTATTTAACCGCTATATGGATGGTTAATAATGAAACGATCCATGGTAAATAGCGTTTGTCTCGCAGAGTAAAAATCTATCTACTAGGTAAGCATGCCATCTTGGGTCACATCGTCACTCAACATTGTGTGATATAATGGTCAATAGCTTGCCTATTCAGCATAAAACACAATTAAAAAGCATGGCACTATCAAATTATCGGTACTAAGTTCGCACTTAAGAAAAACACTGACAGGTATGAATTTTAACTGCCCTGGTAGAAGATAAACTCAGAAGAGGGAAAAAACCTCATGCTTATAGATGAAAAGTCGGCCCAAAATCTGACTGATACTGTCAGTTTATCAAACTGTAAATTTTAGGCTAGCATTTGTCCACTATTTAGCCTGGTGGTAAGCGATGATGTGTTTAAATATAGAAAGGGAATGTAAGGGAGGACAAGGGATGTAAGGGAGGACAAATACCATCTCAGTGCTCCCAGCCAACCTCACCTGCTCGTGGTGCATCCTGCTGACCAACAAACGAGGCTCTGGCGACCGACAAATGGCGGTATAACCATTTCAAATTATGGCGTAGCTAAATACAACAAGCCGGTGACGGGCAGTAGCGTCACTGGTGCGAGGAGCTACGTCCTGCGAACGCCAACCCGCTTGCCCAGCGTGGCGATTAGAGCATATCCCTCTTAATTAGCCGAAGATCGGGCTCAGTGGCGTATAGTGGGAGAGGCCTACGTCCAGCAGTAGCCTGACACTAGCTGATTATGATGATGATATAGAGATTACAGTACACGCTAGGCTTATTCTAGAATACTCTGACTCTCAAGGGCTGTGTGCTGCCGGAGCACCGTAGGGTTATCGCGGTAGATTTTCGCCTGACTGTACCTGTTCTGACTTGTACCAAAAAGTACCACCATAAGGTAGTACTTTTTGGTACAAGTCAGGCGAAACATCGATATAATATGTTCCTACTACCCGTGGACGAACACCCGTGCTAGGACTTGAACCGGCGACCTCTTAGTAGTCAAGCCTTCTATTCTTATGCCAACGGTGCTCTAACTACGTTTTAGGGTTCCGTACCCAAAAGGTAAAACAGGACCCTATTACTAAGACTCCGCTGTCCGTCTGTCTGTCTGTCTGTCAGTCTGTCTGTCTGTCTGTCTGTCCGTCCGTCTGTCACCAGGCTGTATCTCATGAACCGTGATAGTTAGACAGTGGAAATGTTCACAGATGGTGTATTTCTGCTGCCGCTATAACAACAAATACTAAATATAGTTATAAATATGAAAATACGGGACTTATCGCGCCTAAAACATTTATTTTATTTAACTAGACGTTTCGACCAAGTTGCATTGATCGTGGTCACAAGACGAATCTCGCGAATCGCGAAAGTTGAAAGTTTACAAAATCAAATACTAAAAACAGAATAAAATAAAAAATAATAGTGGGTCCCCATACAAGACACGTGTTTTACAACGTTCGGTAAACGTCCCATAGATGGCATTATATTGAAATGTCGATCCCTAACTCCTTTGTTAGACGTTAGATGGCGTTATAAGAAATATAATATCGTTTAAAAACTAAAAAAGAACCGACTTCAATGCCGTGCTATTCACTTTCAGTACCAATTTTGAGATGTTATCTCAATATCTCTGGAGATACTTATCAAACCTCGATAAAATTACCATGGTACCACACTTGGGATATCTCCTTTCGAACAAAAAAAGAATAATCAAAATCGGTTCATAAACGATGAAGTTATCCGCGAACATATATTAAAAAATATATATACAGTGTGGAAATTAAACTCAGGCCCTGGAGGGAAACTACTTTAAATCCTTAAACTAGCTCATTTTACTTAAAGGAGACATTCCTTTATATTTGAAAAGAAACAAATCTGCATTAAAAGATTTTTTAAAACTCGCTTGCTTCGCCCGGGACTCGAACCAACTAAAATTTAAAAAATAAACACACTTTATTTTATTATACTAATCGGTAGTATTCATATTCAGGATAAATTTTCTCTAAAAAATGTTTGGTTACTATTCACTTTTAACAAGTAAAAGACACGTAACAGTTCTGTTATCTCTCCAACACTCAAAGACTTCGTATGAAGTACACGCTTGCTAATTTATCGTTAAGTACTTACCTTGTTGAAATCTTCGATAAGAAAATTCTTCAATGGTGGTAATACCTCTATGCACATTTCCTTCTTACATGATCCGAGGCGTTCAGTGGAGAAGTTTAAAAATAGAACGTTTGACTTTGTTTGCAATGCGGGACAATAATTTTAAAATTCGAACGATTAATGCTTAATGTTTGGTGTGGAATCAAAAGTAACATGGTTGTTTTGATGCACATTTACGAAGGACATCTGAATGCAGCAAAATACATTGAAATATTGGAGCTATTACAAAATCAATTAAACCTTCTGCCAGAAGAGGAACGAAATAATATCATTTTTCAACAAGATGGTGCACCTGCCCACAACAGCAGAATTGCCAGGGCATACCTTAATGAAAATTTCAATGCCTGGATAGGTACAAACGGGACGATTAGATGGCCTGCAAGAAGTCCAGACCTGACGCCCATGGACTTCTTTTTATGGGGTCATGTAAAAAATGTTGTTTATGAAACTTGCTATGAAACCGTTCAAGAGCTAAAGATTGCGATAGAAAATGTTATTAGGGGCATACACCACAACACTTTGCTGAAGGCTACAAGAAATGAATTTCAACGGCGACTAATGTTGTGTAGCCGGAACGACGGGGCTCATTTCGAACAATTTATCAGTTAAATAATTTAAGTGTTACAAAATTGATAGTAAAATAAAGTTGATGTTAGATTTAACGATTATTTTTATTTTTAAGACCTAATGTTTGTTAGAGAAACTTTATCCTGAATATTAATACTACCGATTAGTATATTAAAATAAAGAGTGTTTATTTTTTTAATTTTAGTTGGTTCGAGTCCCGGGCGAAGCAAGCGAGTTTTAAAAAATCTTTTAATGCAGATTTGTTTCTTTTCAAAAATAAAGGAATGTCTCCTTTAAGTAAAATGAGCTAGCTTAAGGATTTAAAGTAGTTTCCCTCCAGGGCCTGAGTTTAATTTCCACGCTGTATATATATAAACGGTCGAATGAATTGAGAAACCTCCTCCTTTTTTTGGTGTCGGTTAAAAATGATCATTAATTATTATTTTTTGCTGGCGAAAAATGATAGTGGTATTTTTTGCTCGATCTTATAAAATACTGTAGTGTGGTACGGAACCCTACTAGTGCGAGTCCGACTTGCACTTGGCCAGTTTATTTTACTATTCTTTCACCGACTGTACAGTTAGTTCCCTTTATTTAAATGTTTAAGTTCATTGTTTACTCTTGTTGTGGAACAAATAATACAAGGTCCATGAATATTCCAAATCTTTCCTATCTTCTTGAAAATACAGTATGCATTCAGCGCACCCATTTTCTAGTATTAAGAAATTAATCCTGTAGTTTCGCCGTGGTGTGCTTGGTTGTTTGTTTGAAATAATATTTTGGCTTCATCTTCTCGGCACAGAGTTATCTTTTATGCAGTTTGTTGGTTTTATCCTGTATCTATTAGACTTTATTATTACATTTTGTTGGTGGTGAGTTTCTCAGAGTTCATTAATTTGCATGATGTTCATGCTGTTGTTTATTTTCTTTTCTTATCTTTCCTTTTTCAACCGACTTCCAAAAAGAAGGAGGTTCTCAATTCGTCTGTATGTTTTTTTTTTTATATATGTAACGCGATTACTCCGTCAATTGTGAATTCCTCGTGAACGGATTCGAATGATTCTTTTTTTAATCAGTAGGATACGTTTTCAAGGTGCTCCCATTGTAATTTCATTGAGATATTGTAAGTATCTCCAGAGATATGATGATAAACGTCTCAAACTTGCTACTAAAATTGACTTGCGGGACATAGAAGTCGGTTGTTTTAGTTTTTAAACTATCTTAATTATAACATTGTATAATTTCACCATATATTTCGTGTTACAATTTATGCAAAATCTTAAGATTCGTGTTATTAAAAGTGTTAAGTACCACATATATTTCTGATATAAAACCATGTTACACATATTACCAGTATTGTCATCGACGAATTTGCTTGTCCTTAAAGACTGTTATATATTATTTTCATGCATTATCAGCAAATTTCTTTGTAGAAGGACGTACGGTAGGTACGCACCTAACATTTGTAAAAAAATTGGCCAAGTACAAGTCCGACTCGCACTCGTAGGGTTCCGTAACACAGTAGAGTGTTCTATAACTATGATTTTTGGCAACTACAAATATAACTTTGTTTTTCATAGTGTTTGTATGAAAAACAAAGTTATACTTGCGGTCGCTGTATCTCAACAACCGCTGAGTGTATCTCGTTCAAACTAATTTTCGTTGAAAGTTTTTATTGAGATCTACAGAATATATTTTTTCTAGATTTTTCACTCCCTTACTTAAGAAGTTAGAGGGGGGAGGGGGGGGACACACATTTTACCACTTTAGACACGCCTATCTTTCAAATGATTGACTTTGAGAAAAAATGATTTTAGGAACCTCAATGTCATTTTTAAAGACCTATCCATAAATACACCACACGTATAGGTTTGACGAAAAAATTTTTTTTTTGTATCAGTTCCATGTATGGGATGCCCCGCCTTAAACTTTTATATTTTTTATTTTTGTATAAAAATCGGAAAGCGGTTCACAGAATACATCTACCTACCTAGTTTCAATTCTGTAGTCCTAATAGTTTTGGAATAAAATGGCTGTGACATACGGACGGACAGACAGACAGACAGACAGACAGACAGACAGACATGGCGAATCTATAAGGGTTCCGTTTTTGCCATTCGGCTACGGAACCCTAAAAAGGACTTCTTCTTAATCCCTGAGTATAAAGCCGTTGTGATTAGTAATTATACATTCTTTATCTATAAGCTAATTATAGATTTATATGTATAAGATAATAACCACCAATATAACAAAAGCGAAAAGCAGCATTTCAGAGTTTTTTTTTCTCTTTTGTTCGCTACTTCTTCACAGCGAGAAGTCAAATTCGATGCGGCTCAAATTAAACATAAGGATAGCAAATACATAATATAAGCATTGGTACTCGTATAGCGGTTATCTACGGAGTGTAAGTAGTGCAAGCATTGTAAGCATTCAAGGATTTATGAACGTGACTTATAATCGGTTTACGCCATAGAGTAGGTACGTGGGTGAGCCTCTTTGCTAACATTTAACGGTATAATTTGAACCAAAGAGTTCCTACAGTGACATCTAAAGCTTGAATACAATGGATTCATCCCAAGGGCTCTTACACACCCACATTTCCATATGAATATGATTCGCGTCTAAAGCTGTAATATTAACTGCCCATTTAATGCTTTGGCTGTTTAAATTCCAAGAAATTAGATAGATTGAAGATAGATAATAAAAGATACCTTACTAAGAAATGGTCATTTCAAAGATCTATTTTACTTATCCTTTCTGCAGAACCATTACATGAACCATTACAACCGCGGTACCGAACGTCATGCCATATTCCGGCATGTCGTTTGGTACCAGGCTAAATGGAAGACGGGTTAGGATAGTTGCACTCTGTGGATTTCAACTAAAGTCAGTTGTCCAGCGCCTCGTCTTACTACCGTCTTCAACTTCATAACAATTACGATAGAACTCAATGCGACAGAAGATGACAAATACGTGACTACTATTTAAGGAGAGATAGTATAGTATGAGATAGTTTACTATCTCAACTGAGATAGTAGTCACGTATTTGACATCTGCAATAAAAAATCTTGCTGCTAAAAATGGAAACTCAATGTACTAATACAGCAATCTCTATATGAATTTCATCAAATCATTCCAACTCACATGTTACTATTTCTATTCTACCGTTCTCTTTACCTCTTCATCGAACAATGGTGTGTAGGAGGACAGCGGTTATCACATCTAAAGTGATTCAACTTTACCAAGTAATTAAAGATAAACAACTTCGGATGCGACCAGTTTGTAGGCTTGGAGGTCCCAAGATGTCTCTAGTGGTCGGAGATCTGTAGAGTGAATGTAGAAACGACCGCTAATTGGTAAAATCGGCCTACACGTTTAGTCTCTCTAAGGCATTAGAAACTGTGGCATTAGCCTATGTATTTATGATTGTTCCTTTATGGCCTTCCAGAGACCAAACGCGTAAAGCAATTTGGCCAATTCCTACGTCAATCGATTTGTCTTAATATTTTTATTGTCACCACAGACATGAATAAAATGTATTTACGACTCCACTATAAATAAATATTGTGTGACTTCATGCTTTGTTTTGTTGCAAACTTCTTCCGCCGCATAACTTCAAAATAAACAAATCATATTTTCATCGAAAAGTCAGTACTGCAAAAACTTAAGAAGCCCACCAATTTTGGTATGCAAATTAGCCAATGTACGGAACCACTGCACCGCTGGCATTCTCACGCGAGTTCCGTTTTTATTTTAATAAACAAATTAAGTGCACAGGGTAAATTAACTCTTCTTTACAATGACGTGAAAGACGGCAGAGTGACGTACCCGCCCATTACGACGGGTTTGGAGGTCATTGAACTCGCGATGGCGATACTAAACTGCCGTAGTCCTTTGTTTGTAGGTTTGGGAAGTTTTCTTCTTGTTTCAAGAAAAGGGTTGATTTTAAATTGGAACTATGTGAAGTGTCTTTTTTTAAGTTTAGTTACTCGTAGTGTTAGTTGACTGCACCTATAATTTCTATGACAAGATTTAAAGGTGAATAGCAATTTATAGTTAAGTGTAAATATCGAGTTTCAGATGTTTCTTTTATCAGAAAACTTAATTAACTCTTAACTTAACTTCGTCTATCACACCTTCATCATTAACATCAGGTGAGATAGTGATCAAACGCTTGCTTATCTACTATATAAAAAACTCTTAATTTGCATCAGCAGATGTTTAACTAAATCCAAATTTTACTAAACCTAAATATATCTATATATACCTTTTTAAACTCTAGTAACTGCTAACCTTCTAAAACTGCTCATTTTACTACATAATATTGTACAAAAAATCTGCCCCACATACTTAAAGCGCATGTCCATTACATGTTCAAAGCGAACCCCAAAGCGGCTATTCATAAACTAACTCCATAATTATTTCAGTCTTAAACCCCGGCCTCCCATTATACGGT
Organism: Cabera pusaria; assembly: GCA_954871355.1. Lineage (NCBI taxonomy): Eukaryota > Metazoa > Arthropoda > Insecta > Lepidoptera > Geometridae > Cabera > Cabera pusaria. The sequence goes on along the minus strand of OX940896.1, from coordinate 9,664,690 downwards.
CCCCAAAAACGTCATCGATATGAAATTTCAATCCCCCGGTTATTCAATAAACCTATCGAATAACGATATTGAGACAGCCACGAGAAATACACATTAAATTTAGATTCCTGTCCTGTTTTCATTAAACACACACCCTCTAATATTAGAAGAATAGGAAATGTGTGGAGATGACTATACTTAATCAACTTATAACAAAAACTGATAATTTAACATTCAAGTCAATATTTTTTTACTAAATTATATCTGTCTAGTGAAATTACAGTAGGTAGCTACATGATGTGAGGATCAGATTCTAGACGTTACTGTTTCCGGGCACAGTGCCGTCACGTGTCAAATGTCTAGTACTGATAACTTATATCATAAAAAATAAAAACACAAAGACAAAACTTCTACTTCATTAAAATCCATCAAGTCTTTCAGGCATATAAAGATGAAAAATATAGAGTTCTCTCTTTTCGATTAAGTTAAAAATATGCTTGCAATAAAGTAAATTCTGTAGTTTGCTTCTTAAGTTAGTTTTTCGTCTAAAATAACAAATAAATAAATGAAAATTTAACATAAACTAACTTTAAATATCGAATACTACGTATGTAGTACGTTCTAAAGAATACTTAAATTCTTTATATATGGATAATACTTTTCTAAAAGCCTCCAAAAATGTTTTATTTTTAACAATCATCAACATATTTGGAAAAGCAACAATCAATAGGAATATTTTTCGGTTTGAATGCAGTCAGAATTTTGCATGCCACCGTATCTGTAATAAGTAGACGTCATCTTTTACTATCAGGCGAGCGTCGAATTGTTTCTGTTACATTAAATTAAAAAAATACAAGCAGCGTAGTAAAAACTGAAATTCATAAAACACAAAATATTACAACCAGCTACTCCACATGTTTCTGTTCACCACAACATGGCAGTTTAATAAAAGGGTGGGCGCCCGTATACCCAACAGATAAGATCATAGACATAAACACGTAACGTACCAAATAGTACCAATTGCCGATACCCTTTCATAGGACGTCCATCATGTCGGTTTACGTCCTTTTATGAGCACGCGTGATAGTTGCGACGGTTTCATTATTGACCAAACTATTCACCCTTTTACGTAGTTGACAGTTTCAGAAGAACTTTTTGTTTCATTGATATAACATTATGTTTTTTTGATATCAATGAAACAAAAACCGCTTGCTTCCAATAAGTTTTGACGTAGATGCTTACACGACGTAGTATTATTATCTTTTCTATGACGACGTATCTATAACTGAATGATGTGACTTTTGTAGCACGAAAGCGCTTTATAGTCTGTTCTTTTCAAAATACAGACAAGCTTATTCACTAGTCTACATTAAGGGAAATAATGTAAAGGTAGAGAGACACATATAAAGTGTATAAAGGAGACTGACTGTCTATACAGAGCAAAAACTTTCCATGACCAATACGAAATCGATACTTAATAGGATTTGCAATTGGCATTCTTACCAAGTCTTCACTTGGCCTATACACAAGAAGTCTGTTATGTTTTTTTTTTTATTCAGTCTATATTCCTATTACTAATCTATAAAATTTAAATTCTTAAAATATCTCTTCATTATTTTGTAAGAGTAAAGGTGTTAGTAAAAGTATTGTAAGAGTATAATTATATTCTTGGGTGACCCAAAATAAGTAAATAACTTTGATTTTTCAATCCAACCTTGTGCATAAAATTACTATGCATGACATTCTATAATATAATAACTTTTGTTTAAATCGCATTATAATAGCTAGAGGTCAAAATCGACGTAATGCGATGTTACCGGCCATTCCCGTACTCTTCCCTTCCTATTCGAAGCAGTTCTAATGGAAACGAACAAGTTTAATTGAATCGGTCTCCGGAAGGGTGACAAGAATTCAAATTAAATGCAATTACGCGATGGTTGGACAATGTTTGCAGCGGGATTTTGCGATAAAATAGTTGGAAATGTTTGGGACCGAGGGTACTTATGGTCACCACATGAAATTATTAGAGCTTCGTGATGTGGCCTAGATGACTGAGATGATGTCATGTATTAGTAACACTTTTCGGCTGCTGTCTAACCACGTGTGTTGAACAACTATGTCATATTAAAGGGTGTCAAGGGTGAAAACTACTGATCTGATTGATTCATTGAACTCTGATTGAGGTCTGAAGTGTTAAGTTCTTTCTTGTAGAAAGTGGTGTAGTGAAGCGTTTTCAAAAACGTGCCAAAACTAAAAAGACAGGATCAAACTTTTTTGAGATCCCAATAATATTGAATGTTATCTTATAATGAATGTTGAATAAAAAAAGTATTAGAAACTAAAAATTAAAAATGTCCACCGAGGCCCACGCATGGCAATAGATACATTTGCTATTGCTACAATGTAATGGCAATATTTTTGAAATTTACAATTAGATTTAAGAAACAAAACAATCTCTCTAAATTGTGAAATAATTGAACGAAACGCATTCAATACCCTTGAAAAGCTATGTTGTGTCACCCAGATATCCCTTTTTATAGTTGAAAAAAAATCCACATAACGATTTAATAGCTATATTTGCAAAATAAATAAATTACTTGAACGAAAAAGCTGCTCACATAACTTTGCATAAAATACCTTTTTAAAATGCAAATAACGTCATGGCTCATTATAATAAAGCGTTTAACATGCAACATTACATAGAAACTTGCTGTCATTTTATGGAGTCTTTAGTTCATAACTCTGTTGTCATGCAGAGACTATCTTTAGTGTTGTGATGTTAATTCGAAAGAGATTTTATCTTGAAATTAAAGCCGAAATCTACGACAAATTGGGCCGATAAATATAATTCTATAACTGAATTGGAACTGAAGGTTATGGCGGCAAATTTTTTACTTGATGGTGGTAAGCTACTTTTTGGTAGCAAAGTGAAGCGAAATATCGAAATAATAATCCTACCATCTGTACAAGCATAGTCCACATCGTCTATTATTAACAAACAAGATAGTGCAGAAAGCCTCGTTTGTTCAGAAGATCAGCTTCTTCCGCAAAAATTGCTATAAATGCTTATTATGGCTACGTTTTTCGTCTACTTAGTTATGGTATAATGTTTTGGGGAAATTCAGTAGAAGTAAAATCTACATTTTTATTGCAAAAAAAGATACTTAGATGCATATATCGTTTAGATAGTACAGACACTCTTCGAAATGTTTTCACAGCAAAATTTTCTGACCTTGACATGTATTTTTATATACCAAATTTGTTCTTTTGTGAAAGATAACTACAACTTTTTCTTTGAAACGAAATCTAGTAGATCTGATATATTACGACAAAAATATAGGCATAACATTTATATTCCCCAAGCAAATAATACGTTATTTCACATAAGTACATATTTCATGGCAATCAAAATTTATAACCATTTGCCAGTTAATTTAAAAATTAATAAAAATCCTCAGTTCAAGAAAAAATTAAAGCTTTGGTTGATTAGCAAGGGCTTTTATAATTTAAATGAGTATTTTCAAGTCAATAAAACTTAAGGATTGTAAAAGGTGTTACAGTTACAATATAGTTATAACGTATTATTTATATATAAAATTTTCATTAACATAAGAATTAGAAAATTAAAAGTTGTTGTAAATTATATATGTAAAATTAGAATAAGTCTATAATAATCTCTTAATGTATATATATTATACCTTCCTATTAAAGAAAGGTAATTATAATTTTAAGTGTTTGTTAAGTGTTGTTATTATCTATATTACACGTTTAATTAAGTAATTCTTACTTTCTAACCTAGCTCAGCAGAGAGCTTTATTGTACGCCCGAAAAGGGCATACTGTTGATACAAATATAAACATACCATCTTATGTAACACAGTATTTAGGCCCATAGCACACGGCGTATTTTAAACGCGCAGACGACGCGGAGATTACGCGCGTATACGCGATTCAAACGGGATTCGATCGCAACCTTGTAACTTAAGCACACGGGGCGATCGTGAAACGCGCCTCTACTGCGCGTATACGTGCAGATACAGTATCGATTTGTATCATACAGTATCGATTTGTATCGCTTCAAACGCGCGTATACGCGCTTCATGCGCGCGCTTGTATCATCAATGCAAAAGCAACAATCAGCGTCTACGGCGCCGAAGACGCGCGTTCCTGAAACGCGCGTCGTCTGCGCGCTTAAAATACGCCGTGTGCTATGGGCCTTACAATAAATATATTTTGATTTTGATTTTGTTCCGTTGAACATTGTTCCGTTATCGATATAGCCTTTTCACATTCAGCAACCAAACCGAAAGCCAAAAAGCTCCTCCCTATCCCATCACTAGCACCCCAGTGTCGTCACGTAGAGTCTTATTATCAAAACCACTTATTAACACGGTCCGTGCAGACACCACGCTGTGAGTACAATCAATTTATAGCGTCATAGAGACAAATTGCATACGTCTGTAGTAACTATTACAAATATATGAGTCTTGCATCACCGGCTGGGAATGAGCAGTCATTATTATGAAGTTTATATCAATATTGATATCTTTGTTTGGATTAATTTCTGTGGGATATGGCTATGGTAGTATGGTTTTGATTATGGGTATTTGTTTTACAATTTTTTTTATATTTTGAACCTTCTGCTACTCCTTTTAGTAAGATATATAGTTATATATCTTATATCTGATATACAAGAGGGTATTATATTAGAGCGAATTTGATATAATGCAGTTATAATGCTCATCCATACTAATTGTTTTGAATAATAAACTCTTATTTTATCAGAAACATGTAAGAGATCAAAGCTATAAAACTACTCATGCAAATTTCTCGTTCCAAGCGTAATCGTCATATATTTTTATCGATTATTGATTGTAAATTAATAAATTAATGAAGTTGCAGTCTTACGGTGCGTACAGGCTAAATAACGTAACATGTTATAACACTGTTATTTCAAATGTTTTAGATAATGTGGACACGGAATTATATAAAACATGTTATAATAACATGTTATAATATCATGTTTTATAATATTTCGTGTCCACATGTCTGAAACATGTTAACTAACAATTTTGTCTGTACGCACCCTTAGGCTGAGTTGCACAATATTACTTAAATAAACTATAACTATGACTGGTGTTTTTGTATGGAGTATGACCGATTTTTTACGTTTGTTATAGTTAAAGTAAGATGGTGAAACTCAGCCTAAGTCATAATATATTACTATCACTTAGGCTGAGTTTCAATAGTAATTAGTTTTAATAACTTTTATAAAAGTTATTAAAGTATTCAAAGATTTTAACTTCTCGCTAAAGAAAATTATCAAGAGAAAAACCAAAGTTAAATTTATTCACACCAAAGTATACCCTATTTATAAAAAAAATCAAGATTTTTATGAAAACAACGTTGTATATAAACGAAAGTAATGTTAATTAATGAAATTATCAATTAAATTATTAATGTTAATTAATGAAAGTAAATTTTAGTATTTTAAAAGTGTATTGTATACATACAACCTTCTTGTATATCATCATCTTGATCACATTGCAAAGCGTCGAGTTGCACATCACTGTCTTCTGACGTGACATGACCGGTCAGACGTCGATTACACGTCAAGTTGACGTTGACTAGGGATGTGTCACTGAGGAATTTACGTCAAAGCTGACGTTGATGAAGTGGGGTACGTAATTAAATTATTTAGCTAGTTCAAATGTTCTGTAGTGTCGTTTACACGGAACCTTTATCAAAAGTTGTACTGATACATGTATTGTATTGTTTGCAATAATGGTTAGATTTTTATATGTGATAGGCGCAAATTATATCGATGTTCCATCTCACTTGCTGCCAAAAATAGCTTTCTACCATCAAGGAGAAAACCTGCTACCATAACCTAAAGATGTTCTGGCAGCACTCAGCCATTGAGATTCAGAGTATTCTAAGCCTAGCGTGTTCAATATCGACCACATCATATTATAGCTTACCACCGGTCAAGATAGTATTCAAACGCTAGCCCATAACTTTTTTTTTTAATTGGAGCTTGCCAGGTCGGTACAGACCTGTTCATCAGTTGATTTTGATATTTTGAGGTATACCTAAAATCCCACTATAAATGGTAAACAAATATGAAATACATATTTTATATCAGAATATACAAATATGTTTATGTCCATACTGAGAGTTTTGAAAAAAATTGAATGTTATACATTTTCATTTCATTATTATGTATCAGTCGATTCTAAAACTTTGTCCATAAACACAAACCTACAAACACAGAAATATGAATAATAATATTCATATTTCTGGCCTACAAATTAGCCAATTAATAATTTGACATAAATTGACATTGTATTCACAAATAAAATGTACTAACGGCCAATGATCTTTACCAGTAATTACTCAAATCTTAAGCAGACGAATCCTTTTGTCTTCGATAAATCAAAATGAAACGTGTAATAGATAATTTAAGCTCGTTAAAATTTCTTGAACGCCTACGCTCATTACTCGCAATTTAATAAACTCGTCAAAACGTTATCGCGATCATTATTAATGTTATTTGCATATGAATGAACGCCTTCGCCTTTAGAATATAAAGAATTCGCATCGCCTTTTTGACCAGCCAGGCAAGCTAGTTAACGCATCTCGCAAGCGGTAAGATTTGAATTTCGTATTACAAAATTCAATGGTATTACAATACGATACGAGATACGAGAAAATCAATTTGAATTTCGTAGTAAGACTCACCGCAGATTCTGCTTGCGAGATGCGTAAACTAGCTTACAGAATAGCCCTACAGCTGCTGACTGTTGGTCGAATCCTAACGGAAGATTCGGTTTTAAGTTCGCGCTAAATTATCTTCAAATAAGAAAAAAATATATATACTGATACGTCTGTAAGAAAGAATATAATATACATTTATCAAATCAGTCTTGTATGGGTTCCGTACGATTTACAAAATTTAATAAAGTATCTACATACCGTTTTGAGGACCCGGTGACGGTTGGCTTTGATGCCAAAGGTACCGAGTTCAATCCCCAGCGTGCACCAATGGAATTTTCTATCGAAAAATTGAATTGAATTGAATTGTGCGCTTCTCACAGCGGCCCTTCGGTGAAGGAAAAACATCGTTAAGAAACCAACAACCCCCGCGTGGTGGTAGGACACTATCTAGTGTCCGCCTGGCCAGCTACCACCCTCAATTTAGAAAATCTGTCGCCAAACGTCTAATGTGTTCCGGCAGCTATCTTTGAGAGCCAGTTTCCATTCTAGGCTTAGCGTGCTTACCATCTTTGACCGCATCATCACTTACCAACAGATGATATAGTGGTCAAATGCTAGCCAATAAGATACAAAAAAAACATTTGCATAATATATTTTTTAGGCGTGCGAATCTGACTTTCCCGTATATAGGGTTTTTATTTCAGTTACTCATATTTAAAAACGAATTATTTTTCTTTTGCTGAATTAGTAAGTAGATGTTTGCACAAATTAAAGAACTGTCTGTACCGGGTGTTCATCATACGTACTTTGTGTATGACAATTACACAAGTGACAGTAAACAGGTGATATAGTGGTCAAACGCTAGCCTGTAGAGTATTAAAAAAAAATTACATATCTATATTTCGTTTGATTTGCATTGCGCCATCCAACTCCGTATAATTTCATTTGAAAGTGTGAGCGCCTTTAGGGTACCCCTCAATTAATCTTTCAAGCCTAAAATTATCAAACTGGAACCTATTTGATTTGCAGTACACTCAAAACTCAGTTACAAACACAACAAGTCTGAAGAAGTGCGATAAGTTAATTTTACAAAATCCAATTTTGTGCTGACATCTCATTTGTCAAAAGTTAAGACGGGGTGCTCAGGACGTATGTGAGGCAAACGCAATTTTATTAAAAAAAAAAAAACTTAACACATATATGATTTTTGCGGTTATCAAGCAGATCATCGAATCAGAGCATCGAAACATAATATTATTAACAGTAGTGGCAATCTCATCCGTCATACAATGTCACATTTTGGGCTCCAACTCACTAGAGATACGATGCAATTTGGTTGAGATAAAAATATAAAGTTATAAATTACATTAGGTATTGAGGAAATCGTAAAATCATTTGAAGAAAATAGTGCCAGGATTTATGGTGTATAGAAAGAAGTTACCTTGTAAGAAGGAACTTGTGTTTTGTTTTTGTAAATTAAACAATATTATATTTCTTTTGCGAGTATAAATTAATTTCAAGGTTGTATACTAAATAGGAAGATCTTATCTAAAACACTAAATAGACAATATTAAAAAGTTACTTATCACAACTGCTTGCCCCGATTTAAGTATGCGATTGCGCCCGATTGAGATAAATTGTGTTCCCACAGAGTCCAAGGAATTGCAACAAAGTTATGTCCTGAATATAGACATCATCCGTCATTCGGTGTCACACCGTGCTCTGAACACGGAGCTCCGGGCAATGCTGAGATAATCTTCATCGCCTTAACATTACCTCCATCTTTCAACGGACCACCTGCACCAGTAGCTGATCTGATTTAAACAACATATTTTGTAGTAGTTCCTATTAGTACGTATTTGAATACGGTACAATGATTATACAGTACAATTGAGACGGTACAGTGAATTTTTTTTCAACTATTAAATGTTAAATCAGACTGCTTCAAATTTTAATGGAACTCAATTTTTCTTCAGAACTTTTTCAGAGAAAGAAAATATTATATCGTTTAAGAACGCATAGTTAAAGTACTTTGAAGATTATATAGCTCCATGAAATCTTTAGAAAAAACATTTTAGAATAGCTTCCCCTGCTTTCTCCAACCTAATTATCCAATAGCAAATTTGAAAGTAGCATGTAAAACACAAAAAGCAGTGCCTCTCAAAAATACAACGTTAGCTAGTCTCCCCCAGATAAAGACGTTATTATCATTAAGAAGGTACCACGGGCGCCTCAAAACGCGTTCCGGCTCATAAACCGCTGCAAATATATACAAGAAATACCCACAGACCAACGTTCGGAACTCAAACGAGTAATTACAGTGCTTATCCAATTTGGCAGGGCAGAAAAACGCGACCCCCCTTGTACAGGAAATTTGTTTTAAATTTCGACAACAATGGGGAGATCGCGAGTTGGATAATTGTGCGAGTACCGGCCGTGACGACGGCATAAACGGTATAAATCCTATAGCAATAAACGGGTAATAACAGCTTGCTCAGGTCGAGCAACTTTGAATGGGCTCTGGAATCTCCTTAATCTTCAATTTGAAATCGTATAAGTATTTTACGCCACTTACGCGCGAAAAGTTGTATACGTAAATGAAGAGGCTTATAATATTGAACACATCTCAAACGACGACATCAGACACTTCGATCAACTATAATGGGAAAAGTGTCGTAAACACGACGACGTGAGGCCGAGGACGTTAAAAGTTTTACCATGGCAATAAATCACGCAGATTATAAATCCGTTTTACAACCTCTAGGTGATCGGGTACTCCTATAAATCATAAAAGAAGTAGGGGTTGTTCGATCCCCGGACGACCATTAAGATGCCACAATCTTCAAAGACGACGATATCTAGAAAATATTCGATAAGAACTTTTAATTAGCCATGGATAATATAACCGCTATAAAACTAAATAGCTTCAATCAAAACAAATCAACAGTTATAATGATGGTCATTAATCATTATAAAAAATATCTACAGCCACCGCAAATAAAAACTTATACCTACAATATCGTGTTTGGTTACATTATAGCTATCACTTGGTATAAATGTAGGTGCAAGTCAACATCAAATCATACCTGGCATCGATAAATTGCCAAATTATTTAAATCTTGTGTGGTCCGCTCAGATTTGTTTGATAATACACCTATTTCCATAGCTATAATGTGAAAGTCAATATGCATTGGTAATTTTAGTTTATATTGAAGTCATGTCCATTTTGATTTCATGTTAGTAGAAAGTTCCATTGGGCTATTCTACTGCTACATAAAATGTGTGATATTAAAGTTTTACGTGTTTGCCTCGATAATATAGTAGAAATTAAGAACTCAAGGGTTGTTCTAGACTTTTAAACGTTACTACGTCATCAGCAAAATTAAGTATATGCTACGTGCATTCTCTACGTGACTCTGTGCTGATTCGCCTTGAGACGTACTATGTGCAAAACTTACACCTTACAGGCTTGTTTCTTAATGGAAAGCTTAATTAACGTCTAAACTTTGTTCGGAATCGTTGGCTTGAGACCACTAGTCTTCATTATTACGTTTTGTATCGTATAAATAAATTATCCGTGACGTTCCACGTCTCGTATGACATTAATAACTGGTAGTACAATGCATTATAATAACAATTGGGACAGGAAGCCTGTAAACCGATTATGCTGATCGCTCGTCACTCAATATGACATGTTCACAATCGATTGCGATAGATTTATAAGTAAGATATCGCTCTGATTTCGATCGAGCGGTACTCGAATTATGTGAATTGACATTATTTAAATCTAGCGAGTGTTATGATAAGTACCGCCAACAAAAAGTTAGCTTATATTAAATTCAAATGGTATTAACTCTTAAAACATGGCAGGCTTCTTGGAATTTCAAATGTAGAGGATAAAAAAGGATATTGCCAATTTGCGAGTCGTTAGTTCAGTATATTAGTCCACAGCTTGTACAAACAATGCGCACCCTCACACTGATTGCATTAAATTGTTCAGCAAAATAACTATCCTTTTTGAATCAGATCATAAAAGATTTTGATTTATTGTTTCAAGTTCAAATAACATAAACGCTGTACTTACTCGTATCGCGAATACCACCTAAAGCACCACTTACTAAAGGTCAGAAGATCCGTCAATCCGCCAACAATTTTCAATAACAAAATAAGTCTTGAACGGAGCTGAGATAAATTGCAGTTCTCGGAGCGGTCAAAAGATGGCGGGAGTGAGATAAGCAAAGAGACGGCAACAATAACCAATGCACTTCCTTTGACAATACCTCGGGTAAAATATACCTACGCTAGAGATCGCAACGATACGCATCGGTGAGTCGATCAATAACCCATGAAAGTGATAAGGAAACTATCAAATTGAAACGTCAACGGTGTATAATCAACTGTACACAATTTATTATATGGTGGGAAGGTGGGTAATGTTATGTTATAGATAATGTGACAGTTGCAAAGAAGCCGACAAATGTATACTCGCACACCTATTCAAAAAGTTACACAGAATCACTGAACATATAACAACATGCGAGGCACACTGGAAAAATTCTCGGCTTTGACGCCAGGCGTAGCGAGGTGAAATCTTCGCCGTTCACCAATGGATTGTTCTTTCGAAAAATTTAAAGGCTTATACGCATTCAAAAACCTTCAACCCCCATGATGGTAAGATACTATCTAGTGTCTGCTCGGCCAGCTATCACCCTCAAGTTAGAAAATCTGTTACCCATCATCGTATGTATTCCGAAAGCTGCCATTGAGAGCCAGTTCCCATTCTATGGAACAGGATATTTGTTTATTTCAAAAATATGTGACATAATGAAAGTTTAACCTATGACAGAATCATAGGAAACACACAAATACATAATTAATAATAATATTACCAGAATTAATTAGTAAAATTAAGTAGTAGTAGGTATATCTAACATTATTGACATAAAAGGTTTGTTGGGAACTGTACTACAATCCCTTGCATGTACACTGACCCTGGATTTGAATGTGATTCTGCTCTTATATTTTTAACGTTTTTTCGTAACTTGTACGACACAACGACAATGTACTATTAGCTAATACCTATTGCCTAACCTTATTTTACCTATAGCTAACAGCTACAATTTGACGTCTCCACATTTTCCGTTTAAAATAAAAAAGTGGTGTTTTCTCTTGAGCTTTGACTACAAGCTTCGGTTGATCCGCGACAGCCCTAGCACCGATCCTGCACAGTGATCAAACAAGCATTTTGTCCTCATCTGTTGCAAGTCGTGCAAGTTAGTGTACTGACTACATTATAATTGGTAATGTGTATGAGATAGCAAAGTGGCCAGCAATAATTATGATGTCGCTGTGCGTCTAGACCTCGCTGGTGGTCCGCAGTGGCTCGAGGCAGGATTTTCCTTCGTCGAGATATCTTGATGCTTTGAAGGGAATTTACATAGGAGTAATCTTCCTAGTAAACTTTAAATCGGTTACAACCGTGCTTGAACCGGTTCCGATAGAGCTATTACTTTGAATTAATTAGATCGGGTTAATAGTGAGTATGTCTTTTAGATTATTTAGAAGGATAAGGTATATAAAGCTGATGGGAGACTCATATAATTACGTGGTCGAAACCTACCGTTTTTGTTTTATTTTTTAAGATTTGCCTAGTTTTTAGAGATTCTTTGCAATACATTTTAATGTATTACTACAGAACTTTTAATTTACTACGATTAGATAGATTTTTTTATTTAAACGAAAACGGTATTTTATCGAATTTGAATAAAGATCATGAATACGAGAGAAGACACTTAGTTTTTAAACATCATCTGAAAAAAATTTCTAAGAAACCATTTTCTTAACAAACGAATTATTCAGCAATAGACGTTATATTATCAGTGCCAATATGTGTACAGTAAGCAAATCTCACTCAAACGCCCATAGTAGGAATGAGCTGCAAGACCCAGAGTAGTTTGTCTTGGCTACAACACAAACATTAGACTCGAACAACACACGTACAGACGGAATAGCAAATCACACTCTATTTGTATAACAAGTGTATTGAAGCGTCAGCAAACATAGTGAATGTTAACTGTGAATGCTTGTGGAATGTCACTAAACATATTAACCTTATTTTGTAGAAGAGCGTTCAAGTCATTCATAACACGCAACTTGAGTGCGAGCAAATAAAAAGTTAACCTAACGGAGTAATGACATGCCCGTGATATGCAGGGGACTTATTAGAGAAAATTGCTTTATCAAGGAAGAATTTGCTGCATGAGATAAATAAAAACACAAAATTATTACACGATTGGTTACTGCGGTTATAAAAATTGAGCTATTTCAAAAGAGGATATACTAAGCTAAAATAAGCTAAGATAAACTAAGCTTCAGTAGGGCTATTCTGTAAGCTATGAAATTCTATTCTCACCGCGGATTTCGCTTCCGAGATAGCTTACAGAATAGTCCTACAGGTTCCGGGGGCGTTTACCCAGCTGCTATACGAGGACTTTTAATCTATTAAGTAATATCTGTGTTCCTGATCGATATTTTTGCAGCTATTGATGTGAATTGACGTCATAGCTAATGGATTCAAATCTCCTTCGCGCATCAATGGATTTTTCTATCCAAAAATGTATACACCTCGATGTTGGTTACACAATATGTTTTAGGTGTGTATTTTAAGACAAAATTTGCGTAGAAACCCAAATTTGTGTAAATTTTAAATTCGAAAAATAGGATACTACAGCGTAAATATCACCACCATCGTTAACAGCCAGTATTCGTCCACTGTTGGGCATAGTCATAATATTGTTTTTAGTCTATGGCATTGGCATATGCCTCTCTTATGGCACGCCACTAAGTAAAGAGCTGAAAATCAGCTCTTTATTTCCAACAGCTGCCAGTAGGATAAATATTCTTCAATTTAAATGATTGATGATTATTCACGGAAAAAACGTACTTATACAAGTGAATAAGCAAAATAAAAAACACAAGTATTCAAACAAAGACCCTCTGAAAGTAATTTTATACAGAATATTAATTAGAACTGCCAACAAATAGCTTCGCAAAAACTACACAGAAGACATAAAATTATAAAAACCGAAGATAATATCCAGCCTATATTTTTATTTAACGACGCCGTCATTCAAATAAACCAGAAAGCCGTATAGAATTAAAATACGTTTCCCTTCATGAATCTACATAATTGAAAATATGACTCGTTATTTTTCGATGCAGTACAAGATACGAGCACTACTGGTATTCGTATTACTATCAACTTTTATTATCGTCTGTAGGCATAAGGCAAAAAAGGAAGCCATCACTGTCCCGCCCATGGCCGCCTTTGCTTGACTCACTGAACGACTAAAAAATCACATTTTATTCAAGGAGTATACGTCAACATCGGGTTTATGTTAAAATTCGTAGTGTAATGGAAACGATGCATTATGCATTGACTTCGCCTGACACAATGACATATGGAGTAACTTTTGTTTGACGTTAGGGACGAGAATGTAAAAATATCAAACGCATACGACTGGAATAATTTTTCCATAGTTTTTCTTGTGACGCTGTGAACATTTTTTAAATGCACGCACGATTTTGCCGTCCTTTTAGCAAGATAAAGAAGCCAATGTACGAGTTTAAGTGGACGCTGCGTTTGCGCATAATTGGGAGCCCTTTTTGCCGCACGAGTCGAATGCGAAATGATCCCGATAATAATTCTGCTTTTTGTAAATCTCCCAGCGAACTTTATACTATTTTGTATTACAAAAGCCCAAAGAAAGGTAACGTTGGCATTTTGTTTTCACCAAATTGACGATTGAAAAACATAAAGGGGTACCAAAGTATGTTAAGAAGGTATCAACGTTCAAGTTTTTTGTATATTTTAAACATTCCAAATCTGAGTAAATGTTTGTTGTCGGATTCTCTCAATAAATGAAATTGTAGGAATGAAAATGTATTGAAAGCATCTTTATTTTACAAAAGGTTTGAACATTTTTGTACCAATATTGTCTCTTTAATCTGTTATGGCGCCATTCCCGACGCCCCATAAACCCGATCGTTTCGTTTCCTAAACCTATTCATGGCGTAATTTGACTTTGAGTTTGGAACGTTTCACGTTTCGGATAGTCACTAACGGTTTCGACTATCAACTCGGGTATTCGAAGCTTATCGATATCGTAGAGGCATAGAAAAGATAATAATACTACGTATAGAACGGACACTCTGTTCCCCCCACCAATTCCGGGCTTCCTCACCCCGCCACCGACTTGGAGCTGTCGAGGAGCTGCGCTGAGCAAGGACGCCACACGCGTACGACTATAGAACAATTACTACTCACGGAGAGAAGAACATCAACTTCATACATTTATGTTGGGACCAGTAGACACTGGAGGTTCAAATTTACGTAGGTTCTTATTACGTAGGTATATAATAAACACTGAATTATATTAGTATACCTACCTACATATTCGTATTTTAGAATTCATTTTCATAAATGAAACAACGATATATATATATACTCGTGTGTAAATAACGCTTAATTTCTAAAATATTTAAAAAAACTTTCACGTTTAAACATTTTTATAACACAGCAATTGGGAACTTGATGTAGGTACGTAGTATTTATATTCTCTTTACTTGATGTCGCTCTAACGTGCGAGCAAGACACACGACATTGTTTCGTACAGCTCTGGCTGGCCGCCCAACACAGAATAAAAAATAGTTACTGTGGTGCAGTTTGTTCTATGCAAGTCGACTGGACCTGGAGATGATGGTTTACTAAATAGCGACTAATATTTTTAGTGTTAAAAGCTTTTTGGGTAAGTGTACAAAAAATATTCATACGGTTAGTACGTAGAACGTATGTACGAAGTAACTATTATATAATCTGTGATACGGTGATTACGGGCGACAACCTTAGACATCACGCACACAAATGCACGTATAGAAAAACGACCCGTGTGTAGTGTCTGTGTCGGTGTCACAGTGTCGGTCGTTAAAACGCTAGTTTGTATGGATATTTAGCGAGTGTCCGGGGTGTGGTAGAGGTGCAGTGGAATTGATATATCCGGCTCATCTTTGATACTTGCAGTAGATATAACTTTGAAGATATGATTTTGAACAGTCTTCAAATATTTTCGTTACATTATTATTGATTTTAAAATAAGCTACTGTATTCTGTATCTATAGTCTGGCCTGAAAATGATAAATCTCTAATTGAAACCTCTAGAAATGATTGAAGTTAAGCATTGACGTTCAATATGTACTGCAAATTTTTTTCTAATTACTTTTAAAGCTTAATGTTGTTATTTGCAATAGGTAAATTCCAATATCTCCGGTTCTTCTTCGCCGTCGCTGCATTTACCACTACACGTAGAATAAAGACGGACAAGCTAACCGACAAAATCTGACATGTGCTTCTCTATGTTGTTATATCTCGTCTGGCATCCAAAACTCATCTCGATTCAGTTTTGGATGTCGACGTATAAAAACAATGTGAGATCGGTAAGGGGCGTACCACGTGGGTCGAGCGTCGGTGGACATTGTCTACAGATCACTCTGATATTAAACCCGAATTTACCTACTAACTCGTATTCAATCTGCGTCCAAACATCGACTGGAGATGGTATCGTAATTATAATGTTCCTTATTGGTATTTACACAGGCGTACTCATAATATCTTTAATGTGATCTCAGTTTTGAAATACCATAGCTAGATCCACGAGAAAGTTGACTAAATATGTCATAACATCAGAAACAATTAGATAATACGTGGCGGTGTTTATTGCTTTATCAAATTCGATTTGATACTCAATTGGTTTTGATAAGTCGTGAAGATAGCTTTAGTGGCACTTAAGATTCTGAGTCATCAAATTAAAAATAATCAGCAATCAAATTGTAAAATTCCCGTTTCCGTACTGTTTCAAAGTAATTTTGAATGCGATTTAAAAGAAAACAGTTTTTACGCACCTGCAGAATAATTTGAATCGTACGAAATAATCTAATACTCACTGCCCAGCCTGTGACAACCACCTACCAAAAATTATGTGAGTACCTACTGAATTTCTAATAAATAATTAGACACGACCACGATTCTACCCTGCAATTCTATCAACTTAGCTTGGAAGGCGACAAATGAGCACAAAGCGTAACTAGCAGTTGACCACAGATAACCCGGTTTACCTTCAAATTGACAATACTAACGAGCTCCACTCACATCAAGCATTTCTTCGACCTTAACCCGTCGAGAGAAACAAGCAACAAGCTATATTATTCAAATTCGTATCAGAACCTTCGAGGACACAAAAGTTCAGTGTTAATTAAGACTTGCACGACAACACTATCGTCGGTGACATGAGGCCGACGCTATTCAGAGCAGTGTTGCCAGGTAGGGAATTGCGCTAGCTATTTGCGGTTTACTGTGCGCAGAGATTTTGTGGATTCACGTTTACCAAGTGTTGCAAAAATATACTGCAGTTGTACGTTTATTACACAGATGTAATGTTTATACTTTATTCGTTTATCTTTTTATATATATCTACAAATATATTTACTATGTAATAATAAAAGAAAAAATAAAGTCTGAGTCCGTGAGCCTTAATTTCTAAAACACAACTTTCACAATAATAAAATTGGTGTTGATATTTTAAATAAGTTAATATATCCTTTCTACATAGCAACACCAAGGTGAGATCTCATTGCCGTGATACGGCCGGTGGAAGCAAATGAGTCCCATTAGCCTGGCAAAACAATGATTTTATTCATGTAAGGCGGCAGATATGTCTATAACGAACTCATAAAGGCATAGCGTTATATGTCTACAACAAAATAATCTACTGGTTTGTCCCATTATAGGGCTGCTATGCACTGACTGACATACGTACACCGGTAATTAAGTAGTGTATTTCAGAAGTGTTATTAATCATTATTTTTTGCTGGCGAAAAATGATAGTGGTATTTTTGCTCGATCTTATAAAATACTGTAGTGTGATACGGAACCCTACGAGTGCGAGTCCGACTTGGACTTGGCCAGTTTATTTTGTATGTATGTTACGCGATTACTCCGTCAATTGTGAACTAATTCGAATGATTCTTTCTTTCATCGGTAGGGTAAGTTTCCGAGGTGGTCCCATTGTAATTTTATCGAGATCTGATAATAAGTATCTCCAGAGATATGATGATAAACGTCTCAAACTTACTACTGAAATTGACTCGCGGGGCAATGCAAGTCGGTTGTTTTAGTTTTTACTTTTGTTTTTAACCGACTTCACAAAACAGGAGGAGGTTCTCAATTCGTCTGTATGTTTTTTTTTTTGTGTGTATGTTACGCGATTTCTCCGTCAATTGTGCACGGATTCAAATGATTCTTTTTTTAATAGGTAGGATACGTTTCCGAGGTAGTCCTATTTTAATTTTAGCGAGATCTGATAAGTATCTCCAGAGATATGGAGATAAACACCTCAAACATAGGAGAATGTACTGGTTTTAGTAGAAGAGTCCCAAGAAGATTTTACACAATGGAGGTTGCTATTGCATATACTTTTGAAGACTAAAAAATATGACCTTGAATAATGTTTTTACATCTTTCTTCTCGTTGATTTTGGTTTTTGACAGATATTCTTACGGTAACTGTGAGCGAGATAGAAATAAAGGTGGGGATAATTCATATTTTTTATTTTTTTTATATCTTATAGGCTAGCGTTAGACCACTATCTCACCTGTTGCTAAGTGATGATGCGGTCGAAGATAGAGAAGTGGACTAGAATGGGAACTGGCTCTCAAGGATAGCTGCCTGAACACATTAGATGTTTGGCGATAGATTTTCTAACTTGGGGGTGGTAGCTGGCCAGACGGACACTAGATATGTCCTACCACCATGCGGGGGTTGTTGTTGTTTGTGATGTTTTCTTTCACCGGAGGGCAACTGTGAGAAGCGCACATATATTTTTCGATAGAAAAATTCATTGGTGCACGGCGGTTTGAACTCGGTACCACGGCATCAAAGCCGACTGTTCTCCCAATTACGCCACCGGGCCCTCAATAAATAATTATATATTAATAATTATAATAAATAATTATATATTAATAATTATAATAAATAATTATATATAAATATAAATAATTTGTCTTCACAGGAATCTAGCGGGCAAAGTCTTGTTAGGGTGCAAACCTTTTTAAACATACCTAAGATTTTTTGACATGACATGACGTTTGGCGAAGATAGCGGCCATTTCAGTCCCGGGACACTGCATACATTATTAAATAACTCAGAATTATGAACGTACTTTGTACCAATCAACACTGCAAAAAAAATTATAAGTATAATACCACAGATTATATAATAGTTACTACGTAAATAATACTTTCCGTTGTTAGGTTGGCTACACAGTGCTTTCATAATTCGGGTTTCAACAATATAGGGCAGTGCCTCTTATAACATAGTAGAGTGATGCAGTACTCTGTTGGCCATATGGCGGCAATTAATGTAAAAAATCGCAAATAATACTTTTTCATATTGATTTTGGAATACAACTAGTCCGTGTTATAAAAGTATTTGGAATTATTGTGATAAAATAGACAATTAATTATAGTGTGTGTCAGATGCTTTAATTGCACAGAGCCATTTTGGACATTGTCCTTTGATACCTTGATGACATCTTTATTACTAGTGAATATTTTCACTACAGCGCGGCATTTAAAGTCAATCTTTTTAGGGTTCCGAACCCAAAGGGTACCAAATGAACACTTTCTGAGACTTTGTTGTCCGTTCGTTCGTCCGTCCGTCCATCCGTCCGTGTGTCTAATCATACGTGCGCACTTTACAGATCTGTATCTTCTTAACCGTTATAGGTACATACTTGAAATTTTCAAAAAGTATATATCCGTCAGTGTATAACGGCCCAGACACGAAATTTAATAGATGCATATAATTTAATAAAAACTTGTTTTGCACTAAAAAGGGTAAAATAAGTTATTTTTCAAAAAAAAAAAAAAACGACTTCATAACCACAAACAGGCACTCAGAAGCGAAAAATAAATTACTTAAAATTATTATAAGCGCTACCCACTTATCTATTTGAAGTCGGTGCCAGCCAAGTCTATTGGATAGTAGATAGATACTATGTATGTAGTAGTAGTAAGTAGGTACATGTAGGTTAGTAAGTAAGTAGATACATGTAGGTATTATATATCTACTACCTATTAGAGGTCTATATATTATAGATATATAGATATCTATTTGAAGTCGGTGCCAGCCGACTTCAAATAGATAAGTGGGTAGCGCTTATAATAATTTTAAGTAATTTATTTTTCGCTTTTGAGTGCCTGTTTGTGGTTATGAAGTCGGTTTTATTTTTTTTGAAAAATAACTTATTTTATTACTATCTCAATCTAAACGCCATTTGTATGTCATAACTCGTCTGAGATATAAATCCTCGAATACAAGGAGAGGTAGGTAGTGCCCGCAGAGTATTAGGTGCACATTTATTATTAAAGAGGAAAGTCTACGTTTTATTGGGAATGTCTCGAGAATGCTCTGAGCAATGAGAATGAAACATTTTTTTTAATCATATTTTTTCGCTTTATTTTCAGGGTTGCGAACATCTAAATTGTATAATTAAAGATCTTATATCAAAATCAAAATATCAAAAAATATATTTTTCTTTGTTATCTTTGAAAATGAATAATAGTATAATTAAGATAGTTTAAAAACTAAAACAACCGACTTCCATGCTGCGCGCGTCAACTTCAGTAGCAAGTTTGAGACGTTTATCGTTCATATCTCTGGAGACACCTAACATATCTCGATGAAATTACAATGGGACCACCGCGAAAACGTACCCTACCGAATAATAAAAGAGTCATTCGAATCAGGATGCCTATTCTGTAAGCTATCTCGCCAGCAGAATCCGCGGTGAGATTAGGAATTTTGTATTCGAAATTCAACCGTATTACGATCGTGATACGATTTTCGTAGTACAAAATTTTAATCTCACCGTGGATTCCGCTGTCGAGATAGCTTACAGAATAGCCATTCTGATTCGAATGACTCTTTTATTATTCGGTAGGGAACGTTTTCGCGGTGGTCCCATTGTAATTTCATATAAATGAGAAGTGAGCTACTTTTAATATCGCTCATTTTAATTTCAAAAAATTTGGTTATCTTTATAGCAGTATTATATATAAATTAACAAAACAAAAAATAATACTGCATTTGTGATAATAATAATAAATGTAAGTATATAGATTACTCACTCATTTTCTTTCACTATTTTTTTCGTGACTTTCTTCATTAATAAATACACTTTGTTTATTCATATTTACAGATAGAGACAGAGTACAGATATTCACTGTTGTACATAGATGATAAATACCTATACACCTATCTGTGTCACGGCTACATTTATGAAGGCAGTGATTGCTTAACAAGGAGGAATTATGTAAAGTTCCGAGGGCTTGTTCACCCTTGACATAATATGAAAATATAATTCAGAATTTATATTTTAAAAAGGTACGAGAAGACAAAATCAAAATTACCCGGTCCGAGGGGTATATAAGCGGTTAGGGTAGCTCCCCTACATGTGAAGTGGGGATGAAATCCGATAGATGGCGTTGTACACCGTTAACACGCAAGTGATTCATTTTATCAAGTTTTACCATTAAATTGAATGATGTGTGAAACCAAAGACGACCTTATCTCTACTACGCTAAGGCTTAAAAAATGAGGTTCGTTGGAGTGATAGGTTTTATTTTCGTAACGGAATTTCTGAATTTGGTCTCCACGCTCAAGGCCCGCGATAGAAGCTATGCAAAAGCTTAAAAATAAACATATATACGAATTGAGAACCCGCTTCTTTTTGGAAGTCGGTTGAAAAATAGGAAAATTCTCAAAATTATGGCAGGAGAATCTAAGCATAAAATCTGTAACCCTTAAATATTCATTGAAAACTGAAATTATGCCTGACAAAATCAAACGAATGACGAACTATTCGTTTTGGAGAAAAAATGGCAACATGGATTTGCACAAACAACTGTTTACTGCAGCGCCTTCTGGTGAGTTGACACCGTAACAACTACCGATGAACATGCACCAATCAAACCCAAACCCATAACTGAAAACTGCATCAAAATCGGACTAGTCATATTGAAAAAAAAAATGGCAACATCGATTTGCACAAACAAATGATTACTGCAGCGCCCCCTGGTAAGTTGTCACCGTAACACCTATCTAAAAACATGCACCAATTACACCCGAACCCACAACTGAAAACTGCATCAAAATCGGACTAGTAATTTTGTAGAAAAATTGTAACATGGATTTGCACACACAAACAAACAAACATCCTCTTACCCCAAACGCATATAGTCTCCGTTCCGTCGTGGGTAATAAAAGGTGATCTTTACATAAAGTACATACCTACGTGTAATAATAATAATGATGTTACAATAAAATTGTCCTGTGACTATATAGACCGATGACATACGCAAACCGGTGAGTTCGGTGATATGTCGTCGCTCTATATGCAGTGACTGGAAAAGAAGAGCCGAAGATCGGGTTCAGTGGCGAATCTTGGGAAGCCTACGTCCAGCAGTGGACTGAAACCGGCTGATTATGATGATGATGAAAGCTCAATTTGGCAGTGGTTAGCTATAAGGATGGAGGTTACGTACTACGTGTTCAAGTGTATGGACTTTTGTTATTGTTGTATATGTGTTTAATGTATTATATATATATATATATATTAATATATTATATTAAGGCGGCAATGGATAAGGTGTCGAACTGGCGATCGAGAGCTCGTGAGTTCGATCTCCACCATTAAACTATAAACGTGAACCCAATCCAGAAACAAGCATATTTAGTTTAGTTGAAGGGGTTAACAAGAATACTAGTAATGTGCAACCCACATTGCGAGTAAGCTTTAAAAATAAAATCAATCGCGTGGAATACGGTTAACAGATTTGAAAGGGCACATATTAATTATAGTCTACAACCTGTTTATTAACAGATTACACAAAATAACAGTTTTACAAGTATCTTTACACTACACTTTGTACACTAGTACACTTTTAACTCAGGCGAAGCAGCTGGGCACGACTAGTCTATTATTTATGTTTTTATAAGTTTTCAGGGAAACTAACGCTTTCTTGCTTATCGCTGACCATCTTCAATATATATATACACATACACACAAGCGCAAACTCTATTGTTCCAAGTTTAAAACTAAGGGCTAGTTTAAAACTCGGAAATCGGAACAATTGAGTTAAGTTCAAGGCACCAAATTTTTTTGTGATTCTTCCAACCAATATCCACCTGTGATTTGTCTTAATGCATTGAAAGAAACTCCATAATACCTGTACAGTACACAGTTTAATGCGTTTGCGTTATAGCATAGCTCTTTACATCAGTCTGAATAGCAGTGTAGTGATGAAATACAACGACGGATAGGTACTCCTAAATCAAAATATGTCCGCATTCGGAGCTTTATGAGCTATCAAACTTTACGACAATCACCCCAGCACTAATATTGTATCCATGTTAATATGGACGAGATTTGTTATTTTGAATTTGTAATCTCTCCAGCTTACATAGGGTTACATTTGCAGTATTCGCAAGTAAAAATACTATCTAATAACGATCCGTATCAAAATTGACCAAAATGATACTTCGTGGAAATTATTTTATGCTCGTGCCTAGAGAATAAAGGGTTATTATTTTCAGGTGTTTTTGTTTCATATGTGTATAATCAGTAGACGTTCACTGAGGCTAAGCATAAAGCAGCAGAAGTGTAAAGGTTTTGGGCACAGCATTTAATCTGATACCATATAATAAATAAAATACTAAATAAATAGACACTTAAAAGCTTCAATACGAAAGAAAGAAAGAGATGTCACATTGTATAGATGTCGTGTCCACATGATCATAAATGATCAATCCCAAGATTTAGCTACGACACAAACACAAATGCTAAATTGAAATGTTTTCAACAAAACACGAAATATAAAGATTCTTGCAGCTGCTTTTTAATATATTATAGGATATATGAACACTATCTCGCCTGGTGCTAAGCGATGATGTGGCCAAAGAAGGAAATTACGCTTGGCTTAGAATACTCTAAACTCTCAAAGATAAACAAATAAACCTGAAATCTTAACCATGGTAGCGGTAGTTGTAATTGCCCCTCCAATTACTTAGATGGATGATAATTTGCTGCTTTGTTGATCAGTTACGAACACCTAGAAGTAACCAATGAACGCTGCTCGGCTGCTAGTCTGGAGATAATTCTGATAGTCATAGGTATATTTTGAATTAACGGTATTGTTATCTTTAGCATTGTCTGCCACACAGCTCTCTGAAAATCTTGCGTCGATTGAACACCTGAAAAATAGTTCGAAAAGTTGGTTTCGTAACGATCAATGCTGTTAGCTTGACCACAGAATAATGTAGAATAATGTACAAGTAGTGACACTTAACTGACTGAACTTGGACCCTAGCGGGTGCGCGGAGGTACTTGTAGTTTCACAGCTACAGCGCGGAGTGCGACAGGCCTGGCTTGACTTACATAAGCATTGATCGTCAATCATCATCGTCATCAATGACTATAGATATATATTTATATAAATATTATCGTCATACGGCATATGATAAAAATACTTAAATTCAAAATTTAAAACCACCCCCGACTGATTTTTATATGTATAATTTGTTCATTGAGACCATTCCAATGAGCTTAAATACGATATCTCAGACGAGGAGTTGAGAGTACTCTGCAGATGCAAGGAGATGTCTCGTCTCAGCATTAGATCAAAAAGTTTACCATATTCTTGCAATATCATTGAAGTAACAGGTTACTATTTGATTTGACTAATGTAAACTTTGCTAAACAGACGGCAGCAGTGTGACAGGTAAGTAGTGCGCAGAATCGCCATTTTGATTCTTTTGACGTCCGCGGTCAAAGGACTACGAGTTTACGAAAGTTGCTATCGTAGTATTTTCAAACAAAAAAGAGCTGATAATATTTAAACGGCTGAACGGATTTTCATGAAACAAAGCTAGGAACACTATCGATAAGGACACCTTTCAAACAAAAATAACTAAATGAAAATCGGTTCATCCATCCAAGAAGGAAAGATTATCTTTAAAAAGTCCACCACGCGAACGAAATTTGGATCAAAAAGCCTAGCATTACTGGGACCTTTACTCTATAACCGAGTAAGTAAACATATTCAAATTCTAACCTCATCACACTATCAGTGTAAGAATATTATGAAAAAATATCTTTTGACTCTAAACTACTCAAATACTGAATCGTTTTTAGCAGCAATCGAGTAACATCACATGCACACACTCATACATAAATTACATATTTCGATAATTTACCCACAAGTCACACTCACCTACACACTTCTAGAAAACTGAACACCGGCATTTGCTTTTATTTTCGTTTTTGCTTTTAATATCAGATTATGTGTTATTAGATTAGATGAACATATGAATTACTGTTAACTGGTGACCTGGAAGCTAATAGCAACCATCTTACATAGTATATAAATATCATTAATAATAATAATGGGTGCATCTCCACTCCAACTGTAAAAAGCTGTTAGATATACACTTTAGCAACTATTTATTGTAGTATTAAAAGTACTTATACTGTTTAATTGTAAATATAGAATAACATGTGTAAAACAACAGAAACTACCTATAACTTCAAAGATTTAATATTTTTCACATACATAATATTAATATAGTTTTGCATAAATGTGTCACAAAGAACCTGTAAAACTAAATTGCTGCTTAACTTTATAGAACTGACTGGAGAGGGTCATTGTAACCCACAATACAGGCCCCAAAGAGTCCTAGTGTGGGTACAAGGATTTATCAAAGGTACACTAAATGGTTAGGTATGAACAATTTATAACTTAAATCCTAAAATAAAGATTTTATTTATTTATTTATTTTATTTATTATTTGGGCGCTACGATGCCACAGACAGACACACAGATACACAGATATACAGATACACAGATACACAGACACACAGATACACACGTAAAACTTATAACACCTCTTCGTTTTGCGCCGGGGGTTAAAAATTCATGTAAAATAGAATATAACTAATATATGGATACTTTTTATTACAGCTTTCTAAAAGCTTATAAAATAACTAATTCTCATATCATCACGGCTACACGGTCGTAAATTATACTATAAATATATCGATGCGGTTGGTCACATGCTTCATTTAATTAGATATATAGATTTAGCATAATTCAAGGATATCTGGGTCATAAACTAAATTAATCCGTTAAAAGTGTCAACGCCATTAAAATTGACGTGTGTAATAAACTCGCTATAAAAATCATTCGGATATTATTGGGAATAATATAATTTAATGTCGTGATCTTAAGTGATCTTCAAATTTATATTGGATTTGCATATTGCTACTATAAAACTTATTGAATTAATTCGACAGCAAATACATTTTTATTTAACATTAAAATGTAGAGCTGGATCAATTTAGTCTAGACTAAATGGCGTACTTAAATAGAGTGGTCAGTCGGCTCCTGATTATTTGATTAATACATAAAAGCGAAAGCCACATTAACATTGATGTGCAAAAACCACTAACGTCTACCACGACCGTAAAACACGTAAGCCCACCGCATGCAAATCGCAAAACCGCCCAAATCCGTCCATCTGATCTATTAAATTAAAATATTAAAGGGGTTCAAATTTCAAGTAGCCATTAAATCGCTTCAGTAAGCTAATAACGGATTCAGTAATTTGGCCATACGTCTTGTTATGGTCGTTTCACAAGATTAAAACCCCGGCCACCCTTCATAAATCCTGCCCCAACAGTTAATATATTATTCAGGAGCGCGTAAAAACGAATCCTGGGCCTTGGAATTGTCAATCGTGGAAGGTGGTAGCGGCTTCGCTTGTTCGTCCACATTCGCTACTACATGTATAACACCAAGCTCGTAGTAAACCTCAAATAAAGCCGAGTCTATGCATATTATAGTGACATCATACGGACAGGATGGTGTTTTATCGAGCCCGAGGGATACATTTATGGCGACGCTTTTATTGCGAGATGCGCCAATAGTGAACTCGAAGCGGTCAGCGCCGCGAACTCGCAAAACATCGCTCCGCTACAGAAATCGATATGCAATAAAATTGCTTTGATACAACTCGGAATCGTTTCCATTTTATTTATGAAACTAAATGTCGCATACCGTAAATAGCCGGCCGGTTATTTCAGTATTGTTTTCTCGGTGCGAGATTTGTGAAACTGTCTAGGCTTTAAATTCTGATTTATGAGCTTTTCGATTCGGAATCCAGGAGTATTACTTTAGTCGTAATATTTCACTGGTATATAGT
This sequence comes from Cabera pusaria, assembly GCA_954871355.1. Taxonomy (NCBI): domain Eukaryota; kingdom Metazoa; phylum Arthropoda; class Insecta; order Lepidoptera; family Geometridae; genus Cabera; species Cabera pusaria. Next base: position 9,637,624 of record OX940896.1, on the reverse strand, counting down.
ATCAGTTTGGTATAAGCCGGTAAGCAGATAATAAAATTCAATCATGTTCGCGGGCGGTACAGTTTGTGTCCAGCGATAATGTTTTATGGCGACGTTGCTCCCACGACGCTACCGGTTGAATCAACTAGTGTGCATTGTGCTTAGAAATACAAGCAGAACTTTACAGAACTTACAGAACTTTAAAGAAATGATCTCAATAAACGGAATTGCTTGATATGGATAGATGAACCTATGATCAAACTATATGTGTAAGAAATATTTTGATCAAGTTTTTTTTATTTTAAAATACTAAGTATATAGGTATTAAAAAAAAAAGTAAATTAGTAGTGATCATAAACATCATACTACCAAACCTAAGATTTACGATTCAATATATTGCAGGTAAATGTATTTATTTTTTACATGTAATTAATAATATAAGTATGTAGTGACGAAATTTAAATTACCTCTTGTTTTTCATCGATATAGTGTAGGCATCTGCTAAGAAATATTAATATTAAAGTGATGAAAATAAGAGTTACAGCTGTATCTATGTACATTTATTGACATTTAGCAATAATAAGAGGGTATACAAGAAATGGACATAACACTAAATTTTGAAAAAATTAAAACTAGCTTCTAACATTAAGAATCCCTAAGCATTAAATAATAACGCAGCGGTAGAACACTGATGAATAAACAAAAAAATATTACCATTGTTTTATTTGATTGAATTATCATAATCTAATTAGGTATAAGCAATTAAGAACTCATAAAAACCCCGCAGGTGTATTCTGCACCTGTACGAATAATATCATGAAAGGGTTATATTAATGTCTTTATAATAACTTTATAGTTATTAGATATTCATACGATTCAATCCTTTTCGGATAACATGCATTATTAGGGTTGACGCTAAATTAAAATAAATTATAAACAGTATTTTAAAAAATTTACAGTATTTATTTTTTAAATACGTAACAGAACTTGCAAAACTACCTTGCCATTAAATAAGCGATGATGCTGTCTTATAAAAGATATTACTAGAATTTTAATTGTCACTAAGATCAGTGTCTTCATCAAGTCTGTTCTGATTTTACAGACATCTTATACGTGACCTAACACCGCCCCATGTGGACTAGCAGAAGTCCATAGCATCCATAGTTTGTTCCATAGAATATTATTATAAGTCTTATCCTATTTAACAAACGATAAAGGACATATTTACCTCATTATTATTTTTTACTGTTGATGCACATTTTTTATATTATTTTTTATATGTAATAATATATAGAGGACGATGACAAATAGTTCTAACCATAAAACACAAATAAAAACAGAAGTTGCGATCCGTGCGAGTTCACAGTTTTTCTTAGAGACAACCCTTGACTTTATCGTTATAACTAATCAGTCATCCCCTAATGAAATGCTCGTCCTTAGGGATGGACAAAAACGTGTCCAATATAATACAAAAAAAGGGTTACTTTCTTTATTTTGTTCTTATTTGTTTAGAACGGAAATTAGTGGTATAGGCATGCACAAAAAACGTCAAAGTGCGTTTATTTATTTTTTTCATAAAAGATAGATTGTGTGTAAGCCTAGCTTAGTCCTCTGTTGCACTGTTGTGTGGTCTACTACTGAGAGACCAGGGTAAGAGAAACAACGTATACTCTTGAACAGCGTGATAAACAATTGACTACACAATAAGATACACATTGCATTGAGATAATTTGGTAGCGTCGCACGTTTTGCTGCGCCGCACGGCGTCGGGCTACGTAGCGCGGCTTCTGGCTGCGCCGCGCTGTGCCGAACGAAACCAAAAGCATCATCACGTCGCGTCGCGTTGCGGTGTGAACTGACCTTTAGTATCAAAAATAATATCTTTTACTTTCCATACATTTGTAGACTAATAAACAAAGCAAGTATCTTCCAATTTTACATACGAGTATACATTATTTTGCTTGTGATATATTTGCTATGTGATTTCAAAAAGTGTGGCATCTATTCAGTATTTACCCCACAATTGCAGTACTCTGATGACACTTGGCTTCTTTTCATACTATCGCCATCAAATATCTATGTCCTGGCCATATAGATTGGCACAAAAGTGCATCGACCTCTCGTCAGCCGCTAAGAAAAAATGAGTGTAAATTAAAATTTTGCCAAAATCAAAACCAAAAATATCTATTTATCATTGATGTTTATTATAATTCTACATATTACTAGAACACATTTGATATATTTAATGTCGTATTTTCATGATCTCGATATTTATTATCCGTTTTTATTAGGGTTCCGTAGTCCTGACAGGGAACCCTTATAGTTTCATCATGTCCGTCTGTTTATTTGTCCGAAGTTTTGCTAAGAGACCGTTAATACTAAAAAGCTATAATTTTTTGGGGGTATAGAAATTATGCCGACAAAGTCCTGAAATAAAATTTTGAAAATTATTTTTTTTATTTTCCCCTATATGAGAAGAGGGGATAATTTTTTTTCATCGTCTACCCCATCATGTCCCCACATGATCGTTGAATAGGTATTTTAAAATGATTTCAGGATTGCTAATGCTATTTTTCGATTGAATGCTCCATTTACGAAATATTAAACTTTAAAGTGCAAATTTTCCAGTAAGGCATCCCCCCCTCCTCTAAAAGCTAAACTGCTCGCTTGAAAAATCTGGAAAAATTCGTGATAAAAGCACATTTCATGAACTTTAAAGGAAAATGTGATTAAAACTGCAAGATGCCGGCATATACTAGAAATTTATTTCATAGATAACATATAATAGTATAGTATACATTTGTCGTTTCTAGATTACGGGTGGCAACACATTAATTTTGTTACAATCGACTCCCCCACTTAACAAAATAAATTAACTTATCTATACATTCAAGTAGCTCACATATTTACCTTTTTGATTTAACATTTATTTATTAAATAGACCAAATTTAGCCAAAAATTTATAGTGCTTATTTTTGCACAAACCTTTTGTTAATATATCTGCAGGCATATCTGCAGTAGGCAAATATTCAATTTTGACAATTTCTTTAGCAACTTTCTCTCTACAAAAATGGTATCGCACATCTATATGCTTAGACCTCTTGTGGTGTACAGGATTAGCTGACAACTTATGTGCAGATTGGTTATCATTGAAAATAGATATTGGATACAATTCATTAGTGATTTCAAAAACCAAATTTCTTAAGTATACAGCTTCTCTACAACAATCCGATATGCCCATGTACTCGGCTTCTGTGCTAGATAGAACCACAGTAGCCTGTTTCTTGGTCTCCCATGAGATAGCACAATTAGACAGTAAAGAAATATCCAGTATAAGATCTGCGATCAATGATATTACTGGCCCAGTCTGCATCCACATAAGCTTCTAATTGACTATTTCCGTTCGCAGAGAATTTCAAACAATATGATTTAGTTTTCTTTAAGTATTTTAAAACTCTCTTGGCATAGGCCCAGTGTTCATCATTGTAGCAGTTATTAAACTGGCTCAAAAAATTGACAGAAAAAACTATATCAGGTCGTGTGAGTACAGCAATATACATGAGACAACCAATTAGTTGCTGAAAGGGCAATCGTTTGTCACATATTTCAGTTTTTGTTACATTAATTTTGCATTCAATTGGCGTATCAGAAACTTTACATTCAGGAATATTAAACTTTAATAACAATTCTTCAATATAGCTTTCTTGATCTAAGGTAATAATACCCTCCTGTTTGTTAACAACTACTCGCATTCCTAGACAATTTTTAATACAACCTAAATCTTTAATTTTGAACTTCGATGACAAACTTTTCTTTAATTGATTAGTTTCTGCCTCACAACTTGAAAAAACAAAGAAATCATCAACATACAGCGCAATGATGATTTTTACATCTTTATTAATCTTGGTAAACAAACATGGTTCAAGCTTTGATTTATTAAAACCCAAAGACTGTAACAATTCATCAACCCGTTGATACCATGCTCTTGATGACTGTTTTAAGCCATAAATAGCACGCTTCAACTTTAAAACTTTGTCCACATCATTACTACTCTCAAAACCTGGTGGTTTCATCATATAAACAGTTTCATTTAAAAAACCGTTTAAAAATGCAGTATCAACATCTAAGTGACTTATATCTAAATTAAGCTGAACTGCTAAAGCGAATAACAATCTCAATGTAGAATGCCTCAGGACGGGTGAAAAAGTTTCATCGAAATCAATACCAGGTCTCTGAGTGAAACCTTTAGCTACCAACCTTGCTCTATATCTAACTTTATTGTCGGTATCTAATTTCTTTTTAAAAACCCATTTACATTGTACAACTGTGCTACTAGGAGGCTTATCATCAACTAAGTCCCAAGCATCATTGTCTTCAAATGATTTAAGTTCACTCTGCATGGCCAATTTCCACTGTTCACTTTCAGGTCCATTCAACACCTCATTAAGAGATATTTCATCAGCACTTAATTTAGGTATCATACACACATTACTGAAGCCGAATCGATCAGGTCGAGCACGAGTACGTTTTGGAGGCAATGCTGAGGCACTAGTAAGTCTCGTCGCAGACTCCAAACATTCAGCCTTGGTCACAGGCTTGGCCGCAGTCATATCTGAAGAATCCTGAAAGTTCTCTTCTTCAGAGCCTATACTTTCTTCTTCAATGCTCGCCGTTTCTGCCTTCTGCTCATGATCTTCCAATCTTTTTGTATCTTGTAGGTCCCCCGCTTCTTGGGTGCATTCTTCTTTTAGAAATACACTGCTTGTGCTTTCGTTTATGTTCAAGTGTATCAAATCTTGCTTCTGCTTAATCCCCTCCTCAATCACAACAATATCTCTGGCTATTGTCACACTGTCATTGTTGGGATTGTATATGCGGTAACCCTTTACATTATCTGGGTAACCCACAAGAATACACTGACTTGCCTTTTTGTCCCATTTTAGTCTTCTTTCTTTTGGAATGTGAACCATAGTCTTACTCCCAAATACACGTAGATTACTGACGTCTGGCTTGGTACCTGTCCAAATCTCAAATGGAGTTTTGTTATTCAATCCTGATGCTATTGACCTGTTTCTCAGATAAACTGCGGTATTTACCGCCTCTTCCCAAAAACGTTTTGGTAGTCCTGCATCAAATAACAAACATCTGGCTTTTTCTACCACTGTGCAGTTAAGCCGCTCACAGAGACCATTTTGTTCTGGACTGTACGGACATGTTTTCTGATGAATAATTCCAGCATCCTGCAAGTACTTCTCAAATTCCTTGCTGCAGAATTCATTCCCATTATCTGTCCTCAAAACTTTCAGTTTTCTGCCTGTCTGGTTTTCTACAAGTGTTTTAAAAGACTTGAAAAATGAAAACACTTCATCCTTTGTTTTCAAAAAGTAAACATGTGCCATCCTGCTGTGGTCATCTACAAATAACAAGAAGTATTTCTTACTTCCTATAGATTTTACCTCCATCGGTCCACAGATATCTGCATGGATGACATCGAGTAGCTCGCTGCCTCTATTACCCACATTGGTGAATGGTAATCTGGCTTGCTTCCCTTCACAACATACAATGCAGTTGGTTTTACTGATGTGAGCCTTATCAGTGAACAACATTCCTTGAACAGCACCATCCCTCATTATTTTTAGATCCTTGCTGTTTAAATGGCCAAGTCTTCTATGCCATACATCTCCTGACGCCGATGTCAACAAACAATCAGACTGCTTGATTTTTAGTTTGTATACACCTCCGGTCAAATCTGCAGTGGCCACGAGTTCACGTCTTCGGTTATAAATATAACAGTGATTGTCTTTAAATGTCACTGTATTGCCTTTTGCTATCAACTGGCTGACGGATAATAAGTTCGTTGCTAATTTCGGCACGTATAACACTTCTGTAACTGGGATCTGGTATTCAGTACCTCCAACAACTGTAGTAATTTGCACATCTCCACAACCGTTTACTGGAACTCTTGATTTATCGGCGATAACAATCTCTTTCACGTTGTGTTGATTTGTCGTGTTCAATAACCAGTCTTGTTTTGATGTTAGATGACAACTGGCACCACTATCAATATACCAATCTGTTTGACTGAAGTTTCCACTCAGAAATACGGCACTGAATGCATTTGATTCTTTCTTTTTTGTCACGAACTCGCATTTATTCATGAAATGTCCTAATTGTTTACATTTGTAACATCTGACGTTTGGTTTGACGTTTGACGTTGACGTTTGTTGGTTTCGTTTTTTCTGTTGCCAACCTTTCGTAACGAATGCGTTTTGTGTCGAACCAAAACCAGAGACAATTTCACTTCCGTCCTCCATATCCAGTAACTTAGATTTAATGGCGTCTGCGGTTAACTCAATGCCCGAATGCTCCACCGCCATGATCATCGGTTCAAATTTTTCAGGCAATCCCGCCAGCAATAGCGAACCAATCCACTCGTCACTGATCTTGAATCCTGTATTATTCAATCTCTGACTTGTTTCTAATATTGAAGTCACGTATTGAGACATCGATTCACAGCTATCTCGACGTATGGATATGAGATTTCGAAGTAATGAGATGCGTCGCGTGTAGCCATTGTCGTCGAAAAGTTTTTTCAATCTTGTCCATAATCCTTTGGCAGTAACTTCGTTTTTTATATGCACAAATAAGCTAGGATCGATGGTTAATATAATTTTTGCCTTAGCTTTGGCATCGTTAGGATCACTGAGATCACTATCCTTTGAGATGCATTGTTGCATGTTTTCAAGTATCAGAAAATTTTCGACCGCGAACGCCCAATCTTCATAGTTTTCTCTTCCTTTTAATTTGGAGATGCTGGCCATTAAATTTGTAGACATTTTTCACAATTTAAAACCGATATTTTTTAATAAAAAAACGCGCAGGCACATAACCTGTGATTAAAACTGCAAGATGCCGGCATATACTAGAAATTTATTTCATAGATAACATATAATAGTATAGTATACATTTGTCGTTTCTAGATTACGGGTGGCAACACATTAATTTTGTTACAATCGACAGAAAACTATAGCGGTTAGGATAACTTTATTAGTTTAGCAGCAATAGTCGTTGAACTTGGGTGTTGGACATTTTTGTACCAAATGCAAAATCCTTAGAATAAATCCTTTAAAGTGACAAAGACGGAGTACCTAGTTGCTTGTTTATAACGAGCAAAGACTTGCATTGAATAACAGGCTACTACGGAACCCTACACTGCGCGTGGCCCGACACGCACTTGGCCGGTTTTATTGTAAAAAGGGATTTTAACGCGCTAAGAGTGTTCTATGTTATACTTTATTTTAATGATTATTAACAAACATCTCTTTTTGTAGTACTTCTACTTGAAATTAAAAAAAATTACCATTGCAACAGCTTTTATAATACTTCATCATCATCATCATCAGCCTGTATCAGTCCACTGCCGGACATAGGCCTCTCCCAAGATGCGCCACTGAGCCCGATCTTCGGCTCTTCTCTTCCAGTCACTGCCCACCGCTTTGCGTATGTCGTCGCTCCACCTGGTCACAGGACGTCCTACGCTACGTTTGCCGATTCGCGGTCTCCACTCTAGGACAAGTCTGCCCCAACGGTTATCAGTCCTGCGGCAGATATGACCAGCCCACTGCCACTTCAGCTTGCTAATCCGTTGAGCTATGTCGATAACTTTAGTTCTCTGGCGAATTACTTCGTTCCGGATTCGATCCCGCAGAGAAATACCGAGCATAGCTCTCTCCATAGCTCGCTGAGCGACTTTAAACTGGTGGACCAGTCGGATTGTGAGTGTCCACGTCTCGGCTCCGTATGTCATCACAGGTAGGACGCACTGGTTAAATACTTTTGTCTTTAGACACTGTGGTATAGGCGACGAGAAGACTCGACGGAGTTTTCCGAATGCTGCCCAGCCCAGCTGAATTCTTCTCTGGATTTCCTTCTCGAAGTTATGTTTTCCTAGTTGGAGCGTTTGCCCTAGGTAAACATACTTAGTGACAACTTCGAGTGGGATTCCATCTACGGCAATCGGGTCCGGAACAACGTGCTCGCTGTACATGACTTTGGTTTTATCCAAATTCATCCGGAGACCGATGCGACGAGAAGAATCAGCTAGGCCATTCAACATCCTTTGTAGGTCCTGCAGCGTCTCTGCCATAATGACGATGTCATCTGCGAATCGTAAGTGAGAGATGTACCTGCCGTTGATGTTAATGCCACGATCTTTCCAGTCCAGCGTCTTAAACATATCCTCCAAGGCGTTAGTGAACAGTTTCGGGGATATGACGTCCCCCTGTCTCACTCCTCGACGCAGGTGGACATGTTTAGTTCGCTGGTTCTGTACTTGTACAGTCATCGTTGCGGCATTATATAGACATCTCATCACTTCGATATATCGCCAATCGACTTGGCAACGCTGCAAGGACTCGAGAACAGACCAGGTTTCGATTGAGTCAAAGGCCTTCTCATAGTCCACAAATGCTAAGCACAGGGGCCGATTATACTCTTCGGTCTTCTGTATAATCTGCCGCACCGTGTGGATGTGGTCTATGGTGCCGTAACCGCTTCGAAACCCGGCCTGTTCCGGAGGTTGAAACTCGTCGAGTCTTCGCGCAAGACGGTTCGTGATGACCCTTGAAAACAGCTTGTAGACATGGCTCAGAAGCGAAATCGGGCGATAGTTTTTCAATAGGGTTTTGTCTCCTTTTTTGAAAAACAAAACCACCATGCTTCTGTTCCATGCCTGTGGAGTTCTCCCAGTAAAAAGAACGGAATTAAATAGCTGCTGCAGCTGTTGAACTGCTGGAGCTCCTCCGGCTTTTAAAAGCTCCGTTGTGATTCCGTCTTCTCCTGGGGCTTTTCCATTTTTGAGTTGTTTAAGGGCCATCACGATTTCGTCTCGGCTAATTTCGGGCAGATCTTCTGTGAAGTGGCGGGTTAAGGTGGCTCTAGAATCCTCAGTATCGGGTTCGGGCCTTGAAGCATGCGATGCGTAGAGCTTGCCGTAGAAGTCTTCAACTTCCGACAGAATCTCCGGCTTGGATGCGACGACGTTCCCCGTTGACGTTGTCAGCTTTGTGAGGTGGCTTCTACCCAGAGGCTGGACGAACACTTTCGACCCCCGATTCTGCTCAATTGATTCTTTAATCAAGAGCGTGTTAGAGGATCGGAGGTCGCGTCGTACCAGCTTCTTTATGGATTTGTTGCGCACCAGGTTAGTTGACAAAGCTGACAAAGGGTCTGTTCGTCTCTCTTCCATTAGCCGAAGTGTTTCTGCCGAGAGTTTGGACTTTTTGCCCGTACGCTTGCTCTCGCAAAACTTCGTCCCTTCATCCCTGAGGATTTCCACCACTTCTTTGAGTTTCTGGTCTACGTCATCAGTGGTTTCCAAGGCAGCGAATCGATTTTCCAATATTAATTGGAATGTTTCGGACCCAACAACGGTTTGGAGTAGGTTCGGACGGAGCGTAGACTTCATCAATCGGAATCTCTCGGCTTTAAAGTCGATATCCAGAGTGCCTCGTACAAGTCGGTGATCACTTCCAGTATTAAACCTAGTGATCACTGAGACGTCTCTGAATATGCGCCGTTTGTCCGTAATGATGAAGTCAATCTCGTTTTTAGTCACAAAGTCGGGGCTTTGCCACGTCCATTTCCTTTGGGGCTGTTTCTTGAAGAACGAGTTCATCAAGAAAAGCCCCTCTCTCTCGAGGAAATTGACGAGCATTTGTCCCCTGTGATTCCTACTCCCAAATCCGTGTGGTCCTATAGACGATTCGCCGCAAGTTTGTACTCCCACTTTGGCATTAAAGTCTCCCATGACAACGTTGTAGTGAGCCTTGGAGGTGGTGTGTAAAGCTCTGGAGATATCTTCATACATGCTCTCCACCTCATCATCCAAGTGTGTCGAGGTCGGTGCGTAGACCTGGATAACCTTGAGGCTGTACCTCTTGGTTAACTTAATTATGAGGTACGCTACCCTGGTCGACACACTGGAGATTTCTACAACGTTGTCACTGAGAGCCTTGTTGACCAGAAACCCGACGCCGCCTTGGGATGGCTGATCTCCTTCTCTGTAGTACATAAGATGGCCCGATTCTAAGGTTATGGTGTCCTCTCCCTGTCTTCGGACTTCACATAACCCCAGAATGTGCCATCTTATGTGTTTCAGCTCCTCCTCTAGCTGCGCCAGATGATCGTCTAGCCGCTCTCTATTTATAATACTTACGAAACGACTTCCTGAAATTATACAAAACGCGAGTTATGTCACATTACCTGAACCATTTTTTTACGTCAGGCAACAGAGATGCGCCACCTTCGGCAATAATAACTTAATTTATTTTATAAATAAACTTCGGAAAGAATTAAGTGATGGCAATGATATATAAATGTATCAACAATATACAATACATTATAAGAAATATATTTTATTTATTTATTATCCAACACACATTAATCTTACACTAAACCCAATATATTAATGCAGACTCCAACTCAAATAAACATGTTTCAGAAAAAACACTTTGGATATTTTAGTGGCACATAAAAATTAGAACACACCGCTAAATAAAAAGAAAACCTAGTTATAATCACAGTCATAAAAGGTTTGTCACCGCTGCTAGACCACTAAAAGGTCAACGCACTTTAGTTCCAATCTATATGGCACATATTATACAAATAAAAATCTTTGGATACTTAGCATCGGTTGTAGGGTTAGTATTTGTCACGAATACCTGAGGAACTGCATGTGTGCAGGTGATACGTTCAAATGAGTGCAGAGTCGTGCGGTGTCGACGCATGCTCGATAAATCAATGGCTTCGTGTTAAGTTTGTATGCACGTAATCAAATTAAATGTAAATCAAGAAGTAGGGACATTTCAGAACGCAGGTATTATCAGCATACCTCATGCATTATTTTACTCGATTTAAAAAAATCATTAGAGACTATGCTAATAATTTGTAAAACCTGTAACAATAATGGAACAAAATGATTTCGTGTTCTAGCTGTCTATTTACAAAACTATATTCACCAAACAACATCGCTACTCGTAATTTTAGAAAACAATCAATGAAATACGAATCGTTGGCAACAAACTGTCGGCAATTGACTACAAATGTCTACGGACGCTTAGGAAATTTTATTTCTTATGCGTAATAAAGTATGACGAACAATGAAACAAATATCAATGAACAGAGACGCCCCGGACTATTAACAACCTAAACTTCGCGATAAACATCTGAAGCAGTTTGTTTATCACTAATATTCCCACCGAGAGGTAAGTCCCGAATGATGAATGAACCGACTCGATCCTTATCCGCTAGTCACAACACTGATATGTTGCAGTAACGAATCTTACACAAATAGGAATGATGACTGTAGATTTTTCTTTATTCAAAAAATACTCATATTGGAAAAACTTGATGTATGTGCGAAGTAAACTGTTTAATTAATGTATTTAATCATATTTCTACCACAGTTGGAGATTTGATAGGGAACCCTGTCTTCCACGCTTTGTCGGCCGGATTGCGCTGACGAAAACCGACACCTAATAACGTAAGTACGCGCGACCGCGTTCCTTTCAGTCGCTTACCGTATCTTTAACAAAACATTGGCCTAAATCGTTTTTTCGCCGTTACCTCCGAACCTCGGAGTAAGGAGTAACGTTCATTGAATTTACGTCATATAGTAGAAGGGTTCCCTGTTTAAAAAAAATGAGGCACGACCCGATCGTGCTTCCGTCGCTTCCACGCTTTTTTACAATAAAATCATTTTTTCTTTCACTATTTTTAATTCAAATTTGTTAAATTTTTTTTCTATTTTTTCGTTGGATTTTCTATAAAAGCGTATTTTTTTAGTTTTTTTAAACTATTATTTATTTTTCATTTTTTAGTCGATTTTTTCCTAGTAAGGATAACGGGTCAAAATGTTTAAAATATTAAATTGTCATTGGTCCTTAATAAGTATGCCAAATTTCGAGTTAATCCGACGTTTTGAAGGGGGTTAAAATCATGTTCAAAGATTCCGTTACATACTAACATACATACGTCTGAAGCTAATAAAAGCGTATTAAAAATAGCGAGTGCTCTTACTGAATTTTAATCGCTTTATATTTTAGGTGTCGTGTCGGTTGCTTCATCCACTTCATTGTTAATACACTATTGTCATATTATATTTATAATAGATTCATATCAAGTCATGTGAGCGTTCTATCGTTTCAGTTCAGTTACTGATAGGATGAATACACTTTCTAATACAGGCTTTGTGAGCTGTTCCTACCGTTTATAATGTGATAATGTGGGTTGATTTCACAAAACAATAGAGCGATAGAATAAGATCCTTCAACTAAATGATCTTCAACTAAATAGCTATTAATAACTACTAGGATCGCCTGGTGATCAAAATTCTACGTTAAACACAACACATTTAGAACTTACAACTTAGCAAAGAAACCGAACCAAACAATCACATGACGTCAATACATTCGCTGAGTTCCAACAAACAGTTCGGTGCCCGACAGTTTTTATATGGGTTGTAATAGGTAGTTGCGCTTAGATTGAAATGTGTAATTTATCTTTTTATTCAATATAATTATCAGTTGCAATGAGTTCATCACCATCATCATCAACAGCCTGTGTTAGTCTACTGCTGGACATAGGCCTCTCCTTATGCTCGCCACTTAGCCCGATCTTCGGCTTTTTGCATCCAGAGTGTATAGAAACAAATTTCATATTTAGGCTGAAAACTTTTATTTTTATTTTAAGCTATTTTGTCAAATAGATCAATAAATTTATCACGAGAAATAAAATTTGAAAGCTTTTACTCAAAAGTAGTTATTTGTCGGATACCCCAATCGAACCTGCAACTGACGATTAAAATAATGCTTATCATTTATCTATATCATGATCAATATCATCATAATCAGCCAGTGTCAGCCCATTGCTGGACGTAGACCTCTCCTAACTAACGATAATCTGAGTTATTTATCTATATGCAACTATACAATTATTATTTTTATTCAAAAAAATATTATTACATACGATGCCATCTGAAACCGCCTAATAAATTCATCAGACAGCAAATCACCATTTGTTTCAGTTTAGTCAACAGTTAATCAACCGTAAAATAGAAATTAATGTTTTTCAAAGTAAAGCGGGAAAATTAAGAACGCGTAGGACATTTAGCTACATACTGGCTGTGCCCCGCGGCTTCGCCCGCATTAAAAATTATCCTATAGCCTAATCCACAGTACTGGCTATCCCTATACACAATTTCAGCTAAATCAGTCCAGCCGTTTCACCATGAAGAAGTCTTAAACAAATAAACAAACGACTTTCGCATTCGTAATATTGATGTTGATTATGTCTCAGGGCACTTTTCAGTGTATGAAGCGCAGTCCATTAATTTGCGTAATATAGGCAATCCAATGTTTTGCATGGTCTAACATCTGTTATAAGCATACATAACCACTTGCTATCAGGTGAATATTTTGCTTATTCTGTTATCAAATAAAATAAAAACATTCGCATCTTCAACAAGCCAATGTTTTCTCTTTTCTGTTTCTTTTAACATCGGTACCATTTACAACGATCATAAAGTTCTGGTCAATTTTACATCAGTTAGTGTAGTAGTACCTATGATTGGTGGTTATAATATCGATTCGGTTCGAGATGAGTAATTAAAAAGAGCCAGTGGTCTTGACAAATTCGTTGTGAATTATGTTCCGTGGAAATTTGATTCGACGTCGACGAAAACGTAGAGGTAAAAAAAAATAATAGACTCTGCGGCACTTTTAAAATTTTCTCGAATAATTGCTGATTTTAAATTTATTGTATTCTATACCAAAAAGTACTAACGGTACCCTAATAGCGAGTTTCAGCTCTTCGTCTTTCCGTCCATCTGTCACGAAGCTGTATCATTGGAACTACAAGAGGTTTTTAAATTTTCAGAAAGTGTGTATTACTCGGCCTCTACAACAAATAATATATAACTTAAATTTAAAATTCCACCCCTGACTGATTTGTGTCAGTATAATTTGTTCATTAAGACCATTCCAATGAGCCTAAACACGACATCTCAGACAAGGTGTTGAGAGTATTCTGCAGATTCAAGGAGATGTCTCAGCATTAGGTCAAGTTTACCATATTAATGCAATATCATTGAAGTAACTGTATACTGAATTTAAAATTAATAAATTGAATTGACTTATGTAAGCTACGATGAAATTGCGCTAAACAGAAGGCAGCAGAGTGGCTGGTACGTAGTGCGCAGAAGCGTCTTTTAGATTTTTTTAACGTCCGCGGTCAAAGGACTACGAAAGTTGATATTGAAGTCGCATCTAGGCATCATATAGAGCTGATCATATTTAAACGGCTGAACGGACTATCAAAAATCAAAGCTAAGAAAACTCTCGATGAAGACACCTATCAAACAAAAAAACTTTTTGTATTGGGTTAAAAAACAAAATAATTTTGAAAATTATAAGGGGTCCTCATACAAGAAATTAGTATTTTTCGGCTTTCTTAACTTTACGTTCATGTTCACTAGATGGTGTTAGTACTAAAGTTACCCTACGGTACCGTTTTATTTTTATAATTTCGAAAAAATTAGAACCGTCTAAATTACCTTACATTTTTGGCTGCTTTGTCATACAAGAAGTGTGTTCGGCATTTTTTGCTGGATCTTTTTAAATATTGTATGGTGGTACGGAACCCGTCGTGTGCGAGTTCGACCGAGTAAGCTCGGCTCGCACATGGCGAATTATTTTTTAAAGTAATATATAACGTATATTATTAATCAATATGTATGCCTATAACAGACACTATGGCAAACAAGATTTGAAAATATGAATTTTCAAAGATCTATCAAAAATGTATGCCAAGCAGATGCCAAGAAGTCAATTTATAAAATCACCTGTTTAATATTTCTAAGAGTTTCTTCTTCATTCATCCTGCATTCAGTATATCTTATCTTCTGAGAGGCACCCTATGGATTACTAGAATTGTGAAATCGACCGTAGGCCACTATCTAGTGTCCGCCTGGCCAGCTCCCACCTTCAAGTTAAGAAAATATGTCGCCAAAACATCTAATGTGTTCCGGCAGCTATCCTTGAGAGCCAGTTCCTATTCTAGGCCTAGCGTGCTTACCAACTTAGACCGCATCATCATTTACCAACAGGTGATACTGTAGTCAAACGCTAGCCTATAAGATATAAAAAAAAAAGGTTAACACAAATACAGATTCTTATCATGACATTTTAATGTAATATCTGGCAACTTAAACAGTAACTATATACTACTTTGTGATATCTTACGACGATCAATTAAAAATACATAGTAGAAATAAGTGTCTAACAATTGCCGCATCACATTTTTACCATATTCGTAACACCGTACATTCCAGCATCAGAAGTGGGGCGTCCAAATCTAAGATCACGCGTCCCCGATGTAAACACAATGCACACAAGCGGCTTGATTGCCGGGTATTACACGTGTTGGCTTAAATTTAAGCCTTTGAGCTGGTCGAACTATTTGCCAAAGATTGATCTTACATTTTAGGTCTGATGAGCTGAGACAAGAGCTACATTTTAGCTGATGATTTTGAGTCGACTGTGACATTTCAAATGTGTGGGGTAGTATTAGATCTGCATCACACATTCGCGCAAGCTAGATACTATATATTTGGTGTTTTTTTTCTGTTTATCTATTTGCTAAAAGGTTTTACGACAAGATAAAGGAAAATCTCCTTATACTAGTACTTACTACATTGTTATGCTCTATAGATCTAATTTTTGTATCATATTTAATTACAGGCGATTTGTGGTCGATGCAGTAGGCTTAGCCCAGACGAAGATGGCGGGATGAACCGGACACAATTTTCATGCACAAGACAAAAAGCAATATGAAATGTAGAAAGTGGTAAGCCACACCCAGCAGTGGGACGAACTAAGCTAAAAAAGGATATTTTACTATATCATGTACGAACAGATTATCCCTGGAACATTTAAAGTTTAAATGTTCCAGGTGTAATCTGTTCGATTCTCGAAAATCGAGAAATTGCGAAATATGTTGCCATAATCTAACGGTGTTTTGGCAGCACACGTCCCTTGAAAGTCAGAGTATTCTAGACCTAGCGTGTTCACCATTTTCGTCCACATCATCGCTTACCACTAGGCGAGATAGTGATCAAACACTAGCCTATAAGACATTAAAGAAATTAAATAACGGTTTAATCAAATATTAGATCGATTTGGTTCAATGTATGATCTACAAAATACACTAAATAGTTCAATAACTACTATTTAGAGTGACTCCATTTAAAAAGTTGGCCACAAATTGCCGATTGTTCAAAATCGTCGTCAAGTTAACTTCTAATACTCCAATTTGCGATGAACAATTGTTTCATCAAATTGCTTCTATCGACCGCTAATGGATATGATTGTCTTTTAAGTGCCTCACGATTTTTAAACAATAACATACTGAACACTTAATGACGGAGAAATTTTAGTGCTCCAAATTCAATGTCAGAGAATCATGCTACGCATCACACGCAAGGGTATTTTTGTCAGGTCAACCTTCAGGATGACCTTAAGACCTTTTGCATCCACTATTGCACATATGCTTCAATAACATTCCACTGAACTCAGTTATTAATGTTTTTGTTTCCAATCACTTTAGGCTTGGCGTAAATAACTTAGTCAGTTATTCAACAGTGATACATATTATTATAATATGTTGGTTTGAAGGGCAAAATGTCCAGTGAAATTACATAGCAATGGTGAGACTTCATAAAATCCTGATGTATCATGATTATGATATTGGGATCAGTGACGCGCCGAATTCTGCCATTTTAGATTTTTACTTCTGCAGTTTCTGATAGAAACTGACTGCTATGCTTACTATCAAAAGAGTGTTACGTACCTATATTTTAAATAATAACCAACATTTAAATTTCAGTTCTATTTCGCTCTTTTGCCGATTTTTTCTAGAGCTAAAGTACAAAACTCCTCCTCCTTCCTCTATTATAATTTATTTTATAACTTTATACATATTTTCTATGCAGATATAATATATATATTGAAACAAATTTAACAGTAAGTAAATATTGTTATATTAAAGAAAACTAGAGTACACAAATATTTCATCCACAACAATCGAGGCCTCCTATAGATGGCAGTACCACTCAGAACTGTTGTTATCTACCTCAACTGGAATTTAAACAGGACATTATATCTGTGAAAAGTGTCACTAGTGACCGCTGTTTGGTCACCACCTGCTGAGGTGATAGCCCTTGGAAGTTATGGGATGGTTTGGGAATATAGAATAGGAAAGCCTACGGGACGCCGAATATCGTGCCTGGCTCCGATGAATAGATAGAGTAGTGGAGCACATATTATTATATAAGGTGCTATGTAGTAGTAGTAGTAGACTTGTTTCATTGATGGTAAGTAAGTTAATCCAAAATCTCACCATTCAGCGGGATTCGAACCCGCACCTCCTGGGTAACACGTCCAAGCGCTGTAACCAACTTAGCTATAGACGACTCCTACCGGAGATACGAAACTTCTGGATTGCATTTTAACCAATCCTGCATCGGTGACGCCATTTGCAATGTCTCGTATCTTATAATAAGTTGATTCACAGTATGTTAATCGCACAAATGTTATGCTATTTTGCACTCAACAGCTTTCAAATGCTACTATTTTGATCCTTTATCCTAATACCCTTTGCAGCCACAAAACCTTGAAAGTAATTTGATGGCATATGTACTTACAAAGGAAATGTCTCTATATTGTAGCGACCATTCCATTTGACCAGTACTCTCGTCAAATCGTCCCGTTAAAGGGATATTTGATGCAATTGTATAAAAAGCTCCGATCCCAAATCTTCCCAAAACCAACAAGGCCTTTTGGCAGTTTTTATTTCTTTCCCATTCGGCTGACCATTTCCATCGAAACCGGTCGTAATTTCGTCGGGGAACAATTTCGGTAAATTTGTTTGCATGTACGGAGTTTTGTTTGAGCATTTACGTCGATCGAATTATGAATGCGATCTTAAATAACAGTGATTGCGGTCCGGATACATAGCGATCGGTATGTCGGGTCCGTGTTTAAACAGTTTTAAAGTACATTGTTTATGTTCTTTATGCTCGTGATTGGTATTTATATGGGTTTTATTGGCAGTTTTTGTGAGAGCAATTGGCGGTCCAATACCGTGTATCAATATGAGTAGAGTAGGTAAAGGTCGATAGTTTGTTTTGAATTCTGATCAGATTTGTTCAGTGTTATTGTTCAACTTACTTCCACTGATATTACAAGAATAGATTATCTTTAAGAACGTTTTAAGAAAATCATCTCTGTTTCTGATCTTCATTGACTGTAAAAATGTTTTCCGAGTACAGTATTAGTTTAAATTTATTAGCAACTACTTTTTTAAATATTTTTTTTAATATTTTACGCGCTGCGTTTTCACCACTATATCGCCTGTTGGTAAGCGATGATGTGGTCGAAGATGGTATACACGCTAGACCTAGAATATACTACTTTCAATAGAAAGGTGTCCGTACATACAAAGGAACACATTACTAAACCTAGTTTATTTTCAAAAGCAAAATATCAATCTTATCTCTCTTAACGATATCTTCCATCGATCTATGTTCATATAACTATGTACTAGAGACAGCATTATTTTTTTTCTATTCTCTACTCATGAAACGATTCACATCCGATGCTCTCGCAATGATCACCAAATTGTTTCTTAAAGGCCTTTAGTTACAAACCATTGACTCCTGTTTGATATTTATGTTTAAAATGATGCATTGTGTTCGTTGTCCCACGCATTTTTACTTTAATCAGATCGAGTGGAAGAATTAGCCATCCATCATAAGATGATAATGATATTTGACGGGCTTTTATGATCATGTATTGGATAAATGGGTAAATATTTATAAATAAAAACACGTAGTAAACGGACTCTGAGAATGTCAACCAATCACAGAATAATTAATAGTACAAGTAACTCAACTTGACAAGAATACAGTAACATTTTTATATTTGTGTCTTGTGTTAAAGTACATAAATATTAGCAGTACATACAATAATACCCACACTATACCCGTGTACAATATTAAGTATGTGCTACTGATTGTTTTTGGTAGCAAGTCAGGAGGAACATCGATATAATATGCTCCTACAACCTGTGGATCTACCTATCGGGTATAAAAAAACTCTATTGGGCTTTCTTTAAAAGGACCCAAAGATATCATGCAGCAGTGGAGGGACACGGGTAACATTAATATTTGGTCACCAATTACTATTACTATTTGGCGCAGTGGCCTTCCGGTGAAGGAAAAACATCGTTGAGAAACCAACAACAACATGGTGGTAGGACACTATCTGGTGTCCGCCTGGCCAGCTATCACCTTCAACTTAGAAAATCTGTCGCCAAACATCTAATGTGTACCGACAGCTATTCTTGAGAGCCAGTTCCCATTCTAGGCCTAGCGTGCTTAACATTTTCGACCGCATCATCACTTACCGACAAGTGAGATAGTGGTCAAACACTAGCCTATCAGATATAAAAAAACCAACCTTAAATTTACATTGTCTGGAACAAAAATATCAGTATGTCGTGAGAAAGTCATTCATACAGAAGTTAGGTACTAAACACCATTGGAGCTCATAAAAGAGTTTGCCGACTTAACTAGAAAATATTTACGATCCATAAAATCACAAACATGTCTTAAACAAAATGTATCCTTTTCTCAAAGGCAATAGAATAGTAATAGTTGTTTTTATATCTATAGGTTTTTAGAATAAACCTGATTATATATTCATTGTTATTTGCCTTATACGCTTTATAGTCAATTTATATTTCATTGTTAGAAACACTGGAATGACAAAAAATGTTGATTGATATAATAAATATGCCAGCTATTTTAAGCTTTAAAATCTTTAAAACTCATTAAAAGCTAATAAAAGTTCTACGAATCAAAGGGTAGAAGAGCTCCTATATCTATAGACTTTCTTGTTAAAGTTTTAATTTTTTTAATCAAATTAAAATGTAATACTGATACTTATTGAAATACGCATAATTAAGATCAGTTGCAAGAAATCAAACAGTACTTAATAGATTTTATCTAATTAAAGATATACTAGTGGTTAGTAGATATACCCAATGACAAATGTTAAAAACGCGGCTCCATCACAGCTCTAATAAACAAAATTAATCTCTAACATTTAAACCGCATTAAAACCAGTGACACCCGTCACGCATCAACCTCAAAAAAATAAAAAAGTAAATGCCCGCTACCGATGTCGCCTCTTGATAATGTCGTCCAAAATGATGGGTTAATTCGATAGGCTCCTATGAGCTTTGTACTATCAGACGAGAATTTGAACCGACAGACGTATCGGACAAATGATAGATGCAACATCGATAAAGAAATGCGTGAAGACTGGTGACAGGATCACTAGCTAGACGTTAGATCAGAAGCTTTAGAAATGCTCTCAAATGAAATAAATATCAAGTTGCTTAAGGCCATTGTCTTGGAAAATTGACTCGCGGCAAAATATTTGTGCAGCGTTACTATTTTTTTAAAGCAAAGCCACTTAATATGAACAAATAAAAATTGATGTACATAAATATTCTGGACATAAGTTATCGCTACATATTTTTTTAAGGATCATCACGAAGTATTATGGTTGGTAAATCAAACGCTAAACAGGACTCTGCCGTGCCTAACACCATTTCGGGTTAAGTTTGAATACCTAGTATATGGAAATAAATAAAGAAATAGCAAAACTTGTCAAGTCATACCTTGAAAAACATCTTCTTATTGAATATATACTGGATAGATTTTTCTTAATATCTATCATATTCTTAATTCACATGTTACAAAATCGTAAAGTTTTTAAGATTTCGTTGTTTTTTAAACTGTTTTTTTCTTGATAATAAAGTGTCGCATTTACGTAAAATATTATGTTTTAAAATGCCTATGATTTAATTCAATAACCATGTAAAAAGTAGCACTCGTATTTAATTATTACTCAAATAATAATAACATGGAGAAAAACTAAAAAATGCAGTTTATAAACAAGAATCGCGTGAAAAATTCCTCAGTGGCGGCCAAGCAGTCATCTCGATCAGACGTATGATCCATGCCAAATTTTGAGCGTACCTCTCGCTCTATCATTACTCTCGCTTTACCTTGCTCAAGCTTTGTTACGCATCTAAAGTTGCTCTACTTTAATAAAATTCTAAAACTGAACAAATATTAGGTTTTATGATATAATAAATTACAAGCTATTATTTTTAACGTGCAATGTCGCGTTATTATTTTTAAAATGCAAGTTACAACTTGTGTGGTCTGATGATGGAGACGGAAGGTGGCCACGGCATATCTGTGATAAAACAACATAACTCCACCGACTTTGGGCTTGATTGATTTGTCTTGAGGAGGACTTTACACCTAAATGATATCCAGGGTCTGATGATGAAGCCGGAAGGTGGCCACGGCATCTCTTTGATAAAACAACATAAACCAACCAAGTTTGGGCTCGATTGATTCGTATTGAGGAGGACTATATACCTAGATGATATTATCCAGAGTCTGATGATGAACCCGGAAGGTGGCCACGGCATCTCTTTGATAAAACAACATAACCCCACCGAGCTTGGGCTCGATTGATTCGTAGTGAGGAGGACTTTACATCTAGATGATATTCAGGGTCTGATGATGAAGCTGGAAGGTGGCCACGGGATCTCTGTGATAAATTAACGTAACGTTTTTTTTACGGAATGGAAACGGAATGGAAACGGAATGGAAACGGAATGGAAACGGAATGGAAACGGAATGGAAACGGAATGGAAACGGAATGGAAACGGAATGGAAACGGAATGGAAACGGAATGGAAACGGAATGGAAACGGAATGGAAACAGAATGGAAACGGAATGGAAACGGAATGGAAACGGAATGGAAACGGAATGGAAACGGAATAGAAACAGAATGGAAATGGAATAAGAAGTGTCTTTAAAACGATTGACTATGAGAAAAAATAGTTTTAGAAACCTCGATGTCATTTTTAAAGACCTATATGTAGATAACCCGCACTTAAAGGACCACTCACCAAGGACTCTCCACTCTCCACTCAGAAAGGCAAAAAAAGGGTTTATTTAAATTCCACCCCTAAGAGGGTAATACGGTAGACACATTTTAAAACGGACTAAAACGGGAATAAATATTGTCAGTTTGTTATTAATATAGAGGAAGTGAGAGCGCTTATAACATTTTGTTTCTCAAGAAAAATAAGTCTTCGATTTTTATCGTCTGGCTATTGGTCCTTATTATACCTTGGTCAGGCCATAACTTTAGAACGGTGGAGCCGATATGGCTAATAATTTTATGTTGTTTTTGTAAAATATCAGGACAAGGTTCTTATGACAGAAACGCTTCATATGAATGAAACTCTTTTTATTGCGGGTGAAGCCGCGGGGCACAGCTAGTTTCTTAATATGTTTACACCTTTTAAACTTTCCTTGGACTTCTACAAATGTACTAAAACTAAAATTAGGCAAATTGGTTCAACGGTACTTGAGTTCATGTGATAACGTCAATAAACTACTAAATAACTAATAAACGTCAATTCATTTTTGTATGTACCTATAAATAATTAAGATTTTGATAACTTATGATCGTACAAAACGAAAAAAACCGACTTCACATGCTGCGATAGTCAAAATAGCCAGTAGTATCATGTCGTCAAGGTATACAAATGCATATGTCATCAAGGTATGTAATGTGTTTGAGATGTTTATCTCCATATCTCCAGAGATAATTGTCATATCTTGCCTCGATAAAATTGAAATGGGACCAAACGGGTGGCATAATCTCTCAAACAAAAAAATAATGTTTGAAATCGGTCAACATTTGATCGACTATTGTGGTAACAAACATTAAAACAAAATATATATACAGTCGAATTGAGAACCTCCTCCATTTTAGTGAATTCGGTTTAGAAACAGTAACAATTCAGCCTACCTTTAACTTTTAGCTTTTACATTACAACCAATATAAAATATCCATTACAAAGTAGAGCAACAGTAAACTTTTCATTTCTTGTATTATGACTAACGGGGTAGCGAGAGTTCACGCAGAGGGAGCAAAGAGATGTAAAACTGGTATGTATTCTGTGGCGCCACGTCGAGCGTGATTTTGAATTTTGCATAGAAAGACAAAGGCAATATTTCTTATTCGATATACTTGACTTACAAAACAAAAATTAATATTAGCTTATTATAAAACAAAATATTGCAATGGATAATGCAAAGTCACTTTGCCACAGCTGGGAATATTTATCTGGCAAAGTATGTTTTAAAATTATAGAGCTTGAGAGTCAACTAAGGCCTGAAGGTGGCTATTTAAAATGACATGCAAGTCTGCAGACTCTCTTAAGAACAAGGACGTTTCATTGAATTCCGTTGGAGTCACAGAAAAGCTTCGACATTCTACAACAGTTCCACCTTTAACGAATTGCCGCAATCATAAAAATTACATCGCAATAATCACCGGTAACCGCCTACCAATTGCTCGGTGCAATGCGGTTTTATTGATGGCAATGAAAAAGCACTACCATTAAAACTTTTGCTTCACCAATTTTACATACGATGTAAATGCATCGTATGTTGGAAGAAAAATCTTTTTGTTACACAGAAGTGCAATAATAAAATTAAAAAGGCGTTGCAAGAAGTTATTTGGAAGAAGAAAAAAAAGAATTTTACTTAAAGTGTAATCAGAAAATTTGAGCATTGAAAAATCCCGCGAGTCAAGAAAGATTAACCTGCGTCTTTTGAGCAACCATTACAGATTTTGACCAGTGAATGAGTTATTAAGAACCAGTTATTTTTTTGAATATGTATAAAATAATTTACTGTATCGTAAAATTTCACATAAAGAATATACAATGCCTGCCGTGAACATAATTCTTGCAGTCATATTTAACTGCTACCCGCCCCCGTTCAAACGTTATTGATTGTAAACGGTATGAAAATTGACATTAAATCCTACCAAGACAAATATCTTGTCGATTTCACTGCATCGGCAGGGGGCTTAAAAATAATTGAGCTTCCCGTCGGCAAATATATTATCGCGAAGAAATTACTTCAGAATTTATAGCACTTTTTATCATTACCATTTGCGTCGAATGATATTGCTTTATCCATTTGATTCCCTTGAGAATATTCGTTATTTGCTCGGCATTTAATATTTATTGGTGTGATTACTTTAATGTGGTCTAATTAGGTAATTTTAGGTAATTAGAGTATGACAAGTATCCACGCTTGCGCCTTATTTACACAGGCGGAGTAAAATCCACTTTTCAGAACAAAACACAGTTTTATTAAAGTTTCTAATTTTTTAACCGACTTCAAAAAAAGGAGGAGGTTTCTCAATTCGACCGTATATATTTTTTTTTTTTTTTATGTTTGTTCGCAGATAACTTCGTCGTTTATGAACCGATTTTGATTATTTTTTTTTGTTGGAAAGAAGATATCTCAAGTGTAGTACCATGGTAATTTTATCGAGGTCTGATATGCATCTCCAGAGATATGGAGATAAACACCTCAAAATTGGTACTGAAAATTAATTGCGCGGCATTGAAGTCGGTTCTTTTTAGTTTTTTAAACGATCTTATTCAGTATAAGCTCGGTATTATACTGAGCTTAGGAAATTGGACGGCCATAGAGGAAGAGGAAGATCGAAGAAAGTGTGGATGGAAGATATGGATGTAAAAGGAGTGGATGCGGAAATGACTGCGGATAGACGCCAATGGAAGAGAATGACATGTTGCTCGTAAAACTGTGGTAAGTATAAGTATATTCTCACATACGAAATCATTACTGTAACTTTGCACAATGAAATAAATTAAATAATAATATAGCAAATACATATAATAGGGCACGAGATACATACAAAAACAATATGATTAAAAATATTTTGCATGAAAATGCAAATATATTTCTTTGAGAATAAAGTGTGCAATATGACCTAATTACTATTTGGCTTGGTGGTAAGCGATGATGTGGTCGAATATGGTGAACACGCTAAGCCTAGAATATTCTGCCAATAAATGCTTAAATACAACAAAATATTACTTTTACACGCAGTCGGATTTTTTTTTTTTTTTCAATAACTCACTTGTTTTATAAAATTTGCCTTCAACACTATAAAGAATTGCGTTCGGGTGGTGAAATAAACAACCATTACCATAATATGCTTGTAATACGTTTTATCTGACTCAAATACTTTACCATTTTTTTTTACAATAATATTCGTACTAGTCATTTTACATATCTGAATTTTCTTCCGCCTGACAATGCCTATCTATTCTAACGCTTCTTATTTTAAATCACGCCAAACGTATGAAGGCTGAATACAGCTCCAAAAAGTTTGTCGCCACAACACCAAAAAACAATATATTTTTATGTCCACCTAAGTGCGTAAATAAAATTATGTCAAGAAATAAAGATTGTAGAGCACCTACCTAGTAGGTAACCTGTATGTTCAGCTGTATGTTCAACTGTAATCGATCTTATTTTTTTCCATTAATGAAAGGCTTAAAGTCGTTAGTGAATCAAACATTTGTGGCTAATAACGAGCCAAATTATCAAGCGAATCTCTCTAAAAGATGATTATGATTGATACCAGTATTTTGTTAACGGTAAACCACACAGTGAAATTGAAAACACTTAATGTACGCCCGTGGGTAAGTGGCACCATAAAATTGATGATTCAAATTATACACTTGATAATAATGTAATGGATTTTGCGACCGATATCATCTCTCATGTAATTTGAGGAAATGGCTATAAGCATACACTACGAGATGGAACATTTGAAAGCAAAAAATAGACGCTTCGTAATGAAAAATAATAAGATCTTTTTTAACCGGAAGCATTGATGAAATATATTTTTAGTTTTTACTTTTAATATTGTAATTTTGTTTAATATTCGTTTTGAAGCAGAAAATGTTAAAATATCTGCTTCTGTGTTTTTATTACTTCTTAGCTAATGAAATATAATTTTTGCATGGTAACAAAAATGCATAGTTTTGAGCAATATTCATACAAACTGAAATCTTTTCAAATTAAACAGCTTCTAAGACATAATACGATGTCAAAATTTATTTTTTAAATCTGCTTAAAAAATCAATCAAGACATAAAACAATGCATATCTTTTATTTGCACGTGAGAAGGAGCCTTTAGCCGAAGAAGGGAATGTAAAAAATAAATGAGAATTCTTCACGGGTTCACAATTTAGAGATTTTAAGACGATGACTTCCTAGAATCTTAGCAAAGAATTTAACACTGTTCTGCGAATGAATCCAGCATCAATGGTTAATCTTATTTAGCACGGTCACATAATCTTACATCAGAGCAAATGGATTTTTTCAACTGAATAGTGATTTCAATCTTGCAGAATATTTTATTCGTAATAGATTTCATCACTTTTAAATAGATATGTATTTTGAGGTACCTATTGTTAGACTCTGTAGTCGATTTAATTATTAGTCAGATCTTTGTAAAGTGTAAAAGAATGTTGGTGATATTTTATTTAAAGGTCAATATCGTAAAAAAAAAGAAGTAGTCTCTGCCTACCCCAACGGGAAAAAGGCGTGATTGTATGTATGTATGTATGTAAAAAAAAACGCGTTAAATTCTTTGTTGTTTGATGTGTATTTTTATTCTTTTGATATTTTAAGGGTTCTTTCGAGTTCTTTATGGCTGGATAATATTGTAAGCACACGTTTTTATTATATTATCACCAGAGCACTGCAGCGTTCCACCTCTCATTCAAATTACAGTTTCCTAGTACTGTACCAAACTATGATATTAACTTTTAGATTGTGGTAATGCAAAAAAAAATTTGAATTCGAGTATTAAATCACATCATCACTTACATTGGATTATGAATTAATTAATTTATTTATTTGTTTTCAAAACTTATACTATATACATAAGGAACATAACAATGAACACAATATTAGTAATTATTAAAGACCCTGAAATTCCACACTAGGATACCCTGTGTCGTGGAATTTAGTCTCGACTGAGTTATATGTATAACATGAGTTTATAGTTTCTACATGTTATGCAGTAAAATGGTGAATTTATTATTAAATACATGGTGCTGTAGACTAAAGAAATGCGTAGCAACGTTTCGGTACAAATTACCATGATCTTACTTAAAATTAAGAATATAAATATCCAAGCTTTTAAATGTATTTGTGTATACGTATGTTTATATATGTTTGTATGGATATAAGTATAAGGAATATGGGGAGTATGTGTGGTTGGGTGTTTAATATATATATGAATATGAGTATAAGGAGTATGTGTGATTGGGTGAATAAATATGAATGGATATGAGTATAAGGTGTGTGGGTAATTAGGAGTGTGTAGTGTGTTTGTGAGTTGGTGAGAGTAAGTGATATGTCTGTATTTTCAAATTAATTTAGTGGAGAAACTTTATGTGATTGTTATATTTACAGTGATGACTAGTTAGAGAGACTGAGTCAAATGATGTATGTATAATAACGCTCAAATAGTTTGAATACCTCGCCAAAACAAAATTACTCAGAAACTTTTGTAAGAAATTATTGCCAAGGAAATTAAATTCAACTTAAATACTTTTAATAATAAAGTCTAATTATTAAGTAACGTAGAAACTAGGTACTACATTATAATAAACCTGAGAATTTGATTGAAACAGGAATCTCATCAGGAGTTGATAGATTTCATCCGTTAAGTTTGTTATCGCGATACGTCGTGTGTCGAGTGATTGCTTATTCAAAACCAGTTTTATTTGCATTAAATCAACGTATAAACTATAACAGTACCGCAATTAAATCGCAAGATCCGAACGGTAGCTGTCTACCCTGGATTGAAGGTTACATGCCGTACAATATTATAGGCTGGGAGAGAGCTACATCAGAAACCTCTTCAATAATTTGCGGGAACAAGGAATTCATCGCTTAGGGTTATTAGACTCCTTTCTTTTAACCGCTGGAACACAGAATAGTTTTCAATTCAATTATTTTTTATCTAATCTATTATAAATTAAAGATCTCATGTTAAAAAATCTTTCACACAATTCTTTACTCTTTTTTCTCATTATGAGGATCATGAGACGATCAAATATGAAGATAACGCTCCACATAATCATACTTACTTACGTAATCTATTTTTTTTTAAGCTCGTTCGGTGTAAGCATTTTCGAAAAGACCCGCAACAGTTTCACTATTTAAAATAGGTTTACATCTATAAGTCTAGCATCTCATCTTACTACGATTTTCCAGTTTCAAGTTAGCTATCCGCAACATCACTTACTATAATGTGAGTGAGATTGTGTTCAGATGCTAATTTGTTTCCAATAAAAAAGTTCGTTAAAGCTTTTAATATATTTTAAGACATCATCACCTGCAATTTCCAAGAATTTCATATCAAGATATTTTATTTTAGGAACAATTGTGTGCTATTTTTATAAAAAACAATCATCTAGGATAAAAACTGTTGAAGCTAGCTCTCGGTTTATCTATCAAGTTATTTGCTTTGCCTCAAACCGGTTCAGCACATTAAACGTTGTAAAGCTATTGGCTTTACATTAATGATTTAGTTGTAGTAGCTTCTTATGGGAACGATAGTAATAGTTCGATAATATTACCAAAGTAATAGGAAGTACAAAGATGTAGTCAGAGTAACAATCTCTAAAGTAGTTACGTATCAAAGTGATTAATTTCAATGTTCGCCTTCTCAGTGATGATTATAATGTGCATGTGCAGTGATGATATAAATTTTGTACAAACTTTATATTACTAAACTATGTAAACGAGCAAATCTTGCTTTTCGTAGTAAGTTTTTGTGATGGAATGGTTACATGGCTTCTAAAATGTGCCATTGATAATTGATTCTGTCAAAAAACTTGTCTTATCATAATTTTGACACTACAATGACTTTTTTAATTTTTTTTAATTTTTTTTTTTTTATACGTTATAGGCTAGCGTTTGACCACTATCTCACCTGTTGGTAAGTGATGATGCGGTCGAAGATGGTAAGCACGCTAGGCCTAGAATGGGAACTGGCTCTCAAGGATAGCTGCCGGAACACATTAGATGTTTGGTGACAGATTTTCTAACTTGAGGGTGGTAGCTGGCCAGGCGGACACTAGATAGTGTCCTACCACCATGCGAGGGTTTTGTTGGTTTCTTAACGATGTTTTTCCTTCACCGGAGGGCCACTGTGAGAAGCGCACATAATTTTTTCGATAGAAAAATCCATTGGTGCACGGCGGTTTGAACTCGGTACCACGGCATTAAAGCCGAACGTTCTCCCAACATCAAACTCTCTTAAATTATATTATATTCAATGCGGTGTGACACGGTTCCAAAAGAAATACACATACTTATTATAACCATTCCATGTATATTTATCAAATATCATCATTAATGAGTAGCATTACAATATTTATCATAACCAACCTCTATTAAGCAAATATAGAAAATAATATCAAATAAACCGATATGAACCATTAATATTAATGAAAAATTCTAATATTCCTTTTATGATTTCTTTTGGTTGAAGTTAGCATATCAGAACTATATTAAAATGATAATTAGACGCTACCTCATTAATTATCTTGGCATTAAACTACTCATTAGTGTAATGTCGCCAAAAACTATTCTTTTAATGTTTCTTATTTACATTTGATTTGGGCTTTTCATTAGACTTTGCGGTCGCTTAAAGTGTTTCATCAATCTTATTATGTTACGGGAAAGTGTTAGAGTCTGAATCAAATTACATTTGACATACTTTTACTATACTTTTTACTTTTATTTATATAGTTTTTTTTTTAGTTTCTTTTTTTTAATACTTTATAGGCTAGCGTTTGACCACTATCTCACCTGTTGGTAAGTGATGATGCGGTCGAAGATGGTAAGCACGCTAGGCCTAGAATGGGAACTGGCTCTCAAGGATAGCTGCCGGAACACATTAGATGTTAGATATACTTTATAGATATACTTTTATTATAATAATACAGATATACTTTACATAGATACTTTTATTAGTTAACGAAACGAATTATACATAATTACTACTTTTCTTTCAAATCAATTAAATTCTTTGCTCGTAAGGAATATAATAAGAATGCTTAATTCCAAAAAATCTGATTCACGAATCAGAATTTATAAGTAGGATTACACACGGAACTACATTCATAAGCGCTCTTCTAGCCTAACTAAGCCTTACTAGATGTACAAATCATCATAGAACTAAAGGTTAAATTCTTGTACAATGTCTT
Organism: Cabera pusaria; assembly: GCA_954871355.1. Taxonomy (NCBI): domain Eukaryota; kingdom Metazoa; phylum Arthropoda; class Insecta; order Lepidoptera; family Geometridae; genus Cabera; species Cabera pusaria. The sequence continues at coordinate 9,607,306 of OX940896.1, read as the reverse complement.
CTTTTATAACTTTTTTATGTAAAGCATATCCAGTGGCTTCTCTCGGGATTCCATCTCGTCCAGTCACACCTCACTAGTCTTTCTAACATTAAACTGATCTCAATGCTCGTAGCCAATCAACTCGACACGGAAATGACGATACGGTCAGTTGAGTCATCGTCATGATCATCGTCGTGTCCTGTACAGAAACGTTTTCAAGTAATTAATTTAACGTATTAACTACATTATTATTATCAGTGCCGATAGAGATAGTAGAGTAATAGATATGTTAAAACATTAACTGATATTTACGAAATCAGTTAAGTTTCCAATGCAATTATTTACCTGGACATGCTATCGACACCCAAGCGCGGTATTTTTGAAAGAGACCATCAGGCAGGTGCTAAAAAATGTGCACACCGTGGAATCACTTTATACCGACACTGGATAAATTGACACTAAGTTAAGCCACACCACGAAGGATTCATCGAATAATTGTACTGCCAATAGCACTGCGCTTTATTTTTCCGCCGCGACGTGAAGTAGCCGAGGGCATTTTAATGTGACACCCTTACACATAACAGCACTTAATTTTGTCCTAATGCGAGCACCCCGCCGTAAGAATTCTGATCCTCGGTGCTTCGTTTTTCTCAACAGAATATCTGTGAACAGAATCGCCGATGAGCCAGATAAGGCGAGAGTTTCTTTAAATATGCTAAGTGCAAACTTTGTGGTACCCCTTCGACAGGATGCTGAATAATTTTACACGGTCTTAATGGTTGCGTGTCTTTAATTCGCCTTTTCGGTGTCGCGTTGACACGGTCGAATCGTTCAATGATTTCGTAAATCAGATCGCTGTCGGCGATAAGGTAACCTTCCGTGCCGGCTATATTCCCATAGGAATAAATTTGAGCTGAGATTAATCACGTGGCAAATATCCTGGCCATTGTTCCCATGGAAGGCAATAAAATCTAAGGAATCAGTAGATAATGAACTAGGATGTTCAAACCGCGCCGTTCGCCGTGTCTCCGGCAGTGTTGCCAATACTCTAGACATAATTTAGCACCGGAGTTTCCGACTACTGAGGCATTTTTCTAAAGACAATACGGCCTTCGTCGATGGAATATTCAGAGTGCCTGAAGAATTCTTATTCTCGCACCCGCTAATGAATAGCTATTCTTTGAGCATTTTAACTATGGACCTCGGAATGGAATTCGAGTGTACAGGTTTCTTAAAAGGTCCTTCGATATGCGTCGGACCCTTTCCGCTTGGCTTAATTTATGGCGTTCGTTTTTTGTTTTATTTGTATTAATTATAATCAGAATTAAAGTTTCGCGTCGTTGGGGATGTTTATTTCTTACTGGAGAGACGTTCGTGTCTAATTCGGCCAATCAGTCTTGTGGATCGTCTCGAACCAAAATTGTGTTTCATTGTAATAGAAAACAATCATAATAAGACTATAAATTTAGTATTAGCCACGGCTGTCTATCATGTTATTTCTTTTTAAGCTTGAATTATTAGTGGAGTGTTTTATTTCTCGCTAATTTACATTCACGGTATGTAGTCGAAGGAACTATAATGAGTGTTTTGGATTTTTGAAGAGAGTCCTTGCTGAGCGACTCGTGCATGGAATACATGAATGAATAATTAGGTGTTTGAATATGATTATTACTTCTTCTATTTTAGTCTTTTCCAGTCTTTAGGTCAGCTTTTTAGGATTCAGTTATAATTATATATTAATTATTCTCAGTTTTTAACCGACTTTACAAAACAGGAGGACCTCAGAACTCCGTCAAATCTTAACCGATTTGAAAAAAATCTTTTTTTTTCGTTTTAGAGATTATGGTTTCTCCCGGGACCGTTTGGTTCCATTAAAATTTTATTGAGATCTGATAATAATCTCCGGAGATATGGAGATAAACATCTTAAACTCGAATCCAGTGTATTTGTATAGGTACTTTGATGAGAATGATATTGACTACTGACTAATTTGACTATCGTGGCATGTGAAGTCGGTTTTTTCGTTTTGTACGATCGTAAATGATGTTTTTAACCGTTTTTGTTTAAGCTCTAATGTTAACTCGCTTATGTGATACGTATATTTAGAATTCACTTACCAGACATTATTTGTACCAGATAACCATCTAAACCGCCATCAAAAAATGCGCAGAAGCTCACGAACGAAAACTTCACCTTCACCATCACGTGAATGTCGAGGCAATACAACTCCTCGACCTTACAGATATAGAAAGAAGACTCAAAATAAAGTTCTTTTGAGTCTTCTCTCTATATCTAATCGAAATAGTGATAGTGTATAGTGAACCATTGGCATATAGTATAAGATCTATGTATGAAGAACACGATAACAATGTGACTTCACCTTAACAATAGAGACAATTAGAAAAGTGCTGATGGCCACATTATTTATTTATCTGTATGTCTATGTATAAGTTTATGTTAGATTTTAAATTACTTATTTGCCTACCTAGGCTATATTGTAGTATAATTAAGCGATATAATACTAGTGTTGTGTAACCTAATATTGTAAAAAAAAATACAACAACAAAATATTTTTCCTTTAAACATTATTATTGTTATATACCGGCTGTAATTCACGTACCTTTAGTCGAATTTTCTCGACCTAGGTTTCGAGCGAGTCAGTCGCTCTTCCTCGGGAGTGAGGTCACGCGGTGAGATCGCGATGTTCACTGCGGGCCGCCGCTCGCTGCGCTCGGCTTGATAGCCGGGGTGGGGGCGGACTCGGCGGCGATCGGTAACGGCTGTTCCTTTTCGGTACCGAGGATGCCTGAGATAGCCCGAATGATTGTAAACTTTAAACTTTCGCGATTTGAACACATAGTTATAAATAAAATATGTAACTGAAATATTAAACTGAAACGAGTTCAGTTTAATATTTCAGTTAGATATTTATGTTGAATGTTTTAGTTGAATATTTCAGTTGAGTGTTTCGGTTAAATATTACAGTTAAATATTTCAGTTAGATATTTTATTTATAACTAAGCCCGAATGATGTCATCGTCGGTTCTTCATCGCTGCTACTCCTATCGCCAGAAGTACCGTCGCAAACAATGCTGACTGTGTCGCACTCTAGACTGACTGACACTTTCTTTTTCGAGGACGCATTAAGAATCGGTTTCCACGCTGACGGAAAGGTCCATCCACTATCTCGGTTGAGATTGGGGTGTCTATTTATCTCAATAGCCTCACGTACTTTTCTAGGTACAAAGAACTTCTCTCTAGCTAGTACGGAGGCTTTATCAAAACGAATAAAGTGGTTTGTGTCCGCGAGATGTGCATGCTCCGCGATGGCGGATCTTGTCGTGTCCGAATTCTTAATGCTCCTTATGTGTTCCGTAAGTCTAGTCGTGATATTGCGTCGAGTTTCTCCCACGTAGCTCTTGCCACAGTCGCATGGTATTCTGTACACGCCCGGAACGTTCAGCTCGTCCTTGTCCTTCGGTGAACGCAGCATCTGTCTAAGATGACCTGGTGGGCGGAAGATCGTCTTGACATCATATTTCCGTCGTAAAAGATATCCGATTCTGTCCGTTACTCCTTTTACGAACGGTAAATAAGCCGGTGATCGATCCGCTACGTCGCTTACGTTTACTTTTTTTTTTTTTTTTATTTTTTTTATACGTTATAGGCTAGCGTTTGACCACTATCTCACCTGTTGGTAAGTGATGATGCGGTCGAAGATGGTAAGCAGGCTAGGCCTAGAATGGGAACTGGCTCTCAAGGATAGCTGCCGGAACACATTAGATGTTTGGTGACAGATTTTCTAACTTGAGGGTGGTAGCTGGCCAGGCGGACACTAGATAGTGTCCTACCACCATGCGGGGGGTTTTGTTGGTTTCTTAACGATGTTTTTCCTTCACCGGAGGGCCACTGTGAGAAGCGCACATAAATGTTTCGATAGAAAAATTCATTGGTGCACGGCGGTTTGAACTCGGTACCACGGCATCAAAGCCGAACGTTCTCCCGATTACGCCATCAGGCCATCATCATTACTCTGTTTACACCACCGGCCACATTGTCGCCAGCTGTAGCCATTATCCTCAAGTACCCCCCTCACGTGATTTAGCTCACCATCTAGGTATTGAGGGTCGCATATTCTTAGAGCTCGGTTGATTAATGCTCTGGGTACCGAGGATAAGTGTGCCGGGTGGTGATGCGAGTTGGCGTGTAGATACCTTTCCGTATGAGTTGGCTTTCGATACACTGTATGTGCGAGACTTCCATCTGGCCTGCGGATCACGCGTACATCGAGAAAGGATAAAGTTCCATCACTTTCTTCTTCCACTGTAACTGCGATGTTGCGATGCACTTGGTTCAGATGATCCGCGAAACCAGCTAAACCGTCCTTAGTGATGACCGCAAAGATGTCGTCCACGTATCTCAACCAAACTCTAGGTCTCACAACTGCCGCATTTAACGCCGTATTCTCAAACCACTCCATGAATTAGCTACCACTGGAGCTATTGGAGACCCCATCGCCACTCCATCCACTTGAAGAAAATACTCTCCTCTCCGTATGAAGTAACCGCTTTTTAGACAGTAATCTATGCAATGTATGTATTCGGTAGGTAGGTCAGAACCTTGAATTATGGTTTTTATAATGTTCATAGTTTCATCTACCGGGACACTCATGAATAGTGATACGATGTCGAAGCTGACCATGATCTCCGAGGGCTGTATTTGTATATCTTCTAACAACTAGACGAAATGGTACGAGTCTTTCACAAAAGTATCAGTCTTGCCCGTGTACTGCTGAAGGATGCTTGCCAGGTGTTTGGATAACTTATAAGTCGGTGCATCTATTTGTGAGACTATAGGTCGCAACGGCTAGTCTGGCTTGTGTACTTTGGGTAAGCCATATATCTTGGGTGGGGTAGGGTTATGGGGACGTAAGCGTGCCTGCAACTCGATATCGGGTAATGATTTCACTAGCTGGACCACTTTTGTAGAAACTCTCAAGGTCGGGTTGTACTTCATCTTCTTGTAAATGCGAGTATCACTAACCATATGCGTAATTTTATTCTAGTAGGTATCTGTATCGACAACCACTGTGGCATTACCCTTATCCGCCGGCAGCACCAAGATGTTTTCATTGTTACGTATTTCGCGTAATGCTGTTAATTCACCTCGGGTTATATTAGGCTGGGGCACTTTTGATTTACGTAACATCGTTGAAATGTCTTGTCTCATGCATTCCGCATCGTTAAACGGTATTTTATTTCGTACGATCGTGTCCTCAATACCCGTTATTATTTTCTCCACGGGCATTCTTTTAGGTGTAGGAGCGTAATTAAGACCGCGGGAAAGCACACTATAAGAATTATCATCGACATGACATGACGATAAGTTTACAACAACCTTATGATTACGCTGCGTGTTATCAGTATTGTTATTGTTCGACTCATTATTTAGCGTATTCCGAGGGTAGTTGCCGGCATAGATCGCGCGTTGTTGTTGTATGAGACTTTTCAGCTTTCTATCATGTCTCTGTTTAATTTGCAATGTTAATGCATGAGATCTGCTAAAAGACATCGTATCTAGTACCTCCCATAATTCCTGCGAACGTTTCTACGACAGCTGTAGGTGTAAATCTAACACTTTTTTATTGGTGCACAGTAACTTTTGGCGGTATTCCGAAATCACTCGACGAAGTGATTTCTCACTCGCGATTCTAAAGAATTTGTCGTAATCCCGTATGCATTTAATAGGCTTTATCCGTAGGAACTTCGGTATCACTCCACTGTCACGACACTTCACTACATATTCTAACCCGCACTCGAGTTTATTACGTTTTATTCTTAAGCGCGTGAATTCGTTCACTTTTTTTGGCCAAACCGTGGCGTATCGGTTAGTTATTTTAATTTTAAAATAATCGTCAACCGAGAAGCCGAGATAGTGGATGGACCTTGCCGTCAGCGTGGAAACCGATTCTTAATGCGTCCTCGAAAAGAAAGTGTCAGTCAGTCTAGAGTGCGACACAGTCAGCATTGTTTGCGACGGTACTTCTGGCGATAGGAGTAGCAGCGATGAAGAACCGACGATGACATCATTCGGGCTATCTCAGGCATCCTCGGTACCGAAAAGGAACAGCCGTTACCGATCGCCGCCGAGTCCGCCCCCACCCCGGCTATCAAGCCGAGCGCAGCGAGCGGCGGCCCGCAGTGAACATCGCGATCTCACCGCGTGACCTCACTCCCGAGGAAGAGCGACTGACTCCCTCGAAACCTAGGTCGAGAAAATTCGACTAAAGGTACGTGAATTACAGCCGGTATATAACAATAATAATGTTACAAATTCACGATAAATTTAAAATTAATTTTTTTTAAACATTTGCTTGTTTGTTACTAATAACATAAAGCTAACCAAAATTAAATTCAAGGAACGGTAATGAAATGCGAATTTTGTTCAATACGTAGCGATGATCCACAATACACCGTTAAACCTGAACACACAATGTAATCTCTTCTCAGAATTTGTTGATGGCTTATTAAAGAAAATCCACATACGAATTTCTTCGACAGTACTTAAAGTAGGTACAATTTATTCTGTGGCTGATTTGGTGGACTACCAAAGAGTCTTAAACATTATAATTACATTTTGACGGACTGAGGAGATAGATATCGAGTAAAAGCGTTTGACCAATATCTCGCCTGGTGGAAAGCAATGATGTGGTCGAGAATGGTGAACACGCTAGACCTAGAATACTCTGACTCTCAAGGGCTGTGTGGTGCCGGAACACTGTAAGGTTATGTTAGGTAGTTAGTTGTCTAGCGCGTTAGTGTCGCTGCCCTCATACCCATTTCCAGATAAGCACCATTTTATAATATCGTCACTTAACATGAAGTGCAATAGTGGACCAGCATAAAAGAGAGAGAGAGAGAGAGAGAGAGATCACATTACGGCCGACTGTTAGCACCATCTTGCTCTCAATCATAGTAGAACTGAAATAAAACCGTTTGACCTTCATAGTAGGTCCCCTGAAACAATCTTGGGATGATTCAGAATTCTTAAATTAACATTGTATGGGCTACGTTTATGACGTTGCTTAAAAATATTATAGTTAAGTACTAACGTAATTAATTTGCTTGTATTGAACTTGTATTGAATAATTTTGTAAATTTTTTACCAACTTCACAAAATAGGAGGAGGTTCTCAATTCGTCTGTTTTTTTTCCAATTCTGAACCGATTCGAATGGTTCTTTTTGTAATCGGTAAGGTACGTTTTCGAGGTGGTCTCATTGTAATTTCATCGAGATCTGATAAGTATCTCCAGAGATATGACGATAAACGTCTCAAACTTGCTACTGAAATTGACTCGCGGGGCATTTAAGTCGGTTGTTTTAGTTTTTTTAATTATCTTAATTATGTTATTTTATACTCTGTTTAGGATCTGGAGACTTTGATGAGTTTAGTGTAAGACAAAATATGATCATCAATGAATAAATGAATTGCCAAAAGTTTAATATTTTATTGTTTATTAGCAAAAATACCAATGACATTTTAACACACTTTTAAATGACGATAACTGATATACAACCTTCCAATTAATCATGATCAAAACCTTAATATGAACAAAAATGTATGTAAAACCTCTCGTTATTTGTGGACCTAGGGTTTGATACATAATATATTCCTATTTATTCCTTAGAACTTTCAATCAATTTTCAAAATTAATAAACTAATTAATCACTTTATGACAATAACTTTGCTGAGTCTGTACATAAGTAAACATATTATTTTTTTAGAATAAATATTGATCTTTATAAAAAATAGCCCGCCGGATCACAACGAAAATTTAAATAAGGTTACGCCTAGGCCTTTTCAAAATAACTCGCATTATTTTCTCGAGTTTAAAAAAAAAATTATAGTCGTTGGATCACTAGCGTCTCACATGATGTTAAGTTATGATGTGGTTGACAATGTAGCACGCTTGGCTAGAAGATACCTATTCACTCGTGACTTGCAAACCCCCAAATTGTCCTTTTCGGGAAACACAGACTTAAGCAAATAATTCCAATCCCTGGCGGTACGTTTGTTGAACGTGGAAGTAAATCGCTTCGTTCGGATTGATGGAATATCCATCATGCAGCATCTACTGTGCAGCTGTTAAGTGGCACATTTAACGAAATGTAACCGATAACCAACCGATAAACAAGCAACTCTGCGGTGATACGCTAGGTTTTGGAGTCTTCTGCTAATGAGCTCGTCATCGTTGATTAAGTTGCATTAATTTTCGAGTTTTTATCATTTAAGCTAGTTTAAAAAACTAAAAGGCCCGACTTTAAACGTCGCGCTAATCAAAGTAGACAGTAGACGCAGTAACTATTATATAACCTTAGTCGTCAAGGTATATAAATGCATCGTAATACAAATGTTGATATATTAAAAAAAGGACTCAGCCAATTTCGTTAAAATTTAAATAAGACCACTTAGGAAGGGTGAAACAAAAAAAAATTTTCCAAATCGGTTCAGGCATCTTCGAATAATCGGTGAACATACATAAAAAAAAAACAAAACTAAAAAAAAGATTCCGACGAGTTGAGAACGTCTTCCTTTTTTGTGAAGTCGGTAAAAAATAATAATATTATGCAGTGTTATAAATTTGCTCTCGTTGGCCGTTTAAACTGATCATTCTGTATTCTGAGCCATTAAAATAAATGTTTACACGGTTCAAAACAACATTGAGTGCATCAAATGATTTACAATCCTATCCTATACGAATACAGCCATACTCAAAATGTGCATCACGTAACTCACACATTTATTATTCCGAGAAGTAAGACCGGATGCACTATTACTGCCTATAAATTCTTAACCGGCCTCTTAACCGACGATTAAAACCTACAAATAACTCACTTCACCACAATTTACAAACACGCCGTAATACCAATATGTTGCTGGAGTTGAATTTAATATGGCTGTTGGTGATTAATGTGGACAATAGCTTTGTTTATAATCATTTAGTTAACTTGTTATTTAGTCTCGTTTTGATACGAGGTTCTCAAAGAAGTAGATGATGATAGTACTTAAATTGTATCACGAGATATTGTATCACGAGATATTGTATCAAAATAAGTCACTAAATAATACTCATTTATGAAGTCTCCTCTTCTTGAGTCCAATACCTTAACAAAAAGCCTGCCTCAGGTTTTTGAGTGCGAAGCGCTTGCTGTCGCGACATTCCATCTGGCAAAAATATCGGTCTCTACATCGACAACGTGGGAGTTTACATTAAAAACTCGTTAAAAAGAACTTTATGGACAGTGTTTTTTTCTTATTGACTAGTCAAAGAGAAGTTCAGCGCGGTACAACAATACACAAAGACATAATTTAGTGGTACTAGGCCTTCTGCTGATCCACATGGATCACCGTAAAGTACCACCGCATCAGTTGTCTGTCAAATAGTTAGATCATGTTTGAAGAGTGAAAAAAGTTTATAGTGAAATTACAGGATATAATCAATCACATTTCAAGACGCCACCCACAAGTGCATTGCAGCAACGCGTAAAATTCTGCTAATCCGGAATGTCCGGAACGTGCCTAAATATAATACATAATATGTCAAAGAGAAACGTCATCACTTACCATCCGATGACACTCCTGCTTGTCATCTTACCTGCTAATATAAAACAAAATATCTGTGTCCTACCTACCTACCCTACCTATGAGTCCTCTTTCCAAGAAAGTCCAAGAAAGAAGCTTGTATTAATTAAAATTGCAATCGAGGCGAGTTAATTGCTGGTCTTTATTACTTAACTGTGCGAAAAATATTTTACTCACTTATTTTATTTTTACTTCCTTTTAACTGAAGTTGACCATAAAATTAATTATTGCCGATATTTTTAACTCAGTATTTTTCAATCGCCAATGTTATGAAATATTTCGACGGATGAATGGTCTGATAATCGTGATTTCTAAAAACCCATCCAAGTGTGGTTGTCTCATCGGTCATGGTGCTTGAAACATAATTTCAGTTCGAGCGTAAAAAAAATTGAGACAAACATTAATTGCCATATCGGCTATTATTATTGATGTGTAACATCTTTCCTCTCGCTTCATTTCCTACTATCTGTGGGAGTGTTTTAGTGAAAAGGGACGGAACAGGAACAGGAAATTTTTTGAATTGACCAATGAGCACGCGCGTTGCTTATTATCAAGGTGGAATGTAAAACGGTACACATCATATGCGACTGTTGTAAGGGTTGCTCGTTTTTTCATCTTTAAAATCGGTGTCTATTTCAAACCTATAATACCTACCACTGATCGGATAGAAATTCGACTGCCCAGACACTTCAAACACCTATTAATTTGCAGCTAAATAAACTACAATAATAACTATAATTATGCTTTGTTGGAACCGTGTGTAGTACATAAAAATAGTATTGTATGACAGAATATCCATGTACTTAAAGTATTCTTATTATATTAATAATATATTATTATGTCTGTGTTTGACCCGGGCAATTGGAAACGGTCGGACTAGTCTAGACTCAAAACGGCGGAAAGTAATTTGCCAATAAAACAAACAAGATGGCACGAGAGTTAAAAACATGGGTAAAAATTCCAGCTGTCAAAGTAACGTGTCAAGTAAATTGTTATGTAGAAGGTTGTGTTTGTGAAGCTCTAGCAAAAATCTAAAACAAACATTAGGTATAGTTACTGTGTTTAACGTTTTGTGCGAAGCGATAACTAAAGTACACTTCACGAATTATCTTGTCATGTCATGTATTTTTTATTCAACTTGTCCTGCTGTGAAAGAGTTCAGAGTCGAATAAGAATTTTTATGACATTTGCGCCGAATTTTGTTTTGATGCTTCACATCCTAATTAAGTTGTAAGTGACTATAATAATAATTGAAGTACCTGTACTACACGATAAAAATATTTGATACTAAAATATCAAAATATTATTCGACCTTTGAGTATTTTTAATAGCTAACTAGGCTGGTTAAGGCGTACTTAGCACTTAGCTTTGATAATCCAACAATACAATTTATAATAACACGTGTAGGTGCCTGCCCACCACGATGTATCTTCAGTTATTTATATTCAAGGCTTTTTTTTCTACCTACATGTGGAACATGACCTTTGTCCAGCAGTGGACTAAAACACCAGCTGAATATGATGATGATGTGCAAAAGAAGAAAAAAATTGAAAAAAATGTCTATACAAAATTTTTCCAGTGGATTTTACGAAAATTGATTTATAAAACTTCGTATTATTAACATTTAGTGCCAACAAATATAGCATAAGCATCAAAATTAAGCAAAACTCCAGTTCCCAAAGCTCGCATCAGCACGTCACCATGCATACCTACGTCAGTAGGAAGGCAAGTATATCAAAGAGCTTAATCCCATGTTAACGAAGGTCGGGTGTAATCCCGTCAGGACACGGACACAATTAACGAGCTCCAACCTTGTCTAGTTACTGTTTGTTACACGGGATTTGTGTACTTGTGAACTTTGTGCAACTCATTGTCAGTGTCTATGACTTGTTGGTCGAACAACTGGCCTGTTTAACACTTGGATTAGAAGTAAAGAAGTCTATAAGTGACCTGGTTTCTGCTATAAGAGTTCCAATACTATTACTTATTATTTTTACATGAATTTACTCTTTAACAATCGATGTTCATCTAAGGCTCGTGGTATGGAAATTTTCCCAATTATCGGGCGCATGCGAGCAAAGCCGCGAGTGACTTAAAGTAGTAGAGTAGCTCAAAATGTGCTAATGAATCCCTTTCATTTGATATCCAACTCGGCTATATGAGCAAAAACAATGTGTAGTTCATGACTTTTTGTCTTCTAGAGGGCGCAATATTCAACTTAATGTAACATCACATACTTATAACCAGAGGACAATTTAAGACGCTTCTAACGATACCTTATTTGTTGAATTAGGATAAGAAGTTTAGAAGTTACAAGGGAACAGATGGAACTACATACCGGTGTAAATCATAGCCCTCCTGTAGTCGGTTAAAAATCAACTTTACATGCTGCGTGAATCAAATACAGTATCAAGGTTTGAGGGGTTTTTAAAATCTCATCTCATTTTTTTCTAAAAGTATTTTTCAAAAAAGGGTTCTCAAATCGGATGTTGATTTTTTATGTATGAGAGCACTCATGAAATTGGAAGAAGCGAAAGAGTTGTATGAAAAGTCAGGATCGTAGCATGTGGAAATAAGTAGTCGATGTCTACCCCAACGGGTACATAAGTATGAGTACCATAATCGATACGCGTTCAATTCTAGGTGGAACTGGGTATTTGGCTCACGTATTTATAAGAACAAGAAATAAGTACGCTTATTCTCAAACTTACCTAGAATTAACCCCACCCCTATATAGATATTTTTTTTTGCAAAGAAGAGCCCATTTACACTTCGCCCCAAATTTTCGTCATAAAGCAATACAGATTAACAACAGAACTTCGGTTTTTATATCCAGTCCAAAACTAAAATAGCTCCCAATTAACTAGGAATTTAGTCCAAAGTTAAGCGGTCACTCCAGGACAGCTGTTTAGTCTTTACCAAGCTCTAGTTCGTTTCTGTATGGAGTGCTGCTGCTTGAGACGGGTCCGCGAAGTGCCAGCATGAGGCTCTGGCCTCGATTGAAAAACCTGCAGTTAGACTCATTAGCAATGAATATTTAGTGAGATTTAAACTGCAGATTGGCTCACTGTCGAGATGTGGCAATCCTGTATTTTTTTTTACCGGTTGCACTTAGAACAATATGCACAGGAACTTCATAGCCTTCCTGCATTGCCATTTTATTATAGATCCACGAGACAGACGGCCGGTAGACATCCATTCGGTTCTACCTTTATTATTAGAATAGTCAAAAATGGCATACTACCCTCTACGGTCAATTCTACCCTCGACGGTCTTTCCCCCGAAATAAAGCCTCGGAATGTTCAAGCCAAGCGTGAATAGGTATCTACTGAGAAATCGTGCTACACATGTGCACTGCATCGTCACTTACCATGAGATTGAAGCCAAACGATTGATTAGTCAGTTATAAAAAAACAAAAAGATCCTTCAGGTTTATAATAGTCTTTACTTTTTTATTAGTAAATATTAAACTTAAACTTATTAAGATTACTTGAGTTGAGTTTATTATGTGTGATTACTCAATTAGACGCCAGAAGCTGCTTAAATTAGCAGTAATAAAGCGCCGTCCAAAATTAAAAATATTCAAAATGTTGCCACCCATTTTTGAGATTCTTTAATGTACCCCATCCACGTAGCGTATTATTCTTAACTGTAAAAACAAACACATGCGTAATTTAACGGTATACAACGACATCTAGTGATTATATAAAGAACTATATATTACGAAAAACGAAAAGAAAAACATACTTACGAATTGGGAAGCTCCTTCTTTTTGGGAGTCAGTCGATAAATAAGAATATATCAATTACGATAAACTGATAAAATTGTGTATCAAATTGTATAATTACTAGCACCATCTACTATTGCTCTGTCTATGTGGAATAGTTCTTTATGATTATCTTCTATGGTTTTTGATGAATTAAATTCATTCTGCGTTCTACCAAGTCCGGTGTTTTATTAGGTTATTGGCCCAGACCCAAATTTTAATCAAAACAAAGTAGTTTCGTTCGTGGTAAAGTGAAAAATACCTCAGTCATGTCCTAAGGAGGATATTTATAAGGCCGTGAAAAATACGATGATTGGTCATTTGCTGCCAGATACTTTTTGGTGTTGGAAGGAATCGACATCGACGCCATGCCGGCGGACCTCAGCGAATCGGACGATAAAAAGGCTAAAGCTAAGTTAATTATGACCATTGACTCATCCCTGTACGTGCATATAAGAAATGAAAGTAAAACGATTGATTTATGGAAAAAATTGCAACAATTATTTGATGATACAGGTTTCACAAGAAAGATTAGTCTATTACGTAATAGACTAATATTTCTTATCGAAATCAATGTACGTACATTGATTTCGATAACACTCGATAATTGCGAATCTATGACAAGCTACGTAAGTCAGACAGCAGAAACCGCGCAAAGGCTAAAAGATACGGGTTTTGAGATCGATGAGTGGATCGGATCGTTGCAATTAGCGGGGCTTCCAGAAAAATTCGCACCTATGATAATGGCGATCGAGCATTCCGGTAACGCCATTAGTGCTGATGTCATTAAAACGAAGTTGCTCGATATGAGTCCAGTAGGGCTAGCATGGCAAGGGAACTATTTTGTCTTTCCACCTATCCGTGTTTTGTTTGTTGGAGAAGGCAAATTATAAGTAAAGTTTTTCGACAATTATAAACGCCCGTTGACTTTTAATCAATTCTTTTTTTTACTTTTTAATACGAAACAAAATCAAAACTCGGGTTTAAACTTCACCAAGCGCTTAAATTGTTGTGTTGATCTCCTGTCAGTGGCGAAAAACAGGGAAATAATTTTGTCTTTCCCCCGGGGATAAGGCCATGCTAGCCCTGCAGAAGTTAGTTGCAATACTAATGACGCCGAGTCTGCTTTTTGGTCAAAGACAAAACGTAAAGTTGGCCACACTGAAAAAGGTGGAAAGCAAACGTCAATTCAGTCAAGTGTCAACGTCAAAAAAAGAACCTGTTATAAATGCAAACAGCAGGGACATTACAAGAATAAATGTCCGCTGAATGAAAAAAGCGAGAAAAAACAAACAAATGCGTGCAATTAGTGTTGTTTTTCTTAGTGAAAAATTCAATAAAAGCGATTGCTACTTAGACTCCGGTGCAAGTATGCACATGTCTGTGCACGAAAATTGGATGAGAAATAAGAAATATCCAACGAATTCACCAGATATTATTGTTGCGAACAAAACTAAAGTTGCAGTAAAGTGTGTTGGTGACGTCGAAATAATAACATCTTACGACTAACAGATAAAAGTTACCAATACTCTTTATGTGCCAGAGTTGACAACTAATCTACTCTCTGTTAGCGAGATGTTACGGAACGGAAATAGCGTCGATTTTAAAAGTGATCGATGTATAATTCGCAACAAGCAGGAACAAGTGGTTGCAAACGCTGAGCTAGTTAATGGTGTATATCGATTAAACTTAAAAGTGAATGAAAACTGCTTACTTAGCGCCTCAACTGCAATAGGTGAGTTGTGGCACAGAAGGCTGGGACATAGTAATAGTAGAGACTTACAGACGATGAAAGATGGCGCTGTGGAGGGAATATTATTTGATAAGAAAGCTGATTTTCAGAAATCAAATTGTGAAGTATGCTGTGAAGGGAAACAAGCTCGTTTACCTTTCCAACTGACAAACAATACAAGTGAAAAATTTCTTGATTTGGTACATTCAGATCTGTGTGGACCGATGCAGGTCCGATCAATTGGACAAGCAAGATATTTTTTACTGTTTGTGGATGATGCTAGTAGAATGGCATTTGTTTACTTTCTCAAAGAGAAAAATCAGGTACCGCAGCGTTTCAAGGAATTTCATAGAATGGTAGAGAATCAAACAGGAGCAAAGATGAATACATTGAGAACCGACAACAGAGGGGAGTTTTGTTTTGAAAAGATGGAAAGTTATATGACAGAAACTCGTATTGTGCATCAGAAGACCAACCTTTATACTTCGAATCAGAATGGTCTCAGCGAGCGCTTCAACAGGACAGTAGTTGAACGTGCCAGATGTTTATTGTTTGAAGCTAAATTAGATAAATCATTCTGGGCAGAAGCAGTTAATACAGCAGTATACCTCAAGAATAGGTCGCTGGCTTCAGGATTAGGTCAAAAGACACCGATCGAGATATGGACAAGTCAACAACCTGATCTCAGACATGTAAAATTATTTGGCAGCCCTGTCTGTAATGATGCATGTTCCTAAAAATAAAAGGTAAAAGTGGGACACAAAGGCAATTAAGTGTATCTTAATTGAATATCCTGATAATACAAAAGGGTATAGATTATATAACCCAGTGACCAGAAAAATAATAACAAGTAGAGATAATATGTCAACGTAATGTAAAAATATATTGACAACGCTCAGGTTCAAGTCAGTGATACCACAGAAGAAAAATGTCAACCAGTGTAGGAGGATTATTCTGACAGAGAAAATGAAACACAAGTCACTGATCAGAATGACCCCACATATGCCTATAACTCGACGATGAGTTCAACCTTAACTGATGACTGTTCTTGTCATTCAGTATCTGAAAAAGAAAACAAAATAACTATAAATGCAGCTCCAAAGACACCGGCGAAACGATTTCGAAAACTACCAGCTAGGTATGGTATTACAAATCTTTGTGTTTCAGATGAATTGGAGTTATACTCGGATGATATTACTTATGAAGAGGCGATGTAAAGTTCAGGGAAGAAGAAATGGCAACAGGCCATGAGGGACGAACTACAGGCTTTTGAGGACAATGAGGCATGGGAAATGGTCGACAGAAAGGAAGCAGATAGACTGGTACAGTGCAAGTGGGTATTTAAAAAAAAGTTAGAGAGAGATAATAGTGTAAGATTTAGGGCTAGACTGGTCGCTAAAGGTTATAGTAATATACTCAGAGGGAAGGTATGGACTATAGTGAGACTTATTCCCCAGTTCTCCGATATTCAACGCTAAGACTTTTATTAGCGTTAAGTGTAAAGTTCGATTTAGAAATAACTCATCTTGATGTAAATACAGCATTTCTATTGGTTTTTTAAAAGAAAATGTGTACATGCAAGTTCCCCCTAGTTGAAATTGTAGCAGTAATTGTGTTCTTAAGCTTAAGCGTGCAATATACGGGTTAAATCAATCTGCTAGGGCATGGAACACTAGAGTAAATGATTGTTTAATTGAAATGGGCTATGTTAAGTCAAAATCAGAACCATGTTTGTATTATAAAAATTGTAAAGAAAGTCTGACTATTATTGCAGTGTTTGTTGATGACTTCTTTATATTTTCGAACAGAAAAAGCATGACAAATGATTTGAAGAAAGATCTTATGTCAAAATTCAAAATTAAATACTTAGGCCAGTTGAAACAATGTTTAGGTATGCGTGTAAAAATGTATGAAAATACCTGTATATCTATGGATCAGGAACAATTTATAGAGAAGATTCTTAAGAAATATCAAATGACAGAATGTAATACTAAAGATACTCCAATGGAAAATAACTTGAAATTAGAAAAGGCAGAATGTATTGAAAAACAGTATACTTATCAACAGCTTTTAGGAAGTCTCATGTACTTATCAGTATTGACACGTCCAGATATTTCATTTAGTGTTATTTATTTAAGTCAATTCAATAACTGTTATAGTTCAGTTCATTGGCATCACGCTAAGATAATATTAAAATATTAAAAGAAAACAAAATCTTTTGGTTTAATGTTTAAAAAGGATGATTGTAATTTACAAGGCTTTGTAAATGCTGATTGGGCTTTATGTACAATGGATAAAAAATTCTTCACAGGATTTTGCTTTAAATTCTCTGGCAGCGTAGTATCATATGAATGTAGAAAACAGCAAACAGTTGCATTATCCAGCACTGTAGCTGAGTATATGGCTATAGCGGAAGCATGTAAAGAGGCAATATACTTGAAAAATTTGCTATCTGAAATTGTGAACTGTGACTATACTATTGTATTGTACAATGATAACCAGGGAGCTCAGAAGTTGACTGAAAATTCTTTATATCACAAACGTACAAAGCACATATACGACATCATTTTGTACGTGAAATTGTTGCTAATAATACTGTAAAAATTATTTACATGTCAACATCTGAAATGCCTGCAGATCTCTTAACTAAAAGTTTAAGTTATCCGAGACATAAAAGTTTAACTCAAAAATTAGGTATTCAAATGGTGTAGTAGTTGTATTTACTGGTGTAATTTGTCAAAATTGTTATAAAATATAAATGGTACGTAGTAATTCCAGATTATTTTGATAAGTGGAGGTGATAAAATTGTGTATAAAATTGTATAATTACTAGCACCATCTACTGTTGCTCTGTCTATGTAGGAATGTGGAATAGTTCTTTATGATAATCGTCTGTGTATAGTCTATGGTTTTTGATGAATTAAATTCATTCTGCGTTCTACCAATATACCATAAACAATACAATATACAAATACAGTCCGGCAAGTATAACTTGGCGCGGCTGTGCGCCACTGTACTTTTACTTTGTACTTTGATAACAGTTTCTCTTAAACCACTTTTAATTACTTTTGGCATTATTGAACTATTTTAATGTAGCAGATTTATCAACAATAATGTCGCGGTAATCTCTCAAACGTCAAACTCACAGTTTCAAGAGAGCGGAATTAGTTTCAAAAACCACCACCGCCAAGTTATACTTGTGGGACTGTAGCTCCACATCAAAACAATATAAAACCTACAATACACGTACAGTTAATTTTAATTTTGACATTAGAAGCTTCCATCTCCAAAATAAGAATCCAACTAATATCTAATAAGCATCCGCTTTCCGATATTCATTAGAATCCAATTCCAAATTATGAAACCGTCATTACTAAACCATTCG